>OY037009.1:48416100-49651291 GCA_955831195.1 Pilophorus perplexus
AAGGTTAAATATTTTTCGAGTAAAAAATAAGGATTTTTTGAAGAAAAAAAAAATTATTTTTGAAACAAATCCAAATTTTCTACAGGCAACGAAGACGAAAAAAGGGCTTGAGGTAGAAAAACGCTGCAAATGTTACACAAGGGTTTATTATTCTTTGATATAGGTTACTTGTGCAGAAATTTAATTTTGTCAATGAAGAAATTTGAAAAAAAAAATTTTTTTTGATTTTTATCTAAAAAAATTTTTTTTTTTTTGGATTTTTTGTTCAAAAATGTGTTTTTTTTTTTCAAAAATGCTGTATTTTTTACTCGAAAAATATTTAACATCCTGGGATCTTTCAAAAATCCCATTTTTAGCCCCACGAATGCCCTAAAGATCGCCCAGTGAAATCGGATCGTTCCGGGACCCCCAAAAATGGATTCTACGTCCAAAAATACTTCGAAAACGACACCTAACTCGATTCCATAGCAAAAAGCCTTCAAAAAACCCCTCCCGTAGCCCCATTATAGCCCCATAGCGCCCCACGGGTTTGGGCGATCGGACTGAAAACCTTGCGGGCACAACTAGATGGTAAACCAAGTATTTTGTCGAAATTTCAGATTTTTAAAAATTTCCCACTGCCCAAAACGGCCTGGACGGCGTACGGCGGACGGACATTTCGGATTTAGAATGTAGACCTCTTGAAACGGATAATGTCAAATTTTGAGCCCGATCGGAGTCGTCGACCCCCGTCGCGAAAACATAGGTGTATTATTCCAAGAATAATAAACCAAAAAATAAGATAAAAGCGTAAAATTTGCACACACGTAGAGGGAGGTGTCTTGAATAACATACTAAAAGTCCCGGGTGGTAGGGGTGCAGCGTTATGAGGGGGGTCTCCAAAGGTCCCTTTTTCAGATTTTTCGAGAATATCTCGGAAACGGTGCCTTTTTCGATAAATCATGCCCTATAGTAAATGAAAGATGATACAATTCTGCACAACTTTGATTTCGAACACTTTATCCAAATTCCAAACCGTTTTCTAGATATACGCCTCGGAAAATCGGTTAGCGTTGGAAAATCAGATTTTTACCTCACGTTTTTTCTGGAAAACATTGTCGATTGGCGTTTGAACGGTTGACATGTATTCCAGCAGGTGGTTGACGCAGGAAAAAAATGCAAACTTAATGGAACTGTCACACGTTGTTTAGTACTATTTGGTAATGCTTAATGCCAAGTTTCTGACCTTTTAGACCCCGTGGAAAAATCAGGAGAGGCGAAAAACCGCGAAATTTTCGACCTCCCGTCGGTGTTTGCTGAATAACTTCTTTCCCTTACATTTTACGGTCAAGGCCACTCTATTATTTTTGAAAGAACGTTAAATTATCTACAATTTGACCTGGCTAAACGTATTTTTCTATCGAATAGGTACAGAGATGCACGGCCTCAAAATGCGAATTTTCCAAATTCCCCGAAAATGGCCAAAAAATGCCAGTTTTTATCATATTACTAAACTAGAAACACTACTGTGGATGGTTTAGAACTCAAGAGGGTGGGTCGAAAATATTTTTGAGACCGAATTCCACCCCCCCCCCCCCCCCAATACAATTTCATTGAATGTACCTATTCTAAACTATCTCACTGGTCTTCGGTGAGATAGTAGTTGAAGAAGTGATCCTTTATGTTACAGGAAAGGCGGGTAAAGAGAGTCACTTTCAGTTTAAAGTTTTATCTCAGTTACAAATTGATACAAAAATAGGCATTATAATAGACAATTAATGGATATATGAAACAAAAAACTTAATTGATATGCTCATGGCCGAAATGGTGACCAAAGGCATCAACGTCAGTCAAGCCATTGAAGACGCTGACCTCAAGATTGTCCACACTGCCTTATAAGGCTGGATAAATCCAGAGCTCCCGAGTTGGATTCGGTAATCATCGTTGCTGCAGCATCCTCATGAAATTTTGACAGGGAGAAGACCCTGGTGGAATGTCAATGTGGGTTCCGAAAGGGATATAGCACCGTGGATGCAATTTTCACCCTGACGAGCTTGGTCCGGCTGAGGTTTGGTCAGGGGCGTCGGCATAAGCTGTACTCATTCTTTGTGGACTTCAAGGCGGCGTTTGATGGTGTTCGGCATGATCTCATCTACCAGAAACTGAATGTGGCGGGTGTGGGCCAGCGTTTTATATCGGCAGTAAGGTCTATGTATGAGCGTGGGACTGGGGCTGTATGGGGTGGGGATACCATTTCTGAACCGTTCCCCATTGAGTGTGGTGTGCGACAGGGCTGTGTACTCAGTCCGCAACTCTTTGCTCTATACATCAATGACCTGGTTGGAGTTTTGCCCTGCGGGGCCAGGGTAGGAGACACAACGATCCCTTCACTTATGTATGCGGATGACATTGTGATCATGGCTGAATCATCGGGCTTCGAAGGAACATCTATGCGCTGCAGGATTACACGGCGAGATGGGGACTGACAGTCAACTTGGCCAAATCCAAGGTGATGGTGTTTCGGCGTGGAGGTAGACTGGGTGCAGGCGACGCATTTGTGTATGACGGTAACCCCGTCGAGATTGTCACGCACTATAAGTATCTCGGGGTCACTCTCACGACGGGGCTATCTTTCGGTCGGCACTTCACTGAGCGTTCGGCATCTGCGAAGTTGAGCATCAATGGCGTGTACAGGGCGCTCCTCTCTCGGCCCTCCGTTCCACCTGGTGCAAAGTACCGGATCTTTCTTGCGGTAACGAGGGCCATTATGTGCTATGGGGCTCAGGTTACTGGACTCTTTCGGTCGGATGCACAGGAGCAGGTGCTGAGGTACTTTGTAAAGCGTGTTTACGGCCTCCCAAGGAGCACGCCCAACTACTTCATTTATCTGGAGACTGGGGTGGACCCAGTCTTTTTGTACACGCTGGACTTGGCTTGGAGGTATGTGGTTGGGGCTTTGCGGATGCCAGCAAACAGGTTCCCCGGTATTGTTGCTAGGAGGACGGTGGAGGTGGAGGGGTTTTGGTTTGCAGAGCTCAGGCGTCTGGCACAGCATCACCAGTGCCGTTTTCATGGCGACTTGGGGAGACTTGAGGAGTGGCCGGAGCAATTGGAGGCGCTGGTGGATGGAGTGCGTCGGGACTGGCTGGAGGACATGCGGGCGGCAGCTCTCGGGTCCAGGAATTCTCTCTACCCGGCTCTGGAATTTTCAGTGAAGCCAGCGGGAGTGCTTGAGCTGGGGGGAGCCATCACGTCCTATGTGGGTGCGGCGCTGGGTACTTAAGTTCAGGGGTGCCTTGCTTCCCCTGAATGATGGGACTTACGTCAGGTCTGAGAGCCCCCGAAGGACTTGTTCTCTCTGTAACTCGATGGAGGATGAGAACATCGAGCATTTTTTGGGCAGGTGTCCAGTCCTGGCCGAGCTCAGGGTGCGCTGCCTCGGCCACGGAGTGTTGGAGAGGGTCGGAATGGTGGAGCTCCTGAATGATGAGGAACGCTGGGTGCAGTTAGCCCGCTTTGGCTGTCTCGCGTGGAATAATCGGTCGATGATGGTTGCTGAGTTTAAATGGTAGCACGCAGTCTCAAGAATTTTGGATTTTGAATTATTGGCCAAAATTGAATGCATTAAAATGATGATGAATGAATAAATTTGAATGTGTTAAACAAAAACAAACAAAAAACAAAAACAACAGATCTTCGTTTGGAGACTCGGTCTGACGGCTAGGCTTCCCCCGGCAGACGGACTACGGGTCCATGCCGTATGCATGTTTATTTAATGAGCTCCTTGAATGATTTTTGAAAATGTTTTTCCTGCAAAGGTCGTCCTTCAAAAGTTACGAAAACGGGTCCATATTGTAGAAACCCCGTTTCAATTATTTATAGGGCCTTAGGAAAAATATGATATTTGAATTCCGAGTTCTGGAGAGGGTACATGACGTGGGCTGCTTCGTCGTCTTTTGATTGGCCGGGAGATCCCTCTCTCTCTCATCTACGCAAGTCAGCCAACTTTGCTACGCGAAAAGTCGACCCCAAAAATCGAAAATCAGGTTAATCATTATAGAAGGTCATTCGAAAATTGAGCTTCGAGGTTATTATCAAAGAAGGTTATTCAAAAATCGACCTGGGCCGAGTGTTTTTATTCCGATTCTGTTCAGATTTGTTATTTAGCGCTCTGGCGGCTCAGTGCCCAACTACTCGACGCGCAGCCTGGCGAGCTGTGACGTCAAATTTGCCCGGCGTTCATTTCAAAATCTCTAACATTTCGAAAACAGCTCAGCACGTACCTAAACGGATTTTCGAACTAAAAATTGGGGTGTATGGGTTTTAAAGGGTGCTGAATCCGAATATGTTGTCAGAAATGCTGAATTCTGACCTTTTCAAGAAGCCCATTGTTAATTATTTCATCGCCTGGGCAACACGTTAAGCCCTACTTTGTATTTAGTAAATAATACATGATTATTGGTTGTTGTGGATCATCCACAGTGGATGATGTTGTGAATGTGTTGCCTCTTTCTCTATTAAACATGTTTTCTTCTTCTTCTTCTTCTTCTTCTTCTTCATGAGGATGTTGACATCATTGCTTTCTGTTACTCTGTTGACATTCTAGTGCTCTTGACAGCTCTAGGCTCATCGGTCAAAAATGTCCCCCAAATACCTACTGCGGTTCAAACTTTTCAAAGTGCTCTTCCAGCAGTTATAACTTTCAAATGGTTAGGCAAAACCTGAGAAATCCCGTGCACTCATGATGACGATAATTATACACTTAAGTGGAACCCTAATGGCAGGTTTTGTTTCTTGTAGAACCCTGATGATGGTCAATTATAACCCGAAAGCTTGGCCATACAAGAGAACAGACTCGTTATTTCACAACACCCAGACGGATTTTCAATAATAACAAGTAACTACTACTACTTAGGCGACTTACGTGCTTCACAGGAAATCATTTTCAAACACGTGCATTGGTGGTGTCCAAACGAGCAGTGATGTTCTGAATGTGTTTTACCATCAATCATCATTCCCAAAATCTCAAGCGGACGTTACTCATGTGCAGTGATCGCAAAGGGGGTCAAATTAGGTCATTTTCTTTGGAAAAAAAAAACAATATAAATTTTTATCGTGTTACCTGGTAATCCACATAGCTGGCGCCTTCCAAATAGTTGCGAGGCGGCATTTCTCCCTGAACAAACCATTTTCCAACTATTTACTGCGGAATTGATTTATTTAGAAGAGTTTTGTTATTTAGCCAATAAGTGTTTTATTTATTTTTCGAGGCGGGGGGGCATCATGAGCAACTAACGACGAACATGCGCTCTATTCGAAAATTTTCAGAGTTTACGTAAATATGCAATGAAATTGTAAGAATATGAAAAATTAAGCACGTGGTTGGCACGTGAGCTAGTTGAGAAATGGATTCACAGTATTTTCGGGCTTACAAAGGCTCGAAATATCGTTCCTCCAAACCGTTCCGGTGAAAAAAGAAAAAAAAAATCAAATTTTTTTTAAATATTTGAACTCCTGGGATCCTTCAAAAATCCCATTTGTAGCCCCATGAAAGCCTTCTAGATCCCCACAGTGAAATCGAACCGTTCCAGGACCCCTAAAAAGGGATTCTACGTCCAAAAATACTTCGTAAACGACACCTAACTCGATCCCATAGCCAAAAGCCTTTAAAAAAACCCTCCCGTTTTAGCCCCATAGCGCCCCACGGGGTTTGGCGATCGGGCTGAAAACCTTGCGGGCACAACTACATGGTAAACGGAGTATTTTGTCAAAATTTCGAATTAAAAAAAAAAAAAATCCCAGAACCAATTGTACGTTCAACCACCTCAAGTCACTCTGGGCTGTAGATGAGCTTAGTTGCTCGAAACCGGTCCCCACGCTATAATTGTTTACCTGAATAAACAATTTAGTATTCAGCAGAGGAGTCGTTCTCTCTCCCTAACCAAACTCATTGGATTAGACCTCTGCACCATCGGCACACAACCACTTTGAAAAAAAAATCCCTACTGCCCAAAACGGCCCGGACGGCGGACGGACATTTCGGTTGAAACGAATAAGTAATATCAAATTCCTTTACGTGGAATGGCCCATATCATATGTTCACGGTATTTTAGGTCCAAAATGGGAATGAGAAAACTAACGAACGAAAAATTTCGTTCCCAGCCGGAACGGTTCTCGTCAAGAACGAAAAATTAAATTTTGGCCTAAAACTTAATTTTTGAAAACAGAATTCACTGGTTGTTGATAAATAGAGTTCTAGGGATGGGAATCTATTTCCGATTTTTCAAAAACAAATCGATTTTTTGTTCAGATTTTTTTATTTTTTTGAATCGATCTTCAGGTTACGATTTTTTAGGGGAATCGATTTTTTACTTCCGATTTTTGTAAAAATCGTGATTTTTTACTACTGATTTAAAAAAAAAAAAAATCTTGAATCGATTTTCGTATTTATAAAAATTAGTTTAGTATTTCAAGTGATTCAAGCAAATTTCGAGTCTTAGGTCGATTAAAAGTGATGATTAATAGCTAACAACAACAAAACTCACTAGTTACGAGCGACGTCCGCCATGGCTTTTTCAGACAGCGAAACTGATAACTCGTCTGATTAAATATTTGCAGGAAGAATAAAGCCGGGTGATTCTCGGTATTTTAATTGCGAGCTTCTTTTCTTTGCCGGTTACTCAGACATGATTAAATATTTATTGCCAAAATTTTTGAAAACTTATTAGTTTTAATTTAATACAATTTTAATTTTAAATAAGTTTTTTTTTATCGATTTTTTCTTGAATCTACCTACTTTGAATATATCTACCGTTATCACTCGATAAATGAGTTTTAAATGTTAAAAAACTTCTTTTTTTTGTAAGACCGATTTTTTAATCGATTTTCCAAAAAATCGATACTTCTTACCGATTTTCCATCTTGAACTTTCATTTAGGGAGCTTTTATTTAAGTTTCAGGAACTTTATTTCGAGCCCTGCAGTTCAAGCATTTCGATCAATCGAGGAATTATAATTGTGGGCCCGAGAAAACTGTGTCACTCCATTGAATTTGAATGAATTCTACGATCGAGGATGAAGCGTGAGGTTATCAAAGAGGTCTTTCCTCCGCCTACCTGGTAATCCATATAATTGCCATAACCCATGTGATTACAGGTGCAGGCGCAGTGCTGAATGTGATGCCGCAAGTCCATGTCCAGCCGCCATTGTGGAGGTGGCGGAGGCAGGGGCGGTACCTCCTCCCGCCACTCATGTGTCATCACTCAGCCTCGCTCCATCTGAAACAAGAGAAGAAAGCCGAAGGTCAAAAGAAGGAATTCAATGATTGAACTTCAATTTATTATCAAATTTGTGGTGTCAAAATTTGACAGACTCATAACAGACGGTTTTTTTGAAATTCGACTTCGGAATCGGCTTCGCCATAGATTGAAGCGCATTTGGCTCGCGGATACCCAGCCCCGTAGAGAGGGGGGGGGGGGGGCACTGGACCCGTTGCCCCCGGGCCCGGCCTTCGTAGGGGGGGCCCGGATTTTCTTGAGAATTTTTTTTTTTTTTGTAAAAAAAGGGGGTAGGAGAGGCAAAATGGGAAAAGGGACAGATCAATATTATATGTGCGGCCTACCTTCCACAGCTGTTAAATTCATTCCGAAATATACGAGAGAAGTCCGAGACAGAGCGGAGCCAATCAGGCTTCAAAGAGACGGCTCCACGTGGGCCAGAAACTCCGCCTCAGTGCCGCAACCAATCACAGCGCACCACGCTGCACCACGCCTTCAGCGTTTCCCCCCCAGCCTGCCGGCTGGGAGTATATAAGGACGAGCTCCACAGCTCCCGAGCTCATTCAATTTCCAAATTTTCTTGCAGAAGGGCGAAGCTCTGTCCGGCATTCTATTGACTGTTAACCTCGTAATTTTTTTCTATCACCTTTTTGAACTTGTAAATGTCCTGCTCGCGCACTCAACACTCCAAACATTTTTACATGGTCATCTCTGAGCTCGAGCGGCTTAGGACCATCACCTGCTGGCGAACTTAAAAACTCCCAGTAGCTCGAGCGGCCTAAGACCATCACCTCACTGTTTGTCCAACCGACTTCCGTGGCTCGAGAGGCTTAGGACCATCACCTATCTGTGGACGTAAAAACCCCTGATAGCTCGAGTGGCCTAAGACCATCACCCACGGTTCAGTCAAATTTACATCCGTAACTCGAGAGGCTTGGGACCATCACCTATCTGTGGACATAAAAATCCCTGATAGCTCGAGCGGGCCAAGACCATCACTTACGGACGACAAAGCACACAACCCGCACACTTCCGACACGTGCAGGAAGAAAATTGACGTCAAATTCAATCAATTCCTTGCTAGGCTGATTTTTCCTGGAACCGGTATAGTTCACCTGTCTCAAGATCAACCGCTGCACCGAAGCTACATCTCGACAGAACTCCCGGAGAAGGTCAGGGAAACCTTCTGCCCACTAGTGCTTCCAGTCGACGCCTCCAGCAACTCAGTGTAGAGTGCTCTGCTCATGGGATTACGTGCCGTGTAAAAACAGCGTTCAAGGTAAATTTTAGTCTTACAAATTTACCCATCAAATTCAGTGCGAAAAAGGTGAATCAGTCAATAACGCGAGTTCGTAGGCACAACATTATATATATATAGGAAAAACTTCCATACCTCTTTTTTTTTCTTTTTTTTTTTAAGGGGGCCCGATGAATTTTGCCCCCGGGCCCGGATTTTCTCTCCACGGCCCTGCGGATACCATACCAAAAAAAACGGCTCCTTACTGGGTATTTTTGAACCCGAAAAAACGTGGGACAAACGCGAGAAAAACGATTATTTCGACGAATTTCCCGGGCAAAATTCCGATTTACGATTTGACCGACGTCTTCCTCCAGGTCTGATCTATGTATACGGCTCGTATTTTTTCGTAATTTTTTCGACCCCCTAAACGGCCTTTGGCGCGATACGAGTGGAAAGTGAAAAAACGTGGGACAATGCGCTAGAAAGACGAATTTTCGAATTTGGCGAATTTCGACGAATCTAATATGGCCTACGACACATCCGCACCTACGCGGAACCCGACGGAAAAAAACGCCGTCTCTCTCGGCTCTACCCTTGAGGCGGGGTTGCGTGGAGTCTTCCACTGAGGCACACAGACACACATACGAAAAAGTTTGAGACGATGTAATAAAAGTTTCACTTCTAAAAAAATGAAGTAGAACGTAAAATTGTTAAGCGAATGATTTGGTTTGTGGTGATACCAGACAAGCATGAGGTGACGTGAGCATTAGAGCGGTTTCTCCGTCTGAATTACAGCCGGAGTTCGGCAAACGGAGTTCAAAGGCCACATTAACCGACGCGTTCCACCTTGAGATCCGCCTCCACCGACTTTCATACATATTTGAAGGCGATCAATTGTTGATCTCTTTTCCCGGAGTCCTGTTTCAAGAGAATTACGACCTCTCCGCTCAACTTCACGCGAGCCGCCAAGTTCTAAACACGATCGGAGCAAAGTTCACTGCAGAGAAATTTCCCGTTGTTCAACTCTCAATTCACCCGCCCGAGAGAAGATTTTCCGGCTTGAGAGTTTCCCTAAACGAACGAACTTGACGATTGAGGAGGTAACTTAATATGGAAATTCACTGAATATTAGTGTTTTTAACGCGTTGTTGTTCAGGTTCTGCATCTTTGAGGCTTGGAAAACTGGGATGAAGAGAGGGGCGCCCGCTGTGTAATGTAACGATCCCACTCCATAGACATAGAAGAGGAGCTGCAAGGTCTATGGCCGGTGAGAATTAGTGGTATAGATTTCTATATTATAGAATATCTACATCACTAATTCTCACCGTCTCTGTGGCTGGCTGGCTGGCTATCTGGCTTGGTATGTCAAAAGCCTACTCCCCCTAAACGGTAAGCGATAAAAAATACGCCGATATCGTCTCAGTGGACCGTTTAACTACCATTAGGGGGTTTGGCGAGCCCAAATTGGTGCAACTATTTGTATTTTCGTTGTTAAGTGTCCGATTGAAATTTGGTTTCCTCCGTATCCTACCTAGACATCCGAATTTTAATAGTTCCGATGATGAGCGAATTTAGACAGCGAGTTTAATTTGAACGATTTCCTGAGATCTGGGCGCGTTTTTCCCTTTGTGAAGGGACTCTGTCAGGGACCTTTGAAAACGGAGGGTGCCAGGGACCTTAGAAAGGCGGAGAGGCAGGAAACTTGGTAGGAGGGGGGTGGGCAGTTTTGGGAAAAGGTTCATTCTAGAGTGTGGGATTACCTACGCTAATTTCGGATATATTCTGGGGTGTGGGAAGGCGATTCCTCTCTCTATTCCCCGGCAAATTTTACGCCCCTTAAACTTAACGCATTGAGCGACAGTCACTTGGGCGAGCAAAGCGAGCCCCCTGCCCGAGAAAATGGTTGGCCGAGCGAAGTGGTGCCTGATTTAGTGGTTGGCCGAGAAAGTGGTTATGCCGGAAAAAGCGATCGGCCGAGCGAAGCGAGGCCTTATGTCTGAGTGCTAGTAGTCAATAATAATAATGAAAATAAATAAAATGGCGAGCCTGTGTGCCAAGTGTGCTGACGCTGTCTTGCTTGTCAACCAACCCGATTTTCTTTTTCTCAGACGCCTTCATCCCGTAAATAAAATAATTCTAATCACAGTAAATCCTCGATGACTTCGACGTCCCCGAAAAGAAGCCAATCTTCCACCTTTTTTCTCCCCTCAGACCCAAACCAATTGGCATTACCTTCTCAAAGACTTCTCCAAAGTGTGCGTCCCGAGGATTTATTGAATCCCGTAACATCCTCCCTGTACAAGGATTCGCCTCTTCCACCATCCAACACTTCGCTCACCCTCCCAAAAAAAGTCCAGGTAACCGTATTTTCCCTTTTTCGCTTGGATGGGAAAACAAATTCCTACCCCTTCAGGCCTCGGCACCCCCGACACAGGCTTACCGGCTCTATATGAAGAAAGGGGAAAAAAGTAGGCAAATCTCGATCCAAGTGAGATCAGGGGAAAATGCAAAACCCTCTGCTCAATGTTCAAGTCTTATTGTTGAAAGAAAAAGGGAGATAAAGGAAGCGTAAAGGAAATAGAAAACGTAAAAGGAGTTTCAACCATTGGCTGCATTAAATCAGGATGATCGAATGGTTTTTTCCCGTAATGGATTTTTAACCTACAAATGAATTTAAATTAAAGCAATAATAAACTCAAAGTCATACAATTTAAAACAATTTCTAGTTTTAACGTTTTTTTAAATAGGTAGGTATTAAATATTTTATTCTTACATACCTAATTTAATATTAAATTTTTTGTTAACATAATTTTTATTAAGAAATTAGATTTTTCCACAAAATTTGTGGAAAAATTAGGTATAGAAAATTTAATTTTCTATACCTATCAAATAATCAGTGGCTCAGTGGTTAGAGCGTCGGACTGCTGGTTCGATCCCAGCAGCCGCTAGACATCTTCCTTATACTGACAATCACCTCTTGGAAGGCAATGGCGAACCACCAAGAGTATTTCGCTCAGGAAAACCTCTCACAGTTCGGAGCCGGCGTTAAACAGCAGGCCCCTACTACTTCTGTAACAGTTATAACTGTTCAACACGCTCAACAGAAGTTAGTAGCGAGAAGTAGCCAACGCCTGGTTACTGGTACGACATCCAGAGAAGAAGAGATCAAATGATAATAAACTTGATTGAAGGGGGGTCGGGGATTGGAAAGAATGGCTCCACAGAGGGGGAGGGAGGGCGTTGCTGAGATAAAGTGGTCGGCAATTCACAGATTGTACTTGATGATGGCCTAATCAACCAAAATTCGTCTACAAGTTATATTTATATTGTTTATCTTAAGTTATATTTATATGAAAATAGACTACTTCGTCTTAAATCGTCTTTTTTATGGTATACATTCTTCTGGTGCACGAGTGTCAACAAATCGGAAGGTTTCACGGGGCCAGGTTAGGTTGCTAGCAATTTCGATCCGAGCGGCAGAAGACGGTTGTTTTGAATAGCGTAAGGTGTTCTTTTATCTTCTCTCCCTCCAAGACTATTTCTCCGACCAAAATTGCATTGCACCCACGCTTTTAAAAATTTAATCAGCTTTCACCTTAAAAGAAGAAAAGTAAGATCGGACCAACCGTTCTCAGGTTATAGGCACAAATGTGCAAAGAAACACGGTTTTTTCGAAATTTGCCACTTGTTTGCCATGCTCGCCCCTCCCTTGTCAACGCTCAAATCAAAATTTCACACAAATAGCTGCGACGGAAAATTTATTTAGCTTTCACGAGAAAAAATGAAATTTGGAATCGGACCAATAGTTCTTGAGATACAGCAGAAAACGTTCTGAAAAACGTGCTTCGGCTGTCTTCAGGTCATCAACTAAAACGTTCACATTTTGGAGAAAATGGCCTATTTTCAAAGTGCCATAACTCTGAAACTAATTGAACTACACAGCTCCGGTTGGGCTTAAATTGTCACAAATTTAATGCTATTTAAAAACTCATCTAGTACCTAGATTGCGTCGGACAATGCATAGTTCATTAGATATAGAGCAAAAACTTAAATAAGGACGAAAAAACGCTGCAAATTTTACACGAGGGTTTATTATTCTTTGATACTTTGATAGGTTACTTGTGCAAAAATTATTTCTGTGTTAATGATTTAATTATAATTATAAGATAGGTTACTTGTGCCAAAAAATTTTTTTTTGATTTTTTTTTTTTTTTCAACAATTTTTTTTTTTGGGGGAAGGGAGGAGTTATTAAACTAAATTCATACTGAAATTAAATTCTAATTATGAATTTATTTAAGTCTTTTCAAGAAATCAGAAGGGGAAGGCCGAAAAATTTATTGGGCCTCAGGTGGGACTCGAACCCACAACCTCTGCATTACTAGTGCAACGTCCTACCAATTGAGCCACTGAAGACCAGTAGCCATGATAGAGCATTGGAGATTAAAGGTTCAACTGTCCCCTGCCCCCAACGCTTGATTCGGCCTTCTCATATTGTTGCATATTTTCCCCCTCTGAACCCTGATCTGATGTGAAGCCAGTAGACATCCTACTTTTGTCCCTCTTCCTAGGGGTCCCTTAATTCCCCAGGAGGAGTAGTTTCATTACTGGAATGACTGATTGATTTTTCGGCCTTCCCCTTCTGATTTCTTGAAAAGACTTAAATAAATTCATAATTAGAATTTAATTGCATTATGAATTTAGTTTAATAACTCCTCCCTTCCCCAAATAAAACACTGTACGAGGGAAGCAGTTCGAAATTCCCTCAAGTCATTCCAGTACCTAACAATTTTTTTTTTTTTCAAAACTTTTTGAAATATTTTCGAGCAAAAAATAAAAAATTAAATTCTTTATTTTTTGCTCGAAAATATTCAACCTCCTGGGATCCTTAAAAAATCCCACTTTTAGACCCATGAAAGTCCTATTGATCGCCACAGGGAAATCGGACTGTTCTGGGACCCCCGAAAATGGATTCTACGTCCAAAAATACTTCGAAAACGACACCTAACTCGATCCCATAGCTAAAAGCCTTCAAAAACCCCCTCCCGTAGCCCCATTTTAGCCCCATAGCGCCCCACGGGTTTGGGCGATCAGACTGAAAACCTTGCGGGCACAACTAGATGGTAAACCAAGTATTTTGTCAAAATTTCAGATTTTCAAAAAAATTTCTACTGCCCAAAACGGCCAGGACGGCGTACGGCCATTTCGGATTTTCCCTACTGAGCCAGCCAGTAGTGGAACACTGAGCCTGTTCTTTTGAGCGGACTTTTTGGTGTTTTCAGACTTTTCTCGTACTACGCTCGCCAAGAGGAATTTTTTGGTTTGTTATTCAAATTTTTGCGACATCTAGAAGTGCCTTAGAATAAAAATGAGCTCTCCTCCTCCTCGGGCTGCAGCTCTAATAATATTATATTATAATAGATACACCTTTTGCCCCTGTCTTAATGCCACCATCCCTAAGATCATCCCAAGTAGGATCCCCCAAGGGCCCTGGCGGCAATATTGTCACATCGGGAGGTCCACGATTCCTCTCCAAACTCCTCTCTGTCACGATTCCTCTCCGAGCAGATTTAATTGCGTTAAGCCCATGGCGGGTCGGGGACTATCCATAGCACTGCAGGCTGGTTGGACTTTCATTTTTCTCTCTCCAGTTGATTGCCACTGCACTCCCAGCGCTGCCGAGGCTAGTAATGTAAACTTTTCCACTGCACTCTCTAATTTTATCTCTTATAGATACAGTGTAGTTAGTATAAAAGCGATGGGTTGCGCAGGAACCGGCGATCCACCCCCGCCGTCGAAAGAGTTAAGGCAATCCATCATGGACGAAGTCTCAATTGATCCCCAGCTTGGCACCAACTTTGCAAGCCTTGGCCAGGTCTATAAAAATCGGGACCATCTTGGCAAGCATTGGACAAGACTTGTCTGGAGAGCTTGGGGGCATCTTCAAAAGCCTGAGAATCCCTTAGCCAGCTTGGTACCAACATTGCAAGCCTTGGTCAGGTCCGGAAAGCTCGAGACCATCTTGGGAAACCTTAGAAACCCTTATTCAGCTCGGCACCAACTTTGCAAGCCTTGGACAAGTCTGCAAAGCTTGGAACCATCATAAAAATGACACTTTTACTTTCTCTTTCGCATTCTCGACCCTCTCCCTCATCACCTGAGAGGAATCCTGCCATTCGACGGAGAGGAATCGTGGTATGGAAGATTAGCGGTTCCACCCCATTCATTATAACGACGAATCAGGTTTCGTTTTCCAAGTTATGTTCGACTTAAAATCCATTTAAAGGGGAACCCAAAACTTTCCAAACACTTTTCGGAAAATAACAACTGCAATGGCAATCGCTGAACCCAGCTCTGCGATCGGCCATTCCACTGGGATCATCCGCCACGATTTAAAAGACGCAAATGGAACTTTCACTTTTTCGGGGAGCAAATGCCTATTGCTCGAACATCTTCGACTAGAACCAGGCTCAGGCAAAGAGCAACAAGCCCACAGGCGTCCACGCTGGAGGCACCGAACCCCCTTCCGGAGCAATCCCAACAACATTCAACAATCGACTATCCTCACAGTGAGATCTGATAGTTCTGGGAACCCCAAAAACGGATTCCACGCCCAAAAATACTTCGAAAACGACACCTTACTCGACCCCGTATCCCCTTTTTAGCCCCACAGCGCTCTTCTCCACCCTCTGAGCGGACAATATTCAACACATTCTGCCTATCCGATCCCGCGTAACGCTCCGGCAATCTCTTCATTTCCCGATTCGAATCTAGAAAAGTCATTTGCATAATTGTACCATTTTTGATGAGAATTGACAAAAAGAAAAAAAAAGTCTGAAGTGAGAGTGAAAAAAAAAAGGAAGCCAGAATTAGAGAAAATGACAGCGCGAGAATAGATTGGGTTCTTAAGGAGTCTGCTTTTCGCTCTTTTCCAATTTTCTCGGCTAAACGATTCATTCCTTAGGTGGAGGAAAAAAAAAAGCCGGGGAGACGAGGAGGAGTGAGATTCAGGCAATCATGGAGGAGATACCCGAGCATCCTCGGGTGTCTCGGAAGGGTCTCGGAGAAACGGTTCCGACCAGTAATAAAAGATTCCAAGGGGTTTTTATCCGCCTTTTCGACCTACCCCTGTCATCGTGAAACGGGATCCCCCGACGGAGACGGAGGATGCTGAGCTTACCCGGCCGGCGCTTTTTTCCGCTTCACGCCGAGAAGTGAATTCAGATTGAAGCGAGAAAAGAGCGCCCTTCAAATTGTAAGTGAGCCAACACCCAGCTGAGAGATTTTTTTGTTTGCAATTTTTTCTTTTCTTTTTTTTGCTTCGTTTTGTTAATCTACGAAGCTATTTGTGTACAAAAACACTCTCAGATAAAACACTCCAACAGCCCCGACGAGTGTTTTGACCCAGAAAACTATTAAAGAGCCTCTTCAGTATTAAATTTTAATTTAATTGATCAGTTGTTGAAGATGCGTCGAATAGGGATTATCTGGGCGTTTGCATTCATCCAGCGTGTATTCTGCGAAGGTGGCGACGCGCAGTTTTACGTCAACCTGGTCAACAATGCGAATTCAACGTGGGAGGTGAGCAGAAAGCGTGAAAACAGTGAAAGATGAATTCAGTCCAGATCGGCCTCAAAAGTTGTCATACGAGACGAGATGTGAAGATTCCACAATGTCCTTCTGCCGTTCGCGGTAAAACACTCGGTCCATCATCTAGTTGGGCCCGCAAGGTTATCAATCAATAATTTTGCTTTTCATCAAGAATCTCTCAAGCAAAAGGTTTGAAAGGAATGTACAATGGGAGACCGGTCCCAGTTGGCATAAGGGGTCGGTTGGCATAGCCCTTCTCCTGGAAAAGGAGGGCTATCACTCTCATCACGTGACTTTTCTAGTGATATTTCAGTTGCTCGCAAAGTTTCGTCGGAATCGGAAGATTTTGCGCTCATCCTTAAGAGAACAACCATTTTTGTAACCAGTTCGACACATATTTCAGTTCAACTATTTGTTGTTCTGGTGTTTCGTGGAACTTGACGGCTATGACAACTTTTTCGTACTCTGCTTAATCTAAAGGTGAGGGGGGGGGGGGTTATTTGGCGTGATAGGTATTTTAAAGCGTCGGTGGCAGCCATTTTTCGCCAGGAGGTACAGACGACGACAGTGGGCATACTTTGACCAATGGTTGGTTGGCTTAAGGTATAATAATATTACAAGGTATATTATACCTTGTAACAATATTATTGTTAACGCGAATTATGCCAAGTGGCCCCCTATGTGCTCAAGTGTGTCTGTAATTGTACCCCAACTTTTGGAAGTGAAAGGATTCTTGGTAAAATTATTAATGATAATTGCCTCTCAGCCTCAGTTATTGACTCCTTCTCTCATGCAAGAATAAAAAATAAAAAATAAAAAAAAAATTAAAAAAAAAAACCATTTCATTGTTATTCTGTAATGAGTTCTGAGGAAACACTTTTTGCAGAATCGTCTAAATAGTGAACAAAAATCTTCAAGATTGATGAAAAACCGTGTAGACACCGTTCCAGACTCGTAGAACTCGGACACGCTGTAGAAAGGGTTGGCTAGGAGGAAATCCTTGATACAGTTTTTAAATATCTTCATAGTGAGGACTCTTGTTGCTTCTGGAAGTCTATAGAACAGCTTTATCGAACTGAAGCGGAACTGTCTCTGTGAGGTGGAGAGACGATAGTAGGGGGGGGGGGGGGTGTCTGCTGTCTTCTTGTCCCGTAGTCATGAGGAAGATCTCGGTCCTGGTCCCCTACGCCTTTAGCAAACAGGCAAGCTTCAAAGATATAGTGGTTAATGACCGTCATTATTCGCTGGATTATGAACAGGGGCTTACAGTGGGCTCGGTAGTCCGCCTTACATAGTATCTTGAGTGCCTGTTTTTTTTTTTTGTTTTTTTTAGAACCTTTTCAATCTCAGCTGAATTTCCCAAGATATGCAGGCTGAAGGTGCAGACAGAATGAAACAGTCCGAAATCCACCTACCTCCCTGTGATAGGCAGAGGGGAGTACTCTCATAATCAGTCGTAGGGTGTAGTTTCCACTACTCAGTCAAGTTGGAAATTAAGTGAGGTTTTTTTTAACATTTCGGTACTGCACAGCGGAACCTCTGCGTCTAGGGGCAAAACGGACCTGGGATTCTGATTCAGCACCCTCGAAAACCCCTAGGACCACTATCAGACCCCTTGAAGCGTGAGATCGTTTTTTTTTTTTGATAGGGCAGAGCTATAATAGTGTGTTGCTTCTACAGCGACGAAAATTAAATATATTATATTAAATATAAATTTATTAAATTTTTTTAATTAATTAATTTATAAAATTTATTAAATTTATATTTTAATTTAAATTTAAATGTATATTTATTAAATATAAATTATATTAAATATATTAAATTTTAATATAACATTCATTGTTATAATATATTAAAATGTATATTTTTACATTAAGTGTATTAATCTTAAATGTATTATCTTTACATTAAATGTATATATCAGGTATAATATATATAGTTCTACCCATTATACACAATTAATGTAAAGCTAACATAATGGGAGTATCATGGTTGGCCACCGAGGGGTGAAGATGCACGAAATTACTGCTATTATCTGAGTATCACTTACAAATGACTTTCCAAGGCTCGCTACGCTCGTCCCTAGCAGAGTTTTCAAGGCATGTCACTATGATGCCAAGCTGGATAGGGGTTTCCAAGGCTTGTCAAGATTAGATTAGATTAGATTAGATTTATACCTGAGAGGGTAAAGAAGTGGGTTCCTACGGGCCCCCACATCCCGCACTTAGGCCTGTAGACCCATTGTGCTGCCTCTCGGAGTTACTATGGTAGGAGTTCTGTGCCCTTGAAGAGGTTCAATAGCCCTCCTACCAGGTCCTTTCGTGCTAGTATCTCTCCCCGGTGCACAGAGCCCAGAGCAAGATACCGTCTGCGTTCCAGGGCCTCACATTCAAAGATGAGGTGATCCGCTGTCTCCTCCTCATCTTTGCAGAACCTACAGGTGGGTTCATCATTCGTGACCCCTATCCTGTGTAAATGCTTCCTGAAACTTCCGTGTCCTGTATACAGGCCCACCATGAGTCTCAGTTGTGGCCGCCGTAGGCGAAGGCACGTTTCTGCCCTCTTACGATCCAGCTGACCCAGCATGGCGTGCCCATGCTGTTGGTGCGGGGTTCTTTCCCATCTGCGGCTGTGCTGTGACCGCTGCCACTGGTCCACAGCCCCCCAGAAAAGCGCCCCCGAAATACCCAGACAGGGTTCGGGCCCTATAAGGTCCATACTGGACCCCTGTCTGGCCAGGGCGTCCGCCTTCTCGTTCCCTGGAATGCCAGCGTGACCAGGGACCCATCTGAGGATAACCTCATTGGAAGCCCCAAGGCGCTTGATAGACTCCCAGCAGTCAAGTACCAGTTTTGAAGTGGTAGATGTTCCCGCAAGTGATTTCAGAGCTGCTTGGCTATCCGAGAATATATGGATCCGCCTTCTTACGAGGGCCCTCCTTCAAGATAGTACCTTGTCAAGATAGTACCGAGCTTTCCTGAGCTGTTTGAGGCTTGCTAAGCTCGTCCTAAGCTGACTGAGTGATTCCGAGGCATGTCACTATGATGCCGAGCTGGATAAGGGTTTCCAAAGGATTGCCAGAAGATACCGAGCCCTTCAGAACCGTCCTAGGCTGCTAAGCTCCTCCCAAACTTACTAAGAGTTTCCAAGGCATGTCAGTATGGTGCCAAGCCGGATAAGGGTTTCCAAGACAGTAACGAGCTTTCAAGAGCTGTCCAAGGCTGCTAAGCTCGTCCCAAGCTGACTAAGAGTTTCCAAGTCTTGCCCAGATCGTCCCAAGCTTTCCAGTGGAGTGGACCGCAATGCCCCGGAACCAGAAGAGACGTTCTTTGTGTGTCTGATGGTGTTGCCTGTCCAGTCCCCCTTCAAAGGTCTTCGTGGCCACACGTGAATCCTCGCTCCAAATAATCAATTTCAAAAGTGACGGAATGAAAAGGACGAGGGTTGTATTCTTCCAAGTCTTGGAATCTATGGGAGCTCCTGTTTTCAAGAGCGAAATCACATGTTTCATCTCCGAAGGCTTTTGGTGGTCTGGACGACTACAGTGACACCCTCGAGGGGCCTTCTGTCTCCAACTCCAGGGCTGTATACAGTCTATAGACCCCTTCCCGGTTCTCATTGTATCTCTACTTCTTCAAATTAAACCCCCTCCCCCCCCCCCCCCCCCCCCCAAACAGGTACAGCCAATCCAACCACAATTATTCTCAAGTCTCAACACGACCGCAATTGGAGTTTCAATATCCATTTCAAGCGGAGCACTATCGAGCCTCTGGGTAACTGAAAGGGACGAGTTTCACTTCGTGAAAAGGACCAATTCGTGGAGGGTGGGTCCTCAGACGCAATAATTAATTACCAACCCGGGCTGGGACCTCCTCCCGAAAGCCATTCGGTCAAAGGATTAACTTTCGCCTGGAGACTAACTTCAGGCCGTTCCAGAGAGCAGATGCCACTTTCACATCCCCATTGTGATGGTATCTGGAGCCGAGCGCGAGGAAAATGTACAAATGCGTGTTTTGATATCAACTTGAACCTGCCACTTTATTATAAACTTTGGTCGAAATTCCGGTTTTATATGGTGAAATATAGCTAGGAGTTGTCCGTCGGGGGGCGTCGTGGGGGCCAGAGGGGGCAAGGATGGGGCCGAAGAAGGCAGCGAAAAGAAACAGAACCCCCCCACATAATGAAATATTCACAAAAAATAATAAAAGGGTCCTTCGATATGGGAGGGGCGGGGGAGGAGGAAAATGGGCCCAAGCGAGGGAAAAACTGCCGATCTTTGGCTGAGAGTTGGCCAAAGAAGGGGTGAAAGTAGATTTCGCCTTCCAAATAAATCCGCGTCGTGTATTTCTTTTAAAAAAATCATTATCGAAAAGGGAGAAGAGGGGGTCTGAGGCCAGGTGGTATAGGTCGGGGGTTAGCTGGCTTTAGCTTTTCTTTTTGACTTATCCACTAAAATTACGTCTGGCCGGTTATGAGTCCGATCTGTCGAAATCGTTCTGTCCCAATACAGCTTCCATTTGCTGTCTTCAAGAACGTCTTTAGGAGCGTACTGATAATACGAGACTGTGTTCTTCACAAGGTCACATTTGAAGGCGAGTTTCTGGTTTATAATTTTTGCCGTATCATTGTGCCTGGAGAGGAGGGCAGTTTGAGCCTGGCATGGGCAGGAGGCTGTGATGTGGTCGGTTTCAGGTTTGCTGTGGCACACTCTGCAGGAGTCATCTTCCATGCAGGGCCGCCGAGAGAAAAAGCGGGCCCGGGGCAGAAGAGAGCATAGGGCCCCCATGTAAGCCATGGTAAGAATAATGGTGAACATCGATGTTTTCCTTTCGATGCTCCATCCTTCATACCGCTTTGCCGCCGCCCGTCTCTTCATCCTGACCATTTTTCTATTGGGATTCACATTGCTTGAGTTTTACAAGGCCTAATCACACGGAAGACTACGTTGCCTGCCAAGTGGCAACTCAGCAATTTTGTTTATTATTCTTGGAATAATACACCTATGTAATCGCGACGGAGGTCGACGACTCCAATAATTGGCAATTATTGCCCTCGAAATATGAAATTATCCGTTTCAAGAGGTCTAGATTCCAAAACCGAAATGTCCGTCCGCCGTCCGGCCAGTACGATTTTTTTTTTTTTTTTAAATCTGAAATTTGGACAAAATACTCGTTTTACCATCTAGTTTCAGTCCGATCTCCCAAACCCGTGGGGCGCTATGGGGCTAAAATGGGGCCACCGGAGGCGTTTTTTGAAGGGCTTTGAGTATGGGATCGAATTAGGTGTCGCTTTCGAAGTATTTTTGGACGTAGAATCCATTTTTTGGGGTCCCAGATTGAACCAATTTCACTGTGGGGATCTATAGAGCTTTCATGGGGCTCCAAATGGGATTTTTGAAGGATCCCAGGAGTTCAAATATTTTCTGAGTGGAAAACAATTTCGAAAAAAATAATTATTATTTTTGTTTAAAAAAACAAACAATTGTTTTAAAAAAATTTAAAACAATTATTTGAAAAAATATTTTTCCTTTAAATTTGTTTACAGACAGAATTAATTTTTGCACAAGTAACCTAGGTATATCGAAGAATAATTTTATCTATACCACTAATTCTCACTGTCCAGCTGGCTGGCTGGCTGGCTGGCTGGGTATGTCACGAGCCTTCTCCTCCTAACCAGTAAGCGATAAAAATACTTTTCTATTGGTTCGGGATCCCGTTTAAAATTCGGTAGGGGGGTTGAGGCCCTCCTGAGATGCGCGCGAGAAGGCGCATTTGCGCCCAACTTTCTTATTTTAAATGGGAACCCCTAATTTTTTTTTCTCGAATTCCTATTCCTCGGCCAATTTTACGTCCGATAAGTGCTTTGCGCAAACTTTTTGGCGCGCGCGAGTTTGTCAAATTAATTTTTTTGTAATTCATAAGTCATTGATGGACCGATTGAAATGGGATTTTCTCCTTATCCTACCTAGAGATCCGAATTTTAATACGAAATCCCGAAAAAACGACTTCCGACGATGAGCGAATTTAGACGGCGAGTTTAATTTGAACGATTTCTGAGAAAACGTGGGAGGGTGGAACCGGGGCCCGCTCCAACACCCTACCCTCTCCGCCCTCACTCCCGCCTCGATCCTCCAACTCAGGCGAGACAATCGGCGGGTGAATTTAGATGGCGTGAAATTTTTGGCGCGTGCGAGTTCTTCAAACTATTTTTTTTTTTTTTTTTTTTGTAATTCTCCGGTCGTTAACGGACCGATTGAAATGGGATTTTCTCCTTATCCTACCTAGAGATCCGAATTTCAATACGAAAAAAAAGTGGTGGAGGCGGGGAAACTTTGGGGGGGGGGGGGGGGCAGTTTTGGGCAAAGGTTGGGAAGACGATTTACTTCTCTATTCCCCGGCCAATTTTATGCCCGTTAAATTTAGCGCATTGAGCGAATGTCACTTGGCTGAGCGAAGCCAGGCCCCCCTAACTGAGAAAGTGGTGATGCCCGATAAAGTGGTCGGCCGAGCGAAGCGAGGCCTCATGTATGAGTGCTAGTAAACCCAATTGTGAAATTTGCAGCGTTTTTTCTTTTCTTTTTGTTCTTCTTTTTTCCCCCTGTTTCCTTTTTTCATTTTTCTTGGGCCCGCTGGGGCCCCATGCAAAAGTCCGGGCCCGGGGCAAAATGTCCCCTTTGCCCACCCCCCCCCCCCCCCTCTCGGTGGGCCTGCTTCCATGCTGGAATGATGAACTTCTGGTAATTCATAGTTTTGACCACACAAATGGCGTCCATGGATTACTTTCTGAAACCACTGGTGTTCAAGCGCTGAAACCAGCAGCTGGGGGTCTTCCCTTCGCACTGGTCAATCCGCCAAACACCCAACACCAAAGATGTGAAGGTCGCGAACATCCAATGTTCGCCAATTTAATCGTAACCCCTACACTTGTACAATTCCCGTCACACTATCTTCTTTCCTGGCACTCGTGCACTTCCACAGCCTTAAGCAGGGTTCACTTCAATGCGGCAATCCGTCAATGCGTGAACGCGGAGCAGGGGAGGGGATTCTGGCATTCCGTTCAGGCATTCACAAGCACCCGGCAAATTTTCTCCCTTCCTTCCCTTGTTTATTTGTGTTTTGTCGATGATGCAAAGGCTGTTCATTACCGCGTTTATGTGTTTTGTTGGGGTTGCTATGGCGACCACAACATAACCTAGATTAGATATCGCTGATATCAATGCGGCATCCAGTAAAATATCTGAATTTTCAGTTGTGTAAAGTCAGCTTCGAAAGTACTTCTCCGGCAAAACTAACTTCTTCCCGCCCGCTGGCATCGGCCAATCAGCGGGCTGAACGCAATGCCGGAATGATGCAATATCGCATTGCCGCATGGATGTGAACCCTGCTTTACTCCTGTCACACCGACGTTCTTCTTTAGTCATCTTTTTTAATTACCCGCAGGCAGGTATCAATTTCCACGATATATCGTCCGACTACGTCACACAGTTAATGGGGACTCATCTGACTGGGTTTCACCTTCTTCCACGTGCACCTTCAACCGAATCTGCGGCCGATGATATCCCGAAGACGTTCGATTCACACACCAAGTGGCCATATTGTCCGCACATCAAACAGGCCAGGGATCAAGGTGCCTGCGGTTCTTGCTGGGTGAGTATTGTCCCAGTTGAATCGTAGTGTGTTGACCATTTTGCTGAACTCACTCGGATCTCAGGCGGTTTCGGCAGCGTCAGTGTTTGCGGACCGGCTGTGCATCGCTTCAAAAGGTAAATTCCAGCAGCCGATATCATCCGAGGAGCTGATGACCTGCTGCGACATCTGCGGCCCGTCAACAGGCTGCAAGGGGGGTTTACACCCTTTGGCGTGGATCTACATCAAGGAAAACGGCCTCGTCAGCGGCGGCGACTACAAATCTCACGTCGTAAGCTCACATTTTTAATACCATGACACACTCCATGAAATCATGCCCTGCAGCCACGGCTGGTAATATTTTCAGGGGTGCCAGCCCTACCAGATGCAGCCCTGCGGGCATGTAAAGGACAGCAAAAGGGTTTATTGCGGTGATTTGGTCCACAACACAACGACGCCCGAATGTGCCAAAAGATGTTTGAATCCGTTTTACAAGAAAAATAACTATGAACACGACCACCATAAAGGTTAGAATTTTACGTAATAATTACTTAGGGAATTATTAGGGAAGTAACAGTGTAGCAGAGCAACACAGTGTAACAGGTTCTGCAGAAACCAGGGAGAGCCACCTGGCTAGTGCTTTGCTCCTCCTTCTCCAGCCCACTAAGAGTGGTGGAGGGGAGGCTTTCTATCACGAGCA
This sequence comes from Pilophorus perplexus, assembly GCA_955831195.1. NCBI lineage: Eukaryota > Metazoa > Arthropoda > Insecta > Hemiptera > Miridae > Pilophorus > Pilophorus perplexus. The sequence continues at coordinate 48,440,509 of OY037009.1, forward strand.
GGAGCTTCTGTTCAGCATCCCCTTACAGGGAGGAACCACAATGCCAGGGATAACTAATGGTCGCTCAACCAGCTGCCATCCCCACCTAGGTCCAATGTTGCCTGCTGGGGCCTTCAGAGCAGCTGATGCAAAGGCAGCAAACCTCTGAATCACGACGGGCTCGAGACACACCTGCTCCAGTCCTCCGTTACTCCGTCAGGGAATACCACAGCCCCCATGACGGGCACTCTCCATCACAAATGCACGTCAACCCCGAAGCAACGTCAGGCGCTGCTGGTTGGGACGTCTCCATGGCTGATGAGGTTCTGTGAGGTGGGTCAGGGACCACTCACGGCATCCACAACCCTGAGCCACAGATTGGAAAAACTCAAACGTGGGACTCTCTGTGGACTCAACAGCCCACTCCTGCAAGCATGGCCAGCGCATCTTGGCGCAGAGACGGCCCAAAGCATTGCCCAGCACCTGAAAAGGGCGGCTCACCGAATCTCGTCCATGAGAGGAATCTCAAGGGACTACCCCTCCATTGATCTGGCAGTACAATCCTGACGAGTGATATGTGCGCCTGCTCCACCCCTTTTCTAATATTTGGTGAGCCATTTTCAAAATTTATCTCATTTATTATTCCCAACCAAGTGTGTATCCTCTCGAATGCAGAGCGAGAGCCAAATGGCGGGCCGCCCCCAGCTCAACAGGGGGAGCCTCAGCAGGAACCCAGATCACCGCACCGAATACTGTCCTGTAGGATCCCGTCACCCTGATGAGGGCCGACCTCTGCACCAATCAGGTTCAGGATCTGACAGCATACAGGACGATCCCCAGGAAGGGGCTGGTATGTCACAAAGGCATCGCTCAACCTGAGACCCCAGCATGCAAGGCGCGCAACCTTTGAACAGGCTGTATGGCTCTTGCAGAAGCACCCAAAGCATGGACAGCAACGCTCATCCGCTCGTGGAGCAGCACGCTAAGGTAACCAAAGCGGAAGGTCACAGAATCTGATAGGCCCTTCAGCGGCGCCACACGAGCCTGCCCTTCAGCATCAACAGTCCACTCTCGGCGAACGTCAAAAATGGAAGCAGCTATCAGTCAGTGTTTTATCGATTTGATTTTCTTTTCTAGCAAAATCGGCTTATATGATTACCGAAGATGAAAAAGCCATTCAACGTGAAATCATGACCCGAGGGCCAGTAGCCGCTGCGTTCAATGTGTACGCAGACTTCCTCAACTACAAATCAGGCGAGTATAATTTTGGTTTATTATTCTTGTAATAACACACCTACGTAATCGCGGAGGAGGTCGACGACTCTGATCAGCCAGTTTCAAGAGGTGTAGATTCCAAAACCGCAATGTCCGTCCGCCGTACGCCGTCCGCTGTAAAGAGCTTCTTAGGTTGTATCTAAAGCCATTTCTGGCCCATGACAACCTTTCTCTACGCCGTCCGGGCCGTTTTGGGCGGTAGGAATTTTTTTAAAATCTGAAATTTTGACCAAATACTCGGTTTACCATCTAGTTGTGCCCGCAAGGTTTTCAGCCCGATCGCCGAAACCCGTGGGTCGCTATGGGGCTAAAATGGGGCTATGAAGGGTTTTTTAAGGCTTTTAGCAATGGGATCGAGTTAGGTGTCGTTTTCGAAGTATTTTTGGGCGTAGAATTCATTTCGGGGGGTCTCGGAACGATCCGATTTCACTGGGGACCCCCAAAAAATGGATTCTACGTCCAAAAATACTTCGAAAACGACACCTAACTCGATCCCATTGCTAAAACCCTTCAAAAACCCCTTCCGTAGCCCCGAATCAATCAATTCATTCAATTTTCTCATTTCCGTCGATTGACACGACGATTGCCTTTTTCAGGTGTCTACCAAAGAGTGTCCGGCGAATTGAAAGGAGGTCACGGCGTCAAAATCATCGGGTGGGACACCGAAAACGGCGTCGACTTCTGGCTCGCCGTCAACTCGTGGAACGCCGATTGGGGGAATTTGAAAGGCCTGTTCAAAATCCGCCGAATGCACAACGGGGCGGATTTCGAGAAAGCCGTATCGTTCCCTGTAGTTTAAATTTTGAAATGAATGAATATCTCATTTCATTCGGTACAAACATTTACGTTGATATGTTGAATTACATTATCAGAGGCAGTTTTGAGTGTGTTTGAAGGTAGAATTACCATTAATTATTTCGCATGGCGAATTAGTTTCAAACATCAATATACGTCTCAAATACAATAAGCCATTGTTTAGATGAAACTCTTTCTGCATAAATTCAATTGTGAACCAGCGCCCTTAATTAAAATACTTCTCCGCTTGTTGTTTGGGGGATTAAAGGCTTATATTAAAATCCTCGCAAATCAACTTTGTGGGCCACCAAACTTTTCAGTCCTGTAACACGTCTCCAACTCTGTGGAATTGGATTAATCGAGTTCCGGATGTGATCCTCCGCCGAAACTGGCTTTCGAAACGAAGAGATTCACGGGGGTTTATCGAAGCGTGAATCATTTGGTGAAAATTTGGTAATGAGGAATATTTTTTTGCGAATGTGTCATTAGTACGTACAGCGGTGGAGGCTCGCGTTACAATCAAGAGGGGGTTCAACAGCAAAATTACGTAGGTACACGAATTATATAAATATCTAGCAGGAAAGCCCGTTGTTTAGAATACAGTTAGAATATATATATTCTACTATAGTTTCGGGGACCGTTCGCGGGGGCTGTAGGTTGATGCTAGTGTGCTACGGCTCACAAGCGGACTCGGCCCTCATGTCCACCCCTGTAATGTTCAGGCTGATATCCCGGGTACCGCTGGGATGTTGGGGGCATGTAAAGCGGTAGAGAGCCTTCGGGCTCTCGGGCCTCCGACCGGAGTGGCCTTAATGGGGAGGAGTTTCTCCCAATAACGCAAATAACATCCAGCTTAGACCAACTCCTTCTCTCCGATACCTTGGGCGGGGGGGGGGGGAGGGGCGCGTTCTTGGGCTTGGGGGTCATCCCTGGGTCCTTGTCCCCCCCTCCGGACTTTCGGGTTGGACTCGAGGGGGTCGTGGGGACGCCGGGAGGTGGAACCTGGCGGAAGGTCAGACCCCGCCAGGTGGAGCTCCCTTCAGGGGGCCTGCTAGATAGCCCGCCAGCTCATATGCAGTTTCCATTGTACACAATGCCATTGATGTAAAGGGATGAAATTGCTAAATAAAAGTGAACAAAATGAGAAGTTCATTTTTCGTTCTTCATTCATTGCTTTCAATTTCCGCTTTATCCCTTAGATATCTTGTTGATTTAAAAAAAAATTCAAAAACCTGCATCAAAATCGGTCAAGCAACAATGGATAGAATTTTTCATCCCAACAGACCGTTCCCGTAACTTCATCGTTATGTCCCAATCGCAGATGCAATTACCTACAATAATAACACAGGTTTAAAAAAAAAAAAAAAAAGTCAATCTCAGGCGCCGCGGAAAAAACCATCAAACTTTATGTTTTTTGGGGTGCTGAAGCCGAATCCGATAAGAAGCGGGCGGAGTGGGTGACGTCGGCATCGGTGATTCGGGAGTTCTCGGTAATACGGAATACGGTTGCGGTTCGGGAACGTTCGGCTATGTTCAGGCCAGAAGCTCCTAAAAAAAACCTGGCAAATATTAATATTTTCACACTAAGGTTTAATTATAATTAAACCTTAGTGTGAAAATATTAATATCTGTGGTTATAATGTGGAATTAGGAAAGCTGTCCGAAAGATGACTGTAGAAAGATTCACAACAGTTAGTTGTCAGGTTCGTGTCAGGAGTAAGGTCAGCCCATAATGAAGAAGGATATTTCTTACTTTCAATATAATTGTTGTGACGGGAAACCGTCACGAACATCCAGCTAGGAGAAGGGGGGCCAGGGTGGGAAAAGAAATCTGAGACCAGAATGTTTGAACAGAACTCTTGCCGAATGTAGGGTAAAAGCGCAGACGGTCACCGAACGCGAGACTCGAAAACTGCTGACCTTTTCATCCAGGAATGGGGACAAGAAAGGCAGCCCGAGGGAGCCGCACCGGCCTGACGGTGCACTGGCTGTTTTGGTGAGTTCTGGTTCAGATGTCCTGGTCATCAACCGAAACGCGTCTACAAGTTATATTTATATTTTTATCGTGGAAATAGACTACTTCGTCTTAAATCGTCTTTTTATAGGATGGATTCCCACTATCTCGCCGCATCTACCTTACGTTAACCACAGATTACTCTTATTAGGACCTCAATGGACCATTTAAGACAATAAAATCAAATAGCATATTTGATGTTTGGTCTAAAGTAGGTACTATTTGCTTGGGCTATTATATGGACGATCGAACCCCCTTAACTTCTCCCGCCGAACAAACTGTTAGGAACTCTTCCCCCACCCACTGAGGCAAATGATTCCGCTGGAAACAGTTGCCCCTCATATCAGCTTAGAGCAGGCAATTCCTACAGGCCTACTAGGTATACTGGCGAAATCAAGATTTTTGACGTTCGGTTTCAGCCAGACGGCTCAACCGGACTGGGTCGATAGGGTACTTCGATGAGGTAATTCGACGCAGAATTTTGCCGTCTTTGAATGACTTTTTCGTCCAGACGCTTCCTCCTGGGTGAAAATGACCAAAAACAAAAACAAAAAATAGTTTTTTTTAGTTGCCTGGGAACTCCCCCCCCCCCCCCCCCCATTCGATTCCCCTCTAGACTGGCTGAGCAAACTGGGTTACCAAACCACAATCCCAAAAATTGCTACTTACATGACGTGAAAAAATACTCTGTAGCTCTGGTAGTTTACTCGGTATACTGGAAACGTTTTTCTCGAATGGAATTTACGTCCCTTGGCTGGCCTCGCAGGTGAAGAGGTTTACAACGTTTTATCGCTTGGCCGGCTTTAATGTGAGCCATAAACCTCTGTATAAGGGTGGCATGAATCCATAATTTTATTACTCCCGTATTACTTCCTTCCAAGATCATTTTCCTGGCGATCCACGCCGGGGTAGTCGTAAGGGTTGTCAGGCGGCGTGTTTCTAACGAACCAGAAGTCATTTGATGACTCACAGAGATGAAAATCCAACTTGAAGACTATGTGGTTGAGACAGTCTCGTAGTATCGCCAGCCCGCCTGAGTTAGTTCTGGCGGGAGGAGCGGGAAGCGGTGAGGTCTCTGCGCATCGGCGTGAACCCCTCTTCTCCCGCGAGTGGCTTCGCCGTCCCCTTGCAAGTCCCACGTAATTCTGCTCTCAATTTGACATTCATTGTTCAATATAACGTTTATTACAAAGTTTAAATAAATTGTATTGGATGAACCCAGCCGACCAGGCTTCTTTTAGTGACAATATTGTCATTATGAATTATTCATTTAAAGAAGCAAAGTCGGCAGGAATGATCCCAACGCATGTGTCCGTTGCCCAGGCCCCTTTAACGACAACGCTTTTGAAGGAGCCCAGAAATCGGCTTCATGTAAGGCCGGGTCAGTTGATCAGGCCAACTTTGATGACATCTGAGGTAGCTGCAGCAGCTGTTCCCAGCCAAACTGCGAGCTCAGGGTGATACAATACTGGCCACAATTCCTTGTGGTGGGGATATCTGTATTACTAATTGCCTCTACGTTGTAGGTATATCGTGTACATAATATTAATACTAAATGGAAAGGCACCTGGAATGGGATTCCACCTCTGGTGGACCACCAGAGGTCCTGAAAGCTGATACCAGGGTAACAGCTGCGATCGAACCACTGGTGAAGGAGGTGTGGGAAAAGGAGAAGCTGCCTGCCGACTGGAGAAAAGGCCTGATCATCAAACTCCCAAAGAAAGGTGACACAACTATCTGCGACACTTGGAGGGGTATCACCCTGTTATCAATTGTCAGCAGGGTTGTTGGAAAGATCGTGCTCAAAAGGATAAAGGCGACGATCGAAAAACGCCTCAGAAGAGAGCAGGCTGGTTTTAGAGAGCATAAGAGCTGTACAGACCTGACCAACACGCTAGAATTATTGTAGAGCAAAGTGTGGAGTGGCAAAGCCCTTTATAGACTTTGAAAAAGCAATGCCAACATGATCCCACGCCACTTGCCAAGATAGTCCCAAGTTTTCCACGGCTTGCCAGGATAGCCTCTTCGCTTCCCAGGCCCGTCCAAGGCTTGCAATGCTGGTTCCTCAGAACATGCTGGCAGCTATTATGTGCTCGAGATTCGACCGGCGTTTTAACTTTGTCCTAAACGGGAGTGGATAACAATCCCCAGGGAAGGCGGAGACAGCGAACAACTAAAAAACTGGAAACTTTTGCTCCCCTACCATTACCTAACTGGTTTAATCCAGAGTGAACCACTCATAACTGATTCATAAAAATCTCATTCTGGGTGGGGCTTCTCTCCATGTCCAGTCTTACACGATGTAATCTCCTCCCTTCAAAATGCGAGATACGCATTCAAGATCAACTTTCACTTCAAAAACACGGGCTGGAGGGGGAATTCAGTGAAAAATGAGACGCGAGATAGGGATGAAACCCGGGTTCATACATTATTTACTCTGCATACCTTTTGCAGCAGGGAGTTTTTCCCCCTTCGCGGGGGGATGACGACCGGAGTAAATCAAAACTTTCATGGCACCGGACTCCGGTGGAAACAGTTTTCCGTTGAAAAGATCTCGACAAAAGTCGACCCGCTTGGCATCTTTTGGCATCCCGCCCGTTTATGTTTACTCGGAAAGCTGCGAGAGAAACTTACGAAGGCTCCACCTGGTACTATGAGAAACATCCTGACAAAAATACCGAGCTTCTTAATGATTTGTCGATGTCTGTTGACAAAACTGTTGCCATACCCTGGCCGCTACAATTTGAAATATTTACTTTTCAATAGCTACATTTGGGTGTTTGGGGTTTGTATCGATAAGAGATTTGTTGATGTTTACTCATTCAAAACTGCGACAAACCCTGGCAGACGCAATTTGAAATATTGACTTTTCAATGGCTACATTTGAAGGGATTTTTTACATTTTCTTGGAAAAGTGAAATTTCAAACAGTGGTTGAGGTTGTTGTTGATAGAAGATTAAGCCGTTTAGAATCAAAACCAGAGGTTCCAATATCGCAAGTTTTACAGGAGAGACAAAATACTGAAAATGATGATGACATTGATTGTAGTTATTAAGTTCAGAAATTAGAAATTCTTTATTGTTTTCATGGTAAAAGTACCCATAGTCGACAGTGCACCAGTAGTCGACACCCCCTTCGAAAAATGAGAAAAGCTAAGCTTAATGACACAAATTTGCATTCCTGGGTGGCGCTCTTGATCCTTCAATGTCTTCTAAAATTTAATGTTTGTTGGGAAGTTGCCATGGAAACGAGCGGGAAAAACCGAAAAAGGGGAAAGATTAAATCTTTTAAATTTTGAAAAAAAAAAAATTCAAATTTTAAATCCTGCCCTAGTTAGCAGTTGTCATGGCCACCGTTTCTGAGGTGATTCGTTAGCTGGAAGGCTAAGAACCCATTGAATTTTTATGCAATTTTCACATGATACCTATCACTCCTCCACGGTCCTAGCCCGTCCATCCTTCGCCTCTAGCGACACGCTGCAACAATGGTTGGTGTCGGCGGACCAGTGGGATGTCTCCCTCTCTGCCGACACCCGGAGCTCAAGGTGTTGATCTGTCAGGGAACCTGCTGCGATCAGTTCTGCAGGACTCTTGATCCACGAACTCAATGGGGGGTTTGCATTGATTTTTTCTTTTTTCTTTTTTTCTGAAAGTACTCCCTGAGAATGTAGGGAAAACAGTAGTCAGCCGCCTGAAATCGTTTCCAGAAAATTTAAATAATTTAACGAAAATTACGGCGTTTGAAAAACACAGCCATGGAGGGAGCGTGACGTCACTACCTCTTCAACCAACTACGTGAGGGGATTGTTCCGCCCAGGGTTGCCACTCCACTACTCATCACAGAATAAAATTCAATTGAGCCGTGAATCTGATAAGGCTTTAAACTTCAAGTATCGTTTATTATAATTAAAAGTTAATTATGTTTTCCGTCGTATCAAGTTATAATTGCTATAAATGTATCATATAAGCTGACGACACTAGCGCTCCGGGTGAGAGATTCACTGGAACTGTGACGTCACTACCTCAAGAGTGACTGGTGGGAAACCCCGGCCGATTCAAACTGTGCGTTTCGTTTTTTCGTTATATCTCCTACAATGATTTTTTTTTTTTTTCGTTGGTATTGGAGTCTGTGCACGTTACTTTTTAGCCGTATTAATGAATGGTAGGGAAGATTTCCAAATCTAAAATCAATGCGAACTGCAACTTTTCTTGATCCACCAAAGTTCGTGGTCTCTTCTTCTCTCCACCCCTTCTTTCTCAACAGAGTTCGGACGGGCCCCCAAATGTAAAATAAGAAGAAGGTTATGAATGTAGTACGTGAGTGTAATTGTGGAATGTCTGGCCTAAAACTGAACCAAAAAGGATTTTCTTTCTTGACGACCACATAATATGTGCCATATCATGGAGGAATAGAATACTCTATTCCTCCATGGTGCCATATATTATATGCCTGATATCAGGTGATGTCCATTGCAATATGTATTATATAACTTGGAGCCACTCCTACTGGCTTAAAGTCAGCCAACCAACGCCCTCTCCCACCTGGCCTTAGACCTCTTCTACTTGCTTTTCGATGATGAGTACTTTTTCTACTTGAAGAAATACAGGATGAAAGACTTTCAGGATTTATAATATAAATTATTTCATGTTCTATATTATGGAACATGAAATGTATTGGTACCTAGCCCCTCATGCCTCCTCAGACCGTGAGGAGCTGTCCGCTCCCTCCCTTCACCCCTGATTTTCCAACACATTGGTCCCTGGGGAGGGCTTTTCGTTTGGCCCGCCTGCCCCTAGCGCCCCCTCAGCACTGTCAGGGAGTCGGGTGCAGATGAAAAATATAGGGTGGAATCCTCAATTCGTTCACCTTGACTTTGAGAAAACCTCAATGAACGCCCTGCAAAACACATTTCCGCAAGTCCAGTTACGAGGATGCCATTACCATCTCTCACAATCCTTGTGGCGGAAAGTTCAAGAGTTAGGTTGGGCAGTTGATTACAAAGAAGACGCTGAAGTCAATCAACATGTGAGGATGTGGGGAGCTATGGCTTACCTGCCTCTTGACGATATGGACGACGCTTGGCTTGCTATTCATAGTACTTCCCCCACTGGCGAGAAGCTCGAAGCTTTTTACAATTATTTCGTTGAAACGTAGATAACAATACCTTCCCGAGAAATATATGGAACAGTTACTGTCACCTACAGAAACACCGGACAAACAACATGGTTGAGAGCTGGAACCATAAATTCAAACATCTAGTTGGACGAGCACACCCTGGATGCTGATCGACAAGCTGATATCAGCTGCAGCAGAAAGTGATCTCCGTATTTCAAGGAGCGAGCTGAATTTGGAGGGGGTGAAGCGTTCAAAGAAATACTTAAAGCTGGACATTAGAATTGAAAGAATTATTCTTTCTACAATTATTGTAGAACGCTTCACCCCCTCCAAATTCAGCTCGCTCCTTGAAATATGGAGATCACTTTCTGCTGCAGCTGATATCAGCTTGTCGATCAGCATCCAGATGCTCGGGTGTGCTCGTCCAACTAGATGTTTGAATTTATGGTTCCAGCTCTCAACCATGTTATTGTAGATAAATACTTGAATGACCGTGATATGGGAGCATGCTTAACAAAATTAAGTGTTGTAGTAAAAATGGAGTAGGGGGGTAGTTGAGGTGTTTATAGCCTTCGTCTTTTTGCTCATTTCTTGGCACTTCTCTTTCTACCTCAAACTTGTCATGTGCAGAGCTCCAATATTTTACTTAGATTTACTCATTCTTGACGATTCACCTACGGTGATGACATTGGGAGACGTCGTGACACCTCCACGTGGTGTCTCCTGGGTTGCGCTAATGGCTCACATTACGGCTTAATTGGGAGGGGACGGTAGGCGTACGCAAGTGGGACTCTCTCCTGCTCTGCCGTACGCAAGTGGGAAAAAATTATACTAAAAATAGTGCGTACGCAAGTGGGTCGTACGCATCTGCACCAACCCCCTTTCAGGATCCCTTGAGGAGCCTTCTGCCCCCCCCCCCCCCCCACCATGCCACACTCAAGCTTTCCCATCACCCTGTCAACTGGTCCAGCCTATATGTATTGAACATTTTTTGTACACTATGAACATTGTTTTGGACCATTTCGAGACAAGTTTTTGGCGTTTTCAAACTTGTCTCGTCATCCACTCGCCGAGCTGAATTTTTTAAAGATTTTTCTCAACATTTTCCGACCCTTAAAAATACCCTGGAATACAAATCCTCCTCAGTCCTCTTCCTCGGCCTGGAGCTTTAACAGGTATAATGAGAATTAAACTGTTTGTTTGTTAGGGGGGGGGGGGGATGGTTAGGGATGGGTTCAGCATTGATTCCCTGTTGGTGTAGACAGTGTTGTGCACTTCACGTGTGTAGATCTGCAAGGGGAGGCAGAATGCGATTGTTAACAAGTCAATTTGGATGTGCGCCGTATCGCCTGAGATCAGCCCCCCCCCTCCCTTTCCGCATATAACGAGCTGCGATTGTCACCGACTCCTGTGATTGTCGTTGTGGTAAGGGAGGGGGGGGGGGGGCAGTCCGGAATCCGCCAATTGAATAACGCCCGTCATAGACACCAGTTGGAGTGGGTGGGATAGTTGCTGGCGGTCTTGGCGTTTAAACTGTGGAGGGCACAAACGGACATGTCCGGCACATGATGTCTCCGTTTGACGGGTTTACCGCCTCACACCCAATTCCTGTCGTGATTTTGAAGGGTTGGTCGTCAACGACCTCGACACCCGTGTGGGTTGTATTGTGCAGGAAAACGCGCTGCAAATTTTACATATGGGTTTACTATTCTTTGATGTAGATTTTGAACCTGTGCAAAAATTATTTCTCGTCAATAAAAAATTTTTAAGTTCTTTTTTTTCACTGGGAAAACAATTGAACTCCTGGGTTCCTTCAAATCCCTCATTTGTAGTCCCACGAAAGCTACAAAGATCCCCACGGTGAAATTGGATCGTTCTGGGACCCCCAAAAATATATTCTACTTTTTTGGATTTTTTTTTTCCCAAAAATATTTTGTTTTTTCCTTGAAAAATATTTGACCACCTGGTATCTTTCCAAAATCCCATTTTTAGTCCCATGAAAGCCCTACAGATCGCCACAGTGAAATCGGATCGTTCCGGGACCACCAAAAATGGAATCTACGTCCAAAAATACTTCGAAAACGACACCTAACTCGATCCCATAGCCGAAACCCTTCAAAAAACGCTGCAAATTTTACACAAGGGTTTATTATTCTTTGATATACGATACTTGTGTAGAAATTTAATTCTGTCAATGAAAAAATTTAAAAAAATTTTTTTTTGGATTTTTATCTCAAAAAAATTTTTTTTGGATTTTTTTTTTTTCAAAATGTTTCTTTTTCAAAAATTCATTACCTATAGGCCAGTCTTATAGTACACTAAAAATCGCTAAAATCGCAAGAAAACGGCTAGTTCTAATTTATTTTTTATGTTGTTAGGATCACTCCCAGTAGTGTAAACCCAAGTTTGCAGCTTCGAAAAACCTGTGCTCGCTGCGTGACAGCCGAAAAACCTCGAAATTTTCGGACTTTTTTTGGTTTTTGGCATATATCTCCGTAAGGGTGCACTCTACAAAAAGTATTACTTGTACCTTTGTTAAAGTAGACAAAATTTGCTAACGTTTGAGACCAACCACAGCTCTGTAGGTCTGATAGTTTCCGAGATATAGCTTTTCAAAAAATGGCAATTTTTTCGAAAACTTGAAATTTAACCATTAGGTCCACTTTAGACCCAAATATCGAGACAAAATTTGTAAGATGGGTATTTAATACCCATCTTACAGGGAAACCCATAGGAGGAGATGTTGTAGCAAATGTAATAAGCTTTCATTTAAGCGCAAATAGAAGTCGGTACGCCTAATAGTTTCCTCACAATGGCACAAAGTCTGAAAAATGGGAAAAGTGCATTTTTGTCGAATTTTATCTCCTGAGTTGGCACAAAGGTGTGATGGTAGTTTAAAAGGAAAACCCATCTGTATTATCAAAAGTGAATGTAGGTATATTTAGTGTAATGTAATGAACTTAATGTATTACAACAACATTTAATGTATTTACAAATTGTAAATTGTAAATTACAATCCGGTGTGGCTAACCATCCCCTGTGCTTGTGTTTAATTCGAAGTCGCACATGAGGCGTCACACTGACAGATTTCGTGATAAAAGTCACAAGTGCAAACAGAATCGCAGCCCAGGACGCCATTACTTGAGTATTATAATATATAAATCCTTTACACTATATTATAAATTATAAATCGACTTGCTTCTGTAAATGACCTAGTGGCAGCAGATGGTATTTATCACAGTCAATGTCGCGTCAAACTGTACAGGTCTCAACCAACCACTGGACTCAAAAGAGGGTAGGTATTTTAAACCAAAGAACGTCAGTGAGTGTATGGAGTGTATATAAGCAGCTTATATACAACCAGCTGCTGGTCTTCAACGAAGAAACAAAAGACGTTGGTCGGACGGCAGATATCAGCAAATGAGCAAACCCAACGCATTTCTTTCTCCACTCGTCAAGACCCTTACGTTTGTTTTTTTTAGCACTATGGTTTCGAGCAACTTCATAGATTCAAGAATGCCTGAGTCCACAGCCTGTAAAAAACTGTAGGATGGAGGGTACTCAAGAGATTTCATAAACCATTGAACGAACGTCTTGCACAATTATTTCTGCAGCTGTTTTGACGACTGGCAGTCGCTCTTCTTCAGGGTTGCTTTTTCGCTCGTTATACCAGTTGGCGTACAGGATTTTGGTCCCAACGTCGCGAAAACAAAGGATCGTTTGGTGGCTGCGTCCACGGCCAATCTCAGCAAAAATTATTTTGTCTCCATAGCGTTGCTCAAGGTTACCTTTCACGGTTCTAACGTCAGGCTTGAAATCGCCGTTGATTTGGTCCATTGACCTAATGGACCAAATCAAACAAAACGAAAACTCAACGAAAACATGGCATTCCTCACTGTTTTCGGCGAGGTAGGAGTATATACACTCCATACACTCACTGACGTTCTTTGGTTTAAAATACCTACCCTCTTTTGAGTCCAGTGGTTGGTTGAGACCTGTACAGTTTGACGCGACATTGACTGTGATAAATACCATCTGCTGCCACTAGGTCATTTACAGAAGCAAGTCGATTTATTATAAATCCTTTACACTATATTATAAATTATAATAATTTATAATATAGTGTAAAGGATTTATATATTATAATACTCAAGTAATGGCGTCCTGGGCTGCGATTCTGTTTGCACTTGTGACTTTTATCACGAAATCTGTCAGTGTGACGCCTCATGTGCGACTTCGAATTAAACACAAGCACAGGGGATGGTTAGCCACACCGGATTGTAATTTACAATTTACAATTTGTAAATACATTAAATGTTGTTGTAATACATTAAGTTCATTACATTACACTAAATATACCTACATTCACTTTTGATAATACAGATGGGTTTTCCTTTTAAACTACCATCACACCTTTGTGCCAACTCAGGAGATAAAATTCGACAAAAATGCACTTTTCCCATTTTTCAGACTTTGTGCCATTGTGAGGAAACTATTAGGCGTACCGACTTCTATTTGCGCTTAAATGAAAGCTTATTACATTTGCTACAACATCTCCTCCTATGGGTTTCCCTGTAAGATGGGTATTAAATACCCATCTTACAAATTTTGTCTCGATATTTGGGTCTAAAGTGGACCTAATGGTTAAATTTCAAGTTTTCGAAAAAATTGCCATTTTTTGAAAAGCTATATCTCGGAAACGATCAGACCTACAGAGCTGTGGTTGGTCTCAAACGTTAGCAAATTTTGTCTACTTTAGCAAAGGTACAAGTAATATTTTTTGTAGAGTGCACCCTTACGGAGATATATGCCAAAAACCAAAAAAAGTCCGAAAATTTCTAGGTTTTTCGGCTGTCACGCAGCGAGCACAGGTTTTTCGAAGCTGCAAACTTGGGTATACACTACTGGGATTGATCCTAACAACATAAAAAATAAATTAGAACTAGCCGTTTTCTTGCGATTTTAATGTACTATAATATCCAGTAAAAAATAATAGGCCAGTCATATTATGGAAAAATATTTAACATCCTGGGATCCTTCAAAAATCCCATTTTTAGCCCCATGAAAGCCCTAAAGATCGTCCCAGTGAAATCGGATCGTTCCGGGACCCCAAAAAATGGATTCTGCGTCCAAAAATACTTCGAAAACGACACCTAACTCGATCCCATAGCTAAAAGCCTTCAAAAAAACCCTCCCGTAGCCCCATTATAGCCCCATAGCGCCCCACGGGTTTGGGCGATCGGACTGAAGACCTTGCGGGCACAACTAGATGGTAAACCGAGTAGGTATTTTGTCAAAATTTCACATTTAAAAAAAAAAAATCCTGCTGCCCAAAACGGCCTGGACGGCGGACGGACATTTCGGTTTTGGAATCTAGGCCTCTTGAAACAGATAATGTCAAATTTTGAGGCCGATCGAAGTCGTCGAACTCCGTCGCGATCAGGTGTGTTATTCCAAGAATAATAAACCAAAAATTAATTTAAATTTAATTTTTAAAAATAATCCTTTAAATTTTGCAGACGAATGTTTTAGGGGTTCAGGAATTACTTACTAAGAACTCGAGTTACTGCAGATGGTTCCGATTTAATACTGTATTTAACTAGGTCATAAATTTCCTCATGCCGTCTAATCTAAAATATACACCGAGGAAGTGGGACAGTCACGTGTTGCCAACTCGGTGGCAACCTGTTTGGCGGAGCCGGCAATATTTTAAAGGCCGGGCGGAGGGGAAGGAAAAGTGGACCAAACTTCGATACGGAAGTTGGTCCTCTATCTGTCGAGAAAACCGTATCTAGGCGGAATTTAATACCAGAAACCTTATAACATCTGTGTTTGGTTTTGCCGGAGTTCGTAGAAGTGTGGGGGTCGTGAAGTCCGAACGAATAAACTTCCCGGTAATGTTCGGCCGGTTTGGTGGAGGGCGTGAAGGAGGGTAAGCTTCGCTTTCGTCGAGGACGTTGCGGGATTCGAGGACGGGGCGCAGAAGGGGTTGATGGTCAGAGAGGGCTTTGAAAATTAAATGATATTGCGAAAGTTAAACCCTTTTCCCCCTCTTAGTTCCCTCGGTGACCGGCGCTGATTTCATGGTCTCAAAAATTAAATAGTGTGACTGGTTGAGTGGCCCTTTTGCAGCCAAGTTTTGATAACCAGTTATACAGTATTTATAGGTGTACTGTACAGTGTACACCTATGTGTAGCTACTGTAACAGGTGTGGTAATTGTGGGACACTCCCTAGTGCGGATGTTGGGAGTGTTCCTACATGTTCATAATATGAACATATTATGTTCCTAATAAGTTATTAGGTTCATCAATAACGGATAATGATTCATTATTCGCGATTTACATTAACACTGGAGCGCTGTAGTCGTTTCCAAAATGGCCGTTCATTCCCGGCAAGCTGCCTCAATCTCAAGAGGCGATATGGAGGATTTCTTCACAAAATCGCTCATAATTATTTTTTGGTACACCTAAACTCGATGTTGGCATGAAAAATCGCGTACTAGATAATCGGACAAGAAGAAGAAGAATAAGGAATCTCTTATCACTCTTATTTCAGCTCTGACAAAATAATAATAATCCATCCTTTCCGTATTTCCTTTCGGTTCCCTGATTCCCGTAACGGAATCCCGTTCCTATTTACCTAACGTTATGCTTAGACTTAGTTATATATTCAAATACGGCAATTGTAATGTCGAGTTCCGGAATTTTTGCGAGGTGGGGGGCTGTGATCAATGCTGGCCACATAATTGTGTGTGGTGTTCGACTGCCAGAGGATGTCTGCACCAATAGTTATGCATTGGTTCGCACGTCGTGGAAGGAAGAATCAGCATAAAAGGAGAGGAAATTTTATCATTCCACTGTACATGTAAGGCCGGAGCGTCAGCGGAAGTAAGTCGTCGCCGTCTTACGTTATTGCAACAGGTGAGGTCCTACCAGCCCAATAATCAATTCCAATTTCAATCATTTTCCCCCAAGATCCAATGTTGTTCTGATTTTACAGTCCAAGAGCTTGTTTGGTTTATAGTTATGTTAAAAAGAGGCTGGCTTTTCTGACCTCTAACTGTTCTCATTTTGACGAGGCATATTGTAAAACCTACTTCCTTCGATCCTGACTTAATAATATGTATTGTTCTCAAGACTGCAAAATCAAGAGGTCTCTGAGTTACTTTCCCGTTATCCCCCCCCCCCCCCCCCCCCCACTCGATTTTGGTTGCGTTTCGGCCGCTAAAGGTTTTTAATCATCACGAAACTATTCTCAACTCTCGGATAACAGGTTTATATGGCAATTACGAAAAACAAATACTCCATATATACTGTACACCTTGGGATACATAAAAAATCCCGTTTGTAGCGCCATAGATTCCCACGGTGAAATCAGATCGTTCCGGGAACCCCAAAAAATGGATTCTACGTCCAAAAATACTTCGAAAACGACACCTAAATTGATCCCATAGCCAAAACCCTTTAAAAAAAACCCTCCCGTAGCCCCATTTTAGCCCCATAGCGCCCCATGGGTTTGGACGATCGGACTGAAATCCTTGCGGGCACAACTAGATGGTAAACCAAATATGTTGTCAAAATTTGAGTATGTAGGCAAAAAAATGCCTACTGCTAAAAACGGCTCAGACGGCGCACGGTAGGACATTTCGGTTTTGGAATCTAGACTGACCAACCGGCCACCCAGATTATAATTTCCAGCCTGTGAGGGCTTTTCGAAGAAAATTCGCTGGTTGGGTTAACGTTGCCTGACTAGGTTTATTTTTAAACTGGAAGAAAACTGAATAAGAAAAATCCTTGTTTTGCACTTGTTTTGCTCCCGTACACACAGCAAAACGCCCCCCTGCATATTGGTCGTCAAGGTCCACACAAATGATTATTTTTCTTTTAGCGAAATTGCCAAATCAACCTCGAACTGCGTCTTTATTTCTAAACAAACTAATAATTAGTGAATTATTCTTCTTCAATTTCCAATTTTCGTACCCCGACATGGCTATAATTGGAATAAAACTGAATAATTAGGTGCCGGGCGCTTCAAATTACATAGGGCAGGCGGGTGACTTGCCGTTTTTGAGTGAGTCTTCCGAGCGCCACCAGAGTTCGCATGCTTAATGTAAATCGCGAATCGGGTTTGTGTTGCGTGTGGCAGTCGAGTGGCAGATCTAGGATTACGCCGCCAGTTGATGTGGAGGAAGAGGATGGGAGTGCAGGAATATCCCTGTCCAGGGCACAACGTGATGTGTCATGATCTGCTGACCTGGAAGGTGATATCGATGCAGTAATGGAGGATTCGCGAGCTCCAGGTAGGCACGATACGTGGAGTTCGCCTGGAGCGCGTAGGTCCTCCTCAGGGTGCTGAGGGGAATCTGGCTTCTACAGACGAGATGTCGCCCATAGGGGCCTGGTTAATGGACCCGCGCATAATAATTTGTTCCGCTGACATGGCATACTCAAGTGAAGTGACACCAGAAGTCGGCGGGACGAAACAATGTGTTGTACGTGCCCGCAAGGTTTTCAGCCCGATCGCCCAAACCCGTGGGCCCCTATGGGGCTAAAACGGGGCTACGGGAGGATTTTTTTTAAGGCTTTTGGCTATGGGATCGAATTCGGTGTCGTTTTCGAAGTATTTTTGGACGTAGAATCCATTTTTGGGGGCCCCGAAACGATCCGATTTTACTGTTGCGATCTATAGGGCTTTCATGGGACTACAAATGAGATTTTGGAAGGATCCCAGGAGGTCAAATATTTTTCAAGAAAAAACGAACAATTTTGAAAAAAAAAAACATTTTTTGAAAAAAAAAAAATGGTTTGGACGATTGGGCTGAAAACCTTGCGGGCACAACTAGATGGTAAACCAAATATTTTGTCAAAATTTCAGGTTTTTAAAAAAAATTCCTACTGCCCAAAACGGCCCTGACGGCGGACGGACATTTCGGATTTAGAATGTAGACCTCTTGAAACGGATAATGTCAAATTTTGAGGCCGATCGGAGTCGTCGATCTCCGTCGCGATTACATAGGTGTATTATTCCAAGAATAATAAACCAAAACTAAGCTGATATTCGTGTTCAGCATTAAAAATCCTTGAAAATCCCCTAATGAATCGTTCAAAGTCCATTTAAACCATGTTTGAAGGGAATAATTGTTGCAAGAGGGCTAAAACCGGGTTTGAATTTCAAACTTTGAAAAGTGTACCTACAGCCCGTATGGCTATTTCCCCTTCCGGCTTCCCCTCCCCCTTCGCCCGAATCCGCCACTGAAGCCATCTCCGTTCCCAATTCTTCCGGATATTGCCACAGATATCACTGCAACAAGCAAATCCCCGGTTTTTTTTTTTTTTTTTTTTTTTTTTTTACGACGGCGGATATTATTGAAAAATGAATTACGAACGCGGGATGAAGGAGGAAGATGCAGTGAATTTTTTTTACGTCCACTTTTGTTTTTTTATTGCCATTGCAGGGCCAACTTTCATTCCTTGCACGTAATCCCCCAACACAAGACAAGATGAAAGGGCCCAACTGGGAGAGGTGGAAGTTATTCCTGAAGCTATGAATTAAATTTTAATGCAATACATAATGCAACGTGCGGTAGATGGCGAAGGGAGAGGAAGAAAAAGGAAAATGTGAGTTCCAGAGGCTCACATATAGAAGAGGGCCGTCGTCTTATGAGCTCGAGATGTGGAATATATTTTGCTTTTTTCTCTACTTTTTTTTTTTCTTTTAACGACTTGTGGGCTCATACGAGCTTGGAAACTCTCACGGCAATACCGCCTGTATTTTGCAATCATACGATTGATACGAACTTCAGAACTGAAAAATCCACAACTTCCTCCCTAGTCAATACTGGCGATGAATTCTTCAAATTTGCTATGTTTGATCTCATCAGTAGGGGTCGGATCCTACGCACTTAAAATGCAACAGTTGTATAGTTGTATAGTTACTATGCACTGCAAAATGAAAGAAATATGTACCTACTGAATAATACAATGAATAATACAATATGAGAAGATTCATGAATAGCTGTTACAAATTTGGCACAGTCAGACTCATCCGATTGTCAGTGTCGGCGTCTGCTGATGTTGAGGAGCAATACTTGAATCGAGGTAGAGAACCTGTGAACGATATCGTCATTGTAGATTATGGAGATCGACCCAAAAGTAGTTGTCCGCTCTTTCGCCGAGCTTTCGAAAATGTATATTTTCTTCTTCAGGGCCATTTTCATAAAGCAGTACGTGTTTTGTTACGAAATACCGAATAAATGTGAGGTGACTCAGAGAGAAGTTATCGTGCGGATTTAACAACGATGTCGATAAAATGCCTTTAATTATTAAAGGTAGGAACCGGGACACACTGCGGAATTAGAGACAGGTCATAATATGAGTTCTTAAATACTTACCTATATTATAGGTAAGTATTAGATTTAAGTTAGATATAAGCTCGAATAATATTAATATTAAAGCGAGCTTTAAAACTCGAGCTTAAAACTAATATTATTAGTTTTAAGTTAGCATAATTCACTTTGGATTATAAGAAAAATAATCTATTATATATTTGAGTAATATTATATATAGGGGATGTAACTAAATTGACATGCAGAGGAGCCCTTCACCCAATCATTTGATTTGTCCTAGAAGTGGTATTATTACAAGTGAAGAGAAGAAAGAATTTTAACATCATAAAAAGTTTTAGCAGCATGACGTGTGAAACAAACAACTATGTGATAACACAGCTACTCTTCCTTCATGGAGAATATACATTTAACAACAACAACAACGACTATAATTTTTTTTTAAATTTAACACTTAAAAATAAATTAAAACTCATGATGACCAGAAAACACTTCTAACATTATCGATGAGGGCAAGGAATATTCATTACAGTCTGGTAACGCAAATCACAGCCATAAGGTAGGTATTTACGTCAAAACACACCCAAAATATGCATTGGCATATTAAATATGAAATTTTCTATATACATACGTGCAAAATCCAATCCCTATTCATCAGTTTCATCGTCCATCATTCAAGTCACTCATACTTTCATTCTGTCTCTCATTCTGATCATTCATGTTCATTAGTGTATTGTCATAGTTTTATCATCCATCGTTCAAGTCTCATTATCATCAGTTTCACCATTCATGTTTCAAGTTTCAATCTCATCAGTTTCATCATACTGTTCACCATATTGCTGTGTCTTATCATGCATGCTCATTCGTGTATTTTCATCAGTTTCATCATCCATCATTCAAGTCTCATCAATCCTGCTTAAATTGAGTCTTGTCTTATTAATATTAATTCGTGTTATTTTCATATGTTTCACCATCCATCAAGTCTCATTCTCATCAGTTTCATCATTTGTCATTAACGTCTCATGCTGTCTTGCTTTCATACTGTCGTGTCTTATCATTCTTTTCCATTCGTGTATTTTCATCAGATTAATGTTCCATCATTTCAGCTGCATTCTCATCAGTTTCATCATTCACCATTAAGTCTCGTCACTCTTGCTTTAGTTGTGTCTTGTCTTAATAGTATTAAATCGTGTATTTTCATTGTTCTTCATCTATCACTCCAGTTTTGGTTCTCATTCAGGTCTCATTCTCATCAGTTTCATCATTCAGCACATCTGGCGAAGTTCACTGAAGAGTCACTCGCCGGATTCTTTCTGGAGGTTTCACACAGTGTTGCCAATCGCGCCAAAAAGCACATTTCCTGTGGAATGTGCCATGTTGTCTTCTTCATAGCTGGCACAAAAATGGCCTCCGGAGGCGTAGTGTTTTTTTTTTTTCTTCGGGTTCCCACCTGCGGGCATCAATATCGTCGAATTCGAGGGATTCTTTTCCTCCTTCGACTCCTTCAGAGATTCAATTACACGGAAGTCGGAATAAACGGGAGGAAAAAAAAAACCGGGGCAAATAAATTAGTTCAAAATGAGCTCCCCCGGCCGTCGCCACTCCGCGCCCTCTGTCGGGATCTTTTAGAATTTCTTTTCCAAATGATGTTATCCCCGAAGGGATGGAAAAGGGATAACAATTTTTCTTTTGTCTTGATCCGAAAGCTCCTGCCGGGAGACGAAGAGAAAAAGCTCTCATTCCCCCGGCTTTAAGTGGAAGCTTGTTCAAGAAACCTCACCCCCCGCCCCCACCAATACGATGGTTAGCCCCGAGAGTGTGATTCACAGGGGCCCCCAAAGGGACTGACTTGCCCTGTCTGTCAGTTCGGAAAAAAACTTACACCCCCCCCCCCCCCCCACTCTTCAACCAAGGAATAAATTATGTCCCGTTAAAACAAGTTTCTCCAACTGCGGGGTGAAGAGGAAATAAGGTCGACGCTGAAAAATTTACGAGTCTCCGAAAGATTTCGCCCCCCGGTAACCCCCAAGCTTATCTTAAAAGGTCATCCAACCCGGTTGGTGAAGAATTTATTGCTCGAGATTTGGCAACAGGGCCGAGTACCAGTTTTTTGCTCGGGTCCGAAAAAAAAGTTTGCTCGACAAAAAAAAAAAAAAAAATCTTAAATGAAAACGCGGGAAAATTCCTCGTGAATTGCTGAGCTGTTCGAGTGAAGTGGATGATTACTGGAAACTTCGATTACTGGAAACTTTCCTACAGTGAAAATAGTCCAGTGAATAAAGACCAAAAAAGGGGGTTTACCAAATGCGGTAGTCCTGGATTTTTGACATGTTGTTTGGCGCTATTTGGAGGTAACAAATCCAAGTTTTCGTATTACGATCGCTGTTGCTTCCGCCGCAATCGTCGAAAAACCAAGAAATTTTTCGGTTTTTCGCTTGTAGCTCCTTTCCATTGCGTTTTTCGGCTTTCAAGTTCATCTAAAAACTTGTAGAGCATGAAATTTTCTACAAAATTGATTTCATGACGTTTCTTCGTAGGAGTGATCGTTTCGGAGCTACGGGGCTGCAAAAAAGAGCTAAAAATCGTAAAATAGCGAAATTTTAACTTTTTCTCCACTTCACACGGCAAAAACTTGGGAAAGACATCGTCTCAGCGAAAAGTGTAGAGAATGAAAGTTGTAGAGAATTTAATTAGTAGCTATCTAATGCTTGTTTCGAAATTATTTTGGACCAACCTGTAGGATGAGTTTGGTTAGGGAGAGAGAACGACTCCTCTGCTGAATACTAAATTGTTTATTCAGGTAAACAATTATAGCGTGGGGACCGGTTTCGAGCAACTAGGCTCAATTCGAGCTTATTTAGTATTCAGCAGAGGAGTCGTTCTCTCTCCCTAACCAAACTCATTGGATTAGACCTCTGCACCATCGGCAAACAACCACTTTGCAACCTGTAGGAGTATGGGTAAGTTTAAAAGAAAAATGAAAAAAATAGCTATTTCGTAATACAACACAGGGACGCCATTTGATCATGATTTACCCATTTGTGATTGTTCAAAATGATTTTTTGCGTAATTCAAGGTCGGGATCATTTTAGCGCAGCACTGCATCATGTATCGAAGTTAATCGCAATTTTGAGATTTTTAGTCTTTTTTCGCAGCCCCGTAGCTCCGAAACGATCGCTCCTAAGATAAAAAGCCACTGAATCAATTTTTTCGGACATTTTATGCTCTACAAGTTGCCAGATAAACTTAAAAGCCGGAAAACGCAATGGAAAGGAGATACAGGCAAAAAACCGAAAAAAGTGCCAAAATTTCATGGTTTTTCGACGATTGCGGAGGAAGCAATAGCGTTCGGAATACGGAAACTTGGATTTGTTACCTCCTAATAGCCCCAAACAACATGTCAAAAATCCAGGACTACCGCATTTGATGTAGGGTAAAACTCCTCTATTCGCTGGACTAAAAACGGAAAAAATACGGAAAATTTTTACGGAAAAACATTTGACGGAATTATACAGAAACACTTTTGCGAAAAAAATACGAAAAATTCATACTTTAAAATTTAATGTATTATTCATTTATTTAACATTGACATAGGTTACTTGTGCGATAATTATTCTGTCTTTAAAAAAAATGTTGGGAAATTTTTTTTTTTTTTTTTTTTAATCTTTATACTCGGAAAATATTTGACCTCCTGGGATCCCATTTGTAGCCCCTTGAAAGCTCTATAGTGAAATCGGGTCGTTCCGGGATCCCAAAAATGGATTCTACGTCCAAAAATACTTCGAAAACGACACCTAACTCGATCCCATAGCCGAAAGCCTTCAAAAAACCCCTCCCATAGCCCCATTTTAGCCCCATAGCGCCCCACGGGTTTGGGTGATTGGACTGAAAACCTTGCGGGCACAACTAGATGGTAAAGCGAGATTTGGTCAAAATTTCAGATTTAAAAAATTTCCTACTGCCCAAAACGGCCCGGACGGCGGACGGACATTTCGGTTTTGGAATCTAGACCTCTTGAAACGGATAATGTCAAATTTTGAGGCCGATCGGAGTCGTCGACCTCCGTCGCGATTACATAGGTGTTCCAAGAATAATAAACCAATAAGCGAAAAACTGAAAAAACGCTGCAAATTTTACACAAGGGTTTATTATTCTTTGATATACGTTACTTGTGCAAAAATTTAATTCTGTCAATGAAAAAATTAAAAAAAAATTTTTGAAGAGTCCAGGGGAAAAACCCCGTCATTGATACAAAGCTGATTTTGAGAAAAATGAATTTTAAAGTTTACCAACTAACAGAAACTTCAAAAACGATTTTAAAAATACAAAAAAATTTTTATTTGAACCACCAACTATGCAGATTCACAATATGTTTCCCGAATAACCATTTTTCAAACTATTAAATGATATTTTATACATAATTCTGAACTCATAATGCGAATTTTAACCCTCTTTTACTCCTAAACCAAACAATGGAGAGAATAAAGTATTTTGAAGAATGCAAAACGAATGTTGATATCCACAAAATACCAAAAAAAAATTGCTTTGTACAATTTGTACACTGTGTATTAGGTTTTACAAAAAATTTCCCAAAAAAAAAAAAAAAAAAAAAGAAGGTTTTTACGAACGAAAACAACGATTCAAAAACGCTGCAAATTTTACTCAAGGGTTTCTTTGATATAGGTTACTTGTGCAAAAATTATTTCTGTTTCAATGGAAAAAAATGTTTTTTGGATTTTCTTTTTTCAAACAAAATTTTTCAAAAAAATTTTTTTTTTA
This sequence comes from Pilophorus perplexus, assembly GCA_955831195.1. NCBI lineage: Eukaryota > Metazoa > Arthropoda > Insecta > Hemiptera > Miridae > Pilophorus > Pilophorus perplexus. The sequence continues at coordinate 48,464,810 of OY037009.1, forward strand.
CTCGAAAAATATTTAACCTCCTGGGATCCTTAAAAAATCCCATTTTTAGCACCATGAAAGCCCTATAGATCGCCACAGTGAAATCGTATCGTTCCGGGACTTCGAAAACGACGCCTAACTCGACCCCATAGCTAAAAGCCTTCAAAAACCCCCTCTCATAGCCCCATTTTAGCCCCATAGCGCCCCACGGGTTTGGGCGATCGGACTGAAAACCTTGCGGGCACAACTAGATGGTAAACCGAGTATTTTGTCAAAATTTCAGACATTTAAAAAAATTCCTACTGCCCAAAACGGCAACACACAAGATGATGAGATAAGGAGGGGCACACGCCGCAGCGTTGGTTGGGGTCTTTTAAACTGCAATGACGGGGTTCTTCCCTGCACGCGCTGTCGATGACGGGGTTTTTCCCCAGTAGGTACTGCTAATATTCAACCCAATATTTCGCTGAGATGGTGGGGTTATTCTCCAAAACCGAGGGCTTCTTCGGATTCTACGCCTCAAAATCCTTTAGAAACCACTTCTTACCTGATTCACCCCAAAATGTCGATGTTGGGGTTTTTCCCCTGGACTCATTTTTTTTTTCTTTTTTGTTCAAAAATGTGTTTTTTCAAAAATCCCATTTTTAGCCCCATGAAAGTCCTAAAGATCGTCCCAGTGAAATCGGATCGTTCCGGGACCCCAAAAAATGGATTCTACGTCCAAAAATACTTCAAAACGACACCTATCTCGATCCCATAGCTAAAAGCCTTCAAAAAAAATCCTCCCGTAGCCCCATTATAGCCCCAGAGCGTCCCACGGGTTTGGGTGATTGAACTGAAAACCTTGCGGGCACAACTAGATGGTAAACCAAGTATTTTGTCAACATTTCAGATTAAAAAAAAAAATCCTACTGCCCAAAACGGCCTGGACGGCGGACGGACATTTCGGATTTAGAATGTAGACCTCTTGAAACGGATAATGTCAAATTTTGAGCCCGATCGGAGTCGTCGACCCTCGTCGCGAAAACATAGGTGTATTATTCCAAGAATAATTAACCAAAAGTGCTGGGAATTTTGGTCCACCCCCCAAATCACGCCACGAGGAAATTTTGTGTGCAAAATGTGGATGTAACAGAGAGTTTTTGTCTTCTACGTAGCTACTGTTTTCGTTGGAACGAAAAGAGAAAAAACGAACTGCGCATGCGCCAACAACGAGAAGGGTCTCGTACAAACGAAAAGGGGTTTCGTACCGACGTGAAGGGGGTCCCCTCACGTCGAACGAAAAGCGGTTTTCGTTGTTACGAAACCCTTCTCGTAGTTGGCGCATGCGCAGTTCGTTTTTCCTACTCTGTCGTAAAGGATCCGCCCCAAGGTCAACGTAAAATAGTTAGCATCTTCGTGTGCTCGCGCTAGGGGCTGCTCCTCTCGTTTCAACGAAAAGTTCGCACGTGAAGAACAAAAACTCTCTAACATCTCTAACCGACGAAAAACAAACCCCCAAAGTATTAAGATACGCCACCTTCGGCGGATACAGAGGCGGGACAAGGAGAACATCAACAGGGCAGCGTGTCAAGGTCATTGAGGAAAAGAGCAAACAACAACGCTGATCGGATTAAATCTCCGCTGATCCGCAAACTGAGGTAAAAACTCGCACGAGAAAAGTTGCCCGAGTTTGGAGGGTTTCGTTCAATTGAGAAGTTGCGCTATTCAGAGTTTTATTAGTTGTTCGAACTCTCAGAGCGTTGTCTCGATTGATCCCCCTTCCGAGATTGCATTTTCCACCATCAACGACCCGATATAGGTCAATTGCAGGGTTGTGGAAAACCGCATGCAGTTGAAAAACCGAAGACTTTTCTTTTCCCACATGTCTCCGGAGCCCGGAAGGGGTGGAAAAAAGAGGTCAAAATAAATTCTCAAGATGAATTGCCGCGAACTCAACAATCCTCAGAAGAAATAAATTCCCAGGCCCCTAATGGACCGTTGTAATGACCCCTCTGGAACAGAATAGCGCTTTGCCTCAGCTGACTTATCACTTTTCCTTCAACTTGGCAAATGGTGCTTCGGGATCATCCACCGAGCTTTTATCAACTTTATGAAGGCATAGAGAGAGAGAAAGAGAGAAAAGGCCTTTGAACAGTTGGTTATGAAGATCGATGACTTTGTGGCTCGTCGGAATCTTCATCAGAACCCCTGCAAATTCCAGTTAATCTGCCTGTAATTGTCACGTTCTCAAGAACCCGTTGGTGGCATTAGGATTCCTAGTGATTCACGATTCCGAACGGCTGGCGAATGGGCCCGTTTGCCAATGTTGCCACTTGCACTAACGCGACTCCTTAGAGCGTAATGATGATAATATTATTATCTACTGTACGGGATCTGCAACTGGAGGAAGGGGTCTGCGGCCGCGTGGGCCCGCCCGCCCCACTTCGATCCATCGCAGGCCACAGGAAGCGCCACTGTCGGCAGTGTGATCGGGAAGCCCCGCTTCTCCCGTTAATGGGAGAGCCGCTAATTACTCATACACACCGATCGCGCCGCCGACTTTATCATTTCACTGACCGTTTTCGTCCAATGTAATTCAATGCATAGGAACAGCACCAACGCATCTATAGGCATCTATGCGAATGTAAACACCGGCCGCATCCGACGCAAAGAAATAATATTTCTGTATTATTCAACATTACTCTCTTCTCACTGCTCTTGCAGAGTGCGAAACGTATACAATACAAATGTATGAGGGACTCCCCACTTTGGCATATGTATGCCTTTCGTGAAGCAGACACGTAGATACCGTTTCCCAGTCGAATGAAGACCGATGAAGTTCCCTTTGGTCAAATTTTAACGCTTGTCCTCCCGCGACAATCGATCTGTATTATGAAAGCTCCAGCCCGAGGAGGAGGAGGAGGAGGGCCATCGTAGGGTACTTCTGGAAGTTGGAAAAGTTTGACATTTGTCTTGAAACGTTCATCTCCACGAGCTGAGTATTGGAAAAGTTTAAAAACACCAGAAAGGGTTCAAAATTGGGATTAAGACTGAATTAAGACTCAAGAACTAAGACTTAAGATAAAGATTAACAATTAAGACTGGATTAAGGGTCAACAGACCTCACAGACCTGAAGAAAGGTCGGCTCCTATAAGGTCGAAGACACACACCAGAATATATCCGAAATTAGTCTGGAATGTCTCAAAAAACATTCTTCGGAATCACGGGGTGTAGTAGGTTAACGATTTCTCGACCCAAGCGGCAGGCTCTCATCCCTTCCAAGGTCCCCCGCAGACCTCTCAGACCCCGCAGCGGTTGGCCCCCTTAAGGTCTATAAGACAGACGGCACACCCAAGCGCGATCTGTCAAAATCGCTCAAATTAAACTCGCCGCCTAAATTTGCCAATCGTTGGGATCCCTTCCTCTTCGAAGATTCAGACGATGATACCAACAGTCCCACAGAGCAACCATTTTCGAAAACATCTTCCAGGCCATCTTCCCGACCATCTTCTCCTACACGAAGGAGAACTTCGAAGACCTCAAATTGAGTTATTTTTAAATATACTGTGGCGGATTGCCACAATAGGAAGGAACTCTTCCATGATTTGAAATTGGCCAACAGCCGCACCCGAAGTTACGTGAGCGGCCCGCGAGAGGCGCCAGCGCTTAGGGGGTTTCCAAGCGGAAACCCCGGGGGCACGTCTATTCCCGATACCACGACGGGACGGCGGAATACACCCCCTCGCCTACAATTTAGTAAATCCTTATCTTTATGCTTGGGATCCCCATTCTACTTATCGTAGATTTGGATATCTATCGCACACTTTTTGCTGAGACCGCTTGCCAGGACTCCCCCTCTGAAGACATTTCAGTTGGGGAAGCCGGCTCAGCGGACTCTATTTTAAATTCACGCGGGGTACTTGCCCAGGCCGATCCTACCGACAATTCGCTCGGATCAGCCGGGAAATTTACCCCTCGTCAGGAGCAATCTGATTCTGATGCCACTCCTACTGACACTTCGCTCGGTGTAGCTCAGAAGCTGATTGTCTCAGGTATAGATCTGGGCCGCGGTTCTGATGGAGGCAATTTATTGTCTTCAGATGATCCTGCGACCAGACTCATTTCCGGGAACGAACGCGACCCAATTAGGCTAAATCCGTTTGGTCAAATTGGGGACTGCGAAATTCCCCAAATTGCCCCGACACTATTTACTGGACAAGCTGATCACAACAAATTGTGTCAAGCCCCAGATAGATGTGTTTGCGCACTCCCCTCCTCATCCTCCACAAACACAGGGAGCGAAATCTTGGTCACGCCAGAGGCCTTCTCCCAAACACACAAAACAACCAATAGGGACAATATAACCAATTTAGGTACACAAATTGCTCATGTAGGTACACCTTCCACACCCGGTATGGAGGATCAACCTACAACTGGTGACCCCAACTTGAACATGGAGCCTTTGCTTCAACCTCAGGGTCTACCTACAACTGGTGACCCCAACTTGAACATGGAGCCTTTGCTTCAGCCTCATGGTCTACCTACAACTGGTGACCCCAACTTGAACATGGAGCCTTTGCTTCAGCCTCAGGGTCTACCTACAACTGGTGACCCCCTCCAGAAGACGCATTCTTCACTTCAATCGCGACATGCAGATGGCGAGAATTTAAATTCAAATTCCCCCACCAACATTCAGACACTTTCTCTTATTAATATTCCGCAAATTCGAACTTTGGTTCCCACGGACCTTAATATTAACAATGGTCGACAAATGAATCTTGGGTCGTCCCCCCAAGTGACCACAAGCCAGAATGGAGTTTCTACACCATGGCTGCTGGGCCATGGAACACAACTTCTACAACGTCAAAACGACGCGTTTTCGACGTCATCATTAGAGATTCACTCGAGTCATCCCCATCCTTTCAACAACAATTTAACGGAACATCTGTTACCAAACAGGTCCTTGATGATTACATCAACAGGTGTTAATCATGGACCTGCAACATCCTCTTTTCCGGCTTATACAAGCCAAGCAACTGTGCCCAACACACAGTCGGTTCTAAAACTTCTGCTTTCACAAGTCTCAAATCTCAACAACCCATCCTGGAGAAGGAAAGTTCTCCCTGCGTGTATGCTGGACACTTTCATCAACTGGTTCAGGCAGGTTCTGGCAGCGTTGGAAGCAGAGGAGTCTCATCCTAACGTTGGATGCTCCCTGCAGAAAACCCTAGACCTCATTGACCATATCAACACAAGTTGCCACATATACGCAGACTACCCCAACCCAACACCATGGCTTTCTATGCCAACCGTTCGGCCGACATGGCCAGCCAATTCTTTTGGGACTAGTGACTGCATCCAGAAAGTTTTCAACAACACCACCGACCATGTGCTCACCTTTTTCCACCACACCTCCCATCCCTATGTCATTACGGCAGCTTGGGGTAATGCTCCAACAGGGCAAGACCCGTTGATGAAGCTTCCCTACACTTTGGGGGCAAATCTGGAGCAACGTGACTCTCAAACCCTTCTCAAAGGCATACAACGTGAACATAAACCAGCAATTGGCCACTTTACGTTTACCTCTCCTTCTTCAACCTCCACGAAGGGACACAACCTTCATAGGTTCAACCATCGCCTTTCGAGGCAACATCAAAACCCTTTTGGGGGTTCTACCAACGCCTTCCCAGGCAACATGAAAACCCTTTCGGGGGTTCACCGAACGCCTTCAAAGGCAAACATCAAAACCCTTTCAGGGGTTCGACCAACGCCTTCCGGGGCAACCTCAAAACCCTCTCAGGGGTTCGAACGATGCCTCCAGGACAACTTCGAAACCCCTTCACAGAGGTACTCTTCGCCCCCCGGGGCAACCTCATCTCCTCCTAGGGGAATCTTCATCATCCCTTTGGGGAAACCTTCATGCCTTCCGAGGCCAATTCAAAACCCTCTCAGGGGTTCGAACAACACCCTTCGGGGCAACCTCGAAACCCCTTCACAGAGGTATACTCAACACCCACCAGGGCAACCTCATCTCCCACTTGGGGAAATCTTCATCATCCCTTCGGGGAAAATCTTCATGCCTTCCAAGGCGAACTCACAACCCTCTCAGGGGTTTGATCAATACCCTCCGGGGCAACATCGAAACCCCTTCACAGAGGTACTCAATGCCCTTCAAAGCAACTTCTTGGCTGCCTTCAACCAAACATTTAACTATAAATCTTTTCTTTTTCACTTCACCGCTCAACTTTTTCGATTATTCTGGCGTTCCTCCCGCTTGTCGTCCAATCTCGGGGGGAGCCTTGTGGCGGATTGCCACAATAGGAAGGAACTCTTCCATGATTTGAAATTGGCCAACAGCCGCACCCGAAGTTACGTGAGCGGCCCGCGAGAGGCGCCAGCGCTTAGGGGGTTTCCAAGCGGAAACCCCGGGGGCACGTCTATTCCCGATACCACGACGGGACGGCGGAATACACCCCCTCGCCTACAATTTAGTAAATCCTTATCTTTATGCTTGGGATCCCCATTCTACTTATCGTAGATTTGGATATCTATCGCACACTTTTTGCTGAGACCGCTTGCCAGGACTCCCCCTCTGAAGACATTTCAGTTGGGGAAGCCGGCTCAGCGGACTCTATTTTAAATTCACGCGGGGTACTTGCCCAGGCCGATCCTACCGACAATTCGCTCGGATCAGCCGGGAAATTTACCCCTCGTCAGGAGCAATCTGATTCTGATGCCACTCCTACTGACACTTCGCTCGGTGTAGCTCAGAAGCTGATTGTCTCAGGTATAGATCTGGGCCGCGGTTCTGATGGAGGCAATTTATTGTCTTCAGATGATCCTGCGACCAGACTCATTTCCGGGAACGAACGCGACCCAATTAGGCTAAATCCGTTTGGTCAAATTGGGGACTGCGAAATTCCCCAAATTGCCCCGACACTATTTACTGGACAAGCTGATCACAACAAATTGTGTCAAGCCCCAGATAGATGTGTTTGCGCACTCCCCTCCTCATCCTCCACAAACACAGGGAGCGAAATCTTGGTCACGCCAGAGGCCTTCTCCCAAACACACAAAACAACCAATAGGGACAATATAACCAATTTAGGTACACAAATTGCTCATGTAGGTACACCTTCCACACCCGGTATGGAGGATCTACCTACATATACCACGATCATGAAAAAGAGTAATTGTAAATATTATAATAATAATTAATAATAAAATCGTTTTATATTTTCACTATACAGTTTTTAGTGAGATGCAGTTTTTGTGAATTAAAAAAAAAATCCGACATGTTCTTCTTGTTTGAAACCCTTTATTAATTATCATCTTGGACAGCCATAGTTATGTTTTTCGTTTTCTATCTTAGCAATATGACGAAATTGCCTCTAAAATTGAATAACTAGACGAATATAGATGATTCGGGGTTCAACAGTCGTGTAATTTCAAAAAGAGCCTATTAGCGAAATTTCAGTGTTAGGACTACTTTTGAACTTTGTGCGTATCTCTGCGTAGGAATGAGCGAATTTTAAAATTTAGGAGCTCTCATTACGCGGAATTTGATGCCCTACAACTTTCATTCCATGGAATGTTTTGATTAGAGTAGCCGTTTTCTGATCGCAGACTTTTGAACATGAGCGTAACCCACCTTTTTGCCAAGTTGGTAAAAATCGACGATTTTTGACCGTCAATTTTGACTATGTTGCTGGGCCGAATTTGACGTTCCACAAGGTCATTCGACGGGGAATTTAATGCTCTTTAATTTAGTATATGGTGACGTTTTCCGTAGAACGAACCGATTCTGAGTAATAAGCTAAAAACTGAAAAAAGTGCCTAACTTTCGCATGTTTTCAGCTCCCACAAGTTACGCCGTACTCAGAAACTTTCGCAAACTCATATTACTCTTATTTGGGATGCCCAAAGTGGTTTAAGATGATTTCCAGCTGAGCGCTATTTATTAACCAGCAAAAGTCTAATTTGCCTGGGCGTTATCTGTCAAAATCGTTCAAATTAAACTCGCCGTCTAAATTTGCCAATCGGCAGAATTCGTTGTTTCGGGATTTCGTATTAAAATATGGACCTCCAGGTAGGAGGAGGAAAGTAGGTGAAGAGGAAACGCCAACTCTATCAGACAGTGAACAACGAAGATAGTTGCGCGGATTTGTGCTCATCAAAAATGGCGTTCAATGTGCTTATTGGCTCGGGAATCCCATTCCGACATAAAAATTAGGCGTTCCCATTTATATAAGAAAGTTGGGCGCAAATGCGCCGATTTGCGCGCATTTTGGGATGATCTTAACCCCCCCCCCCCCCTTATTCTTAGGAAAATTGAGACAATAGAAACAATTGGCTTATTTGTATCGCTTACTGTTTCAGAGGCCTTGTGACATTCTCTGCCAGTTAGATACCATAGACCAGACCAGACCAGATAGATATATATTCAATTCGTTCCTGTGTGTATATATACAGGAGTTGTATATATAGACCTTAAAAGGTATTCATCACAAAAAGGCTTTTTATTATTATTATGTAGATACAGACACGGTGAGAATTAGTGGTTTAGAATGGGTGGTCATTCGTCGTATGGTATTTTATCCACGTAGTCGACTTCGTTGTAAAACCCGATTGGTAAAAACTGGCTAAGGGGTAAAAAAAAAGGGCCCGAAGAACCGCCGTATAAAACGGAGGTAAACTCGGAACCCCTAAAGCCAGTCTGCATTTGTTTGGATAACGAAACGTAAATCAGCTTTAAAAAAAAAGTGGTTCGGGAAAGGGCTGCCAGGGTCCCGGGTCGGTGCTTTTCCAGAGGGGAGATACGCGAAAAAATGGCGGGATCCTCTGTGAAGAAGAGATTTCCCGAGTCGTTTTTTTTAAGCTAGAGTTAAATTAGGTGCCTCAAAGTGAGCTGCAAGTGCGTCTGAATTTCTCGTAAAACGTACGAACAAATTCATGAGCTCTAGTCCGCAAATTGTGTCTTTCGCGGAGGGCATCATTATTCATAGGATGTAAATTATTTCGGAGATATTGACAAAAATTGATGGGACAATCTCAAGCCGGGCAGTAATCTGGCTCTGGTTAATCCGGAGGTGCTCCGCCCCCCATTATGCAAATCCCAACCTTAGACCGTCGTGGTTTTTTAAGGGCATTTCTTGGAGCCACCGGAATTAGAGACGACAACCTCTTTCCCGACCTTCTACAAAATACACGAACCTCCTTGGGCGGAAGTAAAAACGTGAAAATTACGCTTTTCTCTCGAGATGAGTTCGCCCCCAGACAAGAATGAGAATATACAAAATTGAGCTGGGGATTATCCAGGTCTTGCCAGAGAGGAGTGCTTGGGCTTGTCTGGATGCGCTAAGTGGGAGGCGGTACGGAATTGGGAGTGTGGGCCTCCCCCTAGTACGGATGTTGGGAGTGTACCTACAAGTTCATTATGATCCTAATAAGTTGTTAGGTTCATCAATCATGAATAGGTTCATCAATGATTCACTATTGGGTTGTGTGTTTGATCCGGGAAAAGTGGGTTTTGGGCCCCTCCAGTGCAATCTGAATTTTAGGTGAGCCACCAAAAATTAATTTTTTGAAAGGAACCGCGAAACTCGGCTTCCAAGTTAGAAAGTTTTGTGATTGGCCACTCGCTGACCATTGAAAACGCTGCAGATTTTACACAAGGGTTTATTATTCTTTGATATAGGTTACTTGTGCAGAAATTGAATTCTATCAATGAAAAAATTTAAAAATTTTTTTTTTTTAGATTTTTCTCAAAAAAATTTTTTTCGGCTTTTTTTTGTTCAAAAATGTGTTTTTTCAAAAATTCTGTATTTTTTACTCGAAAAATATTTAACATCCTGGGATCCTTCAAAAATCCCATTTTTAGCCCCATGAAAGCCCTAAAGATCGCCCCAGTGAAATCGGATCGTTCCGATACCCCAAAAAATGGATTCTACGTCCAAAAATACTTCGAAAACGACACCTAACTCGATCCCATAGCTAAAAGCCTTCAAAAAACCCCTCCCGTAGCCCCATTTTAGCCCCATAGCGCCCCACGGGTTTGGGCGATCGGACTGAAAACCTTGCGGGCACAACTAGATGGTAAACCAAGTATTTTGCCGAAATTTCAGATTTTAAAAAAATTCCTACTGCCCAAAACGGCCTGGACGGCGGACGGCGGACGGACATTTCGGATTTAGAATGTAGACCTCTTGAAACGGATAATGTCAAATTTTGAGCCCGATCGGAGTCGTCGACCCCCGTCGCGAAAACAGGTGTATTATTCCAAGAATAATAAACCAAAATTGGACGGGAGGCTGCAAGCTCACAAGCGGCTACCTAAGCGCAGGTTATTCAAGTAGATAACCACCAGTCGGCGGAGAACCTCAATTACATTTTCTTGTGATTTCATCCTTTATTTTTCGCCACAGAATAAAATTTATTATACATTTAGGAATGAATATTTAATATTCATTCCTATTCATTTAATGTTGTTATCGAATGGTCGGTAAATGTCCTAGCGATTCGAATTCGACGGTGACAACCAAAACAATCGTCAGATTCGCGTCACTTTGGCGCTCAGTATTGAAATACGCCACTCTAAAGAACAATATCATTGCAAGGTCGTCGAAAACCAAGTTGACCAACGGAACAAACCACGAAATCAGGTCTCTTTTGTCATTTCAGTGGTAGTGCGCTCTGGCGGATTAGTTTTTGCCTTTCTGGAAAGGTTCCCGGTACGGTTTGAATACAGGGGCGTCGCAGGATTCCTCTCGAATTGTAATGAATGGGGGGGGGGGGCCGCTAATCTTCATACCAGTATTTCTCTCAGTTAGTGAGGGAGAGAGTCGAGAATACTAAAGAGAAAGTGAAAAGAGCTATTTTATGATGGTTCCAAGCTTTGCAGACTTGTCCAAGGCTTGCAAAGTTGGTGCCAAGCTGGCAATTGCTTCCAATGCTTGCCAAGATGGTCCCGATTTTTCTAGACCTGGCCAAGGATTGCAAAGTTGTTGCCAAGCTGGGGATAAATTGAGACTGCGTCTAAGGATGGATTGCCTTAACTCTTTCGACGGCGGGGGTGGATCGCCGGTTCGTGCGCAACCCATCGCTTTTATACTAACTATGTACTATAAGAGATAAAGTTAGGGAGTGCAGTGGAAAAGTTCACATTACGAGCCTCGGCAGCGCTGCAAGTGCAGTGGCCATCAACCGGAGAGTGAAAAGTGAAAGTCCAACCAGCCTGGAGTGCTATGGATAGTCCCCGACCCGCCATGGCGCGCCATGGGCTTGACGCAATTAGGTGAGAGGAAACCTGCAATAGGCTTAACGCAATTAGATCTGCTCGGAGAGGAATCGTGAGGAAGAGAGGAGTTTGGAGAGGAATCGTGGACCTCCCGAATACAGGTATTCAAGGTTCTTATTCAAGAACCAATTCCAAATCGTTCGAATGCCCCAAGAAAATTTTGCGTCAGCTTTTCACATTTCACGCCACCAGCTATTATCGCAACTATCATAAAAACCCGTTACTCACCTCCTGGCGAGGTTTATACGTACTTAATGCTCGCTCGCAAACTTGGGAAAGCCGACTTTGGAGAATTAGAACCAAACATTTTCTTAATGGCTCCTCCAGCGCAGTTTAGCTTTGTTTGGGCGAAGGAGTTATACGGCTACAGTATTGCGGCTCTCCCGACCTATCTCATCCGACCAGCCTCTAAAACTACCTTAACATCCACCTTAAGACCTGAGATCTCCAAGTTTTCCTCGTCGGGTGGATTATGCAAAATTCCGAGTGCTAAGCCTTTGAGATCCTTTCCCTGCGAAGTTCTTTTGAATCAATAACGGACATTTCTGCACGTCGAGGGCTTTGGTGAGAAAGTGTTCATTGTTTTACAAGATGTCCGTCTGCCGTCCGGGCCGTTGTGGGCAGTAGGAATTTTTTTTGAAATCCATAGATCCAGAAGTCCAGAAACCCAGAAATCCAGCAAAGATCCAAAGTTACGAAAAATTCAGAAATCTAGGGATCCATAGATTCAGCATTTCCTGAATTCCAAATTTGTAAAGATCCAGGAAATCAAGCTGCTGCTATCGTTTCGTGAATAAAAACCGATTCTTCGCTTGTCTCTGTTTTTCGAAAACAAAATCCCCCCTTACAGACTCGCAGCAGGCTCTTTGTTCTTTGTCGTCGGCCCTTTTATTCAAAGCCAATGCTCCATTTCGTGCCCTGTTTCATCCATCAAAATCACTTTGTCCTCGTCCCAAAGCCAAAACCACCTTCAGGGCACCGGTAATGAGACGGGATGTTTCTGTCCCGTTCTCCCCCCCCCCCCCCCTTCCATCCATCCAGCTCTTTCCCTTTGAAGGGTTCGACCGGGGCGATGGACCCTGCATCAAAAAGATTTCCCGCGGGATACAATACCTTCTCGAGGCTTAACGGCGGAATTACTGGCTCCTTCGGGACTTGAGGACAAAGGTCGAAAGGACATGGATTGTGGCGAAAAATTGCTCGTAACGGTTTCCAACTCGAGGACCGATTGATGCCGATCGATACTTCCTATAATGGTGCCGCTGGGGGAACGCAATCGCCCTTTCTGGCTTTGGTGGGTCATCCCCTTATATGTTCGCTGTTACACCCTGGCAAGGATCAACTGAGCTTTATAGAGCCCAAGCTGTGTAGTCACTCCCAAGCCTGGTCTGCAAATTGCTGAGCCATCAAAATCTGAGCTAGACTGATCAGTTAAAGCCTGGAAAAGGGGTGTGTAGGTTCTGCCAAGGATTGATTGAGCTTTAGTGATCTGTCCAAAGGTAGCTATGGAGACCCACCCACGCCTGGTCTGAGCATTACAATCCATGAAAAACTGAACGCAAGCCTTACAGATCTGTCGAAGCCTGGACCAGAGCTCTGAGCAAGAAACGACTGAGCTTTACCGATCTCCCCTAGCCTGGCCCAAGCTATGGAGACTCACCCAAACCTGTCCTGAGCATTGGGATCCATGAAAACTGAGTTAAGCCTTACTAATCTGTCAAAGCATGGACCAGGGCTCTTTCCAAGGAACGACTGAGCTTTACTTATCCGGCCATGGCTGATATCAGACGTGGATAGCCACCCAAGCCTGTTCTGAGCATTGTGATCCATGAAAAACCGAACGCAAGCCTTACTGATCTGTCGAAGTCTGGACCAGGGCTCTTTCCAAGGAACGATCAAGCATTATTGATCCGGTCAAGACTGGTCCAAGCTCTGTAGATCCTCCCAAGTTGCTGACCCATCAGGACAAGGACCTGAGCACTGCTGATCCATCAAAGCCTGGGAATTTACTTTCCGCATATGGGGCCCACGGGTTAATTATGTCAGTATGGGGAATGATGGAGTGTTCACGGCAGAAATTCAGCCATGAGCCGCACATCCTCCACAAACAGCTGCGAAAACATGCTTATATTTTCTTGGAAATCTTTCCGGACAAACGAGATAAACAATATATTATTAAGTGCGTATGAAGATGTTAACCTAACGGACAAGAACCTTTTTTTGTTTATGCCATTAGGGCCCTGATGATAGAGGAATACGTCTTCATAATCGTCGGCCAACATTCATTCAAACTGTCAACACCAACATCTTCGTCATGTACCTACCTACCATGTGTTATGAACCAGGATGTTTTTTTTTTACGTCAATGCATTGTGTCTGTGATTTGTGCCTATTCATAGTATAAATAGAAAATAAAAATTTAATAATCATTAAAATTAAATTGAAAGTATTTCAAATTGAAAATCATATTTTAAAATTTAATTATAAATAATTTATTATTTAAATATTATATTAATTTAATAATTATAATCATTATATTAATTAAATATAATTTAATAAATTATATAAAATTATATAATTTATAATTAAATAATAGTTAATGTTATATTATAACAATTTAATATTATTAATTAATAATTAATATTTATATATAATTCTTATTTAGGAATTATTAATTATTAATAATATTTTATTATAAAAAATTATTATATAAAATTTTTATAAAATAAAATTATTTTATAAAAATTTTATATAATAATTTTTTATAATAAAATATTTTTAATAATTTTATAAAATAAAAATATTACAAAATAATTTTATTTTAGAATAATATTTTTATATAACAAATTATGAATTTTTTAATGATAAATAATTAGTTATATTGACATAATTATCTTTAATTATTAAAATTGAGTTATTAATTATATAACAATAATCAATTGAAATTAAATTAAAGTTATTTTGATGATATATGAAACATGATGAGTAGGTTCTAATCAACAATTTTAAATGGCATTGCGTTCGTTGTGTTTCCTCGCGGTAACCATAGTGAAGGGAAGTGGCGTCTAATTAATCGAGTTATGATGCCAACGCTCGTCTGTGGGCAAACACTATGCAAACCTTCAGCTCGGGCTCTTGTTCTCGTTTGCGTCCTATTTGAAGGATACGAGTTTGTCGTGCACTCGACGGGCGTGGCTTTGTGTGCGGAATTTGGTGACGGAGGGGGTATAGTATATCCGGTATACGGACGATAACAATTATTGTGCTTTTAGCGCCCCAAACAAACGTCTAATCGGGACTTTCCGGAATTTCGCTGTACATAGTTAAAAAAAAAAAAAAAAAAAAACGCTACAAATTGAATGGGTTATTTTAGGGAGAGCATCAATCCAAAATGGTGATTTTTTTTTTTTTTTTTTTTTTTTTTTTTTTTTTTTTTATTGCGAAATATGATACTAGAGGTTCAAATGCATAGTAACTCATTGACCACTGAGTTACGTCAACTGTTGACCTGAGAAACGACAGTTTGTCGATGTTCGAAGGAACAAGGAACATTGAAATAAATGACAATGATCTGGTTCAGTAGTGTCTATTTTAGAAAAGGCAGTCGTCCTTTTGGGAGTTTCCGAAATGAGCCCCAAAAATCGCATAGGCGGACGAATTGAGCCCTGGCTTTTTTCGGAGAAACGTTGTACCGGACGAAATGAGCCCCGGATTTTTTTCAGGGAATTTAAGGGCCGGCCGAAATGAGCCCCGAACTTTGTAGATGGAATTTCGGCCGCGGCCGAAATGAGCCCCGCGTGATCGGGATGGTGGCCGGTAGCTGAATGGAACGCTCGACTCATCAGAACGAAGTTCAGCCCGCTTGCGATCGGGATTGTGAACGATAAGTAGGTAGTTGAATGAAAGGCTCGAAGGGCACGAAGATAAGTGTTTCGTGGAGCGAGTGTAGGTTTCATTCTCATCCGTGTTAGTTTTTGCTTTGACACGATGGAATTCACGACGAGCCAGCGCGGAAAACGTCTAATTATTCGAGAGGGTTTCACATTCCGATTCGCTAGGAAATTGAATGGTGGTTTTGAGCGATGGAGGTGTACGGTAAATACATGTAGTGCGGCATTAAAAATTTTAAATCGCGTCTGCATAGAAGAGAATTCCAATCACTGCAACCATGAAAAAAGACGACCGGATGTTGCTGCGAGAAAACGGGTAACTAATGCGTTGAAGGCGACTGCTCAAGAACTCGTTCACGAACTTCCACGAAAAGTGATTCGTAAAGAAGCTAAGGTTTTCAGTGATCGCTTGACTTCATATGACTATGACCGAATCCGTAAAAACCTGCATTATGAAAGGATGAAGTCTGTGCCTAGGTTACCTACATCTCGCGAGGAATGCCACTTGGGAGTAGAAAAGTACCGTACCAAGACTTGTCGAGGTGAGGAATTTGTGTTTAAAAATGATGTTGACACTGGTACCATTATATTTGCGTGTTCTTCGAACGTAGAAGCGTTGCAAGCATGTCACAGCATTTTTGTTGACGGAACATTTAAAAGCTGCCCAACGTTCTTCAACCAGTTGTTTAGTGTGCATGGCTTCATTAACAATCAGTATGTTCCATTACTATTCGCTCTCCTGCCGGACAAGAAAACCTCCACTTACGCTACACTTTTTCGAACCATGAAGCATGACATGGACATCTACCCTTCAGAGTTATATGCTGATTTCGAACGAGCAATTCACAAAAGTTTTGAGACAGTGTGGCCTGAATCTAAGATAAGCGGATGCCGATTCCATTTAGGGCAGGCATGGTTCCGTAAAATACAATCTCTCGGATTGTCCTCACACTACCGCAAGGGAAACTCAATTGGACGTTTCCTCCAACTGTTTTTCGGCTTGTCTCTCCTCGAACCTGAAGAAGTTCTTCCATGCTTAGTCGAAGATCTGATTCCTATTAAACCTGACCACCGTAAAGTTGATGCCTTTTGCAACTATGTTCATGATGTATACGTGGCAGATGACGGTCGTTTCCCACCTGATATGTGGGCCGAGTGCAGTCCGTCCTTCACTGCAACGCAAGACGAACTGCTGTGAGGCTTTTCATAGCAAACTGAATGGTGAATTCTACTCCCTCACCCCAACGTTTTTCTACTAGTTGACACACTACTGGAATATCTAACTGAAAGTTACGCCAAACTGTTGTGTACCACCAGCCCTCGCCATGATAAAAAGAAGAAACAGAGAAATGGACCTTCAGCTGTTAATTGAGCAATACGTCTTAGGTAGGATTGACAGAATTTCCTTCGTTACTGCCGTCGGACCTTTGTTTGCACGCTTGTGACCAATATTATTATTGTTGTTGTTGACATTTTATAATATTTAAGCATTTTTTATGTATTTTTGACGACCGTTGGCTGTAATTTGACTTTTGACACCATAATAAATTTATGCAAGAATGGGGCTCATCAATCAAGTAGTTCCTTACAAAAATCCGGGGCTCATTTCGTCCGCTACCGAAATTCGTCCGGCTATATAACTTTTGGGGCTCATTTCGGTTACAGTCGTCCTTTTCTTCTGATGAGGATAACTGCCCTTTCTCAAATATGTTTGGGAATTGCCGTTAAAAAATGTACTTACGGCTTCAAAAAAATAGAAAAATAAAAAATATCAAGAAATACTTAGTAGAAGAAATCATGAAGTAGGTACCTAAAACAAGAAATAATGCGATTAGTGTTCCATTTACATAATACTATTATGTAATATTATTTTAGAAACGACTGTCGTTGAAGGCTATGTACAATTTCCGTGCGGATAATCCCCGTCGTCGGAGCCAAAAATACAATCTCCGTGCGGGGGGCTCGAAGGGTAGAGTACAAATTCCGTGCGGCCTACAGGTACGTACACTTATGTCAAAGCTGGTGGCGACGAATCCACAACGAACGGCTCGCCCCAGAATTTAAAAACGTCAATTCGGAGGTTGGACAGTGTTCGAGGCTGATTTTCGGCCACAGTTAACTCGACAAATTTTTGCATCACCAACTAACGGCTCCGCAAACTTACCGAGCTCCGCACGGATTCCCATGCAAATCGGTGCTCCCTCGGGGGTTTAACCTGGGACGACGAATAGCTGTGAGGCTTTTCACTCCAAATTGAATCAAATGTTCCACAAAAGTCATCCGCACATCTTCAAGTTTATTAAAGCACTTAAGGACATTCAGGCCATGACTTACGTAAAAATGCGGTCCAAGCCCGAAAAATCAGCCGAAATCAGGAAAAAAGAGGAATTTCTGAGGCAGCAGATGCTTGCATACTCTTCGGGCATACTCTCTCGGATCGTAACATTTTGACAACTCGCGATTTTCCGCGAGGCTGTTGCGGTGTGAATCAGTTCGCCTCCTCAAGGTGCACCCTGGGTAGCGCTAAAAGGACTGCATATAGGTAGAGGCACGGAGTTTGTACCTACATACTCAGTTTGGCTGCGGCACGGAGTTTGTACATTCCTCATTTGACGGCGGCACGGAGTTTGTACACTCCCTCGTTGAAATAAAACTCGGATTTGACCTCCTGGTATCCTTCATCTTTCAGAAGCACTGCCTGTGTGCATATCCTAATGGAAATTTAACGCTCTACAACTTTCATTATTTAACATTTTTCGATAGGACCGGCCGTTTCGATGTAACAGCAGTTTGAAGTGCGAAAAAGTGATTTTTCGAAAAACATTTTCCCCTTTTCAAATCACTGTAGCACCAAAACTATTGGGTCTACAACCAACTTGAACCAAAGAATTTTAAAGGACATTCAATGCTCTTTCATTTTGATAATAGTGACTTTTGCTGTAGGACGCATAGTTACGGAGTAGTAAGCAAAAAACTGATAAAAGTGCAAATACTGGAGTTTTTTGCTAATTTTTCAAAACGCGTATCAAATATTTGTTGGGTCTCTTCAAAATCGGATTCAGCACCCCAAAGAACATAATAAGACCAAAAAATCCGAACATTTATTTTTTCCACGCCGCTATATTTTTCGGTCAGGATTCCTCTAAGTTGCTCAAACAACGCTGTGCGTCGTTCAACTTGTTCAATGGAAATTAGGATTACAAAATTTGTAAATCAGTAACGCGAATTTGACTCAACAATTGTTAAGACTCATCAGGTAATTGTCCGGACAGTCCCTCGCAATATTGTCAGGCAAATAAGGTCGATTGGTGTGGCAGAGTGTCAGAGTTGATGAGAATTTCATACACAGCACACAATCGATGTCACAACTTGGCGGTAATCATGCAGTGAGCGGCGGAGACTAATTTGAGCAAACATCGCACATTGAATTCTCTATTGCGCTTTGTCGGCTGGTGACGTTGTGGGGATTACGGTAATTGTTGTTTTGGCTGTTTGTTCGAATTGCGACAATGAGTTGTATTGTTGGGGCAATTCGGAATGAGGATGAAGAGAGCAGAATTAGCATTTGTAGGGAGGGAGAGTGATTGAGAGTGTTTTGGGCATTGGGGAGGGGGACTGAGACGTTGGAGAGTCACTATGTGATCTGAAATTATGACAAAATACTCTGTTCACCATCTAGTTGTGCCCGCAAGGTTTTCAGCCCGATCACCCAACCGCGTGGGGCGCTATGGGGCTAAAAAGAGGCTACGGGAGGGGTTTTTGCTGGTTTGCGGCTATGGGATCGAGTTAGGTGTCGTTTTCGAAGTATTTTTGAACGTAGAATCCATTTTTGGGGATCCCGGAACGATTTGATTTCACCGTGAGAATCTAAGGGGCCTTCATGGGGCTACAAATGTGATTTTTGAAGGATCCTAGGAGGTCAAATAAGCTGTCGTTTTCCAAGTAATTTTTGAATCATAATCCATTTTTCGAGGTCTCACAACTGTCCAAGCTTTTTTTTTCTTTTTTCTTTTTTTTTTTATTTTTTTTTATTTCTTATTTTCTCCACAACTTTTTTTAATGACCCAGAATTAATTTTTGTTCTATTAAGCAATATCAAAGAATAATATTAAAGCTCCAAATAGAGGAGGAGGAGACTGCTCATCTTTATTATATGGCACTTTTAGATGAGGGAAAAATTTGGAAAAAAAAACAACAACAAATTCAGCTTGGCGAGCAGAGTACGAGAAAAGTCTGGAAGCACCAAAAAGTTCTTTCAAAATGGTTCAAAGTGATCCAAAAAAATACTGGCTGGACCAGTTGATAGGATGTTGGACGGCGATGTTGACGGGGAGGAGAAGACACCACCGCGGGGAGGTTGACGATGTTGACTGTTGAGGGTCCTCGATGTGTAAAGGAGGTTCTTGGCAAGTGAGACGGAGGTTCCTCGTGAGCCGAAAGAAACAAATCCCCCCCCCCCCCCCCCCCCCTCTCGTGGAAAATCGAACCCCCTGTAACTACTTTTCTTAGGCAACCAAGAGAAAAGTTCAGAGAGTGCCGGCTAACTATCATCTCAGGGTGGGCTTCTTGATTTGAACGCCTTCTAGGTTTGTTCATGTTTAAAAAGATGTTAAATTATTCACCAATACTACACATTGTTGAGCGCCAGGAGTTTTTTTAAAGTTGGCTACTAACTCCAAACCATTCATCCGCAAAAACTTACAATAATTCCAAGTATCAAGGCAAAATAAATTAACAGATATTTCACAACTTCAGTTTATAATGTTTATCTCAACGAGAGCGAAAGAAAATTAAACCAGCGCTGGACTAGATTCACATTACCAACTAATATCACAGATTTAAATAATTTTCCTCATCATTCAATTACTAAACAAATTTTAACTTTCAAACAAAAAGACAAAATACTTAACAACCATAACTGCCTGGTGCTATAACAAAACAGGCAAGACTAGGGACCGTATCGACGGGGTAACTCCAAACGCACGTGATGAACCAGCTCCGCCATCGACCACCAGGGCGCACTAACAACGACGACAAAAACGCAACATCGGGTAGTGCCCCATTAGAAATGGCAATGGCGAGCCTATGCCACACGGCACGCAGAGCACCGTAAGACGTTGACGGACGTAAACTGGGGGTAGACGTAAACCAGGGGAAACGAACGTAAAATCGGAGGAAAAACCAGAGAAAACCAGAGAAAAATATAACTGGCGGAAAAACATCGGGAAAACGTAAAACTGGGAGAACCATCCGGAAAAGAAAGCAGCCTGCAACAAACAAAAGGTTGGCCAGGCGTTAGCACTTATCGTTGAGCCCGTCATCGTGTGAACATCAGGGCGAATACATTTAGCCATTACCTCATCCAGGGTGTAACTGGATTAAATCCAAATTGGTGGCTGCCTCTACTGACGTGTCACTCGTGCAGGATGTACGACGTGACCCTCATAAACGTCGAACGCAGTGGGCCTTTGTAACCAATCACAATGGACTGGGGGCCTGGTCATAAATCCTCGGGAAGTCGGATCGTTGGGATGTCGGCTTCATTACGAAGTCCCCGTTACACGAATCCCTAAGCACCTGAGGGTAAAAAGCGTCTTCAGTCCAAACTTAGCTCACAGCAAGACAAAGGACCTGAACTCCCACTCATGAGAACGCCGGATTTGGCTTACCTGAGGATAGCTCGTCAACCGCTTCGTAAATTTCACTCGCTGAACCGTACTGGGGATAAATCCGGTTGGAAACTCACTGCCGGAAGCCCCGCAAATTAAAAAAACGAGTACGAAAAGTACGGACGGATCTGAACACGTTGACTTTTTTCTCGTAACCTCTCTGCCGGCGTCTCCGTGACGTCATCGGAGGTCGCCCCAGAGGGGGGCAAAAGAAGGGGAGACCAGCTGTGGGTATCTCTCCCGCGTTCGCTTGAAACTCTCGGAGAAAAAAGAACGGCGAGGATTTTGAGCCGTTACACCCCCACGTTATGAAATACTCCAAACAACAATAAAAGGGTGCTTTGTTTGGTGGGGGGAGGGGGAAGGGACAGCGAGTGGGAAACCTCATTTTTGGCTAAGAGTTGTCCGGAGAAGGTGCACAAGTAGATTTCACCTTTCAAATGAATCCTTCAACTCTCAACCTGAAAGAAATACAGCTCAAATGATACAGCTGCGAGATCCGCCTCAAATAATAAATTCAGAACCTTGCAACAGATTAGCCAAAAACAGGCTATGGGGTATAGCTGCGAGATCCACCTCAACAGTGCTCGTTTCTAATCAGAGTAACTTCATTCCTCCAACTCTCCATTAGGCACTACATTTTAGGCTCCATTAGGTAAAGCTTGGCACAACAGACGTATACGCTCGAGAGGAGGCCATTCGCGCAGCCTGAACAGCCACATTGGTTGCCCA
The DNA here is from genome assembly GCA_955831195.1 of Pilophorus perplexus. Classification (NCBI taxonomy): domain Eukaryota; kingdom Metazoa; phylum Arthropoda; class Insecta; order Hemiptera; family Miridae; genus Pilophorus; species Pilophorus perplexus. The sequence continues at coordinate 48,486,359 of OY037009.1, forward strand.
CCTGCATAAAAATAAGGCCGTCAATGCTGCCAAATATTGTAAATTGTTTTAACAAATCAGAAAAAACCTTAAACCCAAAATACCCGGATACTCGAGTCAATCCGTAGCAACAATGATAGCGGCGTGGAAAAAAATATAATAAAATATATTATATTTTTCCATAATTTTTCCATATAATATATAAGACCAAAAAGAATAAGAATAAGAATAAGACCAAAAAATCCAACCATAATAATTTTCCATATTATGGAAAATTATTATGGTTGGATTTTTTGGTCTTATTCTACGCTTTTTGGGGTGCAAAATCTGAATCCGTGGAGATCCAACAGAATATCTATTAGATATCTGATATCTATTGTGCGTTTTGAGATATTTGCAAAAAACTCCAAAATTGTTGCACTTTTTCCAGTTTTTTGCCTCTAATTCCGATACTATGTGTCCTACGGCAAAAGTCACTATTATCAAAGTGAAAGACAATTACATTTCCTATAAAACTCATTCGTCAAAGTTGATTGTAGACCCGGTAGGTCAGGAGGTAGAGCGATTTGAATAAAAGGCGATTTTTTTTTTTTTTTTTTTTTTTTTTTTTACACGTTTTTCGAAAAATCACTTTTTCGCCCTTCAAACATCTGTTCCTTCAAAACGGCCGGTCCTACCGAAAAATGTTACATAATGAAAGAAGTAGAGCGTTAGATTTCCTATAGGAGAGGCGCTCAAAGTTGGTCGAAAAGTTCCTACCGTACGAACGACGGGTAGAGTTGTCACAACATGTGATACGAAAACACCAAAACGTACGAAATACCACGTTTTTTCGGTACATTTTTTTGCTGTAGCTCGAAAACTATTAGTCCGATTCAAATTTCTTTTGAGGGCATTTTAAATTTCCTATCAAAAGCTCACGCGTGACGTTTTGAAGGTTCCCACCACGAAGGCACCTGCAGGACAAGAAAATGTGCGTTTTTTAAAGTTATTTCGGCACTTTTTTCAGGTTTTTGCGTGTAACTCCGAAACTGTGCGTCCTGCGGCAAACGTCACATAATAAAAGTTATAGAAAATTGAACTTCCTATAAAATCCATTCGTCAACTGTGATTGTTGATCTAGTAGCAAAGGAACTAGGGCTCGTTGAAAACCGGTCAAAGTTTTTCCACTCGAGTCAAAAGCCGATTACCTACATATTCTATTTTTAGCAACTATTTTCCGCTGCTTTCTATTTTTTATACAGTATTATGCAAATCTAACAATTTTTAAAGGCTTCCTATCATTGACAATGTGCCAAAATTGTATACCCAAATAGTTATAAACAAAAACAAAACAAAAAAAAAAAAAAAGTGCCAGTTGAAGGATCCTAGGAGGTGAGATAAGGTGCCGTTCTCCGAGTAATTTTGGACGCACGATCCATTTTTCGAGGTCCCACATCTGTCCAAACATCGTACAGAATCACCCCCCCCCCCTTTTCAATTTTTTTTTTTTTTTTTTTTCAAAAATATTCTTCTAATAACGCAGATGTAATTTTTTGCACACTTTTTTTCTATATCAAAGCATGACAGACCATTGCGTAAAAGTTGCTGCGTTTTTGGTTTATTATCATTGGAATAATACAGCTATATGTTCGTGTCGGAGGTCGAAAATAATTTTTTTGATCGGCCTCACAATTTGACATTCAACCCAAAAAGCAGGCCAGGCCAGGTCTGGTTTTTTTTTTTTTTTTTTTTTTTTTTCATTTTTTGAAATACGGATAAAAAGGGGGTGGGAAAATACTAGATATTATAATAATTATTATCGATAATTATTATTATTATCGATGCTTTGCAATCAATTTTCTCTTTATTTTATTAAGTCACTTTATTTTACTTTAGTTTTTTTTTTTTTTTTTTAATTTCATTTATTTATTTGTACATTTTCTTTTTATGATTTATTTACCTACTGTCTTCCCCATGTCAGCCCCTCAATCGATCATCTATCATTCCCTGTCGACCATCGATTGTTGCTTCAAATTTTCGTTTCCCATAGTTGGAAGCGAATAATTCTTATTATTAGCACTATTTTTAGTTTTAGTCGATGATCGATTCCCATCCCTACTGGGTTGCATCGTAAATCCACGTGTACCTACACTCTGCGGTACACGTGCGACCGATCCCTACGAGCGTCGCCACCTCAACGGGCGCTCCTCAAGCCGAGCGGCGCAATTCGGCAATAACTGAACTTGTGCCGAGGGCGATCATTTCCTCGAGATGCCGTCGGGGGCGGAGAGATGTAGATTGATCCGTGAGATGAAGTCCCGATGATTGCGTCAGAAAGGGGGTGAAAAAAGTGGGTGAGGGGGGAGGGGGGTGTAGTCTCACTACGAAGACGCAAGCAGACGATAACCGGGACAAATCAATCGCTAAACCTTCTTCTCCACACGAGTCACGTACTGAGCATCAAGGACGGCGGATCGGCACGTGGATAGGGGCGATGAAGAGGTGTCACTTGCTGGGGCGGAAGGGGGGGGTGGTGGATGGGAGGATTCTCAAGTTTCTCGAGTTCCTTCTGCGGGCGACTAGGGAATCCCATCCCGCGTATCGGGGGAAGGGGAAGGTAGGGCATTAAGAGACAGGGGTAATAAGAGACACGCGCATTTAAAAATATCCCGCATGGTCTAAATGTTCAAAAAAAGCCCCTACAAAGGTAGCTGATGATCTGAACTAAAATTTTAGGGGTCATTAGGTTACAGGCGTCTCTTATTTCCCGATGTACATGAAGACATTTTTCGATGCTGGTAAGTTTTTCAAAACATTTATTCTATGAATAAGACTTATTTATACAGTAAGACTTATTCGGATTCAAGGAAATTACACTTAGTGTAATTTCCTTGAACCCAATGTCCGTCAGATTCTTCATTTTTAATGACGACGTCTCTTATAAGAATAATTCACCCCATCTGTTGGGCTGTTGGGGCAATAGGAGACGGTCTTTCTCTAATTACCCCAAATCCGTGATGGCTCAAAATCGATGCAATTGTAATCAAGACGGTCTACTAAGAGCAATCTAGGCTGTGAAAAGGGGTATTCCCGTCTGGAAAGCTGCGCGCGTTTTGATGTTCCTGCGTCCACACTCGGGAAACATGACAAAATGTGGAAAATATTAAATGTTTTCCATATTGAATTTTACTAATGTGACACGTTTGTGTTTGGGGGGAGACCTGAGCTGAGTGCTGAACAGTTAATGGGCGGTTGGTGGAAAAAGGGCATATGAGTCAAAAACGCGTTTCGAGAAAACGATCTCCTAATTTTTCATTTCATCGCCTTTTACTGATTTCATTCTATTCTCAGGTGAAAATGGGCCGTTCGATCTGGTATAGTGTCTCTTTCAGTGATAAAATGTCAAATGGATCGATTAGCAGGCATATTTTCAAGAAAAACGCGTTTAAAAAAAAAATAAGTTAAGTGCCTTTTTTCCATATCACGAATCTCAGCCACCTTCTCTAGGGGGATGACTGCTCGCAGCAAAATACGAGTAGGTACATAAATATACAAGCCATCAGTTGAATTGAATAGAAGAGCGCAACCTTTCTGTCACTAAGAAACTAAACCGTAACTAAGAATTCGTAACTTGACACACTAGGTATAGATACAGGTTAGATACAGGTTATAGGTTATAGGTATAGATACAGATACAGGTTAGATTCTAACGACCAAACTATGTCGTCGGGATCGGACGAATCGTCGACGACGGAGGTGATTTTGATAGCCTATAACCACCCCCAGAACTCGCTGATCACAATGAGACCACCCTCATGAAAATCTGTTCAGCGGTTCGGGCGTGATGCTGTGATACACAAACACAAACAAACATGTCGAAGAGATTGAGGGACAATGCCATTTTGTGAGGGAGAGGTTGCGCTAATCACCAATCACCTTCATCAATATTTTCGCCAAAGAGTTTTGAGCAACATTCAGTACGAATGAAAATATTTTTGGCCCAACAATGTGGCCTTTTGCGTCAACGTACTCCTCTCCTGACTGACGGGCGATCTTGCCTTTTTTTCTTCCAATTCTCAGGGCTGGGTATTCTTCTCTTCCTGGACGGACGCACAACTGCACTAATTGTCGCAATACTCATGTTAAAGTTACGTGTAATATTCGGATAAATGTACAAATCACAAAAACTTCACTAGAACCCGACTATAAAACAGCCTGTTATTAACAGGACAGCCACAATCCACAATGTCTTATTAGGGATGTTGAAAAAGTATCGATACTTAGAAGTATCGATACTTTTCAAAAAGTATCGATACATATCGATACTTTTTGTCCCGATACATATCGTAGTATCGATACTTTTTTTCCGGTATCGGCGCCGATACTTTTTTTATCCCTCACATTTCATCAGATTCAAAACTTACGGCATATAGGTAGTTGACAGGACCTCTAACTTGACCAGCAATTGAAAAAAGTTGATGTAGGTACCTACCACCACCTCCTGGAGCTGCACCAGCTCTCATATCAGAAGAATCAGCCGTCCTCGATCAAGGGCGGACCACCAAAATGTTGGCCCAACCAACCAACCCAACTCACTCATCACAGTAGAAATTAGTGTGGCCACAGCTACACCAAACGAGGGAATGTTCCCCTTTTTTGCTACCTGTACCTACTCCCCGAGGTTTGGAGGAAGGTTTTCATTCCGCTCGTTCAAACCCGTGGGGCGCAATGGGGCTAAAATGGGACAATTGAAAGTTGGGTGTCGTTTTCGAAGTATTTTTGGACGGAGAGTAGGTCTATATTTTTGGGGGTCCCAGAAGGATCCAATTTCACTGTGGGGATGTAAAGGGCTTTCATGGGGTACAAAAGGGATTTTTGAAGGATCTCAGGAGGTCAAATATTTTCTGAGTAAAAAAAAGAAGAAAAAAATTAAAAGAAAACCCTTTTTTTTCAAAAATTTTTCATTGAGACAGAATTAATTTTGCACAAGTAAACCATATCAAAGAATAATAAACCCTTGACTAAAAATTTGCAGGCGGTTTTGAAAAGTATCGATACTTCGATACCGATACTTTATTGAAAGTATCGTATCGATACTTTTAGATACTGTCTGGATGTATCGATACGATACTGTATCGATACTTTAGAAGTATCAAACATCCCTATGTCTTATCACAAAAATCTCGATAACTACTTTCGAGATATCGAACTGAAATTTTGAGCGGATTCTATCGAGATGGCGTTGGTTCTAAAACCGCGTTCTTTCAAAAAAAAAAAAAAAAGGACACATGAGCGGTATGTCACATACCGTACCTATGTGCCTTTTTCCACCAACCGCCTCTACTTAAGTTTGATTACAGGAATGACTTGAGGGGATTTATGACCTGCTTCCCTCCTGCAGTGTTTTATTTTTGGGGAAGGGAGGAGTTATTAAATTAAATTTAAATTCAAACCGAATTAAGTTGAAATTCTAATTATGAATCAATTTAATTTAAGTTATTCAAGCAATCAGAAGGGGAAGGCCGAAAAATTTATTGGGCCCCAGGTGGGACTCGAACCCACAACCTCTGCATTACATGTGCAACGCTCTAAACCAACTAAGCTACAGGGAACCGCAGCTGAGAAAGAGCATTGGAGATTGAAGGCTCAACTGTCCTCTGCCCCCAACAATTGATTCGGCCTTATCATATTGTTACTTTTTCTCCCCCTCTGAGCCCTGATCTGATGTGAAGCCAGTAGACATCCTACTTTTGTCCCTCTTCCTAGGGGTCCCTTAATTCCCCAGGAGGAGTAGTTTCATTACAGGAATGACTTGAGGGAATTTATGACCTGCTTCCCTCCTGCAGTGTTTTATTTTGGGGGAAGGGAGGATAACTACTTTCGAGATATCGAACTGAAATTTTGAGCGGATTCTATCGAGATGGCGTTGGTTCTAAAACCGCGTTCTTTCAAAAAAAAAAAAAAAAAAGGGCACATGAGCGGTATGTCACATACCGTACCTATGTGCCTTTTTCCACCAACCGCCTCTACTTAAGTTTGTTTCGCGACTAAAAACCATGCTGTGACTATTTTAATTTCAACTATTTTAATAAAACTAATTTTTTTAAATAATAATATGCTTAACTATATTAATATAGATTTGCAGGACTTCAGAGCCGAAAGGTTTGTCTGACCTTTTATTCTCCTAGTTTTGAAAATTCATAACTTTTGGTTTATTATTATTATTATTATTATTATTATTATTATTATTATTATATAACTTGGGTTTTCGCGATGGGGATCGACGACTCGGATCGGCCTCAAAATTTGACATTATCCGTTTCAAGAGCTCTACATTCAAAATCCGAAATGTCCGTCCGCCGTCCGGGCCGCTATGGGGCTAAAATGGGGCTACGGGAGGTTTTTTTTTTTAAGGCTTTTGGCTATGGGATCGAGTGAGAAGTCGTTTTCGAAGTATTTTTGGACGTAGAATCCATTTTCAGGGAGCCTGGAACGTTCTGATTTCACTATGGCAATCTATAGGGCTTTCATGGGGCTAAAAATGGGATTTTTGAAGGATCCCAGGAGGTTAAATATTAAATATTTTTAAAATTTTTTCGAGTAAAAAATAGAGAATTTTTGAAGAAAAAAATTCCCAAAATTTTTTCCATTGACACAGAAATAATTTTTGCACAAGTAACCTATATCAAAGAATAATAAACCCTTCTGTAAAATTTCTAGCGTTTTTTCGGTTTGATCCAAATGCGATGAAACTTTCAGGGTCTCTTTTTCTGACTTCTCTAACAGTGATGTCGTGATCCGTCTCTTATTAAATAAGTAAATTTTACTAACTTCGGGAATAAGAGACATAGAATGCTCGTAAAAATTTCACGATTTATCTCTCTTACCTTTCGTAACCCTTCCCCTACTGAGAAGCGTTGCGAAAGTTACCAAATTCGAGAATTTGGGTTTTTTTTGAAGGTTTTCGGCTGTGGGGGTCGAGTAAGGTGTCGTTTTCGAAGTATTTTCGGACGTTGAGTCCACTTTCGGGGCGTGCGATCGGCTGCGTTTTTCTATTTAGGACCTTACCATCCTCGCCAGTTCCAACAGTTGTCCTCCGCGAGTGTGAATCCTGTTCTCGCCGTTTATTTGCGTTTCTGCTCAATTCTCAGGAGCAGCCCGCGTGAAACAATATCACCTTCCGTCATCCTCACTGGTTGAGTCTCATTCTGTCGGAGATGCGAGTGAAGGGGTGAGGAAAGGGGGGTATTTAGCGAGAAAACGGAACGACAGTCACATTCTGAACGGGGGAGGGTAATTGAGGAGAAGGGGCTTATTTTAAGTTGAAAGGAGAAAACAGGAACTGCGTGAAGGTGATGAACGCCATCAAACAAGATGATAAAGGGACGGAGGGGAAGCGGGAGGTGTTCCCGAGGGATTAGAGACGGGAAAAGGTGTTGCGAGGGAGGGAGGAATGCTGCAGATGAAACGCTATTAAATAGCGTTTCATCTGCAGAACTAAAGAAAATTTTTCTTTATGAGGCCGGGAAATAGGTGGGAACGGATGAGAAGGGTGAGAACGGCCCGTATGAAGGTGAGTTCTGAGGGCGGAAGTGGTACTGTAATAAAAGGCCTACGGTTTTTTTTTTTGTTAATTTCCGCGCAGTTGCGGTTTTTTCTTTTTTGTTGTCCGTTTGGGCATCACTGTTACGAATAAGGATCGTGTTGAGGGAGTGGGACGGGTGGAGAGAAAGGGACCCCCCCCCCACCCACGGAGGAGCAAAACTCTCAAATTCTCACCTCACCCCCCCCCCCCCCCCCCACCGGGAATTCTACCCGCCGGAGACGCGCGATATTCCCCGCGTGCCGCTCGTGCCTCCGCGGTGAACCGCATCAAAGGACCCCCCCCCCCCGCAACCCAACACCCCGAACATAATTCACTTCAGCCGTCCACGCGGAGTCTTCCTGGTTGTCAAGTCGGCAACGCTAAACCCGAGGGATTAAAAATAATTTTTAATTATAATTATTATAATTAAAAACCCGAATTAAAATTTAGCATAGATGGATCAAATTGGAAAACGCTGCAAATTTTACAAAAGGGTTTATTATTCTTTGATATAGGCTACTCGTGCAAAAATTTAATTCTGTCAATAAAATAATTTAAGAATTTTTTTATATTTATATTTAAAAAAAGAAGTTTTTTTTCAAATTTTTTTTCTTTTTGAAAAATATTTGAAAAATATTTGACCTCCTGGGATCCATCAAAAATCTCATTTATAGCCATGAAAGCCCTATAGATCGCAACAGTGAAATCAGATCGTTGCGGGACCCCGAGAAATGGATTCTACGTCCAAAAATACTTCGAAAACGACACCTAACTCGATTTCAAAGCCAAAAGCCATAGCGCCCCACGGATTTGGGCGATCGGGCTGAAAACCTTGATGGTAAACCGAGTATTTTATCAAAATTTCAGATTTTTAAAAACGTTCCTACTGCCCAAAACGGCCCGGACGGCGGACGGACATTTAGTTTTGGTTAATTATTCTTGGAATAAATACACCTATGTTTTTGCGACGGAGTTCGACGACTCCGATCGGCCTCAAAATTTGACATTATCCATTTCAAGAGGTCTAGATTCTAAACCGATATGTCCGTCCGCCGTCCGGCCCGTTTTGGGCAGTACCGTTTGGGTAGGATTTTTTTTTAATCTGAAATTTTGACTATAGGGCTTCCATACGGCTTGAAATGGGATTTTTAAGGATCCAGGAGGTCAAATATTTTTCAAGTAAAAACCAAAAATTGTTTAAGAAAAAAGTTTTCAATTTTTTTTTTTCTAAAATTTTTTTTATTGACAGAAATAAATTTCCGCACAAGTAACCTATATCAAAGAATAATAAACCCTAGTGTAAAATTTGCAGCGTTTTTATTCAATAATTACTATAGCATTCATAAATCAACCAGGTGCTCATAAATCATTTCTCAACCTTTGTCGCCGGAAGGCTTTAACAAATAAACCCTTTCATTTCATCTTTGATCTTCCTCATAATCTGTCTTTTTCACTGCCCTCTTTGTGTATTTATAAACTTAGCACTAAGTACTTAGTACAAGACTTAACAAGTCTTGTTAAGACCGTCTACAGTCAACTCCAATTACGGGAGGAACGTTTTTGCACGGCAGAAGAAGATCAATTCAAAGTGCGGGCCGCTTGCTGAGTAATGTAAAACCCCACACCAAGGTATTTAATGATATTAAACCTTAATTTTTTCCACCTAAATCGGTCATTTAGCCCACTGTGCGCGTGATTTACGAAATGTTCGGATAGATCTGAGTTATGCGACGTGTGGTCTGCGGAGGGTCCTTCGTTATAGCCACATCTGCGTCCATTACTGGACTGCAATCACGTGATTGGGTCAAACAGAAACTTCACCTTCTTCGCCGAGCTTTCGGTTATATATTAAACCTTCGTCAGGGCTCAACGGAAAATTATAGTGGGACCATCACTGTCATGGAAACCGGGTACAGTATTTTGATAGTGAAATAAGATGAAACTATTGCAACTATGTGTGGAGACAAGAGAAAAAACATCAGAGAGTCTTCAGGATCCAATGAGCTACATAAGCATTTTTTTCTGTTTATTGTATTTGAAAGCTAGTTCCATGAAATGACTAATAACGCCCTGATACCGCAAAAAAAGTTCACATTTAACCTTCAGGACCTTAAAGAAGTTGGAAGGTTTGAAACCGAAAGGACGGTAAATGACGTCATTTACTGTCCCAAACCCGAAAGCAGACCTGACTACAGTTCTCCAAATATCCGTAGAAACCGACTGTATCGGTGAAGGGCCATAACATAAACAATCAGCCATCTTGAAGGAAGGTTCAGATTAGCGAACCTTGGCGGACATGAAATCTGTACATTCGATGCCAGCGTACATGGTGGCGTTGTGTGGTACTACTTTCGGAAGGTCAATCTTACCGCCAAAAGTTCAAACGCTGATTATTTTCATATTCTCTCCTGATTTCCGTAGAGGATTAAAAATTGTGCATACATTCCTTCATTAGGGGTAGGGATGCAAATCGATTTTCGATTAAATCGAAAAATCGATTTTTTACCTCCGATTTCCGATTTTTTTGCAATCGATTGATTGTACCGATTTTTATCCAAAAATCGATTTTTTTTGGTGAAATCGATTTTTTGTTTTGGCGAAATCGGTTTTTGTTTTCTGTATTGTACCTACTCTTTGTGTACCTATGCAGCAGATCCACAAGAAGGATATAATATAACATAACCTCAAAAAATTCCCCCTCGCTTACTGGGAAACATGAAACCTGCCTCTCCCAAACTTGCAATTATTGCTATTAAGTATGTAACCTCGGTGTCTACGTCAGTCCCCAGCGAGAGGCTTTTTTCTAAGGCAGGTCTCATGCTCACCTAGGAGCGCAACAGGTTGAAAGGCGACAATCTTTCCAAATTATTATTTTTGAACAGTGCACCCGAAATTTACTTTTTCTAAGTGTACTGGTCCAAGTGCCTACCTTGTATGTAATTTGTTTGATTTTTTATTAAACTTGGCTCACTCCAACTTCCTAATTATACTTTTACTATGAAAAAGGTGTCTTACAATAATAATTACGAATTATAATAATTATTATTATTACAGTTACAGTTCCAATATTTTCTTTAATAATTTGCATTAAATAAAAACCACCTAAATTTTGGTAGGTAAAATATTTAATTACCTGCTAATTTAATTACATGCTGTTTTTTTTAATGAATAATAATTTTTTATTTGTCCGTAAAATCGATTTTTAAGTAAAAATCGATTTTTTTGGCCCGATTAATTGGTACAATCGATTTTCACGGGCGATTAAAAATCGATTGTCAAAATCGATTTTTGACCACCGATTTTGCATCCCTAATTAGGGGGAACCAAAGACGACTGACAAGGTGTTTTCTTTGTTTATTTATTTATTTATTTATTTATGATTTTTATTTTATGAGAAGACTGGAGATCATTGCAGTCGCTCAAACACCGAACCATCCAGAGAAACCTGGAGGTCGTCGGCGAAGAAAAGTCTCTGTGAGCAGCCCAAGGCATCATTAAGGTCGTCAATAAACAGGTTGAAGATGGTCAGATGGGAACCCAGTGGCACTCCTGACGACTGATGAAACCCACCAGACAATGACGGACCTATGGCAACAAACTGGCGACGATCTCGCAGATAACTCCGGAAACAATCAAGCAAATGGGCCCCTCACACCGAAGGCCCTGAGCTTCGACAGCAGAAGGCCACGGTCTACTTTGACATGGTCGACTTGACATGGAGTTGACATGGAGTTGAGTTGAGATGGAGTTGACATGGTCGTTGGTCATTGACATGAAGTTGACCAACATGGTCGTTGACCAACATGGTTGTTGACATGGTCGTTGATGAGTTGACATGGTCGTAGGTCGTTGACATGGAGTTGACATTGTCATTGGTCATTGACATGGAGTTGACCAACATGGTCCTTGACATGGTCGTTGGTCGTTGACATGGAGTTGACCAACATGGTTGTTGCCTGGTCGTTGGTCGTTGACATGGAGTTGAGTTGAGATGGAGTTGACATGGACGTTGGTCGTTGACATGGAGTTGACATGGTCATTGGTCGTTGAGTTGACATGGTCATTGGTCGTTGAGTTGACATGGAGTTGACATGGTCATTGGTCGTTGAGTTGACATGGAGTTGACATGGTCATTGGTCGTTGAGTTGACATGGAGATGACATGGAGTTGAGTTGACATGGTCGTTGACATGGAGTTGACATGGAGTTGAGTTGAGATGGAGTTGACATGGTCGTTGATGAGTTGACATGGTCGTAGGTCGTTGACATGGAGTTGGTCGTTGACATGGAGTTGACATGGAGTTGAGTTGAGATGGAGTTGACATGGTCATTGGTCGTTGACATGGAGTTGACCAACATGGTCGTTGGTCGTTGACATGGAGTTGGTCGTTGACATGGAGTTGACATGGAGTTGAGTTGAGATGGAGTTGACATGGTCATTGGTCGTTGACATGGAGTTGACCAACATGGTCGTTGGTCGTTGACATGGAGTTGGTGGTTGACATGGAGATGACATGGAGTTGAGTTGACATGGTCGTTGACATGGAGTTGAGTTGAGATGGAGTTGACATGGTCGTGGGTCATTGACATGAAGTTGACCAACATGGTCGTTGACATGGTCGTTGGTCGTTGACATGGTCATTTGTCGTTGAGTTGACATGGAGTTGACATGGTCGACTTGACATGGAGTTGAGTTGACGTCGAGTTACATGGTCGGCTTCGACAGCAGAAGGCCATGGTCGACTTTGTCAAATGCCTTACTAAAGTCTGTTTCTACCACGTCGAGCTGAGCCCCCATGTCCATAGCCACAAACGCGACCTCACTGTTCGTCTCCCTCCTGCCTTATTTCCAACTGCTGAATCAGCGTCTGCCTTTTTTTTTTTTTTTTTTTTTTTAAGTCTGAAGTGGAGTTCCACTATTGTTAAAATCCCTTCCAACGACTAATAGCACTCTGCGCCGAATCAGTCGTGTTACAACTAAATCCACTCGGAAAGGTCCGTTCGAAACTCTTCAGTGGAAAGCTATCGAAGTTAATCCGTTCATGTTTTGGAAGACGCGCAAAAGGTTTTAAAGGCCAACCCCCCCCCCCCCCCCCCTCAACTTCGAACGACAAATACTACTCGATTTGGAAAATAGGGGATTGGGAGAACAAGGAGGTAAAATAGAGAGTGAACAAAAATGGGGGAAAGGGAAATTCGATTAGGGCGTCCAAACACAATCAGAGCCGCTCAGGTTTTATCCAGAAGCCTGGAGAGGTCAAAACTTTTCGGATGAGGAAAGCAACAGAAACGAATTCACAGCAAAGAAAATGGATTCCAACATTTAAAGAAATTATTTAGGAACCTATCTGAAAACCAAATTTCCACAAGGATTTATCATTCTTTGATACGTTAATTGTGAAAAATTCAAGTTCATTTCAATAATTAAAAGTAAAAAGTTGAGAGAAGAAATTAAAATTGCAGGGCTTTTGAAAGATGCCGATTGGTTGAATGAGATGTCGTTTTCCGTGCAATTTCGACAAATAAAATTCCGAAAAATGGATTCTACGTGTCAAATTACATGGAAAACGACACCTCGTTCGACCTACCCGCATCTTTCAAAAGCCTCAATGGTAGCCCCATGAAAATCCTATGTAGGAAAATATAGAAGAATCTCTTTGGGGGGGGGGGGGGATATATCGTAGGATTGGGGGAAGAAATGTAATGCAAAAGGGGAGTGTATTCCAAATGAATACAAGAAATTGAAATGGTGGTTGTGCCGGCGCTGTACGGGGCGAACTATACAAAAACCAAGACGCCGAAACTACTCCTACAAAACGTGCAATATGCACGGGAGGAAGTAAGGGGGATGGGGACTTGCCAACCTAAACTCACTAAGATAAAAAAACGGGCGTAGGTACCTAGTGATTTCTGTCAAGTAGCAAAAGTCACGGGAAAGAAGCGGGGATAAGTTAAGCAACTTTGCTCACTTGATAGTCGTTTCTTTGGACTGATGAGGGACTGCTGAGGAGTCGTCCTGACGATGGATACGATGACAGTGTCTGGCAGAGGCGCCTGAGTCCTTGGAACTGACGTTCACTGGCTGGGGCCGCGAGCCCAAAGGTAGTCGTTCCAGGAAAACGTGCCAGTCCAGGGAAACGTGCCGGAAAACGTCGCACGAGCGCAAAGAACACGAAGGCGTGACGGGTCGACAAAGCGTGCTGGGGAATGTCGGACGAACGAAGAGGGCCTCAGGAGGCGATACGGTCCGGGAAAATGCGCCAGAGGACGTTGAACACAAGCGCTGAGGGCCTCGGAAGGCTTTACTCAGTATGTCCTGGATACGGCTCAAGGGCACAACAATCCAGGCGTGTACCGTTCAAGAGTGTGGAAACTTGCTCTGAAAAGAGCTCATGACGTCTACGATAATGGAACAGAGGGCGAAGAAACAACGGCAGTAACACACAATAAGCACAACTGACAAATGGAGTCTGATAGGAGAGCAAGATGGACGCTCTCCCTCCCTCGCTGAGGAGTTCCCTTCCCTCTTCCTCAAGGTGGTAGCTGAGTGGGGACGGGAGATTCCTGCCAGGCGTTCATGGGCAGGTGGGCAGGCGATTTTCCGCCGCTGGTTGCCAGCTGGATGGCAGGTTACCCACCCGCTTACATCATGTTAGGTACCTATGTCAAAATGGATTTCTCAAAATTACCCACATGATATGGATTACCTATATTTATATTATAATTTACTTACTTATAATAATATTAAAAGTAAGTAAATAATAGTATAATTTACTTATAAGTTTTATAAATGAATCGGTTTTTTTTTTAAAGGGCGTAAGTCCAAAAAAAAATGCGATTTTAGGTTTTTTTCATTTTCCTGTTCTACAACCCTAGGCGCATCGTTTGCAATTAAAAGGGCAGGCGAAAGCGGTCTCTAACGTGGTCAAATGGCGTTTGAAAAATCCTGGTTTCTTTTAAAAGGGCGTAAGTCCGGACTTAAGCCCCTTTAAAAGAAATGTGGTACGGCGCACTCTGTTGGAGAAGAAAAAAATCAACCTTCTCGTTGTACTGAATTTGAAGATGAAGATGTTAGAGGTTCACCAAGAAGCTAAATAAAAGAAGCTAAACTGATTTTGAAGAATTTGAAGAATTTTTAGTGATTTGATCTTTCAAACTTTCCAAAAATAAAAATTTCATTTTTTTACAATTTGATAGCTATTGTGTTAGAAGACAACTTGTTCACCAGATGTTAGATGTTAGAGGTTCACCAAGAAGCAAAACAAAAGAAGCTTAACTGATTTTGAAGAATTTGAAGTATTTTTAGTGATATGAAGAATTTTTTCACCAGATGGTTAGATGTTAGAGGCTCACCAAGAATTTTTTCACCAGAATTTTTTCACCAGTTGAAGCTAAACTTTTTTCACCAGATGTTAGATGTTCACCAAGAATTTTTTCATCGAAATTTTTTCACCAGGTGAAGCCAAAATGTTTTCACCAGATGTTAGATGTTAGAGGTTCACTAAGAATTGTTTCACCAGGTGAAGCTAAACTTTTTCACCAGATGTTAGATGTTAGAGGTTCACCAAGAAGCTAAACTGATTTTAAAGAATTTGAAGAATTTTTAGTGATTTGATCTTTCAAACTTTCCACAAATAAAAATTCTTTTTTTTACAATTTTATAGCTATTGTGTTAGATGACATCTTGTTCACCAAATGTCACCTAGATGTTTGAGGTTCACCAAGAATTTTTTTCACCATGGTTGAAGCTAAACTTTTTTCACCAGATGTTAGATGTTAGAGGTTCACCAAGAAGCTAAACAAAAGAAGCTAAACTGATTTTGAAGAATTTGAAGAATTTTTAGTGATTTGAAGAATTTTTTCACCAGATGTTAGATGTTAGAGGCTCACCAAGAATTTTTTCACCAGGTGAAGCTAAACTTTTTTTATCCAGATTTTAGGTGTTAGAGGTTCACCAAGAAGCTAAACAAAAGAAGCTAAACTGATTTTGAAGAATTTTTAGTGATTTGAAGAATTTTTAGTGATTTGATCCTTCAAACTTTCCAAAAATAAAATTTTCATTTTTTTTTTTACTATTTTTTAGCTATTGTGATCCTTAATTTAACTATTTCCCGGGTTGACAAAGCTAAATGGAGTAATTTATCATGATTTCAGAATACTAGCAATTCGAAAAAGTGAGGTACCGCGCGATTTTTTTTAAATGGGCGTAAGTCCATGAGATAGATCAGTGAATTTCGAACACCTAGGTAGGGTATAAAAATCTGGAAAAATATGTAAAACATGGCAAATCGATTGCTGTGACAGGGAAAATTTGTATTATCCCACAATTTTATCAGCAGTAGCATATAGGAAGTTTTTTTTGGATTTCCCAAACGTTTGGTTGCATGGACTTACGCCCTTTTAAAAAAAACCGATTCAAATATAAAATTATTTAAATTTATATTAAATTTACTTATAATATAATGTTCATAATATGAACAAAGTTTGAGGCCAACCAAATTTTGACCCTTGAGCCAAAACCAAAAGAGGCAACAGCAGTTTTTGACATGACCGATAAGGTATGGTTGAATATGTATAACGGATTTTTGCTCATTTAAAGCTTTTTGTGGTTTTTAAGAGTGACCCAGATCCAAAGGTTGAGATATTGAATCCGTGTAAAAGGGGCTTTGAGAATCATATCAAAAAGCCTGAAACCTCTTTGCGAGCATTAAACGCGGAAGTCCAAAAGCCTCAAGACCTCAAAGGAATTATTTATTGGTTACGGATAAGTACGAAAAGGGGATCCTACCGAAATTTTCATCGACCCGGCTCGAGTGCGGTTATGGACTCCACGGAATGCGAATATTCGAGGAAAATGCCCCACGAGGGGGGGGAAAAGGGGTTTATCAAAAATTCAGTTTCGCCCGGGCTTGAGGCCCTTTATGGCGCTCGGGTTATCCGGAAGAGGGAAAAAGGGACAAGGGAGACTGATGGAGATGAGGAGAAACCTTCGAGAGGAGAAAGGAAAACAAAAGGGAGGTTTTTCACCGGTAAACCGCCCCCCCCAAGATGGGACTTGAAATTCACCTTGTTCGTGCGAGCGAATACAAACCGCAATTTCGCAGTGTGAAAAGAGCCGGTTTAATCCGCTTCCTCTCACAACATTTAAACAACGTGTTTCCATTCAAAAGGATTCCGAGCTCGTCATATTTTCGTAACGCCAGTTCGACAGTAAAGTGGTTGTTCATGGTCTCTCGTCTTCTTTCGCAACAGTGAAATCGGATCGTTCCGGGACCCCAAAAATGGATTCTACGTTCAAAAATACTTCGAAAACGACACCTAGATCGATCCCATAGCCAAAAGCCTTTAAAAAAAAAAAACCTCGTTTTAATGTCTTCTAATGTTCCTAAATACACGGAATCTGAGGTTTTACCATCGCAGGTGGTGAGCTTAACTTTTGGCAGCCGAAAAACCGCGAATTTTTTGCACAGTTTTCAGTTTTTCGATTCTAACTCGGAAACTATCCATCCTGCAGAAAAAGTTATACTTTACAAAATAAAAGAGCATTAAAATCGCTATTCAAAACACTACACACTCATCGAAATCGGTTCAGCGGTTCAGCCACAATCGTTCGTCAAAGATAGGCTATTTTCATCAACTTTCGTCAAAACCGATGTAACGTCTAAACCACGCCCCAAATCGAAAAAGTTGTAGAATCAAAGTTGTAGAGGATAAAATTTCTTGTTAAATTCCGTCTTCGACGGCTCTTTTACGTCACCACCGGACATGTTATGTAGGGTGACTTGTCCAGTAAGTGACCACCTAACGAGTTTTCTTAGGGAACTGCCACTTTGATAAATCATCAATACTTCGCTGAAGCAGGTGTTATCATTTTCTCTGTCCTACAGCCATTCCATGCACCTCTAGTTCACAGTAAAAAACCGCTCTAACCTGTAGGTCTATTATTCCTTTTAAAAAGTGAGATTTAGGTGAAGAAACCCTAATTACCCCAGTGAGTGAACAGAACGACCCTAAATGTGAACAGCAAAAACCCAGTAAGTGGACAGAATAAAAAAGCGCTACAGCAAATATTTTAAAATCGTTTTTTATTAATAACAAATTTATTTTTTAGGTTTAGGTTTTATTTTTTAGGTTTAGGTATTTATTTTTAGGTTTTATTTTTATTTATTTAGGTTTTTATTTATTTATTTATTTATTTATTTTATTTTAATTTTATTTATTTATTTATTTTTATTTTTTATTTTTTATTTTTATTTTATTATTATTATTTTTTATTATTATTATTTCATTATTTTTTTTTATTTTTATTTTTTTTTTTTTTTATTTATTTAGGTTTATTTAGGTTTTTAGGTTTTATTTTATTTATTTTTAGGTTTTATTTATTTATAGGTATTTACATTTAGGTTTAGGTATTTATTTTTTAGGTTTTAGCCTCATTGATTGAAATCGATCCATCCTTAACTTCAGCAACCGCTCGAAACAGCACTTCTTCAGTGTAGCGGAAACGTATCTGTTTTCTCCTTCCTTCTTCTCCATCATCTCTAACTGCCTTCCTTTTTGACATCTGGAACCAATGGAAAAATAGGTACCTAAATACCTATAGAGTGAATAGAAAATCCTAATTTTTTACCCATTATATTTTCTATGAAACGTGTTCACTTACTGGGTTCGGAAAATGTAGGTAGGTGAAACCCAGTGAGTGAACGGTGATTTGTTGACTTAACACCCCGTTCATTTTTTGGAAGGAACATTTTTTAGGTATTTTCTCTTGAAATAACAGAATCCTGGATAGTTTCTGCACATTTTAAGCTCTGGTTGATGGAAAAATAACGACCTGACCCAATTTACCAGTGAGTGAACACTGGTCACTAATTGGAAAACTCAGATTTAG
Source organism: Pilophorus perplexus (assembly GCA_955831195.1). NCBI lineage: Eukaryota > Metazoa > Arthropoda > Insecta > Hemiptera > Miridae > Pilophorus > Pilophorus perplexus. The sequence continues at coordinate 48,504,795 of OY037009.1, forward strand.
AATCCAGTGAGTGAACACCTGCAGATTTAATGAAAATTTCGAAGTTTTTTACATGTTCTTCTTCTCCCTATCTAGAAAGACTACTCTAGTAAGCTAAAAAAACAAAAATGAAGTCAAATGTACAAAATACAACAAAGAGTATCCAATTCTCCACTGGCGAAACAGTAGCTTACCTTATTAAATTCCAGTAGTTGTGGGCAGACTGAGGAGATAGGAGGTTTCAAATGTTTGTACCTCACGCTTGGTTCACGTTAGCGTCTTGAAATTTTTTGCTGACCTCTATGATATCCTAATGGAACTAACAAGTACCGAGTTATCCCAATAGGGGCTACGAGAGGCTTTGTAATCACGAAAATGTGGGCTATCGTTCACTCACTGGGGTACGGTCACTTACTGGACAAGTCACCCTAGGTACCTACATTTTATACCAATCCGAGAATCTGGTCATATCCTTTGAATCTGGTTGACTTCATTCATTTATTTTATTTATTATTTACTCATGATTATTTACTTATTTAGATTTTATTTAATTCAGTAGTGTCAGTAATTCATTTTCTTTCATATAATTTTAACTTCACTAGTAAAAACGTACCTAATCATGATGAAATGGTTTTAGACCGGGAAATTAAGGTTGTATAAAAATGTGTCTTCGATATGTTAGAGTTTATTGGTAGAACATATGTATAAATTTTTTTTAAAGTACTTTGTGGGCAGAGCTCTATGCACAAAGGAGTTGGCCGCCTGATCAATTCCAAATGGACAATAGAACAGATATATAGCTTTCGTTTTTTCTGCAATAAGAGAGGTTTTGTTTCTTTCTTTCTTTTTTTTTTTCTTCATTTCCTTTTTTGCTTCCATTTTTTTCTTTTCTTTTCTTTCTTTCATATCCTTTCGTTTTTCCTTTCATTTTTATATATAATATATTATATTAGGATAGGTATGAACGAAGTTAAGTCAGCATAACTCAATATAGAGGCTTTTCTGGAACACCTGAAACCGCAACTGGATGTATGGGGTTTCTCTGGTTAAGCTATCTCAATGACTTCCCTCATTAGTGATTTTTAAACTTGGACCAAAATAGGAAAACAGTAAAATGCCTCACGCCCCAAAACGCCAACCGAGGTCAACCAAAATCCAAAAATCTCCCACCTTAGTGACTTTAACACGCCCTCATTGTTGACCGAGAGTGCGATGATTTTCTCCAACCTTCGGGAACTGAGCTCTGCCCAACGTTCACACTATGTAAGCCCGTACCCGTATTCCGCCCCATAACTTCTGGCTTGCGTGCAAATCCCTTCGTTCCATTTCCTGAGCCCATTGTCTGCCTCCCGTCCTTTCGTGTTCCCTTCCCGGGAGCCCGCGAGATTCAATGAAACAGGAAAAAATCCTTTATTTTGGGTCAGTTCCCACCGTCCCAGTAAATATCCCCGAATGGATGCAAGGAATGGAAATATATTTCATCGTTTTGTTCAATGCGAATATATCTTCTATTGCCACGCAATGTATTTATTTTGTTCTCTCCTCCCAAGAGATGTTAAATGTGTTGAGTTGTCGATTTGGACGCTTCCTTCTTCGCTGGGCTGCAGCAATATCATCCAAAGTGAGATGTCATAATATATTAATAAACCCATATAAATGCAAATTCTAGTGGTTTAGGTATAAATAGTTGGTTTTTCATCAAATTTCCCCGAATTTGTGCCAAAAGGAAAACCCAATAAGTACCGAAGTCCATTTTCTCGATTTATGGAAATAATTTGCATAAATCTGAAGTTGAATTATTCGACTTTGAAAATTCAGTGTTAACCATTATGACATAATGGCACATTGTGCCTTGTGGTCGCCCAAGCATAGGAGGACTCGGCAAGCTTAAATTCGCTCGTCCACGGGAAGCGCCACTTCTGACGGCGCGACTGGGAATCCCTAATTCTCTCGCCATTGAGATAGCTCATAATTTCCCGGGCTCCCCAATTGGGTCGTCAAATTTATCATAATATGAGTTATATTATAACTGATTTTCTATTGTTGCATAATAGAAAATGTCCCATTCAAATGCCGAGGACCGGGTCTCCCTTGGCGACACTTTGTCAGGGGTAGCCAGATCAGCGGACTCAATAATTACACGTGAGCTCATTGCCCGGGCAGCTGTTGAGGACAACTTCTCTGCAGCCGCCGGGTGATTGAGCCTTTGTAAGACACAGTCAACAGGTCCGGCCTCTTACGGCGACAAATCGTTTAAGGAAGGCTGCTCTCTGATTGATGTATCAAATGCGGATACAGAACGAATTAATATTGATGCTGACCTCTCAGCTTCAATGTTAAAACCTCCTGGACTCCCATCCAAAAGTCAACGCATTTCAGATTTCCACGACGCTTCCTGTCGATCTGGAGATAGCGGATCTTCCCTGACTGCCTCACTACCGCCTCCTAGGGCGGACATCTCGCGTTATTCCCTAGATAGGGATACTCAGGTACTCCATTCCTCTTCCTCCATAGACACCGTGGGAATCCCAGTAACGCATTATTGGGCGAACCTAAATGCCTCTTTATCAAATTCCATGGTAAATCGTCAGGTAGGTGCAGCTGCATGGGCCGCACAGCCTCCCCAGTTCCGCCGGTCACACCCTGAAGAGCATCGATGCAAACTGCCGACTGAACGAAGGTGGAGTCATCAGCGACAATGACGGTAAGCGAGTCGATGCTCCCAGGAAGATCATTCACATAAATGATGAATAAGAGGGGATCCAAGAACAAACCCTGCGGTAGCCCGATGGAGACTGGCAAAGAGCCCGAAAGCTGGCCACCAGCACGAACCACCTGCGTTCGACAGATACGAGGATACGAGAGCAATGGCCATCTCACCCAAGTTATATTTTGTCAGCTCAGCAAGCAGCTGATGCTCATCCGCCGGATTAACCTCTCATGGGCCCCGGGGCTGAGACTTAAAAGTGGCCCCCTATATATGTACATATACACATATATATGAAAGTGGATCCTCTGGCCAGGAGTATCACGAAAAAACCACTAGAAAAGCCAGCGCCTTGAAACTTTGGCCACTAACTCAGTATGGTCTTGGTATACTTACCTGCGAATTTGAGATTTTTCCGTCTGTTAATTAAGTAACTCTTTAATTAACAGACGGAAAAATCTCAAATTAACTGTTAATTAGTAGATAAGACAGTATTGTCCTGAATATGTTGAGCTAGTCTGAAAATTGAGACCGTGCAAGAGCCACTTATTTGTAAATATTATTTGAATAATAATTACAAATCGATCTGGGAATTGTTTTAATTGGAATATGATAGAAGTTTTGAGAAAATATTGTAAAATCATTTAATTTTTCCACCAACCATAACAAGTATCACCGAATATGTGAGTTGAATCAGTCTTCTAAACAATTGGCATCGAACACATGAATAGGAACGTGACAAGCAATCTTAGAATAGTTTTGGCAGTTAGAAGCTAATACAGGTACTTTCTCTTGTACACAAATAATTTATGTACAAGAGAAAGTACCTGTATTAGCTTCTATTGCAGTTCTATGCAGTTCTTCTAAGATGTATTAAAACAGCTACCTACTCATGACTTAATGATGAAGGTAGGCCGAGTATCTGTAGCTCAAAGTAAACAAAACCAAAATTAAATTTAAAAAATTATAAAATTATGCCAATGTTAAGACTGTGAATTTGAAAAAAGACTGAAAAAGAATTTTAAAAAAAATTGTAACCAGAAAACGACTGTCTCGCATGAAAATAAATACTAGTGGATTGGAGCTCCCCACTGTAAGACAGACTTAAGAGTGCAGATAAGACAGTTTTCACAATTACACTAATATGGAAATAACCTTATCTTTGCGTGTAAAACAGTCTTAAGTGGCAGATGAGACGGTCTTACCCGGGACTATCGGGTAGTGGAGTGCTGTTGAGACACTCTTGCACAGAAAAACACACCTTTCATCTCCAAGGTCAACGCGAAACTGTACATCAGCCACTATTACATTGGGGTTCAGAGAGATTGTGTTCAGTGTGGAATGTCGCAAGTGCACTCTGGCGGCGATTGGGTAAAGTTAGAAAATAAACCGCTTATACCATTAGAAAGAGCGCAAAAAATTGAGCAAGAGTGACCCAAAAACCGAAAAACGCAAAATTTGCACTTAAGCCGGTCTTGAACTGGGCCAGACGGCAGTTGGACATTTTGGTTTTGGAATCTAGACCTGTTGAAACGGATAATGTCAAATTTTAAGGCCAATCAGAGTCGTCGACCTCCGTCGCGAAAACATAGGTGTATTATTCCATGAATAATAAACCAAAAATTTAACAAATTATTTTAGTTTTTTATGAACCAAATGCGGTACGGAGTCCAACCCGCTTAGCAAACTCTGAACCACCGCTACAGTGTGGAAAATCCGTGAGGTCTATAACTCGCGTTGGGAGTGTATACATAGACGACTCCATGAGGTGTTATGGTTTTCCGAAAACTGTTTTCGAGTAGTAAGTGGAAGGTAGGTAACTTGAAACTTTCCATTTACCTACCTTCCTCTTTTTCAGGAAAACAATTTTTTGGAGATCAGCATAGGAATAAAGAAAAACGGTTTGTTACTTTTCACAAAAAAAAAATCAACGGTCGCGAAGTGGCCCCCTTGGGGTGTGCGCCCCGGGGCTATAGCCCCCCCCCCCCCCCCCCCCCCTTAATCCGGGCCTGCTGATGAGGGACGCAGTCGAAAGCTTTCGAGACGTCAGATTGTTGAATTCATCGGGTGAAAAGAGAGTGTGAGATTTATTTGAGTCGGACTTGTTACAGTTGTTATTGATCACCCTCCACATTTCCCTCGTCGGGTTTTTTCTGGGGAAAATCCTTGACTCGAAAGCCTTTCTCTAAGCCTCCCGAACTGCTCGGTTATAGTAGCTTTAGATTTTTGGCGGTTCCCTGCTTTTTATCATTCCAGTTCAATTTAGTTGAAATTATCTATCAGGTGCTCAACCGCCCATCTCAATATTCATTCAAGTAGGGCAGACCGACTCCCTGAACGGTCGAGTCCATCAGCGGTGTTTCGTTTATTGGATTATTACGGCAGCTGAGGGTCGTGCCGAAGGTCTCTGGGCTGAAATGAGAAGCAGAAGAATCCCGAAAGGGACCTCCCCCCAAAAGGACGTTCCCGCAAGACCGAATTAAACGGTCCCTTTTCACGCTCGTTTGAACACTTTTGACCGATCCCACTTCCGAGCTTTGGGTTTGTCGGCGGACAAAAACGTCGTAAGGGTTCCAAAAGGCTCGAAGCAGGCAACCGTGAAGTCGACGTAATTCGTCCGCGTGCGAACGTCCAGAAGAGTTCACCTTCGGAGTGCTACACGAGGGGTCTCTTGACGCAAGATACCAAATAAGATCGATTTGGGAAATCGCTCTGGCAGTGAAGCCGACGTCACCAATCGTTAGAGAGCTCCAGTCCAGTACAAACGGTATTTTGTTTAGTAAATCCCAACACCAAGCAATGAAACTACAAATTTAGTCCCTTTGAAGACCCTCACAAGGTCACAAGGAGAATGCCCCTTCAGAGTCACGTCCCGAAAGGACGTCCCTCTCGTTTGCGCCGCTGAATGTCCAATTTGCTCCGCTAACTAAACGGATTTCAGTACACACTACGTGGCTCTTCTCTCAGCCCCCATCTGTTGTTCTACACCTTCTTCCAATCGGGTCGCCTCCATCAGATCATCACACCCCTGTGTATCTTCTTGTCTTTAGGTTACCCACCGACTACATCATTAAATTCTAAATTAAGATTCTAGTTCTTTTAACGATTCTAATTATTTTTGCTTCTACTGTAACATCATATTATAATACAGGAATGACTTGAGGGAATTTATGACCTGCTTCCCTCCTGCAGTGTTTTATTTTTGGGGAAGGGAGGAGTTATTAAATTAAATTTAAATTCAAACCGAATTAAGTTGAAATTCTAATTATGAATCAATTTAATTTAAGTTATTCAAGCAATCAGAAGGGGAAGGCCGAAAAATTTATTGGGCCCCAGGTGGGACTCGAACCCACAACCTCTGCATTACATGTGCAACGCTCTAAACCAACTATGCTACAGGGAACCGCAGCTGAGAAAGAGCATTGGAGATTGAAGGCTCAACTGTCCTCTGCCCCCAACAATTGATTCGGCCTTATCATATTGTTACTTTTTCTCCCCCTCTGAGCCCTGATCTGATGTGAAGCCAGTAGACATCCTACTTTTGTCCCTCATCCTAGGGGTCCCTTAATTCCCCAGGAGGAGTAGTTTCATTACAGGAATGACTTGAGGGAATTTATGATTCTTGAATAACTTAAATTAAATTGATTCATAATTAGAATTTCAACTTAATTCGGTTTGAATTTAAATTTAATTTAATAACTCCTCCCTTCCCCAAAAACATATTATAATATTAAATATCAAGAATTCATTTTATTCATAGACTTTAAAGGAATCAGCAGAAAACGCTACTGCGGTTGTGTGCGCCTGCATTGGCACGCCCTCTCTCATTGCTTTTGTTTTATTATTCTTGAAATAATACGCCTATGTTTTCGCGACGGAGGTCGACGACTCCGATCGGCCTCAAAATTTGACATTATCCGTTTCAAGAGGTCTAGATTCCAAAACGAAAATGTTCGTCCGCCGTCCGGGCCGTTTTGGGCAGTAGGAATTTTTTTTTAATCTGAAATTTTGACAAAATACTCGGTTTACCATCTAGTTGTGCCCGCAAGGTTTTCAGCCCGATCGCCCAAACCCGTGGGGCGCTATGGGGCTAAAATGGGAATACGGGAGGGTTTTTTTGAAGGATTTGGCTATGGGATCGAGTTAGATGTCGTTTTCGAAGTATTTTTGGACGTATAATCCATTTTCGGGGGTCCCGGAACGATCCGATTTCACTGTTGCGATCTATAGGGCTTTTATGGGGCTACAAATGAGATTTTTATGGATCCCAGGAGGTCAAATATTTTCCAAGTAAAAAATTAAAATGCTGAAAAAAAAATTTTTGGCAAAAAAAACATTTTTTTTTAATATAAAAATCCAAAAAACAATTTTTTAAATTTATTTTTTAATTTACAGAAATAAATTTCTGCACAAGTAACCTATATCAAAGAATAATAAACCCCTGTGTAAAATTTGTAGCGTTTTTTTTAAAATTTTTTATTGACACAGAATTAAATTCATACACAAGTAACCTATATCAATGAATCATAAAAATTTGCCGCGTTTTGATACGATGGGATCGTCCTGGACCTTGATCAAACGACGGAATCGCTGCCACACAGTGGGACAAAACGGCCTTTTTTAGGGACATTGACAAAAAAAAAAATCTTCTGCGGTTTCGTGCTGGATATATTCCAAATATATGTAGACTTAGGTATCTGGAGACGAAGTTTCAATTTTTTAAACTAATTCCTTACCCCAGTTTTTCTTATGGATCACTAACAAAATGAGGTGAAATTGCAGTTTTGATGCGTCGTGGTAATTTTCAGGGTATTTTTGGATAAAACTGGGCAAAAAACAAAATTGAGCAAAAAAGTTCGATGACTTTTAAATGTATTTTTTTCAATCATTAGCCTTACAATGGGCTTTTTAATTATTTTAAATATTTTTATTTTCTTTCTTTTTTCAGAAATGGAATTTAATGTTTTATACAAATTTCATATTTTCAAATAAATAAATAAAATAAATGAAGTAAGCTGGTCTGAATTAAGGTCTTTCTCCCAGTTTTCCCTTGCGGAACGTTAGCAAGCATCAATCATAATTTTATGGTAGGGGAAGGTGGGCTAATAAGAGACATGGCAAATAAGAGACACGCGCATTAAAAAATATCCCGCATGGTCGAAATGTTCAAAAAAGTACCTACAAAGATAGCTGGAGATCTGAACTAAAAGTTGAGGGGGTCATTCGCTCCAACAGCCTCTTTCCCTGGCAACACTGGCCAACCTACGAAGAACCTCCCCATCAACTTCAGATTCCCAGTGTCTCTTATTTTTCGGTACATCATTTTCCAGTCCGTGAAGACGTTCGTCGGTGCTGGTAAGTTTTTCAAAACGTTTATTCTACGAATATTGAATATCCTTGAGCCCTATTTCCGTCAGATTACTTCTTCATTTTTTATGACGACGTCTCTTATTCACCCCAGCTGTTGTGCAGTTGGGTCAATAGTAGACGGTCTGTCTCTTATTAATCCAAATCTCATTGTTGAATGTTTCCTGTTTGTTTCAGTTCCATCATGGGTCCAAAACACGCTGGCAAGGGAATTCGGTGCAACTATAATCGTGATTTTATACAAACAGTGATATTTGCCATAAGAAAAGACTGCCTTAAGCGAGTGCCTTCACTCAAACAGTAATATTTATTACAATTTTGTAAGTTTATTTATTCTTCAAACATTTTGATCTCAATTCAATCTTCTAAATATTAATTCAAGTTATTCTGTATTCAGATTGTGATTTGACTGAGAAAAGCCTGCCTTCAGCGAGTAATTTTAGTCAAACAGTGATATTTTGTAAGTTTATTTATTCTTCAAACATTGTGATTTTGATTCAATCTGTTCTTCCTACTTAATTTATTATAATAAAACGTTTATACATTCTCAGGACTTGAGAGCCGAAAGTTTTGGCTGACCTTTTATTCGCCTAAGTTTGAAAATTCATAACTTTTTTTGGTTTGAACCAAATGCGATGAAACTTTCAGGGTATTAAGAGACGCGTTGCTAATTGTCTCTTAATGCCCTTTAGGTCTCCTAAGTCTTTTTCTGACTTCTCTAACAGTGATTTCGTGATGTGTCTCTTATTTATCACTTTCGGGAATAAGAGACATTGACTGCTACCAAAAATTTCACGATTTTTCTCTCTTACCTGGGTTTTTCTATGGATCTCAAAAAAATTGTGGGTTTTCCATTTGTCACAAACAACCCACACAAAAATTTACAACGGAAAAAAGTCAATGGTTCGGCTGAAAAAAAATATTTTTGTCTCTTATTAAAAGTTTTGTCTCTTATTCGCCCACCTTCCCCTACAGGAACTATTTAATATAGGCTCTACCGCCTTTCCTTCGACTCCTATCGGGAAATAAACCTCACCATTCGATTCAGCGCGAAAAAATACTTCTATAATGACCTAGTTCAACATTTTAGTATAAGTATTAACGGAGGGGAACAGCATGTCCCTAAAAAAGGCCAATTCGTCCCACTGTGTGCCGTATCGGGCACGTGCCGACAGGTGCCCAATCACAACACCCCCACCTTCAGTTTCTGGAGTCCGCAAGTTGGGGACAATCAGGACGATGTGTGTGCTCGACGTCATCGTCGTTGGAAAAGCTGCTCTACGCACGACACACTCCACTACCCGGACAGAAGAAAATTTGAAGCCATCCTTGGACGGATCAACTAGAGAAGCCGACGGTGAGTCCGCCGTTGAGTCGATTTTAAGTTTCTGTAATTTGCGAAACCAAGAGTTTATTTCTTTGTCGGCTTTTTGTGCGTGACACCAGTTCCTGGGGACGGCTAACCTGGACTCGCCGAACTCGTGATCAAAAACGAAATAAAATTGAATCAAATTGCTGTCGTGGCCACCAGTCGAGTCGTATTACTTCGCCTATCTGCCACCTCTGCAAGGGGCTGTCTGAGGAGCGCAAATGCCTCGTCGAATCAACCTACTGGCGCAATTTCCATTTTGATAGTTCACTTTATTTCCTGTTACCCGTCGCAAGAACATTGCCTTCGGCACTCCACCCTTAAAAGACAGATTGGAAAATTTAATGAAACGCATGGGAGGGGGAAAGTGAGTTGGTTGTATTTTTCTTCTAAAATAAGACTTCTTGTTAAAGGTCCCCAGTCAGCAGGCCAGGCCTGCCAGGCCTACTACGACTATACATTCGGGTGTGTATTAACCAGCTACCTAGTACGAGTATGTTATACGGCAGTAGGTAGGTCGATCCACACATATCAGTGACGTTCCGTTCAGTACTGTCATCTTCAGTGGGGAAAAAAAATCTGAGATTGAAGTTTTTCCGCGAACAAAATGGGAAAGACAGCCTATGCTCACACTTGTCGGTCGCACCAGGTCCGCAGGCTCCAGAACTCTCAGGGCACGTCAGTTGCATCAGTTCCAAAAATTCAAATCGCTCGCTGCCGATATTTTTCCTTTTTCGCTGACGTGATCAGACTCTATTCGCTCTTTTTGCGAGAACCGTTTCGACAATAATTGTCGTTATTTTGTTTTAGATAATAATTTAATTATTAATTAAAGACTAATAATTAATCATTTAATTATTATCATTTAATAATTAATCATCTAATTAAAGATAATAATTTTATCTAACAATTATTGTTTTAGATACATAATTTAATTTAATTATTTTCTTTTAATTTACATTTAACTTTAATTCCGTTGACAGGTTTAATTACAACGTCACAAATTCTCCTTCTGTTTCTTGGATCATCCATTTAGGACGATTTGACTCTAAACTGACAGAATCGTCATTCTCCAGTCACCGCGTGATCCTCCGTCCTGGAGGATTTCATTTTTTATTTTTTTATTTTTTATTTTTTCTTCTTCAAAACAAGTAGTATTCTTGATTGGATAGGCATGAATAATCATTAATGATGGTTACCTACCTACCTATTTTTTCAGAGCCAAGACCTTTTTTTTTCTTTTCTTTTTTTTTCAACATTGAGATTTGAAAATGTCGCTTTCTGGGAGAATGGCCCATATGGGATGCACCCAGTGTTCTCTTTTCTTCTCTTCTTCAAATTGCCGATTTATTTTCAAGAAAGCATCAGTTTAGAAGGTAGAAATAATTTTATCCTTTTTCTATTTTTAACTAAAAAAAAAAAAAAAAATGGGTAAAATAAAAATAAGAAGAAAAAATAAGTAGAAAAAAAATCTAGAAATAATAGAGGGAATCATGAAGTAAAACTAACACTTTCTAAGTGTATCAATTTGGTGTGTTCCTTTGTTATAGAAACGGCATTAAAATTTAATTTAATTAGAAATTAGAATTAGTAAAAATGACTGAGACATCATCATGATGTTGAAGAATAATGCGACTTATTGCAAATCGGTGATGTTGGATAGATATTAATTGGACACTTGCAGAATGTTTCATATTTTTTCCATAATTAGGTAGGTATTCCTCAAAAATTGAGAAAACTAGGAAGTTTTTCCCTCCAAAATACCAAAATTTGTTATTATTAATTGCTATTTAATAGCAAAATCTTCGACACTGAAATCCGTATTTCACGAGCATGTGCAATTCACAAAAAATTTAATTCTGCGTAGTTGGATCGGCTTCCATATTGTTACATCATGGTACTGGTGAGGGAGTAAGCCGTTGGTCCACCAAGCCACCAAAAATTGCACTGCGCTCTGGAGGAAGGAATGCACCAGTGAAGGGGACAAAAATGAAAAGCATTGACAAGGTCGAATATTTACTCCTGAAGAGCCTCTTCCCCCCCCCCCCCCATCTCCGTGATAGGTGGGGCATCAGTGCTCCGTGCGGCATGTAACGCTGGTGTGTGGACAATAATGTGCCCTTCAATAACATCAGATAATTTATCATTGATGTAATTGAAGGGCACGGAGCACTGATGGCCACGATTCATGGAGATGTGTGGATCGACCAGTTATTAACCTACGAAGGTATTAAATTTTGCTGTTGAAGTTCAACAGTTGAACCCCCTCTTGTCTGCACGCAGTGCTACATGCAGCACGAGCCGCCACTGCCTCAGGGGTTCCGCGGACAGTTTGGGAACCCCTGCATTAGACCATGATGTTAGTAGGAGAGTAATATTCCATGTCTCGGAACGTCGGCTCATTCTCCTCTTATTTGACCGACCCTCAACAACTTTCCATTACTACAATAAACTAAATTATTTAGTTTGTGTTGTTAAGGCTCACAAAAACTTTATAAGCAAAATATAGTTTTTCGGTAGGTAGGTAGTTCTTAGGTAGGTTTTCCTACCTAAGTTTCCCTCTTTTAGCACCGAAACGCTTCACACAAACTTCCACGTTATTAGCATTAAATTTAAAATTTAAAAAATTGAGCTTAATAATATTAGAATCTGATTATCAGATTATCAGATTCTATATACTACGAGCATAATAATATACCTATAGAATCTGATGATCTGATAATCAGCTTCTAACAATATTGTTATTAAGCCTGTAAATTTTTTAAATTTTCCAAAATTTTTAACGTGTTTTATTATTCCAAAAATCATAATTTGAAACGTATTATCTCGTTCACATCTAATCATTGACGAGTTTTTACAAGGTCAAAACCAAGTTTTTTAATAATATTTAAGTAGCGGATTTTGCTACAAGCAAACCCGAAACACCGAGTTTAGCGGCTGTACACGTCACTCATTTTGTAATAAAAAAATAAAAAACCAGGAAATTTGAAGGATGGCAAAAAATGTGAGCAAATGTTGTCGGTAACAACCTGCGGGGTGGATTATTGGTGGCATCCAGATGCTGCCGAATAGTGTCCACGGTTTGGACAAGAATCACACGCACTGCAAATACCGAGGTTGCCTCAGTTTCAATACATATTTAAAATTTCGATTTGATGAAATCCGGCGTGCAGATTGAAATATTGAGCAAAAAAATGAGTTGAGATTTTGAATTTTTAAAAATGGATTGGCGTGAATGATAAAAAAAAGAGGAACTTTTCAAAATTTTAAGATAATATTCCTGGGGAAAGCGAAGTTCTAGGTAGCAATTTAATTCATTTATAAATGTGGTAAAAATTACCCTGTCCGTAGGTCGATGAGTCCGAACATGTCACGGCACTAACGAGAGACGGAGAGCGACTGGAGACGTTGGGGAAGTGGGGGGCGAGTTTCGGGAGGCGGCCGTAGCGTCGAGCCACCCTCCAGGGGCTGTTGGCGGAGAGGCGAAGGGATGGCGTGGCGATGGATGTGAAAGGGGTGGATTGGGGGAGGATCCGCAGGAGTTGGCGGTCAAGGCTGGTGGTGGGTGTTCGTGGTCGAGAGGTAATGGCACTGATGGACAGATGGTCATCATAGTCAGCCTTCAGGCTTAGCCGTTGCCCGGGCCCAGAGGAAGGTTCCACTGCACTCCCTGACGGATCGAGGCTACTGCACCAATACCACAACACTCCCTGATTCGCGCCTGTAGTCAATACTTCTCATCTCTGCTCGTCCCAAGCTACCTACGGATTTCCAAGGCTTGGCAATAATAGTCCCAAGCTGGATAAGGGTTTCCAAGGTTTCCAGACCTGTCCAAGGCTTGCATAGAAGGTGCCAAGCTGGGGATGGCTTGAGAACAAGAGAGACTTCGTCCAGGGATGGATTGCCATGATTTTTCGACGAGGATGGATCACCGGTTCCCACGCAACACATCGCTTCTATACTATCTATCAGACATAGGGAGTGCAGTGGTGAAGTTCACATTACGAGCCTTGGCAGCTTCAGGAGTGCAGTGGCCATCAACCAGCGAGCAAAAAGTCTGACCAGCCAGGAGTGCTACAAAGTTCCATGTTCGCGGTGGTCGAAAGGTAATGGTACTGAATGCTGGTCAAAATAGTCATGGTGGTCTTGGATGCTAATTGGTTGAAGGGTTCACGGTACTCCTGATGGTTCCAATGGTCAACATGGCGCTGGTAATCTTGGTGCTTAGCGGTTGAGCGGATCAAGGTGGTCCTGATGGTTTCAATGGTCAACATGGTCATGATGGCTATGGTGATCTTGACGCAAGTGGACGCACATATGCAGAGCCGCAGACAAAGCGGCTGATGTTGTGGGAAGGTTGTCTCGTCTTATGGCTAACATAGGCGGCCCCTCCCCAGCAAAACGCAGATTACTAATGCGAACAGCTGACGCCATTATGCTGTATGGAGCTGAAATCTGGTCGGAATCACTGAGGTTCCAAATGTATAGACAAAGGATGGAATCAGTGCAGAGGAGAGGAGTGTTGCGCATATGCAGCGCATACAGAACAGTATCGGCCGCAGCAGTGCAAACTATTGCCGGAGCAATCCCAATAGACCTCCTAGCGGACGAAAGGAGAAGAAACTACTCACGCAAAGGAGAAAATGCGCCAGCAACCGTGAAGAAAGAAGAACGGAGAATGACCATGGAGAAGTGGCAGGATAGATGGAGGACGGAGAGCCGAGGAAGATGGACTGCACGGCTCATACACAATGTTCGAGAGTGGTCAGAAAGAAAGCACGGGGAGACGAGCTACTCTCTCACCCAGTTCCTCACAGGCCATGGCTATTTCCGAGCATACCTGAAAAAGATAGGAAAGACTATAGAAGCAGAGTGCATGTACTGCCACACTGAGGATGACGACGCCCATCATACCTTCTTTGTGTGCCCCCGCTGGCAAAGGCTGCGGAGCGGTCTGATGGAGGAGATCGAAGACTTCGAGCCAGAAACCATTGTAGCAAAGATGCTGGCGGCAAAAGACAATTGGGACGCCGTGCACACTTTCGTCATAGCAATATTGAAGACTAAAGAGAGAGAGACAGGAGTGGGAGGGAATTGGTGCCGTACCAACCCTTCCATCACCCCCTCTCTCATCTGACGAATAACCACCCCATGAAAAGAAGAAGAACCGGCAGAACAGAAGGCCAGGACTGGTGGACGAAGATAGGGAAAGGGAAGGCTGAAGAACCTGCCCTCCCACACTATCCCTATCACACCCTCAAAAAACAGGAGACACGGACTTACACCGACTACAAGAAGAGGCCATACACAGCCAACCAATGGAACTGCCCTGAAGTAATGCTAACTACATAGTCCCGGGGCAGCTTCCTGAGAGAAATCGAGGTGTTTTTTAGTGGGTAAACTGAGGTAAGCAGGACTCCCACACAAAGGAAGGGGACTTCCCCGCTGTCAGTCCATAAAGGATTTTTCATCTCGTAAAAAAAAAAAAAAAAAAAAAAAAAAAGGTGATCTTGATGCTGGGTATACCTCGTCAGCATACTTTTGAACTGTAACAAGTGCACCTGAAATGTTACTGTTTCAGCTGGTCAGAGATCTTTTTTACTAAAGCTGGCGGCGAAGGTTCATGGGACACCAGGGAGTTCATCTCCCTATCAACTGCTGTGTGTGTGATTCCAGATTGCACTTCTTGATTTAGTTTTTCGCTTTGGCTGGCCCTTTGACCAAGAGGAGATTATGTTCTGGAATTTCCAATCTATGGTGAATCATTTGAGCCTGGCTGGACCAAATGGTTGGCATTTGAAACACTGGAGCGTGGGTGGTGCATTTATTGAACTTTATGGTCACGGGTTGAGTTTATTTATTTATTTATTTACGGGTCGAGCCCAATAAATACAGAAATACATTTATAAGTCAGACGGCTAAAGATAGATGGTAATGAGTTGTGCTGTTACGGAGGAAAGAAAAACAAATTAAAGCTGGAGATGGTGCTGAAGGACTGTCGTGCAGGGCTGTCTTGATAGCGTGAAGCGGCTGATGAAATATTTCGATTGAGGGGTAGTTTGATGCGAGGAAATTTGCGAAGCAGCGCAGACGAGAGAGAGGGCGATGCCGCAGGTAATTTGTGGCCGAGAAAGGCACAGCGAACGCCTCGGCACAGCGGGAACCCAGTCGAGGCGGGCGCAGGCCAACCTTGCGCAGGAGAAGAGGAGCATGCAGACGGCCAGCCAGGAGCCCATGGAGGAAAGAGATATCCGCGATGAAGCGCCGATCGGAAGGCCGCAAGAGCTCAAGTCGAGCGCTCAGCCCTGCGCAATCTAGCTCCTCCCTTGGGATACGAATTTTGAAGGCCATGAACCGCAGGAAGGCACGGTGCACACGCTCCAGGCGGTCGACATGACATTGGTGGAAGGGGCTCCACACCACCGCTGAGAACTCCATGACAGGCAGGACGAGCGCTTTATAAAGAGTTATCAAGGCAGGGACACTGTCAAACTCCCGGGCGCTGCGCTTCACGAAACCGAGAGCCCGGAATGCACAGGCTGCCACCTCGCCTATATGGTCGCTAAAGGTGAGCTGAGAATCCAGGAGGACACCAAGATCGCGAACACTTCCCAACCTAGCCAGCCGCACACCCCCAATCAGATAGTCATGAACATGAGGCAACAGGGCACGAGCAAATGGTTATGGTGGAGCACCTAACTTTGAGTTAGGAATCTATTCCATTTCAAATATCCTGAGCACCTAATCTCCCACCACCAGTTCTTGATCACCAAGATTTTCCACAAACCGCCGAGGTCTTGATGGTGCTTCTTGCTGCCTGTTTGTGTTGGCGACATTGTCTTTTGCAAACTTATTTGATTTCAGATATGTGTCTGTACGCTTTTTAAATGTATTTGCTGGCAAGGCACGGATCTTTATTGGCACTTTAGTGAACCTTTTTTTTTTTTTGCCCAATAGTTTGTCGCGTTCTGACTCTTCTTCAGTCGATTGCATTTGACAATTGGATTCTCGGTGTTTCTGGTGCTATAAGCATAGATTCCTTCTCCATCTTTGGCAAGATCTCTCGCTGTGTGGCCTTGCAGCCCTTTTGTCACCTACGTCAATCTCTCGGGAATTCATCAAGCGAGAGAAACAAGGCAAAGATCTAATGTTCTGATTATTTCCAACTATGGCGTCAAATCATTGTCTGGCGTGTCATCAGAATCCCTGCGTAGATCAGCGATACAGTTCCTTTCCTGGCGCGTGCTTGAGGATTGCATTGTGGTGTAGAACCAGTCGTGAACAAATAGCCAAAACTTTTCACATCCCAGCAGAGGGAATGTCGGCAGCCACATCTCTTGCGTCGTCCACCTTCCTGAGGTCTATGTCGAGGGGGGTGGAAGCCCGGGGACGATCTCCAAGACCCCGGGCACTCCTCCGCTGTACCGCCTTCGCTTGAATGCCCACAAACACGCACCTCACACTCCTCTCCACTCCAGCTCGGCCCACTGCCCTACTCCTTGTCCGAAGTGTTTCCTTCGGTCATGCAGGCGAGGCATCTGCCCAGAATTAGGGAGCGTTGATTAAATCAACACAGTAACGTGAAGGGGGGGGTCTGCCATTTTTTTGTCTTTCGAACTGTCAGAAAACGAAACGTCCATCCGCAATACAGCTCGCAGAGCAGTTCTGGCCGTTTTGAATTGAAACAGAACATTAACGCTCCCAGAAATCAAATCTTCTCATCCACTTTCAGAAGGGTTCGGAATTCCAATTACTGGAATTGGCTGGTCTGCAAATGACACTTTTTAGTCCAACGATGGAACGCGAAACAGAAAAGGAAATTAAATACCCAGGAGTGACGTTTGTCAAGGAAATAGAACGGAATAGATTCCTCTGATTTCTCAAACACCAAGTGCTCGCTTAATATCGATAGTCCATGGACAGTTTTGCTTTTCGGTGGAAAACAATTAGCCGCAGTTCTTCCGCTGAAAAATGTATTTCCATTTTCTCCCAACACTGTTTCCAGAAATAATTATTACATCAAATGAATCCAACAAGTATTTATCTATTCCAGCCACCTCCGTGCCGTTTGAGTGTATTAACAGCTGGATTAACCATCACGAAGGAGAGAAATGCTTTCTCCACTGGAAAAGCAAGCAAATCTTCACGTTAAATTAATATAAAGCCCTCCTAAAATAGCAATGGAAAATTAATACTGTAATTAAATTATGCCTCCAAGGTCCTACTGTGATGTTTTTAAAACATATTTTCTTTCGAAAGATGATAAATGTTTATAACTAGTTTAGTACTTGCCCTGATGACTAAACCATTACGGAAAATACTAATATTACAATTTTGCCCACCGCTTTTGGGAAACTTGGGGACGGTAGGTGTTGGAAATTGTCCCAATAATTATGGGCGATTGTAAACTGGGCGCAATTCCTGAGGGTGTTTAGTTAGACGGTATAAAACTTGAATAGAAGAAGAAGAAGAAGAAGAAATACGTTTATTAAACCAACAGTACAATGTCATGTACAAAGAGACTCTCAAGCAAAAACATGGTACGTCATTTGATATCCGTCTGCGGGGGTGACCTGAGCCGTGATTTTTAAATTGAGAAAAATAGCATTTGAATTTAAACTTTAAAATTAATTTGATTTTAATTTAATTTTAATTTATTTGAAATGGATTGCGTTTTGTACGTCTGCGGGACTTCAGCAATTCTGCAGCTGGGGTGTGCCATCAGAAGGGAGAACTTGCTGAAAGAAAGACCACATGAAGGTCAGTTAGTTGGGTGATTCTCAGGAAAAGGGCAAAAATAGACCCTCAAAAACGTGAACTCATGAAACTTTCCAAAAAAAATGCATGTATATTCTAGAGGTACCACACAACAACTTCAAACCTAGTTTTGAGATCAAGAACACTTTTCAGGCCCCGAAATCCAAATTTTAAATTTTTGGGAGCGGCGGTAATGACAGGTTTCGGGGTTCGGTAATGAAAATTCTCACTTTGACAGCTTCTCATTTCACAAGTATTGCTGCTATTCTAAATATCAAAAGTGCGTTTATTAAGGGTTTTTATAGAGATTTAGGACACACATTCGGAAAAAATCAAAAGTCAACCCATTTTGAGTAGCATTAGGGAACGGTAATGAAAACTTGAAAAGTACTGATGCTGCCACATTGCCTCCTCCAGCCCTACTGAGGGGGAAGCTTTCAAGGAAGGTTTAGTTCATCTTTGCAGGTCTGCCACATCTTGCCTGAGTGATTTTTTTCTTCTAAAAGTTCCTTCGACCATCGTAGGAGAGGGAAAGTTTATAGTGTGGTGGTAATGACAAAAAAAATTGGGACAAAGTTTAAAGCCACGTACCGGAGTGTGAATATCTCCCAGTGTTCAGAGAGTTCACGTTTTTAACACTTCCAACCATCTACTTTCATCTATGGAAATACCTTTTTCGGGAACATGGTTTGACATGGATAAATTGGATGTTGAATTGCAAAATCGTGTAGGGACAGGGACACGTGGTGGTAATGAGATTTGAGGTGTTTCAGCTAATGTGGATAAAATTATGAAAATAACGATTTTTTATGCTGGTCGTGGTAGAGGGGATCGAAACAAATGAAATGAGTCAAAAAAAGTTTTAGTCTGTGACTCTCCTACTGGTCAAAATGTGGTAGGGACACGATTTTTGCCCTTTTTCTGAGAATCACCCAGATATTACCTATACCACAAGACTAGCAAAACTATTGTGAACTAAAGGCAAAAGGAACACTTGTGTTGTGAATCACAGGCAATGAGAATGTGAATCACAGGACAGAAAAAGCAGCTTTTTTTAAACAAAATAAATCCTGCTGGATCCTGCAAAATCCCGCGTTGAGAATCGGGCATTTGCAAGATTGGAAAAACACCGCGGGATCCGGCTTTGGGGGATTGCGACCCCTAAACCGTACATCCACCAAGTGGGTTGCCGATACCTTCAATACGTGGGTGTCCACTAACTCTAGACTAGACCCCACTAAGTGGGGGTCGTTTCCTCGTTTTTCTGGGTGCAGAATCGATTGAAGCCTTCTTATGGTCTCAGAAGGCTCAAAAGTTGATAAAACGTTGTCAAAGGGAGGGAGGCTCTGTTCCAGTTTTTAACTATCTATCAATTATCTATCAAAACTATCAATTAACTATCCATCATAATATGATAGTTAATAACTGGAATATTATTTCAATCATCTATCAATTATCTATCAAAACTTCACCTTCAATTATTAGAAAATCAAACCGAAACCAGGGATGACAAACAAATATGAAAATAGAATAGATTATCCATTTATTTATACAAAATCATGGTCAATCAAAATCAAACAATCTGATCAAGATCTCACAATCATGGTCATCAATCAATAAAAAAAAAATGGGATGTTGTGAGGGGAAGAAACCGTATGCTGATTGGTGGAAATTGCATTTAATAAAATATGCAACTCGAGGCGCCTTTCGCTCCTGCCCTTTTGGGATCAGAGCTCTTCAGGAGTATAACATTAACCTGTCGGCACATTACAACGAATAGTCTTAGATAGTGGATCTGCGAGGAGCAGTATCACGTCGCACAGAAGTAGATCCTATTATATCGGGATCTTTATGTCTACATCCCGTATGACACTAGCGCCCCAAGTGAGAGCTTTGCCTTGTTTGTAAGTAGATTGGTCAAGTCACCCGCGAAAATTCGAACTACGGTACTCGTTTCTTTCTCTTCTCTCCTCCGACAATTAAAAAAAAACTGATTTCAGTGTTTCTATAACATAATAATATTATGTTTCGGTCCTACAATACAACGGTAGGGTTAAATTTAAAATCGTAAGGCTATGCAATTTCCCCATTATTAGAAAATCAAACCGAAACCAGAGATGACAAACAAATATGAAAAAGTATAGATAATCCATTTATTTATAAAAAATCATGGACAATCAAAATCAAAAAATCTGATCAAGATCTGGTCAAAAAATCATGGTCATCAATCAATAAAAAAAATTATTAAAATCAAAATCACAAATTCAGTCGAAGTCAAACTTAATCAAAAACATGGTCAATAAAGAAATACAAATCATGGTCATTAATTCATAAAAATTATTCAACTTGTCTTGGTCAAAACATTTACATACATTATGTAGGTCTGAAATCTGAATTATTGCAAATTAGCGTTGGCCCGTAGAACAAGGCGCTGTTCAAATTTTTGGTCTGTCAATCTGTACGCCTTCGGTGTGTTGGTCATCGTTGCGTAACTGAACAGCCGAGCGCTCGACGGGAGTGGTGTATTGTATTTTTTGAAAATCCGCATAATGGGCGGATAACGCTTGAGCATTTCCACCCCGGTTTTGTTGTTGTTGAGATAATCGTTCATAATTCCTTCGGCCTTCACTATTAAATTGTTCTGAGGTGGTTGGGCATCAGCCTCGGTTTCCTCGTCACCGAAATCGTAGAAGTCTTCTAAAGGATCTACCTCCATCGGTTGGCTACCCTCAGACGTCTCGCCCAAATGTTCGGCCAGGTCTTCGGATATAAGAAGTTTGAATTGGAGTAGTAAAGATTCTCGAGAGATCGGGCTGATACATGGAAACCAAATTTTTTTGAATTTTGGAAAAGAAAGTGCAGCAATTGCTGCGTTCTTTCCTTCGACGGTATCGAATTGAAACAATTTTTCAAATCGGGTTTGGACACTACGGAGATACTCTTCTGCAATCGGAGAGCAGTATCTCAGGTCGAATTTAGTTAATTTCTCAAGATGTTTCCTCAAGGCTAACATTATAGGGACCAGTGCTCCGTAATAAGCATAATGCTCACCCTGGAGTTTATCTATAGCCTCAGCCACAGGCTGAGCACATTGAACGAATTCTTGTACGTAAATAAACTCCTCTTCTGTGAAATTACATGTCACATTTAACGTGTCCTGGATTTCCTCCAGGTGAGGTTTTATGCGTATAATTTCTTTCATTGCATCATATAGCGAGTTCCATCGAGTTACAACCGGTCTCGAAAGGGATTTACCCGTGATTTTTTTTATCACTTCCGCACTCTTAGGCCTGTTCGTCAAGCGCCATAAGGCGTTGCATTTTTTCATTACTGAGGTATTCAGCGTCAACAGCGATGCATTCGATCGGATCAACTTTGAAATGTCGGAGCTCGGGCATAGTGCGAGGGTGTGGGCGGCACACGTCAAATGAAATGGTAGTTGCGATATCGCTGCATTATCTTCCTCTATTGACACCAAATTTTCTGCATCATCTTCACTATCTCCGTCGTCAACCTCGTCATTCGTGTCGTCTTCACCTTCTGTCAGGGATGTTTGACGAACCCCAAACATCCTGAACGCTTTTGCAAAGTTGGATCCGTTGTCCGTGACGGTGGCGATTAATTTATCCCCTGACAAGCCATATTGAGCATGAATCTCATTAAGTACGGGAGCGATTTGGTCGTACGTATGCGCACCTGTGAAACGCCTACAAGCCAAAGCCACACATTTCCTTTGATTTTCATCGTCGATCCAGTGTGCAGTCACTCCGATGAAACTCTTTCGTCTTGACATGTCGGCTGTCGTGCAAATCCAATTTACACGTTTAAGCGTTTCTGTTACGGTCTCAACGTGTTTGAGATGCGTTTCGTCAATTTTTCTTTCCAGTTCGCGCCGGCTCATAACCGTCAGCCCTCTTTTGCTGATTTGTAAGAAATCGAAAATTGCTCTAAAAGCTGGATCGTCCACTGATTGGAGTGGGACCATAGCGTGGATGACATAATCAACTATTCCCTGGTCGAAATGGGCTTGTCGCCGGGAACACAATGAGGAGGAAGATTGAAAACGAGTTTCGCCACTTTTGTTTGGATTCCTGGCAGTAGCAAGGTCATTTTGGAACTCATCGAGCAATTCACGATCATGATGACGTACTAAATGGGTGGTTACATTAGAAACGGTCTGACAGCTCACTTTGATTTCCTTCTTCTTTTTAGGATCCATTGGCAGGCACTTCAAACAAACGGTTGTGACGGAAATCCCGTTGATAACTCGCGAGTCAATTCTTCTCCGCTATGCAGCAACTTTAAAAAAAAAAAAGAAAAAAAAGTTAGCTTGAATAAAATATTATTTTATTTGTTTGTTTATTATCATCACCGTTACTCGACACCGCATACTGCCAATTCCCCCTATCTAGGTGGACAAAATGCAAGTTGCAGTTACAAATTTTTCCCACACCAGGACTTTTCTATTAAAACGCTGCAAATTTTACACAAGGGTTTATTATTCTTTGATATAGGTTACTTGTGCAAAAATTATTTCTGTGTCAAAAGAAACAATTTTGGGAAAAAAAATGT
This sequence comes from Pilophorus perplexus, assembly GCA_955831195.1. Taxonomy (NCBI): domain Eukaryota; kingdom Metazoa; phylum Arthropoda; class Insecta; order Hemiptera; family Miridae; genus Pilophorus; species Pilophorus perplexus. The sequence continues at coordinate 48,527,546 of OY037009.1, forward strand.
TTTTGAATTTTTTTTGAATGTTACTTGTGCAAAAATTATTTCTGTGTCAAAAGAAACAATTTTGGGGAAAAAAATGTTTTTGAATTTTTTTTTGAATGTTTTTGAATTTTTTTTTGAAATGTTTTTGCATTTACTCGAAAAATATTTAACCTCCTGGGATCCTTCAAAAATTCGCCACTCAGGACTGGAACTACTGGAAGGTAACATTCCTGAACTTCCTCGCAGCGGTACCAAACGTCACACCAGCGCACAGTGGTCCAGAATTCAAATCTAGCTGGACAAAAAGCATGTTATCGACTTGGAAGTAACAACAAAGCCAGGTTCAAGCATGCATTCACAAAGGTTTAAACTAGCACAGAAAGCCCCTCTTATCGCGCTCAGTCATGATATTGCCCTTATCTGGCCTCATCAAGAATTGCAAGACTTGTATCTTTCGATGCAGTCTTCATTCATCGTTCAACAAGTGATCACTGGTGCCGTTTTGAAGCCGTCTGAGCCCCTTGATCGTCATGGTTCGTTTAATTAGAGGTAAGAAGCGTAAGATGCCATTTTCAAAATCTCAGAAAGTGCTTTCTGAACGTGCTCATAAGCTATCGAGATTTTAACACTTTTTTATGCCTTTTAACGTCTATATCTTTAGTGGCACCTCTTGGCACTTTCTTTTGAGACCAAGGGCGTGTTGGTATGAACCCCAAGACTCCCATAAAACAAGAAAAGTTTGCACGAATTTGCACGTAATGGAAATATGGGCTTTTTTGCAGATGGCCCAGAAATCGCATTTACGCGAAAAACTCTTTTTTTCGTCTTGAAGGCGCTCGGAAATTTTCCATCATGAAATATTGCTGTGGAAGCTTGGATGGACCACATACGTGACCGCGAGGAGCCTGGCAATGTATTTTCTTATGAAGAAAACAGCACTCTAAGGTCAACTTTAATTAGTTTCCATAAATTATTGAAGAATATATGGTTAGGGGCAAATAGGGTTGTGAACAATTTTTTAAATCGTCATTCTGATTGGCTAGAAGAGAACTGGAGAATGGAGGATGGACACTCTCGAGAAGAAGAAAAAATTTGAAGAGAAAAAGAAACGAACGCGAAGAAGAAAAAAATTTGAAGAAGAAATTTGAAATTTGAAAATGAAGAAAGAAAAAAAGAAAAAGAAAAGAAGATTTGGAAGAAGAAAGAGAAGAAGAATGATTTTGTTAAGCCTGGCTTTGGCACAACTAATGATGGAAATAGAGCTCGCCGTTTCTTCCAAAACTCTCATTTGTCCAGTACGATTACTGGAATAGATGAAGGATTGTTAAATCGATTTGGAGTAATATTGAAAGCGCTTAATTCAGGTTTTGCTATTGATGCCGAAAAATTCCACTCATATTGTTTTGAAACTGCCAAACTATATGTACAGTTGTACAACTGGTACCCGATGCCTGTGACCATGCACAAGATTTTAATGCATGGGTACGAAATTATAAAATAATGTACTATTCCGATAGGAATGTTATCGGAGGATGCACAAGAGTCCAGACATAAAGATTTTCGATTCTACCGTGAGCATAATACCAGGAAGATTTCTCGTAAATCGGCTAACGTAGATCTTCTTAATGCGCTCTTAATATCTTCGGATCCTGAAGTATCTAGTATGAGGCTAAGAACTAGGCCAGTAGGAAGAAAATCATGTTACAATAAAGATGTAATACATTTGTTGGAACCCCTCGATTTCGTGGCTGAGGAAGATGATCATCTTGAAGAAGAATAATTTCAATTTTATTGTTTTGCTTTGTTCCTATTTATTCCAGCAGAGTTCTTTCTTTATTTGTTCAATGTTGAATTCCTTTCATTTTTTGCCTCAAGAGGTTATTTCAGAGTACAGCTAATTTCATTCATTAATTTTCTATTAAGTATGTAATTCCAGTTATCTATATCAATCGAGTATATCTATATCTTCGTTACTGATTTGTTATATTAAGCACCTCCTGTACGTGATACAGCTATTTGAAAAAGGCTTCTTAGCTGGCTCGAGAACTTGAAATAGGTACTTACTCCTAAATAACCTACATTCTATTACATAATATGTAAGATATTATCTTTTCATAGAAAATTCGCTCATGAAATGATGTAAGTGGAATCAGCGATATTATTGCGTTTTTTTTTTTTTTTTTTTTTTTTTTTTTTTGTGAAAATGTTCTTCTGGAAACTCTAAAACTGAAGGGAACTTCATTTTATGACTAACTGGACCCGAAATTTGGAATCTACGCCCCAAAAAACCCTTAGATACAAAATCTGGTCGAAAACGAACAGTTTTTGATTTTTGTCCAGCTAGATTTGAATTCTGGACCACGGTGCAGCGGGTAAGCTACAGCTTCTCACAAGCCACGTGTCACCTCGTGTTTACCGCACCTTTAGTACCTGTACGACTTACGACATGGCCATGACTGCCTTGGCTAACGTCTACATGAAACCCGTGACGTTCTCCGTATCCCATTTGGGGTAACGAATGGAGTACCTTGTTTTCAGAAGGCAATAGATGGAATCATTGAGTCTGAAAAACTACAGGGAACTTATCCATACCTGGATGATGTGACAATCTGCGGCCGCACCCAGCAAGAGCATGATAAGAACCTTGAACGCTTCATGAACGCTGTGAAAAAGTACAACCTCTCTCTTAATGAGGAAAAGAGCACCTTTTCGGTAACGACAATCAAACTACTTCGATATGAAATTTCGGGGGGTAAGATGAGACCTGATCCTGATCGACTCAAACCGTTATTGTCTCTACCAATTCCTGACTCAGCCAAGGCTCTTCAGCGAGCTATTAGGATGTTCGCACATCACTCGCGATGGATTCCCAAATATTCTGACAAAATAAGACCATTGGTCCAGTCCAGGAGCTTCCCACTGTCGAGAGAGGGAGTTGAAGCATTTGATAATCTAAAAGCCGACATTGCAAAAGCTACTGTCCATGCAATAGATGAAGCAGCTCCCTGTCAAGTTGAGACTGATGCATCTGATGCAATTGCAGCAATCTTGACACAAAATGGACGCCCGGTGGCGTTCTTTTTGCGCACCTTGAACCATAGTGAACAACATCACCCCTCGGTTGAAAAGGAAGCCTATGCCATCATTGAATCAATCAAGCATTGGCGGCACTTCCTCCTTGGGCGTCATTTTCGACTGTTAACTGATCAAAAGTCTGTTGCTTACATGTTTGACATGAACCACAAAAGTAAGATTAAAAACGAAAAGATCATGCGTTGGCGTCTGGAGCTTACTTGCTATTCATTTGACATATTCTTTCGCCCTGGCCGGGAGAACAAGGCAGCAGACGCTTATTCTCAGAGAGGGTGAACGACATTATAGCAAGCAACTCGACGCTATCTGAGCTCGAAGCCTTACACAGCAATCTCTGCCATCCAGGCGTCTGAAGGATGATACATTGGATCCGAAGCAAGAACCTAGCCTTTTCTATCGATGAACTGAAACCACGATTCCATCGCTTTCAGGGTTGTCTCGTGAAGGCTACTGCACCATTTGAACGCCTCAACATCGACTTCAAAGGGCCACTCCCAGGAACGTCGTCAGGAAAGCGATATCTGCTGACAGTTGTAGAAGAGTATTCGCGCTTCCCGTTTGCGTACCCCTGTTCTGATATGTTCACTCCAACAGTCACGAGCTATTCACGACATTTGGGCTCCCTGCTTACATCCATTTGGATCGAGGCACGAACTTCATGTCTTCCCGGAAGACTCTTCCGAGCTAAAGGAGTATCTTCACTTGCGGGGCGTTGCAACCAGTCGTACGACAGCATACAACCCCCAAGGGAATGGGCAGATAGAACGGTTCAATGGTATTATATGGAAAACGGTCGAGCTCGCGTTAGACACCAATGGTTTGAAAACATCGCAATGGGACATGGTTCTTCAAGACGCACTGCACGCAATACGTTCGCTGCTCTGCACTGCAACCAATTCGACACCTCACGAAAGGATGTTTTCCTTCAACAGGCGTTCTTCTAATGGAGGCTCACTGCCATCGTGGCTGACAGCACCAGGGAAAATTCTCATCAGGAAGCACAATCGAGCAACCAAGTACATGCCAGCCGTCGAGGAAGTAGAGCTAATAGAAGCAAATCCTGAATACGCTTTGGTTCGGCTAGCTGATGGAAGGGAAGAAAACGTGTCCCTGAGACACCTCGCGCCGTACGGAGATACTCATGAGTGTGTTCCAAGACTCGAAACGGATCCTCCAATGACGATGAAAATCCCTCGCCAGCTGGTATGGACACATCGATACCCTTTTCAATCCCTGAAGGGTCCCTTCACAAGAAGACGGAGGCTCGAACCTCAGGAGAAGTTCGAGAAACAAGACAACGCCTGGCTACTTAAGTGACTACGTTCTATTTTAATGGCAGGGGAGAATGTGGTGATCCTCTCCAGTGTGTTTGTTGCATATGTGTTTCCAAGACTCTCAGTATTGAGCGATCCCCAAATTTCTTAATTTATAATAATAATAACTTTATTGCGCATAGGATACAAATATCCCTCATGGTGCACAGGTATGAATCAGCAATAGATCTCAACAAAAATTCAAAAAAAAAAAAAACAGTTAAATAAATAATTGTTTCAATAAATATAATTTCATTCGTACGTTAGGTTTTGGCTAATAAAACCTCAAAAGGTTGTATCATTTCAATCCCATAGCCAAAAGCCTTCAAAAAACCCCTCCCGTAGCCCCATTTTAGCCCCATAGCGCCCCACGGGTTTGGGCGATCGGACTGAAAACCTTGCGGGCAAAACTAGATGGTAGTATTTTGACAAAATTTCAGATTTAAAAAAAAAAATTCCTACTGCCCAAAACGGCCCGGACAGCGGACGGACAAGACTTGTCCGTTTTGGAATCTAGACCTCTTAAAAACGGATAATGTCAAATTTTGAGGCCGATCCGAGTCGTCGACCTCCGTCGCGATTACATAGGTGTATTTATTACTCCAACTTGGGGTCTCCAAGAATAATAAACCAAAAACATGTCTCACTTTGCTGAATACCGCCTGAAGGAGTATTATTGTCAAAATCTGGCGTCTGACTGATTTCTCGTAGAGTAAGGCATCACATCAAGATCTGCCACAGGTGTAGTAGCCTCGGGAAGTAAGAGCGGCGGAGCAAATGGATATTTTGGTGGCCTTACAACAGGACAGTCATCATCGTCTGGAATCTATCAGAGGACGCTTCACATTCCTTCTCTTCCGAACAGATGATTCGTCATCATTTTGTGAAAGCAGATCTGAATCCCCTCACTTTTCTGGTATCGTCTGAAAAGGTATAAAATTAGCTTTTGAGCGAGGGCTCGGGTTGCCAGACAGTAATCGGTACTAAAATAAAATATTCATTCATTTCTCACCATTAGAGTCAAGACCGTTGAAATGTTGTGGAGCGGCCAATCGTCAATGGGTTGATTACATTAAATTGATGGGCTAGTTTAGAGGGAGGCCAAAAATTTTGGCATTTAATGCTTCTTTCTTTCTGGGCGTCAACCTTGAATTTCTTTCGATTCCCACGGTCCTATAATCAGATTCCACAACGTGAAACATGTTCGGTGTGGGAAATAGGGGACACAGCGTACATACCTAGTAAAGATAAGAGAGGAGAAACAAGAGTCACCATGCAAAAACATTACTATCATTACTACTAATCACTCACCTCTTCAGGTTTTGGAATCCATACCCGCCAAGATGATTCGATCACACCAAAGTTTTGTTTTGTTTTGGTTCAACCAAATTGGTTGTTTTGTTCAAAACAACCTTCCGCCGAAATTATTCGTTTCTTCTTCTTCTTCGACTTTCGTCCTCGGGGCATGATGGACACATTAGATGTCTTTCCCATTGTTTTTTGTTGTAAGCTTGATTTTGGTTTATTATTCTTGGAATAATACACCTATGTAATCCCGACGGAGGTCGACGACTCCAATCGGCCTCAAAGTTTGACATTATCCGTTTCAAAAGGTCTACATTCTAAATCCGAAATGTCCGTCCGCCGTCCAGGACGTTTTGGGCAGTAGGTAGGAATTTTTTTTTTAAATCTGAAATTTTGACAAAATACTCGGTTTACCATCTAGTTGTGCCTGCAAGGTTTTCAGCCCGATCGTCCGAACCCGTGGGGCGCTATGGGGCTATGGGAGGGGTTTTTTGAAGGCTTTCGGCTATGGGATCGAGTTAGGTGTCGTTTTTGACGAATTTTTGGACGTAGAATCCATTTTTGGGGGTCCCGGAACGACCCGATTACACTGAGGCGATCTTTCATGGGGCTACAGATGGGATTTTTGAAGGATCCCAGGAGATCAAATATTTTTCAAGTAAAGAACGAAAAATTTTTGAAAAAAAAAATGTTTTTTAAAAATGTTTTTCATTGAAAGAATTAAATTTCTGCACAAGTAACCCATAGGTATCAAAGAATAGGCAATACACCCTAGTGTAAAATTTGCAGCGTTTTTATACGCGCCACGGGGTAAAATTTACTTATTGACACAATAATTATTATTATTTATTAGGTATTGACACAGAATTAATATTTAATATTATTTCTGTGTCATTAAGAAAGTATTAAGTACTTTCTTAATGACACAGAATTTTTTCACAAATGTTGTGAAAAAATTAGAAAAAAAAACACGAAAAATACGTCCAAAATTACTCGGAGAACGTCTCTTTATTCTAACTCCTGGGATCCTTCAGAAATCCCACTTGTAGAGCAAGAAAAGCCCCATAAATTCCCACGGTGACATTGGAACGTTCTGGGACCCCCAAAAACGGATTCTACGTCCAAAAATACTTCGAAAACGACACCTACCTAACTCTATCCATTAGCTAAACGCCTTCACATAACCACTCTCATAGCCCCATTATAGCCCCATAGCGCCCCACGGGTTCGGGAGATCGGGCTGAAAACATAGCGGGCGCAACTAGATGGTAAACCAAATATTTTGTCAAAATTTCAGATTTAAAAAAAATCCTATTTTTCGAAACTGCCCGGACGGCGTACGGTGGACTGACATTTCGGTTTTGGAATCTAAACCTCTTGAAACGGAAAAATTCAAATTTTGAGGCCGATTGGAGTCGTCCACGTCCGTCGCGATTACATAGGTGTATGATTCCAAGAATAATAAGCCAAAATCGGCAGGTGTACCAGGTAGGTACACTGTACCTATGGCCTGTTAATGAAGGTAAACACGAATTTTCGTCTTTTTCAAAATACGAAATGACCGTTGGTTCATCTTGCCCCCGTCTCCCCTACGTGCCATTTTTTAGCGCAACCTTTTTCCAAAAAATGGAAAGGTGCGCTCACCTCTTCGACATGTTTTTTTTTTTTTTTTTTTTTTTTTTTTTTTGTGTGTGTACAGAGCATCACGCCCGAGCGGCTCAACAGATTTTCATGAGGGTGGTCTCATTGTCATCAGCGAGTTCCGGGGGTGGTTATAGGCTACCTTGATTTTTCCTCCCTCATCCCCTTCATCGGTTTTCGGGAGGTCCTTCACGACGAAAGTTGTTTATCTCTGATGTGTAACTAAGGAGGCCTCAAAAGGGGGACGGAAGTTTTTGTCCGATTTCGTTGGTACAAGGGTCTATGGAATGAGCTTTTCAGGCTGATTCCAACGACTCCAAAACGATTTTTGCAGCCTGAGTCGTTCGTTACCTCTGATCGGCATAAGGTTTTCTTACGCATCGGTCGTTAGGGTGCAGTTGTTTACGTAATGAGCATCACTTGGATATTTTTGATGTGTTGTGTGGCATAGTTTGGTCGCTAGATACCTACTGTTTCTTAGTTTCTCTCGCTCATTAAATAATATTTAATATTATATCGTAATAACAAAAAGGTTGCGCTCATCTATTCAATTCAATTGATGGCTTGTCGTAGAATCACCCAGCAAATTTACTATAGATTCCGAATATTTTCGGTTTAGTTTGAAACCTTTTTAAACCATCAAAAACCTCAAACTTGACTCTCACAACTTACCAACCTATTTACTAAGTAGTACCAGATTCTACTTCTCCACACTTTTCAACTCCCTGTCACTTACAAGGTCATCACCCTATTACTCATAAGGTCATCACCTTATACCTACCCAATTACTCCTACGTGAAAAACCCAACTGCCCCCATCCTCACTTTTCAACCCCCTGTGACTTACTCCTTCACTCACCTACCTAACTACGGCCCCTTCCAGAGTTTTTTACTCCCTGAGACTCACCTACCTACCTACCTCCTTCTCTTCACACCTTCCAAGTCCTCCCAGTGTCAACACTACGATCACAACACCAATCTGTCAACAATGCTGATGTTGTTGTCCATCTTTTTAATGTATCTAGACCAAATACTCAACCTACCGTATTATCTACAACCACAAAACTGTAGAACAAGAACATTTATACAGCAATCACCGATTTTGTTATTTTAAACCCCCCGTGTATTTCAGATTTCAAGTGGTCTCTGTTGATAAAATTCGATTAAAAACATTTTTTCGGCTTTTTGATGACTCCGATGAAGAATTAATTGACCGGCTACAAATTTTTCGTTCGCAGAAGTGGCTTCCCTGCGCCGCAAGAGTGAAGGCGTTTACAATTTGAATCGGTTGAGCTGATTAGCGTTCAATTTTTGTATTTAGCGAGGGCTGGTGAATTATAGCGAGTGTTTGAGGTTTTGGTTTGTATTTCAGTGAATTAGGGAGTGATGGCTCTGTCGGATAAAGTGGCTGCGAAGGAAGATGACACGATAGGTGAGTTTGAGCCGCCGTCCGGTTTACCGGGTTATGCAAACCAAAATATGATTGTATTTTTTTGTGCGTAGATGAGGCCGAATGTGGTGAGACGAACGACGAAGACAAATCTGCGCCGCCGGGCGAGGAGAACGGCGAAGAGAAGACGGCGGAAGATGAGGAGAAGAGTGTGGACGGTGAGAAGGACGATGAAGCGAATGAAGCTTCGGATGTAAAGGAAGTGGAAGATGAAGGTGAGTTGTGATCGGGGTTTTAGGATTTAAATGGGTGGAAGACGTAAGTATGTCATGGCTTCATAATCTTAGGCGTGACTCAGGTTCGTTCGGAGACTGTCTGGGACTATCCCGAGCTGCCCAGGGCAATCCTGAGACTCCTGACGTCACCAGAGTAGTCCAGGATGAAGGATTCGTTCCTTGAGAGGAGGGGGTAAAAAGAGAAAAAAAAAAAAAAATGCAAATTTTACACAAGGTTTATTATTATTTGATGTAGTTACTTGTTCAAAAATTAGTTCTGTGTCAATGACAAAATATTTTTGAAAAAATAAATAATAGGTAATAATAATAATAATAATAATAATAATAATAAAAATTCTGTACATTGTTCGGACAGATTTGGAACCTCGAAGAATGGATTATGCGTCCAAAATTACTGAGAAAATATCTTACCTTCTGGAATCCACCAAAAATCTCATTTGTAGCCCCATGAAGGCCCTATAGATCGCCACAGTGAAATCGGATCGTTCCGGGACCCCCAAAAATGGATTCTACGTCTAAAAATACTTCGAAAACGACACCTGACTCGATCCCATTGCCAAAAGCCTTCAAAAAACTCCTCCTGTAGCCCCATTTTAGCCCCATAGTGCCCCACGGGTTTGGGCGATCGGGCTGAAACCCTTGCGGGCACAACTAGATGGTAAACCGAGTATTTTGTCAAAATTTCAGATTTAAAAAAAAATTCCTACTGCCCAAAACGGCCCGAACGGCGTACGGCGGACGGACATTTCGGATTTAGAATGTAGAAATCTGAAACAAAATATTTTTGAAAAAATAAATAATAGGTAATAATAATAATAATAAAAATTCTGTACATTTTTCGGACAGATTTGGAACCTTGAAGAATGGATTATGCGTCAAAAATTACTGAGAAAATAACTGACCCCCTGGGATCCTCCAAAAATCCCATTTGTAGCCCCATAAGAGCCCAATGGATCCCCACGGTGGAATCGAATCGTTATGGGAACCCCTAAAATGGATTCTACGTCCAAAAATACTCCAAAAACGACACCTAACGCTACCTCATAGCCAAAAACCCCTCCCATAGCCCTGTTTTAGCTCCATAGCGCCCCACGGGTTTGGGCGATCGGGCTAAAAAACTTGCGGGCGCAATTAGATGGTAAACCGAGTATTTTTTTCAACATTTCAGATTTATAGACAAATCCCTACTGCCCAAAAACGGCTCGGACGGGGCGGTTTCGGCTATGGGGTCGAGCGTGGTGTCGTTTTCGGAGTATTTTCGGACGTAGAATGCATTTTTGGGGGTCCCATGACGATTCGATTTCACTGCGGAGATCTATGTGGCTACAAATGGGATTTTCGAAGGATCCCCGAAGGATCAGTTGCAAGTTGGCGAGCGCATCGCTTCGTTATCTGTTGTTTATCTCTGTTCTCAGTTCTTGTTCGTCCGGGCATCGGGCTCCTCTGACTCAGCGCTTTTGTAGCTTCTTGTAAGATTTGTAAACAATGAGTGCATCCAATAATTCTACTGAATTAAACGTTAGCAGCAGTTTGTTTCTGAGGAGGCTTTATCGTATTTTTTTGCTGAACTTACTAGACGCATTGAAGCTAGCTATGCTGTGCAGCGAGACGAATTAAAAAAGCTAGTTGGTTACCTGGCCGTAAAACTCGACTCCTTCCAATTAGTGATCGACTCTTGCAATCGCAAGTACATATGATGATCTTTCTGAGGGTGAGTGAATTGGAAGCCTCATTGACATTGCTGAATGGCCAGGCTCATGCCGTTCTGGATCATCAAGTTCAAGCTATTGAAGCCAAGTTGAATAACATCGAGTTGGAAGGAGCTCAAATGTTGTGAGCAGGTCGTACAGGCTACAGTAGCGGAAGTCGAAGATCGGTACCTGCGCTCTTTCAATGTTGTACGATTTTCCTGAGGAACCTTCTCCGGAGGGCTGGTAAGTTAGGCCCCATCAAAATCCATTTCGACAGTCCCATCGCTGCCAGGAAACTGCTTTCTGTACATAATATGTACTGCATATTATGCAGAAAATCAAAATCCCCTCCTGTAAACGTTAAGCCTGACCGAACGCCAAACCATCGGTCATACTTACGTTGGTATCAAATTCAAACACTAAGTGATTTTTTTCTCCTCTTGTTTCGTATTTTCTTCTCTCTCAGATGTAGCGAAATTATTTCCCATTTTAATAACTTTCTCAACAAGGTTCATCGATGTACAAATGTAATTAGTTAATACGTTTTGCGTTGCTATTTGGCTTCTAGAGTTTCTCATTATGTAAACATGTTTAACCGTCCGCTACCTTATGCAAACTTTTGCATGGAGAACCATGCTTTTCCACTAGAGTATACCAATTAATGTAATTTAATTAAGTCGATTTGCAGTTCGCGTCATTTCTCTTTCCTTTTTTTCAAACTTTTTTTTCTATTTAGGCCGGCAACTCACGACTCTTCCATATATACCTTCAACTTTTTCTCGATGTAAATTGGGCTTTTGCCCGTGCTATATCAAATATATAAATAAATCCCAGAAGGTCAAATAATGTGTCGTTTTCCAAGTAATTTTGGACGCATAATCTACTTTCAAGGGTTCACTCTTTGCCATGCGTAGAGTAGAGATCGGCCTGGTGCACGGCTGGCTGGCGCTTTCCCACTTGAGCTGCTGGCTATGTGTCCCCCAGCCGGCCTTATTACACATCCTGGAGCCGTCTGTGTACCATTCTGCCCCAAACTGCACTCCCGGTGGGCCCTTCTTCCAATCCTCCCTGCCCGATATGATATCTTTTAAGTTCCTACCTAGCAGAGTCCGCGGGCATTGGAGCAGTTTGGGCGATCGGGCTGAAAACCTTGGGGACACAATTAGATTGTGAACGGAGTATTTTGTCAAAATTTCAGATTTTTAGAAAAATTTCTACTGCCTAAAACGTCTCGGACGGCAGACGGCCACGTTTCGGGCAGTAGAAAACTTTCTAAAACTGAAAATTTTACAAAATACTCAGTTTACCGTCTAGTTGGGCCCGCGAGGTTTTCAGCCCGATCGCCCAAACACGTGGGTCGCTATGGAAATACGGGATGGGTTTTTGAAGTTAATCTAGTATGGCGTCGAGTTAGGTGTCGTTTTCGTAGTATTTTTGGATGTAGAATCCATTTTTAGGGGTCTCAGATCGATCTAATTTCACCGTGGAGATCTATGGGGCGTTTATGTGGCTATGTGGGATTTGTGAAGGATCCAAGGGGGTCAAAATTCGACCTTATTTAATAAGGTGGCGTTTTCCGAGTAATTTTAGACGCGCAATCCATTTTTCCCTGTCCGAACAATGCAAAGCTTCTTTTTTTTAAAAATATATATATATATATTCCTTTATTGACACAGAATTAATTAATTTTTGCTCAATGCTCTAAAAAGGTCAGGCTGTCGAACATAAGTTGGTTATTTAATGGTAAAACCAACCACCACCATTTGCCACCTGTGACAATTACATGAAATTGATTGCCAGACTTGGAGCCATGTATGTATTGAGATCTGTGGCCCTTGGAGAATATGCGGCCAGCATTTTGAATGCTGCCACTTGAGGGCTCTGCCTTGCCATGGCAAAATATCCAAACTGTTTAGGTGCTTAGGTAGCTTCTTTCATTTCAGAACTTTATTTATGTCTTCCTGGGATGGATTTTGGTTGCTATTTGAGCCTCCAGCTATGAGAGCCAAAGCTATGGTTGCTTTTCCGCTCAGTTAGTACTACATTTTATCGAGTTTTGGATTAGATATAATTTATTGCCAGAGTTAGAGCAATGTATTCATTTGAAGCTGAAGGCCTTGGCGAATACGTGGCTACCATTTTGAATGCTGTCTTTTCAGGGCTTAGTCATTCTTGGCCTTGCTGTGGCAAAATATCCAAACTTGATTTTGTAGTTGGTTCTAGAAAATTTCAGTGTAAGGGTTCTACGACATACTAGTCTCACAAGTATATCGGAACGGAGATAAATTGATCACTTGAACGCAATGCTTATGAAACGACCATTCCTCCAAAGCCGAGGTCCTCCAAATTTCTCAGGTTTGGTGCTCTTGATTGCTATGAATCCTATTGGTTGAACTCTCTGTGAAAGCTATGGACCATAGTGGGAAGACCTTCACATTTGACAGCGATTCCCAAGATTGAGGCTGGCAAAGATAAAGGAGGGAAGTCTTCATTGGTCCTCAAATTCGTAAAATTTTGAAGGGTCCTACTTTTGAATGGAATGGAATTTCGGAGGGAAAAGGGAAAGCAGCCTGGGAAGCTTTTAGATGCGTGGATTAACCTATATCGAAGAATAGTAAACCCTTGTGTGAAATATGCTGCGTGTATTCCTTTTAAATTCGAATCCTAAAGGATTAGATGTTCGTAGGTATTAGAATCAATACCTTCTATGCCGAAATCTACGTATGTAGATACTCAATTACTTGTTGACATTCAAAAACGTTGATTCAACTTTTAGCATGAGTGGCTCTGAACCATTCCTGTACTTCTGCTCTACATTCATTAAGGTTCCTACTCACGTAAGTTTGGCTCCTTTTAATAAATACATTTCGTGAACAAATTTTTGGATGAAACCGTTTTGTTGAGTAAAATGCTGCGTAAGCCTCCGTATGGGGCATGCGTGGCCTGTTGTATGGTATTCATTGTTTCCATCTGCCGCCAAACTATAATTATTTCGTTCATGCCTACGTAGAGCTCACAAAAAGGAGACTTGGTGGTAACTCTCTGCTCCTTCTTCTGAGTGGTCAGTGAACAGAAAATGTATTCAACACTTACGTGCTAGCCATAATACATTTCATACTACTTCATGATTGTAAAGATTGCCGACTACATGATCACCATAGTCATGTGAAGACTTCGTTAGTAATGGCCGCCAAAAGGCTGTAATCGACGATAAACGGATTGAAGTGCGAGGTGAGTGAGAAACATACTTTGGTTTTGTGGTGTAATTTTGAATTGGATTTCCCCCCTAAACGTTTTCGATTTTTGTTGCAGGAATCAGCAGGAATTTGGAATTCACCGGAGAACACCATCACCGGGTAAGATCAGCTATGGCACTTATCAATACCATAATACCAATTCTTGTCTGTGTCCTTTGTTTTCTGTTTCATTTATTAAACTAAGGGTTAGTTCGGGGATCGTGGAACGGAGTGAAATGAGAGCGCTCTGGCGGCGAAGCGGGCGTTATTGGCAGGGTCGTTGGCTTCTGATCAGCCTAATTGAGAAGGAATCTTTTTGAACAAGTGGTTTCAATAACAACTGCAAGATTTCACGTTATGGAGGTTCCATCCTTTGTTCACTGATTCCCTTATGTAAACTTATTGTTTAATTCGTCTTTTCTAAAATGCAGAATGACGTGAAGGAAACACTGGACAGGCCCTAGTTGACTCAACTGATCCAAAGAGGTCACAAGACTAAACTCAACTGGACAACTGGACGAATCAGATATAGCGAAAGAACCAAACTGAATGTGTGATGACGAAAGAGACAGAAGTGAATGGAAACCTGAACAAGCTTTGGTTGAAAACATTAAATGGGAAACTGGACCGAGCAGGTACAAACACTGATAGAATTGAACCGGCCGAACCCCGAACTGAAATGCCAACCAAACAAGACTGATTGGGTTGCTAGCAAACATCAACGAATGAAAAGTGGACCTGATGACCCAAAGAGCCGAAATGACTAAACTGAAAACTGGCCAAAACAGTAGAAAAGTTCAATGAAACTGGGCACTGGGCTGATGGAGCAAAAGAACCAAACTGTGTGCTAGCGAGGGAAACAAAAGTGAATGAAAATCTGAACTGGATTGACAGATTGACAACAGCATTCTGGACAGGTGGATCAGGTAGAAACACTGAACTGAATTACCGATGTGGAGTATCATCTAAAGGTCTCCGCCAAGAATATTGCGCTCCAACCCTAAGCTGAGGTGGTGGCAATCAAACTACCGCTTTCACGAAATTTCCCCCCTTCCATCACGTTTTTCCCTTCCTAGTGGCAACATTTGTCTTTTCTCCCCTCAAACGGTTTCATTGAATATCACGTGGTTGAATAGAATCACAACACAACGAGGAGACAAAATCCAAAAAACAGAGAGCAAGCTGAGACAATGTTGCCAACAGAAAAACTGGTTGTGTGGTTTTATGAAACCACGGTAAAAGTGAAACTTTTTTTTCACATTATAGACGTTTAACCAAAAAATTTCGGAATAATATTCCATTAAGGGTATACAAATCGCTTCATCAATCTTAATGTTATATATGTTAGAGTCTCAATAAATAGCTCACTGACGTTCGGCAGCCACGCAACTCAAGGCTCACCCCGCGCGAATTAAAACGATGAACTCGCCCCCTCCCCCTCGGGTTTTTTTAAAATCCAACTTCGGAATCGGATTCGCCATAGATTGAAGCTCATTTGGCTCGCGGACACCATACCCAAAAAACGGCTCCTTACTGGGTATTTTTGAACCCGAAAAAACGTGGGATAAACGCGCGAAAAACGATTATTTCGACGGGGATTTGGACGAATTTCCGGGGGGGGGGGGGGGGGGGAATTCTTCCTCCAGGTCTGATCTATACAGCTCGTACTTTTTCGTAATTTTTTCGACCCCCTAAACGGCCTTTGGCGCGAGTGGAAAGTGAAAAAAACGTGGGACAACGCGCGAGAAAGACGAATTTTTTCGACGAATCTTATATGGCCTACGACACATCCGCACCTACGCGGAACCCGACGGAAAAAACGCCTTCTCTCTAGGCTCTAATAACGGACTAGGAGTAATAATGCGACCGTAACGCGTGATGTTACATCGCGACATGCGACACAGACGAAAAAGTTTGAGACGATATAATAAAAGTTTCACTTTAAAAACTGAAAATCCCTTCGCTTGAGAAGTGCTCAGGATGCCTCAGCGGTATTTTCTTTTGTGGCCACCTAAAGGGGAGCGCAATATTCTTGTGAGAGATCTTTCACTGTAGTGCATTCCTTCTTGCAGTTTGCAGCTCGGGTTCACTTCTTCCTTCACTGTTGTTCCCAAAAATATCATCAAAAGTTTACAAAACGACGCACACCATCAATCTCAATCTTACCATCGACAAAGTCATTTAAAGTCTAAAAGCCGTTCCGATTCTGTTGGCTCGACCCGGCCAATGCTCAGTTTCGCCGCCATGGCGTGACAATCGAATTGCCCTCGTGCCATCATTCTCCAAGTTGCTTGTTAGATGACATAATTGGAACTTCGTCCAAACAATAGCGTTGCGCGTTTTTTCACGTCTACGACGTTTTCTGCTCAAGTCCTTAGTCTACAATTTGAGCTTCATTCTGAATTAGCGAATAGTTGTACGATTATTATTTTAAATTTACGTTTTCCAAGTGTACTTATAACACCTACAACAACCTGTTTCCCATATGTCTACAACCGTACTATTACTTTTTCTTCTCGGTAAAATTCGCTTTTTTATTTTTTCAAAAATTCATTCAGTTCATTTTGCTTGCATGGAAAGCATCATACAGTAGACTATTGTCGTAGAAAGTAGTCGTTTTAGTTCATACGTACCGATTAACGTTGCATTTATACTTCCAGAGGGCTGTTTGAAGGTTTCGTGCGTGTTCTGTCGGCTATACCGGATGGCAAGATAATTTTCATCGGAGTGCTCAATTTTAGCTTTACACTTAAGTGGACCCTTTAGGCAAACTTGTTGCTAAATAGTTGTTATATTTTCATAAGTTATTTTTTGTAATTATTCTACGTAGGTTATTTTAATATTACTGAAATGGTTCGTTTAATACTTTAGTGGTGGAAAATGAGAATGAGGGTAGCGTAGTTGAAGCTTGTGGAGGACATTTTGAAAGCAATAAGAGTCTTCTGGTTCCTCAAACTGCCACGAGCGCCAGTGTGCTGTGATAACGTGTTAATTGCCGAGGACTGCCCCTTTGTTTTCCTTTATTTTTCGCTCCATTTCTTATTTTTCTGAGGGGGATTGTTCTATGTTTCTCCAATTATTGATATTTTCATACATTATCGATTGTACTTTCTGTATCGATACTTGAGTAGTATCTTCACGTCGTAAGTATGTAAGATCGGCTGAGTGAGCTAAAATCTCTCCCGTTCAACCTTTTTTCGTTGAAATTTCACAGGGAGCCCTTCTGGGAGTACAATGGACGATTCTAATGACGGGAAATGTTTAAAATCCGACTTTTTTTTTTATCAGACGCTTCCTTCTGAGTAGAAATGGCCTAAAACCAAAAACAAAAAATATTACTAAATCGCGGTTTTTGGGCCAAAAGTTGAGCTCACCTCCCATGATGGTGCAAATTTGTATTTGGAGGGACTACAACCACCTCCTGCTTTCCGCCAATTGTTTCCCCATTTTTTCCACGACTAAAATTTATTACCTGTTCAGACCCTGCACTGTCATCACTAGCGCTCCTAACGGCAGTTTGAGGTAAACCCGTCGAGTCCTTCACAAGGAGCTCATTCATCAAACACGCGTCCAATTAGAATTAAAATATCAATTTTGCTTTTATTTCTTGTTATCTATAAACTGTTTTTGTCTGGTATGAATGTTCTTAAAGCTAAGTACTCGTAAATGTGTAAATAGACAGTAAAAATGTTTTATCCTAACAATAACCTTAATTTGCTTCAAACTACAGTTTAATTGTTACCTGCAATACGCACATACCAATCATACTTGGGATTGATAGTTTATTTTATATTTTGTAAACTAATTGAAATGGCATTAAATTAAATTGTGGAAATAATTTTGTAAAGTTTCAAATAAAAATAAAATACAAATCTATTGATATTATCGTACTTAATAAGTTGAATTGTGAATTTTGTCTCGTGGTTGTAGTGCCTAGAATTAGATTACTGTGTAATTATGTTGTAGATTTATGAATTTCATTGGTCGTTATTATAATAATTTTACGGAAATAGAATTTAACTGCAACGTTTCGGGGTGTCTGCAATTGCGTGGTACATGCTTTATGGTGTAAGTCACGTATAGACGTAGAGGAGGAGCAAATTGCTGCCTCCAAGCACTGCGTCCCCTGACTGCCCCTCCCCATGTTTTGAAGAGACGGGAGCGTTTCAAGGCGTTTGCGAAAGGTTATCTATTAACTTGTACCTACAGTCTAAGAGAAAAGAGAATAGGGCTATAATGAGGCTACGGGAGGGTTTTTTTGAAGGCTTTTAGCTATGGGATCGAGTTAGGTGTCGTTTTCGAAGTATTTTTGGACGTAGAATCCATTTTTTGGGGTCCCGGAACGATCCGATTTCACTGGGGCGATGTTTAGGGCATTCGTGGGGCTAAAAATGGGATTTTTGAAGGATCCCAGGATGTTAAATATTTTTCGAGTAAAAAATACAGAATTTTTGAAAAAACAAATTTTTGAACAAAAAAATCCTAAAAAAAAAATTTTTTCATTGACAGAATTAAATTTCAGCACAAGTAACGTATATCAAAGAATAATAAACCCTTGTGTAAAATTTGCAGCGTTTTTGAGATAGGTTCCACGTTTTTTGTTGGTTTGTTTTCCACTTCCTGGTAGAACGCTCTGATACAACCAAGGTATCCAAACTTACCTAATATCACCGGCTATCTGCTAGGCAGTTGTCAACAACGCTGGCTTTCTACTCAATTTCCCTCAAAATCGGTCTTGAATTACTCTGCAGTTCAAACTTGTATTACTGAAAACTCAGGAGGTCTGCAGGAGACGGAAAGGGTTCATTTAATGAAACCTTGAAACAGTATCTTGAAAGTAAATCATTAAAAACCTTCTTTTTTTTCGCTCCACTGAAAAGTTGGCTAAAATCAGATAGCCACTGTTGCAGTTGCGGCGACGATGTGTCAATTTGAAGAGTGACCGTCCCCTTCACTAGAAAATCAACTTTGCATTGAATTCAATTAACAGAGCCTCACTTCCAAAAATTTCTCAAAGAAACCGAAATGAAAATAGTTGACATTCTCCTACTACATATTCCTAAACTAGGGGCAATTTTGATCAGAGAAAAATGTTGTAAAATGAGTTTTGAAAATTACCGGAATTTTTTTTATATGGATTTTAGTTACCCCCCCCTAAAGCAAAAAACGCAATGGCAGCTCATGAATCACTTCTAAAAGTCCAAAATTTGAATTCAAATTTGGGTCCACGACAATGTGAATTGAGGCACACGACATTGTTACTGTCCATGACAATGTGGATAAATTTCTTTTCGTGGGAGTAACAATTTTCTTCTTGGGTTGATGAAAGGTTGATGAAAGGAAAAAACAGCATTGTATTTGGAAAACTCGTTTCTTAAGTCAATAGCCAATGTAAAAAAAAAAAAAAAATTTGGTGTAATCTTGGTTTTATGTAATCTTGGGGGGTTTTTTTTTTTAAGGCTTTTAGCTATGGAGTTAGGTGGCGTTTTCGAAGTATTTTTGGACGTAGAATCCATTTTTTGGGGTCCCGGAACGATCCGATTTCACTGTGGCGATCTACAGGGCTTTCATGGGGGCTAAAAATGGGATTTTTGAAGGATCCCAGGAGGTTAAACATTTTTCGAGTAAAAAAATTAAGAATTTTTGAAGAAAAAAAATTTTTCTGAAACAAAAAAATTCAAAAAACAAATTTTTTGATACCTATATAAAAATAAAAAATGAAAAAAAAATTTCTTTCACAGAATTAAATTTCTGCACAAGTAACCTGTATCCAAGAATAATAAACCCTTGTGTAAAATTTGCAGCGTTTTCACACTTTAAAACCATAAGTTGCGCCAGTCATTGAACAAGTTCCTTCGTAGTGGTGATTAAAATATGATTAGGTACCTAATTTTAAAAATTGTCGTGGACTTTTGATAATTTTGAATGTCCACGACCATGTTAAAAACTAAAAACCACGACAATGTTATTTTCAACTTCAAGATCACATTGTGTCAAAACTACTCACGTTACAAGATTCCTCCATTGCTTAGCAGGCAAAAAAGGCCTGCAAAAAAAATATTGCTGAAAACTTTTTTGATCTTTTTAGGTAATCTTATAGTTTTGAAGGGCGCTGAATCCGAAAATGACATCGGTTTTTCTCTATCACCCACCGTTCTTCCGCATTTTGACCCAATATTTTGAAATTAATAGGCTAAAATGACTATTATGGAATATAGAAATAAATATTTCAAAAATGTTTAAGAAGGTTTTATTTAACCAAATTCCTTTTACTTGTCACCTGCTTGTTTGAAGTAGTCGATAAACTCACGATCTTGAAGTCTGTATTGATGAAAAGATGACTCAAGGGGCAATGTCCAACTCCCCATGTGGGCAAGGATTGAAACACAAAGTCCAACTTACCCAGCGAGGCGCTAATGGTCCTAATGCTCTAATTTTGTACTCATTGATGTGTTCCAAAATTTCCAATTTCATTAAGTCCATATTGATACACTTACAGAAAAAAATATATGAAAATAAGAAATGAGGCTGCTTTTAACTAAAAATGCCATCTCGACACCCCAAAAAAATTAAATATGCGATGAAACGGAGGGTGATGGAATTTTTTCATTATTTTTCCCGTATTCAGCACCCAAAAATCTATAAAGTTGGAATGTAGTCAAAACCAAAATGTCCGTCCGCCGTACGCCGTCCGCCGTCCAGGCCGTTTTGGGCAGTAGGATAAAAAAATCTGAAATTTTGACAAATACTCGGTTTACCATCTAGTTGTGCCCGCAAGGTTTTCAGTCCGAACGCCCAAACCCGTGGGGCGCTATGGGGCTAAAATGGGGCTACAGAAGGGGGTTTTTGAAGGCTTTCGGCTATGGGATCGAGTCAGGTGTCGTTTTCGAAGTATTTTTGGACGTAGAATCCATTTTTTGGGGTCCCGCAGCGATCCGATTTCACTGTTGCAATCTATAGGTCTTTCATGGGGCTAAAAATGGGATTTTTGAAGGATCCCAGGATGTTAAATATTTTTCGAGTAAAAAATAAAGAATATTTGAAAAAAAAATTTTTGAAAAAAAAAAAAATTCAAAAAAATTTTTTTTAAATTTTTTTATTGACAGAATTAAATTTCTGCACAATTAACGTATATCAAAGAATAATTAACCCTTGTGTAAAATTTGCAGCGTTTTTTCTAAATGGTATTGAAGAGCTCATCAGAACCTGCAATTGGGGAAAAAATCAAGGGCATAGGTCGAATGAGTGAAATTTCACAGGTTGTAGACCCGAATTTGCCCGTAGTTTAGGAATCACCTCATATTATGAGTTTAAATGGAAATCCATATAGATATGGGGGTTGGCTGGCTTTAGCCAACAGCCCCCCCCCCCCCCCCCTAGTTTATAATATTGGAGCTGCAGCCCGAGGAGGAGGAGGTTGACACGATTTTGATCATCTTTATTCGAAGGCACTTCTAGCGGTCGGAAAAATCTGAAATTGGTCTTAAAAAATCCAGTTTGGCGAGCGTAGTGCGAGAAAAGTCTGAAACCACCAATAAGTAGTTCCTTGTGGCGAATCTGAGCTCCTAAAGGGGAAAAAGCGGGAAATTAAACTTTTTCTTACAAATTTGAAATAAAATTTATTTGGTATTATTTTGGTATTTAATACCAAAAATCCGTTTTGGCGAGTAGATGACGAGAAAAATATGAAACCACCGTAAAGTTGTTCCACGTGGCGCATCTAAGCTCCAAAAGTGGGGCAAAAATTTTTAAAAATCTGTATTTTTTAAGAAAAAACGCTTCAAATTTTACACAAGGGTTTATTATTCTTTGATATACCTACGTTACTTGTGCAGAAATTTAATTTTGTCAATGAAAAAAAATTAAGAAAATTTTTTGATTTTTGTTTTTTATTTCAAAAAAATTTTTACTTTTTTGTTTCAAAATTTTCTTTCAAAAATTATTTAGGTTTTACTCGAAAAATATTTAACCTCCTGGGATCCTTCAAAAATCCCATTATTAGCCCCATGAAAGCCCTGTAGATCGCCAAGTGAAATCGGATCGTTCCGGGACCCAAAAAAATGGATTCTACGTCCAAAAATACTTCGAAAACGACACCTAACTCGACCCCATAGCTAAAAGCGTTAAAAAACCCTCTCGTAGCCCCATAGCGCCCCACGGGTTTGGGCGATCGGGCTGAAAACCTTGCGGGCACAACTAGATGGTAAACCGAGTATTTTTCCAAAATTTCAGTTTTAAAAAAAATGTCTACTGCTCAAAACGACCCGGACGGCGGACGGACATTTTGGATTTAGAATGTAGACCTTTTGAAACGGATAATGTCTAATTTTGAGGCCGATCAGAGTCGTCGACCCCCGTCGCGAAAACATAGGTGTATTTTTCCAAGAATAATAAACCAAAAAACTGCTCAATATGGGAAAACGAGTTGTTGGGTCTGAGGCGGGATACGGTCGGGGGTTGCTGGCGTTGCCCCCTAGTTCTTTTGTTGAAGCCCTTGAAAATGGCTGAATGAACGGCCGAATCTTCAGGAAACCAGAAGTTCATTTTATTGACAGAGCCTCAAGAACCAAAACAACCTAACGTTCATCACGGTCGACATACAATATCAATATAATATATTTATCTACAATATATCTACAATATTTTATAATATTATAATTTAACGTGTTAAGATATTATCGATGTTCGATAGTATTGCGGATGAAATATCGATACCAATATATATCGTACTTGAAGCATCGATTCTCTGTGCCAATATTGCTAAAAATATCGATAGTTTTAGGCAAATATTGAGTGTATTATAAAGCAAAATGAAAATGAATAATAATTGGGAAAAGCATGTACCATGTAATCCGCTCTGATCCTCGCACTATTCTGGGAGTTCGGGGGTGTCCTCTCCTGAAACGTACCGTAGTTTTCCTCTTGACGTATTGTTCGTATACTGAGCCTGCTTGGCCGCTACGACTCCCTCAGGCAAAACCTGATTAATTGTTTGTCACACTTTGTACATCAACATCAACCAGGGCAACAATTAATTATCTTCTTTTTTTTCAGATTACAAACATCAACCGAAGTTTGTGTGCTGTTGCGGAGCGTCGTTCCAATTTCTCGGGCAGATCACGTCACACAAGAAGAAAGCCTGCGAATGGATTTACGTCTGCCCTCATTGCGACCGGGTGTACAAGGACTTTGACAAGATGGAGGTTCACAAGAAGTCGCACAACACCGTCACGGCGATGGAGCGGGCGAAGGCTATCGTGGCGGAACCGCTGAAGAAAGATGACGCTCCGGATGGCGAAGCTGCGGCAGACAAGACTGAAAACGAACCCAAGAGTATTCCTAAAGTGGAGCGGGTGGTTCCGAAGAAAATGCTGATTGTGAAGCCGCCGCCGATCATACGTCCCAATTTCCCTCAGGGGATACTCGGGAATCGGCCGAAATTCATGCCAAACCAGGGCATGATGAACCCGGGGTTTCAAGGCGGGTTCAATCAGATGGGGATGATGAACCCGCAAATGGGAATGATGAATCCGCAAATGGGCATGGGGAATTGCGGCCCAATGAACATGGGCATGGGAATGGGGAATTTCGGGCCGAACATGTGCGGGCCGAATATGATGGGCGGGATGAACATGGGCATGAACATGATGAACATGGGCAACTTCGGGCCGAACATGGGTCCCAACATGATGGGCATGGGAGGGATGAACATGGGCATGAACAACATGGGTATGGGCAATTTCGGGCCCAACATGGGCGGCAACTTCGGGCCCATGATGAACCCCGGGCCGATGGGGCCGAAAATGGGGCCCAAAATGGGCCCTAACATGCCAGGCCCTAAGGCCGGGTCCAACCCGTTCTTGAAGGACGATCTCAAACGCGACAGGGAATTGTCACCTCCTGGAAGAAGAAGTCCGTCGAGAAGGAGCCTGTCCCCGCGAAGAAGAGATTCCCGAAGCCCTCGAAGGGACTCCCCGAGGAGAGAACCAAGACAAAACGACGGCTATCCTCCGTGGAGAGACAGTTCTCGAGACAGGTTAGTGTACTTGGGTCATTCTCCCAAAACCTCCGAATTTCGCGTTTCAAATTCCACCATTTTAAAAGTAACTTTTTCAACCAATTTCTTGTGAATTCCTTCTTAGCACATGCTACTGATGACACCTACCAAAAATCCTATCATAGAAGTTCACTATTCAAGAGATATAGCATGATCTCAAAATCACTATAGTTAGGGACTGATTACCTCAATATCATAACTGGTTGATAGGATCATCCTCCTTGGCTTTTCGACCTTGGTACTGTGGGGTAATTGAGGAGGTTTTGAGGGTGAATTAAAACAGGTTTCGAATTAAACCTGTTTTAATTCACCTGCAAAACCTCCTCAATTACCCCACCGTACCAAGGTTCAATATCATGGAAGTTAGGGACTGACTTACTCATGAAAAATGCAAGAAACATACAAAAAATCGACCTCTTTGTTATCACATCCCGAGTAAAATCACATTTAATTAACATCACACAGTTCAAAGTCAGATGCGTTCAAGAATTTTTTGTTGCTTTTAGTAAATAACGTCAGTCCCTAATTTATTTGGCATCAGTCCCTAACTATAAAGAAATGAGAAAAACTTAGGGACTGACGATTTGCACGTTTATCAGACGTGCACCCTACCACATGTCTTTATCAGGAAAAATAAATATTAGAATCTGTACTCCCTCTAAAAACACACAAACTGACACAGGTTACATTTTTTTCCTCTTATCTGACGAAGATACGTGACGGTTAGGGACTTACCCGTTTGATGCGAAATTCTCGATCTGGCTTCCTTGACACCCACAAATTAACTGAAAAGTTGATAGGTTGCCCTGGAAAAGGTTACCAATGTAGCCAACACTTGGAAACTTGGTTGCCGTGCTCTGGAGAGTGGTGGCGCCGTGTTAAAAAAAAAGTTAGGGACTCGTCGAAAAACCTGGGGACAAGGGTTCAAGGCTACGTATTGTAGGGTTGGCCGCTAGAGAGCGTGCCTACCATCTCTTGGGATATTTCTGTGAGTTATATGAAATCGTGTGTGAAAGAAAAAAACGGTTACCATTACTCATAAGAGAGTAATTGATTTTTGAAGTTAGAAATTTTAGTCAGGGGACAGGTTAGGGACTGATTTTTTGGCACTTTGAATTTAAATTTTGATATGGAAACGAGTGAATATTGAGATTGAATTTGATTGGAAATCAAGGTCAGGGTGTCTATTTTCCGTTGGTAAAAAAAAATCCACTCTAAGTTAAACGCAGAGCCCACAAACTCCAAGGGACATGAATTCCGACATGTTGGGAGAATGACCCACTTACTACTTGGAGGGAACCTTCCTTCATGGCATGTAAGTTGGAGCATTTACGATTTGCATCGAGAACACTCAAAAATCTACTATATTACAGCTCCAGCCCAAGGAGAATGAGGAGGATGCGGTACTTCTAGAAGTCGGGGGGGGGGGGGGGGGGGGGGGCATGTCAGTGAGTAGATGACTAGTTGATGTACTTTCTAAAGGTGAATGTTTTTTCCTACCGTGATTTCAAGAAAAGTTACAGTGCGTTCATTCTATTTTGCCGTTATATTATATACTAGCCGGTTACCCGTGCAATGCACGGGAGTTTGACGGGGGGAGGTCCCTTCTTTCATCACCGAATACCTGTTATTAGTTTTACTTCAACAGTTACCGAAGTCTGGTAACCCATTATAGAAAACGGAAGCATATGTGCAGATGATGAGGGGATGGAGTCCTCGGCAAGGCAACGTATGATTGTCCATGAGAAAAAACAGGGGTTTCCAGAAATGCGCAAACTCTTTTGAACGACTGGTTGGTTTAAATAGCTTAAAACCTTCCCCGGCTATTCCGATCATTTTGCTGAAAAACTGACTGTAGTTGCACTCATTGATGTTAAACGCATTTCTCTTTCTTCGGACGATTCATTCGCTCTCATTTGTGATTTGCGCTGAGCTTTATGGGAGCGGCGGCCAAGTGCAGATTTCTTTGGGCGCATTCTGATGAGCACACTGGTTGATGGGACTATGGAGTAAATCGAGAACAAAAAGTGTTTTTTTAATGAGTGAAAACGGTAGATATATTCAAAGTAGGTAGATTCAAGAAAAAATCGTTAAAAAATGTTTTTAAAATTAAAATTGTATTAGTTTTCAAAAATTTCGTTAATAAACATTTAATCAGCCGAGTTATCAGTTTCGCTGTCTGAAAAAGCCATGGCAGACGTCGCTTGTAACTAGTTAGTTTTGTTGTTATTAGCTATTAAACATCATTTTTAATCGACCTAAGACTCGAAATTTGCTTGAATCACTTGAAATACTAAACTAATTTTTATAAATGACGAAAATCGATTCGACTTTTTTTTAAATCAGTAGTAAAAATCGATTCACGATTTTTACAAAAATCGGAAGTAAAAAATCGATTCACGTAAAAAATCGGAACCTGAAGATCGATTCAAAAAAATCGAAAAATCGGAACAAAAAATCGATTATTTTGAAAAAAATCGGAAATCGATTCCCATCCCTACTCAGGACTCATTTCAGCCAGAAAAGTCCCCTTCCCCGTGCTATCCCGATCATTTTTCAAAAAACCATCAAAATCCGTCCAGTAGTTTGCCCCCCCCCCCCCCCCCGGTCCCACCATCCAGCCGGTTCCCCCTTGCAACGCACGGGATTTTGAAATGTTCGGAAAGTTAGGTGCCATGAAGGTACTCACTCAGCTGACTGGGGGTCAGTCATTCATTTCCAGCAGTTGCTCCGGAGCACCCCTTTCAAATTTCAACATCGTAGGTAGGTTGAATAGGAAAGAAAATAGCTCCAGAGCTCTCTTAGCTGATCGGGGGTCAGACATCTGTTGTCAGCCATCCCCCGGGGCCTCACTTTCAAATTTCAACGGCTCATGCTGACGCGAAATTTTATCGCAACGTAATTTCGCCCTCATATTGCTATCTCGTTTCCCTTGTCATGAAAACCTAATATCGGTCAGATGTAACAAACGGCGCATGCTACAGAAATCGTTCTGGAGTCGTTGGAATCAGCTTGAAAACCTCATTCCGGTGAGCCATGTCCCGTCGAAGTCGGACAAAAATATTCGTTCTGCCTTTCAGGCTTCCTAAGATACGCCAAGGACGCACGAAACATCAAATTCCCGTCCATCACCTATCAACGATGCACCCGTGGTAACCCGTCAACTTACTTTTTCATAGTAACAACGCTTGTTGGTTTCTCGTAGTGAAGCATAAAATTCCCTAAGATGCGCCAAGGATGTAAACAACTTCCGTCGTGAAGGACTCAGGTTTCAGCCAGAACGGCCGCCGTTCGAACCCGTTTGAATAGCCTAAAACCTTCCCCGTGCTATCCCGATCATTTCGCAAAAAACCGCATCAAAATCCGTCCAACAGTTTGGCCGTGAAAGGGAGACATACGTACATACAGACACCGATCATTCTTAGAGAGATTCCCCAATTTGTATTACACCGTAGGAGCCCAAAACTCACTGCTATGGCTTCAAATTATGAAGTTCTTTCAGAAAAAAGTATTAGTCGACAATCGGTTCCCGGGCCCATTGAGAGCCCACATAACACAAAATCCTCAATGTAAGTACAAACCAGATAAAACTAAAGACCCCATAAAACACCTCTTTCCCTGAATGATCATCCTTGCTGTCTTCCTTCCCCTTTGGTCCTCTATATATATACTCTCATCAATAGGCAATTAAATAACCAAGGCGACCACCGTACTGACAATGGCCCAATAATCCCCAGATCGAACCTTGCGAGGCGCTCTAGAGGAAGGCCAACACACCAAATGGACTTAGTTAAAATTAGATCTAAATTTATATAAGAGGATCTACTTCTGTGCAACGTGAGGCTGCTCCTCGCAGAACCTCCATCTAAGATATAAATGTTGTAATGTGCCGGCAGGTTACTGTAGAACTCCTGAAGAGCCCTAACCCTGATCAAGGACGGGCGAAAGGCGCCTCGAGACCATTAATTGCATATTTTATTAAATGCAATTAACACCATAAACAGTCTACGGGGGTTTCCCTCACAACTTCATATGTTGATAATATCGCAGCACTCTATGCGGTGTGGGTGGGGGCCCCAAGTATGAAATCCTAGAGGCCGAGTGCTTCCCAGAGTAACTATTGACCCGAAGCTTCTGCTAGGGTCGTGGCGCTCCCTGGTTGTTGTCTGCATAACGCCCCGTGTGCTCCCGAGGCACCAAAATTTGTCAGAGCGTCAACCATTACATTCCTTCTGCTCATGCCGACACAAAAATTAAACGTATAAATTATTCTATTTCATTGCAGATCCCGCAACTGCGACGACAATCCGTTCCGCAGAGACGACGATCGCCCCGACCGTCCGGACAGACCTTCCCCCTGGGCGCAGCGCTCCATGACGCGGGAGGAGTTCCTGTCGACCAACCAGAAGGGCGACGGTAGAGAAAACTTCCCCAAGTCCGATCTCAAGAACGATCCCTTCCCCAAAGGTAACTCACAACCAACCATCCAACGCTATTTAAGAGATGCAGCCCGAGAAGGAGAACAAGGAGAACTCGTTCTTTAACAAATCGGAAAAAATATTCATTTGTCTTGAAATATTGAGCTGGGCGAGTGAGTAGATATTTAGAAAAGCCTGAAAACACCAAAAAGTTGGCTCAATGTGGTGTTCGAAGAGTTCAAAAAATAGGAACAAGGCCAGTTTTATAGAAAGTTGTGAATGTGTGGAGGGGCGTGGCTGGCAGAGGGCTCAAATCCTATTTTCATTTATTTTGTCACAATTTTTAATAAACCATTACCTGCATTTCTTTAAGAAGAAAAACTATTCATTATCGAAAAGCGAGTAGAAGGGGTCTGAGGCCAGGCGGAGTATGATTGGGGGTAGGCTAGCGTAGCCAGCAGTGGCTCCTTAGTCTGTTCTATTAAAGCTGGAGAACCACCTTTATTGTAGGGTTCTTCAACAACAAAAATTGTAATTTGTCTTGAAAAATTTAGCTGGGCGCGTAGATAACTGGAAAAGTCTGAAAACCACAAAGTTCGCTCAATGTAATCCGAAAAAGCGTTCAAAGTTTTCAAAAAGTAGGAACAAGGCCAGTTTTAAAGAAAGTTGCGATGGGGGGAGGGGCGGGGGTGGCAGAGGGCTCAAATCCTATTTCCATACATCATCAATTTTTGGATTTTTGCACCCTTCACTTCGTAGAACTCCATTTATTAATTGGGATGGAAAAGATTACACTAAGTGTAATCTTTTCCATCCCAACAGAAGTAAGTCTTACTTCTGTTCACCGCAAAATAGCGTAGAACAGAAGTAAGTGTAATCTTTAACAGACTAGGGCGCCACCCCTACTGGCTACGCCAACCTCCGACCTGCTGTACCGAGCCATTAGATTGTATCGGAGGCCAGTTATGGCCCATTACAATCTGTTCTGGTCCTTTGGTGCCTGATCCATATGCTGCTCTCCTTCGAAGGCTTGGCTCTTGGTCTTATCTTGCCAATTCTGCTAGGGGTAGTGCCGCCTTACATTATATGGTGGTTCTCGGTCTTCTCAAACACTCCCCCAGGAGACACAGCAGGCCCCCTTGTCCCCTACGGCGTTGGCCAAATCATTCTGATGCGCCCAGGATGGCCCACGTGGAGGTGCCGAGTTTCGTAGGGATACTTTTATCTTTCGCGATTTCTTATCTGGGACAGGAGTCATCGCAACGGCCTATCTACTATTCCACCTCTTCTTATAGCTTGTGGTGTTCGGATCATTGGCGGTTGCGGAATGCAACAGACCAGTTTTCGGATTCTCGGTGGTTGCTCATATGTGGTCACCACACAATCCACATGATGACCACCGACAGCACCAATACCTATTGGTATACTCTGCTCCCTCTTCTTATAGCTTGGAGTTTTCCCATTGCCCGACTGTATCCTACCTGGCCTCAGGCCCCCTCTACTCGTTTTGAGTCTGATTTTGGTTTATTATTCTTGGAATAATACACCTATGTTTTCGCGAAGGAGGTCGACGACTCCGATCGGCCTCAAAATTTGACATTGTCCGTTTCAAGAGGTCTACATTCTAAATCCGAAATTTTTTTTAAAATATGAAATTTTGACAAAATACTCGGTTTACCGTCTAGTTGTGCCCGCAAGGTTTTCAGCCCGATCGCCCCAACCCGTGGGGCGCTATGGGGCTACGGGAGAGATGTTTTGAATGTTTTTAGCTATGGGATCGAGTTAGATGTCGTTTTCGAAGTATTTTTGGACGTAGAAACCCTTATTGGGGGTCCCGAAACGATCCGATTTCACTGCGGCGATCTATGGCTTTCATGGGGCGGAAAAATGGGATTTTTGAAGGAGGTCAAATATCTTCCGAGTGGAACATAATTTTTTTAAACATTTTTTTATCGAAACTGTGTTAATTTTTGCTCAAGTAACGTATATCAAAGAATAATAAACCCTTGTGTAAAATTTGCAGCGGTTTTTGGACCATATTGAGCCAAGTTTTGGTGTTTTCAGAATTTTCTCGTTATCTTCGCGCGGAGCTGATTTTTTTTAGCATGGAACATGCTTTAGCCTTGAGCTAACTGCCCGAAAACGTGACGCGAGATGGCTGACGTAGAAGTGTCATACGAGTATTAGGAGGTTAGGAGAACAAAGGAGCTATTTTTTATCAAACAATGGGCTTCTTGAAAAGGTCAGAATTCAGCATTTCTGACAACATATTCGGATTCAGCACCCTTTAAAACCCATAAACCCCAATTTTTAGTTCGAAAATCCGTATAGGTACGTGCTGAGCTGTTTTCGAAATGTTAGAGATTTTGAAATGAACGCCGGGCAATTTTGACGTCACACCTCGCCAGGCTGGGCGTCGAGTAGTTGGGCACTGAGCCGCCAGAGCGCTAAATAATAAATCTGAACAGAATCGGTATAAAAACACTCGGCCCGGGTCGATTTTTGAATAACCTTCTTTGATAATAACCTCGATGCTCAATTTTCGAATGACCTTCTATAATGATTAACCCGATTTTCGATTTTTGGTGTCGAATTTTCGCATAGTAAAGTTGGGTGACTTGCGTAGATGAGAGAGAGAGGGATCTCCCGGCCAATCAAAAGACGACGAAGCAGCCCACGCCATGTACCCTCTCCTGACCTCGGAATTCGAATATCATATTTTTCCTAAGGCCCTATAAATAATTGAAACGGGTTTTCTGCAATATGGACCCGTTTTCGTAACTTTTGAAGCACGACCTTTGCAGGAGAAACATTTTAAAAACGCTGCAAATTTTACACAAGGGTTTATTATTCTTTGATCTACATTACTTGTGCAGAAATTTAATTCTGTCAATGAAAAAATTAAAAAAAAGTTTTTGGATTTTTATCTCAAAAAATTTTTTTTTGGATTTTGGTTTATTATTCTTGGAATAATACACCTATGTTTTCGCGACACGGGTCGACGACTCCGATCGGCCTCAAAATTTGACATTATCCGTTTCAAGAGGTCTACATTCAAAATCCGAAATGTCCGTCCGCCGTCCGGACCGTTTTGGGCCTAAAAATGGGATTTTTGAAGGATCCCAAGAAATTAAATATCTTTCGAGTAAAAATTAAAGAATTTTTGAAAAAACACATTTTTGAAAAAAAAAAAATCCCCTCAAAAATTTTTTTTGAAATATAAAAATCCAAAAAAAATTTTTTTTTTAAATTTTTTTATTGACAGAATTAAATTTCTGTACAAGTAACGTAGGTATAGCAAAGAATAATAAACCCTTGTGTAAAATTTGCAGCGTTTTTGTTATCAAACAATTGCCAATTGTTGAATTCTTTCTGCTTGGCAACGTTACTAGGCAAAGCATGCTCCATGTTTCTTGAATTTTAGCCAAAGGCTCTAAGCAGTACCCTGTGGGGTTTTTTTTTTTTTTTTTTTAGCATTTCTTTCCTTGAGAATGTGATATCTTCCCTTCATTACGTTTATTTATTTATTTATTTTTCAAATGTTTCCGTTTTTTAGAAGTAGGTACTTTACAATAAAAATGGTTCTCCTCGTAAACCAGGCTGGAGCTCTAATAGAAGAGTTTCCTTCCAACGAACTCCTCCTAAACGTTCCTTCTATTCCGCAGACTACCGGAGCCAGTTCACTCCCGACCGACGTGACGACGTGTTCTCCCGAGACTACAGGGACTTCTCCCCCCGGGACGACGGTCCTCCAGGACTCGCCAGGTACGGCGTCGCCAGCGGAAGCTACAAACGGGAAAACCCCGACCCGCTTTCCAAACACCCGGCCAAAATGTCCCGCCCGTTTTGAAACCCATTCTGCAAAAGACCCCACAATAATATAACCATCACCCTGTTATGAACTCTGTTATATGAATTTTTAGAGAATGTCGTGTTGTGAATTTTCATTAACTTGATTGTAGTTCGTGCAATCGCCACAAGGTCCAAACTTCTGATGTATTCCAATAAAAACTTAAGCGTTCATTTATTTTGCTTCAACTCCTCCACCTGGGTTTTACTAGCGGACGCGCATTTCACTCAATCTTGAAGAAACACGTTAGGGGGGACGGAAATAGCATCGGGTGGCTGTAAATCGAGCGCCATTACTGAACGAGGGATGAGGAACCTAGAAAAGCAATAAAACCCAAAACGAGCGCAGGAATGTTGCGTTAAGGGGACATCTAAATCGAGCGCAAGGAAACCGACCAAAATTGGGGGTGGAATTCACAGTTGGGAATTTTGGTTTATTATTCTTGGAATAATACACCTACGTTTTCGCGACGGGGGTCGACGACTCCGATCGGGCTCAAAATTTGACATTATCCGTTTCAAAAGGTCTACATTCTAAATCCGAAATGTCCGTCCGCCGTCCAAGCCGTTTTGGGCAGTAGGAATTTTTTAAAAAATCTGAAATTTCGGCAAAATACTTGGTTTACCATCTAGTTGTGCCCGCAAGGTTTTCAGTCCGATCGCCCAAACCCGTGGGGCGCTATGGGGCTATAATGGGGCTACGGGAGGGGTTTTTTGGAGGCTTTTAGCTATGGAATCGAGTTAGGTGTCGTTTTCGAAGTATTTTTGGACGTAGAATCCATTTTTTGGGGTCCCGGAACGATCCGATTTCACTGGGGCGATCTTTAGGGCATTCGTGGGGCTAAAAATGGGATTTTTGAAGGATCCCAGGATGTTAAATATTTTACGAGTAAAAAATACAGCATTTTTGAAAAAGACACATTTTTGAACAAAAAATCAAAAAAAAATTTTTTATTTTTTCATTGACAGAATTAAATTTCTGCACAAGTAACGTATATAAAAGAATAATAAACCCTTGTGTAAAATTTGCACCGTTTTTTTTTTTAACTCGAGCCAAGTGCGCCCTCCTCCGGAACTGCATCACCCTTATTCAGAGTCCAACGCTGGCCACCCTCCACTCAATGCAGGCTCTCCTCGCTCAACTCGCACTTGAGTCAAAATTGGCAGCCCTGACAGTGTAACCGTAGCAGAAGGTGATGACGTTTTTGTTATTTTTGCGGTTCCGCCATCCGGGCAGTAGGAATTTTTTGTTTAAATCTGAAATTTTGACAAAATACTAGGTTTACCATCTAGTTATGCCCGCAAGGTTTTAAGGCCGATCGCCCAAACCCGTGGGGCGCTATGGGGCTACGAGAGGGATTTTTGAAGGGTTTTGGCTATGGGATCGAGTTAGATGTCGTTTTCGAAGTATTTTTGGACGTAGAGTCCATTTTTTGGGGTCCCGGAAAGATCCGATTTCACTGTGGCGATCTATAGGGCTTTCATGGGGCTACAAATGGGATTTTTGAAGGATCCCAGGAGGTCAAATATTTTTCAAGTAAAAAACAAGATTCTTGAAAAAAAAAAAAAAAAAAAAATTTTTGTTGAAGAATAAAAATCCAAAAAACAATTTGTTTTCTACAAATCTTTTCATTGAAATAGAATTAAATTTATGCCTAAGTGAAGGGTGCCATATGCAAGGACGGTCTGGTTTTGGGGGAACGGGGTGCGAAATGTGACTCAATACAAAAAACCTGATTGAGGCATGGGGTTGAGAATAAAGCAAATGAGACTGAATTCTGAGTACCCCTTGACATGCTGCACAAGAATTCTTAAATTGATTTGAGTTATAAATGTAGATTACTAAGGTTGAGGAACCCCCATTTTCAGTCCGTTTAACACACAAAAGCTGCGAGTATCATTCCAATGGCCGTATTCTCATCCCCGTGCCCCGAAGAAAATTAAAAACTTGAAAATCTCGTTTAAAAATTGATTTTGAGTACGAAATTGCATTACAATCTTCTACCCTACCACCAAAGAGTCTCACAGAATTTTTTCTGATTTTTGGCTCAACTTTTATTTTTGAAAATGTGGCAAGCTGAAAATTTGCGTTTTTTTGAGAATCACCCATAAGGAAATCTTGGTTGTAAGGAAAATGAATCCTTTCCCCTTGCGATTCCTTATAGCCAGGTTTCACTGTAATGGGTTTGGGGGAAGGGTTTCACGAAGAAATAGGTTTTGGGGTCGAGCGAAAGTCCCTTACCCTTCAGAACGCTGGTTATTTTTAACTGAGATTCTGCTTGAATGTCCTTCAACACAGCCACCACCACCGGCAGAACAGCAGATAAGGACAGATCCGTGACCCACGCACATTGCCCTAGGGATGTCCATACTGAAGAAAAATATCGATATTCGATATATCGATAGTTTTAAAAATATCGTTTTACTAGGTCGATATATCGTAGAAAAATATCGATATTCGATATATCGTTTAAAAATATCGATATATCGGATATTTGTCCAAATTTAAAAAAAAAATCCAGGCCTTTCACGACTTTTGATTACTAGTTAATAAATTGAGGTTATAAATTCTTCGAATAATCTGTAATGAGTAGGTAATTATTTGTAAAATCATAGAAACAATTTATTTGCTTAGTTTATAATGTTCTGACAAAACATTCAGTACATTGCACTAAAATGAATTGTGTGGATCTGCTCATCAACATTAAGTACATTATTAACTCTTCACACATGTGATTTTGAACCGGTAAAGGGATTAGGAAATGAATTGAAAGCCGAGGTCTATAATAGATAATATCTGAAAGTATTTCAAATCAAATACCATGTTCAATTATTGAACATATTATGTTCAAATCAAATAAGTACCACGTTCAATAATTGAACATGGTACAATGGCTAATTGTACATTGCTAACATGGTTCAATCAATAATTGAACATATTATGTTCAATAATTGAACATGGTATTTGATTTGAAATACTTTCAGTACAATTACCTACACGGTCTTTGATCCTATTTCTAGCTGGTGTTCGGATTTATGTCGGATCTCTTTCAAAAATATCGGTTCCCGATATTTTCAAAATAATATCGATATATCGGTGGAAAAAATATCGCTCAAAAATATCGATATTTCGATATATCGATATTTTTTGAGTGTCCCTGATTGCCCCCAAAACCATCATGTTTTCGTTTCAGAGCCGCTTTCTTTTGGCTCAAAACCATTGAACACCTTGAACCCAAACCCATTCCTTTTTCTGGCAGCGAAAATCAACTATTCCCCCACAACCATTACGCTCATATGCAAAAGGGCCCAATCGCCATTTTTTTTCGAATGCTGGTTTTCTGCGTTTCGGGGTCCAGGACGACAAGGTTCACTTGCAGAAATAAGAATTAGCCCCAGTGGGCCCTTTTACATATGGCACCCCCCTTCAAGTAACCTATATCAAAGAATAATAAACCCTTGTGTAAAATTTGCAGCGTTTTTCAAAATGTCAGGAGAGCGGCCAGTTTTCTGCCATGAAGAAAAGGTGATGGTGCGGCAGTTGGTCCTACATTATGTGCGACTTACCTATGAAATGATATGCCATTGCCTTTGGCTTGTCGGTTGGAGCAGTTGACAGCAGCACACGACACACCATAGCCATGAAATATTTGATATATCTGATGTGACACGTTCAGTTCCTCCTATACTGGTAGTGGAGTAACGCCCTCTTTCTGCCTACATGTAGTGGGGGGGGGGGGGGGGTCGAGAAGAAAGGCGGACCGAAACCGGAGTACGTTGAAGGATAGGCGGTTCCCATTCAGGTAGTTCTTATAAGTTCCTTGGTCAGGTCACCAAGCGAACACCGTGTGTTGCCAAACGGCAATCTGAAAGGCGGAAAAAGAAACTAGTTGTTATGAGCGATCTGGTGGTAGTTGGCGGAACTAACAATGAAGATGGCGACAAAGGCATTTTCGGGAGAAGTTGAGTAACAGAGAGCAATTTGGTGTCGCGATCGGAGTGACGCTGGGAGACGATGCAGCCTCGCAAGAGTTAAAAAGGTATGTGCTAAATTGATATCACAAAACAAATGGTTTTAAATTAAGCAGGAAATTAAGGCGGTTCTCAACCCTGTGGATGAGGGCGTTAAGATCACTTCGGTCAGGAGTTTAGGCAAAAACGGGATATTAATTAGAGGTGCGGAAAAGCAGGATGTCAAGAAAATTTTGGAGAACCCGAAGCTCAAAGATATTGGCCTTATTGCGTCTTTGCCAACAAAAAAAACTGCCTCGGCTGGCCATTTATGGAGTCCCATCAGCGTTAACTGATGAGGAAATAAAAAAAAGTCTCATTAAACTTAATCAACTGGAAGAAAATGAAATAAAAGAGCAACTGAAACTGGCGTTCAAATTCGGGAAAAGAGACGGGCTGATGACTAACTGGGTTGTAGAAGTGAGCCCTAATCTTCGGAAGAAGATGCTAAAATTGGGGAAAGTATTTTTGGCATGGAGTTCGTGCAGAGTCGAGGACTACATTAGGATAGCGAGATGTTTCCGGTGCTCTGGACTAAATCACGTACAGAAATATTGCACAGCACTCTCTCCTCGATGTGGGCACTGCTCGGAAAATCATGAAACTAGAGAGTGTGGGAAAAAAGAATCTCCAGCGTCCTGCGTAAACTGCAAGCATTACGGACTTAAACATGACCACGCGGCTAATGACAAAACTTGCCCAAGTCTAGCTAATGCAATACAGGGACTTTTAAACCGCACGGATTATCATGGGCAGTAATGAGAACATTCTAGAACCTGGTGACTCTCCATTTGAGTGTGAAAATGTCAATGATCTCAACTCGTTTTTCTCGAGAGCCAAGCTGTCGGTCTGGACTTTGAACATTCGAAGCATCCAGGCAAATTTTGACCAACTTGTTTGCTACCTCGACCAGCTGACCTTCAAACCAAAGGTGATCGCCCTCACGGAAATCTGGTACCTACTCGGAAAACTGTGACTACTCAGCATTATACAAGCGTCAGGGCTACGACCTCCACTCATCGACGGCTACGATAAACAAAGCGTGCGGTGTGATTGTTACATAGCCCAAGACGCAAACATCGACCGGTTGCAAGAATACGAGATTCATGGAGCATCAACAATCGGTTCAACAACATCGGCATCATCATACAATAATATAAAATTGTGTTGGCCGCCGTCGGCCGTAAGCCGTGTGGTAGCCGTGTGGTTTGTTGGTACGGGATAACGCGTCCCCGAGTGAGTTTTTTCACTTTACGCTCGCTGGCCGTTTAGGGGGTCGAAAAAAATACGAAAAAATACGAGCCGTATAGATCAGACCTAGAGGTAGACGTCGGTCAAATCGAAAATCCGAAATTCGCCCGGGAAATTCGTCGAAAAATCGTCTTTCTCCCGTTTGTCCTACGTTTTCCACTTTCAACTCGCGCCAAAGGCCGTTTAAGGGGTCGAAAAAATTACGAAAAAATACCAGCCGTATAGATCAGACCTGGAGGAAGACGTCGGTCAAATCGTAATTCGGAAATTCGCCGGAAATTCGTCGAAAAATCGTCTTTCTCGCGTTTGTCCCACGTTTTTTCGGGTTCAAAAATACCCAGTAAGGAGCCATTTTTTGGGTATGGTATCCGCGAGCCAAATGCGCGCCAAAATATGGCCAATCCGATTCCGAAGTCAGATTTCAAAAAAACCGAGGGGGAGGGGGCGATTTCACGGTGAGAAGACAATTGGATCGTTTTAATTCGCGCGGGGTCCGCAGGCTCATACTACCCCCCCCCCCCCCCCCCACCCACCCAACGACCTTCCAGCACCCTTTCCCTGCCTCCACCCTTCCCCTTCCGCCACCCTTTCCCCCCACCTCCGAAACCACCAACAGTAGTATTACAGTTTCCAGTGTAGTTAGTAGTCCGAATAAGCTTTCCCCTGTCCGAATAAGCGCTCGGCCGAGCGAAGCGAGGCCTTATGTCTGAGTAGGGGTTTGAACGTGTCCATCGATGCTACGCACCCCACAGGCGGCAATAAACCCCACAGGCGGCAATACACCCCACAGGCGGCAATACACCCCACTAGGGGAGCGAGCGAAGCGAGCCAGAGAGACTAGTCAACAATAATAATCATAATTGCCTCACACTAAACTAACTTGCCAAATCATTTTTCTGTATCGTTGCACACATTAATCGGGAGAGAATGAGGCCTAGACAGGTCCCTGACCTATAGGCCTAGACTTAAGTATTGGGAATGTACTCAAAACAATTTGGAATACGAACGAATTGTAAATGTATATCTGTAAACATTTGTGAATAAATTGAAATTGAAATTGAAAATTGAAATGTCGATGAAAGGCCGCGGATACGTGGTGAAAGATACCATAACTGGTTTAAAAACAGTGTGGTAAAGGGGCAGACTATAAGGGGTGGTGGAGGTCTGCTGGACAGCGGGTCCATAAAGGATTCAAGAATAAAATTAATGAAATTGGACCTTCATGGTCACTGAAAGGGATCCGGAATCCAAACTTGGATGAGGATTCGAATGACACTAACTAAAAGAATGAAAAGAACGTAATTAACCTAGGCTAGTAAACTTGCAATAAATAAATGTTATACTGCGTGAATTTACTATAAATCTTGGAGAATCATGTGATTTCTCTACACCAGGGGCGGATAGGCGGTTTTGACCGGCCCGGGCGATTCAATTTGACCGGCCCTACCCCGCCCCCTCCACCACCACACACAGTTACCTATCCAAAGACATTACTTTTAATACCTACCGAAAGAGAAAACTAACAGCGACTGTATTTAGAACAAATAAAAGTGGCGTTTGGTATGTGAATTAGTTGGTACCGTTTACGCAAACAAAATAGCGCTTCAAGCTATTTTGCACATTTCATCAGTAGGTACATAATCCTTATCCTTGTCAACAATAAAAAAGAAGGCTCGCAAGAGGAGCATCTGGCTGAAGCACTGAGCCGAGAGGCTTTGGGCATTTCTGGCCCTCCTCACCTTCACCACTCCACCCAATCTCTCATGTATGTCCCCCGCTTGATAATTTCTTTCGAATTCTCTAGGCTCAACCTCAGGCCCATGGTAAATTTAGCCTCGGAAAGAAATTCTCGATTCATTTTATTTTTGAGTTCGGTACTCCATTCTGCGGTTTCAAATCAAATTTTGATTCTCGTACCTCCTCGGCTTCTCCCCCGCGTGAAAGGGCGCTCGCTCCAGGACGTCGGAGGTCAAAACGTCGACAAAAAAAACTCCCCCGACGAATATTTCAGACTGTTTATTATACTAAAAAGATCATTTTTTTATTACAACATACAAAACGGTCTTGACAAGTGTATAAAACAGCCGACAAATGACACAAGCTTATGTACAAGTATTTACACTGAAAATTATACAAAGCTATAAACTATAAATATATCAGTCTATCAACATAACAAATGGGGGGGGGGGGGGGGGGGGAGCAGTTTAGCTGCTCGGCAAAATAACTCGAATCAAAGAGGACCTCAAAGGTGAATTGGTCGGAATTTAATTCGAGGAAAACAGTATTGGGCCAAATCTGATTTGGTAAAATTTACCATTAATCAGATTTGGTAAAATATTATTTTACATACAAACAAACGATCGAATGATGAATAATTCATCTTATTAGATTCTAATTATTAGAAGAGCCCCGATTAACCCTGTTAAGACAACGGTGGATCCTGAGGCCCAACACTGTTTTCATCATACAGTATCAATAAACTTATTTTTGGCGTTTGAGGTTATTTTGGAATCTGCTGCCACGTCTATAAAATATTCGGTGGTGTTTGAGGAAAAAAATTACGTGGACCAAAATTTCACTTTGAAGACCATTAAGTTTCAATTTAATTTTTTTTTTTTTTATCGAGTAGATACAAACGATTCCCACCCGGCACAAAATAAATCAAACGACCATCAAGTACCAAAAGGGAGAAACAAAACTCGTAGAATCAGTCGGTTCTGTCTACTGATATGAAGAGATATTTTCTCGTTACGTATATCTTGTTAATTAATAAGTTTTGCAATTCTATCCAACATCTAACACACCAAAGGGGGGGGTTTCGGCAAGTTTTTTTTTCACCGCTACGACAAATTGACTGGCTGGGTCTTCCGTGGATTCCGATCTGACGTAACAAATGTAAATATTTTACAGCCAGAAGGTTGAAGGACAGCAGCGAAAGAGAAGGAAAACAACGAAGAAATCTGTTTCGGAAAGTGAATTTTTCTATATTCTCCTTCTCTTCGATAAAAAAAAAAGAAAAAAAAGCGGGCGAAGATTCAACCAATCAGGAAGAAGCTATTTGAATCCAAAGAAAAAACCTTTCGGGCGAACGTGACACTGAAATTTGGTTTTTGAGGCTCAAAACCATTTTAACTCATTTTCAATTGGTGTTCCGACGAATCTGCATAATATGCTTTTTTTTGTTGATTTAAAAAAAAAAAACATTATTTTTTCTTTATTTTTCTTTAGTACCAAAATACGATTTCCTTAAAATTTGGGCGGTGCTGAATGGGATAACACGTACTCAAATATACGAACTCAAATTTTTTTTAATGGATTCCACTATGAAAAATCATTTTCAAATCTAAAATAGGTAAATAAGAAGAAAGCATCGGAAAATGTAATTTTTTCCCCCATTTAAAGCTATTTTTCGGTTTTTGGAAAAACGATCAATTTTTGTGATTTTGAATTAATTTAATGAATATATTGATTAGTTAACAATCCTATCGTTCTTTGATGAAGTACAATCAATATTAAATGTTCTCAATTGTACAATCAAATTTTGATTGTTCAATTGAGGCGGTGGATTCCCGTGGAATAAACCGGGAGACGCGATTTCTCATTAAATGAGTCAAATGCAAATTTTGGCATCACTAAACGAGTGCGACAATTTTGAACTAATTCAATTAAGAAGGGAGCCAGTTAATAATTGACTCTCAATTATTGAGATTGAAAAAAATGAATGTAGACAGTTTTGACACGAACTGTCGAATGGAGAGAGTTTTGGAACGAATCCCAGAGTTTGGGAACCAAAACCAGTGGAAAGGATACAGTTTTGCTTGATTATGAAGTCATTTTTCGAAGGAGCAAGGGAAAATGCTTCAGAGTCCACTGCTAACTAGATTTGGCCGAAAATGAATGTAAGACAGTTTTGGAATCCACCGCCTCAATTATTGATAGGACCACCCGGGAAAAATATAGGAAAATGTGTTTAAAAAAAATTGATTCTTTAAAACCATTTTTCGGTTTCATTTGGAAAAATGATCAATTCCTTCATTTTTACCAGTAACTTGAAAAGCAGTTTTTTTTTTTTTTTTTTTTTTTTTTTTTTTTTTTGAGTGTGTGTTGTAATTAACTTTCCAATCTAAAATGAAATGAATGAGAACAAAAAATAAAAATAAAACCAGAAAATAGGATTCTTCCCCCATTTTTTTTCAACCCTACTAGAAAAAAAAAAAAAAAAATAATAATAATAATAATAAAAAATTCTTTCGGAATTGATTAATTTTTTAAATTTTTATTTCTTATTTTATCGAATAAATTTATTGATTGGTTTAAAACCAATTGTTTTCGAAGTTTCTATTATAACAATCAATGAGCTCCTAGAATGATTTAAATAATTTTTTTCTTTTTTTTTTCGGGAAAGGTCATGGCTTCAAAAGTTACGAAAAAGGGTCAACATTGCAGAAAAACCCGTCTCTATTATTTATAGGGCCTTAGGAAAAATATAATATTTGAGTTCCGAGGCCTGGGAGGGGGTACATGACGCGGTCGTCTTTTGATTGGTCGGATCTGTGCAAGTTAAGCAACTTGAAAAAAAAAAAAAAAAAAAAGCGGGCGAAGATTCAACTAATCAGGAAGAAGCTATTTGAATTCGAAGAAAAACCCCTTGGGGCGAATGTGACACTGAAATTGATATTTTAGTCATTTAATAAGAGCATAATTAAAAAAGAAACGAGCCGGTATCAGGGCCTTCGTTTTGGAGAGAGGCCAACCTCGCCGTCGAAAATTGCTCTGATTGCACTGAAATTTGGTTTTGAGGGGTAAAAAAAAACAAAAAAAAAA
The DNA here is from genome assembly GCA_955831195.1 of Pilophorus perplexus. Taxonomy (NCBI): domain Eukaryota; kingdom Metazoa; phylum Arthropoda; class Insecta; order Hemiptera; family Miridae; genus Pilophorus; species Pilophorus perplexus. Next base: position 48,569,899 of record OY037009.1, read on the forward strand.
AAAAAAAAAAAACGCGAAAAGCCGACTGAAAATTGAGCATCGAGGTAACCATTCAAGGTCATTCAAAATTGACCCAGTGTTTTCAATACGATTCCGTTTAGATTGAATCTAAATATACTGAATAATAATAAATTTTATTATTCAGTGCTCTGGCGGCTCAGTGCCCAACTACTCAATGCCCGGCGAGGAGTGACGTCACGAGCCCACCACTTTCACTTCAAAAGCTCTGCACGTCAATATAAGAATTTTCGAACTAAAAATCTGTATAAGGGTGTTTTAGAGGTTGCTGAAATACTGAGAGAAATACTGATTTGAGAAATACTGAAATCCGACTGAAAGGAGCTCATCACCCAATAGGTATAACTTAGCAAAATTAATTTTATTCATTTTTTTATTCATGATGGTTTCATCAATTTGAAACCATTGAATGGTTAACCAAGAAACTGTTGGTTTACGGAACAAACAAACTTTTATTTGGAAAAATTATTATCTTCTTATTTTGAATTTATTGAACAGTTTGACAAAGTGGTTGTTTGCCGATGGTGCAGAGGTCTAATCCAATGAGTTTGGTTAGGGAGAGAGAACGACTCCTCTGCTGAATACTAAATTGTTTATTCAGGTAAACAATTATAGCGTGGGGACCGGTTTCGAGCAACTAAGCTCATCTACAGCCCTGACAAGAAAACCATTTGTCATTAGCATCAGAGGAAAAACCATAAAATTATATTAACATAAGTTAATATAAGTTAATATAATTTTATGGTTTTTCCTCTGATGCTAATGACAAATGGTTTTCTTGTCAGGGCTGTAGATGAGCTTAGTTGCTCGAAACCGGTCCCCACGCTATAATTGTTTACCTGAATAAACAATTTAGTATTCAGCAGAGGAGTCGTTCTCTCTCCCTAACCAAACTCATTGAACAGTTTGAAAGCAAACAGTTTTAATAGCACCAAGCTGTGACTTTTGTTGCTTAGGTACATGAAAAATATTTTTTCTTCTTATTTTGTTTTTTGGAAATCAAAAACTTGCATTTTGTTTTTTGGGCATCAAACTTTCCAATCTAAAATAACTTCGAAAAAAAAAAATTTAAAATGTTCAAATTCAACCCATATATTGATATTGACCCATATAAATTTGATTCATCTAAAAAATAAATAAATACATTTTTTCTTTCTCAATTTAACCACTTTTTAGTTTTGAGAATTTTTTTTTTTTCGTAAAAGTAGCCTCGTTTTATTTTGATTTTATTAATTACTTGAAAATTAATCTAAACAAATTGATGTTTTGATTATTTACTCTGTTTTGATTTACGTTTTTTTGCACTTCTTGTTCAGACCGGAATCCACGGCCCACACAGCGAGGATGAGGACGACTAATTCTCTACAAGGTTTCAGTGGTAACTTTTAAATCTGAGGGAGGTTCACTACTTATTTGCTTCATACCGTAAAATAGGTTAACTTGGTTTCGTCGTTATAACCGTGTACAAGCCTATAAAAACACCTCTTGCGCGGTTATATTTATAAGTATTTATATATATATTTTTTTTTACAGGGAGAGAAATAAATACAACGAACGCAATACGTACAATATCATACAAAATAATACAAACACCGCTCGTCAAAGGGTGTTGAGTTGGTAGGAGTGGGAGTTGTCTGTGACTAAATTGAACGTTTTGTGGTGGTGAAGTGAAGTGAATGTATTTTCGTGGTACACTCCGTTTCGGTTTACTCTTTGTTGCGAGATCAAGGAGCAAAATTACGACTAGATAAATATTTTACAATGATATGCTCATCAAGAAATAGCATTCTCAAATTACAAATAAGGAAATTGTTGCAGTTTTGTTGGCACGACTGTCATGGTTAACGGGTGTACCTTTTTACGCTCGGGTATAGGTTATGTTTCTGACTAGGGACGCGTCTTTGACGAGCGGTCCAACTACTAGGCCGAACTTGGCGTTAGGAACGGTGGGGAGGTCTGTCAGGAGGAGTTCAGTTGGCGCAAATTTCAGCGGCGTTGGCTTCGGAGTAGAGGCAGGAAGACTCGGAACACGAACAGCCCGTGTCGCTCGCGTGGGAACTGCAGTCTTCGTTCCAGCAGGGGCCGCTGTAGTCGTCTGAAACAAGATGGAGACAAGCCGTGAAAGATGAATAAGGCAGCTGGGGTGAGCGAGGAGTGCCATGGGGGTGGCTCAGTGGCGTAGATTCAGGGGTACTGCAGGTAGCGGCGGTACCCCTGACGAAAAGAAGAAGAAAGGGTAGGTGGGCAACTAAACAACGTAAAAAAGAATAAAAATCCAAAAACTTGAATTTTGGTGGATTCGATTGAGCCAGATATATCTGTTACCGTTAAAGTGTGAAATTCAGTTAGTACAAAAAATAACTATGATGAAACTAAGTGAACGGCACCCGTTAATAGTTACATGTGTGACATTCTTAGTTACTACCAGAAATAAAAATTGGTTTTCACTTGCGTCTGAACTCTCAAAGAAGTGTTTGCTTTTCTATCCGTTTCAACACTCAGTAATTAGCGTGTGATAGGTACCTACTGTCATCAAGTGTACGTTCCAATTGGTTATGGGCCCAGCACGCTTCCACTGCGCAACTCTGCTGCTTTATCCCATCGTTCGAGGGCAGACAACAGCCAGAGACGTTGGGAATAAACTAGAGTTAATCTTTGAGAGTAAATGTCTACGTAGACGCCTAAATCTACTAAAACGGCTGTGTTCTTACTAATTAGGCCAGTTTCCGTCAGTCGACAGCTATTTGAACCAAATCCTTATCGTGTCCCAGCATGCACTCAATTAATGCAGGGCTTGAGGATGAATTATGGCTCTTGAGAGTTCTGGGGAAGTAATTTCCAGTGAGTCAATCCGAACTCTGCTGAGTCAACAGGACCAACAGGTAGGTGAGAGAGTTCTAGTAGCCAAGAAACAGTTCAAAAAGTCCACAAAATGCCATCAATGCAACAAAAAAAGGGCGATGGGCGTCACAGTGTAGAAACGATAAAGGTCACGAATTAAAATGCGGCATACAAAACCGGCAAACGCTGTTTCTTGCGGCAATTCCCAAGTCCTGTGGCACAAGAGACTGGGGCATTTAAATATGAGGTCTGTCGTGCCTGACTTGTTAGTTTCTGTGACTGGTTAGTTTCAATGAAAGAAGACGTCAATTCAATAGAATTCCAGAGGTGGTCCAGCAGCTTGGTGTCTCAAGTTTGAATAAAATGTATGAAGTTTGCATGTTGAAATTTGAATGTTGAATGAATAGAATTTGTCTCGCGGTTTTTTGGTTGTCTACCAGGTGTGTTTTGTCACCCCATGGGTGACTAGCTCCCGAGTGGACCAGCTTCTCCAGATACTTTATTTTGCCAAATCACCAATTGTGGCGGTAACGTTTTTGACGATGAATTATCATCTCTGTGCGTGTTATGCGATAGAGCGAGTTCGATTAGTGAGAAAAGGGAAGCGTCCCTTTCATGCCTGAAGCACCAAGCAAAAAAAAAATGAAGCTTTCGTCTTATGAAAAGTTTCTAAATCCCAAAATCGGAGATACGGTCAGAATACAAGTGCCAGACGTAGACCGTGGGAATGTTTTGGCGTGCGTGATTTTCAACCTGATTTTTCAAACTGGGGACGAAATACGGGGTTCTCCGACAGCTCTATGCTAATCTCAGTTCAGTGTTTGCGAAGAAAGGTTCTTGGATGCCTCTGAAAAACCTCCAAACGAATTATTAGTTCGATCAGTGGCGACAGCCAAGCCCTTGGGGACAGGCAAGGACAAAGATGTACATCGACTTTGGAACACGGACAAATACCTTACATCCGAACACTCTGAGGTGTTTCAAAACGACGTTTCTTCCTTTCCACATTTCTTCGGGAGTTTTCTTAGACAGCGCCGAAGTTGGTGATTTGTTGTTCAGGTACACACTAGTCTTCAAAGCTTCTTCCCAGTAGCGTTCGTCGAGGCCTGCATCTTGAAGCAAGCATCACGCTTTTTCCACTATGGTACGATTCACCCTTTCACCGGCTCATAACTGTTCTGGTGTGGAAAGAACTGTCGTCTGATGTTCTATGCCATGTGTATGTACTCAGGAAGGCTGTCAAAGTTTTATTCACATATTCAGTACCATTGTCGGTCCTGAGATCTTTGACAGCCTTCCACAGCCTTGTGGTGTTTTCCAGTTTGTTTTTCAACCATACCTACTTTTAAATTGTGGAAAAACATCCTTCACCTCACTCTTATGAAGAAGGAAATACAAAACACACCTGGTAGACAACCAAAAAACCGCGAGACAAATTCTATTCATTCAACATTCAAATTTCAACATGCAAACTTCATACATTTTATTCAAACTTGAGACACCAAGCTGCTGGACCACCTCTGGAATTCTATTGAATTGACGTCTTCTTTCATTGAAACTAACCAGTCACAGAAACTAACAAGTCAGGCACGACTTCCCCACTCCAATTGCCCCACCACCTGCACCTAAAAGTCAAAGTCATCACTTTCAAAAACACTTACAATCTTGGTTATGCCTGTATGATCTGCAGTTTAGCGAAGATTGCACACATTTGTCTCGAGACTGCGAACACGTTTCGTCACTGCAACAAAACTACATTTTAAGACCAGAAAATAAAGAATGGGTTAGTTATGAAGAATAACATCGTGAACTCACTTTATAGGCTGTCGGTATAAAAGCGATGCATTTTCGTCGGTTTGCGACTTGTGACAGCGATGATATGGACAGGACGAGCCGCTACTGTTGCTGCTCTGGGATTGGCCCATGTTGTTGTAACGCGGTATCTGGAATGAAGTGAATTTATAGAGTCGTGCAAGTGATATATTTCGCGGTTAAAGCGTCATTAACTTACAGGAGGCGGCCGTTGGTTGGGTGGTGGGTAGTGTTTGGCCCGAGCCGGCTCCGAAGCTATGGAGTTGTTCGAGTCCACCCAATAGTTCCTGGCCGGAGGTAGCGGAGGGGGGCACCTTCTGTTCACTCCTGGGCTCACGCACACGTCCTGAAAAAAAAAAAAAGGCAAGTTACTCACACTGACAGTAAAAGTACCTGATGGCTCAATGACAGATGCGTTTGACATAGAAATGGGTGTCAGGCAAAGCTGCGTTTTGTCGCCTCTGCTTTTCAATATATACGGAACAGGCGTTTGCTCCCTTGTCCAATTAGGAGTTATACAGTCCATCCAAGATATCCACCAAGCTTGCACAATTTCGTCCAAGGATTGCAGATTGAGGGTTAGGGCGTCAGAGTGTGAGCCATTCGCTTAATATATTTACATTAACTCGCAGCGAACAAAAATATGTCGCTTTGCTTGTTGTCAAATTGGTAAGTAGATCGTTTACATACAGCCAAAACAGCCCCAGAACGGCACCCTGCTTTACCCCACATGGCTCGACCTGCTACTGCTCGGCTCGATTTGTTGGTTTATTGCTTCGGCTCAATCTGTTCAATGGTTTGGCTCTGTTTGATTTTTCAACCTGGAGTGGAATCCCAAGGTGTCGGTTGGAAGGATGTTAATCCAGAGTGTGGATCCCCAAGGTAAGACGATGCCATTGGATGGTGTGGAATCCCAAGTATTCCGATATGAGCTCATAATTAGGGTCCGTTGAGGAATCCATAATCGCCCGATGTTTAGTGCACAAGAGAGCCTGCATTCGAACTAATGCTGACCCTGATTTGCTCGAAACGAGATAGAACTTCTAATTCAGGGCTCCAAGTCTCACACACGAGGGCACCAAGAGACTTGTAGAAGGCGACAGGCTCCAAGCAAACCGTCCCCACTCTCAAATCACCAGAGTGCACCGTACCTCGCGAGACAGCCATGAACTTGGTCTTGGTGATGTTTAGCCTGCGACCTTTCATGGACGCAACGGGTTCATAACACTGAGGCACTTCAGCGTGCTGGGCCTATTTTTGCGGTTCCTCCGTCCGAGCCGTTTTGGGCAGTAGGATTTTTTTTTTTTAATCCGAAATTTTGCCTAAATACTCGGTTTACCATCTAGTTGTGTCCGCAAGGTTTTCAGCCCGATCGCCAAAACCCGTGGGGCGCTATGGGGCTAAAATGGGGCTACGGAAGGGTTTTTTGAAGGCTTTTGGCTATTGGATCGAGTTAGGTGTCGTTTTCGAAGTATTTTTGGACGTAGAATCCATTTTTTGGGGTCCCACAACGATCCGATTTCACTGTTACGATCTATACGGATTACATGGGGCTAAAAATGGGATTTTCGAAAGATCCCAGGTGGTCAAATATTTTTCAAGTAAAAAACAACAATTTGAAAAAAAAAAAAAAAAAATTAACAAATTTTGTTGAAAAATAAAAATCCAAAAAAAATTCATTTTTTTTTTTTTTTTTTTCATTGACAGAATTAAATTTTTGCACAAGTAACCTATATCAAAGAATAATAAACCCTTGCGTAAAATTTGCAGCGTTTTTTTTTTCAAACATTTTTCGTTTTTACCTACTTGAAAAATATTAGATCTCCTGGGACCCGTCAAAAATCCTATTTGTAGCCCATGAAAGCCCTATACATCAAAAAAGTGAAATCGGATCGTTCCGGGACCCCAAAAAACGGATTCTACGTCCAAAAATACTTCGAAAACGACATCTAACTCGATCCCATAGCCAAAAGCCTTCAAAAACGCCTCCAGTAGCCCCATTTTAGCCTCATAGCGCCCCACGGGTTTGGGCGATCGGGCTGAAAACCTTGCGGGCACAACTAGATGTTAAACCAAGTAAGTATTTTGTCAAAATTTCAGATTTAAAAAAACTCCTACTGCCCGGACGGCGGATGGACATTTTGGTTTTGGAATCCAGACCTCTTGAAACGGATAAGTCAAATTTGGAGGCCTATCCGAGTCGTCGACCTCCGTCGCGAGTACAAAGGTGTATTATTTCAAGAATAATAAACCAAAATTGAGGGTAAAGAGGAATTGGTCGAAAGCAGCTTTCGCGCTGTCAAACACGGTGCTATTGAGGGCACCCTTTCTGTGTGAAGAGAATTGGATTGGTCGCCTATGGATGGTCTATGTCTACGGCACCCAGAGAAGTAGAAGGACTCACACAGAAAGCTAACGGCACCTTTTATGTTACCACAAATCATACCTGGTTGATGGAGCGAGCTGCGCGCATGTGTGGCGGCGGATGGTCAGGCGGCGGCGGCAGAAACTCTGACCAATTGCAGTTCGCCACGTTGCCGGCGCTGTTGAACTTCGGCTGATTCAGTTTTTCCTTCATGATTACTTTTTGATCGTCAGCACCTAACAGAATAAAAATGGGTGATTAGAGGCGATTTAAAAAGTACATTTTGTTTCCCCACCCTTCTCAATCCCTCGTTAAGGCTCATCCCTGTAATCGGTACGTGTTCGGTTTGTTGTGTGAAGAGATTTTACGGAGACTTTTACCAAAACCATGGGCGTAATGGTTTATTATTCTTGAAAATTTGACATTACTTACACTTCATCACGTCCGAGCCGTTTTGGGCAGTAGAAATTTCCTAAAAATCTGAAATTTTGACAAAATACTCGGTTGACCATCAAGTTGTGCCCGCAAGGTTTTCAGCCTGATCGCCCAAACCGGTGAGGCACTGTGGGGCTAAAATAGGGCTACGGGAGGGTTTTTTAAAAAGGGTTTTGGCTATGAGATCGAGTTAGGTGTCGTTTTCGAAGTATTTTTGTACGTAGAATCCATTTTTGGGCGTCCCAGATTGATCCGATTTCACTGAGAGGATATATGGGGCTTTCATGGGGCCACAAATGGGATTTTTGAAGGATCCCAGATGGACAAATAAGATGTCGTTTTCTGAATAAAATTTTGTGTAATATTTTGGACGTGTAATCCCATTTTCGGTGTCCCACATCCGCTAACTTTACAATGGGGGGGGGGGGGGGGGGGGGGAACAATGTTTGACAGATGTGGGGCGTCGAAAAATGAATTATGCGTCAAAAATTACTCAGAAAACGACACCTTATTTGACTTCTTGGGATCTTAAATAAAATCCCATTTATAGCTCCATGAAAGCCCTATAGATCTCCACAGTGAAATCGGATCATTCTGGGACCCCCAAAAATGGATACTACGTTCAAAAATACTTGGATAATGACACCTAACGCGAACCCATTATTTCGGCTATGATAGCCGAAAACCTTTAAAAAAACCAACCCCGGGTTTGGGCGATCGGGCTGAAAACCTTGCTGGCACAACTAGATGGTAAACCGAGTATTTTGTCGAATTTTCGACCGAACCCCTAAAAAAAAAAAAAAAAAAAAAAAAAATCCGACTGCCCAAAAACAGCTCGAATGGCGGACGGCGTAGAGAAAGGTTGTCATGGGCCAGAAATGGCTTTAGATACAACCCATGGAGGAATAGAGAGGAGAGCTCACTCTGTGTTAAACGCCGTTCCCAAAACGCCAACCCGGTGGTTGAACGGCGGGGGGGGGGATTGCGACTGCAGCGCGGCCCCTACGAGATGTAGTGAACTTTGAAGGTGGTAAGTTACCAAAACTGAACCAGAAGATGGCGCCCTGCGAATTCCGAATTCCGCCCAGACATGTCGTTTCCATTCACAGTGTACTCAACTACACAATCAATTTTGTTATTCAGAGAGGGTTCCTTCAATTTTTCCTTTAATTGTAGCAGCACGACAGTGGAAGGTAAATCCGTTTCGTGAGGAATTTGGGGCTTTCCTTCGTAAGAAGAGCTAGTAGCTCACTCTAGTTGGATTTGAAGGTACTATGTGTAGTTCACTACGTTCCGTACGGATAGCGCCACCGTCGACTATGGCACATGAAGTCCTATTTAGTAAACTCTCCTCTCTATTCCTCCATGGATACAACCTAAGAAGCTCTTTACAGCTGACGGCACACAGAGGGGCAGATGACGATAAAAGGTGGCGGAAAATATTCAAGGTGACAGACTGATTGGTAAAGCTGGGTTTAGCATTAAAAAATATATATATAATTGTTTAGTTGTTTATATTCATTTTCATTAATTTTTCATTAAAAAATAAAATTCAAAATAAATGTTTTCCTCTTTTTTCCATTTTTGGAGTTTAACTCGAGGAAATTCTTAGAAAATGAACAACTTTATCTTCAAGATAATACGTCATAAATAATTACCGCGTCATTAATAATTTTGAACCCCGAACAATTCAAGCCAAAGCGCATTTTTGCCGTGGCGCATTAGTACAAAAAGTGAAAAATACTGAGAAAGCGCACACTTCCGCACGATCTGACTTTTGAATCACATTCTGGGGTATCATGTGAACACACGCATAAAAAAAAACAAAAAAAACTCCATGTTACCACGTATATACACCTACTATTTTTTATCGATTTTCTGATTTTTACAGCATTCTTGATTTGTAAAATCGGGCCAATTTAATGAAGAGAATATTTTCAAGGTCTTCGTATGGACCGCCTGAATACAAATCAGTAGAGGTTTAAGGCTTAATTAACATTTGTGCCGCCACAGCGAGAAAAATGTAAAAAAAAGGTGAAAAAGGTGAAAATGGCCAACTCCGACTTTCCGCCCATCTGCTCTCCTCCAGATAGCTCGAAGCGACAAAACCAATATTGTTCTTTGTTAATATATAATATATATGAACAAAGAACAATATTGGCTGATGTATTATATCAGCTAAAGAATTAACATCATGCCGATCGGTCAGATGCGTTTTTAATTTTTCGAATTTCCGCCGCCTTTTACCGTCATTGGCCCCACTGTGCGGCGTATGACGGACGGACATGTCGATTTTGGAATCTAGACCTCTTGAAACGGATAACGTCAAATTTTGAGGCCGATCCGAGTCGACGACCTCCGCCGCGATAACATAGGAGTATTCAAGAATAATAAACCAAAAGGAGCCATGAAACGAAAAAATTCACTCTCAGAAAGATCGCTTTGAATTTTGCTTGTTGGATTTGTTTTTTGTGTGTGGAGAACGTACCTAATTTTCAAAACAAATCTATTTTCAATTTTCTCACTCAGGTAGCTGTTAAATCGAATCTTTCAAACAATTTTTCGAAAAATCGGTTGTTTCCTCCTTTGAAAAAATTCATGACTTTTCATAAAATATTTGAAAGTGAACATCGTCAGCAGTTTCTTGTCTAATTTCTGACTTTACTTTACAATATTTTGAAAAATTGGTTCTTTACCATTTCTAGTTTCGACTTTGAACCTAATAAAACCTTCTTTTCTCCCTGATCTCGGCCACCTGCCTGCTCGAAAAATGGCCTACTTTGATTTACAGCTCGTTCACAGTTTTGTAGTGGACGAGGCTGTTTCAGCAGCGTTCGCTTCCCTCTCAAGCACACTTCCTTATTTACCCCTCACAACTTATTTTCAAGCTCACCATAGTACATTGCGGTGTCGTTGTTTTGAATCGTCGCAGGCTCTTCTTCAATTTTCGTTTCCGAGAGCGGGACCAGTTCCTGAAATTGAAAAAACGAACTGTAGTAAAACGTTATGGTGGTTTATTTTACCGGCGAGGGTGACACTGCAGTGCCTTGAGATCTGATTGTGGAAGTTGTGTGTGGGGGGGGGGGGGATATAAATTTGGCCAGAAAATCCAGAACCCAGGTGGGACAAGCCCAGAGTCATAGCTAGACAGGTGCTCCTTTATCATCAGGCTTTTGACCTCAACTCAGGACCTCGAGGGCATATTGTACGGTAGGGTGGGCCGAAACTGGGGAAAAAAAGCAATTGAGGTAGGCTGAGTGAGGAATAGTTGCCAAACAGGAAAACACTTAAATTGGGAAAAACCTTAAAAGGTTTGAAATTGGCCGCTGCTCTAATGGTCCTTTACGTTCTTTGGTGTGCTGAAACCGAAACTAAACCCCGTTTTTCGTCCACTTTAGATGTTTGGTTATTACGTTTTTAAAATTATTTTGTTCAAAGAAATTCTATGTCTATCAAATGTTATTCGGCTGCACGAAGTCTCATGGCGCAAGAGCCAAGACCATCGGCGTAGGAGAAAAAAAAAAAAAAACTAATATCACGAATTCAAAACTTTGAGCATTGATGAAACGATTATGATTCCTTGACTTCATCGTTCTACGATCTCCAAAGAATTTTTTTAGAGGCAAAATCGTTTGAGAACTCTCATCCTTGGGTATCTGAGAGTGACCTTCAATGCCCAGAACACCGATTTGACGACTTTCATTTTTTTTTTTTTTTTTTCACGCAACCGACCACTGTGCGACGCCGCCTGAAGCCCGTTGTGTGAGAATTGGGCATAAGGCATCCACAGATTCGTTACCCTAAATTCACTCGTAACTGAGGCACTATGCAAGAGATACTCGTCTGTTTCTCGCAAGGGATTCGAGCTAACTCAGACAGCCGAGGCCAAGGCCTTCAATATTAGTCCAGTGAATAGATGAGTTTTACCCTACATCAAATGCGGCAGTACTGAATTTTTGACATGTTTTTTGGGGCTATTAGGAGCTAACAAATCCAAGTTTTCGTATTCCAAACGCTATTGCTTCCTCCGCAATCGTCGAAAAACCATGAAATTTTGGCACTTTTTTCGGTTTTTCGCCTGTAGCTCCTTTCCATTGCGTTTTCCGGCTTTTAAGTTTATCTGACAACTTGTAGAGCATAAAATTTCCTACAAAATTGATTCAATGGTTTTTTATCGTAGGAGCGATCGTTTCGGAGCTACGGGGCTGCGAAAAACGGCTAAAAATCGCAAAATTGCGAAATTTTAACTTCGATACATGATGCAGTGCTGCACTAAAATGTTCCCGACCTTGAATTACGCTAAAAAAAAACATTTTGAACAATCACAAATGGGTAAATCATTATCAAATGGCGTCCCTGTGCTGTATCACGAAATAGCTATTTTTTCATTTTTCTTTTAAACTTACCCATACTCCTACAGGTAGGTCCAAAATAATTTCGAAACAAGCATTAGAAAGCTAATTAAATTCTCCACAACTTTCATTCTCTACACTTTTCGCTGAGACGATGTCTTCCCCAAGTTTTTGCCGTGTGAAGCGGAGAAAAAGTTAAAATTTCGCTATTTTACGATTTTTAGCTCTTTTTCGCAGCCCCGTAGCTCCGAAACGATCATTCCTACGAAGAAACGTCATGAAATCAATTTTGTAGGAAATTTCATGCTCTACAAGTTTTCAGATAAACCTGAAAGCCGAAAAACGCAATGGAAAGGAACTACAGGCGAAAAACCGAAAAAAGTGCCAAAATTTCATGGTTTTTCGACGATTGCGGCGGAAGCAACAGCGATCGGAATACGAAAACTTGGATTTGTTACCTCCCAATAGCCCCAAACAACATGTCAAAAATCCAGGACTACCGCATTTGATGTAGGGTAAACCCCCCTTTATGGTCTCTATTCACTGGACTATATGTAGACTTCACTTTAATCGCTTACTTCTGCCTCGGTAGGCATGGCCCCCCAAGAGGCTCTGTTACCCTGGACCATGGATGACTTACGGGTGCAGGACGCCGACCAAGCAGCGTCGTAGTGGCGTATGGCGTTGGTTGATCCTTTCTGCCATTGATGAACGTAGTGAGCCCTCGAGTGTCCACCTCGGCGTAGTCAGCCTGCACGTTCATGTCTTTAGTCCATCCTCCTCTTTCGATCCACAGCGTGTCTTTCGTACTGCCTTGTAAGAGCGTCACTTCATTCCCAGATACTGAACAAAAGACAAGCGTGAGGCTCAATCAATCAACGTAGGTTTGCTGAGGGGTGTTGAGCTTACCTGACAAATGACCCAACTCTTTGGTGAGCTGCCGCCGACGCAGATAGAGAGCGACGGTGCACGTTATGCCGAGCACAAGAGCGGATCCTGCCGTCACGACAAGCAGCCATGTCGGTGTGGACGGAGTGTAGGCCCGTGGTCTGGCAGCAGGCTCGACCGTCGTGACAGGCACTTCCGGACTGTACGGTCCTTGGCCCACCCGAGTCAACCCGCAGACCCGCACTGAGTAACCCACAAGCGGCGACAACCGGGTCAGCACCAATGAAGGGCTCGACGTGTTGAAGTGGGACTCGCCGAGGCTATTGTTGCTCCGAAGGATGATCTGCAAACACCACCTCGTTACATTCTGAATGCCCCGCGATGCTTTAACCGTATGAGACACAACATACCCGGTAGCCCATCAGAACTCCGTTGATGTGCTGAGGAGGAGGAGGAGACCACCTAAGGTGTACTGCTGTAGTGTTGATGATATCCGGCATGATTCCAATCGGTGAAGCAGACGGAACTGAAAAACAAAATCTCACTTAAGATACAGCGGGGCAAGTGCATTGTGTAAATTTGACTTTGAGCCTCCATATGATCCACAGCTTTTATCCGATAGCCTTCAGGATTATCTTCTATATAATAGGTACATCCTCTATATAAGCTATATTATAGCTTCAATACTGTGACCTATTTTCGAGTCAATAGATTCACCTGAGCGTGTGATTTGCTCTTCCTAACTTTAAACTGAACGGAAAATGAACGTAGAGGCAAACGAATGGGGGCTTTCCCCTCGACTCCCGAGTAGCTGAAGTGAGCAGAAAATGGAAAGGTCACTCGACTCCAGAACGAAATGAAGGACGATCGACTCCCTGTCAGATTCAAATTGGGAATGTGTGCCCATTCGAATCCCTCGAGCTATTGGATTAACCCACAAGGAGGTTGTTCACATTGTAGCCCATTAACAATGGCAAGAATCACCTCGTTAAATAATGATGAAAAAAGTATACCATACAGGTACTGGGTCTTCCTCTGTACCTTGGAAGTTAGGTCAATCCTATTTTTCAGGAAAGTTGGAAAAAGTGTCTGTATTTGACGCTAGGTTATGGCCTAACGGCTAAACCGATTCTAACGTGTAAGGAGGGTATTCGACGCAGATTTTTGTGCTCTTCAACTTTGTATATGGAAATGTTTGCTCTGCGGTGCTTAGTTTTCGAGTAATCGGTGAAAAACTCGAAAATGCCCCAAAAAATCGAGATTTTTGGCCGCCAAAAGTTCTCACTGCAAACAATTTTCGACCAATTTTGATATTTCGTTGATCAGACCCATTACAACCATTTAAAATCGCTGCAAATTTTACACAAGGGTTTATTATTCTTTGATATAGGTTATGCAGAAATTTAATTCTGAAAAATTAAAAACTTTTTGATTTTTATATTTAAAAAAAAATTTTTGTTGGATTTTTTTTTTTTTCAAAAACTTTATTGTTTTACTCGAAATATATTTAACCTCCTGGGAACCTTCAAAAGTCCCATTTGTAGCCCCCTTGAAAGCCCTATAGATACCCACAGTGAAATCGGATCGTTACGGGACCCCCAAAAATGGATTCTACGTCCAAAAATACTTTGAAAACGACACCTAACTCGATCCCATAGCTCAAACTCAAAGCCTTCAAAAACCCCCTCCTATAGCCCCATTTTAGCGCCCCACGGGTTTGGGCGATCGGACTGAAAACCTTGCGGGCACAACTAGATGGTAAACCAATTATTTTGTCGAAATTTCAGATTTTTAAATAAATTTCTACTGCCCAAAACGGCCTGGACGGCGGACGGACATTTCGGATTTTGAATGTAGACCTTTTGAAACGGATAATGTCAAATTTTGAGGCCGATCGGAGTCGTCGACCTCCGTCGCGAAAACATAGGTGTATTATTCCAAGAATAATAAACCAAAAGTATACTATACAGGTACTGGGTCTTCCTCTGAACGAAAAAGTGTCTGTATTTGACGCAAGGTTATGGCCTAACGGCTGAACCGATTCTAACGTGTAAGGAGGGTATTCGACGCAGAATTATGTGCTCTTCAACTTTGTATTTGGAAATGTTTGCTCTGCGGTGCTTAGTTTTCAAGTAATCGGTGAAAAACTCGAAAATTCCCCAAAAAATCGAGATTTTGGGCCGCCAAAAGTTCTCTCAGCAAACATTTTGCGACCAAAAGCTTCTAAACCATTTCCTGCACGAGTCAAACTCTCTGGCGACTGGCCTAAGTGGAGGGGGAGCATTGATGACGGCTTCTCGAAGAATTTTTTTTAAGAAAATAGCCCTCGTTTAGCTGTCTGTGAATGTATTTTGCAACTACAGCTTGAGAAATCTTTGCTTGTTCCCTTGCCAAAAAGACTTGAGCTTGGAAGACCAGATTGGTACCCGCCCCCAGGTTGGTGAAACTTTCATTCTATGTGAAAGGGCCGTTTTGATGCGTTTTGCGGGGAGTCAAGTTAAGTGGGACGCGGTCATTTTTGGGGGACTCGCTTGGGGGACGGAAACGAATTGGTGTATTTCAAGTTACATCCTCTTGTAGAAATGGCGTTTTTAGTCAATCTCATTTGGTGTGTAAACAAACGTTCGACAACAGGTAAGGGGCAAGTGCGAGATAAAACGGGGTAAATACGACCCAGGTAGAAATTGCGTCTTGAATCGATTTTCGTCATTTATAAAAATTAGTTTAGTATTTCAAGTGATTCAAGCAAATTTCGAGTCTTGGGTCGATTAAAAATGATGATAATACCTAATAAAAACAAAACTCACTAGTTACCAGCGACGTCCGCCATGGCTTTTTCAGACAGCAAAACTGATAACTCGTCTGAATGATTGTTTATTATCAAAATGTTTGAAAACTAATGCAATTTTAATTTTAAATAATTTTTTTTGACGATTTTTTTCTTGAATATATCTACTTACCGTTCACTCATTAAAAAAAACTTTTTTTTTTTTGTAAAACTGATTTGTGAATCGATCTTCCAAAAAATCGATAGGTACTTTTATGGCGATTTTTTTGGGGAAATCAATTTGGAGCATCCGATTCTGAATCGATTCAAAAATCGATACTTCTTACCGATTTCCCATCCCTAATCGAGTTAGGTGTCGTTTTCGAAGTATTTTTGGTGGTAGACTCCATTTTTGGGAGTCCCGGAACGATCCGATTTCACTGTGGCGATCTATGGGGCTTTCATGGGGCTAACAATGGGATTTTTGAAGGATCCCAGGAGGTTAAAAAATTTTCGAGTAAAAAAAAAAAAGAATTGAAAAAATAAATAATTTTTTTCCCCCCAAAATTTTTTCTATTGACAAGTAAACTGTGGAATGTTCCCCTAACATTCAGTGATTCTACAAAATAAAGTGAAATAAAACACACCTGGTAGACAACACCGGGATACGAGGTTCACAAAAATTCTACTCAGTTTAAAACTTCAGACACCGAACTCGTAGGGCCAGCTCTGGATATCAATCGAATTGACGTTTTCTTTCATTGCAAATAACCGATCTCAAAAAACCAACAAGTCAGGCACAACATAACCTATATCAAAGAATAATAGGTCCCTAACTGCACTGCATTTTTTTATTTTTTTATTTTTACCATCTTCCAGAGTTTGGACGATCTTCGTGTTCGATGGTTGGCCTTCGACGCTCTTGAAGAAGGGGACCAGAAAAAATTCGTATTTGGTGAATTTTTTGAGGTTCGAGACCGTATTCTGAGTGGCACCAGCGTTCATGACTGTCACCATGTTGTACATGTGAGAGCCTCCAGAGAGCTCACGAAACCGAACGTAGACTCCTTCCAAATATTCGTCCCCGTTCAGAACCTGCGAAAGTTGAGAGGTTAGAAAAGTGGCGGGAAGGTGAACTCGCAAGAGCGAGAAATGGCTGTACCTCCCAAGTGACGCGGACGCTGGTCGACGAAGTGGCGACGAGTTCCATCAAAGTGAGGACTTTGGTGCTGAACCGTGTTCTGGCTTCGTCGAGCTGCTGGGGCGCCACTGCTCTGCCGTCTTTGCTGAGCGTCCTTCCCGTAGCTGAGACGTTGCTCGGGACTGACAACCCGAACGAGTTTTCCGCTCGCACGATGAACATGTACCTCGTGTCTGGTTTCAAGTCTTGCACCTGAAAACAATCACACTTTCAGGTAGGGAACAATCTCCCTCACACAGAGAGGGAAATACTGTAATCGAAATGCACTCACGATAAGAGAATGGCCGCCGACGCGGTGGGCTGTGACGACCCAGCCAGTTTGCAAGTCCGGACTGTAGTACTCCAAAGTGTAACCGATCAGCGTCGAAGCTCCTGGCGGCGGGTCCCACGCTACAGACAGAGAACTCTGCGTGGCGTTGAACAGCCGCGGCGTCGACGGGGGCCGCGGGAACGCCGATGGATCTGGACTCCGGTGCAACTCCGCGCTGGGACCTGCAACAGCACGAATGGTTACAGCCACTGAGCAAAACTGCATTTCATTTCATCTTTTGACAATTTTCACTGACCTTTTTCTACAGAAAGGCTTCCTGCCCAAGAGCTCTCGCCACTTTCCGATATAGCAGTGCAGGTGTACAGTCCTGAGTCACCACTTTCTAAATCTGGAACAGTCAATATAACATTTTAGGAAATCAATCAATGCATTCTCTATAAACCAAGTACCAACCAACAGAATCCATCAGTGCCGAGGATTATCTGGGCTCAACTAAGGATGGCAACCCTGGAGTGGATGTGGACTGTGACCATTTCGAAAAAAGATGGGGGAAGAAGTGTTGGAGATTTGCAGTGACGGGACGGCATGGCACTGTTGAAACGGCTGATACTTCTTTGCCGTGCCCGTCCCTCCCTTATCAAAGCTCAAATCGAAATTTCACACGGAATAGCTGCGATGGGGAATTTAATCATCTTTCACGAGAAAAAAAGAAATTTGGAATCGGACCAACAGTTCCTGAGCTACAACCGAAAACGTTCTGAAAAACGTGCTTCCGCTCTTCGCGCGGTGTCAGATTGGGCGTTTCTTACTTTGTTTTAAATTCGTTTCGTACGTACCTACGGGCATCACTCTGGTCTTAAAATGAAGGTAATCATATTTACTACAACTTTCTTTTCGATGTGTTTTTTCGTAGGATTAGCACTTGGGCCAATAAATCGCTCCGAAATAGACAAAAGTTAAAATTTTTACTTTTTGGAAAAAATAGCTCGTCTTTTAGGGGCTGTATCTAGGGAACTACTAAAGCTACGGAGCTCCGGTACCACTCAAATTGTAGGTAATTGTATGTACTTTAAAAGTGATCAGGGTACAGATCTTCGTCAGAAGCTTTCTTCGGTGCTTTTTGGGCGAAAAACCGAAAATGCAAACATTTCGTGGTTTTTCGGCAGTATCTCCTGATGGTGAACTTTACGAGGGTTGCAAATCTAGATTTATACTATCTAGGTGAGCCGTAACAACATATAAAAAAATTAGGTTTACCACAATTAAGGTAGGTTCGGATGTTTATATGACTGACCAAATAGCTTCACTTCTCCCAAAACCCACTTACGACAGTTTTCGGTTATTCGTCATTATCTCAGAAACTAATGAAGGTACAGACCTCCGGTTGGTCCCAAATTAAAGCTAATTAAATTTACTAAAACTTCATCTCCTATGAACTTTTGGTAGGATGCATATTTCAGGCAATATTTAACACACACACACACAAAAAAAGTTTTCGTAAAATTTGCACATTTTGGAAACAATTGCCATTTTTCAACAACCTGTATCTCGGAAACTATTTACTGTAGAGAGCTGCGGTTGGTCTCAAATCGTAGAAAATATTGTCTAGTGTAAGAATGAATATAGTGCCTTTGGTCGTAAAATGCTTCCTTCACTGACTTTTTCAGCAAAATGTGAAAAATGGCCGAAAAAATCGTGGTATTTCGCTAACCCCCAAGCCGGCACAAGGTTTTTTAAATTGATAACTTGGTCAAAGACTACTCTCATGGGTCCTAACAACATACCAAAAAATCAAAACTACCCCAACACCAGCCCGCACCGATGTACATAGGAACTGTAGTAACCCAGTCAACTGGAGGTCAAGGATGACGAACGACAACCTCAGGACGAACCTACCAAGCCACCGGAACAACTACCAGGCCCACTTAAGCGTCTGTGACAGAGAGGGATCGGTATGGTGTTCGGCTCTGCTCGAGCTGTCTGGACACCGGGCGGCATTTATTCATCTTTGAGTTCTTCTTATCTGTGCTGATGCTGTGGGTGGACGCCGACCATAAGAACTCTTTGTTAGTGAGCACCACAGGTACTTCCTAGATAATCTACACCTATACGAAAACCCTGGTTGGCCCTGAGGGTGTAATGCTGGACTGCTTTCTGACCAGGTGGAACAAGGCCCTGGCAAGGAACCAAGTTGGGGGCAGCTGGCTGAGCAACAGACCCTGATAGGCCCTGCAGCTTCTCCTTGTAATAATAGTCCAGTCATTAGGTGTCAAAAATTAGTGAATTTGAGAAAAAAATACCTGAAGAATTTACTTTTTGGATGGAAGAACTGAAGTCAGTTTTTTATTTCCATTTCATAATACCTGAAGAATTTTTCTCGACGGATCTGTACGTTTTTGAGAGTGCTGAATCCGAAAATTTGGTTATCTACTAGATTCGGATAAGGCTTCATCATGAAAATGGCTAAAAAACCATAACATTTTGGTTTTTTTTGCCATTAACTCGGAAACCATGCTTCCTAGTTACATGACTACTCAATACGAAATTAAAGCTGATGAAATTTCCTAAAAAATGAGACCAAAAACGCCTCGTTAGCTTTCTCCGTTTGGCCGCTAGAGCGTGCTGAAGTTTGACCATTTTTTCTAACTAAGCCAAAATCCTCGTATTCGAGACTTCTGAAGCCTATTAAACACCACAATCGGGCCCCCGAACCACCACATAAGGTACCCTGACACCGTATGACAATTTCACTAGTCACATGTTTCTCTGACCGAAGTTACAGCCGTAAATAAGAATCCAATCTGACACCGCGCGGAGAGCGAAAACAACGTTTTTCAGAACGTTTTCGGTTGTAGCTCAGAAACTATTGGTCCGATTCCAAATTTGATGAAAGCTGATTAAATTCTCCATCGCAGCTATTCCGCGTGAAATTTCGATTTGAGCTTTGATAAGGGAGGGGCGGGCACAGCAAAAAGTGGCAAATTGTGAATAAAACATGATTCTTTGCACATTTCTGCTTATAACTCGGGAACGGTTCGTCCGATCTTACTTTTCTTTTTTTAATCAGAAAGCTGATTAAATTTTATATAAGTAACGGCACATTGCATGTCTATTGAAACAACAAAAGTGCCGTTAGTATTCGTCGAAAAGTGTGGAAACAAGAAATTTGACCATCTACGACCACGTTTTTCAGAAAACGTTCTTCTTTCCCTCCCTTATCAAAGCTCAAATCAAAATTTCACACGGAATAGCTGCGATGGAGAATTTAATCAGCTTTCACGAGAAAAAAAGAAATTTGGAATCGGACCAATAGTTTCTGAGCTACAACCGAAAACGTTCTGAAAAACGTTGTTTTCGCTCTCCGCGCGGTGTCAGATTGGATTCTTATTTACGGCTGTAACTTAGCAGCTATTCGGTCAGAGAAACATGTGACTAGTGAAATTGTCATACGGTGTCAGGGTACCTTATGTGGGGGTTCGGGGGACCGATTGTGGTGTTTAATAGTGTTTAATAGGCTTCGGAAGTCTGGAATACGAAGATTTTGGCTTAGTTAGAAAAAATGGTCTAACTTCAGCACGCTCTAGTGGCCAAACGGAGGCGTTTTTGGTCTCATTTTTTAGGGAATTTCATCAGCTTTAATTTCGTATAGAGTAGTCATGTCGCTAGGAAGCATGGTTTCCGAGTTAATGGCAAAAAACCAAAAATGATATGGTTTTTTTGCCATTTTCATGGTGAAGCCATATCCAAATCAAGTAGATAACCAAATTTTCGGATTCAGGACCCTCAAAAACGTACAGATCCGTCGAGAAAAATTCTTCAGGCATTTTTTCTGTTCCAAACTACCTAATGACGACTAAAGCTCATAGCAGTTCGAAAAAATAAATAAGCGATAATAGGATCCAAGAGTGAAATATATCACACACACGACAGGTATATCTGTATTCTCCTGCGTGTCCCGATGTCAGTCAAACTCCCAACACAACACTACATTTAGTGCAGATGGGAAAAAGGTAAAATCCGGGTCACCCCGTGACAGCCAAAGTTCACCGTCCGTGAGTGATCTACCGTGTTTGTTGGCAGCCCTGAGTACCGAAGGATGTTTTACGGAGTTGGGGGGGATCCAGGGACATTTATGTGACAACTGATTGACGTGTAGGCTCCCTCCGCAAAATCGAATCACTCGATGAAAAGGTCGCTTTTTTTCCCTCAAGATCCCCAATAACACCTTTCCGTCATTTTTACCAACAGGTAAATATTCAGTATAATTAATCCTTTACCACCTAAACTACCTTCAACTTAGGCGTTTAAATCGTAAAAAAAATTCCTCCAGAGAATCCCGCCGACCATTTACATTCTTTTTTTAAAACAGCCGGCTTTCTCTTTCTGGACGTTTTAAAATGGGAGATGAAGTTGGGTCTCCATTTATTTCCCCTTTTTTACGAAGAAAAAAAAAAAAAAAAATTATAAAAAGAGGTGCTTTGGAGATAGGAGTTATTACTACCAACCGTTTAGGTTTGGCGAGATAAAGCTGGCCACGCAGTTTGTAACTAGTTGGTAAAAAAAGCGAGCTCGAAGTTTTGAGGTTAACCAAGTTTCTTCGTTGCTGCTATCGGTTCAAGTTTTATCGCGAAGTCTTAATAAGTTCTGAGAGGGAGGGATTTGGAGGATTAACTAGGCTTTTTGGGATCGTAAGTAGTTTCTGATAAGGCGAAAAGATTTTTTTAATCGCTTCGACGCTAAAATGAACTTTCGAGGGGTTGGAAAGTTTTTGAGGCAGTGAATTTAGAGATGAATTCCCGTAATAGGGGATTTAAGGGGGGTTTTGAGAGTAATTGCTGGATGAGTTGCTCGCCGCCGTGAGGTTAGCAGGAGCAGGGGTGCCAAAAGGGATGAGGCAGGACTGCTGATTTGATGGAAATGGGCAAACCCAGCTGATTCATAGAATTGCCTAACTTAGAATGTACTTTCGGAGTGGATCTGTTTGGACTGCACTTCTGGAAATCCCTAGATATACTGTTACAGCATCCCGGCTAGAGGTTTCTGAGTGGTCAGGAAAGCACCGGCCTGCTATGAGCCTTGCGCATCACATGGTACAGCACAGAAGGCACAACGTCCAGGATCCAAGGTAGAGGCTCCTGAGGGGTTCTTGAGAGAGTCCCTGAACTGCTCTGGTAACACTTGCACATCGCCTGGTGCAGTGCAGGAGACAAGACATCCAGAATCCAACGTAGAGTGGTTCATGAGAAATTCCCAGGATTGTTGTCACAGAAGGCACAACGTTCAGGATCTAAGATATTGCCTCCTGATTGAGCCTCGAGAAACGCCCTGGAATGCTGTAGGCGTTGCACATTTACGGTACAGCACAACGTCCAGAGGGGTCCTAGAGAAATGCCCTTGCACACAGCCTGGTATTGAGCAGAAGGCACCACATCCATAATTCCTGCGTGGATCTCAAGACGTGCCCTGGACAGCTGTGGTCCTTGCAAATCACCAGCATAGAAACCACAACGTCCACAATTGAAGAGGCTTCTGAGAGTTTCTCGAGAAATGCTCTGAACTGCTCTTGGCCTTGCACATCGTGTGGTGCAGTACATGAGACAAGACATCCAGAATCCAAGATAGAAGCTTCTGAATAGTCCAGCAAGAGACAGCCCTACAAAACTGACGTGAGGAGATGGAGCAAAGAGTGACGCATCAGTACAACCAAGGAAATATTAGTAACTCTCAACAATATGACGAGTGAGTCAGTCTCTGGTTGGGAAGTGGTGGATGTGGTAGTCGCGTGGTGTAATATTGTTTGGAGCAAGTAAGACGTGGGCGAGCTTTGGGCTATGCCTCAGCCACCAGCTCAGTCCCTTTGTAGAGACGGTACCTTCCCATCCACGAAACCCCTTCCGAGGAGTAATTGTTTGTGCCTTAGTGCTTTCCTAGCTTATAGCAGTGTAGTCCCTTCTCTCAATTTCTAGATGAGAAGTGTGAACGCCTCGTCTTCCAGACCACTCCAGTTGGAGGCCCGAGGCGGACAGGCATTATGGGGTAATCACACTGTCGGAAACTCCCGCCGGCCGACGAGTGGCGATTTACATTGAAATCATGGGCATAGACCGGCGGGGGGGAGGGCCGAGCCGCTGGGTAGACGACACCCTCTCCTTCCCTCAGCTATGAACGCTGGACGTCGGGCACCACGTCGTGCAGCTCGAACTGCTCTCACGGCCCGACGGATGGCGAGGCGTCCGGCGTTCATAGCTGAGGGAAGGAGAGGGTGCCGTCTACCCGGCGGCTCGGCCCTCCCCCCCGCCGGTCATTGCCTATGATTTCAACGTTATCGCCACTCGTCGGCCGTCGGGGAGTTTTTGACACTGTGATAACCCCATTAGGCCTCCTTGCGCTAGCTGCACGAACACTACAGCGGTTAGCAGACCTCCCTCTACAGAGCTCCTCAACTCCACATGTCCCCCAACACAACGTTCTTTAGTCGGAAAAACACCGTTCAATTACATCGCAGTCGGGCGGGTTCCCTGCTTTCTTACGGGGAATCTGCTCCGTCCTGAACAAACAGTCCGCCTGAAACATCCCTAAAGGGCAAACTGTGCAAAACGACCCTCCCGACCTCGTCAAAAGCTACCATCTTTCTTTAACGAGGTGGGCAAACTCTCGTGTCATCGCCCCTTCTTGACTCATTCTTGGGCAAACAACAATATGACGAGTGAAATGTCGAGTAAATATTGAGCCGAGTTGAAGAGAGGGATTACTATTACGGGGAAAAAACATTTTGGAATCTAATTTACGATTGAGTCATTCCCCTGCCAAATGTTACCAGTGAATGAAACAATGGGAGCTTCTACTGGGAATGTTCGTACGGAAATACAGTTCAAGCACTCAAACCCATCGTACAGCCGTAACGGGCTTCTGGTTAGAGGTTCATCAAACTCAAGCAAAGACGGCAAACAATCAGGAATGAACGTTTTTCTGGATTATCGAAACTTTTATCGATAGAAGGCTTCCAAATAACACTGGAAAAAAAAAAAAAAAAAAAAGCACTTGGATCGGCCTCAAAATTTGACATTATCCGTTCCAAAACCGAAATGTCTGTCCGCCGTAGGAATTTTTTTATATTCTGAAATTTGGACAAAATACTCGGTTTACCATCTAATTATGCCCGCAAAGTTTTCAGCTCGATCCCCCAAACCCGTGGGGCGCTATGGGGTTAAAATGGGACTATGGGAAGGTTTTTTAAAGGCTGTCGGCTATGGGATCGAGTTAGGTGTCGTTTTCGAAGTATTTTTGGACGTAAAATCCATTTTCGGGGGTCCCGGAACTATCACATTTCACTGGGGGGGATCTATAGGGCTTTCATGGGGCTACAAATGGGATTTTTGAAGGATCACAGGAAGTCAAATATTTTCAGAGTAAAAAAAAAAGTGTTTACCCAAAACATTTTTCATTGACACAAAATTAATTTTCGCACAAGTAACCTATATCAAAAAATAATAAACCCATGTGTAAAATTTGCAGCGTTTTTATGTCGGATTCGGATTCCCCGGCCAATTTTTCGTCCGATAAGCTCGTTGAGCGCAATTTTCAATGAGCGCAAACCCGCGCAACTCTTCCTCTCTTTGTTGTTTCCAGTCCGATTGAGTGTTTCCACTGTAGCCTCCCTGGAGATACAAATTTTGACGACTCGTTTAATTAGAACGATTTGTAGGAATCGCGTTTGGGTCTGCTGTGTCTTATAGCCTATAAGACACAGCAGACCTATAAGTTATAGGCCTTATAGGGGCCGGCCCCATCGCGGTCTGTCATGTTTGTGCAGTTGTCGGGACTTCGGAGGGGCGTCTGGCTGGAGCCCTGAGCTGACCATGCGTCAACTTTCGGAAATATTCCGGTGTGTGGGAAGACGATTTCTCTCTCTATTCCAAAGATTGGGAGGTTTTTAGGCATTTAAAATAATTTGAATGATTCATATACCTCATCACTTGAACTATTATTGAAACGGGCGAGCGAAGTGAGGCCCTCCTGTCAGAGTGCTAGTGGTAGATAAAAGTTGGAACGATCAAAGCAAAAGGGCTCCTTGAGTGACGCGATGCTGGAAGCGCTAACTGGGTGGAGGGAGCGGCTGATCAAACATTCTTCCAGCGCCGCCATTTTACGTTGACATCAGTGTTGATTCGGACAGTAAACACTTTGGAAAATACCACCAACGTTAACTACGCTTTGCTTTTGGCTTAGTAGATTTTAAATATTTAAAACAGCTTCAGATTTTACAATTCATCAAAACTGGGAAAAATGCTTCGCGACAATTTTCTCATCGAAATTTCATGGGACGGGCGCCAGCTCTTAAAACACCCCTCACGAAGAAGCTTTTCTTGAACCTTTTCCGGAAAATATCACCGAGGGGGGGGGGGGGGGGGGGGGGTTGTCAGGAAATGAAAGGGTTACATTAGTCAGATTGTGAGGGGCACGACGAGGGTTTTAGGAGCAAGAATTTTTCCCTTCGCATTACCATAATGAAAACCTTCCTGGGGAGCAAGAAACGCCGGATTCCTGTAAAAGGGGAAGAGGAAAAGGTGTTTCTCCTCTAAAAAACGAGAGAGAAAAAAAAGAGGAGGAAAAATCGAGAGGAAGAAGAAAATATTGTGACATGTCGGGTCTGCTGGAGTGGCCGTTAACTTGGCATTCGTGTTAATTTCAAATTAGCTTGCAGATAATGCAAGCAAAATAACCGTAGAAATGAATTCGCTCTTTCCAGAGACAGGGACGGCAGATCCATTCGCTCGAAGTTGAGCAATAAAATTCGATTCGAGAGAAATGCACCATCAGGATTCGACGATAACACTGCTCTACAAAAAAAAAAAAAAAAAAAAAAAAAGAAGTGATCTGAAAGTTGCCAGCCTCATTTTATCATGGATGAGGGTTTTCGGGGGTGCTGAATCCGAATCCGAAATTAGGGGTTCCATTTAACAAAAGAAAGTTGTGTGCAGATGCGCCAGTTTGCGCGCATCTTGGATCTCAACCCCCTCCCCCCTCCCCCCTCCCAGTAGGAAACGTGAGGGTCTCATAACCTAACGGAGAAATGGACGAGCAAACAGACTGATTACTTTTTACATGATTTGAACAAAGAAAAGCTTCTGAACTGCAAGAAACTCTATCGAACGTCAGGATGCACATGAGACCTCACAGCTGGCCACCCACAAACTGGACCAGGCTATTAAAACAGGGGCTTCTCTTGATTGAGTCATCAGGGGGTGCAATAAGAAACAAGCTGAATTAGATCAACGGGTCTACCATCAGCTACTGAATTCCCTGCAACCCCGACAGAAACGAGTCCTTCATCGGATCATAGGGGCCTTGGCTTTGCAATGGCTGGCCGTTATCCCTACAATGACAGAAGGGTTCGATCTCTCAGCTAGTCAGTTTCGGAATGCAGTGGCCCTCGGATACGGCCGTACTCTTGCAGCACTACCCAATGCATGCGATGGGTGTGGAGCAGTATTCACTGTCTCCTTAAACTGCATGAAGGGGGGGGGGGGGCTCATCCAACGAAGCCATGATGCAGTCAGGGACGAGACGGCCATGCTGACTGAGGCGGCCTGGGGAGGAGTTGCTCTTGAGCTGGTACTGCAGGCAGGGGCCGGAAGGAGCCCGGCATTGGTGGCTGAATTCAAAGTGGAAGGAGTCTAGGAGAGTGGGAGACTGGCGTTTTTCGACAACCGCAAATGCTGACTCCGACTCCTATCTTTCGCAGGACTGGCCACGAACGTAACTTCTTGTAAGCGGCGGCCAAAGCCAAACATCAGAAATATGACCGGGCAGCAGAAGACGCAAGGGGATCGTTCACCCCCTTATTTGCTCGTCTGCAGGTGGCACTCATCATGGCAGTGTCCCTTAGACTAGGGCGGGGAGGGGGGGGGAGGGGGGGAGAGACCTCAGGGTAGGTATGGAAGTAGATTAATAGCAATCTTTAGAGTGAAGGAAATGGGTGAAAAAAATGGGTGAAGAATTTGGGTGAAGAAAAAATGGGTGAAGAATTTGGGTGAAGATTTTTGGGTGAAATTCTTCACAATCTCACGAGTGAAGTTTTTTGAGTGAACTTTCAAGCGCCTTACGAACGGAAGGTATACCACACCACCATTAAAGTGGGAAAATGGCGACATTCCTTATTCAAGTTTATTGACCATCATGAAGGATATTGACTCTAAATTTAACATTTTATATGTTAAGGGTTTGCAAAAAGCAGCTTTTCTTTCAAAATTGTTAGATCAGTGCGCTTGTTATAATTTAGAAGAATATGACATACCACCTTTGAAAATTCTACTTGAAATGAATGTGCCTGACAAGATTCATTGTTTAGAACATACTTCAAATCCGACATTTTGTGCTTTGTATCGTGTTAAAACTATAGCTTGTTGGTTACTTGAAGGTAATTAACTATTTATAATAAAAATTTTGAAACAGCAGCATTTTTTCTTTTGTTTTCGTTTAAATAATACACTCTTTATTTTAATAATATGCTATAACAAATTATAAATGTGGCTATTATTATTTAATAGCACAACAATCGTGTTTTTCAAGTGGATTGTCACTAAGACGCCAGTCTTTACATACACGTCCACAATAAATGCATTTGACTCGATCACCGGATTGTGTGTAAAAATATCCGGATTCACATAATAAAGGAATGAGCGTTTTTAAAATGTGTGGCCAGTTTTCGAAGCTGTTAAGCCGGTTTTCATATACTTTGTAATGTTGGTACACCCACAAGGTTTTTCGCACAGGTTTACGAAGGCTTCTTGCCGCATACCCAAAGCCGGTCACATCTGAGTGAAGTCCAATTTTTTTCCTCAATTCTTTTTTGATAAAAGAACAACTGGGACTCCATCTTTCGTGGTCAGCCATGGGATCGTCACCTTTAACCCACCGGAAAAGTTCGATTTTACAAAACGGACACTTTACACGGTCTTGATGTCCTAAATAGTACAATCCTGCTTTAGCCATCGTTTTTGGAGATAGGAAATCCAGTGGCCATCCCTCGTAGGTTTCATAGCGTTTAGATTCTTCTTGTTGAAGTTCGATGTCTGTGGGAAAATCCCGAGATGATGCAAAGATGCGAAGTGAAGAACCCATTTTTGATGTGTAATTTTCTGCGAATACAGTTGAAAAGATGGTGATGACGCTGGATACGAACGCTTCGGAGACTTGCGAATAACTGACGCAACCGACACTGCTCTTAGATGTTTCTACACGTTTTTAAAATTTCTTTTAGTTCAACGTAGGTTTTATCCACTTCATCTGAAGCATACGTGACATTATATAACCGATTAAGCATCAACTTGATTTCAATGGCAGATGTAGTTATATTTTTTAATGTTCTCACGCTTGCGGTAGCTTTTTCAACTCTGTCGACGTCAAACTTTAACTGGCGTAACTTTTTTAAAATTTCAAAGTGTGGAATTGGTGTTTCACCGTCTACTAGAGACCAAATAGGTTCTCCGAGGAAAATTTCGCACCAGGTATCCCGGGATAAGATTGAAAAGACTTCCATTTTACTACTGGTGGTGGGGGTAAATATAAAGAGTGGAAGGAGGCTTCGAGAGGGGTGTCAACCAGTTTACCGGTTTTGGTTTTTCTTCTGACTTCCTTTTGAATATGCGAATTCAACTCGCAATGTTTTTCGAGAAGGTATAGGAGATCGTTGAAAGTTGTGTTTGTTTACTGTAGATTCGATTAATAATATCCCCTACAGATTAATAGGTCAACTCGTGGGCACACGCGCTCGTAATTTTGCTTGTCTCATTACTTTTATAACATCCGATCGCTTGCGAAATATTTCCACCCAAGATACGCGTCTCGCCTTCTGGAACGTGTGACCTTCTGATCGTAAGGCGCAGTGAATAACTTCCCCCTGCTCCCCCTGCAGACTCTGTAGCTACTGCGCTTACAGCTCTTGTGTTTTACGGGTGTGGTATACCTTCCGTTGGTAAGGCGCTTAAAAGTTCACTCAAAAAACTTCACTCGTGAGATTGTGAAGAATTTCACCCAAATTCTTCACCCAAATTCTTCACCCATTTTTTTTCACCCATTTCCTTCACTCTAAAGATTGCTATTAATCTACTTATGGAAGATGGCAGAGCCCTCCTATGGATTGAGGAGTGAAGAATGCAACTGATCAAATCTTCTTTCTTGCAAACCTCAAAGCTACCAACTTGAATCAATTTTTTATTTCTTCAACGTCTAAAAAACGACAATAATTACAATCGATATCACCAATTCTCACCGTGTCTGTATGTATGTGTATAACGAGCCTAAAAATTATTTCTCCTCCTAAACGGTAAGCGATAAAAATACGCCGATTTTTTCTACAGTCTCCGCCTCCCAGACATCGTCTGGTGGTAGGGTTGAAAAACCCCAAAAATGAGCGCTAATGGGCGCACTTGCGCCCAACTTTCTTATATTAAATGGGAACCCCTAATTTTTTCCACGAATTTGGATTCCTCGGCCAATTTTACGTCCAATAAGCGCGTGGCGCGAATTTTTTGGTGCGCGCGAATTCGCGAAAATAATTTTTTTTTTCGAATTCTTCCTCGGACCGATCGAGTTCGCGTTTTTTCCTCATCCTACCTACAGATCCAAATTTAATACGAAATCCCGAAAAAACCCATTCCAACGATGAGCGAATTTAGACGGCGAGTTTAATTTGAACGATTTCTGGAGATCGCGCTTGAATCTCTGGGCAGGAGGATCCCTACCTTCTCCGCCTTCCCTACCGGCTCGGTCGACACAATTTCTTTTCAACCTTCCGACTCAGGACTCTTTTCAACTAATTCCGACGATCGACAGGCGAATCATATTATGATAATGGTAATCCAGTAACACGTCCATGCCTTTTTTCGGCTTTTCGGCTTTTAGATGTTTTCAACCTTCCACTGAAAAAGCCTATTCCGATGATCGTGCAACTATCTCTATCTATTTTGTTTATGGTCTGATCGAGTCGGCGTGTCTTGGCTGAGCGAAGCGAGGACCCCCTGTCTGAATAAGCTGTTGGCTTCTGTTTGATGAAGTGGTCGGCCGAGCGAAGCGAGGCCTTATGTCTGAGTGCTAGTATAATAAAATGGTGGACGATTTCGAGGTGTTATTTGTGAATCAACCATATCTCGTTGAGCGTTATCAACGTTGAATCTCGCCTGACACCGCAGGGAGCACCACGAGGACCTATTCTCAAAGGTAAAAACCACTCTTTCGATTTACCTACCAGACCATGATGCCATGCAGATCGATGATGATCGAGCCAAGCAGACCATGAACACCTCAACTACGAACGCTTCAAAGTGGGAAACAAAATTACAAACCGATGAACCTTCCACGCTAAGGACTTTTCAATGATTAAAATTTTAATCAACCATCTCCCTTATATCTCTTCATCTCGCGTGTAATCGCAATTAAGGGCTGCCCTAATTGGCGTCTGCACTTCGCGGAAATTGCGTTAAAAAAAATGCTGTAATTTTGTGAAATTAGCAAAGAGGTTGTAAGAGCTCAAGTCAGGCGGAAAGAGGAGCTTCTTGTTCGCTCGGCAAAATATCTTCTGTCAGAGCGCAGTTACTGCTACCCACCAGAGGGTGTAACTACTTAATCGAAAAGGGAGAAGAGAATCTCGAAGCAAGTTTTCCCTCTAAACGGGGGACTTGAAACTTTAGTTGAAACCCCCATCCAGAGTTGCCCTAAACCGCGTCTTTGGAGCCCGTTGTTTAAAAGGGGGGCTTCACTGGGGCGCAAGCCTCTCGGTTAATTTAAGTAAGACAATAAGATTGCCTCTGATTACACTCGAATTAAACTGTTACAAAGGGTGGGGGGGGGAGGAGAGACCAAAAAGGGTGCATTGTGTCGGAAAGAGTGGCAAAAGGGGTAGGAAGATACCTAATGAATCACTCGGGTAAATAATGGCGTTGTCCTGCAAACGCCGATTAAGGGGGGGAAAAAACGTTGTTGCCTGTGGGGTGTAATGCCGCTTGTGACTATGTAGGTTTGGTTAACTATACAGTTGGGACACCCCCAGACCCACGGATTTTCAGTGATAACAAATCAAACACATCAAACAAATGAAACACAAAATGTGTAGTTCGGTGATTCCACACGGAGCAGGTGGAATACATAAAAGTAATCATAGTCCAGTCAATCTAGCCCTTAAAAGGGGTGTTATGTTTATAAATTTTTAGCGCAACCTTTTTCCAAAAAATGGAAAGGTGCGCTCACCTCCTCGACATGTATGTTTTTTTTTTTTTTGTTTTGGTTTATTATTCTTGGAATAATACACCTATGTTTTCGCGACACGGGTCGACGACTCCGATCGGCCTCAAAATTTGACATTATCCGTTTCAAGAGGTCTACATTCAAAATCCGAAATGTCCGTCCGCCGTACGCCGTCCGCCGTCCGGGCCGTTTTGGGCAGTAGGAATTTTTTAAAAAATCTGAAATTTTGGCAAAATACTTGGTTTACCATCTAGTTGTGCCCGCAAGGTTTTCAGTCCGATCGCCCAAACTCGTGGGGCGCTATGGGGCTAAAATGGGGCTATGGGAGGTTTTTTTTAAGGCTTTTAGCTATGGGATCGAGTGAGGTGTCGTTTTCGAAGTATTTTTGGTCGTAGAATCAATTTTCGGGGGTCCCGGAACGATCCGATTTCACTGTGGCGTGTTATAGGGCTTTCATGGGGCTAAAAATGGGATTTTTGAAGGATCCCAAGAAGTTAATTATTTTTCGAGTAAAAATTAAAGAATTTTTGAAAAAAAAAAATCCCCCCAAAAATTTTTTTTTGAAATATAAAAATCCAAAAAAAAATTTTTTTTAAATTTTTTTTTATTAACAGAATTAAATGTCTGTACAAGTAACCTATATCACAGAATAATAAACCCTTGTGTAAAATTTGCAGCGTTTTTTGTTTTTTTGTTTGTTTGTGTACAGAGCATCACGCCCGAGCGGCTCAACAGATTTTCATGAGGGTGGTCTCATTGTCTTCAGCGAGTTCCGGGGGTGGTTATAGGCTACCTTGATTTTCCCTCCCTCATCCCCTTCATCGGTTTTCGGGAGGTCCTTCACGACGAAAGTTGTTTATCTCTGATGTGTAACTAAGGAGGCCTCAAAAGCGGGACGGAAGTTTTTGTCCGATTTCGTTGGTACAAGGGTCTATGGAATGAGCTTTTCAGGCTGATTCCAACGACTCCAAAACGATTTTTGCAGCCTGAGCCGTTTGTTACCTCTGATCAGCATAAGGTTTTATTACGTAATGAGCATCACGTGGATGATGTGTTGTGTGGCATAGTTTCGTCGCTAGATACCTACTGTTTCTTAGTTTCTCTCGCTCATTAAATATATCGTAATAACAAAAAGGTTGCGCTCATCTATTCAATTCAATTGATGGCTTGTTATTGGTGTCTTGGCACCCCAATAGTTGGAAACTAAGCGAATCCAACAAAATTTTTGTCGGGCCCTCCTCGGCCCTCCTCTCCTACCGCCAAAGGGGGTCTGCCCAACTACGAAACTCGTCACTAATTTTTCGTCGTATGTAACCCGCACCAGAGAATCCCTTGATTCATTTGAGCCACAAAATTTTTGGAAATAACGGAATTATAAAATTCGGAATGTTGGGGTGTGATGTTCAAACAGATGCAGGTTGACATGACACTCTAGTAAAAGAAAGCTACCTACAAAGCTAGAAGTAAAGTGCAAAAATACCAGTTCCATTGATGAAGGGGGGTGGGGTGTTAAAATGGAGGGGTTGAACTGCGAAAGGCGGTTGACACCTATTGACTGCGCTGTTTTCCAAGTTTTCCAATGACAGTTACGTAAAAGCGTAGATTCGTTGTCTGTTAAAATACTTGATATTAGCAAATTGACTTTTTTGAGGGAAATTGGAACAAAATTGACGGTATGTACCTAAATATTGGGTCAATTTTCAAATCGTGGTGCTTCCTGATAGCAGAATTTCATGCTCCACAACTTTTATTTCATGAGTTTTTCACGCAGAATAACCGTTCTCAATTTAAAGGCGTTTTAAAGTCGCATAATTGCAGTTTTTACGCAAGTTGGGAAAAATTAGCACTTTTGACGCCCGATTGCTACTTTACTAATCGGTGAAATGTTAAGGTTGGGGTAGCCATTCGATGCAGAATTTCATGTTCTTTCATAATTTAAAGAGTTGATATTTTCTGTATCACGCATACTTTTCAAGATATAAGCAAAAAACCAAAAAAAAATAAAAATGAAACCGAACATTTCGAAATTTTGTTGGATTCGCTTAGTGTCCCGCTATTGGGGTGCCAACACACAAATCAAAATTTAGAAACATAACATCCGACCTGTTGTAGGCACCGAAGTCTAGAGACTGGACTATCAGTCATTCAGCCATAATATTATTTTCATTAGCACACACACAACCCAGGGTTGCCAACTCCACTGATGTTTCCGATTTCTACAAATTTTGGTTTATTATTCTTGGAATAATACACCTATGTATCGGCCTCAAAATTTGACATTATACGTTTCAAGAGGTCTAGATTGCAAAACCGAAATGTCCGTCCGCCGTCCGGGCCGTTTTGGGCAGTGGGAATTTTAATTAAATCTGAAAATTTGACAAAATACTTGGTTTACCATCTAGTTGTGCCCGCAAGGTTTTCAGTCCGATCGCCCTAACCCTTGGGGCGCTATGGGGCTAAAATGGGGCTACGGGAGGGGTTTTTGAAGGCTTTTGGCTATGGGCTCGAGTTAGGTGTCGTTTTCGAAGTCTTTTTGGACGTAGAATCCATTTTTTGGGGTCCCGGAACGATCCGATTTCACTGATGCGATCTATAGGGCTTTCAGGGGGCTAAAAATGGGAGTTTTGAAGGATCCCAAGAGGTTAAACATTTTTCGAGTAAAAAATAAAGAATTTTTGAAAAAAAAAATCCAAAAAATGTTTTTGTTGAAAAAAATCCAAAAAATTTTTTTCTTGTTGAAAAAAATCTTAAAATAAAAATAACGCTTGCATACGAGTGTGCAACACATTGGGACATTATATGTCTAAACAAGTTCCATTTCGGCTTGGGACAATTTTCGTGACCATTTTTTAGTTTATGTGTCAAAGCAAAGACATAAAATGCCAAAACGCTTGCATACGAGTCTGCAACACATTGGGACATTTTATGTCTTTATACCACGCGTATCAGTAGTTCAACACTACAACAATCATCAACACTTACAGCTAAGGAAAAACTAAACAAGTTCCATTTCCCTAGAAACGGCTTGGGACAATTTTCGTCAACAGTTTTCGTGACGATTTTTTTGTTTATGCGCCAAAGCAAAGACATAAAATGTCAAAAATTGTTTTCCAAAATTTTTTCTTTTGACAGAAATAATTTTTGCACAAGTAGGTAACCTATATCAAAGAATAATAAACCCCTGTGTAAAATTTGCAGCGTTTTTTCAATGTACTTATCTGCAGATATAGGTAATAAATTCAAAATCTATTGTATTTTGAGGTTTTAGACTCATCTACTGAAAATTGTCAAAAAACCTTATTTTTCCTGTTTTTTTTTTTTTTTTTTTTTTTTAGGTGGCTTGCATACGAGTGGGATGAAAATTTAAAATTTAATGACACTAAACCTTATCACATGTCGTAAAAAGCAGTGTTCACAGCTCGTCATTTTTCGTTTCAGGGTACGTAGAATACAAATCCGCAATGTCCGTCCGCCGTACAGACCCATAAAACGCCACAGAATTGACGTGAAAAAACCCGTTATTTCGCACGGGGACGCCACTCAGGGTCTAGTTGGTTCAAAAGTCTGTCCAGCATAGAATCCATCTAAGCTATCCCCATATCGTCTGATGCTATGGGCAAAAACGCTGCAAATTTTACACAAGGGTTTATTATTCTTTGATATACGTTACTTGTGCAGAAATATAATTCTGTCAATGAAAAAATTAAAAAAAAATTTTTTTTGGATTTTTATCTCAAACAAAATTTTTATTTTTGGATTTTTTTTCAAAAATTCTTTATTTTTTACTCGAAAAATATTTAACATCCTTGGATCCTTCAAAAATCCCATTTTTAGCCCCATGAAAGCCCTATAGATCGCCCCAGTGAAATCGGATCGATCCGGGACTCCCCAAAAATGGATTCTACGTCCAAAAATACTTCGAAAACGACACCTAACTCGATCCAATACCCCAGAGCCTTCAAAAAAACCCTCCCGTAGCCCCATTTTAGCCCCATAGCGCCCCACGGGCTTGGGCGATCGGGCTGAAAACCTTGCGGGCACAACTAGATGGTAAACCGAGTATTTTGTCAAAATTTCAGATTAAAAAAAAAAAAATGCCTACTGCCCAAAACGGCCCGAACGGCTTACGGTGGGCGGACATTTCAGTTTTGGAATCTAGACCTGTTGAAACGGATAATGTAAAATTTTGAGGCCGATCGGAGTCGTCGACCCCCGTCGCGAAAACATGTGTATTATTCCAAGAATAATAAACCAAAATAGGATTTTCAATGTTTTGCTAACATAAACAAGTGAGGCGTCGTTCCAACTAATTTTGGACGCATAATCAACTCGGTTAGGTGACAGATAAGGAGGCATATAAGCCTCAGCAAAAAATGGCAAATTATAATTTAGACCAGGGGTTCCCAACCTTTTTTTACCTCGCCCCCCCTAGGTCGGTGTGAACACCATTGCGCCCCCCCCCCCTTTGTTCTATGTAATTATACTCTCCCCCTCCTCAAAAATGCTAAGTATAAGTATAATCATGGTATAATTTTAATGAGTAAATTTGAATTCAAACAGAACTTTTTATTTGTTGTTGTATTCATGTTGACAAACACTCACGCTCCAGCCTACCTACTTTAATAATTAGGAATGGAAGCGTTTCTGGATTTTTTTTTTTTTTTTTTAAATCGATAGAAGACGTCCAAATAATACTACAAATGGGGTTAAAACACAAACTGCAAGCTCGTATGAATTTATAAAATTTATGGAAAAATTTCCATTTGAATTTTGGCGGAAACCCGAGGTCAGCTCCTATTGGTCCAAGAGTTGGCCACCATTACAAAACTAAAAACTAGATTCTAAATAGTCTAAATTTTAGACCGATAATTATCGGTCTAAAAAATCACAAAATTTAGGGTTGTTCGGTTCATTTTTTTAAGGTATACTTTTTTCGTGGCACATAATATATAGGTGGTTTTGGTAGTTGGTTAACTCCCTGGGTCAGCAGACCCAAAAACGCCTAACAAGAAAAGGCGACACATGGTCAGCATATTCACACTTCATTTGAATCACAGCGTAAAAACACCTGATAACCCAACTCACCGTCGATCTGTAACGTGCCGTTGTCGAAAACCGTGATTCTTCTACCTAGAGGGATCGGGTTTCCGTTTTTGAGCCACTTGACTTTGGGTTTGGGGTCGCCGGACGCCTGGCAGGGTAACGTCGTCACGCTGTGTAGAGGCAGCGTCTGATTGGCGGGCCCGACTTCGATTATCGGCGGTGGGACGTCGCCGACGGATCGCACCTGAAATGTACAAAGAGAATCTGTTGAGTGACAAAAGGAAGCATCAAAATTATTGGTTTTCAACTGGACTCATTCGGGATGTTCATAAAATATCCGTTTCGAAGCAGCTATCAATACTTTTATAAAATTGGAAATATTTTTATTTTCAATCCGTCTACTTATGGATATTTCTGGCTGACATTTCCCGATATATCGCAAATTCAATTCAATTAGTTGGGCTAGAAGCTTTTAGAGCGCAAACGGGGCATCATCTGACGCGAGGTAGCTCTGACAGCCAGAGCGGGGACTGTAGAGTCTGAACGCGTCGTTGTGTCTCGTCTTGCCCAGCGCTTCAAGGTCTTTCTCCTGCAAAAAGGTCCGTGACATTTCAAGGATTTCTGGCAGCGCCATCGCCAAAGCCTCCGCCCAAGGTGGCAAGTGACAGGAGCCTCCTGTTGCAGAATAGGTCAGCGCCTTGACCTGAGGAAACCAGTTCAACTCCCCCTGATTGCTTGACTTGGCGTCAAGGGTGAGCAGACATCTTTTCAGGTAGGTATACCTGTCAGCCGCCAGTGAAGAGTCCTCAGTAGGAATCACAGAGCCTGCTTGAGGACCACGTGTGCCAGGTGGATGACTCCAGCCTCAAGCCTCACCATGCAGCTCGGGGTACTTTTCGGGACTCCCGAAATCCGCTTGAAAAACGGAACCTGCACGCACTCAATGTCGTTGGTATACCGTGAGGTGGATTGGCTCCTGTCGACCTTCGTGATGCTCCCAAAGAAGCCGAATGCAGCCAGGTGCAGGGCTCACCGACCAAAGCACCATGCGCAGAAGGTCTTCCTGTGGATACTCCACTGTTGCTTGTATCGAAGGTGAGAGGGAGACTGCGGTGACAAATTTTGGCTTCAAGTCATGTTTCGGGACGCGCGAAGCTATATTCAGCTCACGCAAAATTGCCCTGACTACCATAAAGATGTGGCGCTGTGTTTCCAGGACTATGATCAAGACGAAAGCCTCTGATAGCGTCCAGAATACCACAATGGTTGGCTAGCTTAAACGAGTCTAGACGGCAGGGTCATTGTGAACATGTATTGGAGCCAGAGGGTAGCAGTTAAGAATAATGCAACAATGACTGAGACCTTTGATGGGAGGAGTGTCCAACACTCGACAGGGTTGTATCTTGTCCTTACGCCTTTTCAACGTATACATGGAACACGCTTTTCTTCCTCTCCCCGAACCAGAGCTTGGCGTCAAGGTGAATGGTGTGTATGTGAACAACAAAAGATACGCTGACACTGTCCTTCTAGCCGACTCTCAAAGCAGTTAGCAGAGGTTTGCTGATATTTTGACTGAAGAAAGTCTGTCCATTGGGCCATTTGTCCAACCAAGTTTAAGGCTGTCTCACGAAACCACATGACTTCTTGGAGCGCTAGTTAATGAAAACAGGAACCCAGACGTTGAGAGTCGATCCCGGATAGAACAAGCCAAATCAGCTTTTGTCCGAATGAAATGCGACAAACGCTATTGTAGAGGATTCGCCGCCTACGGATGTTCAAGGTTTACAGCACTAAGAGAAAAACGTTGCAAATTTTTGGTTTATTATTCTTGGAATAATACACCTATGTTTTCGCGGCGGAGGTCAACGACTCCGGTCGGCCTCAAAATTTGACATTATCCGTTTCAACAGGTCTAGATTCCAAAACTGAAAATTTCAGTCCGTCACATTTAATGTCCGTCCACCGTACGCCGTTCGGGCTGTTTTGGGCAGAAGGAATTTTTTTTAAAAATCTGAAATTTTGACAAAATACTCGGTATACCATCTAGTTGTGCCCGCAAGGTTTTCAGCCCGATCGTCCAAACCCGTGGGGCGCTATGGGGCTAAAATGGGGCTACGGGAGGCGTTTTTTGAAGGATTTTGGCTATGGGATTGAGTTAGGTGTCGTTTTCGAAGTATTTTTGGACGTAGAATGCATTTTTGGGGGTCCCGGAACGATCCGATTTCACTGTGGGGATCTATAGGGCTTTCATGGGGCTACAAATGGGATTTTTGAAGGATCCCAGAAGGTCAAATATTTTTCAAGTAAAAAACAAGAAATCTTGAAAAAAAAAAAAATCAAAAAAAAAATTTTTTTTCTTCAAATTTGCAGCTTTTTTACACATGGTTTTATTATTAGGCTAATTGTGCAAAAATTTATTCTGTCATTAAAAAAATATTTTGTGGACGGATGTGGGACCTCAAAAAATGGATTTTGCGTCCAAAATTACTCGGAAAATAAGGTCAAATTTAGACCCCCTAGGAACCTTCAAAAGTCCCATTTGTAGCCCCATGAAAGCCCTATAGATACCCACAGTGAACTCGGATCGTTCCGGGTC
Organism: Pilophorus perplexus; assembly: GCA_955831195.1. NCBI lineage: Eukaryota > Metazoa > Arthropoda > Insecta > Hemiptera > Miridae > Pilophorus > Pilophorus perplexus. The sequence continues at coordinate 48,608,732 of OY037009.1, forward strand.
TCCCAAAAATGGATTACACGTCCAAAAATACTTCGAAAACGACACCTAACTCGATCCCATATCTAAAAGCCTTCAAAAAACCCTCCCATAGCCCCATAGCGCCTCACGGGTTTGGGCGATCCGGCTTAAAACTTTGCGGGCACAACTAGATGGTAAATCGAGTATTTTGTCAAAATTTCAGATTAAAAAAAAAAAAAAAAAAATTCCACAGCCCAAAACGGCCCGGACGGCCATTTCAGTTTTGGAATGAAGACCTCTTGAAACGGATAATGTCAAATTTTGAGGCCGATCGGAGTCGTCGACCTTCGTCGCGATTACATTGGTGTATTATTCCATGAATAATATCAAAACTCGAAAGGTAACAATTATTGTTTTGAATTTTCGCTTCTTCTCCATTGACAGGGAAGGGGAACGATTTACCTATTTTTCAAAACATCGATTTTTTGGTTCAAAAACATTAGTTTTTGAATTGATTCTCAGACGTCCGATTTTTATCTAAAATCTAAATAAAAAACTAAAATTTAGTTATTTAATATTCTCCCCCACCCCCCCAACACCACCCACTTATGGAAAATTGTACGATTTTCCATAAAATATAACATCTTAGGCAGTGAAAATGTTTGTATAGTTGAATGTAGTTTAGGAACTTGACCAAAAGAAAATGAACAAAAAGAGCAGACTTCTTTCACAAGAGATTAGTCATGTAAAACTTTTAGAACTTGTCATTTTACGACGTCTTTGAGAGAACATTACAAAATTTCAACACTGTTTAAGGCCTTAATCTGCCTTCTTTTCCCTTTAATTAATAAGAAAAGATGAAAACTAATGAGTAACTACTGTCATGAAAACCAATGTCAGGAATTCAACATCTTGTTCAACGTCTGACTTCTTATTAAGATATTTTGAAAGGACGATTCTTTACCAACGATTCATTTACGATTCCCCAACCCATCCACAGCACATGAACATAGAGAGGATAGAGAAAGGAGAGGAAGATCTGAGTGGTATATGCTAGGTGGGTAGGTAACAAACTTACTAAGGTTTTTTGAAATTGTTCATTATTAAATTAAGAAACAAAGGTACTTAGTGAAAAGGTCTTTTTTAAACATGGAAAGAGTCGAAGGGAAACCAAAATAATTAATATTTTTCCTAAAATAAAGAAGTGCTCCAAGGCCTGTAATGGACATCTATTGGTCTCACCTGTAAAAACGCCCTGGCAGTGGCCGACCCGGCGACGGACAGCGCCGAACACACGATGAACCCTGAATCCTCCCTTAGGACGCCATTGATGGTGAGGCCGCCGTCCTGCGAGACGGCCATCCGACCGTACGAGTTGCCGGGGAACATGAGGAGTTGAGAGCCCTCTTTGGTCCAGAAAACCGACGGCGGGGGGTTGCCTCGAGCGACGCAGTCGAATTTGGCCAAGCCGTTCAACGACACAGTCACGTCTAGAGGCTTCGTGACGAATTCCGGCGAAGCTGAAACAAAAGGTAGGCTGAAACATCGATTTTCCGAGCACCCGGGTAGGAGATCCTTTTCTTGGCAAACTCAATCTTCTCTGATTAGCCCATAAAACATGAAATATCCGCCATCAAGTATTCCACTCGAGTACACAACGTCTGGAGAATTCATACCCCGTGAAGGTGCCATGAAATGTTTAGAGCTCATTCAACATTTATCTTCTCGTACAATACAGCAATACGGAGAATACAGCGGAAGTCGTCAAAAAATAAAATCCCTGAGCTTTCTGAGGATGAGCCACGCTTGACCTTTCCGAAGCTACGGCGTCCCATAAAATATTTGCCGGCGCCTCGAGGGGGCATAAAACAATGCAATGGGGTTATGGGGCACTTCGTTTGATTGCCGCCGTAAGAATAAGTTGGTTGTCAGTTACGTCCCTTCGTGAGCTCGAGAACAAGTAGCGGTGAGCACGAAAGATGACCCGTTGAAGGAACTTAAAGTGAGAAAGGAAAGGATTGGCAGCAAAAACGCAACTGGGCGAATAGAGGCCTAGCTATAGTATAGGTAGTTTGTAGATCCTCCATGGACGTTTTAAACAACCTTGATTCACCAGGACTGATCCACAGCTGGACAGAAACCACGAAGGGCCTTGGAACGCTCTACTAATGCCCAATTGGCACACCTTAGCTCAGCCGAGTAACGAGCGTATTGATTCCTAGTAGATAGACCCTCAGGGTGGCCACTGCTGTAGGAGGTAAAAAAAGTGAAAAACGCTGCAAATTTTACCCAAGGGTTTATTATTCTTTGATATAGGTTAGTTGCGCAAAAATTATTTCTGTTTCAAAAGAAAAAATGTTGGAAATAAAAATTTTTGGATTTTTTTTTGGATTTTTTTTTCACAAAAATTGTTTTTTCAAAAATTCTTTATTCTTTACTCGAAAAATATTTAACCTCCTTGGATCCTTCAAAAATCCCTTTTTTAGCCCCATGAAAGCTCTATAGGTGGTTTTCTCGATACATAAAATTCGATTTATTTTCGATTGTGAAGAAGAAGAAGGTCAGCTGATTTCGGGGAGTTTCCAGACGGCGGCCATATTGTATCACTGCCTTGGTTTTATTCAGTAGTTTTTGCTTAAGTTATGTGAAATGTCTGGGCGTAAATTCAACCCGAATTATTGTTGTAAGCTTTCCTGGGACGATTTGAAGAGATATGTAGTGAAGGTGGGTTTATGCGGCGGTGATCCTTATGAAGAGATAGTGGATTTTACCACTCCTCCACAGGTGATGCCAGATGTTTCCCACCAGGATTCCAATCGAAATTGTATGTATTGCACCCACGCCTTTTAAAATTTATGGAATTGGACCAATAGTTCTTGAGCTACAGCCGAAAATGCTCTGAAAAATGTGCTTCTGCTGTCTTCAGGTCTTCAACTAAAATGTTCACATTTTGGAAAAATTTGCCTATTTTCAAAGTACCATAACTCTGAAACTAATTGACCTACATAGCTCCGGTTGGGCTTTAATTTTCACGTATTTAATGCTATTTAAAAACTCATGAGTTTTTGTCGGACAATGCATGTTTATTACATATGAGTAGAGCAAAAACTGAAATAAGGCCGAAAAAATCGCGGTTTTTCTTGTGCTATGCGTGAAGCACAGCTTTTGGGAAGTTGCAAAATTATACACTACCCTAATGAGTTCGAACAACATACCTACTAAAAACGCTGCAAATTTTACACAAGGGTTTATTATTCTTTGATATAGGTTACTTGTGCAGAAATTTAATTTTGTCCTTGAAAAAAAATTTTAAAACTTTTTTCAAAACTTCTCTATTTTTTACTCGAAAAATATTTAACCTCCTGGGATCCTTCAAAAATCCCATTATTAGCCCCATGAAAGCCCTGTAGATCGCCACAGTGAATTTGGATCGTTCCGGGACCCCCAAAACTGGATTCTACGTCCAAAAATACTTCGAAAACGACATCTAACTCCATCCCATAACTCAAAGCATTAAAAAAACCTCCTATAGCCCCATTTTAGCCCCATAGCGCCCCCTGGTTTGGGCGATCGGACTGAAAACCTTGCGAGAACAACTAGATGGTAAACCGAGTATTTTGCCAAAATTGCAGATTAAAAACAAAAATTCTTACTGTCCAAAACGCCCTGGATGGCGTACGGTGGACGGACATTTCGGATTTTGAATGTAGACCTCTTGAAACGGATAATGTCATAATTTGAAATTATCCGTTTCAAGAGGTTACATTTAATTTTGAGGCCGATCCGAGTCGTCGACCCCCGTCGCGAAAACATAGATGTATTATTCCAAGAATAATAATCCAAAAAGCAGTGATACATCTCGTTTTGGGAATTTAGCGATTTTTAGTGTCGATTTTGACTGGTCTACATTGTGGACTACTTGGTACGATCAGGTACTGTGACATGATGTGAACTCCAACGAAAGGCCATCCATCATAATTATAATATATTATGCTCCTACTCAGTCAAATCACATTATATCTATTTCTGTTTGAAATTGAAGCAAGATCATCAGTGATAATCACTGATTCGGCCCAACCGTGGATTTCAAGCAATGTCACCCATAACCACTAAAAATCTAATTTAGTAGACACTAACCTGTGATGAAATGTCGATTACACAGTTTGACGGTGATTCCACTTAACTTCTTTCCCGTCAAATTTCTATTGGTAGGGGATAGCCACATCTTTTGGAAGGCAGCTCAGTTCTCTTACACTGGTGCTTGATGACAGGTGGGAGGCTTAACAAACTCACTTGCTCCCCAACCCGATACGTCTTATTACATCCCACAACAGCACAAGCAGGCATTTAGACGTTTAATATGGCAAAGGACGATAAATTCGAGTAAAAGATGCAGGTAAAAATTAGGGATGCTCAAAAAGAATCGATTCTTGAAAAAATCGATTCTTTTTGAAAAAATAATCGATTTTTTTAGATTCTTTATTTTTTTGAAGAATCGGCCCGATTCGATTCTAAATTTCCAGAATCGAAAACCGATTCTTTTCTGCTCTTAACAAGTATTTTTATATTCAGTTGCTCTGTAAAACAGATCCATGTATAAAAGAATCAACATTATTTTTTAAATTGAGTCACTGCAACGACCATAGGTAACAGCTGAAGAGATGGAAAAGTTGCACAACAACCACTGACACAGCTGAAGCTTTCCTACCTACCTTTTCCTACGTAATAGTGTTGGTTTGCAGTTGGATTTATTAGTAATTGGAATTCAGGTTTCGTAACGTAATAATGCTTCTTCTTCTTCTTCTGATAAATTTGAAATTAAATAAATAATTTGGAAAAAGAATCGATTCTCAGATGTATCGATTCTTTTTGAAAAAATAATCGCGATTATTTTCGATACTTTTCTAAATAATCGATTCGATTTAAATCGATTCATTTTTGAGAATCGGACATCCCTAGTAAAAATTCAACCGACCCACCGCACAGAAGAAGTGGTTGAGAGTGAGATAACGTGGGAGATAAGCGTTATCAGAGTCGTTTTTCGGCCATATTGCCGTTTTATAATTTTTATAGTCCCGAAATTTCATCCCATGAGGATCACACATGTACCAGCATCGGGGAATAAAATAAAACTCAGCCTATCTTCTAACATTCCAGTTACTTCTCCCTTCTCCATGTGATACAAAATGGCCGACACTCAGGGGAGGCCTTTCGATTCGATTATTTTCAGCACATCGATAGCCTTTGATGTCACGAGAAAACCTCCTATAGATCGCAACAGTGAAGTCGGATCGTTCCGGGACCCCCCAAAAATGGATTCTACGTCCAAAAATACTTCGAAAACGACACCTGACTCGATCCCATAGCCAAAAGCCTTCAAAAACGGCCTCCACGACGGCCAGAAACACAAGCCACGCTTTGCTAAGACCTCCATGTTGCAGCACCACTGGCCTGCTATATCTTCTGGTGGGTCATCCGACAGCCAATTACCATAGAACGTGAAGTGATACATCTAAGCGCCAAGTCCCTGAAGAAAGAGCACAGAGCACAGATTGTATTGGACCATAAGTAGCCCCAGAAGCCACCTGATGGACTGGTAAAGCAGCTTCCAGCCGCGGACTGTTCAGAGACTCCAACTGTACTGCACCACTTCACGACCGAAGTGGTTACGACAAGAAATGGCAAATAATGCCTTGCCGGATATTCCAATGATTAGACAAGTATCACCAATTAATTTTTGATCACCAGTTGACGCTGCCGCTAAAAATTCCACCATAACGCCAGACTGTCATTACCACCCCAGACAGATTGCAGGGCGTTTATGTCCTCGATCATTACGGTCGTTTACCTCACCACACAACTGGCAGTTGGCCTCTTGATCCGTTCCTTTCAATTTTCTCAATAATACCGTTCCACTTGAGTCATTTATAATTTCACGGATAATTACGAGGTTGTTGTTTTACGTGGAAAAGTGGAAAGAAAAGGTGTGCCGGAATTGGATCGTTTCGATCGGCGATGTTTGCTGAACAAACAGAAATGGGAGGGGAAAAAAAGTTGAACAAATAGTGTCGTTTACCGAGGGGAAAATTGCAACGTATACAAAGCCTGCCAACGTAACAAAAGTGTACTTACAGTGGACGGTGAGGGTGGCTCTGGCGGTGATGGCTCCGACGACGTTGGACGCGTCGCAGATGTAGACGCCTTCGTCGTCCGGCTGCACTCTGTCGATTCTCAAGTTCTTCTCGTCGGTGATCCGGGCTCGTCCCACCGGCATTTTCCCGTCGTCTCGCCGCCAGAGGATTTTGGGCGAAGGGTCCCCTCCAACTTTGCACTCGAGTTCGATGCTCGAGTCGGCCACGGCGGTGACGTCCGAGGGCTCTTTGGAGAAGAAGGGTTTCACTGGAAAAGACAGAAAACGGTCAATCGGGGTGCCAGATGTGGGTTACAATCTGCGGATGTACGATGAAGTTACACTTTCTGCCTTCCCATTCACGTCTTACGGAGGCAGAGTGAGATCAGACGCATATGGGCGCACCCAGGATTTTATTTCGGGGGGGGGGGGGGGGGGGGGAGTTCCGGTTTCAGTGCTTAATGTCTTAGTAATGTATAATAATATTAAATTATACTACACTAGCAATCAGACAGAAGGCCCGCTTCGCTCGGCCGACCACTTTCTGGCCCGGAGGGCCTCGCTTCGCTCGCCCATGTGATGGGGTAGGGTACAGAGGGAACGCCGACTCAATCGAGGATAGTTGCGCGAATTTGCGCGCGTCGAAAATTTCGCTCAATGCGCTTATTGGACGTAAAATTGGCCAAGGAATCCAAATTCTCCAACAAAATTAGGGGGGTTCCCATTTAAAATAAGAAAGTTGGGCGCAAACGCGCCTACTTGCGCGCATCCCCGCGGTGAAATCGGATAAATCTGGGACGCCCAAAAATGGATTGGAGAGCCCCATTGGGTTGGGCGATCGGGCTGAAAACTTTGCGGGCACAACTAGTATGGAAAACCGAGTATTTTGTCAAAATTTAAGATTTTTAGAAAAATTCTTACTGCCCAAAACGGCCCGGACGGCGTACAGTGGCTACGGTGGGGAAAAAAGTCAAATTTGCAAAGTGTGTATACCAGAGAATTTTTGTGGTTTTCCCCAAGGTATTTAACCGTAGAATCAGTGTGTAATAGTCATTTTGCGGTTAAAATTAGTTTTCACTACTTAAATGAGGTTTGAAACATGAGATTATGAGATTTTAAGCATTTTATAGGAATAACATAAAAAAATCCCCTCTCACTCAGGTTAATCGTGTAGTTTTGAAAATTTTACATATGTATTCTCAATATGTACCCATAGTGTTCTATAAAAATAAAAAATTCAATTTTAAAATGAATTCCAATGAACAACACCTCCGAATTTACGGTTTTCTGCAGAATTTGACTTTAGGGGAGCGTGCAAATCGAGCAAGGCCATCCTAAGGGCCGGGCTTTTTTTTTTTAACGTCAGACCCTAATAAAAGATAAAGACCCTAAAAGATGCTGTGAAAATTTTGTCGCCTTTTTCCACCGTATTCAGGTATTCAGGAGCAGTGAATTTTCAAAGATGCCGGTTAACAGGATTTTGGTGTATTCGGGTTAGAGGTCGAGGCGATAAAGGTGAGTGAATCAACGTAATCAATTCAACCAAGTGACGAGGCAGAAGAATTACTCATTAACTGAATGTAGGAGCTATTTATTTGTAGTCTTACCTATATAATTACCTATCTATTCCATAAAACAAAACAAAAATACCATTTATTTTGAACTTGAATCAAATATTTCTGCATTTATTGGCTTTTCTCAAGTTTATTGTAAAGCTAAATTTACTATTTTAATTTACAGTAAATATTGTTGCCAAAATTGTGTGATGCCGTAGTTATTTCATCCAATATAATTGGCTGTATCTTTTTGCCAGTTGCTCTAATCGTCAAAGTTGTAGCAGTATTCAATTCAACGCGAAAAAGTACTATAGAAATGATCACAAACGTTTTGAAAATTCAAGGAATTATATTTTTTTTCCCGAAATTGGAGGTTCTGCCCCACTGTGCGGCGTACCTACGGACATCACGTTTTTGGAATCTAATCTTGAAACGTATAGGTAACGCCAAATTTTCAGACCGAAAGATCAGAATTTTCTACCTCCGTCGCGATTACATAGGTTTATTATTGTATGAATAGTTAAGCAAAACCTCTGAAAAGCAGCACTCGCTGCTAGGCAGCTGGTTGTGCAATGGATCTAAGTAGTTGTTCCTCCAGGCCTCATGGTCACTGCCGGCAGTGGGCAGTTGATGACTCCTGCCCCATGAGAGACGGTCATCCTGTGGTTTGTTCTTAGCTTGTGGTCCTGGGTCGAGTCAGTCTCCCTTGTGGATCTATTGATCTCAGGGCCCTGCCACGCATTGACTGTAATAATATACACTGCAGTGACCCAGAGGCCTCAGGGAAAGCTGTGGTTGTGCCCTGTGGCATGAGGGGCGATTGGGGCTCAGCTCATCCCACAAAACAGCACCTGGTTCTTTTGGAGCAACTACCCTCAGAGTCCCATCAGCAGTGACCGTTCCGTTGAATAAAAACTGATAGCTCGTCAAGCAATGGCTCCCAATAGTTATCCCCATGGGCTGGAAGGCCACTCCCCAAGTGAGGCAGATGAGCGATGACTCCTGCCCCGGGGGTTTGTTCTAGGCCTGGATGGTGGTCACTGTGGAGCCAGCCGCTGGTGATGCTGCTCCCTTGTGGGTAGAACCAGCTCCTAGGTTGCATTCAGGTAGCTCAGGAGAGCTCTCATTATTGCCCTTAGAGATTGTATATCTGGGACATAAATCGTGAATTGTTTTAGCTTGACGTTTGATGAGCTACAATTCCACGTTATGACTTGGCTTCATCTCTCTTACAGATAGAGTGATATTCGCCGTGAAATGCTCCTCAATTATAACTTCCATCGGCCGTAATGGGCCCCCCCAACAAGCGCTTCATTCAGATCGTAAATGTCTCCGTAAATTACTGCCGAGATTTGGCGATAAAGAGACCCGGGAGGAAAAGCCTCCGCTGAATGTTTAAATAAATGGGAGGACATTTTCAAGCTTGGGCGAAGTCAAGGAAAGGATTGACTGGGCCTGAAAATGAGCCTCGAAAAGGCGGGAATGGGCTCCTGCCACGCTATATTGACTGTGGAATCACCCGAAGGGAAATAACCCACGAGATGCGTTTATAACCCCGCCATAAGCCCCAGCCAGGAAGCTACGATACGGGGTCAGGAGATGATATCCGTGTGCCAGGCTCCTGTGATCGCCTACTTTGTTCAATATGCCATTGATTGCTGGGCTATTAGCGCCCCACCTGCGGCGAATTTATCGTACACTCGCTTCGCTCTGTCATACATTTTGTCAAATGTGACCCTGATGATTATTTATTCAGGTTTATTTTCGGAATTAGTTTCTACCCAATTTTGGTTAGGCTACTTTCATGTTTATTCTCTGCGAGGAAGTTTAATCACGACCCCGTCTCAGTTCACGTAGTGGTTATGGAGAAGAGGGATTGACTGGGTCGCCTTGAATAAAAAATAGGGCGATCGCTCGTGGAAAGGGAGAGAGAGGAAAAAAAAAAAAAAAGGTCCATGTCAGGGCTATGCAAATCCATCGCTTTGGATAGGAAGAGCTTTTTCCGTCGAGGGTATTGTGACCTCTTCAGGCGAGCGGCTCTGAATACAGAAATCCCCCGTGGAAAACGAGAACCCCTCCGAAGAAAAGGAATGATGTCGAGGAGATCGAATCCGTTCACGTGGAGGGTTTCGCTTTTCCGATGTCGACTGGCGAGATAACGTTCTCCATATGGGGAGACCCGCAAGTTGGATTATGATGGATTTCGTGTATCAGCGGCGGAAAACAGATTTTCTCTATTGTTCCTGTTTTGAAACCACCATGAAAAAATACCATAGGTTTTTTATTTCATTATTTTTTTTTATTAGGGGTATTCACTGTCTGTTTCATGAGGCCCTTCCAGATTTTATCGTTGAAACATCGTAAAATTTAGGCTCCTTGCGGCATTCAGCGAGATTAATCAAAGCTGATAAGCTCGATTCAGCTGATAAAAGAACTCAAAAGGGTGGTTACGGTGATAATGTTATCACTGTTTTGAATAACTGCCACTACGATCACAGCGCTTCTTTTGATGACTTTTGATGATACAATGCCCTACTTGACGTTCACCCAGGGGGGTGGTCGCGAGGCCATCCGCCATGCCCCAAAAAATTATTGTCATTTAGCCAAACTGAGCGCGCTAGTGTCGTTGAATAGGCCTTTCAGAAGTTCAACTATGTGCATGTATCGGAAATGAAGTGTCCAATAAATTGATTTTTAGTTAATTCACATACATAAATAAAGCCTCTTTGTATTTTATTTCCATTCGACGGTATTCCTTGGTCGTTTTACATGGAAAAATGAACAAGCAAGAAAAAAACTTTCCTTGTGAAAGTTGGCATATTCGTGGTGCATTGTTGGCGACACTGCTCGCTCCAGCGGAATTCAGCGAATTCTGACTCGTCTGTTGTTTTTGTATGTATTTGAACCGTGTTTTTGCCGTATGATTTTTTTTAACTGTCAGTTATGACAAAAACCATTAATTCTAACTTCTCAAACGTCAGTATAATGACGACCCATTCCCCAAAAGTGGAAAGTAGGTATATAAAGTGTGCCGTTATTGGTTGCCCACGTCGTGCATCCCAAGATATTCGTATCAAGTTTTTCCGTTTCCCTAGAGAAGGTGACATGCGAAGGTAAGCCATAATATTATATAGTGATATTTTTGTCCCTTATATAAAATGTAACAAGCTTTCATCAGAAAAAAAGATAATTAAGATTGGACTATCCGTTCCCGAGTTACGGGCAAAAATGCGCAAATAATCACGTTAAAAATTGGCGTTTTTGGTCATGCCGGCCCTTCCTTTATCGATGCTTTATGCGTCAATAGCCCATCAAACCTGGAACAAACCTTATAAGTATGAGTATGATAAGACTTGGAAAAAATCAGCGAAAAAGCGAAGAAGCAGAAAACTTGAAGGATTTCACAAAAACTAGTATCAATCAAAGAGATTTTCATTTCAAGGTTCGAGACTCGCGAGGGTATCTTTCCGCTTTTGGTATATTATTCTTGGAATAATACACCTATGTTTTCGCGACGGAGGTCGACGGCTCCGATCGGCATCAAAATGTGACATTATCCGTTTCAAGGGGTCTACATTCCAAAACCAAAATGTCCGTCCGCCGTCCGGCCGTGTTGGGCAGTAGGAATTTTTTTTTTAAATCTGAAATGTTGACAAAATACTCGGTTTACGATCTAGTTGGGCCCGCAAGGTTTTCAGCCCGATCGCCCAAACCCGTGGGGCGCTATGGGGCTAAAATGGGGCTACGGGAGGGTTTTTTTTTAATCTTTTGGCTATGGGATCGAGTCAGGTGTCGTTTTCGAAGTATTTGTGGACGTAGAATCCATTTTTGGGGGTCCCGGAACGATCCGATTTCACTGTGGGGATCTATAGGACTTTCACGGGGCTGCAAATGAGATTTTTTTTTTGGATCCCAGGAGGTTAATTATTTTGTGAGTAAAAAATTTTCGAGTAAGAAACAAAAAAACAAAAAAAAATGGAAAACAATCCAAAAAACTTTTTTTTAAAATATGAAATCCAAACAAAACTTTTACAATTTTTTTTATTGTCAGAATTACATTTCTGCACAAGTAACCGATATCAAAGAATAATAAACCCTTGTGTAAAATTTGCAGCGTTTTTTAGTGTGACAGGCCCAGTACCCCTTAATAATAATTACATTTTGCCAGAGATGTATTTATGTTCACGTTTGATTCCTTGTTAATTGATGTTTTTGTCCCCCACAGGTACTTGAAATGGGTGGACTTTGCCAAATGTGGGACACCATCTTTTCACCGGCACATTTGTGAGAAGCACCTTTATAAAGACAGATGTGGAAGACAACTATTCTTTAGGGTACCTAATGTGACTATACTTCGTCGTGTTAGTGCCTTAGCTGTGTGCTTTAAATCATGAATTGTTAATTTTTGGAATTTGCTTCAGAAAAAATGGAACCACGAGCGAAAGCAACGGCCCAATTTACATCAGACATGAACAACATTTTTGATTCCTTAAATGGGTATAGCTATGCAATGAGTGGCCCAAAAGGGATAAACTGTCGTCTCCTGGAACGAAGAGAGACCCTTCACACGGATTTTTGGAGACGCAGCATTGAAAAGGTATGTCAGGTTACATGGACTTATTGGTTCACTCGATAATATACTACGGTCAATTTTTTAATGTTGTTTAGACCCATAAGGTACCTAGTTATGAAGCCAAGTTTTCATCACCGGTAATGAGGGTTTAGTGTTCTGAATCAATTGGTTTTCTAGGGTAAACTAAAAGGCTACCATTTTGTACGCCCGTATCATTATCCTTACTCGAATTTGATGTCACGCTACCCGTGACAGCAAATTGGCACTACTTGGTAACTGTGAGGGTTTTGCGTTTTATAGGTGGAACAATGGTCGTTCATCAAGACGTCTACGAGCGGAGAGTTTCGTAAACATCACGTACCCTCACTGGATGGATTGAAGACGACCGTGCGAGGAATGCTCGAAGTTTGGGATATCATCAAGGGAGAAGTCCCTCGAAGCATGTTCAAGAGTTCTTATCAACATCCGCGTCAAAGGTACCTGAAGCCGAGAGATTTCAACCAAGACCCCATAGAAAACCTTTTCGGGTGTGTAAGGGCCGGCTGTGGGGGGAATTTCCCTCCGTCTGCAACCCAAGCTATCTCAGCCTTAAAAACAAATTTAATAAATAATTTGGCATTTCGTGATTTGGTTTCGGGAAACTGTGAAAGCGAACCTGAACCATGCAATCTCTTAAGCACTTTAAGGGACTACCTCGCTCCTGCTTCTATGGGTGGCTCTTCTCCACAACCCACCGAAAGCAATCAGTTTAGCGAAGAGGAGTTAGTAGAGGATGAAGAAATGTTTGATTGTATGGTGTTGCCGGATGACAAAATTATTAATGATGTGGATTCATATCCAGTGTCTTACGTGAGCGGGTTTATTTTGAGAAAAATTTTTGAAACCACGTCTTGCTCAAACTGCATAACTGGCCTAACTCGCACGGATAAACCCACCTCTGAAATGAGGTCAAAAGAATATTGTGATGAAAAAATAAATCTTACTAGTGTTGATGTTAGAGTGGAAAAACTGTTGGCACAAGGTGAGAAAATCATACTGCGTACGCTGCCTTCTATTGCACATGAAAAAAGTGTGAGAAAAGTATTAACGAACAGTATAATATATTATATTATATGCATTATGCATTATAATATATATATATATTATAGTATATGCGAACAGTATAATATATGGAGAACCCTTGACTTTTCATGGTATATATACCATGAAAAGTCAAGGGTTCTCCATATTATGGAGAACCATTGACTTTTCATGGTTTAGTACCGAATTGTGTAGGGAACATTCTAGTGTGATTCCCATGAAAATAATTCAAGGTTTGTGCAGAGTGTACATTCCATGGTGGTGTAAAATGTCGAATCGGGGACGGAGAGATGAGGCAAAGTCTGCTTCCCTGAGAAAACGATTAAACATTTTTAAGCGCTTGAAATAAGAGGCGATTGGCGATTTATTTTTAACAACAGTTGTAACAACTGTTACTGCAATTATTTCTAGTCAACTGCTAACGCAAAATTGATTATTTGATGTGCAACTAGAAAGGCTAGTTTGAGAGAACTGGTCTAGTCAAGAAAAGGTTCTAGTCTTAGTTTTAACTAGTCCCTTCTGCTTTTCGTCTGTCTGATCTCCTGTTGCATTTTTATCAAGATATTAAGACTAATTATGTTGAAATAGGTACTTAGGTAGTATTACAAAAATAGATCGGGAGTTGTTACTGTGTTGTTACTTAATAAGTAACAACATGATATGTTGTTACTACTCGTATTACTGAATCTGAATCTGAATCTGAATGAGTCATTGTATTCAATCAAATTGTATTATATCATCAGGAGGCCTCAAAATTTGGCATTATACCGTTTCAAGAGGTCTCGATTCCAAAACGAAATGTCCGTTCGCCGTCCGAGCCGTTTTGGGCAGTAGGAATTTTTTTAAATCTGAAATTTTGATAAAATTCTTGATTTACTATCTAGTTGTGCCCGCAAGGTTTCACCTCGATCGGCCAAACCCGTGGGGCGCAGTGGGGTAAAATGGGGCTACGAGAGAGTTTATTTGAAGGTTTTCTGCTATGGGGGCGAGATAGGTGTCGTTTTGGACGCAGAATCCATTTTTGGGGGTCCCAGAACGATCAGATTTCACTGTGGGTATCTATGGGGCTTTAATGGGGCTACAAATGCTATTTTCGATGTATGGATTTGTACTTTTGTGTATTGTAAAATTGTCGATCAGAAGTTCCCTGTAGGTAATAGGGTACTACTTGTACTGAGTAATTGTTATTCATCTTCACTTCATGATTTTGTGCTGGTGAAGTGAAGTGTTTTTATTCCATGCACTTAAAAAAAAGTAATACAAATAAAATTGTGATTTTAAATTGTTTAATTTTTTTCTATCCCTGTTCTCTCCATCCCGAATTTCACTTAGATGATTATTCCAAACAATTTACAGATATGTATAAACTAAAACTACAATTCGAATGTTACCACTTGGAATGGAAAATCCCCCTGGTTTATGTGAGTGTTTCTGTGATTCCATTGATGATTTTTCACCAACAGGAAGGATCATAGTCACTCGCGCCTATAAATACTCGGTTTTTTCCATTCAGAATGGTAGTATTCGAATTTTAGTTTTAGTTTATGAATGCATTCTTTCCTAGTCGAGATTCAAATTATGGCGGCAATTGCGAACGCTAACGTTAACGTTTGAAACTGGGGCGTTGTTGCTCTGTATTTTTTCTGTCTTGAAAAATATTCATGGAGGACGGATGTCCTAGCTGATAACGTCAGATAAGACTCGGTAATTTTTAGCCAAACTAAAGATAGCGCAGTTTTGGGGCATCCATTTTAACATTGAGTCGGCCATCTGTCAGTAGTTTAATCTGTGCGTTCACCCCACACCTGTAGTCCCCCACCTTGCACCCCGAAATCGACAGTGGCGCGGTCATGCGGTGTGTAGGTACTCTTCGTTCCCTGTTATCGGTATTCGTTATCATTTATCAATCGTTGCCAAATTGTCAAGTTCAAGGTGTTTAGTTGACAGATTAGTAGGTATGTAGAGAATTTTTGGACGAAATGCCTACCATAGGTTGCAAAATCTGTGCAAAGTCGTTCGCCCATTCCGCTTCTGTCTTCAAGGTCTTGCGTTCTACTCTTAACTCGAAGTCATGTTTCTGTTGGAGATGTGTTTCAAACACGTCGATGCTTTAAAAAAAAAAAACGCTCCAAATTTTACACAAGGGTTTATTATTCTTTGATATAGGTACGTTACTTGTGCAGAAATTTAATTTTGTCAATGAAAAAAAATTTTTTTTTGTGGATTTTTGTTTAAAAAAAAAATTATTTTGGATTTTTTTTTTTTTTCAAAAAATTGTTTTCAACATTTTTTGTTATTTTTTACTTGAAAAATATTTGACCTCCTGGGATCCTTCAAAAATCCTGTTTTTAGCCCCATGAAAGCTCTATAGATCGCAACAGTGAAATCGGATCGCTGCGGGACCCAAAAAAATGAATTCTACATCCAAAAATACTTCGAAAACGACACCTGACTCGATACCATAGCCAAAAGCCTTCAAAACCCCCCTTCTGTAGCCCCTTTTAGCCCCATAGCGCCCCACGGGTTTGGGCGATCGGGCTGAAAACCTTGCGGGCACAACTAGATGGTGAACCGAGTATTTTGTCAGAATTTCAGATTTAAAAAAAATTCCTACTGCCCAAAACGGCCCGCACGGCGGACGGCGTACGGCGGACGGACATTTCGGATTTTGAATGTAGACCTCTTGAAACGGATAATGTCAAATTTTGAGGCCGATCGGAGTCGTCGACCCCCGTCGCGAAAACAGGTTGGTTTATTATTCCAAGAATAATAAACCAAAAGTCGCAGCTCAGGTTGCTAGCAAAGTTCCCTTTGAAAACTTAACCATTGAACCTGGATCAAAGAATAATAAACGCTTGTGTAAAATTTGCAGCGTTTGTTAGTGATTTTTGATCGCTAGTCTAGCTACCGACTTTTTGCGTAATCTACTGAATTTATGTGAACGATCTACGGAAAAGTGGTTTCTTGAGTTGGCATCTCTGAGTTTGCGGGTTTGATTGGTTGATGGGGTGGGGGACTACAGGTGTGGGGTGAACGTCAAGTCAATGCCCTCGACCCGTGGTAAATCAAACTGTAGCAAATTGGGAAGATGAAGACCCATATTTTATGATCAGATCGAAAAATGTATGAACTGCTCAAGTCTTTAACACCAATAGGGCTGTGGCTGGGGTTTGCTATCAAAAGCTACGAGTAACAAAAGGGAAGGGGCTGAGAATGCGCACATCTGAAACTTCACGTGACGATGGGGGGTTACCTGGGGGGGGGGGGGGGGGGGATTGAAAGGGTAAAAACGCTGCAAATTTTACACAATATAGGTTACTTGTGCAAAAATTTAATTCTGTATCAATGAAAAAAAAAATTTTTTGGATTTTTTTTGTTTTCAAAAAGTCATTATTTTTTAGTCGAAAAATATTTAACCTCCTGGGATCCTTCAAAAATCCCATTTTTAGGCCCATGTAAGCCCTATAGATCGCCACAGTGAAATCGGATAGTTCCGGGACCCCCAAAAATGGATTCTACCTACGTCCAATAATACTTCGAAAACGACACCTAACTCGATCCCATAGCTAAAAGCCTTCAAAACATCCCTCCTGTAGCCCCATTTTAGCCCCATAGCGCCCCACGGGTTTGGGCGATCGGACTGAAAACCTTGCGGGCACAACTAGATGGTAAACCAAGTATTTTATCAAAATTTTAGATTTAAAAAAATTCCTACTGCCCAAAACGGCCCGGACGGCGGAAGGACATTTGGGATTTAGAATTTAGACCTCTTGAAACGGATAATGTCAAATTTTGAGGCTGATCCGAGTAGTCGACCTCCGTCACGATCACATAGGTGTATTATTCCAAGAATAATAACCCAAAGGTCGTCAATCGGACCGAACGTTCAATTTGTTTCCCTCATAAACTCTTTCTGCTTACCCAAACAATGGTCTGCTTACTCAAAACTGGATTTTGCTTGCTCGAAAAACTGCCTTCATCCTAAACCAACAGTTTTCTCCTCGCTCAAACAAGAGGTTGTTCACACCAAACCAGCTTCTGCTCGCTCAAACCGGTTTCTGCTTCCTCAAACAAGTGCCTTCTCGCCCAAAACAGGTTTCTTTTCCATCAAACCGGTACCTGCTCGCTCAAATAAGTCTCACTCAAAACTGGCTTCTGCTCCCTCAAACTGGTTCCTGCTTACTCAAGTGTCTGCTCATTCAAAACCGGCTTCTGCTCGATCAAACAAATGTCTTCACCCTCAAAACCGGTTTCTTCTCCCTCTATTAAGTTTCTACTTACTCAAAACTGGATTCTTCTTCCTACAACAAATGCCTACACCCACAAAACCAGTTTCTGCTAACTTAATTATAACGCTTACACTTAATTATAAACTCAGACGTGCACTTTTTGGTTTATTATTCTTGGAATAATACACCTATGTTTTCGCGACGGGGGTCGACGACTCCGATCGGGCTCAAAATTTGACATTATCCGTTTCAAGAGGTCTACATTCAAAATCCGAAATGTCCGTCCGCCGTCCGCCGTCCAGGCCGTTTTGGGCAGTAGGAATTTTTTAAAAAATCTGAAATTTTGTCAAAATACTTGGTTTACCATCTAGTTGTGCCCGCAAGGTTTTCAGTCCGATCGCCCAAACCCGTGGGGCGCTATGGGGCTAAAATGGGGCTACAGGAGGGGTGTTTTGAAGGCTTTTAGCTATGGGATCGAGTTAGGTGTCGTTTTCGAAGTATTTTTGGACGTAGAATCCATTTTTGGGGGTCCCGGAACGATCCGATTTCACTGTGGCGTTCTATAGGGCTTTCATGGGGCTAAAAATGGGATTTTTGAAGGATCCCAAGAAGTTAAATATTTTTCGAGTAAAAATTGAAGAATTTTTGAAAAAAAAAAATCCCCCCAAAAAAGTTTTTTGAAATATAAAAATCCAAAAAAAAATTTTTTTTAAATTTTTTTTATTGACAGAATTAAATGTCTGTACAAGTAACCTATATCACAGAATAATAAACCCTTGTGTAAAATTTGCAGCGTTTTTTAAATCGATAAAAGGCTAAAATTCGAATCACTCTGATTGCAATCGCAGTTTAAATTTATGGTTTGCAGCTCGGGTTGACGTCATACGCCATCCTCGGAATACCATCCCGGCCGCAGTCCTCGCCATCCTTGGCTCCTCATTGGCTGGTAGGGTCAGACTCCGCAAGATGGCCACTCTATGAAGGAAAACTAGCGGTCAAACTCGAGGATGGCATGTGACGTCACGAGCCTTGACTCTTGGATTCAAATAGCTCGGAAAAACTTATGACGAAAGTCAACCGCGTTGATCCTGAGACTGATTAATAGAGATGGATGTGGCATAAAAAAATGCAAAATCTAAAATTGTTTTTAATGTTTTAAACAAAAAAATAAAACTTCAAATAATTTGCATAAAAATTGAAAAATGATTTTGCATAAATAATTCTTACTGGGTAGTTGGTGAGGGATAAGCCGCAGGTAGATAGTTTTCAAGGCATATATTTTGCACAAAATAAAGCCTCAAGGCGCCTTTCGCCCGTCCCCATATATGGGGGTTGGGGTCTCGTCAGGAGGTAGTACATCTGCCGGGGACACATAGAAAGGTATTGGAATAGGCACAAAAAGGAGTTTTTTCGATACAGCATACAGTGGTGATTAAGTATGGGGGTAGTTACCTTAAGACGTGTTTGCATTTATATGTTTAATATCCCTTCCTGGTAGTATGTCCATACCGTACTTGAGCTTGACTAAATAAACCGGATAAGGTAGTTGTAGCAGGGGTTACCTAGTTAAAGAAAGAACGATTTAGTTAGATAATTTTACGGGGGGGGTGATTGGGTAGGGGTTATGGGGTTGGTGTGGGGTGGTTGAGAGGGGAATTAAATTACGGTTGGAGTATTACTTACGTTGTGGTGCTGTTTTTCTATTAATAGTATTTGGTGGGGCTACTATAATAATTTAGGTTTAATTATAATTTTACGTGAGTGGGCAGGAGCACGTTGATTTTGATTTGGAGGGGTGGGTCAAATTTTTATGAAAAGGATTGTATTGGTTATTTTCGGAAGTTGGGAGGTAGCTATGTACGACAGAAAGTTATTAGAGCACGGAGTGAAAGAACAGGTATTTAATATGATATTTGACGCCTGTTAATTAAGAGGGTGGTGGTTGTAACGCATTCTGTCGGCGGGGCAAGGGACTACCAGGAAAAGAGTTCGGTACATGAGCGTGGAGGCTGAGGAGATCCCAGTACCCAACCGAGGAGATTGCATTGAAATCTCTCAGGTGGGGGGCCGGGTTACAATGGTAAGTAAATTTAATTTTGTTTAAATATTGGCCAGAATGTTTTACCTAGGTCTAGCAGTTCGCATTTCTTGTTAATAGTGCGGGTGGAGTTTGACAGTATGTTAATATTTTCTACTATTTTACGTTTACAATTATTTTTTACTTTAGCTAATGATATTGTTCTATCAAAATATGGTTCATGGTTATTTTCTAACAGGTGGTGGTCTAGGGCTGTTTTTTTTGTTTTAGAGAGGAAGTTTCTTTGGTGTTGGTTAATTCTTTTATGTAGATTTTGTTGTGATTCTCCTATATAAATTTTTCCACATTGGCAGGGTATTGAGTATACATTATATCTAGTATCTAGCAGGGGGATCTTGTCTTTAAGCCTAGGGTAGTGTTTCTGTATCTTATGGGGGTAGTACCATGATACTTTACAATTAGTTATAGAGTTAAAAATATTTTTGATATTGTGGCTCCATTGTGGGTGGTAAGGTAATGGTATGTAAGTCTTACTATCTGGTAGGGTTTCTGAGGCTGTGTTATTAGTATGTGGTGGTTTTTCTGTGGTAGGGGTTTGGTGATTTAAGAGTTGGGTGTGGATATGCTGGTTATTTGGGGTGTGTGGAGAAGGGGGGGGGGTTGTGTTTTATTAATAGGTTTGAAGTAATGGTTGATTTTATTAGGCGGGGGGCATATGGTTTCTGTTGGTTTATAGCTGTGGATTGTATTAAATGAGAGGTTAAAGGTTACTTTTTTACTAGGTTTAGTTGAGGGTTGTTGTATGTTGTCGGGTGGGGCGTTAGGAGGTTGTAGGGGTGATGGTGGGGGGAGGGGTGGTTGTGGGGGTTTATAGTAGGCTATATTTTTAAGTGCTTTATTGATTTGTTTAGTAATGATCTGGGGCGGATAATTGTTCGTGGTGAAGATTTTTTCTAGTTTTGCTATAACTGAATTATGGTATGTTACGGATGTTAGGCTGAGGGCCGTTTTTGCGTAGTTGTATGCTATAGTGCGTTTAAAATTAAGGGGGTGGTTGGAATTAAAGTTAATTAGTCTGGATGTGTATGTGGGTTTAGTGTACCATTTGAATTTTATTTCGTTAGCTGTATTAACGATCAAGGTGGTGTTAAGGTATGGTATTTGTCGGTTTTGTTCGATTTCAAGGGTGAAATTTATGTACTTATCTTGAGCGTTAAATTCGTGTAATATATTATCTATATCCTTTTCGTGTACTGCTAGTATGATGTCGTCTTCAAATTTGTATAAGAACTGTATAAAAATATCAGTTTTGCTAATGGGTCATTTCAAAATTTGGGGTTATTTTGAGCTCGACCGTTTTCCTAAATTAATGTTTCAGTTTTTGCATTTTTTCTCCCTTAAGCCTCCTTTGTATGGACCCCTGAGGCAGATCCTGAAGTGGGCGCAAACTTTATCAAGTGTTGAAGTCGTGAGAGTAGGTTAATACTTTCTCCATCCCTTCAACCACCTCACTCATCAGGGTAAGTGTTTAATTTCATGTAATGGAACTCAAATTACGATTATGAATGACATAGTGTTGTGTATTTTTTCTAATGTTCAGAATCACTGATGTTGAGGCTGGTAGAGAGTGATAACCTTCCAAATCTCTCTCCCTACAAATCAGCCTCTTCAGAGAAGTTGTAGGTAGAGAGGTTGTAGGGAGAGAGATTTGGAAGGTTATCACTCTCTACCAGCCTCAACATCAGTGATTCTGAACATTAGAAAAAATACACAACACTATGTCATTCATAATCGTAATTGGAGTTCTACATGCAATTAAACACTTACCCTGATGAGTGAGGTGGTTATCAGAATCATTGATGTTGAGGCTGGTAGAGAGTGATAACCTTCCAAATCTCTCTCCCTACAAATCAACCTCTTCAGAGAAGTTGTAGGTAGAGAGGTTGTAGGGAGAGAGATTTGGAAGGTTATCACTCTCTACCAGCCTCAACATCAGTGATTCTGAACGTTAGAAAAAATACACAACACTATGTCATTCATAATCGTAATTTGAGTTCCATTACATGTACTTAATTAAACACTTACCCTGATGAGTGAGGTGGTTGTAGGGATGGAGAAAGTATTAACCTACTCTCACAATTTCAACACTTCACAACATCATCCAAGCAACTGAAGGCTTGGAAGTGCGACAAACTCCAGTAGTTTCGGAAGCCATCTTGCAGCAGTGTTGCCTTTCGTTTCTCACAACACAAAATATTCGTTTTCTGGGAGTGGGCGGGCAGTTCAAAAAAATTGTAGGGAGAGAGAATAAAACCTTGTGACAGACGGAAAACAGCAAAAGCCCTTCCAAATCATGAAAATTGTTCATTAGTTTTTAATTTATTTTGAAGGGGAAAGCAACCTGGACCACTAATATTTTTTATTTCAATAAATACATGAATATAGAGTTCATCAAAAAATGTTCGAAGTTCCCAACCTACCATTTGTGACAGGTATAGGGAGAGAGAATTGGGGTCTTTAATGATTTTTGATTTCTGAGCTTATTGATTATTGAAATTTATGCAAGGTGATCTACCTAGACTCCAACCTGTTATATCTCTCAGAAAAAATTCCGAATTTCCAAGACAAATAGAGTGCTCACAAAAGCTGTGTGACGCTAAATAACCCCAAATTTTGAAATGACCCTAATAACATCGGATATGAGTTTATTCAAGATAATTTTACCGACTGTTGAGGATAGGGACCCTCCCATCAACATACCTACAGATTTTTGTTTATAAAAGCGGTTTGAGAATTTAAAGTAGCCTTTATGCGCGCTAAGAAGAAAGCCTTTGATAAATTTGGGTAGGTCTTTGATGGGAGAGTTTACAATAATTTTATTCCAGTTGTCTCTAATAATTTTCACAGCTTCGTTGGCTCTTAAGCTAGGGTACAATTCTTTTACATCTAAGCTAATAAGTTTGAAGTGAGGGAGTAGGGTGGTATTTTCTAGTTTATCTTTAAGTTGGTGGGCGTTTCGGAGGTCATAAGGGTTATCTTTTGTAAATGGTTCTAATATGGTTTTGTACCAGCTGGAGAGTTTATGGGTAGGGCTGTTACAGGTAGATACAATGGGTCTAATTGTCATGGGTGTTTTGTGTGTTTTAAGTTTGCCGTAAATGAGAGGGGGAGTTGGGTGTAGGTTATAGAGTTTATTTTTATGTGCTTTATCTAGGTAATCTAGTTGGATGAGTTCATCAATAAATTTCTCTATGTCTCTATTAACTTGTCGTGTTGGGTCATTATCGGTTATAGAGAATTTGTTGGGGTCTGAGAGGGCTGTGGTTAGTTTACTATTATAATCCTGTTTGTCCATGATGACTGTTTGCGAGGATTTATCGCCTTGTACTATTAAAATGTTAGGATTACTATTAAAGAACTGTTTCAGTTGTTTAACTAATACTAAATTTTCTTTGAGTTCTGGGGTAAGTTTTTTGTTTTTATTGGGCCAATAACTGGTAAGGGTGTGTGTGACTTTATTTCTTATTTTAATTTTTTCTGTTTCACTTAAGTCTTGTGTTGCTAGGAATGTATCGATATCTGCTACTAAGTTAGTGGCATCTGATTTCGATACTGGTAAGTTTAAGTTGGTCTTATTATGTAGTTTGAGTGTATCTTTTAGATGGTCCGGTATCTGTACTTGTGTTAGGTTAAGCAGCCAATTATCTTTACTGCATGGTGTGTTGGGTGGGGGCGAGAGTGGAGTATTATTTTTGTGAGTTAGGAAATTAAATCTTTTGTCATATTTCTTATTAAAGCTTACAAGGGAGTTATTGAAATGTTGGGTAAGTTGGGGTTCTATTATAGTTAGAGTGTGGGTGTTACGCAAAATTATAATTAAACCTAAATTATTATAGTAGCCCCACCAAATACTATTAATAGAAAAACAGCACCACAACGTAAGTAATACTCCAACCGTAATTTAATTCCCCTCTCAACC
This sequence comes from Pilophorus perplexus, assembly GCA_955831195.1. Taxonomy (NCBI): domain Eukaryota; kingdom Metazoa; phylum Arthropoda; class Insecta; order Hemiptera; family Miridae; genus Pilophorus; species Pilophorus perplexus. The sequence goes on from OY037009.1 coordinate 48,632,275, forward strand.
ACCCCACACCAACCCCATAACCCCTACCCAATCACCCCCCCGTAAAATTATCTAACTAAATCGTTCTTTCTTTAACTAGGTAACCCCTGCTACAACTACCTTATCCGGTTTATTTAGTCAAGCTCAAGTACGGTATGGACATACTACCAGGAAGGGATATTAAACATATAAATGCAAACACGTCTTAAGGTAACTACCCCCATACTTAATCACCACTGTATGCTGTATCGAAAAAACTCCTTTTTGTGCCTATTCCAATACCTTTCTATGTGTCCCCGGCAGATGTACTACCTCCTGACGAGACCCCAACCCCCATATATGGGGACGGGCGAAAGGCGCCTTGAGGCTTTATTTTGTGCAAAATATATGCCTTGAAAACTATCTACCTGCGGCTTATCCCTCACCAACTACCCAGTATGAATAATCAGGAAGCCGACCACACCACACCGAATAATAAATAATTCTGTTAAAATGTAAAATAATTTTTCATAAACAATGCAAAATCTAATTTCACCGGAAAGAACGAGCCAACAGAAACAGGCTCTTGTTGATGCGTGAGCGCTCGGACGTCAAGCAATCCCGGAGAGATAATTTCGTCTTGTAATCTGGTCAAAGAGATGACGCGGTCGGCGATCAACGCTTCATCCCTCGTTATTTACTAATTTAATAAAATCAATAATGGGAAGGTGAGCCAAAAAAAAAAAATGCAAAATCTAAACGTTCAGCCGTTTATTTTTATTTTTATTTTTTTACAAAAAATAAAAATTTAAATCATGTTTTCCTTATTTTCCACATTTGCGCACGATCTGACTTGGAGTCACATTCTGAGGTCCTTACTGAACACACAGAAAGAAAAAACTTCATGCACTTCGGAGAACATCGCGACTTTTTTGTCGATTTTCTGATTTGTTTTCAGTATTTTTGATCTGTAAAGTAGATGGTCAATTTAATGAAGAGAATATTTTTAATGTCTTTGGATACATAGCCTGAATACAAATCAATCGATAGACCTCTTGAAACGGATAATGTCAAATTTTGAGGCCGATCGGAGTCGTCGACCCCCGTCGCGATTACATAGGTGGATTACTCCAAGCAGGGCCGTGGAGAGAAAATCCGGGCCCGGGGGCAAAATTCTTCGGGCCCCCTTAAAAAAAAAAAAAAAAAAAGCATGAAAATTTTTCCTCTATTGATCCGTCCCTTTTCCCATTTTGCCTCCTAAAAAAAAAAAAAAAAAAAAAAAAAAAGCTCAAGAAAATCCGGGCCCCCCTACGAAAGCCGGGCCCGGGGGCAACGGGTCCAGTGCCCCCCCCCCCCCCCCCCCCCCCTCTCTACGGGGCTGACTCCAAGAATAATAAACCAAAAGGGACTTCATTCTAGGGATGCAAAATCGGTGGTCAAAAATCGATTTTGACAATCGATTTTTAATCGCCCGTGAAAATCGATTGTACCAATTAATCGGGCCAAAAAATCGATTTTTACTTAAAAATCGATTTTACGGACAAAAAAAAAAAATATTCATTAAAAAAACAGCATGTAATTAAATTAGCAGGTAATTAAATATTTTACCTACCAAAATTTAGGTGGTTTTTATTTAATGCAAATTATTAAAGAAAATATTGGAACTGTAACTGTAATAATAATAATTATTATAATTCGTAATTATTATTGTAAGACACCTTTTTCATAGTAAAAGTATAATTAGGAAGTTGGAGTGAGCCAAGTTTAATAAAAAATCAAACAAATTACGTACAAGGTAGGCACTTGGACCACTTCACTTAGAAAAAGTAAATTTCGGGTGCACTGTTCAAAAATAATAATTTGGAAAGAGTGTCGCCTTTCAACCTGTTGCGCTCCTAGGTGAGCATGAGACCTGCCTTAGAAAAAAGCCTCTCGCTGGGGACTGACGTAGACACCGAGGTTACATACTTAATTGCAAGTTTGGGAGAGGCAGGTTTCATGTTTCCCAGTAAGCGAGGGGGAATTTTTTGAGGTTATGTTATATTATATCCTTCTTGTGGATCTGCTGCATAGGTACACAAAGAGTAGGTACAATACAGAAAACAAAAACCGATTTCGCCAAAACAAAAAATCGATTTCACCAAAAAAATCGATTTTTGGATAAAAATCGGTACAATCAATCGGAGGTAATCGGAGGTAAAAAATCGATTTTTCGATTTAATCGAAAATCGATTTGCATCCCTACTTCATTCTTTTCCGGGTCCCCTTCAGCTGCCTGAATTATCGCCGTTCGGAATCGGACTCGAGACCTCTTGATATTTTCGGTTGCTATTTATTCTGATTCTTCGGGGTTATTCCGTTTTGTACAGATATCGAAGTTCGGGGCGACTTTCCATTTGCAAAACGGTCTCCCGCAGACAACACAGCTTTGTTCGTAATCAAGTTCCAACCAATTGCATTCCGCCGTCGGGCTTTCCGACGATCGAGCCCCGGGATTTTCTTCGGGCCACCTCAACAATCCCAAGTTTTCTCCCAACTGCTCAGGTAGATTACCCCAGGGAAAATCCCCCCCCGCCATTATAACCTTCCGGTTTTGTGTTTTCATCCGGACTTCTCTCCCCTTTTAACAACTGCCGAGATTAATCCCACGAGAGAAGCGAATGGAAACGGAAAAATGAAGTCCTTCCCCTTTCCCCAACTCCGACTGTCTTATTCTGAACGAAAAACCTCAATCTCTTGCAATTCCTTTCTCTCTCGTTTGTTGGGACAATCTAATTTGCAGATAAGCTAAATTGCTTCGCCGTTCAGACCCCCCTCCGATTTGCATGTGTAGAGATTAAATTTAACTAAATAAATTTTTATTGAAATTAACTTGAAGTCTGAAGTAGTTTTTAGTTTGAAACGGGCCAATGAGTTATGGCGATTTCCAAGTAATTTTCATCAAAATTTATTCATCCCGATCGCCCAAACCCGAGGGGCGCTATGGGGCTAAAATGAGGCTACGGGAGGGGTTTTTTGGTGGGTTTTAGCTTTGGGATCGAGTTAGGTGTCGTTTTCGAAGTATTTTTGGACGTAGAATCCATTTTTGGGGGTCCCAGAACGATCTGATTTCACCATGGGAATCTATGGGGCTTTCATGGGGCTAGAAATGGGATATTTGAAGGATCCCAGGAAGGCAAATATTTTCCGAGTAAAAAACCATTTCGAAAAAATTTTGAAAAAAAATTTTAATTTTTGAAAAATTCTAATTTTTTGGAAAAAATTTTGAGATTTTTTTTTTTTTTAATTTTTTCACAGACAATTAATTTTTGCAAAAGTAACCTATACCAAAGAATAATAAACCCTAGTGTAAAATTTGGAGCGTTTTGAGTTGTCACACTATTGCACTTGACGTGCATTTTGTGCTCTAGGATGTGTTGAATGGCGATGAATTTACATGCGTGAGGCTTGTAGAAGGACTTGTGTCAAAGTGGAGAGAAACTCTGCACAAGTCGAGTGCGTCAGCGTCGAGTTTTAGATTGATATTTAGTAGAGGATTCACCCCCTTACATCGTGGTCTTCGCCACACGCCCGAGTCTTCCTTAGCGCATGAAACTTCAACACGCCACGACCCCTCACGGACCATTTTCCACCCCACGGGGGGTTGCGGTGCCGGCGGGGGGAGCGGAGGGGGTGTACCAGCACTCCGAGCTTTCGCTTCTCCCCTTTACGGGGACTTCCGGGGTTGTTTGTTTAGCGCGGAGGTCCGGGATTTATGGGGAAGGCCGATGGCAACGGCCTCTGGAGGGGAAAATGCACTTCAGGGTCGGTATGAAAGAGCCACATTCAGAAATTAACCTGGGAAATGTGAAGAAGGGATGATAGTAAGATGTTATAATAATATTATCATCATCATGTGAGTAATGACAAAATGGGTATTGTGGCGTATAAAATACTATATTATAGCTCTTCCGTTTATAGAGAGGTCACCGACGTCAGTTTGCGGGAATGGCCAAGGCCGTACCCAGGAAATATTTTCGGGGGGGGGGGGGGGGGGGGGGGGGGTTGGTTGTGGCACCAGGCGGGGTCCGGAGGCCCTACCCAATAAAACTTTTAAAAAAAACGCTGCAAATTTTACACAAGGGTTTGTTATTCTTTGATATTGGTTACTTGTACAGACATTTAATTCTAAATTTTTTTTTTAGATTTTTAAATTTCAAAAAAAAATTTTTTGGGGGATTTTTTTAAAAGTTTAACGTCTTATTACATCATATTGACGGTGATTCGATAGCGTTTATTGTGATGGGCTGTCAGATGGCAACACTGGTAACAACTTCGGCAGCCTGCCGAGGTTGGTAGCACCTTCTTGACCAAACGACGTCGCTGACCCAGCTGATCGATTCTACTCCCGCGTATTTTCAAACGTCTCCACTTTCTCTAAATTATAATAATTTTTGGAAGCGATTCCAGACGGCTGACTGTCGTATTTGTTATTCTCGTAGGATGTACTTTCGAAAAAAAAATTGAAAAAATTCCATGATAATTCCCCATTGCATACTTTATTAAATGCAATTAGCAACATAGACAGCCTACGGTTTTTTCCCCTCACAACATCATTTTTAAATCTGAAATTCTGACGAAATACTCGATTCACCATCTAGCCGTGCCCGCAGTGTTTTCGGCACGAGCGCCCAGCCCCGTGGGGCTCTGGGGCTAGTGAGGGGCTACGGGAGGAAGGGTTTTGATGGTTTTCGGCTATGATATCGAGCGAGGTGTAGTTTTCGAAGTGTTTTTAGAAGTAGAACATTTTTGGGGGGTCACAGAACGATCCGATTTCACCGTGGGGATCTACGAGACTTTCATGGGGTCACAAATGGAATTTTTGAAGGATCCCAGAAGCATATTTTGGACGCATGATCAATTTTTCGATGCCTCACCGTCCAAAAACTGATCAGAAAAAAAATGTTTGTTTAAATTCTTCCAGATTTTTCCCAATGACAGAATTAAATTTTGCACAATCCTATACAAAAGAATAATAAACCCTTGCAGCGTTTTTCCTTCTATGTCTTTGACTTTCGATGTCTGCACTCAACTGTGTGGTCAGCTGACCCACCATGTGGTAGACTCACCGGATTAGCGAAACTTTGGAGGGTGACAGACCGAAATGGGATCACCGCCACGTGACCAGTCGCGTGATATCTAATCAGGTTCACGTTCGATTTGGCTTTCAAAGATGGTCGACGAAGGAGAGAAGCTGGCGGATTACCGTCCTGCTGCCGTCTAATACCGCATGACCAGAATCACCCTGTGAATGAATCCCCGGAGAACGTTTAGACGCCGATTACGTATTGTACAATGAACCCGACTAATTCGCAATGTTCACGCTGATTGGTAAATGTTTAAATCCGCCGCCAACGGCCCCAATTAATTTTGCTCAATTAAATCCAAACTGAGCCTCCAGGAGGGGCTTTGCCAACTGGATCGTCGAAATGTTAATTGGAGCCCCCCCTTCCCTTCCCTCGTGGGAACCATCATATCTGATTGGCGCGGTTTCAACCCCTCGGAGTAAATAGGGAACCTCCAGTAATTATCCTGCAGGGGGTGAGTGAGGTTAGAACATTTCGTATTCCTCGGTAGTCTCCTGCCATATTCCTCGAGTTCCGTCGAATCGCGACTTGGCTTCAGAGGCGCGTTTATGAATACCAAGACGGGGGACCTGATGTGGCGTTTTCACTTTCTGGAGATGTAAATGGGGGTCACCGTGACGATGGGAGACTGGGGGCTCCAACATGGGCGACTAGAGGGCCACACCCTGTTGGCTAAAGCCAGCCAACCCCCGACCTCTCCCGCCTGGCCGCGTACTTCCAATCTGTACAACGTTTGAGCACCAAGGCGGGGGTCGAAGTCGGTAATGGTTAGGAATGCGCTTTTCCCTCCAAACTGTACACTGATTCAGCCCAGAGCTCGGGTGGTTTGTGAAGCGCTTCTGCCCTCCAAAATCAGGCAACTGGTTCAGCCCCAGTCAGAATCAACAACAAAAATCTTACGCAGCATTGTTACTCACAAAACTGTTACATTCAGTCAGTTTTTCGCCATTAAGGCCTAATGGGAGCTAAACTTACGGAACAAACATGAATGTACAGCAAAATAACCGGATTGATTCAAATAGTCCAGTGAATAGAGACCATAAAAGGGGGTTTACCCTACATCAAATGCGGTAGTCCTGGATTTTTGCGTGTTGTTTGGGGCTATTAGGAGGTAACAAATCCAAGTTTTCGTATTCCGATCGCTGTTGCTTCCGCCGCAATCGTCGAAAAACCATGAAATTTTGGCACTTTTTTCGGTTTTTCGCCTGCAGCTCCTTTCCATAGCGTTTTCCGGAATTTAAGTTTATCTGACAACTTGTAGAGCATAAAATTTCCTACAAAATTGATTCAATGGCTTTTTATCGTAGGAGAGATCGTTTCGGAGCTACGGGGCTGCGAAAAGGGCTAAAAATCGCAAAATTGCGAAATTTTAACTTCTATACATGATTCAGTGCTGCGCTAAAATGTTCCCGACCTTGAATTACGCTAAAAAACATTTTGAGCAATCACAAATGGGTAAATCATGATCAAATGGCGTCCCTGTGCGGTATCACGAAATATCAATTTTTTTCATTTTTCTCTTAAACTTACCCATACTCCTACAGGTTGGTCCAAAATAATTTCGAAACAAGCATTACAAAGCTAATTAAATTCTCTACAACTTTCATTCTCTACACTTTTCGCTGAGACGATGGCTTCCCCAAGGTTTTGCCGCGTGAAGTGGAGAAAAAGTTGAAATTTCGCTATTTTACGATTTTTAGCTCTTTTTCACAACCCCGTAACTCCGAAACGATCACTCCTACGAAGAAACGTCATGAAATCAATTTTGTAGGAAATTTCATGCTCTACAAGTTTTTAGATAAACTTGAAAGCCGAAAAATGCAATGGAAAGGAGCTACAGGTGAATAACCGAAAAAAGTGCCAAAATTTCATGGTTTTTCGACGATTGCGGCGGAAGCAACAGCGATCGGAATACGAAAACTTGGATGTGTTACCTCCTAATAGCCCCAAACAACATGTCAAAAATCCAGGACTACCGCATTTGATGTAGGGTAAAACTCCTCTATTCACTGGACTAAAAGCCACTCTTCAGGAATCAGCCTATTCCTAAGAAGAGAATAAATTATCAGAAAATATCGATTTTTAAGGATTCCCACTTAGGGCTCACGCTCTCAACTGATAATGACGTTTCCCTGCAGGCAATAAGTTAGACGGAGCTGAAGATGGCAACGGGCTTATGGATTAGGGGGCCAATATCTTGGAGGACAAGACAAGTTCGGAACTAATTACCCTCGCTGAGACTGGAGGCGATAAATCAAGTGCAAGCACCCCCACACGAACATAACGGAATTCCACAGCTTGTTTCGAAGGTCCATCACACCCCACGGGGTGCGTTTCGAACTTGGCGAAGGAGAAGTGGAAGAAAATCAGGGATGACAACTCACCATGGACGGTCAGCGATGCTGGGGACGTTTCTTTCATACCAACGATGTTCTGGGCGATGCACTGGTATCTGCCTTCATCGCTCGGTTTGACTTCTCTGATCATCAAATTCCCTCCGTCGACAATCCGCACCCTGCAACGAGAGAGAAATTATGCAGTACAACAAAGAACAAAACGCCGCAAATTTTACACTAGGGTTTATTATTCTTTGATATAGGTTACGTGTGCAGAAATTTAATTCTGTGTCAATGGAAAATATTTTGGGAAATTTTTTTTTTCAAAAATCTTTTGTTTTTACTCGAAAAATATTTGATCTCCTGGGATCCTTCAAAAATCTCATTTGTAGCCCTTTGTTTGTTTTTGTATGAAAGCCCTATAGATCCCCAAAGTGAAATCGGATCGTTCCGGGACGTCCAAAAATACTTCGAAAACGACACCTAACTCGATCCCGTAGCCAAGAACCTTAAAAAAACCCTCCCGCTGCCACTTTTTAGCCCCATGGGTTTGGGAGATAGAGCTTAAAACCTTGCGGGCACAACTAGATGGAAAATGGATTCCACGTCCAAAAATACTTTGAACTCGACCCCATATATGGGGTCTATAGCCAAAACCCTTCAAAGAGTCCCTCCCGTAGCCCCATAGCGCCCCACGGGTTAGGGCGATCGGGCTGAAAACCTTGTGGGCACAACTAAATGGTAAACCGAGTATTTTGTCAAAATTTCAGATTTAAAAAAATTCCTACTACCGAAAACGGCCCAGATGGCGGACGGACATTTCGGTTTTGGGATCTAGACCTCTTAAAACGGATAATGTCAAATTTTGAGGCCGATCCGAGTCGTCGACTTTCGTCGCGATAACATAGGGGTATTACAGTAATACACCTATGGAATCGCGACGAAAGTCGACGAGGCGAGTAGTTTCAAAACCGGTTCAATTCACAATTTTTCGAAATACGTTTTTTTCCATTTTTCGTAAGTTCACGATCCGCTTTATCACCCTGTGCAGTCTACCGGACCAAATCCGGTTCAATCCAATAGAAACCCCCCTCTGAAGTGACGGTTTCACGTCAAAACCGGCTCAATCCATGCCGCTAGGAGCACGCCGGCCATCGGCGTTGGGCGACCAGCGATCAGGAAGTTGCACATCGTTGTTCCTGTGCAACACAGTCTTGTTTCCTGTTAAGTACCCGTTTTGATTGTTTTATTGCGTTCGTGATTCATGGAAGAGTATCCATGGGAAACCGACCGACCTCGAAAAAGGAAGAAAAAAACCCCAAAACTGGAGGGTAATATCCTTCAGAAGGAGAAAACCATCACAGATACGTTGTGTTTATTTGACAAGTACTTTTTCGTTCGCTGTTACCATTGCTAATGGATGTACCATTGATTTTTCTTCCGAGGTGGGCTTCAAACTCTACAATTTACATTAATCGAAAATTCGGCGAAAATATTTATGTATCTGAGTCAGCTATCATCGAAGAAACGATTTTGTTCTGGTGTACGTGGGTATTTCTACAAAAAGGTGCCAACTTTGCAGAAAGCTGTGTCGAATTGTTTTCTCGAAAGAACCCTTACAAATTTGGTATCATTCGACTAGTTAAGATGTCTACTACACGATACTGGAAAGAGCGAGATAGATTGACCATTTTTGGGAATGCTACACTGCTTTTGATGAAAAGGACGGTTCTGGCTCTACTTTCATATTAATTCCATTAAAAAAAAATTTAAAATCCGTTTGGACACCAACTTTTGACGTCAATCATTTCTGTATCATGATCTGTGTTTTCGTTTTCCCGGGTTTACTTCATAATATGACTTAATAGGCCAAAAAATCTTCCAAATTCCGTTGTTTTCATCATTTGGCTGGCTTTATTTTTCTTCCCAGTCTTTTCCAGGGGCGAGTGGATAAGAAAATTATATACTTTTCAATACCTAATAGTGTATTCTATAAATTAAAATGGTTAGCTTCTTGAAAATGAACTCTCATATGTGCAAAAAGGACAAGTTTTAAGAATTCTCGATAGGGACGGTCATGAGTTGGGTAGGCCATATCAGTGGGGCGCCTATGTTGGAGCTTGGACGTTTAATAAAAATTCAAGAAAAAAAACAGTTATAATAATTATCAAAACAGCTATTCAATTGTTCAGCATGTTTTGGGTTCAATTGCAGTTGTAATACTTCCTATACCTACCAACTGGTACCTAACTGCTTCATTATTTCCTAATAAACTTCTATTATAAGACTACAAGTACGGCTGGTATGAGTACTTAAAGGTAAACGGAAAATTAATGTTGTGAATCATGACCGTGCCTGCCAGGCTCATGAACGTCCCTTCAAGGTTACTAATATATAATATATATTATAATGCAAGGGATGGTCTTGAGCGGGACGGTCATGAGAAATATTACAGTAATTTGGCAGCCATGTTGATCTATTCGCCACCAGAGGCTTGAAAAGCACGCATTTTCGAAGAGCACATACAGACTAAACTACTGATCACCAGGTTCACCCCAACAGTCCTGCTGGTAATTTTACACAGAAGAAGACGGCCAAGAGATTATTTATCTTGACAAAGTGGCCAATCTGGACAATATTACTTCTGTAATATCGTGTCCTCGCAACCCAACGCACTGGTGACACCATATCTCTGACTCACGAGAATTGAACCTCAACGGCCTAAGGTCAAAAACTTCCAAACATGAACGACAGGGCTCCTATTGAGGAAGAGTTGAACCAAAAAGAGGCAAGGGACGGTCATGAGAAAAATCGAGTAACACACTTTCTAAATTTCCCCGTAATTCCCTGCGGCCAATAACCTAAAGAAACTGAGGTTTATATAAATTAGAATAGATGAAGAGCATGAGAAAAATTTCAAGTTGCACCTGAAAAATACATTACCCCATGAAATTCCCATTTGTATTAGGCAGTTAGGGCTGAGTTACAGGGACGGTCATGAGGTGTTTACAACTTAAAAATACTACTACTCGCACAATGAGGGAAGAAACTATTATTGGAGCTGATCCAGCCAACATTCAGGATTAAGATAAAAAATGCTGCAAATTTTACACAAGGGTTTATTATTCTTTGATATACGTTACTTGTGCAGAAATTTAATTCTGTCAATGAAAAAATTTAAAAAAAAAAAATTTTTTTGGATTTTTCTCAAAAAAAAATTTTTTTTTGGATTTTTTTGTTCAAAAATGTGTTTTTTCAAAAACTCTGTATTTTTTACTCGAAAAATATTTAACATCCTGGGATCCTTCAAAAATCCCATTTTTAGCCCCACGAATGCCCTAAACATCGCCCCAGTGAAATCGGATCGTTCCGGGACCCCAAAAAATGGATTCTACGTCCAAAAATACTTCGAAAACGACACCTAACTCGATCCCATAGCTAAAAGCCTTCAATAAACCCCTCCCGTAGCCCCATTATAGCCCCATAGCGCCCCACGGGTTTGGCCGATCGGACTGAAAACCTTGCGGGCACAACTAGATGGTAAACCAAGTATTTTGCCGAAATTTCAGATTTTAAAAAAAATTCCTACTGCCCAAAACGGCCTGGACGGCGGAAGGCGTACAGCGTACGGCGGAAGGCGTACAGCGTACGGCGGAAGGCGTACAGCGTACGGCGGAAGGCGTACAGCGTACGGCGTACGGCGTACGGCGGACGGCGGACGGACATTTCGGATTTAGAATGTAGACCTCTTGAAACGGATAATGTCAAATTTTGAGCCCGATCGGAGTCGTCGACCCCCGTCGCGAAAACATAGGTGTATTATTCCAAGAATAATAAACCAAAAAAAGAAAAAAATCAATGCTGAAATATGAGAATTTGAAGGTGAGTTACATTGACTTGGCACCTTTTTGTAGAAATACCCAAGTACGCTGTTAAAATCATTTTTGAGTGATGAACACTTTCATGATTTTTAGAAGTTATGAAAAATAGTTAAAAAAAAAAAAATTAATTTTAACTTTCTTTAACATTTAATGTTTAGGTAGGTATATTAAATATAACAAAATTTGTTATGCAGTCGTTTTTTTTTGCAACCAACAAGCTTCTTACCATAAAAATACTGAAAAGAATGAGATTTTTGGCAAGAATGATAGAATTGTAGTGGATACATACTCTTAGTTAAAAGGCCAGAAAGCTACGTCCAACTACCAAAATGTCATCAAAACCGGCTTAATCCAAACTTTGATTTTGAATGTAGAAAACCCCAGACCATTTTGAAAGTCAACACTTGTAGTTTTGTAGGACCTCCAGTCTAAACAGTGAAATAAAATTAACATGGCTAAAATGAAGTGCTTCACAAGGAAACGTTTTTGAGTTTCCTGAAAAATTTTTAAATACGGATTGAGCCGGTTTTGAAACTACTCGCCAAGAATAATAAACCAAAATTGAGTTTCGATCACGTTTTCGGGAGTTCTGTAGGTACCACTGTGCGACGCCTCTATTTCCTTGCCAACAACAATATTGTATAATATACAATATATATTTATATTATAAACGACATCAAGCACCTTTGATCGCTGACTTACCTGTCTGTAGCTTCGAGGTCGACAGCCACCCCGTCTTTCTTCCAGTACAAAGAGGGCTCCGGATATCCTTTGGGGGGTCCGCACTCCAGCAGCGCCGTCTCCCCAGCAGCGACTCGCGTTCCGACAGGCACCGTCCGGAACTCATCCCTCAGCACTGCAACAAGAGAAACCACACTATTGGGTACATCGCATCTTGACACCTTTTCAGATTGACATGGTTGAGATTACACGGAATATGCCGAAAATTCTCGTCATTTGTTTACCCATAAAACGCCCGCTCGTGATGGCTGATTTACGTTTCGTCAGATACCCAACGAGGGCTTCACATTCGTTCTGTTGAGAGGAAAAACAGTGTAGAGTTGATGAATAGCGTCGAGTCACCGCCTCAAGTACATTCTCGTGTTTTTCTCCCAACTTAGCGCGAGGGGGGGATCTTGTTTTCGTGCTGAATCTCACCTTATTTTACTCGGCACCGAAAAAGAGAAACGAAGTATCATCACTAACGGCCGTGTTGCAAAAGATTAATAGTAGAGATAACGATAAAAAATATCAACTTCATAACGATACAAACAAACAGTCCGACTATCCAGTGATGCCAGCAGTGTTTCCACGCGGCCTCAATAAATTTCCCTCATGTACAAGCAAAAATTCCCTTTTTCCTCCATAATTGAATCATTTACCTACCTCAACGATATTAAAATAATATTTTAAAGATATTATCTTAAATTTTACAGAAAATGATCCTGCTCAGGAAGAATAATGAAAATCCTCAAAAACATAAAAATTATCAAAAAACTGCTAAAAAAAAAAAAACCAACGAAAAATTATTGATAAGAACGCTGCAAATTTTACACAAGGGTTTATTATTCTTTGATACCTATCTACAGGTTACTTGTGCGAAAATTAGATCCGTGTTGAAAAAATTTTAATTAAAACCTGTTCTCTTTTTCTTTTTTCTTTTTTAATTATTCTGTATAATAATATTATACAGATCTCCACATCTGTTTGAAAGATAATATATTATATTATCTTTCAAACAGATGTGGGACCACAAAAAATTTTAATCCATTTGTGGAGATCCCACATCTGTCCGAACAATAAACAGATTTTTTTCTCAAATCTTTTTTTTACTCGGAAAATATTTGACTTCCTGGGATCCTTCAAAACTCCCATTTGTAGCCCCATGAGAGCCCCACAGTGGAATCGGATCGTTCCGGGACCCCCGAAAATGGATTCTACGTCCAAAAATAAGTCTGTTTGGCGATTTTGGTTTATTATTGCGACGGAGGTCGACGAGTCCGATCGGCCTCAAAATTTGACATTATCAGTTTTAAAAGGTCAAGATTCCAAAAACAAAGTGTCTCTCCGTCGTCCGGGCCGTTTTGGGGCGGTAGGATTTTTTTTTTTTTTTTTTTTTTTTTTAATCTGAAATTTAGACAAAATACTCGGTTTACCATCTAGTTGTGCCCGCAAGGTTTCCAGCCCGATCGCCCAAACCCGTGGGGCTAAAATGGGGCTACGGGAGGGTTTTTTGAAGGGTTTCGGCTATGGGGTCGAGTTAGGTGTCATTTTCGGATGTGGAATCCATTTTTTGGAATCGCTGACCCATCGGGTCTCACCTTACATATCTATGGGGTTTTAATGAGGCTGCAAATGGGATTTTCGAAGGATCCCAGGGGGTCAAATAAGAAGTCATTTTCTTAGTGCCTACCCTCATTTGGACGCAAAATCAGTTTTTTTCGAGGTTCTACATCTGTTCAAACATTGTACCAACAGAAAATAATTTTTTTAAATATTTTCTTTATGACACAAAAATTAATGTTTGCACCTATACCTATCAACGAATAATAAACCATTGAGTAAAGTTTGCAGCGTTTTGTTGAGATTAGGTTGTGTTCAATTCACTCCTGCAGAGCCCCTTCATATTTTGAATCGGTGTGATAACGTTGATAAGAGGTTTCGATGTCTCTTTTCTCCGTCATCCGCATCGGAAAACCACACGATTCGATAACAATTATCGAATTAAGAATTTCTTAAATGGAAGGGGCGCTAAAATTCAAAAACGTCGCGATGAACAGTCTACGGTACGTGCTTACATCAGAAAAAATAATGATTATCCATATTTTCTACAGATAAATTCTGATAATAACGTTGAATATTATTCAATAAGAAATCCTGAGATTTAAAAAAACAAAACCTTCCATCAATGGGTTTTCCAACGGAATGAACGCGTGAAGAATGGCCGGGAAACAGGAGGTTTTTCATTGGACCTTCCGAGATAAACAAAAGGGAAAACTCCCAGGGCCGGAATTAGCCGTAGGAGGAAAACTGAAAGGGCTGTATACTTCTTGTTATTCTTCGTGAAGGGTTGTTTCAAAGAACAAAAGACGCCATTGTGGCCGGTGATTTGAAAAGAGGCCGTTCGAAGGATGATCCGGTATTGGGAGGGGGGAAAAAAACAAAAAATGGCCCGAATAAGCGGAAATGCAGGGGAAACAATGGGTGGATTCTGGGCCAAAGAGGGTTAATAAACAAGGATAAACGATTTTTTTTTTTTCAAAATTTTAGTCTCATTTACAATTTGAAGGTGCATTTCGACAAATTGTCCCCCACCAGAAGTTCCTTTTATAAACGAAGTCACGTCGGTAAAGGTTCGTTAAAAAAAAAAAAAATGTCCCTCCAAAAAAAAGGATGTTCGGAAAAGGGAAGTCGAGAAAAATCAACCGTAACGGACTCACTCCCTCCAATACGCTTTACTTCGTGACTGGGGTAGTTAACGTTCCTTACCAAAATACCCCTCACTTTCCCTCACAACCCCCTCGCCACCTTTTTCTTCCGACTTTCAAAAGTTTATATCTGCCCGTAAAACCTCGGGTCGCTTTTTCGTCGCATCACAATTCAGAGTATTTTTTTTCTCTTTTGTTCCGGCAATGGAGACTTCATTACGCCTTCCTTTCTTGTTTTACTACGCGTTTTTTTTTTTTTTTTTTTTTTTTCTGTCATTTCAGACAATAACGGAGGAGCTACTTACGGAAAAAGCTTTTTTGCAACTTCGTTTATAACGAAGTTATAGCTCCCCGTTTGGTGTGTTTTGTCTTTCCGTCGGGGGGCTCGTCAAGTTGTGTTGAGAAGAGGAAATCGAATAATTTGAAAACTTTGCTAGGAATTAATTCATTTTCGGGGTCCTTCATTCGTCCAAAACGCAACATAAAAATTTAAAAATTTGCCTTTCCATGTTATAAAAAGTAAATTAACCTACTATTGGCCTGAGGTTGAGCCGAGAATACGAAAGAAATGAACACGCGGTGGACGCACGAAGGGGTGGAAGGGAGATGGTGAGGAGGGCCAGAAATGCCTGAAGCCAGTGGGTCTCCCTGGCGCAAACCAGTGTTCACACCTAATCTTTTAAGCACAAGCCATTAACGGGAAGCAACTCGACAGCCCCCCCAAAATCGAATCACTCTCCTCCTTCTCATCCTCCTCCTCGTGTTTCGGATTCAATATTTTTGTCGGAAAGTGCCAAAGGTTCGCCTCGCAGTACATAAACACCTGAATTCCATGCGTGAGGATTACTAGGCGAATCACCTCGAAGGGGCCGTTTGGTCGTGACGTGAGGCGAGTGAAAACGGGCAATTTTTCCGGAAGAAAACCTTCTCGAGGGTCCGACCGGGGGTTTTTTTCCTTTACGGTCAGCCGTATTTCACCCCCTCTGGAAATTGGTCTGTCCAATAAGACCCTTTTGAAACACTGTTATTGGGGGGATTTGAGCTTCTTCACGGGCTGTTGACTTACTGCGCGGATACTAAGTATCCGAAGTCTTCGAATAAACCCCTTGCTGAGTTTGACAAAATGCGTCGCACTCGAAGGGTTCGAGTTTCTTATTTATATAACAATTAGATACCTATATCAAAGCCCAATAGTCTTCATTGGCACTCTCCCTTCACGCAAAGCTTCGAATGTTGCTGACGAATTTCCTTTCTGTGAGGAAGACGCTCTCATCACCATGCAAGCTGAACATGGACTGGGAAACGGCTCCTTTCGATGCTAAATCTTCAAGTCCACAGTCATCTCAATGTGGTAGATTAGGTACGTGGGAGTAAAGCCCCGCAATTTTCAGTTTTTATAAAATTTTGGTTGGTGTAGACGCGTCAATTTCAAATGATTGTAGGAAAACAAGTCCCCGGAAAAAAAATCCCCGGAAAAAAGTCCCCCCAAAAAAAGGTGCCGGCACACACAAGCATTTTTTTAAATTTATTTTTAATGGGAAATCAGCCATTACGATGTTTTTGCTTTTTCTTTTGTGTCTCTGAGTATAAGTGAGCTAATTAAAATTATTAGGTACTCCCAGAATGCATAATTTGATGCTCTACAACTTCCATTCTATGACTTTTTTCATTTGGAGCCGTTGTTTTCGATTTAGAGACGTTCAAATATGGACGTTTCCCATTTTTGAGCCAAGTTGGTAAAAATTGCTTTTCTTTGACGATCGCTAGGAGGTAAACGGCTGAACCGAATTGGACGTGTTAGGAGGTCATTCGACCCGTAATTTTATGCTCTTTAATTAAGTAAGGAGTAAAATGTTTTGTAGGATGCACCGTTTTCGTGCTATAAGCGAAAAACTGAAAAAACCGGAAAAATTTCGTGGTTTTTTGGCACCCAAAAGTTTAGCACAGCCCTGAGGTTGTCGCAAACTCACATGGGTCATATTTGGCTTGCCAAAAGTGAGTTAAAATCATAAACCGTTCTACCTTGTTTATTTCCCGGCACCGCTGTTTTTTGGTCTAATTTGCCTGGACTACCAGAAGACTTCACTCTGGACTGTTCCACTACTGCTCGACTAATTGCTCTTCTTCGATCTGCCGAGAACTTTCGCAAGGTGTTCTGTAACAGTACACCCTCCGCCTGCTTTCGCTCCTTCACTGCCTCAATCTGCGCTCGGTGCTCCCTTACATCAAATGGCACTCCCATTCGCAATGATTGGCCAAGCACTGAAGAGCATAATTCCGAGGTCCTAAACAAGCTTCGAGGTGATGCAACCGGATCACACCAGGCCTTTGATCACGGGCAAAGAGAACAGATCAGCTTCTTCACTGGAGATGGGACACTGCAAGCTTCCGCCCAAATTCGTTATTCCGCAAACCCCCTATCATTGCGTTATGTTGGAACAGACATACATACAGACATCCATTTTTAGCAATTTAATAGATTTAAGAAAATAAATAAGTGCGAAGCTGTCACCCGAAAACGCTTCAAATTTTACACAAGGGCTTAGTATTTCTTTAATATAGGTTAATGGTGCAAAAATTAATTCGGTGTCATTAAAAGAATATTTTTGAAAAAAATCAATGAAAAAAAATTTTTTTTTGCAAAAAATATGACCAAAAAAAGAAGAAATTTGACGTATTAAAAAAATTCATATGCGACCTCCCGGGATTCTTCAAAAATCCCATCTGTAGCCCCATGAAAGCACTATAGATGGCAAGTGAAATCGAATCGTTCTAGGACCCCCAAAAACGGATTCTGCGTCCAAAAATAGTTCAAAAACGACACCTAACAGTACTCTAAATACGCCTAACGACGCCCAACTACACTTCTCCTCACCGGGGGTAGAAAGTGATGATCCCGCAAGGGTGGGTTTTATTGGATTGGTTAACGCAATTACCCGAATAGTTTCTAAAGGTTATGGATCACTTGGCAGGAGATGCCGGGTCCAATTCGATCCACACAGGGGCCATTTGGAGAGCGTTAGCGACGTCACGGTCTTCCTCCTCCGGACCATTGAACTCAATCTCCACAATTCCATTCAATTATGATCTCAGCGGAGGGTCACACACCGAATTGTCATCTTAGCTGAACTGGCTGAAGATCGGAATTTACATCCAGCTCAGCTCGATATCCCACTGGAACGCCGTGTATCGAAATAACCTCTCGTCCGATCCAATTAAAAAAAAGAAGAAAAAAACTCCCTTTACACGCTTGAAACTTCGGAACGGACGATTTTTCACGCCTACGCTCCTCAAGAGCTCCTGTTCGATTGAAATTCAAAGATATATATCTCTCCCGGGACCTTATAGATAATACCGGGCTATTAAATTCAATTTGTGGCCGCTCGCGGCAGATATTTTACATCGGATGACGTAAAGTCGATGGAGAACCGACGAGAAAATAAACTAGCGTCTTGTACTTTACGGATCATTTGGATTTTCGAAACACTCGAGGACATGATGGGACCTTTTGAGAGACGTACCTTTTGAAGCTCAATGGCGCCAAATTAGGAATGGAAATGCACCCGAATTTCGTGTTAAATCATCCTGTACCATGTTGTTAGTAGTCAAAAAGAAAAAAATACATCATTTTTGTGACAAAAAGTCTTTCACGTAGTTTATCACCTACACCGGTTTCCAATCAAAGACACCAGAGACCTACACTCGGGTGTCCCTTATTTTTCAACTTTAGTTTCTCGCAACGCATAGGGTAACGGGCCCAATAGTTGGACAGTTGGTTACTTTCTCCTTAATATAATATATTATATTATAAGGATACGGTCCTTAAACCGACTGTGGACCCTTTTCCCGGCGTAATTCACAATCACTACTCCATGTGGGAAACCTCAGTTTAACCTCTGAGTTGGAAATGTTCAGTTTGCTTTGAAAGTGGTGGTGTCTGGACGTAGGTGGACTGCCCAGTGAATGAACATGCCCACTGAATGAACGACCGACTTTAAAACTTGAATAATAAGGCTTCAACGCGCTCTAGAAGCTTTTCCTGGCACTTTCTACTTACGGCAACATCTCACAGAGGTCGAACATGTGTTTTTACAAAGTAACCTTCTTACTTTACAACAGTAATGCCGGTTGTCAACAAGACTCCCAGAATGCCTGCTGAAAACACACTCGTAAGTTAAGAAATGACGTCATTTATCCATATTTTGTGAATTATTTGAGAGCAGTATGGACTTGACTGTTGTTTTGATGAAATATTTAGGTGTTCGGGCGGGGAAATGGCGAAAAAAGAACGCGTAATTCCGAAGCGTCTGCAATTGGGAAGGCGTTCATCTACTGGCAAACCAAGTCGCTGTTTTCCAGTGAATGAACGGCGTTTCTTGGGGTCCCGGATCGATCAGATTTCACTATTGCGATCGGCTTTAGGGCTTTCATGGGGCTACAAATGGGATTTTTGAAAGATCCCAGGAAAACAAATATGTTTCAAGTAACTAACAACAAATTATCTTGAAAAAAAAAAAAACCAAAAAAATTTGCTCCTAAATTTTTTTTCATCGACAGAATTAAATTTCTGCACAAGTAAGAATAATAAACCCTAGTGTAAAATTTGCAGCGTTTTTGCTTTCAGAAGATTGAAGCTTGAAGTTAGAGGCTCATGTTAGAAGCTCATGCTAGAAGCTCATGTTCCAAGTGTTGTTTGCAACTAAAATTTAATTTAATTTTTTATTTAATAAAAAGTTGGTTCCTAATATGATGTGATGCAGTTTTAAACCCCTTTCAAGCGCAGTACATGTGACTATTTCCGAAAAATCCACAGTTTCTACATTGTTCATTTACTGGAAGGAGGTGAGCACTCTCCCCTAAATTATCTTCTACGATCTTCATGATCAGAAGGCTGAGAGGTGCCGTTTCTGATGAGGTCTTGCGCTCAGTTTATCATGCTTGTTTTTCTAGCAGAGCTACCTATTGTATCGTTGCTTGGGGCAGCTCCAGTTACGCTATAAAGGTGTTCAAGCTCCAAAAGCGCGCCATCAGAATTCTGGCCAATCTCCCTTGGAATGAGTCTTGTAGGGGTTCTTTCGCTCGCCTAGGTATTCTTACTATACCTAGTGCTTACATCTTGGCTGTTCTCAACCTAATGAAGTCCAATTTGTCGCTCATCCCAGTAGTCTCCGAGGTGCACCATCATAACACTCGCTCACTAGGCAACCTTGTTGTCCCATTTACCCGCCTCAGTACGGCTCAGCGCATCAATCCGTTTCAGGTGGGGACTCGTTTATTCAATGCGCTGCCCCATAATGTGAGAATGTTGTCCATTAAAGCGTTCTCCAGGGTGATCAAAGCCCACCTTCTTGAAGCTGAATTATACACCTTGGAGGATTTTTATAAGATCAAGTGGGGTGTTGCAGCCTGTTGACGGTGTTGTGTTCAGTGCTAGTTTTGAGTGTCCCCCGCTCTAGTGTATGTGTTAGCTTAAATCTAATTTTTTCTTAGATGTGAATAGTACTCTTGTTCATTCTTGTTCTCCCCTGTAAGCTTGAATGTGTTTAGCCTTTTAGATTTTGACATGTGATTGTTTTTCTATGTGAACTACCTATCATTTTATTACTCATGTCTGACGTTTGCCCTGTCAAGTTGGCCTTGGCAAATAAATAAATTCTTGATCTTGATCTTGTTCATTCAGAGGGAAGATTTTGTTCAATCACTGGCAAATTTCTGTTTTCTCACTCAAATGGGCCTAATTTCAATTCGAACTAACATTTAGACCCGATTTTTTTTTTTTTTTTCCTGAAGTGGGGATGAACTGCTTGATTCAAAACAGTAGCTTTTTATAAGATTTGGCCGCATTTTGACCTTGAAACGGATTTTTGAAGTGGTAAATTCGTAATACCAACTGCTAACCGTTCATTCACTGGGCAGTCCACTGCTGTTTGTTATGATTTTGGTAAGTAAACATGATCTTATTCATAAGGTTTTCCTGATTATTTGGGATGTTTTTTGTGTATTCTAATTATTGTTGTGGGAAGTTGAGTTATTTTTTAAGGTATCCATCTAGGAAATAAGAGCGTTAGAGTGGATATTTATTTTAAGCAAAGGCCGTCCAACTACTGGAACCTCAAAACTGCTTGTGGCCCAGAAGTTGGATGGACGTCCAACTTTAGGGCCAAGGCCTGGTTTTTGATGGCCCTATACTTGGAAATAGGTGGGTTTTTCTGTTTTCATGAGATTTTTTTTGTAATTCCAGAGTTCAGCATGCCACCAAAGAAAAATATTGAAAAGAATGGAAAACGGCCATCATCAAAAAAGAGGCAAAAAGGAAAAGAAAGGGTCCATTATCACGAGGAAGAGTTGAGAAGAGCTCTGGAAGAAATTGATAATGGCATGTCCCTTGGTAAGGCTTCATCTAAATACAAAATCCCGAAGTCAACCCTATCCTTCAGAAGGCTTCACCCTCTTTCAACATCAAAGGGGCCTCCCAAAGTTTTGACCACTGAAGAAGAGGATTTGCTTGTGCAGTGGATCATAAAATGTGGGCAAAAAGGTTTCCCAAAAAGAGCCATAGTCCTGCGTTTTTGAGTGTGCAGGAATTCCTCAAGCAAAATCCACGACCAAATACCTGCATCAGCGACAATCCTGGAAGTAAATGGCTGAGGTGTTTTTTGAAGAGGCATCCTGAAGTTGCAAAGAGAACTACGGAAGAGGTAACTAAATCCAGTGCTTGCGTAGCCAAGAAAGATATTGTTCAGTGGTTCAATTCCGTTGAAATGTTGTTAAGGGAAGAGGGACATTTGGTGATACTTGATACTTGGTGATCCACTCTTCTTGAAACGTAAAAATGTCAAATTTTGAGGACGATCGAAATTTTCTAACTCCGTCGCGATTCAATGAATAATAAACCAACAGTGAAGCCAAATTGCGGAATAGTGACGAATTTGTCGAGTTTAAGTTTTAAAACAACACTGTTCACTTCTGAAACTACGGGAGATGAGAAATGTCCTCAACCATTTCTTGAATTTCGAGTTTCAAACAGTGTTGAATCAGCAAGTGCTACGAATGCTGATAAATTTCGAGCATATCGCTCATCAAAAACCAGCTCAAAATGCCAGTCAATACTCCAATAAGGCATTCGGCAAAAAAAAGACGGAAAAAACCCGGTTTCAACGAAATACGAGAACAGGAAATCAAATAATCCGGCGAACCTAAACGGAATGTGAAGTCAATAAGCTGAAATCGGTAGTGCGAGAGAGAAATTCGGAAGGGAGCGAAGGAGAACGAACAGCAAAACGAATTCGCTGCGGGAGTGCCGTGGCGAGCATGTAAATTCATGTCGCGGGAAACTGTGCAGAAATATCATATCGAAAAAGGAGGATCGGGAAAGGGGAAACTGAATGATGTTCAGAACAAAAAGGTTTTTCTTTTATTCCTGACAGAGACGGAAAAAAGGGGTAGATTGAGTACCTTGCGAGAGATTTAGTCCCTCGCGAGGATATTGGGGCGAAAAGCTGCCGGTATTGAGACACTCATGCGAGCAGGAATAACAAATCTGAAGGAAGAAAGCCGGGATAAAAAGGTTTGAAGGAAAAAGGGTATGTGAGGATTTTCTCGATTCTTGTGAAATAGCAAACTTTGAGAGGAGGAAGACAAAGAAAACGGCGCGAAGAAAGAGGTTTGGTGACGAGGTAAGATAAATAACTGTATGACCACCAGTGAGAACGAGGGACAGTCCGGAAAGCAGTTCTTCCCAAACCCCCAAGATTTCCCATACGAGGAAACGGTAGCAAGTTCTGGCTACTTCACTGGAGAGGTACACTACAGCAGAGTTGGGCACATTTTTATTTATAAATAAGGTTGTGAATTAATTCACATCATGCTTTGTTTGTGAATGTGAATTAATTCATACTTTACCTATTTGTAAATGTGAATGTGAATTAATTCACATTCACAACTGTAAATGTGAATTAATTCAAATTCACCACTTTCTCTGTAAATTAAATTAAATTCACACAAAAAATTGTAAATTATTCACAAAAATGTAAATAATTACAGAAAAAAGCCTGTGAATTTTTTTTTAATTCACAAATAATTTGTGATTTTTTTAAAATTTACAAATAATTTGTGATTTTTTTTTTAAATTTACAAATAATTTGTGAATTTTTTTTAAATTCACAATTAAATATGTGAATTTTTTTAATTCACAACTAAATATGTGAATTTTTTTACATTTACAGTGAATTAAGACCAAATTCGCGGTAATTACAGTTCTCATGGGTCTGCTGATATTGTAATACACTGAGAAAAGCCGATGAATACAATTTTTCTGGCAATTTCCTCCCACTTAATTGAAGTATATTATTAAGTGGTATTATTGTGGTAGTAGGATTAAGTGGTAGGAATTGCCAGAAAAATTGTATTCATCGGCTTTTCTCAGTGTATTACAATATCAGCAGACCCATGAGAACTGTAATTACCGCGAATTTGGTCTTAATTCATTGTAAATGTAAAAAAATTCACATATTTAGTTATGAATTAAAAAAAATCACATATTTAGGAAATTTTGTGAATTGTGAATTTTAAAAAATTCACAAATTATTTGTAAATTTAAAAAATGCACAAATTATTTGTGAATTTAAAAAAAAAAATTCACAGGATTTTTTCTGTAATTATTTACATTTTTGTGAATAATTTACAATTTTTTGTGTGAATTTAATTTAATTTACAGAAAAAGTTGTGAATTTGAATTAATTCACATTTACAGTTGTGAATGTGAATTAATTCACATTCACATTCACAAACAAAGCATGATGTGAATTAATTCACAACCTTATTTATAATTAAATATGTGCCCAACTCTGCACTACAGGCATTAATGCCTGTTTACAGGAATGAATGATACTCGTTCTATTAACCCATTAGGGACCAGGTTTCCTTTTCCGACGTTTAAATTGTTGAATATATAAATTTTATAATCGAATTTTGACGAAAATGATGGCTTGTGATCAACTTGTGATGTCTTGTGAACCGCATACGTGGGAGAAATAATTTTTTTGCCCAATTTTCGCTTCCTCATTTCCTTCACCACAGGTAATTTTTGATTGTTGCATTATTTAATAATTTAGCCCTCTTAGAGAACGTGATTCAACCGGGTTGAAGGTTCTTAGTTTTCTTTAACATTATATTATCAGAAACACACTCAAAAAATATCAAATTTCCATCTATGAGAATGAATACCCACCAATGCTTATGTTTTCAAGTGCCTATTTTCGTATGAACGCGCCTTTGTGAGCGAATTTTCTGACAAAAAAATCTTGTAAGTAAGATGCTCTCAAATCTTCACGATCCCACGATTGACAGCTGGTTCACCAGCCATTTATCAGGCTTGCTGCTCGTGTGTGGGGCCCTCCACGCCCCAGGGTGACCTGTCTACCGTCTACACCAGATACGACAGCCCTGACCAACGACCTTTGCCAATGAACCGACTACCATCCCTACCTGAGCCTTCCGCGTCACTGCTTTTCCCAAAAAGTTAATCCATCCCCTCGCACCCCGCCGCCGCTCCTGATATGATCAGCCGCTATGTAAATCCGTACCGCCCCTGAGGGTACAAATTGCTCGATCCCAAAGGCCGATAAGGTTTTGATATACTGCGGTGGGGCCCTCCCCAACAAAACCAGAAGTGGTAAAGGGCTTTTTCGACTAAGTAAAGAGAAAACTGATAAATCGAGCTCCGTGAATGGCCTGTAGGTTGGAACAGTAATGCCATTAGTAACTCGGACCACCGAGGGACACAGCTCCGGCTCCCACCGAGTAAACGAGATTTCTACCAAAAAGGCGTAGCTTAATGGGCGCCGTAATAAGTAGAAGAAAGGGACACAGACTCACTGCCGGCCTTCCTCCAAATACGTGGTCACCCTGCGACCTGATCGCTCACTGTGTTGAATCCTCTAATTCTGGAATTCAGTACTCCACCTCTTGATCTTGAAGGGCAACAGCACTTGGATCGTTGCGGATGGTTGTGTAGAACAGCAACTTATCGATATTTGGTAACTATCAATAACAAGAGAGATATCGATATCAGAAAAATATCGCCCTAAATTTGTCGATTTATCGATATTTTTCAACTCTTTTCTTCACCCCTAAACCATAATTTTCTACAAAATTATTAACATTATTCTTAAATCTAAATAATAGTTTTTAGATCATACCAGGAAAAACCTCTAACAAGTGCTTCAACGAAGCACAAGTTAAGAAACTGACTTTTTTTTACAATTGTTTTCAAAAAGCACTTTTTGGCGGCATAGTAAACAATCATACTTGAACACAAACCCAATGAATGCGGACTTTTGAGTGGTACGGACGGAATGATAAGGACTACAACCGAACTGATGAGAACCAAACCTAAAACAAAAAATGTTGGGGATTGATATCCCGATGTAAAGAAATTTCGTCAGTCCTTGTACAGATCATGTGGTCGATTCAGGTAAAAGCTCCCTTTTATTTATATGGGAATGGAGTTTTCAAAGTCCTCATCCTTCGATTTTCTTTTTTACTGCTTAAACCCCGCAAAATTTGCCATATTTGTCCGCCAAGACAGGAACCCAACTCTGGTTGGCTACTTTCACAGCGTTAATCCCGCTTTTCACTCAAGACATCAGAACACTGATTGCCAACAGGCTGCCAAGTTCCCTCACCAGCTCTCTGACTACTCAAATTCTCCAAATTTGCCGCATTTGGCCACCAATGTAGAAAACCAGCTCAGGACAACCACTTCCGCGGCGTCAACCTCCCCCAATGCCCTAGATGGCAGACCATTGATTGCCAATACGCTACTAAGTCCCAACACCAACTCTCTGACTGCTTAAACTCCCCAAATTTGCAATATTCTGCGGCAGAGGTTGAAGACCAGCTCAGGACAACCACTTCCGTGGCGTAAACCTCCCCCAAAGCCCTAGATGGCAGACCATTGATTGCCAACAGGCTACCAAGTCCCCACACCAACCCTCTGACTGCTTAAACTCCCCAGATTTGCCTTATTCTTCCAGTCGAGGAAGAAAACCAGCTCAGGGCATCTTCTTCCAAGGCATCAACCTCCCTCAAACTCCAAGATGGGAGACCACTGACTGTCAACAGGCTGCCAACCCCCCCACACCAACTCTTTGATTGCTCAAGCTCCCCAAATTTGCCATATTCTGCGGCAGAGGTTGAAGACCAGCTCAGGACAACCACTTCCGCGGCGTCAACCTCCCCCAAAGCCCTAGATGGCAGATCATTGATTGCCGACAGGCTACCAAGTCCCCACACCAACTCGCTGACTGCTTAAACTCCCCAGATTTTCCTTATTCTTCCACTCGAGGTAGAAAACCAGCTCAGAGCAACTACTTCCAAGACATCAACCTTCCTCAAACTCCAAGATGGGAGACCACTGACTGTCAACAGGCTGCCAACCCCCCCACACCAACTCTTTGATTGCTCAAGCTCCCCAAATTGGCCATCTTCTGCGGCAGTGGTTGAAAACCAGCGTAGGGCAACTTTTTCCCGGCGTCGCACAGTGGTACAGAACAACCGAAAACGTGATCGAAACTCAATTTTGGTTTATTATTCTTGGAATAATACAACTACGTAGATAGGTAAATGGTCGACTCCTAGGGGTTAACTTAAATTGTTTACGGCAGAGTATAAATCCACATTCTTGGAAGAAATTGTGCCCTCTGCTTGACGTTTTGTGATTTTTTTCCATGCAGGCTGCCAACCTTTCAAGCCACGTGTGTACGTTACATTCGTTTCGGAGGGGAGGACGACCGTGCCTAATCCCGAGTTGAGGCACGTGTCGTTTCTTCAAATTAACTCGCCGCTTTTTCGGCCTCCGGTATGATGGAAGAACGCCGAGGGAGAGCTTACCGTACGAAAGAACTTTTCCGCTGGTCTTCAGTTACATTTCCAATCCCCGGCGTTCTCCTCAAAATGAAACGTTGAGACGACGTTACATTTTCGGTTCGGGTAAAGCCCGAAGGAAGATTTGGTAGGGTTTACTTGTACTCCCAGAGCCGCGATGCTATCGCCGGGAATTACCATAACTCGAGTTCTCCCTTTCTTGAGCTCCTTCAATTTCGAGCTCTATCAAGATCGATGCAAATGGGAAGGAAACGGCAGCCGGGCGATACGAAGTGAACCGGCTTACCCGAAATACGCACTTCATCCCCTCCCGGATCATCGAATTTTCAATCACGCAGAGATCGGACGTCGGATAAGTCGAGCCATATCCTGCAAAGCTTCTTGCTGAGCTTCGGTCCGTTTGGCTCGTGTTATCTATCACTTGACCCTCAAGGAGTATTGTCAAAGATGTCACTTTGAATTCGAGAAACTTGGTTCAGTTAGTCGACTGAACTGAAGCCAATGGGGTCTGATCCGATTTCAGACATATGTCGGAAAAATAAACAAGTTCGGCCAAAAATCTTTCCAGTGGCCTGAAATAAATGGCAAGGATCGGTCACGAATAGGAAATAGGTCTTCAGTGAAGAGAAAATCGCGAAGGAAAATCTCCTTTTTCAGAAAGGCGAAAGCTAATCCGTCACAGCGCACTGGCACTGAAATGAGAAAAAGACCTGATTTCGTCAAATTTCGAGGGATGTGTTGCATGTTGGTTTGAAGCCACAACGTCCTGGTCGAAATGCAAGGCCCATTTTGATTCATCTCTTCAGGGGGTTGCCCTATGCTGCAAGATTTTCGTGAGCGGGACTATGAGGAGTTGGTTGAACTGCTGAAGGCGCTGCGGGGGCGAGTGGAGAACGAAGAAGACGTTGCAAGCTTTGCAGAGCAGTGAAACAGCTAGTACGGAAGACCTGAGGCTGGCGCAGAGGCAATTGGCATATAACAATGGACAATTTCAAGAGAGGCTGCCAAGTGATTGTGTGCGAGAAATGGTACTTTTTGGAGCACTTGGCTCGGGCGATATACATTCGGGTCCCGTGTGTGAAAGTTGTTATCGGCTCCGTTGCGTTTGAGTCCCGTAGAAACAAACCGCTGGGAAGAGCCTTACCAAACGGGTCCGGCACAAACATGCCGCCTGATAACTATAGCCCAAGCAAATAGTACTTTGGACCAAACATCAAATATGCAATTTGATTTTATTGTCTTAAATGGTCCATTGGGGTCCTAATAAGAGTAATCTGTGGTTTCCCACGAAAATATTTGATGGGAGAACTGTGGGCAGCCCAAAAACCACGAATTTTTCGGACTTTTTTCGGTTTTTGCTTTATCTCAGAAACGAATAATCCTATCGATGTTTTTACCGTATACCTTTTTAAAGAGCATTAAATGCTCTACAGTTTTCACTACCTAGAGTCTTTTCTAACTCTGATAGCAAACGAGCTAGAGCTCATCAAAAATTGACAATTTTCTCCAACTTCTGGAAAAATCACAAAATCTAGCTATTTTCTCCTTTTTGCTTCTTTCTAACTCGTCCAAAGTGTTATTAGAACGTAGTAGACGTGCTTGTATGATGCTCAGAGTCAATGAAGATCAATAATTAGGAGAAAAATTCTGTTAATTTGTAATTTGTGAGCTATTTTCGTAATATTAATAATATAATATTTCTTTTCCCCTTCGTTCGGGTCGTTGATAATTTTTTCGTCCACCGTTTAATATGGATCTTATTACCTGCCCCACTTGCAATTATGCGTTGGGATCAGAAGAGTCCGCGAATCCCGTCACATGTTCCAAAATTTGACATTTAATGTCATCTTTGTTACATACCATGCAGCATGTGCCAATATGACATAATATGTATAATATTTCACATTATGAAAACTGGAAAAAGCGTAACAGTGACACTAAAGCATCGTGGAAATGCGGCTCTTGCAAAGGCTAAAGTAAGTTCCTAGCCATACAGGTCTATAGGTCTATAGGTTGGTATGGGTCGTTACATTGCCGTAAGGGAGTACCCTACCAATCACATCAACAACCGGCAGGACGCGGAGAACAACACTGAATGAGTGCCTTTATAATAATTATAATAGGTAATAATAATAATAATAATAATAATTATTATTATTATTATAGGTAATTATTACCTAAATATATTAATATATGTAGGTAATAATTACCTATCATATATCAAATTATATATCAAAATTTTGATACCAAGGTTGGGGGAACCTTGCTGTACGTGGTCAAGAAAACCCACCTCCCTGCTATAGGTATATTTTGACGCATGCACACATAGACGATCTCACGATGAGAAAGGTACCTATTAGGTATACCTCAGTAATAAGTAACAAGGTGACTTCGTTTTTAATTGGGGGACCCGTTTGACGTCGCGGACCCCTTCGCGATTTTCCTAGGGGACCCGTTCGCGAATTTTCTACGGGAGCCGATTGTACTTTTTTCGTCCCCTCGGGACCCGTTTGGAGGTTGCCCCTTGGCTCATTGAAGGCTGCTGTGGGCCTGGCACGAGCACAAGCCAATAGGTTTGTTCCCGGAGCGTGAGCGTGAGGGGATGTAAGTGTAGGCGTGAGGATTAGGGTGGCAATAGGCCATAGGGGGAAACATTTTTCTCAGCAAATTTCAACTCTCAGTCCCCTAAATGGTGTAGTTGGGCTAGAAAATGAGTTTGGCAAAGTTTTAGGTCGATCGGACAAGTATAAATGGCGCCTCATCGCATTTGAAGTTCGAAGAAACTGCAAATGTTTGGGAAAATGTTCAGTTTTTCGTTTGTAAATCGAGTACCCTTCGGGCTAGAAACCTGTAATTGGTCTCATTCTGTAGATAATTTGATTGCAACCAACTTTTATTTCAATACTGTTTTCGCTAAAACCAACAGAATCGAGGTTATTAAGAATTCTGTGGGTCAGGTCGTGATATTTTAAAGAAAATTTGACTTTTTACGCGAACTCCGTCGCCTTGACAGTCCATTGAATCGTATTGTAAACCTTCCCCTACATTATTGGCATGGTTGCTATCTAGAGTATGATGGGATGCTGCAGACTTACAACACAAGATCTTGTGCTCGAGCTTCTTGTGTTTTGGGAAAAGGCTAGAATACCAACTAAGGAACCACAGCATTGCATCAGCAAGCTAGAAAAACTACACTATGAGTGGAGAAAACTTCAAAGGAACGCCAACCGACCAGGGGTAACTCAAAAGAAAAAAAGAAGACGCTTTCAAATCAACTCTTGAAGATGTGTTCGACGTGGCTCACCAGGATGCACTTGCCAGCATGTGTGAAGAAGACAAGCAGTTCTTATTACTTCAGAGAGAAAAAGGGCGTCCTGGCTGCATGGGAGGTGTTGAAATGAAGTTTATGAAAAGAGAAGAAAGAAGAGAGAAGAGACAAGCAGCTCTACAGTCAGCAAGATTGGCGAATTCCATACCTCTGCCCTAGGTTGGGTTGTTTCCTTTCTATCGTTGAGATTAAAATAATGGTGGCATTAGTGATAGTAAGTTAAAGGATGCTTAATGCTTGGATTTCCAACAATTCTAAAATAAACTTAAGGTACCTAACTTTTCATGTATAAAATTTGTTTTAATTCGTTTTCAGAGGTTAAGGAGGGAATAGAATTGGAATCATCCACTTCTGGAGACAGCACGTCTGAGGAGGAAGATTCGACCAATCTTTTACAAGTTGTAGCTGAGACAGGAAACTTTATCCTGAAGCTTCAAAGGATACATTCGGCGCCCCTCTCCCAGCTTGAATATTTTTCTCTTTATAATATAAAGAGGCATATTATGCCATATTATTAAAATTTAATTTAATTATTTAATAAGGGTTTATTGTACATAACATGACGATTTATTGTATATAACATGACATCATAGAAATAATCACAACATTATAATAATTATTAGCTTTTGAAATAACAACAATACACCTTGAATTTATGAAATGCGTTGAATTCAGCTATAATTTCCCCTCCCCTCCCATCATCCCCCTCCTCCAACCAACCCCAACATGTTATGTATTTCACACCACAAATAATCATGTACTGAGTGAAGGAGGATGCTGGGAATCGCAAAAAGAACAATTCAATGGACTGTCATGGCGTTGTTAGAAGTATGCGTAAAAAGTCACATTTTCTTAAAAATATCACGACCTGACCCACAGAATTCTCAATAACCACGATTCTGTTGGTTTTAGCAAAACTAGTATCGAAATAAAAGTTGGTCGCAATTAAATTATCTACAGAATGAGACCAATTACAGGTTTCTAGCCCAAAGGGTACTCGAGTTACAAACGAACAACTGAACATTTTTCCAAAAATTTGCAGTTTCTTCGAACTTCAAATGCGATGAGGCGGCATTTATACTTGTCCGATCGACCTAAAACTTTGCCAAACTCATTTTCTAGCCCAACTGCACCATTTGGGGCGTTGAGATTGATCAAATTAGAACTTTTATTTTTTATTGCCACCCTAGTGAGGATGCTAACGAGCTCACACTGCATGAACGGATTTATCAAGGATGTAGTTAAGCGTTAACGAGTGAGGTTTCCTAGTAGTGACGCGAAACTCTGTCAGCCATAGCACCAAGGTCGAAAAAATAATTAAACTTATTAAGTCTAACAGTAACTGTCCGACAGCTGTTGTCAAAGAGCCATTTCCATCACTAACGCACCAACAACAAACCTAATAAAACTGGCACTTCAATTAAACCTAGTCAAGTAAACAAACACCTGAAGTTATAAGAGATCTGGCGAGATAATACAAGGTTATCAAGCGAGATTAGGGGGGTGGGGGGGCTCACACTCACATGCTCACAGTACGAAATTTGGGCGGAGTGAGCACCTTACATTGCCTCACACCCCTCACACTACCTAACATGTCACTCCTGGAACTGTGAGTTGGTGGAAGTGGCCAACGAAACGTAGCTCTGCGCATGCGTACGCTCCTCACAATGTCAGAATCATGGAGGAATAGAGAGGAGAGTTCACTGAATAGGACTTCATGTGCCATAGTCGACGGTGGCGCTATCCCTACGGAACGTAGTGAACTACTCATAGTACCTTCAAACCAGACTAGAGTGAGCCACTAGCCCTTCTTACGAAGGAAAGCCCCAAATACCTCACTAAACGGATTTATCTTCCACTGTTGTGCTACTGCAATTAAAGGAAAAATTGAAGGAACTATCTCTGAATAACGAATTTCGTTAAACGAAATTGATTGTGTAGTTGTGTACACTGTGAATGCAAACGACACGTCGGAATTCGCAGGGCGCCATCTTCTGGTTCAGTTTTGGTAACTTACCACCTTCAAAGTTCACTATAGACGTATACGTCTCGTAGGGGTCGCGCTGCAGTCGCAATCCCCCCCGCCGTTCCATCACTGGGTTGGCGTTTTGGGAACGCGGTTTAACACAGAGTGAGCTCTCCTCTCTATTCCTCCATGGTCAGAATGTCATCCCCTCACACTCGCGCACCAGGAACAAACCAATTGCCAGTCTTCCGATCCCTCCAGCAGCCACCCGAACAAAGCGCAATGCTTCAGGCGACGACTTCGAGGCCCGTCCAAGTCGGTCCCTGGATGTGTTACCTGTGTAATTGATATATAAAATCCACAAAATAATATAAAGCAAACAAGTGGAATTACAGGGTCGGATTACGACTAAAAAACTCACGCCGGAATTGCAAACAACCCACAAGAGATTCTCCAGTGGATCAAGCCCTTTCAAGCCCTTCCATATTCCACAACGGACATTAGCATTTAAAATACACGGAAATTCGCTCTACACGGAAGAAGATTTTCTGGATGAGGGGAAGTGAAAGTGAGGGGAAAAAAAGGCGAATGCGTAAACGCGTTTATCTTCAGATTGACACCTCAGCCCCTCCAGACGCCCCGCAAAGTTTGGAATATTCGCTCGTGAACAAGATTGATCGGAGAGGCTCAACTTCAAGGTAACAAGAAGGTTTCACACTCGGCACACGTCAACCTTAAGTGGATTGCTCTTCTCTGAACGCATCTATTAATTTCGCTTCCCCCGGAAAAGGTAGCCGTCACAAAGTTTGGCTCGTATTGATTAAGGTAAACATTTTAGGCTCCCCTTTTGGTATTGTGGATTCGCCTCGAAAACCTCCCTTGTCTGCCACTTTGCCAACTTGGCTTTTACGATTAGCGCTCGTCGGGAGGCCCCCGGAAACCCTCTGAAGATGCGAAAGGGAAAGTTGTGGGAGGTTGTCAGGACTGTATGAAGCCGAAACAGGCTCGCACCTGCAGTGGCGGCCGGGAGAAGATATGCCGGTAATGCACGAGCCGCTTTCCGTAATGGGAACATAAATTACCCGCATAATCAGAAGTTTCTAACAAGTGAAATGGGTCTAAAGCAGCGAGAAGGAACTGGATGGATCACGTCGTTGAATATTGTTGCGTATTGGGTTGCGTAGTGGGGGCGTCCTCACTCGGGTGAATCGATTTTTCAGAACTCTTTTATTCCTGGTTCCATTAGAGAAAATTTGTTGCATTTCGGTACCAAAAGACCTTCACAGCGATGTTCCACAATATCAACTCCTTCCAAAAAGTGTTTTGTTAATCGACAAAAAAAAAAAAAAAAAAAAAAAAAATCTATGAAACGGAAAGGGAAAAGTCATCTTTTGTAGCAGAACTAAATTTTGAGTGATTATTTTTCCGACCCCCCCCCCCCCCCCCCCACCAATTATGAACCGCCATTCTCCAACCCCCTCACGCGGATCGAATTTCAACAGGAAAAAAATATTCATAGTTGAAAGGCTAGTAGAAGGGGTCTGAAGCCAGATGGTCAGATGGTGAGATGTGGGGGGTGGCGGGCTTTAGCCAGCAGGGGGTGACTGACAGTCAACTTGATGGTGTTTCGGCGTGGAGGTAGACAGGGTGCTGTGTATGACGGGAACCCCATCGACTATAAGTATCTCAGAGTCTTTCAGCCGGCACTTCACTGAGCGTTTGGCGTCTGCAAAGTTGAGCATCAACAGCGTGTACAGCTCACTCCTCTCTCAGCCCTCCGTTCCGCCTGGTGCAAAGTACCAAATCTTTCTTGTAGTATTGAGGGCCATTATGTGCTATGGGGCACCGGACTCATTTGGTTGGATGCCCAGGAGCAGCTTCTGAGGTACTTCATAAAAAGAGTTTGTGGCCTCCCAAGCAAACCGTTGGGGGCGACTATTGGGAGTCAATACTCGACCAGCTGTCGTTCCCCTCAGGGCTCACTGTTGCCTGTGGGGGGCCTTGTTGCCGAAAGAACCTTCAAGGCAGCAAAGGCAACAAACGCCTTGAATCGGGATGGGCTGGAGACATACTTGCTCCTGTCCTCCCTCATGCCGTCAGGGAACACCTCAGCCTCCAGGACAGCCCGTTCAGCTCTGAAGCACATGCCTCGCTGAGCCCTCTGGGTGTGCACCACACACAGCCAGGATCGTCGGTCAGTGTCAGTCGGTGGAGGTTTGTGGGGAAGTCTCCATGGCCCGATAAGAACTGGCCAAGGACCACCCACGTCATCTCCATTCGCTGATGGGAAGAACTCAAAAGTGAGTCTTCCAGTGGACTCAGTGGTCCAATCCTCCTGTCACCGACCGAGTAGCATGGCCATCACCTCCTGGTGCAACTGAGCTCGAGGAGGCCCAGGCTCGAAGCTTTGCCCCAGCAGTCGAAAGGGAAACCTCTTCCGAATCCTATCGGCAGCGTAACGGCAGGCAGCATCCAACTCTATGCCCCTCTAACACCCCAGCAAGGACGGTGGAGGCAGAGGGGTCCTAGTTTGCGGAGCTCAAACGTCTGGCGCAGCATCATGCCATTTTCACGGAGGCTTGTGGAGGCTTGAGGAGGGGCCGGAGCAATTAGAGGCGCTGGCGGGCGTCTACTCTCGGATCAAGGAATTTGCCATGAAGCCAGCAGGATTGATTGAGCGGGGGGACCCATCACGTCCTCTGTGGGTGCGGCGATTTGTTCTTAAGGTCAGAGGTTCCTTACGTCAGATCTGAGAGCCCCCGAAGGATTTGATCTCTCTGTAACACAATGGAGGATGAGAACATCAAGCATTTCTTGGGCCGTGCCCTGTCCTGACCGAGCTCAGGATACGCTACCTCGGCCGCAGTTCGTTGGAGTAAGTCGGAATGGTGGAGCTCCTAAATAATGAGGACCGCTGAGTGCGGTTGGCTCAGTTTGGCTGTCACGCGTGGCATTACCGGTCGATGATGGTTTGCCGATTTTAACTGGTAGCGCGCAGACATTTAACAAATAATAATTTAATATAATATATTCGTTTGGTTACATTATAACAGTAATTAAACACGATCATTAAAGAATTTTGAGAAAATTTGAAATAATGTCTAACTAAAGTTTGAATTACTGTCTAAAATCGAAAAAAGTAAAATAAAACGACAGAACCTCCTTTGAAGTATCTGTCTGGCGGCAAGGGCTTCCCATCAGAAGGACCATGGGTCCATGCCGTATGCATGTTTATTTAATTTTGAAATTAATTCATCTGGGCAACACATGCAAGCCCATTTTGAGTTTATTAATAATCAATAATAATAGATATTGTACATGTGTTGCATCTTTCTTAATAAACATGGTTTCTTCTTCTTCTTCAGTTTTTGAAATGCAATGCACTAGACAGATAAAGAGATACGTGTCGAAACGAAGCCATGGTGGATAAACGGGTCATTTCAAAATTTGGGGTTATTAAGCGTCACACAGCTTTTGTGAGCACTCTATTTGTCTTGGAAATTCGGAATTTTTTCTGAGAGATATAGCAGGTTGGAGTCTAGGTAGATCACTTTGCATAAATTTCAATAATCAATAAGCTCAGAAATAAAAAATCATTAAAGACCCCAATTCTCTCTGTCACAAATGGTAGGTTGGGAACTTCGAACATTTTTTGAAGAACTCTCTATTCATGTATTGATTGAAATAAAAAATATTAGTGGTCCAGGTTGCTTTCCCCTTCAAAATAAATTAAAAACTAATGAAAAATTTTCATGATTTGGAAGGGCTTTTGCTGTTTTCCGTCTGTCACAAGGTTTTATTCTCTCTCCCTACAATTTTTTTGAACTGCCCGCCCACTCCCAGAAAACGAATATTTTGTGTTGTGAGAAACGAAAGGCAACACTGCTGCAAGATGGCTTCCGAAACTACTGGAGTTTGTCGCACTTCCAAGCCTTCAGTTGATTGGATGATGTTGTGAAGTGTTGAAATTGTGAGAGTAGGTTAATACTTTCTCCATCCCTACAACCACCTCACTCATCAGGGTAAGTGTTTAATTACATGTAGAACTCAAATTACGATTATGAATGACATAGTGTTGTGTATTTTTTCTAACGTTCAGAATCACTGATGTTGAGGCTGGTAGAGAGTGATAACCTTCCAAATCTCTCTCCCTACAACCTCTCTACCTACAACTTCTCTGAAGAGGCTGATTTGTAGGGAGAGAGATTTGGAAGGTTATCACTCTCTACCAGCCTCAACATCAGTGATTCTGAACATTAGAAAAAATACACAACACTATGTCATTCATAATCGTAATTTGAGTTCCATTACATGTAATTAAACACTTAACCTGATGAGTGAGGTGGTTGAAGGGATAGAGAAAGTATTAACCTACTCGCACGACTTCTTGATAAAGTTTGCGCCCACTTCAGGATCTGCCTCAGGGGTCCATACAAAGGAGGCTTAAGGGAGAAAAAATGCAAAAACTGAAACATTAATTTAGGAAAACGGTCGAGCTCAAAATAACCCCAAATTTTGAAATGACCCAAACAGCAGTCAGATATTCATGTCTGACAAACCCAAGATTGATAAGAGCTGAACTAGATCCAAGCGCGTAAAAACCTGTTGGTACAGGTTGTATTGCACATACCAAGTCCGTCCCTACCAAGTCCATGTCCCGATCTGCCGAGACGGGGTTCCCTCTAATTTGTCAGGACGGTGATTTGAAGAGCAGGCCGGAGGAAGAGACTCGTATTAGAGTAATGGAAACGGAGTTCCTTTTTCAACTCACCCCATCACTCCTCTGTGCCTTCCGCCCATCACTCCTTTGTGAAAAGAGCTCTCATCGCGACGAACCTCTCGAGCACCCAAGCGCTAACAATGTTGATTTTTTTCAAAACGCATTTTTTTCAGTGATATTTTCCCCAAGTTCAAAATATTACAAAACTTGACGGACCTTCTTCATTCAAATCTTCTCTCAGCTCTTTCTTTTGGTAAAGCGACAAGTGATGAATCGCTCCGCCCCATCGACGCACGTTTTATATAGAAATTTATTGCCATCTCATTAATCTTGTTGGCTTAAAGAAAACTTCTCCCCTTCCAAAGCGACACCTTTCATTAGTTAATGGCATAAGGATTTTTGAAGGTTTATGTTTTATGGGAGAAAAACACAGAAAGGGAGGGAAATTACGGAAAATCGATTCCGGGACTCGACTACCTCACGTTCCCCCCCATAATGGCTTACTAATTAAGACTGTTGTAATTAATCCTCAAGAATGAGGTTTGCATGTCAGTTCTCTTTCAGGGTGATTTTTCATTTTCCGGCATCATTTGAGCCATTAGAAACTCATCCATTGGGTGAAGAATTCACGTGTTTACTCAAGACGAAGATTTAATGAAGACTACAATGGGATTTGTATGTCTCAAAGGATCCTCGACTTGCGACGAAGCTGCCTCACCAAGTTTAATTCAATGAAACCCTTCAAGTAGCTTTCCCCTCAAAATGAAACTAATTTAAAGGGGAGGGATGAAGAGGCCTCACAAGAGCCTCAACCCTCCCTCTGGGCCCGTCATGCTGTTGGAAGGTTTAATGAAAATCCCACGCATCGCTCATTTGTTTCTCCCAAGAGGAGGGTTTTGCTTTCGGGATCCTGAAAGGCAGGAAACCCATCCATCATTCGGAGGATGCGGGAGTTGTCAGTTGACCCGAGGAATCAGCTCGAATCAGCAGACGGCAGATCTGGAAAGGCTGTCAAAAGCTTAGAATGATGATTAATATACGGGGCGGTTCAAAGTGTCTGGACTGCGAGGAAAACGTCACACTACAGAAGAGGCTAACACAGACAACTACGTTTGCGACAATCGGATCAAGAGAAAATTGGAAAAATGTCCCTACATTTGCGGCAGGTCTATAACTACGACTTGAGGGCCACCCCCTGCTGGCTAAGAGCCAGCCAACCCACCTGGCCTCAGACCCCTTCTATTCATTATTTGATAATTCATTGATTTTGGTTTATAATTCTTGGAACAATACACCTATGTTTTCGCGACGAAGGTCGACAACTCCGATCGGCCTCAAAATTGGACATTATCTGTTTCAAGAGGTAAAGATTCAAAAACCGAAATGACCGTCCGCCGTCCGGGCCGTTTTGGGCAGTAGGATTTTTTTTTTTTTTAAATCTGAAATTTTGACAAAATACTCGGTTTACCGTCTAGTTGTGCCCGCAAGGTTTTCAGCCCGATCGTCCAAACCCGTGGGGCGCTATGGGGCTAAAATGGGGCTGCGGGAGGGGTTTTTTTGAAGGCTTTTGGCTATGGAATCGAGTTAGGCGTCGTTTTCGAAGTATTTTTGGACGTAGAATCCATTTTCGGGGGTCCCGGAACGATCTGATTTCACTGTGGCGATCTCTAGGGCTTTCATGGGGCTACAAATGGGATTTTTGAAGGATCCCAGGAGGTCAAAAATTTTCGAGTAAAAAACAGGAAATTTTTGAAAAAAAAAAAAATCTTTTGAAAATAAAATTTCAAAAAAAAAATATATTCTCCAAGATTTTTTATTGTCACGGAATTAAATTTTTGCACAAGTACTTAACCTATATCAAAATATAATGAACCCTTGTGTAAAATTTGCAGCGTTTTTGACATTTTATGTCTTTGCTATGGCACACAACCGAAAAAAGTGTTAGTTTTTCGCATCACGAAATTTGTAACTAAGTAGCGTTAATAATCTCCTGGTCAACAACAAACACAAAATAAATTGGTATCCAGGTTGGTATAAGACGTTGGAAGGGTAGGTGAATGAATGCCCCAATGTGTTGCAGACTCGTATGCAAGCGTTTGTCGATAGTTGGTAATAATTTTTGACAGCGCACTCGCGAGAGAGAGTTTAGAGGATTGTGGGGGGGTCTGGGTACCTTACGTGGGGGTTCGGAGGATCGATTGTGGTGTATAAATACTATTAAATACTATTAAATATTAAATAAATTTTATTAAATAGGCTTCGGAAGTCAGGAAGATTTTGGCTTACATAGTTAGAAAAAAAATGGTCAAATTTCAGCGTGCTCTAGCGGCCAAACGAAGAAAGCTAGCGAGACGGTTTTGGTCTCATGTTTTAGGAAATTTCATCAGCTTTAATTTTGTATAGAGTGGTTATGTCGCTAGGAGGCATGGTTTCCGAGTTATAGGCGAAACAACCAATCAAAGTGCCGCAATTTTATGGTATTTCGCTATTTTCATGGTGAAGCCATATCCGAATCTAGTAGATGACCAAATTTT
This sequence comes from Pilophorus perplexus, assembly GCA_955831195.1. Lineage (NCBI taxonomy): Eukaryota > Metazoa > Arthropoda > Insecta > Hemiptera > Miridae > Pilophorus > Pilophorus perplexus. Next base: position 48,671,438 of record OY037009.1, read on the forward strand.
CGGGCGCAGCACCCCCAAAACATATATGTACGTCGAGAAAAATTCTTCAGGCATTTTTTCTCGGATTCACTACTTATGAACACCTAATGACTGGACTGCCGAGACTCCAATTTTGTTAAAAACGACACCAAATTCGTTTTATGAACCTGGTGAAATCCCAAACCTCCCTCAGTCAGCCTGATTCAATTCAAGTGAATAAACGCCGCAGGCGAGTATTTTAATTTTAATGCCCACCCAGTAATTTTCCGTAATGTAGTAACGATTTCGGGGTGGGGGCAATAATTTCGAGCTTTTTATAACTCAATGATAATTACGACTTGAATAACCCCGAGACGCCATTCATTACTTCACCTGAAGGGGCCCGCCCACAGCCACGTCCAGAGCCGCAAAGGGAACCGAAAAAAAAGGGTTGGTAAATATCTTAACCGGGTCATGGGGGTGAATATACGGTTGAAAAAAGTATAAAAATCGTAATTATCCTCGAGGCCAAAAAAAAAAAAAAAAAACCACCCCCGCCGCCACTGGGAAAAAACTGGTGGTGGAAGTGAGGTATTAATTTAGGGGCGGCTTCAGACCACACTGAAATAATGAATGGCGGTAAAGTCGCTAAGGGTGGTCGGTAAGGTCGTAATGGGTCCCTTGGAAGTGCTTTTCGAGGAGGGGAAAAACCCCTTCGGAGTTCGCCGGGAAGACATTTTGAAGAGGCCCGAAAGAGGCTTGAAGATTTGAATTATGACGATAAGATTGGACAACGAATAGGCGCCTCCGCAACAAGTTGACTGAACGAAATTTTCGGAAAAAAAAAAGAAATAAAAATCACTCTTGGCCTAATGATTTAAAAGGCAGGCATTTAATGAATTGATGTCTACTGATGGTTTTTCAAACGTCCAGTCTGTCAACGCTGAAAGGTGACGATGTGGTTTCTGTTTCTGCCGTACCGTGCCCGAGTCGAATCGCATGGCCACGAGCCATCTTGACGCTCCATCAATCCGAATGAAAAGGGGGAAAGAATTCAACCCTTTCCAAGCACCAGCGTGTCATGGACTGTGTGTGGATGGAGGGGTGGTGAAATATCGTATATACTTTTAACACGGATTGTTATTTGGTTAGAAGTTGTTGAGCGTAATCCCACCGTCCGCCCAACTGACCCGATACCCCCCTCCCCCCGGCAGAGAACCGCAACACCTTCTAACCCCACTCCACGCCCCGAGTTGATCTCCTTGGCATAATTACCGAAAAACACATTATGTTTTTCATTGGTTTCATCCTCAATCATAACAATCTGGGGGTCTGGGTGTGTACCCAGTACTAAAGTAAAAATATAGTTTTAGCGTAGAATACAATTTAGCCATGGACAAACTAGCCAAAAAAGGGAACACGGGGTGGAACGAAATCTGGGACGATAACATGGATACGGATCAACATATGATGGATAACATATGATCAACGGTTGTCGCTACTTGCGAGTACAGACAGTACGTAGAGGTAGCGAGGAGGGTAGGAGTGGGGGAAGGAAGGAAGGAACGAGAGGATACGCTGGAAGTGGTGTCACCAGTTGTGATGATGGAAAGGTCCAGTGCATTTCTGAGAGGACATAACTGCGAAGCAGAGCTTGTACACCAGGAAGAAATGATGTACTCCCACAGGTAAATTTACACTTATATGATAGCACGTTCGTCACCCGCTTATACACCATTTATACTATGTTTATACACCAAGATTTACACACTATAAGTTTATACCCAACTGAGAGGCTTGGGAGCACCTAGGAGGGGAGATGTGGAGGGTGCTATTTGGCTACACGCCCTAAGGGGCGACGTGCTTGATTTGATACACTATAATATGGTTGGATTACTTATATAATAGGTGGATATTGGATATTATTGTATACTGGATGTTTTATACTATACCTACAACCGTGCATTGGGATTTATATCAATCGCGATCATGTTGGGATCCGCGACAACGGTGTTATCGTTGTTATAGTTCAACAAGCGCGTTTCTAAGAGAACTGCCATGTTTACATAATCGCGAAAACTATAATCACATGATTGGTCTGCAAGGAAGTTTGGCGGTTGGTTACTAGAAACTGTTTCTACTCTACAACCAAAATTTGTGACGACGAGTTTACAGTAAACATATCCATGGTTCAATGTTTTTCCGTGAAGCGGAGAATTTCCAGGGTTTTTTACATCCATTTATTGTAGTCGCGACAGACCCGTTTGTGAGTCATTTTATATACGAAAATCGTTGGAGTTCCAGTTGTTCGCGGGCCGTCCTTCGGTGATGTTCTCTTGCCCTGGTCCTGATTGTCCTCCTTCGAGCTCTTCAGGTATAAAATGTGGGTTTTATTGTGTTTAACCATTTTTGGTTCTCACAAGTGGGGCAGGAGCCGACCCCACAATGCGCCCAGATAATCACAGATAAAGTAAGATAGTCTTAGATAGTCTTGCTCCAGAGAAAGGATTCTCAAAAACTTGCGTTCAGAGGTGAATTGTCTGCCGACAAGCCAGGTATTACAACACTTGATTGATTTTTGGTCAAACATTGGTGTTCGGCCCGGATTCGAACCAGGCTGATCAGCGCTCCGACTGATTTGTAAACAGACGAAGCTCTGTCGCTCACTGGGCCACCCTGACCCCGCTCTTCAGGTATATGTCTTCTTCATCAACCTAAACAACCGAAAACGTCTAATAAACCTTTTTTTCGATAATCATCGTTGAACGTTCAGCAGTTCATCGTCCAATAGAGGCTAAAGCGTATTCTACGTTTCTATACTTGTAGCAGCGGCTCTAAATAAAAACAAAAGGGGGGTCCAGGGGGCTTGCCGGGTGGAGCGCCGAGTTTTTCAATACGATATTTTTAAAAACCTACTCGATATCGTTTGATATCAATAATTACAAATTCCGGAAATGATCCATCAAAGTTCTGGAAAAATACTTACTTAGGTACAGGGTTTTGCACATTTACGGTCGATATTGAGAATCGCGCATATTCGAAGCTGGCTGTACACAACAGAAAAGTCAAGCAGGGTTCACACCCATGCGGCAATCCGTCAATGCGTGATCGCGTCAGCAGTGGTGAGCAGTGGAAGGGATTCCGGTCAGACGTTCACAAGCGACTGGCAAATTGTCATTGCGTTGCACACAGCTGTTCCGCGTTTATTGTGTTTTGTTGATATTACTATGGCGACCACAATAACATGGATGCTTATCGCCGTTATCAGTGCGTCAGTCCGTGAAATATCTGATTTTTCAGATGTGTACAGTCAGCTTCGAAAGTGCTTCTCTGTCAAAAGCAACTTCTTCCCGCCCGCTGGCATCGGCCAATCAGCAGACCTATCGCTATGACGGAATGATGCAATATCGCATTGCCGCATGGATGTGAACCCTGCCTGACAACTCCAAGAGAATGACAGCATGGCTTGAGGAGACCAGAAACACCGACGGCAGACCTGGAGTCCAACCTAACTGGAGGCTAGTAAAGGACACTGGAATCTAACTGCAAGGCAACTGGAAGTACGAACAGTAAAGCTGGAACTCGAAGCTAACTTGAATTCAACCAGAAGCCAACTAGAAAGCTGGAAGCTGGAACTGAAAGCCAACTGGGAGTACCAACAGTGGAAGCATGTGAAAAGCCAACCTGACTGGAGGCTAGTAAATTCCTGTCGCTGGATGCAAATGACGTAGGCAGGGTTGTGCATTGATGATATGGCGCAGCCAGTACACCCTGAAATGCAACCCTCCCCTCGGACAGAAGTCATTGGCACAAGGATTATATCCTGCAGCTATCTTGTTGCTTCAAAGTTCACACGCCTCTTCCTCATGTTATGTTCGTGTATTGAGCCTTTCCATCTTGCCTTCATCATCTTCAGCTTTTGCCCGATCCCTTGTGCTCCTGTCCTCCTCTTCCTCAGGTCCTGTTCGTGTTTCAAGCCTTTCCATCTTGACATCATTACGTTCAGCTTTTGCCTTTTTCCTCATAGTCCTTCTCTTGTTTCTGTCTTCTTTTTTTTTTTTTTTGAGTTTTTTGAGGCATTGAAGTACATCCCAGGCTCGCTTCGCCAGAGGAAGATGAAGAAAGCCTGGTCAGTACATTTACACTAGAAGCGTCTAGATAGGATATGCCTCCAGTGCTTTCCTGACATTGGTTTGGAGTGACTGTGGCTTTGCTCGATGCATCGAGTTTTGCTGTGGGCTTTCCGAGCACAACCAAAGTAAAGGATTCAGTTAACCACCAAGTCTAGCAGCGTGTGAGGAATGATGCAAGAGTTCTGTCTTCTATGTCTATGGTCTGGGGTTGTTACGTGGCGTCCGCTCTTCAAGTAACCTCTGGCAAGAAGCTCCTGCAGATGACGTCAAACAATGTGGTTTTGAGATTCGATTTGGGAAATTGGAATTTGTCGCCAACTCAAGGCGGATATAGTCGAGCGAAAGGAAGTCGAAGCCATGTAAATCGGCTGATTTGAAACTCCACCCATTAACATACATCTGCATACAAGACGTCTCACTAATGAGCGCTTTACCGCCACTCTGATTACATTAAAACCCGCTGATGGATAATTCAATGGGGTCGGAAGCTTGGGGTAGGATACTGTTTCAAAATCAGATTAACTTTCAGGATTAGTATTGTACAAGAACAGCTTCAGACGATCTTGAACGAGTTAGTGTAAGAAACAGCGCTGCGAAAAAAAAAAAAAAAAAAAAAAAAAAAAATCCCCCCCGTCATTTCGGCTTCAGCAATTTTTTCTCCCACTCCCCGCCTTTTTCGATATTACCTTTTGACCCGTTCACTTTATTAAACGCTGCATTTCAACTTTTCCCCCTCCCAACACAAATGGCGCCACCCAATAAACATTCGGCTCTTTTAATATCTTCGTGAACGGTTCCGCTGGTGTCTAATATCTTAAATCACAGATGTCGCCACGAAAATGTCCCGGGAGGGTGCGTCAGAAACATATTTTGCAGGGCCCCCCTTAGATGATTTTTTTTTCGGGGATAAATATCGCTCTGGGTTGGAAAAGGAGGAAGAGAAAAAACGCTGCAAATTTTACACAAGGGTTCATTATTCTTTGATATTCGTTACTTGTGCAGAAATTTAATTCTGTCAATGAAAAAATTTAAAAAAATATTTTTTTGGATTTTTATCTCAAAAAAAAATTTTTTTTTGGATTTTTTGTTCAAAAATGTGTTTTTTCAAAAATTCTGTATTTTTTACTCGAAAAATATTTAACATCCTGGGATCCTTCAAAAATCCCATTTTTAGCCCCACGAATGCCCTAAAGATCGCCCCAGTGAAATCGGATCGTTCCGGGACCCCAAAAATTGGATTCTACGTCCAAAAATACCTCGAAAACGACACCTAACTCGATCCCATAGCTAAAAGCCTTCAAAAAAACCCTCCCGTAGCCCCATTATAGCCCCATAGCGCCCCACGGGTTTGGGCGATCGGACTGAAAACCTTGCGGGCACAACTAGATGGTAAACCAAGTATTTTGCCGAAATTTCAGATTTATAAAAAAATTCCTACTGCCCAAAACGGCCTGGACGGCGGACGGCGTACGGCGGACGGACATTTCGGATTTAGAATGTAGACCTCTTGAAACGGATAATGTCAAATTTTGAGCCCGATCGGAGTCGTCGACCCCGTCGCGAAAACATAGGTGTATTATTCCAAGAATAATAAACCAAAATGAGAGAAAATCAGAACAGTGAGAGGCGCGTCCACCCAATGCTGCGCAGCACGATTCGGCTTGGGCCAAATGACAGCGTGGACGCCCCTTGAGAGGATTAAGCTGTCGCAGTTGCCACAAGCAGATTCGCATTCTAAATAATTCACGCCCCTCCAACAGTTTCAATTCTCTCGAAAACATGAAATTTCCCTGAAGAGAATGACGTCGATTCACGCAGCTTGGTCCTTAAAGGAGACACTTTCAAAGGCTCCGGAGGGACCCCCGTGGCGTATGTAAATCCGAGCCATATGTATGCAAATTTGAACTCGGTACTTCACAAGGGCCGATAGTTACTTCAATTTATATTTTATAGAGCTCCTTTTCTCCGGCCAAGGGGGGAATTTGGTCGGCCGTGGAAGGAATTTGCATTGTTTGCTCGTTCGGAGGGTTTCAACAGTTTACGAAATTATGTCGGCGAGGAGTTGAAGCTCCAAGTTTTGCTGCGTCAAAGGGCGAAACGAGCAAGTTGAGCGGGTTTGGGGTTATTCACTTATGACCCCGGGGATGTGGGGGATTTTATGAAAAGATGCCCTACAAGGGGTTTTGGATGATGAGAAATCCCACTAGCTTGATGTGCCCATTCCAAACTGATAGAGTTTGCTCGTGCGAGAAATGGTGTGGAAGCTTTTGGTTTATTATTCTTGGAATAATACACATAGGCCTATGTTTTCGCGACGGGGGTCGACGACTCCGATCGGCCTCAAAATTTTACAATAACCGTTTCAAGAGGTTTGGATTCCAAAACCAAAATGTCCGTCCGCCGTACGCCATCCGGGCCGTTTTGGGCAGTAGGAATTTTTTTAAAAATCTGAAATTTTGACAAAATACTCGGTTTCCATCTAGTTGTGCCCGCAAGGTTTTCAGTCCGATCGCCCAAACCCATGGGGAGCTATGGGGCTAAAATGGGGCTACGGGAGGGGTTATTTGAAGACTTTTGGCTATGGGATGGAGTCAGGTGTCGTTTTCGAAGTATTTTGGACGTAGAATCCATTTTTTGGGGTCCCGCAACCACCCGATTTCACTGTTGCGATGTATAGGGCTTTCTTGGAGCTACAAATGAGATTTTTTATGGATCCCAGGAGGTCACATATTTATCAATTAAATAAATAAAATGTTTTGAAAGACAAAATCCCAAAAAAATAAATAAATTTTTTTTTCAATAAGTAGGTATAATTTTTTTTTTTTTTTTCATTGGCACAATTAAATTTCTCCACACGCAACCTATATCAAAGAATAATAAACCCTTGTGTAAAATTTGCAGCTTTTTTTTTTTTTTTTTTTTTTTTTTTTGCGTAGGTACCTATAGCGGTAAAAATTTATGAGGTTTCGGTATCGCATGTCGTGTTTTTCATTGATATAGAATTCACTTTTGGATGAGTTATGTCAAAGAATAATAAACCCCTTTTGAAAAATCTCAAGCGTTTGTAAAATAAAACTAGCTGACCCGGTGCACTTCGCTGCACTCAATGAAAATAGAATTTTGCCAGAATTTGAATGAAAAGTCAAATCAGTTTGTTTGCAGTGTTTGCAATGCTGTTTACATTGTACCTTCGTATGTTTTTCAAACAATCTTTTGATTGCTGTTTGTCCGAGAAAATCAGTGAACGCAACGGTTCAGGTGGAGCTTCAAAATTTGCCAATTTCACTTTTCCTTTGGAACAGCACATTCCCTCTGTTTCACCAGCAAACTTCAGTGCATCACAATACCGACATCGTTCACCCATTATGCCTATACGTCCATACATGCTATAATCACATTCACAATCGTAATTGTAAGCTGCATCAACCATAGCTTCTGCCACACGGCTTCGTGGTCGCATCGGTCGAATCGTAGATTCGGACGTGACGCTTCGCTGTCGTTGTTTTCGTTGGCTTGCCACTTCATTTCTTTGAATAAACTGATGTTATCTCCACTGCGACGTGAACGGCGACCGAGATTCGATCGCCTACGCTTGATTGGTGGCATTTATTTTATTTTGGCACTCAAAGATTCTCTACAAAAAATTTGTATTAGAATCATGCTACTCAATCATGCTAGTTGTTTTATTTATTTATCACCAGCGCTACGACTCATCACCAACTCAATGAAAGGAACTTAGTCCGGTTAAACTGCGAAAACACCGTCAGAAAAAAGTCATTATCTCGGCTAGACCGATTTTGTAGAAACTTCTACCGTCTAAAAACCATCTACAATGCTTCACAAACATTCTCACACAGGCCAAAGCAACCCATCAACTCAAAATGAAATTTCCTAGTACGTATTAAATATATCGAAGGCTCGCAAAAAATACTCGTACCCGCCTACCGACGATCTTCGAATAACTTGCGAACGGGTTATCGCACAGAAATCGTTTTGTGCTCGTTGAAATCAGCGTGAAAAGCTCGTTTTAACAGACGTAGTTTCGTTCTAAACCGACGACAAAAGTTGTACCGGGTTTCGGAGTTTCGAAAATTTTCCTAGCGATCCCTAGTAACGACGCTATTTGACCCGTCTCTCGTTGCGAAGGAAAGCTCCGTTCGCGATGAAGGAAGTGACCGATTTTGTAGAAACTTCTTTAAAACCATCTACGATGCTTCAAAAACATATCCACACAATTTGGTGCCAATCACTCCACTGGTTTTTAAGAAGTGAGTCCTCAAAGATTTGGCAGTCATTTTTATAGATATAGATAGGGAAACTTACTTCTGGGATGACCCTTTTAATAAAATTTACTTTTATTAAAAAAACGAATTGCCTGCCAAGACCATTTTCTCTTAATTTTAAGGAAATTAGGTTTACTTAGTTGAATATTATGGATCCGTATAGTTTGGACCCAATGAGAACTCGTCACACATCATGCCGTTTCAAAGCCGCGCACAAAGCGTTTCAAGACAACAGCGACCCGATTCCTTCAAATTGTACGCCAAAAAGGTCCACCTGGTCGGGTCAAAGCTCCGAAACACCAAATTACTTCCGATATTTCATTCGGAAACAACGTTTTCCCGTCCCGGGAAAACTTTCCTCATTTGTGTAGGCCCGAAAGGGGAAGTGGAAAGGGGAGGCTATTTTCCGTCGGGAGTCCACCTTCAAAAGACACGATGGATGCGATGGGGGGGGGGGGGGGGGGGGGGGGTAGAGGAAAGCCTCGAAATGAAGGGACTGTTTGAGGTAGTGGCGGCGGCGGGGGCGGGGAACAGACTTGGAAACATCAAACGCTCCTGCGATATTAAACATCCTCTGCCTCCTCCTCATCTTTGCGGGTCTTTCTATAGCTTTTCCCTTAAACCATCATCCGGAAGGTATTCTTCTCGAAGGGGTTTTTCTCCTCCTTTCCCTTCCCGCGGGAGAAATCTTCTTCGGGAATTGGTCGTAAAGCTGCGTCCTCCGAAGGAAATCGATTATTCAGGAAGCCTCTTTTTCGGGACCTTTTCCCTCCTCACAAAAGGCGGGAAGAAAAATAAGTGATTAGCTTTTGGTGGGAAGGAAAAGCGAGGGGGATTTTCTTCGCTTCATTACCTCCGCCAAGTCTCTAAGATTTCCAATCTTCTCCCGCAAAATGCCTTTCAGATCCGGGCTGAGAAAATAATCTACAGTTGATGATCCGACGCTCATTAACAATCATCAGCAACTTTCATCGTTAGCGGTCTTTTGGTTTATTATCCTTGGAATAATACACCGATGTAATCGCGACGGAGTTCGAAAATTCTGATCGTCTTCAAAATCTGTAATTTTGACAAAATACTCGGTTTACCATCCAGTTGTTTTCTAGCCCGATCGCACAAATTCGTGGGGCTCGGTGGGGCTAAAATGGGACTACGGGAAGGTTTTTTAAAAAGGTTTTCGGCAATAGGGTCTAATGGGCCCGGGAACCGATTGTCGAGCAATACTTTTTTCCGAAAGAACTTCATAATTTGAAGCCATAGCAGTGAGTTTTGGGCTCCTACGGTGTAATACAAATTTCCAGGACACTTTCGAAAATTTCAACTTTGAATCTGGAGGGAAGAGTGGCGCTTCCAAGAAGTGCTCTCTGGTGGTCAGCCAATGAACTAAAAGCACAAATTCAGAGAGATTCACGAGATTAGAAAAGGTGAAATTGCAAGGAAAATAGTCGTTCGGATTTGTTCTGACGCTAGCGTGACGGGACAGACCATATTCATGTTCACCAACATAACATAACCAAAAGTAAAAAAGATTTTTTTGTACACTTTCTACTTTTTGTGCGAGTGCACTCTGGCGGATTAGTTAAAGTGTCACGGCGGGAAAATTCAAAACGCCAAATATTCACTAGTGATCTCCTCGGCTCAGACACCTAATTTCTCAGTGCTAACTGTACTGAGTACTTTGTTCATTATTAGTTCAACTATGTTCGGCCGAATTTTCCCATTTCTCTGACCTTGTTCCCTAGCACATTAGGCGTTCGAAGTATTTTTGGACGTAGAATCCTTTTTAGGGGTCGCAGAAGGATCCGTATCCACTGAGGGGATCTATGCGACTTTCGTGGGGCTACAAATGGGAGTTTTGAAGGATGCCAGGTGGTCAAATAATAAGGTGTCGTTTTTCGAGTAATTTTGAACGCAAAATCCATTTTCTTTAGCTCCCACATCTGTCCAAACATTGGGCTGATTTTTTTTATTAGGTATTAATTTTTTTAATCTACCAAAAATCCTTTTTGGCGAGTAGATGACGAGAAAAATATGAAACCACCAAAAAGTTGCTCCACGTGGAGCATCTAAGCTCCAAGAATGGAGCAAAAATCAGGGTGTGGAGCAGTTGACAGGGAAGTGGGATGGTGGTGGGCCAAGGAGTGACCGACGGCTACGCGGCTACCCCCCCCCCCCCCCCCCAACACAAAAATCTGTATTTTTCAAGAAAAAAAACCCTGCATAATTGGGAAAACGAGTCTGAGGCCAGGTGGGATACGGTCGGGGGTTGGCCTCCTAGTCAATGAATAATAAACCCTTGTGTAGGGAAATAATAAAAGAAAATAATAAATAATAAAGAATAATAAACCCTAATTTTTTTTTTAATGTAGCCTTACCAGTCTCGTCAGGGTCAGCCTAACTGTCGACATCAACTAGGGGAAGGTGGGCGAATAGGAGACACGGCAAATAAGAGACGCGCGCATTTAAAAATATCCCTCATGGTCGAAATGTTCAAAAAAGTACATATAAAGGTAGCTGGAGATCTGAACTAAAAGTTGAGGGGGTCATTCGCTCCAACAGCCTCTTTCCCTGGCAACACTTTCCCAGCGTCTCTTATTTTTCAGTCCACCATTTTCCATTCCGTGAAGAGGTTCGTCGGTGCTGGTAAGTTTTTCAAAACGTTTATTCTATGAATACGTTGAATATCCTTGAGCCCTATTTCCGTCAGATTACTTCTTCATTTTTTAAGACGATGTCTCTTATTCACCCCAGCTATTGTGCAGTTGGGTCAATAGTAGACGGTCTGTCTCTTATTAAACCAAATCTCATTCGATAGTTTCCTGTTTGTTTCAGTTCCATCATGGGTCCAAAACATGCTGGCAAGGGAATTCGGAGCCACTATAATCGTGATTTTATACAAACAGTGATATTTGCCATAAGAAAAGACTGTCTTTAGTCAAACAGTGATATTCATGGGCGTAGGCAGGATTTAGCCAAGGGGGGGGGGGGGCACCCCACTAAGCGCTATTTTACATATATATATATATACATATATAAACGCTGCAAATTTTACACAAGGGTTTATTGTTCTTTGACATAAGTTACTTGTGCGAAAATTAATTCTTTGCCAATAAAAAATATTTTTGAGAAAAAAAATCTGCACATTGTTTGAACGAACAGTCATGAAACCTCGAAAAATGGATTAAGCATCCAAAATTACTCGGAAAATATTTGACCTCCTGGGATCCTTCACAAATCCCATTTGTAGTACCATTAGAGCCCCCGGTGAAATTGAATCGTTCTAGGACCCCCGAAAACGGAGTCTACGTCCAAAAGTACTTCGAAAACCTATAGGTCGAGTTATAACTCGATCCCATCGCCAAAACCCTTTTAAAAACCCCTCCCGTAGTCCTTTTTTTAAGCCCCACAGAGCCCCACGGGTTTGGGCGATCGGGCTGAAAACCTTGCGGGCACAACTAGATGGTGAAATGAGTATTTTGTAAACACCTATTTAATCGCGACGGATGTTGACGACTCCAATCGGCCTCAAAATTTGACACTATCCGTTTCAAGAGGTCTAGATTCCAAAACCGAAATGTCCGTCCGCCATACGCCCGCTGTACCGAGCTTCTTAGATTGTATCTAAGGCCATTTCTGGCCCATAACAATCTTTCGCGTAACTTCTTGCTCGCTTTCTTCCCCTAGGGGAAGTGCACAAGTGCATAAGTTTATGTTTCTTCAAAATTTGATGTCTTCTTGTTCTTGATCTTCAGCACTGCCCTAGGGGGAGTACAGCGGGCTCTCCTGCCCTCTCCGGCGTTATAGCCACGTTATTAGCCACACCGTTCTGGTGCGCCCGGGATGGACCAACGTGGAGGTGGCGGGTTTTAATGCATTAAAAGACCCCCATGGGTCTTGTTCAACTTTCATTCGTAATTCTTTGGGACAGGAGTCATCGCAACGGACCTACCAGCCTAACAATTCCAAGAGACCTCCTGTCCAATTCAGACTCCCAGAATCCGACCTGTCGAATATTTTCCATGTAAAAAAATTGCTTTAAAGGAAAAAAATTTAAAAAAATTTGGTTGTTCCAGAAATAATATTCGGACATGTGACCTATATCAAAGAATAATAAACCATTTTGTCAAATTTGCAGCGTTTTTCTATCGTCTCGGGATCCCTTTCAGCTACTAATAGGGGGGTTGAGATCCTCCCAAAATGCGGGCCTCCTTTGCGCCCAACTTAGGAACCCCTAATTTTTTTATGCATTTGGAATCCCCGGCCATTTTTACGTCCGATAAGCGCATTGAGCGAAATTTCTGACCCTCGCAAATCCGTACAACTCCTCCTATTTTCGTTGTTTACAGTCCAATTGAGTCGGCGTTTGTTCTGTATCCTATCTACAGATCTAAATTTTAATACTAAATCCCTATTATTCAAATGGGCAAGCGAAGTGAGGCCCCCATGTCGGAGTGCTAGTATTTCCAAATTCCAATAATTTCCTTTCCTTGCCCCTACCTACGCATTCTTTCTTTTGAGTTCAGCACAATTTATTTTTGTGTTCCCGAAAATTCTAGGGGGGGGGGGGGCCGCGGCCCCCCCCCCCCCCCCCTGCCTCACCCTGTATACGCCCATGGTGATATTCCTTACAATTTTGTAAGTTTATTTATTCTTCAAACATTTTGATCTCGATTCAATCTTCTAAATATTAATTCAATTTATTCTGTATTCAGATTGTGAGTTGACTGAGAAAAGCCTGCCTTCAGCAAGTGCTTTTAGTCAAACAGTGATATTAAATATCAGAAGAATAAATAAACTTACAAAATTTTAACAAATTTTGTTAAAATTTTAACAAATTTTGTTAAAATTTTGTAAGTTTATTTATTCTTCAAACATTGTGATTTTGATTCAATCTTCCTACTTAATTTATTTTAATAAAACGTTTATAATAAACGTTTATACATCCACAGGACTTGAGAGCCGAAAGTTTAGGCTGACCTTTTATTCGCCTAACTTTGAAAATTCATACCTTTTTTTGGTTTGAACCAAATGCGACAAAACTTTCAGGGTATTAAGAGACAATTATTGTCTCTTAATGCACTTTAGGTCTCCTAAGACTTTTTCTGACTTCTCTAACAGTGATTTCGTGATGTGTCTCTTATTTATCAATTTCGGGAATAAGAGACATTGACTGCTCCCAAAAATTTCACGATTTTTCTCTCTTACCTGGGTTTTTCTGTGGGTCTCAAAAAAATTGTGGGTTTTCCATTTGTCACAAACTACTTACACAAAAATTTACAACGGAAAAAAGTCAATGGTTCGGCTGAAAAATTTTTTTTTTGTCTTATTAACCGTTTTGTCTCTTATTGGTTACAAGTTATTACTCCTACTGATAGTAGACAATGCAAAATGCATAGTTGAGCATGATGAGGTTTTGTTCATGTAACGACAGTTAACCATATTGTTGATGTCGGGATTGTTGCCGGGTAATTAGCGCATTGTTTGTTCAGAATGGAGGGGAAATTCTCCACCTCAGACCGTGTAAACACGTGTGGATCTCCCCTGGCTCGTCCCTGTAACGGAAGCTGCGATCCGAAGGGCGATCCAAATAATTATTCGAATACTCATCAGGGCCGTCAATACCTTTCGTGTTGCCATGGAGGTTAATTCCATAATGCGGGGGCGCCTTAATGCTCCTCGCAGTTCTCCCCAGCTCGGGCAATTCCAGCAATTTACCACCTTCGGTAATTCCAGGGGCGACTCTCATAGACGTGGAGCAGGTGGATTTGGATAGTCTCTTCGGCCAACTTTTAGTTTGAGATATGGATATGGAGTGGGATATGGTTTCCAGAAAAGTTAATAATGGCGTAGAACCTGGACTACATCGCCCACACTATGAAGTAACAGAACGTATCAGTCTCCCAACATCACTCGCATTGACTGCAGCAGCAGCTGACCTCCTTCTTTGCCTTCTGAGTCCATTGGTGAGCCTGACGGCTGGCCAACTCTCGTACCGTCATTGTGTTCGGACATTCAATCAAGCCTTAGAGTTTGGAGATGGTCTCGCTCGTTGTTATTTTTACTGGTAGTGCCTCCTCGCATGAGTTCTCAAAGGTTATAAGATCACGTGCGCCCACCCACTTGGGTTCCAAAGCATCACTACTGGACATACTTCAGGTGTAGATGAATTAGACTGTAACAATTTGTTTTGCTTCATCCTTTTTTCTGTTTGTTGCTAAATTGTCTTTGTAGGTCCTGCAAAAAGCCAAATTGCAATCAGTTTGAGATCTCATGAGATGCTGCAGCGTTCAAACCGTAAATGGACTCAACGCTCCACCCAGTCACTCCCCACAAATTCCTCAAGAAGACAACTCAGCTCTAACAAGCTGGAGCTTCACCGTCCTGAGGAAAGACTTTATAGGGAGGTAAACCCAATCGTACATATTCCGAAAGTGAGAAGATTTATCAAGTAACTCCAGGTCGGGAGTTAGGAACTAGACGTCTTTAGGGTAAATGAAACAATATCTCAATGGTCATAATGCTAAATATAATAATATAGATTGTCGTGGATGAAGAAGGAAGCAGAAAATTAACTGAATCGGCACTCAAAAGGCAGGAGTTTACTTTCAGAAGGGCATTTATCCATTTTCACTTGTTGAGAAACTGAAAAAAAAAAAAAAAAAAAAAAGTTGTGGTCCTAAGAAAATTTAATGGTTTTCCAAAATCCACCACCAACGAACTGCCAAAGTCTTGGTTCGAGTGATTAAAATATAGAAATTGTCCAAAGTCTGAAATTGACCAAAACATTTTTTTTTTTTTTTTTTTGAAAAATCGCCCATTTGTCAAAAATCTGTATCACAAGGCACGGCAGACAAGGCTAAGTTGTACAGAGCTCGCGGGTTCCGGTCACCTGGGCCGATTTTGCTGTCAGCTGGGCCGGTTAATACAATAATACCAACCTAATTGTGTTATTCTACCCTGCGGCCTAGCTGACACATGCAAAAATTGTATACTGACAATTGGGCCCTTGCACGAATAGAGAAATTAACCAAATTGTCGTTGAGAGGTAGGGCTAGGGGCTTATCTAGGACCTGCTACAGGAAGTACCTACATAAGGAACATCGAGGTTGTTCTTCGTGGTGGCGATGCGAGGAACGGACTGCGTCGAGCGTCACACTTGATCGCGAGGTTGCCACTGATTCTTCTCATTTGGTGAACATTTTTGAAAGATTTTTCTCGAGTGTCAACGTCACTGCCTCCCAACTATTGGGACTCGATCCCTCCAGCCGCTCGCCCGTACATGAAATCAATCATTTCAGCTCCTTTGGTGTATCTGTGGCTGACATTGAGAAGAAGCTTCGTAAGTACCATAGACGTCAAAAAAGGCCCTGGGCCTGACGGACTCCCTCCTTCACTTCTTAAGGCGTGCTCTTGATCGCTCTCTTACCCCTCTTTACATGATCTTCAACGCCTCCTTCAGCCTAGACGAAGGATCGTACCGTAATAAATAAATAATGCTGGATGGCATTGGGCTTGACTCTTGGGTGACTGGTGGAATGAAAATAATGTCTTGGACCTGAGAGTATCAGAAGTCGGAGTCGACCGCAACCTTTCACTCGAGACGGACCTCATTAGCAAGTTGCTAATAGCAACTCTACATCGGCCCAGCTGACATTAGTGCTGCAAAATAATCGATTTTTTCAACTTTTCGATTTTTTGATTATTTCCGGAAAAAAACATCGATTAATCGATTAAAAATCGAAAATCAAAAACCGTTTCAATATACGTAAGGGTTTCGAAAACTAAGGATTTTCAGCTCGACTGTAAAATTTACCGTAGTGCAAGGGTGTTATGGGACATAATGTAGTCAGAATAACAAGGTTCGCAAACACGAGTTTCTGCCCCGTCTAAACCCGCTCTTTCTCCGCCTGCAAATATTCCCAGATTCCCTCACTCAGCCAACTCTTCCTAAAGCGTTCCCAACATGGTACATATAATATATGTACCATGTTGGGAACGCTTTAGGAAGAGTTGGCTGAGTGAGGGAATCTGGGAAACATATTATGTTTCTACAGTAGGTAATGTAGACCGGGGAACGCCTTTGGTTCACACTTCGCTGCGCTCACCTATTTCGATCGGCATGCGAGGGTTACGGATATTTACACTCAGACATCATAAGAATTTACCTGTCGCTGAACATTGCACCATCACGCCAAATGCTGCGGAAGTCGGAAACTCTGCCGGTATGGCTCCCATGGATTTGAAATGAACGAATGAAATGAAAACGAAGTTCAAAAAGTGATTTAAGTTATAGGAATTTTTTACTCATTTACCTGGGGTCTGTCAGATTTTTCGTCACCAGATTTTCGTGATACCAGTAGGTAAATGTTTTTGGTTACAATAATTGTAACCAATTATTGTAACTTGTTTGAATAAGAAAGAACACTGTACCTTTTAATTACACTTTTATTTTAATAAAATAAAATAAAATAAATATAAAATAAAATAAAATAAAGTGAACGCTGTACCTAATTAAAAGGTACAGCGTTCTTTCTTATTCAAACAATATGGAGAATTACCACAGAAGGTCGCCAGCCACTTTGGCAAATTTGATGAATAATTCATCAATAAATAATTATTATTGATCATGAATAATTATTATTGTAACCTTCCTTAAGGAAGGTTGGTGATGAACACATCATGATCTTTCGTTTTTCTGACAAAAAAATTTTCGGCACGCCGCGTAAACGATCTCCATCCGTTAGGCGTTTCTGATATGAGGGTAAAATTAGCCACAAAAGCTTTTTGGTTCATTATTCTTGGAAGACGGACGCATTCGCAACGGCGATCGAATATGTTGGCCATTTCGGCCTCAAAATTTGACGCTATAACTATGTTTCATGATGTGTAGGTGGATTTCAAACGCTGCAAATTTTACACACAGGGAGTGTTCAACCGGAAGGCCACCAGATTTACAGTACAGCTTGGACGCCGCGGATATCGGGAAGCCCCCGCAATGGTCAAATTGAGCCGACATGCGAACTCTCGAGTCCATTCTCAAGTGAGCGACGAAGAGGTCGGATTTGCACTCATGGAGCTGAGAACAGGGGTCCTTTACGAACCATTGTTTTCTGTTCTGGCTGAGGGCCGTTGTGACTGGCTTCAGCTTTAACTAGCTGTCCTCTTGAAGATCCCGTTTGTTACCGCCAATCCCTGTGTGGTTGGCAATTAATCGATGAAGCTAATTAATTTACCAGATGGTCGATCTCTATTTTATAGCAAGAGTACTTTAATGGAAATGTTTGGTCTCCGACCACACAGGAAATGGGAACAAGCTTTACTGGAATCATTCACTGAGGAAATGACCCAAAGAAAGAAATATTAATTTAATTAATTTGAACGGGATTCTACGCCCGTCGTTGCTTACCTTTTATGCCTTATGACAGTCCGTCGGCTTAGGTGCTTCTGAGGAGACCTGAAGTGGATCTTTTAAAAAATGTGTTGAAAAGAAATTGTTGTGGAAATAATTAATGTTACTTGTCAGGCGTTCTCGAGTCAGCTTGTTTGATTTGTTATGATGATTCCGAGGTCGTGCAATCAACCTCGCTCTTTGCTACCAACATTTGTTTGGTTTGTGATGCTGAAATTACATTAACTTGATCGACCTATGATAGAACGAGAATTTTCCCCTCCCAAGCTTTCGGGTCAAAGATAAATCGTGAATCAAATAATTCGCCTTGTAATCGACGTTAGGATGAAGACAAGACAAACAATATTGACAAGGCCAACGGGCCAACGAAAATGTCAAGGGGTTTTTCCCCCGGAGTGAAATTAATGTAACTGATGGTGCTATCATTTCTTGAAAGGCAGAAGGCCTTTTTTCTCTCTTGCATAGAATTAAATCGTCTCTTGATCGTGAAGTTCGTGACGTCGGTGAAAGCAGGAACTTGAAGCGACGATCGCGAGGAAATTTAGGAGTAGGAATATGATGGGAATAGCGCTTTGTACGACCTGATTGTTTGAAGTCGGGAGAGAAGCGGTGCTTGGGGGCGGCTCGCCTTGGTCGTGTGGAGGCGCGAAACTTGCCGTCCACGAAGTCGCAGGTTCTTGTACTGCTGGGCCGATCCGAGTGTAGATCGGCCGATGTTAACTTCACGTGAGGGTTGACTGAGCCTCACGGAGCCTCGGCTTTCACTTGTTGGATGGCGTTGCCGGGCTCGGCCGGTTTGAGTGTAAACCGGCGTAATTTACTTTACGTGGGGAAGACCCCCCACGGAGCCGATGTTCACGAGATGGATTTACATGTCGGACTGATTAGTCGAGTTCTTCCGATGTCCCGACTAGGTATTTTCTTAGGCGGCCGCAGGGCTTCGCTGCGGTCGAATTTGATTGGAGTAGGAGTGAATTTAGGGAGGTAAAAAGGAAATGTGGGAGAGGAGGCGGGCTGGTAGCCGTTTCGCGCGCCTTTTTTCGCACTGCACTGCACATTTGTTCACTGTCACCTTTTGTCCCTGTAAAATTATAACATCCTACTTTGACAGGTAAAATTAATTACGCTGTGAACGCTGTTGGCGTAAACACCGTTGTTTTCCCGACATCTCAGCAAACGGCCTAGTTCCCAAAATTTACCGTAGTAGCCGCCTCCTGCCATACAACTTGGAGTCCAAGTCTTGGACAAACTTGGTTTTTTTTAACGAAAATGTAACCTTTTTCCAACCAACCTAAAATTTGATATTGACGACTGCTGATATTCGTAAAGTTGTTAACCGCTCTCAGTGCTGCTCAAAAGGCCATAATATATCTTGAAAGTGAATAATAGTCATCTTTATCATGTATGCGTTTAGAACGTCCCTGACGAGCCTTTACAACAGTCCCTATACGTATACCTACATTTTGTATTTTTTATCCAGATTCTACTCGTTTGTGAATAATAATTAAATTATATCAATTAATAACATTTTTATTAACTGAATTGGATCAAATTTATGTTGTAAGATCTCAATTCTTCGCTGATATAAACTAGATGAATAATTTAAATTATTATAAAAGGCATATTTCATTTTTCCTCCTTTGCAAGAGTTGAGAATTTTTGTGTCCGATTAAAATCAATTTTATTTTGTTAACATCGATTTTTCGATGTTTTGGGAAAAATCGATTAATTGATTACGATTTTTTTGCAGCACTAGCTGACATGCACCCGAGCTCGCGTTGTGCTCAAATTCTTGCAAATTTTATCTATTCTTAAGTAGATACGTATACAAAAAATTCGTAAAAACGCTTATTTCAGGTGATATAACCAAAAACGCTGCAAATTTTACACAAGGGTTTATTATTCTGTGATATAGGTTACTTGTACAGACATTTATTTCTGTCAATAAAAAAAATTAAAAAAATTTTTTTTTTGGATTTTTATATTACAAAAAAAATTTTTTGGGGGGATTTTTTTTTTTCAAAAATGTGTTTTTTCAAAAATTCTTTAATTTTTACTCGAAAAATATTTAACTTCTTGGGATCCTTCAAAAATCCCATTTTTAGCCCCATGAAAGCCCTATTGAACGCCACAGTGAAATCGGATCGTTCCGGGACCCCCAAAAATGGATTCGACGTCCAAAAATACTTCGAAAACGACACCTAACTCGATCCCATACTAAAAGCCTTCAAAACACCCCTCCCGTAGCCCCATTATAGCCCCATAGCGCCCCACGGGTTTGGGCGATCGGACTGAAAACCTTGCGGGCACAACTAGATGGTAAACCAAGTATTTTGCCAAAATTTCAGATTTTTTTAAAAATTCCTACTGCCCAAAACGGCCCGGACGGCGGACGGACATTTCGGATTTTGAATGTAGACCTCTTGAAACGGATAATGTCAAATTTTGAGGCCGATCGGAGTCGTCGACCCGCGTCGCGAAAACATAGGTGTATTATTCCAAGAATAATAAACCAAAAACGCTGCAAATTTTACACAAGGGTTTATTATTCTGTGATATAGGTTACTTGTACAGACATTTAATTCTGTCAATAAAAAAAATTTAAAAAATTTTTTTTGGGATTTTTATCTCAAAAAAATTTTTTGGGGGGATTTTTTTTTTTTCAAAAATGTGTTTTTTCAAAAATTCTTTAATTTCTACTCGAAAAATATTTAACTTCTTGGGATCCTTCAAAAATCCCATTTTTAGCCCCATGAAAGCCCTATAGAACGCCACAGTGAAATCGGATCGTTCCGGGACCCCCAAAAATGGATTCTACGTCCAAAAATACTTCGAAAACGACACCTAACTCGATCCCATAGCTAAAAGCCTTCAAAACACCCCTCCTGTAGCCCCATTTTAGCCCCATAGCGCCCCACGGGTTTGGGCGATCGGACTGAAAACCTTGCGGGCACAACTAGATGGTAAACCAAGTATTTTGCCAAAATTTCAGATTTTTTAAAAAATTCCTATTGCCCAAAACGGCCCGGACGGCGGACGGCGGACGGCGTACGGCGGACGGCGGACGGCGTACGGCGGACGGCGGACGGCGTACGGCGGACGGACATTTCGGATTTTGAAAATAGACCTCTTGAAACGGATAATGTCAAATTTTGAGGCCGATCGGAGTCGTCGACCCGCGTCGCGAAAACATAGGTGGATTATTCCAAGAATAATAAACCAAAATCAATACAAATGCGAAAATTTGCGGTTTTTCGAGCTGCTCACAAAGTTCCCGACGGTATTTTTTAGCTGCGAAATTACGTGCTCCTGATAATAACCCAAACAACATATAATATTAATATGTTATCAAAAAATCAACTACCTTTATATAAATGGGCTATTAAAAGCCAAATTTTGGCTTTTACAAAGAATAAATTCCGCAAGCGTCGCTGTTGTGTTCTTCATTCCTTCTGTCGTTGTGAACAGGATTTACATGTCTCGTGCGTCGAGCGGTTTTCTTTCCCTTATTGCCAGTCGAATTACCACCCTAAGCAGCACAAAACCAGTTTGGTATGCCAGCCGATTTCGCACCTTCCCCAGGAATGGCACCCTCCTCTTCAGATTGCCCATCGATTGCCTCACAAGCCCCCGGAGGGGAGTCCTCGAAGACGTCTGCTGAGCCGGCGGTTCTTGATCATGCGGTGATAGAAGGCATTCAAGGGTTTGATCGTACACTTTGGCAACCCTCGTAAATGTGCGACATCGTGTCCGTAAATGGCGCATTCACCCCCGCGTTATGGTTGGGATCAGGATCAAAACCGCTCAGGCTCAACCTAATGTCTTCCGAGGATGTTACAGGGCGACGTGGAAAAGCCCTGCGGGGAAACGGAAGGCGGAAAAATCTTCGAGAAACTGGGATTTGTTATGAAAATTGAGGGAACTGAATCCAAAGCGCACCTATGCGTGAGTGTGCTCTTATTGTCAAAATCTAAAATTAAAAAAAAAAAAACCTACTGCCCTCACCCACATAAACCCCACAGGTGGGAACGCTTTTTCAATATTTTTAACAAAGAATGTGTTTTTAAGGAGGTTATTAAGTTTGAAGTTGTTGGGCGTGAGTAAGATATGGTCAACAGAAATATCCCAGTCTATGACACCGATGCGACATCCCGATCCCCCCCCCCCCCACCCACCGAGAACTACAACACCTTCTCACCCCACCCCATTCCCCGAGTCGATCCCCTCGGCATTGTTTTGATCCTCGATCATAACGTTAACAATCCGGGGGTCTGGGGGTGTCCCCCAGTACCTAATGAAGTAAAAACAAAGCTTCCGCTGCTTCGCAGACTCGAAAGCAATATAGTTAGCCACAACTTTATTATTAATATTATTATTATTATTATTTTTAAAATTTTATTATTTTTGGTTTATTATTCTTGGAATAATACACCTATGTTTTCGCGACGGGGGTCGACGACTCTGATCGGCCTCAAAATGTGACATTATCCGTTTCAAGTGGTCTAGATTCCAAAACCGAAATGTCCGTCCGCCGTACGCCGTCCGGGTCGTTTTGGGCAGTAGGAATTTTTTTAAAAATCTGATATTTTGACAAAATACTCGGTTTACCATCTAGTTGTGCCCGCAAGGTTTTCAGCCCGATCGCCCAAACCCGTGGGGCGCTCTGGGGCTATAATGGGGCTACGGGAGGGGTTTTTGAAGGTTTTTAGCAATGGGATCGAGTTAGGTGTCGTTTTCGAAGTATTTTTGGACGTAGAATCCATTTTTTGGGGTCCCGGAACGATCCGATTTCACTGGGGCGATCTTTAGGGCATTCGTGGGGCTAAAAATGGGATTTTTGAAGGATCCCAGGATGTTAAATATTTTTCGAGTAAAAAATACAGAATTTTTGAAAAAACACAGTTTTGAACAAAAAAATCCAAAAAAAAATTTTTTTTTGAGATAAAAATGCAAAATTTTTTTTTTAAATTTTTTCATTGACAGAATTAAATTTCTGCACAAGTAACGTATATCAAAGAATAATAAACCCTTGTGTAAAATTTGCAGCGTTTTTTAAATTATACTAATTTTTCTTTAAATTTTAATAATTTTGGACATTTTTTCAAATTTTGATACCTATTTTTTTTTCAGGAGGCTGACGTATAGAGTGAGTATGTTCCCATAAGAAGCGTTCACTAGTTCAGCAATGCCGTTAGGCCTGAGAAAAATCTTGCCACCTAGCAGTGCGGACGCGCATTCATCTCTGGGGACATCCACCAATCCCCCCCCCCCCCCCAAATATTGCTCCTGCTTCCAAAACCAAAAAACCTGCCGCACAAGCAAAGTCTTGAATATCCCAAGTTGTTAATATACTTCCGATAATCTTTCCCTCTTCGTGAGGAAATTTAATGAAAAACAAATTCCCTTCCCCCTCTTCACGTCCCTTGACAGCCTTTCCCCCGCAAAACCATCAAGCAACCCCTCTTCGAAGGAAACTGATAATAAGGTTAACCTCTCCTCGATTCCCAGACTTACCTAAGCCCTTGTTAAGTTTGTTGACTGGAATTAAACGATAAATTGCGCCTTTATCGATTCACTGGCTGAAGCCCCGGAAATTGCTCTTGAAATTACATCAGGGAAACATCATTTGTCCTCCATGGTTCACTCCGGATCGCTTCAAAACTATCGAGACCACCCGGGATAGTTTAAGCTATTCAACGTCGTTTGAAGCTACTTCGCGAAAGGAAAATTTACGTTTTTGATGTAACAAGAGTATTCATGAGTGACAATTCAATATTTCACATTGAAACAATATCGGTAGGTATTGAAAAAAATATTGCTAGACATATCGTCATCACCAATTTGAAGATGCTGGATCGACCTAACACTACCTACTTTTTGATCGTCAAAGATCGGAATGGGGTCAAACTGACAAAATTTCAAATTAAAAAAATTCCTACTGCCCAAAACTGCCCGGACGGCGGACGGACATTTTGGTTTATTATTCTTGGAATAATAAACCAAAATGTCCGTCCGCCGTCCGGGCCGTTTTGGGCAGTAGGATTTTTTTTTTAATTTGAAATTTTGTCAAAATACTCGGTTTACCATCTAGTTGTGCCCGCAAGGTTTTCTGCCCGATCGCCCAAACCCGTGGGGCGCTATGGGGCTAAAATCGGGCTGCGGGAGGGTTTTTTGAAGGCTTTTGGGATCGAGTTAGGTGTCGTTTTCGAAGTATTTTTGGACGTAGAATCCATTTTTGGGGGTCCCGAAACGATCCGATTTCACTGTTGCGATCTATAGGGCTTTCAAGTGGCTACAAATGGGATTTTTGAAGGATCTAATCCCAGGAGGTCAAATAGTTTTCAAGTAAAAACAAAAAATCTTTGAAAAAATGCAAAAAAAAAACAAAAATTCAAAAAGTTCCTTTTTTCTAATTTTTTTTCTTCTTTGACACAGAAATAAATTTATGCACAAGTAACCTATATCAAAGAATAATAAACCCTTCTGTAAATTTTGCATCGTTTTTGTATCCTATCTCTTCATAAACTTGAAAAGAAAAAATTGTTTAACGGGTGTCGGCACTAATCTTTCTAAGTCCAATAAATTTAAGTCATAAGTGCGACAACTCTGAGCACTCACAAAAATAAGAATTGTCTTCTCTTATCTGAAAAAAATTGTCCTCTCTTATCTGAAACAATAACTCTTATTATGAGTTATTGTTTCAGATAAGAGAAGACAATACGCCAGAAAAAGTTCAAAAGTGGTAAACGGTTTCACAGTTTCAGTTTAAATACAATAAAGACTTGAGCGAAGACTCGAATTTGAATTCGTCCAATTGGTGAAGTCATGAAACTCTCAATTCCTTTGGCCAGTTTGGCATTTGTACTGGTCGTATTGCAAAGTGGGGACGGGCGAACTATTCCGGACGTGATAGACGTTGCAATGGAGGCTCTGGGCAAGGATGATAGGATCCTTAAGGAGTATATCGCCGACAAAGTGGATACAAAAGTAATGGAGGCCGCTTTGAAAGACGAGCAACAAGCCTATGGTAAGTCTCAAACTGAAATTTCGTAGCAAGATCAAAAGTGCCCGTTTAATCGGGGTTGTTTCATTTTGATTGTTTGCCTTTTAACGATGATGGCCCTGGGGAGCAATCACAAAACGTATCGTGTAGCCTAAGAAGACATGAAACGCGGAATCAACCAGTTCAAAGCTCCTCAGATATATCTACCCCTCGTAGAAACAATTTTTATGAGGGATAGATGATGGCAGATTTAATACTAATCAAGGACTGCTTTCATTCACAGCTTTGCTCGACAAGACCAAAGTAGCAGCCGGTAAATTTGCCAAGGTGAAGGGTGCATTGTTGGAGGCCCTCAATGTATTGATTGAAGAAACTTTAAATGCACTGGTAAGAGGACATCCGGCTGCACAACGTCATCAATAAATCCCGTCAGGAATAAACGAATCCACCACTCTGGCTATGGAAAACTGTATCACAGAATTTTTTAATTAAATTAATTTGATTAAACTAATGTGATGACTAACTAAAATTAATTTGTTGGTGATTCCTCACCTGGGAATTTTGTTTCACCCTCATTAAGTGAAATTGAAGGGTTTGCGGTACAAAGGGCCCAAGTGCCAGTGTTTTCCAATAGCATTTAGGCCCTTTGTACCGCAAGCCCTTCAATTGATTTTCGCTACTCCATGATTGTAGAAGGACCAATCCTACATATTGTTCTAATTTCATAGTGCATCTCATTTTAAGGTATGTTTCCGGAATATTTCCATTTTCTACTTCTTTTCCTTCCAAACTGCACATTGCTCAGATTCTTCGGGTGGACATGTGACATGTGGATTAACGACCAGACCAGGTGTTCCGATTCGAACCTTCCAAGGTTTTCAGTCCGATCGCCCAAACCCGTGGGGCTAAAATGGGGCTATGGGAGGTTTTTTTTAAAGGCTTTTAGCTATGGGGTCGAGTTATACTTTCGAAGTATTTTTGAACTAGAATCAATTTTTGGGGGTCCCGGAACGATCCCATTTCACTGTGGCGATCTATAGGGCTTTCATGGGGCTAAAAACGGGGTTTTTGAAGGATCCCAGGAAGTTAAATATTTTTCGAGTAAAAAATAAAGAATTTTTGAAAAAAAAAAATCTTTTTTCTAATTTTTTTTTTTTATTGACAGAATTAAATTTCTTTACAAGTAACCTACTTATATCAAAGAAAAATAAACTTGTGTAAAATTTGCAGCGTTTGGTTTTGGAATGTAGACCTCTTGAAACGGATAATGTCAAATTTTGATGCCGATCGGAGTCGTCGACCTCCGTCGCGAAAACAGGAGTATTATTCCAAGAATAATAAACCAAAACCCTAGTTTCGCGCAATTGTGCACAGTAACTGTGCGCGCGTCACGCGGGATTTTAATATAGGTAGCCTATATTGTGAAGGCAGGGCCACCGGATCATTTAAGAGCAGAGCTCTTTCACTAGCCGTTTGGAATATATTCCAAATGCTATAATATAGCATAGTTTGGAAATTCAATACTATATTATAGTATTGCATTTCCAAACGCATCTCTTGATTCTAACGCTACCATTTCCAAAACCACACAAGCGGCAATTAAAATTAAAATAAATTTGTAAAAATACCTCACAAGAGTCCACAAATTTCACACACCTCGTGTTCAATTCCCAACCCCAACAGCCCTTACACGAGAGGGTCAAGATGAAAAGGCGTGAAGTATGTTCCACACAGTTTTTTTTTTCAACGGATACAACTTTGCACGTACACGCATAACTCCTCACACAATGCAGGTTTTCCCCTTCCATATCCATAAATCCTGAAAGAGCCCGAGCACCGCCTATATTTCACCAACCCCTTTCAGGGTCGTTACTCCTAATTTTTTCTACTTTCCATCTCTTTCGGGTTTCTTTCTTTCGGCTCCGAGCACACGAGATGAGACGCAGGCCATGCTTCAAATGTGAATCCCCGTGAATTATGTCTGCATTGATTTGAGCGTCCTTTTCAAACGTTTTTGTCAACTTCCAGCTCTCATTTACCCTGCTTTCGACATTCGCGTCCTTTTTCCACCCTCAAAGGAAAAACTCGAGAGGGAAAAACGCAAGAGCTAATTAACGACAAGTGAGCTTGAAGTTTTTCAAAAGACTTGGTACATTCAGCCCAACAAAATACTCAGCAAAACAAAGCCACCGATTTTGTAATAATTTTTCCACGGAAGTCTTGCTCGATTTAATAAACCTAATTAGCACTTTTATTCAGTTTAATTAGCATCAGAAGAAACGCGAGCCACAAGAGAGAAAAAGGCAATATTAAAACGCGGCTGTGTAAAGAAAAGCGTGAAAACCTTAGCGTTTTTTTTTTTTTTTTTTTTTTTTTACTCCGCTGTGGCAGAAACCGCAAGTTAAATAAAAAAAGGCGGGGCGGAACGAAAACTTTAACCCCAATCAAAGCCGAGAAGCTCAGGCTTTGATCAGCGTGGGCGGTTGAAAAAGAGCGAAAATTATTGAAGGGGAAAAAACGAGGCTCGTTGAGGCTTGAGTGGTTAAAAAAAATTCCATTGCAGAAACAGGGAAGTGAGGCCACTTTGATTCGGCACTTGTGACGTCACTATTAGCTTATAGATCAAAATTACACGTCTGCAGTCCAAAATGGTCGTTTGGGTAACCGGAGTGAAATCACGAATAATCGTCCAATTTCTAAAGTGTCAGTTTATCATCTCTAGCAGGGGAGATTGGAAGGAAGGTCCGCCTGGAGTCATAGAATGGTACACACTGTCAAACTCCCGGGCAATGCGCTTCACAAAACCCAACAGCCCGGAATGCACGGGCCGCCACCTCAGCTAAAGGGTAGCTGAGAATCCAGGAGGACACCAAGATCACGAACACTTCCCAATCTAGCCAGCCGCACACCCCCAATCAGGTAGTCATGAACATGAGGCAACAGGGCACGAGCAAATGTTATGGAGGAGAACTTTGACGGGTTAACCTCCAGACCGCTTCCAGCACACCAAGCCAACAAGCCATCGAGACTCTCCTGAAGGAGCTGGCTGTCAGACAGGGACTCTATACGACGGAACAGCTTGAGGTCATCAGTAAATATCAAGAAGTCGACCCGAGAGAGAACCGTCGTGACATCGTTCATCACGAGAAGGAATAGTAGGGGGTCCCAGATGAGAGCCCTGAGGCTATCATGTCAACCTGGACACCTGCCTCAAACGCTTGAAGGGTGTACTCCTGAAAGGAAAGCAGGTCATTTTGTACTGATGACTCGACCATCCTGTCATGTGCCGACCATGTCGTTGAGCGTTGCCCCTTTGTGATATATATGAATGACCTCAGTCTTAATGATTCCAAGACAGTAACCGTCATGATGACAGTAACAGTTACTGTTATGATGTATTTTCACCTCCGACCCTCAACGTTGCCCAACCCCTGTCCTGCTGGCGCCAGGCTTCTGGGCGTTACTGTTGACTCTAAGTTAAACTGGAGGGCTCACTGTGACAATCTGACCAGCACCCTGAACCGTGATAGTTTCCTACTACGTAGACTAAAGGAAAAGCTGAACCAGCAGGCGGTAAATGCCGCATACTACGCCACGTTCCACAGTCGCAATCCTGGCCTGGGTCACGCTCCTTCAGCCAAATCCATATTTGCCAGCCAGCGCCGAGCGATCAGGGTTGTTGCTGGTCTCCAGTACAAGGCCGACTGCAGACCTGCCTTTCGTGAGTGCTCACTGCAGTGAGCATGTGACATGTCCCGGCTGTCTTCATCCTTGAGTGCCTCCTGTACGTCCGCAGTCACCAGGAGGATTTTCCGAGGAACCACGCTAGGCATACTCCCTTCGAACGATCCCGACTCTCCGGCTGGCCACGTCGCGGAATTCTACGCATTGGTGGTGTGTCACGTTTTTTAATTCTGTGCCGTTCGATATGCGGGAGTTGAAGTCTGTTCAATTCAAAAAGAAATCGCGTGATTTCTTGATTCCGTTGGCTCCGTTCGAGACCTCGGAATTCTTTCTGCCTTCGCTTTCTTGGAAAATTGTATAGTTTCTGTCGTGTTCATCTGTTTATGTTTTGTTTCGCCCTTTGACTATGTTACCCCATTTCGGTTTTTGGTTTATTATTCTTGGAATAATACACCTATGTTTTCGCGACGGAGGTCGACGACTCGGATCGGCCTCAAAACTTGACATTATCCGTTTCAAGAGGTCTACATTCAAAATCCGAAATGTCCGTCCGCCGTACGCCGTCCGCCGTCCAGGCCGTTTTGGGCAGTAGGAATTTTTTTAAAAATCTGAAATTTTGGCAAAATACTTGGTTTACCATCTAGTTGTGCCCGCAAGGTTTTCAGTCCGATCGCCCCAACCCGTGGGGCGCTATGGGGCTACGGGTGGGTTTTTTGAAGGCTTTTAGGTATGGGATCGAGTCAGGTGTCGTTTTCGAAGTATTTTTGGACGTAGAATCCATTTTTGGGGGTCCCGGAACGATCCGATTTCACTGTGGCGATTTATAGGGCTTTCATGGGGCTAAAAATGGGATTTTTGAAGGATCCCAAGAAGTTGAATATTTTTCGAGTAAAAATTAAAGAATTTTTGAAAAAACACATTTTTGAAAAAAAAAATCCCCCCAAAATTTTTTTTTGAAATATAAAAATCCAAAAAAAAATTTTTTATTAATTTTTTTATTGACAGAATTAAATGTCTGTACAAGTAAACTATATCACAGAATAATAAACCCTTGTGTAAAATTTGCAGCGTTTATTTATTGATAGGACGACAATTTCGGCTATTGTCCTGAAAAATCAATGTTTTTTGACAATAAAAAACGATTCTCTCTCTCTCTCTCTCTCTCTCTCTCTCTCTCTCTCTCTCTCTCGTTTGTATTGTGAGCCAATGACCCTCGCCAGTCACCCTTGTTAGTTATTTGAACTTATTCCTCTCAAAAACGTTTCGGTTTTTTGAAGCAACCTTGTGTGCTCACTGCTCATGAAGCGTCATTTTTCGAAGTGAAACAACTCATCCATTGAACATTGTAAACGAACTAGTCGGAGAATTTTGAAAGCGGCGAAGAATATTGAGGAACTCACTCCATTTAATTCAGCCAGGGGTAGAATTGTGGGGGAACGTTTACAGAAAAAAAAAACTAGGGGAGAGGGATTTTAAAGCTTAAATCCCCTCCCCTCACGGCTCCCCAAAAAACCACATTGCTTATTCCACACGAAGCCGTCTCTGCACGTACAGCAGGAAGTCTATTTACTCCGAGCAAACGTGCTCTCTCATCGCATTAGATTCCATTTGCGTTGAATCAACATGCCCGCTGACTGGTTCATCTTTGATGATTTGCTGACTTCGATTTGTAATTAAAGTGGGGTGAAAATCAAAGGGCCGCGTCAAGTAGCTGTGAGGGCGTTTCATCACTTGATTGGCTCATTGATACATCAAGTATGATTTCTGTTGGAAATCATTGTATGAGTGGACTCATACACGGGCAGGTCTGTAAATTCTCGCTCAACTGATGAGTACGAACAGCAACTCGTGGGAGGCCCTTCCGGATGACGTGGCCGGTGGCCCCGGCAGGGATTCGACAAATCCAGAGTGTCCACAGCCTATTTCAGGTGTGGACTCCTCATGCACATGCCAGCAAGAAAGTGAGGACTACACGATTCATATTAAATTTGTGTTGGCAAATCGAAGAGTTGCTCATCATTTATTCGTTTTTCGTTTAATTAATTTCAAGGTGCTATTTAATTGCTTAATTACGAGACAAATGACCGGCCCTGAACTAATCTATACTGCTCATTCTCACCGTGTCTGTGACTATGTGTGTGGGGATGTAGCGAGCCTTCTCCTCCTAAACGGTAAGTGATAAAAATAATATTTTTATCTTTTAATCATATTATGGCGATTTTGGTTTATTATTCTTGGAATAATACACCTATGTTTTCGCGACGGAGGTCGACGACTCGGATCGGCCTCAAAACTTGACATTATCCGTTTCAAGAGGTCTACATTCAAAATCCGAAATGTCCGTCCGCCGTCCGGGCCGTTTTGGGCAGTAGGACTTTTTTTTAAAATCTGAAATTTTGGCAAAATACTTGGTTTACCATCTAGTTGTGCCCGCAAGGTTTTCAGTCCGATCGCCCAAATCCGTGGGGCGCTATGGGGCTAAAATGGGGCTACAGGAGGGGTGTTTTGAAGGCTTTTAGCTATGGGATCGAGCTAGGTGTCGTTTTCGAAGTATTTTTGGACGTAGAATCCATTTTTGGGGGTCCCGGAACGATCGGATTTCACTGTGGCGATTTATAGGGCTTTCTTGGGGCTAAAAATGGGATTTTTGAAGGATCCCAAGAAGTTGAATATTTTTCGAGTAAAAATTAAAGAATTTTTGAAAAAAAACGCTGCAAATTTTACACAAGGGTTTATTATTCTTTTATATACGTTACTTGTGCAGAAATTTGATTCTGTCAATGAAAAAATTTAAAAATTTTTTTTTTTTGATTTTTATCTCAAAAGAATTTTTTTTTGGATTTTTTGTTCAAAAATGTGTTTTTTTCAAAAATTCTGTATTTTTTACTCGAAAAATATTCAACATCCTGGGATCCTTCAAAAATCCCATTTTTAGCCCCACGAATGCCCTAAAGATCGCCCCAGTGAAATCGGATCGTTCCGGGACCCCCAAAAATGGATTCTACGTCCAAAAATACTTCGAAAACGACACCTAACTCGATCCCATACCTAAAAGCCTTCAAAAAAACCCTCCCGTAGCCCCATTATAGCCACATAGCGCCCCACGGGTTTGGGCGATCGGACTGAAAACCTTGCGGGCACAACTAGATGGTAAACCAAGTATTTTGCCGAAATTTCAGATTTAAAAAAAAATTCCTACTGCCCAAAACGGCCTGGACGGCGGACGGCGGACGGCGTACGGCGTACGGCGGACGGACATTTCGGATTTAGAATGTAGACCTCTTGAAACGGATAATGTCAAATTTTCAGGCCGATCGGAGTCGTCGACCCGCGTCGCGAAAACATAGGTGTATTATTCCAAGAATAATAAACCAACACATTTTTGAAGAAAAAAAAAAATCCCCCCAAAAATTTTTTTTTAAAATATAAAAATCCAAAAATAATTTTTTTGTTTATAAATTTTTTTTATTGACAGAATTAAATGTCTGTACAAGTAACCTATATCAAAGAATAATAAACCCTTGTGTAAAATTTGCAGCGTTTTTCTATGGTCTCTGTGGACCGTTTAGCTTGGAATAGGGGGTTTGAGCGACATTTGTGGCGCGCGCAAATTCGTGCCACTATTCGTATCAGATTCTTTTTTGTTAATAATTAACAAAGAAGAATCTGATTATTGTCCGATGGAGTCGGCGTTTCCTCCGTATCCTACCTAGAGATCCGAATTTTAATACGAAATCTGGAAAAAAATACCAAAGATGAGCGAATTTAGACGGCGAGTTTAATTTTAACAATTTCTTGACGGCGCGCGTTAGCCCAGTGGCTTGGGATAGTGCCATGGACCTTGAGGAGGATGCAGATAATGGGAGAAGTGAGGGTGCCAGGGACCTTGGAAAGGTGGAGAGGCGGGGAAACCTTGGAGGGAAATATTGAGAAATGGTTCATTCCTCAATAATTTCGGATATATTCTGGTGTGTGGGAAGACGATTTCTTTCTCTATTGCCGTTAAACTTAGCGCATTGAGCGACTGTCACTTGGGCGAGCGAAGCGAGCCCCCCTGTCCGAAAAAGTGGCCGAGCGAAGCGTGGACTTATGTCTGAGTGCTAGTCCACCATATAATTACAAGTTATTAATACACCAATATTGGAAGTAGGCTGTAGGAAGGGAAAATCAAATTAAACTCAGGTTTCACGGTCGTTAGTTCAGTTGAAACGCTGCCACAGGTCTACTGCGGTTTTCAACGAGGAAGATGTTGAATGATCGTGACTGCAAGTATTTAGAGGCACTCTGGCTCGAGTAGGCAATATAACAAGTCAGGAGTCTCCCCGAGGGCCGGTATAACACGGGGAAGTGTTTCGAATTAACGAAATCCGTGTAAAAACGAGCGGCCAGGGACCCGTCAAGGTGTATTGAAAACGGAAAAGGGGGGGAGACAAGCGGAGTGATAATCTCGAGACGGAAAAACTACTGTGGGGCGGGAGAGAGAGAGAGAGAGAGAGAGAGAAAAAAAAGACACAAAAATACGGGAAATTGGAAGAACAGGATCCTTCGGGAAAGGGGGAGGTTTCAAAAGTTTCCACCAAACTGAAATTCACCCCCAGGGGCTACTCAGTGTAACGAGCTTTCCGGGAGCCCCGTCCGAAACTCGAAAGAGATTTTTCGTTGTTGGTCTTGCGGGCCCCCGTTCTTTTCCCTACCCCCCTCATGAATTATATAAAATGGCGGAGAAATTCACTGTCGGGAAAGGACGAAAAAGCTGACAACTCAATTTAACTTTCGGGAGGGAGAGAGAGAAGGATTTAAACAAGCGGAAACGGGCTTAACAACGTAAACACGGCGACGAATCATGAATTACCAAAGTTTCGAGGTGGCGAGGAGAAGGTTTGACATTAAAAACAGGAGTAAAACCGGAGTTTAACCTGCGAGGGTCTAAAAAGTGTGGAAGTTTCACGAGCAACTCGGGTCAGAATTATTGCTGGTGAAATATGCACGATGTAGGAAGGGGAGCAGCGGTTTCATGAATTTATGAAAGATCAAAGGATCTGTAAGGTTACAGTTAACAACTTTGAAATCATAATGTGATGAAAATATGATCATGATATGAGTCCCATATGGGGGACTGGTGAGGGTTCACGATCTTTTTGAGGTAAAATTGCTATTAAAAGATGCTCCAGAGATTATAGGGGAAGGGTGGGTAAGACGGGATAGTGGGGTCAAATGGGATGCCTTCAGATCTGGTCGTCAGGTGTAGCTATCTGTTGGCTGACCAGTTTGATAAGATCGCTTTGATGAAGCAGTCAGTGCACAGTTGTCATTTTTTGGCTCAAAGTAGTTTTTGCGTCTGTCAAGACGATTTTTGCGAAAATTCCAAATTAAAATCGCTGGAATTGGATGTTTTGAGCCGTACCACTGGTACACATCAACGCAAAACCTCAAGGCAAGCGAATGAATGCTTGAAGGACTTAATAAGCTACTATTTGCTTCTAATTAGAAGTCTCTATGTTACACTGAATCAAAATGGTAGCCAATGCGGTTGAAGATGCCAAGTGGGGCCAGTACGGGATACCAAGCTGCGGGGCAAGATCCCTTGATGAATTGCTGCTATCGACTGACGAGGATGAAGACTACGGCGATGCCTGTATGCACTCCAATCACCAACCTAATAGTAAGCACAGCAATGACTGAGAGTTTTCTCCAGTCTGCAAAGTCTGCAAGGATATATCCAGCTAAAGCTATATATAGCTCACGACCCATGGAGCGGGTTTGAAGGAGATTAACTGCTGCAGTTCGTCTGCAATTTTCGCTCAACAATGATACCCCAGGAGAAATTAAATTAATATATTTGGGTAAAAAATGGTGATTGGGAACGATTTCTATCATCTTCTAGAGGTATCCCATCTTACCCACCCCTACCTCAAAAATTGCGATTTTGAATCTTTCCACAAAATTCAATCTGGTAAACAGGGTGCGTTGAAATTCCCCAAATTGCCAACGTTTCTCATTAGAATACATCCCTGCGAATAAAACAGTGCCATTTTTAGCTACATTTGAATGAAATTGTAGTCACTATCGCCCATAGAAGTTATGGTATCCCGTCTTACCCACCCTTCCCCTACATGAAGATAGAGCAGATCGTGAAAAAGTCAGAATTAAATTCTAAATTCTAATTAAATGCAAAATTTTAGCATTTGTGACATCATATTCGGATTCAGCATCATTTAACCCCCCCCCCCCCCCCCTTCACCTTCATAAACAAATTTTCAGTTTGAAGATTTATATAGTTAAGCCCAGAGTTGATATATAGGGCGGAATTCATAGACGTTCCTCAAGGTAAGAAATGTCTCATCTTAGTTGAGAATTTCCTCATCTCAATGTAAGGTGTCGTTATTCATAGAGAAATTTGTTCCTGCTGAGGTCGACCTCAGCTCAAACTCACTTGAGGAGCCCTTTGAGTCAGGATTGGCAGGCCTGGGGGTATACTGTTACAACAGTCCCGTACTGTTATACCAGTCGCGTAGGTTTCAACAGATCGCCCAGGCGCATTTTGCGACAACGTTTTCGGTGCAGTAGTGGTAGAGTTTTGTTTTGTTTTGTTTTCCTCGGCACGAATTCGCGTTGACATGGGTGAGAAATCCAATCGAATTTTCTTCACGGAGGAAGAAAGAAGTTACGTGAGGACTTTGGTCCTCGCAAATAAAGATGTCATCGAAAACAAGCGGAGCGACGCCGTCACCCATGGAAAAGAAGCGGTGCTGGGATGAAATCACAGAAATGTTCAACAGCTCGGGGAATAATTATAATAATAATAATTATGTATTAATACACCTATGTGATCGCGACGGAAGTCGACGACTCGGATCGGCCTCAAAATTTGACATTATCCGTTTCCAGAGGTGACATTTTGAAAAAATACTTGGTTTACCATCTAGTTGTGCCCGCAAGGTTTTCAGTCCGATCGCCCAAACCCGTGGGGCTAAAATATTGGGGCTACGGGAGGGTTTATTTGAAGGCTTTGGGGTATGGGATCGAGTTAGGTGTCGTTTTCGAAGTATTTTTGGACGTAGAATCCATTTTTTGGGGTCCCGCAACGATCCAATTCCACTGTTGCGATCTATAGGACTTTCATGGGGCTACAAATGAGATTTTTGATGGATCCCAAAGGTCAAATATTTTTCAAGTAAAAAACAAAGAAAATGTTGAAAACAATTTTTTGAAAAAAAAGTCAAAAAAAAAAAATTTTTTTTTTTGAAATACCTACATACTTACCTACCTATAAAAATTTTTAATTTTTTTTTTTGTCGAGAGAATTAAATTTCTGCACAAGTGACCTATATTAAAGAATAATAAACCCTTGTGTAAAATTTGCAGCGGTTTAAATAAAATTACCTAAATTATTATTAAGTTATTTACCTTTCTCAATGTGTCGTCGGTCATATAATTTACGCACACATATTAATATTATGCATCATAATAACATATTATGTTATTCAGTTTGTTAACTATTATAATATTGTTAAATAATATTTAATATGACATTGTGTGCAAATAAAGCCACAGACGATTAGATAATATCTAATCGTCTGTGGCTTTATTTGCACAAAAAATTTAATGTTTTTCGAGTAAAAGATACATAATTTTTGAAAAAAAAAAATCCCCCCCCCCCACCAATTTTTTTTTTGAAATATAAAAATCCAAAAAAAAAAAATTTTTTTTATTGACAGAATTAGGTAAATTTCTGTACGAGTAACCTATATCAAAGAATAATAAACCCTTGTGTAAAATTTGCAGCGTTTTTTTAAAGGCTTTTAGCTATGGGATCGAGTGAGGTGTCGTTTTCGAAGTATTTTTGGACGCTGAATTCATTTTTGGAGGTCCCTGAACGATCAGATTTCACTGCGGGGATCTATAAGGCTTTCATGGGGCTAAAAATAGGATTTTTGAAGGATTCCAGGTCAAATATTTTCCGAGCGAAGAAAAATTTAGCGAGGAGAGAATAAAATTCCCAAGCGCCCAACTAACCTTCGACGGCACCTTATCGACTTCTAACCGGCACCTTACCTAACACCTTACCGACATCTGAAGTAGCTACAGCTCGCAGAGAGAATAGGACGCATTATCGACCCTATAAGGTCGAAGACACACCAGACGCCCTCCAAGGTCCCTACAGTTGCATAGGCCTAACATACCGCGCAGGGGCCAGCCCCTATAAGGTCTACGAATCGTTCGAATTAAATTCGCCGACCGTCGGAATTCGTTCTTTCGGGATTTAGTATTAAAATTCGAAAATTCGGATCGCTAATTTGTATACAGAGGAACCAAAAACAACAAAGATATGGATATTTGCGCGGATTTGCGCTCAACGTACTTATTGGACGTAAAATTAAGGAGTTCCCATTCAAAATAAGAAAGTTGGGCGCAAATGCGCCCATTTGAGCGCATTATTGGTGGATCTCTACACGCACATTTTCTTGTCCTGCGGAAATAATACTTTTGGTTTATTATTCTTGGAATAATACACCTATGTTTTCGCGACGGGGGTCGACGACTCCGATCGGGCTCAAAATTTAACATTATCCGTTTCAAGAGGTCTACATTCTAAATCCGAAATGTCCGTCCGCCGTCCGCAGTCCGCCGTCCGCCGTCCAGGCCGTTTTGGGCAGTAGGAATTTTTTTTAAAATCTGAAATTTTGACAAAATACATGGTTTACCATCTAGTTGTGCCCGCAAGGTTTTCAGTCCGATCGCCCAAACCCGTGGGGCGCTATGGGGCTATAATGGGGCTACGTGAGAGTTTTTTTGAAGGCTTTTAGCTATGGGATCGAGTTAGGTGTTGTTTTCGAAGTATTTTTGGACGTAGAATCCATTTTTTGGGGTCCCGGAACGATCCGATTTCACTGTGGCGATCTATAGGGCTTTCATGGGGCTAAAAATGGGAATTTTGAAGGATCCCAGGATGTTAAATTTTTTCTAGTAAAAAATACAGAATTTTTGAAAAAACACATTTTTGAACGAGAAAATCCAAAAAAAGTTTTTTCGAGATAAAAATCCAAAAAAAAAAAAATTTTTGAATTTTTTCATTGGCAGAATTAAAATCTGCACAAGTAACCTATATCGAAGAATAATAAACCCTTGTGTAAAATTTGCAGCGTTTTTTTATTTTAGATGATAGGGTTACCTTCAAAAGTCTTAGATTTGCATAATACGCTCAATCTCTCTAAGAATGATCGGTGTCAGGGTGTGTGTGTGTGTATGTATGTGTCCCTTTCACGGCCAAACTGTTGGACGGATTTTGATGCGGTTTTTTGCAAAATGATCGGGATAGCACGGGGAAGGTTTTAGGCTATTCAAACGGGTTCGAACGGCGGCCGTTCTGGCTGAAACCTGAGTACTTCACGACGGAAGTTGTTTACATCCTTGGCGCATCTTAGGGAATTTTATGCTTCACTACGAGAAACCTACAAGCGTTGTTACTATGAAAAGAATCAAGAATTTTTTATTTTTATTTGCCAAAGCCAAATAATGACAGAGCAAAAGTTGACGGGTTGCCACGGGTGCATCGTTGATAGGTGATTGGCGGGAATTTGATGTTTCGTGCGAAGCACAGGTGTCCCAGCTAGCATTGTATAAAAACTTGTCGGCTAGAATGTGTTTTAACACAAGTGGTAAAATGTGATCAGTTTTCAACGCGCTCTAGCTTCTGTTCTACTGGGTCTACAATCAAAGTTGACAGATGAATTTTATAGGAAATGTAATGCTCTGGCACTTTTATAAACGTGGCTCTTGCTGCAGGACGTAAAATTTCGGACTTATACTAAAAAAAACTGAAAAAAGCGCGGAAATGTTAACAAAAACGCACATTTTCCTGTCCTGCAGGCCCTTTTACGTGATGAAACGCTTCATACAAACGTTACATATTGGGTTTGATGTGAAATTTAATAAGCTTCCACGTGAAAAAAAATTAAATTGGCTCAGTTTATGAGCTACAGCCAAAAACGTAGCGAAAAACGAGGTGTGTTGGTACGTTTCGGTGAGTTTTCGTATCACATGTTGTGGCAAC
Source organism: Pilophorus perplexus (assembly GCA_955831195.1). Taxonomy (NCBI): domain Eukaryota; kingdom Metazoa; phylum Arthropoda; class Insecta; order Hemiptera; family Miridae; genus Pilophorus; species Pilophorus perplexus. The sequence continues at coordinate 48,709,962 of OY037009.1, forward strand.
TCTGCCCGCCATCCCTACGACTAACTTTGTGTGCCTATCCTACGGTAAATTTAACGCTCTACTACTTTCATTACGTAACATGTTTCGATCCTACCGGCCATTTTGAAGGTACAGCTGTTTCAAGTGCGAAAAAGTGATTTTTTCGACAAACTAAAATAATCGCCCTATTTCAAATTGCTCCAGCTCCTGTTCTGCTGGGTCTACAATCATTTTTGACCGGTGAATTTTATAAAGAATTTAATGCTCTTCCCGTTTGACACCGGTGACTTTTGTCGTACGACGCATAGTTTTGGGGTTATAAGCGAAAAACTGAAACAAGTGCAACGATTTTGGAGTTGTTTTTTTTTTCGCGAATATTTGTTGGAACTCTTCAGATTCGGATTCAGCACCCCATAAAACATAGAATAAGACCAACAAATCCAACCTTATGTTTTTCCAAGTCCTGATGCGCGTTGACTGGACCATATTAAATATGCAAATTTTGTAAATTAACTGCCGAAATTCGGCGGCATTCGCCGCTATCGGCCGCCTCTCATCTTCGCGTGCAAATCTCACCCGGAAAGGTCTAATGAGCTTTACAGCCGAAATAAAAGAAACACCCTGAGCCACAAATCTCTTCCCTAACAACCACTCGAGCCCTCACAAACGACTTGTTCAAAATAAAAATAAATAAAAAACCTTAAAACGCCGTTAAAACTGAGAAGGGAAAAAAATTCGAACAAAAGGCGGGAGGGGTGTTCAAGCTCGATAAGGGCCCCGACTATCTTAATTGTGTAGTATAATTTTGTTTGTTTGTTGGAAACGTTGCGTGATGGCAAAAATATACGCCTCGAAGGTGGTTCAGTATAACGCGATTAAAAAAAGACGGATAAAATGTTTGAGGTAGGGTTTTGACTCGCACGACAAGTTGGACTGAAGCTGAAAGCTTATCTGGGTGAGCTTGACACATCAGAGGTTGCCAAAATGTTAATCAATTTTCGCTTGTCTTTTTGATAGTTTGAAACCAAAATGTCGTACGGAAATGGGAAATTGTCAGGAATTTAAAGACGTTAATCGGGCTTTATGTCTGATTTAAAACTGGCTGAACCCAAATTTGAAATCGGATTTTCAAAAATCCGTCATCCTGTATTTCTTTAAGGAAAAAATATAATAGAAGTGGCGAAGGGAGTTGAAATATAGGTTAGGGGCCTATTATAGGGCCTGGGCGGAACAAGATTCAAAATCATGGCGGTAAGTTTACTTTTTCTTGCACTTCTACAGCGTGGCCAACGCAACCAAAAATTTTCGTCTTTCTTATTGGAAAGATAACAATTCTTCGTCTACGAACCGCACGTCGAAATCGGGTTTTCATAATCGGCCACGTGGTTCAATTCCCACAAAAATCCTGGATTTCCTTTCCCCCTCTTTTAACGACCTAAGTTGTCTCAAGTCCGCCTCCTGTAATTGATACATCAGGATCATCCTGGGAAGTCCGCCAGGTGGCGTTTTAATTGAACTCCGGCATGGTTTTCCCCCCACCTCACACTTTTTCCCACCGGGGTTTTGAGATTTGATTAATTCTTTTCTCTCTCCCCCCCCTTTTTTTTATACAACTTTCAATCTTCACCCTCCATTTCCCGATAGGGCGTTTACCTGATAATAAGACCTCCATCAATAACCGCCGACGTTTTCGTGGGAAGGTGTCATATTTGCCCCCAAATCGGTCTTCGTTTCTTGAAAGTAAAACCCCCACTTTCCATAGGTTAGTAGGACGGCAAAAAAAGTTGGCCAAAGAAGAACATTTACCTAGAATGAATATGAAGATGACTGCTTCAGTAAATTTATTAAAGCCTCAACACGAAATGGAAATTCATCTTATTTGTTAATCCTTATTCAGATGTTCTTCCGGTAATCCTGTATTTCTCTAACGAAGAGAAAAATCATATTAAAGCTTAATTAAAAAGCTCATTTAATAGTTTGTGAGGCTTTTGAGAACTCCCAACTATAGGTCTCACACAAGAATATTGCGCGCCGACAGTGCAGTCTGCAGACCATGGTGGCCGCACATTTTCCTGTCCTGCAGGTCTTTTTACGTGATCAAACTTGTCCATCCCCGAACGGCAGCCAAAACATTTCCAATTTGCTTTGTTAGTTTTATTCAACTTTCGAAAATTGTTCTCTGTGAAGCCCGCACATCCGAAATGAAAAGGGCCAGAACAAAATACGCAAGAAATTTTATCCTCACCAAATACAGGCTCAGAGCACTTGCTACAGCTCATTTCGGCTGATTACTGCATCCAATTCCTGCGGAATTTGTGATTTTGAAGCACAATGCTTTCACTACCGGCTTTTGCTACCGTAGGCTCGGGAGCAAAAAATCACAACTCTCAGAACGAACCTATTGGATTTTGTGTTTTATGCTATGCTGCACAGGTGTGGGGGTTTCAGGAGTATCTGTCATGGAAAGGGTTCTACTATTGTTTGTGAAGAGGATATTTCATTTACCTCAATACGCGCCGGATTACTTGCTGCATTTGGAGACCGGGCTGGAGACGATCTCTGCATACACTCTGCGCCTTCACCTGCAGTACATTGTGAGGGTCGCGGGAATGCGTGAATCACGGCTACCAAGGATTGTCGCCAAGGAGCTCATCGGGGCTGGATTGTGCTGGGCTGGCAATTGGAGAGCTTTGGCGGTTCAGTGTCAGGTCGCGGATAATTTGTCCTCCTTTGACGCTGCTATTCTGAGGACTGATGCTGACTTGCTGCTGCGGGGCTTCATTGATCGGAGGTGGGCGCACTTCAGACGGAGTATGCAGGAGTCGGAGTTTTTCACTCTTTACAGGGAGCTGGACTCGGGTGTCAAGTGTGCCAGCCTTGTTGCGGACTCTCCCCCGGTGTCCCTTGCGGCGTTGCGGTGGATCTTCAAGGTCCGAGCCGAGCTTCTGGCGCTCAATGCCAGACCATACGTCTCCGCCGCCGGGAGGAGTGCTCCATGTGCAATCGGCGCGAGAGGGAGGACACTTACCATTTTTTGTGTGTGTGCCCGGTGTTGTCGGAGTTCCGTCTTGCGGCATTCGGCCGGTCACAGCTGACCAGGGAGACGGCTCTGGGAGTTCTGAATGGTCCTGAGTGGGGCCCGCTTGTGCAGTTCTGCAGGTTGGCTTGGCGTTATAGGACGTTTTTGGTGCAGGAGTTCAACTTCTGAAGCCTTCCTGTTGTTTAGTCCTCCCGCCTTGGGGGATTTCCGATCCATCGTGAATTTTTGTTTTTTCTCTCTTCTTTTTTTTGTTTAAAAACTAGATGTGTACTAGAGTCAAACCTCCAGCAGACGGTTAATCTAACCATTGCTGTTTTGTTTATTTTCATAATTTAATTTGATATAATTCTAGTTTTTTTGTTAATAAACAATTTATCTATCTATCTATCTATTCGATTTTGTGTTGGCAAACATCCTGCGGTCTCTCGCGATCTTTCAAGTTTTCCCCGTCTTCTTTTTCCACCCACCTGTGGATCACGGTATAACCTTCCACAGAGTTAGACACACTTCAGGGTTTTTTTCCGCACAACAACACACGTGCCCCCCCCCCCCCCCCGGTCGAACATAGTGGGGAAAGTGTTTTTACGACAAACTCGATTTCCCCCACGTTCCTAACAGTCTTTCAAATCTGGTTTACCTTCGGCGTGATTCTATTTTCGCTTATTCACGCCAAACGCTCATAAAAAAAAAGTCCCGTCGGCAACTTCAAACCTCCACATCCCCCTCGACGCGGTTTTGAATACAGTATGAAGCGAAAAGTCTCTCCAAAACCATTTTAACGCGTTCTTTCGTCGCTTACGAATTATATTCGCGTCTCGTCGTGAAATCGTTGAATCACGTAAAAAAAATCTAGCTACTTAGCAGCAGGCGCGACTGGTGATGGCCAAACAAGGGGGTGCAATCACGAATTCGTGATTATATTTTATGAAAATATTATTGCACCTAATACAGTTTGAAAAAAGTAGGTACTATCAAGATTTGCTATAGTTCATGCATTTATTTATTTATTCGTTCATAAATTCCAATTAACTATTACCTACCAGTTTCCTTTCGTTTCAAAATACATTTCATGGGGTTGGCCGTCCCATGTCGCGAATGGCACACTTCTCACTCACGCCTAATCGGGAAAACTTCCTCAAGAAGAAATCAATTCATCAAACGCTTTATGAAATTAACAATGAAACGAAAGAATAAAAAACTTATAAATGAGACAAACGCAGATCACGGAGTTCAGAAAACACTTCCCAAAAAACATGGAAGCTCACAAAACCTCTAATGCCATCCCCTCAACCAGTGCTGCAGCTTCTGGTAAAAAATACGCAGTTTCCCCACAAAGGTGGGAAAACTGAAAAAATCAGAAACCTTGGTCGATCAAAATTTTATGATTTCATACCGTACAAAGTAATATATCAACACCAAAAAGTGTTCAAAATATTCCAAAAGTAAGCCCCTATTTTTTCCATGATTTGGGTCAGATTTGATCCTGAATAAGTCGCTCATTCCAAACGAAAATTCCCTGCCCATGAACAAAGACTGCCAACGTTGGCAGTGTACACTGAACGTGGTGGTGATTTATCATCTGGTGATAAAAGTTGGCCAATCACAGGAAGGGTGTGCAGTCCCCGAATCTGCACCACATTTCGTAATTTCTGCCTTCACACTTAGTTCGTTTTTCCATAAGGTCCATGCAAAAAATCGTCTCAAGAGGTGCAGTGCTCTCAAAAATGGAGGATGAATCCGTTATCATTGTACTATCAACACAGGCTTTTCAGACATTCCGCGAACTATGTAAGGTCTATAATTTGGTTGTAGACCTTACGTAGATATTCGAGCCAAGGAGTTTTGATTCATTTTTAGGTAGGTAACTAGTTAGGAAGGTAATAGGTAGCCCCCCCCCCCTCACACCCTTCTGCATCGAGGGGGTGCAGTTGCGACGCTGCCTCCCTCACGAGTCGCGCCTGCTTAGCAGTCATCTCTACACTCATGAGAGCGCAGCAAACTTTGACGGCAAACTTCTTTTTTTTTTCAAGTGGAAGTATATTATTAATTTCCCATCAAACCCAATATGTAACGTTTGGTTGATCACTAACAATTGACTTCCATTCCTTCCTGTCACGAACGAATGCACCCCCCCCCCCCAGGTCTGTAGTCTTCTGCGTGGTCCGCGAACTTGCTCCCAGGAGCGCCCTTCACTGACCGAAGCGTGACATAATGTGCTTCCTCATCTAAAACTAGGTAACTAAACTCTAACTACTAAAACTCGACTAAAACTGTTTGAACCGGTAGATTAGTTTGCGTCAGAAGGGTCAAAATTCGCGATTTACATTACCACTGGAGCGCTGAAGTCGTTTTCCAAAATGGCCGTCCATTCACGGCAAGTTGCCTCAATCTCAAGAGGCAATTTGGAGAATTTCAACACAAAATCGCTCATGAATACTTTTTGGCACTCACAAGCTCAATGGAGGCATGATAAATCGAAAACTAGATAATCTGACGACAAGAAGAAAAATAAGGAATCTGTCATCCCTCTTATAGCAGCTCTGAGAAAATAATACTAATCTTTCCTTCCTCTACTTTTGTTTCCCAAGGTAAGATGCTAAGATTAACTACAATATTCAAATTTGCAAACTGCAATGAATTTTGGCGAGGGGGAGGCATAAATTAAATGCTGGTCACATAATATGTGACATTGTATCTTGACTGAAATTCGACAAAAACTCATATTCGGCCTGAGGTGGACATGTTCAGTTTTGAAAGATACCTCCTCAACTAACCTCCAAGGATTCTTCAAAAATCCCATTTTTAGCCCCATGAAAGCTCTATAGATTCCCAAAGTGAAATCGGATCGTTCTGGGATCCACAAAAATGGATTCTACGTCCAAAAATACTACGAAAACTTCGAAAACGACACCTAACTCGATCCCATACCCCAAAGCCTTAAAAAAAACCCACCCGTAGCCCCATAGCGCCCCACGGGTTTGGGCGATCGGACTGAAAACCATGCGGGCACAACTAGATGGTAAACCAAGTATTTTGTCAAAATTTCAGATTTTTTAAAAAATTCCTACTGCCCAAAACGGCCTGGACGGCGGACGGCGGACGGCGGACGGACATTTCGGATTTTGAATGTAGACCTCTTGAAACGGATAATGTCAAATTTTGAGGCCGATCGGAGTCGTCGACCCCCGTCGCGAAAACATAGGTGTATTATTCCAAGAATAATAAACCAAAAAGAGAAGTGCTACCACTCGGAAAGGAAAAACGTGAGGGAGCGGGGAAATTTCGAGCAGCGAGTAGTTCGATTTCCGCCACCAGAATGCAGTATCGGAGCGTAATATTCTTGTAGCGTTGACCCCTACATTACCTCACGCCAGTTTTGACTTTCCCTAAAGAAATCCAATTTAACTCTGAAAAGGTGTGTCATCAGTCACATCAAAACACGGCCGTCCGGGCACTTCCCCTCTTTCTACCTCCGCCACGAAAAGAAAAAGCTCGACGTGTCCGAGGGATCTCTCCCCGCTAGGGCTAATTTTTCTCCCTCGTTGTGTCAACGTTTTCCCTTCCCCGGCGATATAACAAGGGAGAAACTCTTGGGAGGGCATTAACAGTTGGATTTTCTTGCGGCTTCGAGGGTGAAACGAGTTGATCCAAGCAATTAGTTCTCCACACCAAACGGTCCCCCTCCTCCTCCTCGCACTCGTCGTTAATCTCTTTCATTCGACGGGACTTGACAATTTAAGGACAATATCCACAGAAACAGATGGGCGGAGTTTCCTCCCTTTGGTGATTTATCGGCTGGGAAGAAATTCGCTGGGGTTGCCTTGCCGGGTGAGTTATTGAGAGCACATTCGGAATTTGACTGATACAAAATCTGATATTAAAAAAAAAAAAAGCTTGAGAAAATAACGTGAAGCACGTCGTCCATTCGGCAACCGAAATTACCGTCGGACCCAAACGATCCGAGTGTTTACAGAGGGAAAAGGGGGTCCATTAAAATTAATTGGCTGTGTTATGATTTGATCGCCGGGGCCGGAATTCCTCGCTTGGGTCCCTTTTGCCATAATTTCCAAACATCCCTTTTCCCCGGTCCCTTAATTCTCTTCGATTACCGGAATAACTGCTGTTTTAGGATTGGCTCGTCGTTCCGAAGTTGTTTTCAAAGTGGAGTGATGGCTCAATACAAAGGGATGGATGTTTCGAATAAATTGGCCATTTGTGAGAGGTGAATAAAGTAAAAACGTTGGTAATTTTACATAAGGGTTTGTTATTCTTTGAAGTGGTTAAATTGTGCAAAAATTAATTTTATGTCAATAAAAATTAGTTTAAAATACTGCAAATTTTACACTAGGGTTTATTATTCTTTGATATAGGTTACTTGAATGAAAAAATGTCTGTCAATGAAAAAATTTTTGAAAAACATTTTTTTGTGGATTTTTATTTAAAAAAAAAAATTGGATTTTGGTTTATTATTCTTGGAATAATACACCTATGTTTTCGCGACGGGGGTCGACGACTCCGATCGGCCTCAAAATTTTACATCCGTTTCAAGAGGTCTACATTCAAAATCCGAAATGTCCGTCCGCCGTCCGGGCCGTTTTGGGCAGTAGGAATTTTTTTAAAAATCTGAAATTTTGACAAAATACTTGGTTTACCATCTAGTTGTGCCCGCAAGGTTTTCAGCCTGATCGCCCAAACCCGTGGGGCGCTACGGGGCTATAATGGGGCTACGGGAGGGTTTTTTGAAGGCTTTTAGCTGTGGGATCGAGTTAGGTGTCGTTTTTGAAGTATTTTTGGACGTAGAATCCATTTTTTGGGGTCCCGGAACGATCCGATTTCACTGGGGCGATCTTTAGGGCTTTCATGGGGCTAAAAATGGGATTTTTGAAGGATCCCAGGATGTTAAATATTTTTCGAGTAAAAAATACAGAATTTTTGAAAAAACACATTTTTGAACAAAAAAATCAAAAAAAATGTTTTGAGACAAAAATCCAAAAAAAAAAAATTAGTTTTTAATTTTTTTACTGACAATTTAATTTCTGCACAAGTAATGTATATCAAAGAATAATAAGCCCTTGTGTAAAATTTGCAGCGTTTTTTGAAGGCTTTCAGCTATGGGATATTCGTCGTTTTCGAAGTATTTTTGGACGTAGAATCCATTTTTAGGGGTCCCGGAACGATCCGATTTCACTGGGGCGATCTTTAGGGCTTTCATGGGGCTAAAAATAGGATTTTTGAAGGATCCCAGGATGTTAAAAATTTTTCTAGTAAAAAATAAAGAATTTTTGAAAAAAAAATCCAAAAAAAAAAATTTTTTTTTGAGATAAAAATTCAAAAAAATTATTTATTTTTTTTAAATTTTTTCATTGACAGAATTAAATTTCTGCACAAGTAACGTATATCAAAGAATAATAAACCCTTGTGTAAAATTTGCAGCGTTTTTTTTTTTTTTTTTTTTTTTTTGTGGGGAAAGCAATAATTGCTTTGTAACAACATAATTATTATGTACCTGCTCGTCGGAAATATCGGGATGAGGATCCAACGAAAAATCTCACTCTTTCGCCGAGCTTTCGAAATATTATAATTTCTTCCTCAGGGATCAGAATGAAGCTATCGTGTAGATTCGACAACGACGTCAGTTACGAAAGGTAAGAGCCAGGACGCACCAACAATAATTGTATAATCAGAAATTAAATTTAACATCATTGATAGTGCAGGAGCGTCATTTATGACGCAGAAGAACTTGACAAGTTCTGACATTCTGAGTCCTGAGGAAGAAATTATAATATTTCGAAAGCTCGGTAAAAGAGAGATTTTACGTTGGATCCTAATCCCAATATTTCCGATGAGTTAATAAATTCTACAATGGGGAAATTGCATAAACTTACGATTTTATATTAAACCCTACCGTTGTATTGTAGGACCGAAGCATATGTTATAGAAACACTGAAATCAGTTTTGTTTTTTTTTTTATTGTTGGAGGAGAGAAGAGCAAAAAACGAGTAGTGCAGTTCGAATTTTCGCGGGTCTGTCCGGGAGGCTGACTTGACCAATCTACGTCACAAACAAGGCAAAGCTCTCACTTGGGGCGCTAGTGTCTACAGCTTGTAGAAGGAATTTACGAAGGTTTATCATTTGATATAGTGAATAAATAATTCAGAATATATTATAGGTACCTACTTATAGTTTAACGTCTTATTACATCAGATTGACGGTGATTCGATAGCGTTCGTTGTGATGGGCTGTCAGATGACAACACTGGTAACACAATCGGAGACATTAGACCAAACGACGTCACTGACCCAGCTGATCGATTCTACTCCCGCATATTTTCAAACGTCACCACTTTCTCTAAATCATAATAATTTTCTGGAAGCGATTCCAGACGGCTGACTGTCGTTTTTGTTATTCTCGTAGGATGTACTTTCGAAAAAAAAAAAAAAAAAAAAATTGAAAAAAATGCATGCAACTTCCCCATTATGTTCCTACATTTAAGAAAAATTCCGAATAACTCCATTTAGACAGATTGGACATCTTTTAATTTCCCCCTCTTTCAAGCCAGAGGCTTTCACTACTATAATAACATAACCACATACAAGGGACACAATATACTGTGGATTGACTGTTGTGGTTTCGCTACTAAAGGACCTCGGAACGATCAACACCCCCAAAGAATAGGACCTTACCAAATAAGCCGTGAATGCCGCCGAGGTGTTTTTCTCCTCGATAAACATACCTGGAACAAGAGACAAATTAATTAATCACCGAACAAAAGAACTCGCTCGAGGGAACATGCAAATTAGCGTTGTAAGTACACAAGACAAAGATTGACCAATTACAGAGGGCTAAAAGAGGGATTCGCGGGGGGGGGGGGCATTCCTGAGCCAGCAGGAGGTACACACGAGGCTCTTCCAGGCTGTGGAAAAGGCGGATTCAGGTGAAATTTAATCCGGCAGGCCCGGCGTAGATTAAAGGCCTCGCTTGCAGTGAAAAGTCTCTTTTCTCGTTTTCTTCTCGTAAACTTGACGAAAATTATTTCAACGGGTGTTCCTGGCGGTTCCCTCTCCCAATAATGGGGAACAAATGCAAACAACTGACCCTTAATACGGGTTATTACAATGGATCCAACCCCCATAGAAAGTTTAGGGGGAGACCGAGAAAAAAAAAAAAAAAAAAAAAAAATCGTTGAATTAATTATGCGCTACGGAGCTGTGAATACATTTACATGACAAAGAAAAGATAAACCTGGCTTAGACTGACCAACAACGAAAGGCCGAAACTGGGCGGAAGATTTAGGAAAACGTGGAGGTAAAATTTATGGAAATCAGAAGCCCATATTTCAGAATCAGTGAGTGTTGAAGGAGCAAGAAAAGCTCATTTTTGGAAAAACAACAAGAATTCATAAACGAAGAAGTAGTTAAAACTTTTACTTTCCCGAAATGTTAATCAATTTTAACTGAGACGTATGCATAAGGCTCAATTAAAATTGTCTAATATTTCGGGAAATACACAACAAATACATATACATAGTATATATAAGTTACGCCCAAATTGTGAAATCGCCCAATTCACGAAATGAGCAGAAAAGGTCCCAATTCATGAAATGAGCAATCAATCCCTCTGCCTATTACATGAAATGAGCAGTAGATTTAGTCATTTTTCCGCGATTTAGGCAGATTACTTTCGCCCATTACATGACATGAGCATGCTTCCTTTTTCGATGTTTTTCCAACACTAATTAATTAATTAATTAACTAATTAATTAATTATTAAAAATATGAGAAATTTTGACAGGCATGTAATAGATTCACGAGAGGCTAAAGATGACGTGGTCGAGGCCAATAAGGAGAGTTAGGTCACTGCCCGCCGCAAAGTGGTCTCAGGGTGGCAAAAACCCTCATTTTTCAACTTGATTGTTGGTTCAATTTGAATTTACAATAGTACATTCCACGGTTTTATTAGTGAAACCAACGATGTTACAGCGTTACACAAGCTTGAAAAGACGGAAAAAACGCCCATTTTCCAAAAATTTATGTCAAAGAAAACGTAGGGAAGTGGAGCGCTTCATGTTAAAAACGAAAAATCCTTGTATTTATTTCAAGTTCATAAACTAAATTCATATGTCTACATATTATGTAGAGAAACATTATATTTACTAATATTTCAAGGCAGTTTCAGCTTGTGTTTTTGAATAAAATATCGAAAAATACCACCTTTTTACATTTCAAAAGTCAAGGAAACACCGTGCGCAAAGGTGCGCCAATGTGCGGTAGGTCTAGAAACACTCAGTAGGGCCTTTTGAAAAAAGAAACGATTCAAAGGCTGATTTTCACGTACAACCAAGCCGTTTCTAGGAAAGGGGGGGGGGTGATGGTGGTGGGGACTAAAGACATAAAATGTCCCAATGTGTTGCAGACTCGTATGCAAGCGTTCGTTTTGTTTATGTGCCAAAGCAAAGACATAAAATGTCAAAACCCCAAAACTGTAACTGCCCTGCCTACAAGAGTTGAATGAAACATAAACAAAAATTTGCAGCGCTTTGACATTGTTTATGTTTTGGCTTCCATTTGCGGTGAGATAATTGTAAAACCGAAGTGATGAACTTCGGTGAAAAAGCACCGCAGAGCACTGCAGAGCACCAATGAGCACTGCAGAGCACCGAAGAGCACTGCAGAGGACAGTAGAGCACCAAAGAGCACCAAAGAGAACTGGAGAGCACTGAAGAGCACGAGAGCACAAAGCCGATCTTCAAGTAGCGTATTTATTCCTGAAATTTCCCCTGTTGTAGCGAGCGGTTTTTCTGCTCATTTCGTGAATTGGGCGATTTCACAATTTGGGCGTAACATATATATTAGTGGTTTAATCTGTGCCCGACGGCCAGGCCTTCATTGAGGATGCATCGTCTGTGGAAGCTGAGCTGGCAGGAATGATCCCGACGCCCAGATCCGCTGGCCAGGCATTCATTGTCGACAAGTCGGTTGTGGGAAGCTGCAACGGTGGATTTGGGTCAGGCCGTCTTTGGCGACAAATCGCTTGAGGCAGCTGCAACAATTTCAGTTCTGCTAAGAACCCAAGACGAACTGATACCTGATGCATATCGTGTTGGGTATCAGCATCTCCTCGCAACGTCACAGTGCCTGACATTTCACGCGTGACGAGTGCGGGTCTTTGCTTGTGGCTGCATCTTCTGCTAGGCCTACGACAATTCGGACGACGCCCTAGCTAGAAATGTTCCCACGCTCACGCCACTGGCCTTCTTCCGCTAAACGCACAACACAAAATCTAATGACTTTAAATTGCAATTTAGGAAAAGAAATTCTTGTTAGTTCAAGAATCCGTTTTACAGCACTTCATAGTTTTAATTTAATTTCATAGCCAAAGCTACAATCAGCAGCGGAAAAATTAAAAGGCTGCAAATTAGACTTGCCAGCCACACACCAAATTTACGCCACCAAATAAATTGATTGAGGCGTAGTTTAAATTATCGAATTCCGGGTGATTTGTGGGGGTTTTGTGTGTCCCACGCTCAGAATTCAGTAATACATTACGTATGCTAAGTGGTAAATTATTGGTTGCAGTGGACGATTCAGTGTTTCATGCCATTTGGAAATGCATCAAGAAGCCATCAGATAGTCCGTTTTGTTACCCTCCCGAATATAAATTAACCGTTGAACAGCACTTGATATTCTGATAACAGTCGACGTGATTACTGCGGTTGTGTGGGGAGTCGAAGGGCCTTCAGGGATGGGGGGATTTCCACCAGATATATGGACATGGCACGCGGCCTATAAATCCAGGGAGTTGTTTCCGTTGAGCCCTCTCACCTATGATATCAGCCTCTGGTTCCTTGATATATCGCTTTTCCGGATGAGGAAGTTTGAAATGGGAGGAAATGGAACTGACGCGGTAACCTTCGACTTGAACCCAAAATGGTCGTCTGAAATGACAACTTTTCCGCTGCCCCACAAAACGACGTCCGTAACTTTTATCGGTTGTCACCTCCAATATCCCCGAAGTTTCCCGAAACCCCAAGAAATTTGACGCCGTCCCGTTTCATAATTTATACAGGGCGAAATCGGGGTCGAAAAAGTTGTGACAAGTTTCCCTCCCAACTTTTCACTGCCCAAGTTTTTCGACTTCGGCCCTTTATTATCGAATCCCGTCATCCCAAGTTTTACACCAGAAAACGTCGGATCAGCTTGACATCGTCAACTTTTCTTGACAGCAGAGATTTGGTACGTAAAACCCGTTGGTGATTGATTGGTTACAATGGATACAACCAGTGGCGAAGAGAAGAAGAAGAAAGGGAAGGTTGATAAACAATGTAAACAAAGAATAAAAATCCGAAAACTTCAATTTGGGTGCATTAGGCTTAAAACTTATCACCTAGCTTGTACGCACAGGCACTTACTTCATCAGTCATAAATCTCGATGCCACAAACATCGTCGTCAACAAGAAGAAACACAAGTGCCTGTGAGTGATAAGTGATAAGGTGATAAGTTTTAGGTTAAAGTAGGGATGTAGCCTAATGCCTGGTTGTAAAGTTGCTAGATGCCCTGATGATGGAAGCTGTTACGCTTTTGAAACTTCGGCATTTGTAGTAAAGGAGTTGAAGGAAGAATACGGCCTAAAATTTAATGAACTCTCCCCGGGAATTCGTTTTCCCATATTGTGTAGTTTTTATTTTCTTGAAAAACAGGTATACTGATTTTTGCGTTTTTTTTTTCTTTTTCTGTGGGAGGGGGGGGGGGGGGGATATTATGTCTATAGTGAAGTGAATTAGGTATTCAAGAGCACATTTTTTTATGTATGTATGAGTGAGTACGTAGTAAAATTTTCCCTTCGTGAGAGAAGTGATTGTAAAACATCTTGCAGACTCGTTTGCAACCACAGGAGACCATTTTCATGTCTTCGTATTATTATTGTTGACCATGTTCGTGTTTGTTGTTGACCAGGAGACGCTACTTAGTTACAAATTTTCTTGATGCAATATCTTTACACTAAAAGTTTACTGGTTGCCACGGGTTTCGGTAACACTTTTAGTTTATGGGTTGCCACGGGTTTTGGTAACACTTTTAGTTTACGGGTTTCGGTAACACTTTTAGTTTACGGGTTGCCACGGGTTTCGGTAACGCTTTTTTCGGTTGTGTGCCAAAGTAAAGACATGAAAATGTCAATAAACAAGTTTAATTGCATTAGATCGCATAACTATGTTGACGGGAACTCCATTGACAACATCCTCCTCCTCAACCGAGTCCCGAAAATTGAATTCCGTGGCATTGAAGAAATATTTCTGAGGAGGAAAAAAAAACCAGTTGATGTAAAGTTGAAGTAAAAAACCTTTCTAAATTACGATATAGGGTACCTATCACACCTTTTACTGTATACATAATCACCTTGCAGACTCGTCTGCAACCACAGGAGACCATTTTCATGTCTTCGTATTATTATTGTTGACCATGTTCGTGTTTGTTGTTGACCAGGAGACGCTACTTAGTTACAAATTTTCTTGATGCGATATCATTACACTAAAGGTTTACTGGTTGCCACGGGTTTCGGTAACGCTTCAAAAAGTAACACTTTTAGTTTACAGGTTGCCACGGGTTTCGGTAACGCTTTTAGTTTACGGGTTGCCACGGGTTTCGGTAACGCTTTTTAGCGCAACCTTTCCCTCAAAAAATGGAAAGGTGCGCTCCTCCTCGTTTTTTTTTTTTTTCACAGCATCACGCCCGAGCGGCTCAACAGATTTTCATGAGGGTGGTCTCATTGTATCAGCGAGTTCGGGGGGTGGTTATAGGCTACCTTGATTTTTCCCCCCTCATCCCCTTCATCGGTTTTCGGGAGGTCCTTCACGACGAAAGTTGTTTATCTCTGATGTGTCACTAAGGAGGCCTCAAAAGGTCGACGAAAGTTTTTGTCCGATTTCGTTGGTACAAGGGTCTATGGAATGAGCTTTTCAGGCTGATTCCAACGACTCCAAAACGATTTTTGCAGCCTGAGCCGTTCGTTACCTCTGATCGGCATAAGGTTTTCTTACGCATCGGTCGTTAGGGTGCAGTTGTTTACGTAATGAGCATCACTTGGATATTTTTGATATGTTGTGTGGCATAGTTTGGTCGCTAGATACCTTACTGTTTCTTAGTTTCAATTAGATAATAGCAACCTTTCTGTTATTACGATATATTATATCGTAATAACAGAAAGGTTGCGCTCATCTATTCAATTCAATTGATGGCGTTTTTTTTTTTTTTTAATTCAATGTTTGGAACGATGTAGGATTAAAAAAAAAAAATTGCGTTCAAATAACTCGAAAAACGACACCTTATTAAATAAGGTCAAATTTTTACCTCCTGAAATCCTTCAAAACTTTCATTTGTAGCCCCATGAAAGCCCCTTAGATCCGTGAAATCGGATCGTTCTGGGACCCCTGAAAGTCCTAAAATACTTCGAAAAAACGATACCCCATAGCCGTACCAAAATACGTACCTAACTTATCGATAGTTTTTGAAAACAATCGGGTTTCCGAAGAATTGATACTTTTTGCCAAAACCTACTCACATTATAATCAGTGTACTGATCGCGGTTATCTTATATTTTTCCTGAATAATTCATGTACAATTATTGTACAATACATGCCTACTGTACAATATTATTCGCCACAATATAGGTATTATTTTCTTCTCTTTACCGAATAGTCTCCAATGCCGAAGAATAAGTGGTGAGTTTTGGGGTAGTGAGACCACACACATGGCTTGCTAAGAGATACAAATTTTATACGATTTATTTCAAGAAGCAAAATTACATTTAACGTAATCCCCAGTGAAAGTTGAATAATGTCATTATGTATACGTATTCATATAGTTGATGATGTATGTCGACCGTGATGAACTATAGTTTCGTTGCTTAGGTTCTTGAGGTTTGGTAAATAAAATGAATTTCTGGTCTCCCGACGTTTCGGCCGTTTATTCAGCCATTTTCAAGGACTAAAACAAAAGAATGACAGAAAATAATGACTATGACTATACCGACAGAAAATAATGAAAAGTTTTTTCTTTTGCCTAAGTGTCTACGGGAACTAATTATTATACTTAAATTCAACGAAATAGATGCTCACATTTAGAAGACAGCTTCGTCCACTACCAGAACACCTGATACATTTGGAATTCACTGTACAGGTTAGGAAGAATTACAGTCATATCCATTGGAGTGCTGGGTGGGAGAGGGGATGTTGCAGGTAGTAAAGGGTCCTGCTGACTTGAATTGGTGGTTTTTAATGATCTAAGGGGAATGACCCTGTGGAGTGGATGATGTTGCTAAAACATTTACTGAGTTTTTGTACATCTAATCTCTTATTAATTACATTTTCCTTGATCCTCTCTATGGAAAGCATTAATCTCCCTTTTACCTATATTGATTTTTCTCAAAGCCAAATATTTTTGTATTTTCAAATGTAAATTAATGACCCTGCCTTGCATGGGTTCTCAGAGCTGTACAATCTACAGAAGTAGGTTATTTTTCCAGAGTGTCAATGCTGTGTTTGTGGTGGTACAATCTGGTTTTTAGATGGGAGATGGGAGTGAAAATGGCTGAATAAACGCCGAAACTTCGGGAAACCAGAAATTCATTTTATTGAACGAACCTCAAGAACCTAGCAACGTAACTATAGTTCATCACGGTCGACATACAACATCAACTTTATCAAAAAAAGATTTAATTAGGTATAGATTACCTATCGATCTTTTAGGGCCGATATATCGGGTGGTAATTAGTGATGGGAGAAGTCGCTCCCTAAAAGGACTGGGACTGGATTCGCTCACTCCCGAGAAAGAGCGACTCCTTTTGACTCACTCACTCCTTCGCTCCCCCCCCCCCCCAACCCTTTTCCCAGTTTGGTCAATAACTCAACTCCTAACATACCAGTTCCACTCCCTCCCTCAATCACTTATGGTCTCGTTTCGCTCTTTCGCTCGTTTTGGGCCAATAGGGATCATTGTTGACAACTCCCAACATACCTGCCAGTCCCACACCCCCCTCAATCACTAATTGTCTCGTTTCGCTCTTTCGCTCAGTTTGGGCCAATAGGGTCATTATATTCAACTCCTTTTCAATTCCAACCACACCCACCTTCCTGTCCAACTCCCATCTTTATCAAAAATCGTCTATTTTCGCTCCTTCGCTCTTTTTGGGCCAATAGGGATCATTGTTGACAACTCCAACTCCCTACATACCTGCCAGTCCCGCTCCCCCCTCTGTCAAAAATCGTCTCTTCATATCAGGGTATGACAAATCCTGGGTTCGTTGAACCAGGAGTCATTCTCTGAACTACCGCTCCTCTAAGGGAGCGATTAGGTGAACGAACTCCCTGAAAAGAATCGCTCCTTAGGAGTCGCTCACTCTTTCGCTCCCCGTCTCTAGTGGTAATATATCGATGTCACTGATTATCGATGTACGCTGCCGATGTTGCATCCCCAAGTTGAGTTCAGCGTTGTCTCTGAGGCTTTTTTGAAGGTCTTCGGTCAGGAAGTCGGATGATGTGTAGGTTTTTGCTCTTTTGAGGGATCCCACGACCACAAAATTTGTCACATTTAATGTCCAATTGGTTGAAAGTGGAGACGTGTCGTGTCCACTTTTCGAGGGTCCGTGTCCTCCGCATCTTAAGCCTTTTCTCGCCCTCCGTAAGGGTCGACTACACTGAGATATGCATCCCGAAGGATAATGTCTTTCCCGTCCACCCGGAAAATTTTCTCCAAAGTGATTTCCAATCCGCTTTACAACTCCTCATACCTTCTGGGCCTTTTGAACCCTCGAGCATGTTTTATTCATTTCATACCCTCCTGCTCTGATCCATTGTGCTCCGATTAACTTCCCATCGGGCCCTCCCATTTAAAAATACTCAGAAGGGCGAGATGATCCTTATTGAGTGAGAGGGATTTGTGCGAAAAGTCGCACTCGGAGATAATCCTTATTTGAAATTCATAATAAAATCCCCGAGCGCGGAACAAATGGGAGGAATGCTTCCGAATCGTCAAAGCTCCCATCGGTCACTCGATTAGCCCCATTTGTATCTATAGTTGATTGGTTGAACTAGTGCCGCCTCGTCGATGTTTTCATCTGAGGTTCACTGTGTTCTGCAGCGTGATGCATTGGCTCGCTAACTCTATTAGACTGGACCTAGTTGATGTTTCAATTTAATCTGTTTCCCCGGGGAGGGTGATCCCGAAAGCCAAATTACTCGAAAGGGAGGATCGACGTGGATCGATCGAACTGAACTCCCCAAACACTAACGGACGATTGTTGTGGTGTTTATGGAAGATGGTTTGTCAGCGGACTGATTTCAACAATCCGGACAGAACTGAACCTCAATCAGCCCTGGATCGAAGACAAATGGGTTGTGTTGAGCGAGGCACGTACCAGTGGTACGTCGTACCACTATGTACAGGCTCCGACTATAATAATAATAATAATAACATGCATTTATTGACTTGTGAGGGGCACCCTGGTTCACGGATGTTGAAGGTGTACCAACATGCACAAAATGAGTTCTTTAATGGTCCAAGCAACGAAGACGAAAAAAGGGCTTGAGGTAGAAAAAAATAGGGTAAAAGCGAAAATTTTCACACACGTAGGGGGAGGTGTCTTGAGTAACATACTAAAAGTCCTGGGGGGTGGGGGTGCAGCGTTAGGAGGGGGGGGGGGGGGGTCTCCAAAGGTCCCTTTTTCAGGTTTTTCGTGAATATCTCGGAAACGGTGCCTTTTTCGATAAACCTTGCCCCATAGTAAATGAAAGTTGATACAATTTTGTACAACTTTGATTATAAACACTTTATCCGAATTCCGAACCGTTTTCGAGATATACGCCTCGGAAAATTGGTTAACTTTGGAAATCAGATTTTTACCTCACGTTTTTTGGAAAACTTTGTCGACTGGCATCTGAACGGTTAACATGAGAGAAAAGCTGTACAAGTAAAAGTTGTAGAGCATTAAATTATCTTTAAGAAAATATGGCTAGTCACGAATTTATCAGTGATCATTCAAAAGTTACGCCAATTTCAAAATCTTAACGATTTTTGTCATTTTTCCCCAAACGTTGACAGGCCACTATTCTGAGCTTAAACCGTCCTTCTTTCTGTCATTTATTGTCACTGTATTATGTTGTTACGTCTCCCAAATTACATAACAATTGTGAGGGGGGGGGGGGGGGGGGGGGGTTAAAAATTTTCGGGGGGGGGGGGGGGGGCAATGAACGGCTAATGTAAATGAATTGGCTCACAGTTTATGTTGTAGAGCATCAAATTACGAGTTAAGGGAGCACCTGAAATTCAAAAAAAATACTTCTACCAACCGAGAAAACGAATTTTAACCAAAACATGAAACGCCCAATCTGACACCGCTAAGTGGAAAACCTCGGTTTTCTGACCGTTTTCGGCTGTAGCTCGGAAACTAGTGGCCCGATTCCAAATTTTTTTTCGTTCTCGTGAAAGCTTAATAAATTCCCCATCGCAGTTATTCTATGTGAAATTTCGATTCGAGTTTTGATAAGGGAGAGCAGGCTTGGAGAAAACTTTTGACAAAAACTTTTTTTTTTTCACATTGCTTCCAATAACTTGGGAACGGTTAGTCCGATCTTAATTCTTTTGTTTTTCTGGGGACAGCTGATTAAATTTTGTATGAGGGACGGTTCATTGCATTTCTGTGGAGACCACAAATGGTGGTAACCAGAAATGTGAACACCGTTTTTCAGAACATTTTCCTTCTCTCCCTCTGAAACTATTCCCCCGATCAAAATTTCATTGTGCCCAAGTAAAAGCTGATTAAATTTCCGCTCAGGACAGATATTAGGATTTTCCAGTACACATCAGGAAAATCCGTAAAATGTCTCCCAAAATAGGTATACTGCGGGTAATTTGCGTCCGAAGCGAAATGATATTCATTGTGTTGTGTGTTTTGGGGGAAGGCCTCCAGCGTAACTGGGATTTAACCCTTAATAGCCCTAGGAAAAAAATTCTCACTTACCGATTTTTCTTTCACATTTAGGTGTATTTGGGTCCATAATATGCGTAAAAAAAATTGGAAAAAATGTAGGACCCAGTTTTTTCAAAATTAATTTCTTGTTTGTTGTTGTTGTTGTCTTATATTGATAGCTGAGGTTAATGTCCTTCACTGAAATGTCCACAATACAATACAATACAATTTTATTTTCCAGTTAAAAATGGATACAACAACTCAATATAACAATTTAATGGCATGTATACATATGCATGTGTGGCTGCTTTATAAAAGATATGGGAGGTTATTATATCCATTTCCGCTGGAAACCCACCAAGGCAGAGCCTGAGTGTGGGCAATCGTCCATTGAGTTAGATACAGGCTTAGACGAGATCAATCTGCCTAGAGGCTAATAATTTATACTGAAGATATGAGGTATTCGGTACAAAAATAAAGAAGAAAATGTATACTATTATTAATCATTATTGAGGATTGATGAGTATTGGTTCAATTTGAACCAGTGTTTCAAGGCTAATTTAAATTTTGGAACTGTCAGGTCAGTCAACTCAGGTGAAGGTAGGGAATTGTATAGCTTAGGTCCAAAGTAAAATATAGAATTTTGCAAGCAAGTAAGTCGGAAAAAAGGTTGGTGCAATTTGCTAGAGTGACGAGTGTTTCTCAGGTTAGTCGTGAGCTTGAATAGATCGATGTGTTGGTGAACAAAAAGAAGAGTCCTGTATTCATGCAGGTTTTGAATGGTTAACAGATTCAGATTTTTAAAGAGTTCATTCGATGGGTATCTTCTTGGGAGATGAAATAACGATTTGACTATCAACTTATGGGCTGTTATCAGTGGACCAATGTGAGTTTGATAGGCACCGACCCAAAAGGGAAGGCAGTACGAGAGTAAGGACTGGATGAGAGAAAAATATATCATTCTAGCGATTTCAGTGTTCACCACGTTGCGAAGTTGGTAGGCAGCGTATCCTAATGATCTCAGTTTATTTTTTACGAGGCTAGTCTGATTAGTCCACTTCAGGTTTTGATCAATGATGAGGCCGAGATATTTATTAGATGACACTTTTTTTAATTTTTTAGGAGGTGTGGCATTAAATTGGGGAACAGTTAGCTCAAGATGTTCAGGAGGCCTAGTCCGACGATCCACATGGAAGGTGATGTAAACGGTTTTATCGGCATTTAGGAATAGAAGGTTTTCATGAAGCCACTGGACCACCAGTTTAAGGCTAAGATCGGCCCTCTGGAACACCTCCTCCCAAGTGTGACCCCGAATCAATATGGCGGTGTCATCAGCGAATGAGACCAGGTCCCCCTGAATGCCCAGGCTAAATATTCCATTTAAGTATATAATGAATAGGATGGGACCAAGAACTGTCCCCTGTGGAACACCATCAGACACCAGCCTCTCGGAGCTCGATTCGGGTCACCTGTGGGCGACACGTTAGATAGTCACACAGTAAGTCAAGTGAGGAGCCAGAAAAGCCACATTCTTCCAACTTTTCCAAGAGCTTAGAATGATTTACTGTGTCAAACGCTTTCTGTAAGTCAAGCATTATCAACATGGCCTTCTGGTGGTTATTGATTGACGAATAAACTCCTTCCAAGACTTTGAAAACTGCATCTTCGGTGCTTTTATGGGGTTGAAATCCGAATTGGTTCGCAGAAATCGGCCAGTTCTCTGTTAGGTGGTCAACAATGCGGGCTTTAAGGCATTTTACGATAAGTTTTGCGAGGTGGCTAATTAAGCTAATAGGCCGATAGTTCGTCATTTTATTTTTAACATGGTACATGTTTTTTTTTCTTTGGCTTTGTAAATTCCTGTTCCTTTATTCACATTACTTCTGTGTGACAATTGTCTATGCATTGTTGTGTTTCTGGACAAATAAAGTGTTGAAATTGAAGTTCATTTTTGCACTAATCATAATAAGCCTTTGTGTAAAATCTGCAGTGTTTTTCGATTTTCCCCTTGCAGTAAGGGTAAATCGCTACGAAATTTCACGAATTGCCGTCATTCTTTTCATCAGTTGGTATACCAACTGATGAAAAGAGAAAAATCATCGCTCATAACCTCAATGGAAAAAATTTTATTTTTCAAAAAAACTCATTTAATGAAATTTGACATTATCCGTTTCAAGAGGTCTAGATTCCAAAACCGAAATGTCTGTCCGCCGTCCGGGCCGTTTTTGGGCGGTAGGAATTTTTTTTTTAAATCTGAAATTTTGACAAAATACTCGGTTTACCATCTAGTTGTGCCCGCAAGGTTTTCAGTCCGATCGCCCTAACCCGTGGGGCGCTATGGGGCTAAAATGGGGCTACAGGAGGGGTGTTTTGGAGGCTTTTAGCTATGGGATCGAGTTAGGTGTCGTTTTCGAAGTATTTTTGGACGAAGAATCCATTTTTGGGGGTCCCGGAACGATCCGATTTCACTGTGGAGATCTACAGGGCTTTCAGGGGGCTAAAAATGGGATTTTTGACGGATCCTAGGAGGTCAAAATTTGATCGGTCAAATATTTAATCTTTTTCAAGTAAAAAAAAAATTTTTGAAAGAAATTTTTTTTGAAAAAAGATCCAAAAAAATTTTGTTTTCTAAACTTTTTCATTGACACAGAATTAAATTTCTGCACAAGTGACCTATATCAAAGAATGATAAACCCTTTTGTAAAATTTGCAGCGATTTGTACAATTTAAACAGAAGAACAAGTGGAATTATTCCACTTCATGCAATGATATAGAGATAAGTTTGACCTTTTTGCCACCCACCGATATATTCTTCCTTCTTGCTCATCTCTACAAGGTCCGCCATTGTGGAGAGGGGGGATATTGGATTTAGGAGGAAAGGGGTTGCAATATGAAGAAATTCTCCTGTCGATTCCCCTTTTCCCCCCCTCCATGGATCTTTTTAGCACAAAGCAATCTTCCTCGTGGCGGGGTGGAGGGGGGAGTCTCCCTTTCAGTGAAATACCGTGTTCTATGGATTTTTATTCTGACGAAGATAAGGGGATTCGGAAATGAAGGGATTTTTTTTTTTTTTTTTTCGGTGGCGGAAATGAAAAAGGGTGGACACTTAAATCGCGTTTTTTTTTTTTTTTTTCGAAAAAAAGATTTGGGGGGTTCATCGCTATCGTTCAGTCTGTTAAGCTCTGTTTCCAAGTTGAGCGTTTCGAACTATTTTCAACATTTATCTTGTCAAGCAACTAAAATACTACGTCCATGTTTGCTTGAATATAAATTACCAAAATCTCCAAACAGCAGTAATTCCTGAATTAGTTGTCAGGTTTTAGCCCGAACCTGCTGAAACACGACCGGGGGAAATACGTCACGTCCCACGTGTGTAAAAAAAACGATAACTCCATCGACGTGAAACATAATTTTCTCGAACCCGCATTTTCGGTGGTCCGTCCGTAATGGAGGCGATGATATTTTGTCGAAAACGATAATTATGCCAGCCGGTTTCGGGGTCCGTGTGCCGGTCGTAACTTCGGCTTGTTTGTTTCTTGAAAGGAAAATGAGGCTGGCGGGAGGTCCATTGGAACAATTACTTAACGTGAATCTACGGCTGGGCGCCAGAGGGCTGGATGGGGAAAAAGAGGCTCAACGTGGTTTTAATGAAGACGTAAATCACGTTAAGTAGGTTCGAAATTCTACCGGGGAATGATTAAATGCCTGTTCGCGGCGGAGGCTGTTGGCGCTGATAATCCGGCGCACCTGGAAGGGAATTTGCTGGAGGGTGAGAGGCTGGTCGTCGATGACGGAGTGAAGTGCCAAATCAGCTGAGTAGTAGGTAAGGGAAGAGCAAAGTCTGCTGACTACCTGATGAGGAGCCTAAACAGATGAGTATTTGGTAAGGAGCCTAATCAGCTGAGTACTAAGTGCAGAGCATAGTCAGCTGAGTACCTAATAAGGAGCCTAATGAGATGAGGATTTACTTGGTAAGGAGCCTAAGCTGCTGAATATCTGGTGAGAAGCCAAGTTAGCAAAGTACTGAGTGTAGAGCATAGCACAGCCCCACAAAAAAAAGTTTCTGATCCGGGAATCTGACTATGGTATTCCTATGTATTTTTCGACGCTGAATCCGAATCCGAGGTCAAAAAATCCGTTCACCCCTTAATTTTTTAAGCGAAATCATTTCCCTTACACAAAAAATTAAGCGGTGAACGGATTTTTTTTGACCTAGGATTCGGATTCAGCGTCGAAAAATACACAGGAATACCATAGTCAGGCCCCCGGATCAGAAACTTTTTTTGTGGGGTTGTGGGGATGATTTCGCCGCTACACAAAAAATTAAGGGATGAACGGATTTTTTTTACCTCGGATTCGGATTCAGCGTCGAAAAATACATAGGAATACCATAGTCAGACCCCCGGATCAGAAGTTTTTTTTTTTTTTTTTTTTTTTTTTTTTTTTTTTTTTTTTTATGGGGCTGTGTAGTCAGCTGAGTAGGGATGTTCCCTCAACAGCATAGCTGCAGAAGCCAAGAGGGAGCGTCTCCTCCGAGTCAGAACATTACCCCAGGTTCGAAAAAGGGCTCTGAAGAGGATTGCAGAAGGCCGTTCATGGCAGTGGCTCACAGTCATTCCGCTACAACGAGACGACTTGGATCTGCTGTGACTGAGCTTGTTTTGGATTGCCTCTGGGGTTTGGACCATGCGGATTTTGTAGGGGCGATATTGTCTTGGCTGTGACTTGGCGGACTTTGCTCTGTTGCTGGAGAAGCTCAGGTTCTACGTTCTTGATGGCTCTGCAATGGCGTTCTTTCAGACCTACCTTGAGGGATGGCGCCAGAGCGTGGTATATGAGGGTGCCTGCTCGGAGCTGAGGGAGCTGAGTTGTGGTGTTCGACAGGGATCGATCCTGGGGCCGTTGCTCTACATCATATTCACGAATGATTTGCCGGTGGGCGTGACTTTTTGGTCTCCCTCCTGATGTGTTGGTGCAGATCGTCATGTATGCTGATGATAGCTTGGCGCCGATCAGGGCCTCATCTGTGGAGCGCCTTCGTTGGGCCTCAGAGCACATGGAGGGAGCGGTGGCCTCATGATGCCTGGCCAACTGCCTGGTGCTCAATGCTGCAAAGACTCAGATGAGACAGAGCGCGAGATTGACGTTCTCTGCCCACCCCACTGACAGGTCCTTTGTCACCTTGCTGGGGATGAGGCTGGATAATGCTCTGACCTGGCGTGAGCATGTCAGGTCTCTGATGGGAGATCTGGCTCGTGCGGTGTTCCTGCTTTCCAGGTCTGTTTCCTAATCCGCGCAACTATCTTCGTTGTTTACGGTCTGATTGAGTCGGCAATTCCTCTGCATCCTACCCCATCACTCGACCTAGGCATTATCCAAATGGGCAGCAAAGCGAGCCCCCTGTCCGAGAAAGCGGTCGGCCGAGCGAAGCGAGAAATATTAGCAATTTTTGCAATAACTGAAGAGCGAGAATCGATGAAAACTAGCTAGTAGGAACTAATAAAGGTAGTAGCAGAAAAAAAAAAAAAAAAAAAAAAAAAAAAAAAAAAACGAAGCGACTCCTCTTGCGATAGCTGAAAGTTTTTCCAAACTTGTTTTTTTTTTCGGTTATTTTGTAGCAGAAAGAAATAACGGTTATTCCATTATAATGTTACGAAAATGTAGCAATAACGCCCATCCCTACCTGATAAGGAGCCTACTCAGCTTAGTGTAGTGATTGAGGCGTGCAGTAGGTACTTTATTTCTTATTTGCGCCGTTTGTCATGAATAAGAAACTTTTTTGGGGGTGTTGGGGGGGGGGGGGGAATAGTTTTTGAAATCAGGCGACTAAAATTACGTTTTCAACCATTCTAGCACTAAAAATCCCCCCCCCCCCCCCCTCCCACACACATACGTCACTGGAGGAGTGAAGTCAGGAGTATACATCTGACTACCTCCCTATAGGTATACCTGATCTATAGGTGACTGATAATACACTATAATGTGAGATACTATCTCATACATCAGTCAGTGCCCTTTTTACTCTTCTGTTCTGACAATATTGCATTTAAGTGATGTAATTGGATTAAGATTCTCTAACAAAAAGTTATGCGAGGTATTTGAATTTTACGTTTATTTAGGTTTTGAACTCAAATCAAAATCATTCCTCATTAACAAACAAATTTGGCTTCCGATGGATCCCAAACGAACTTTCGACTTCCTCACTAAAACCTCCCGAAGCTTTTTGGTTTAAATTAAACTCAATCTCCGCCAGTTCCCTTCGAAAAGGTCCGGACACCCCTGAAGGCTTTCCCCCCTCCGGGTTTATTTACATACATTTAAATAAACTAAGTAGAGACCATTCTGAGCCACAGATGCCCACAAAGGCCACCAAAACGACTTCATAACCTCCTCCTTCTCCACCAGACTTGAAAGCAGATTGGTGTTACGTACGGTGGAATAGGTTTTTTTTAAACAGTTTTTTTCCGTAGTAAATCGTGTTTTTGTTGCCTCTCCGTGCGTGGTTGGTGTCGTTTGGAATTTCTTCCTTTATTGCTCGGTGATCACGGAGGGTTCAATAAATAACGGATTATCATTGTAAAAAAGGTCTTTTTCGAGTAGCCGTAGAAAAAGCCACAAGAGGTTATGTCATTGAGATTTCGAGGATAAAAAATCGTCGACGGTCAGAACTACCAAACCACCTGCGCTCAGTGACTCTTCATTGAGCATTTCGTCGTCCAGTCACCAGGTGCCTCGTTTGGATGCAACGTTTAGTGTCGGATTTTTCTCAACAGCTTTTTGGGGTGCTGTACACGAATCCGAAGCTTCTCAACAAAATTTATGGTCCACACACCGTCAAAAACGCAAAAAACCACGAAATTTCGGCACTCTGTTTAGTTTTTAGCGGATAACTTTGAAAGGAGCCGTTATGGGTAAATGTACTCTATTAAGTAAATTGGAGAGCACAAAATTCTGCGTCGAATGAGCTACCGACAAGTCGAAATTGAGCCAGCCGTAAGGGCGCAACGGGCCGCCAAATAATGTTGATTTTTCCAACTTTTCGAAAAATCAAGATAACTTCAAATTTGAACGTCTGCAGCTCGAAAATTGTAACTCCCACGTCAACACTCGTTCAATAGAAGTTGTAGAGCATCTAATTTTGCGTTCATTCAAATTGCCGTTCTTTAATTTTTTAATACCTACCTAAATTTCATTCTTACACAGATTTTATTCACATCTATAATGTTTTGCGTTTACTGCCCAATAACTATTCCAATTAAACCAATGCCAGACGAAATTGAGGAGGGGATGAAAATACACAATTATTTAGAGTCAGTCTCAAACGCTCTGAATAATTGTGTATTTTCATCCCCTCAATTTGTCAAGTCTCCTTTACTCTGTGGTTTGCGAACAATTGGAGTTGCTTTTTTTTTTTTTGAAGAATTAGAAAAAATACATTCTTTGAAGGCTCTTCCCGCCCTTATGACTGGCTCAATTTTGACTTTACGGTAGCTCAATCGACGCAGAATTTTGTGCTCTCCAATTTATTATATAACATATTTTTACCTATAACGCACCTTTTCAAAGTTATCCGTTAAAAACTAAACAACGTGAAGAAATTTCGTGGTGTTTTGCGTTTTTGACGGTGTGCGGACCTCAAATTTTGTTGAGAAGCTTCGGATTCGTGTTCAGCATCCCAAAAATCATAAAACTGTTGAGAAAAATTCTACAAAAAACTCTTGGTGACTGGAGTATTTTGAATTCGAAGCCCATGGCGTATATTGAAGCAATAAATGATCGTCCTGAAGTTAATGATAAAATCCTGTTGGCCGCCCCGAATTGAATTAAGATAAGCCGCCTTTAAAAAACGGCTCTCCCGCGGAGGTTAGTTCGAGATAAAAAGATGCGAGAACACTCGAGCGTTCTGGTCCGAAGCGAAATGATATTCTCCGTCGGACACAAAGCGAAATAGTCGGTGGCGCCACACGACCATTTGCATATTGGAGAGCCACGTGGGCGATACTCGGAACAAGTGCCGATACGTCACTACCACCTGTGCCATGAGACGACGCATATACGAAATGAGACATCGAGACATTTTGACGGTCGTCGTTAGTGATCAAAGCCAATCAGGCCGTTCGGGAGGGGATGCGAGGGCCGTGAATCCTCAATCGGCCAGTATCTGCGGTTTTGGGGTGATTTTGAAATGTTGACAATTAGAGCTTGGTTTAAACGCCCTGTACGGCATGACCTGATGGGTGTAAGGAGTGAAAGTCGAAGGAAATTTAATGTGCTATAAGAAACTTTTCGGGTACGAATGTTGTGAAAGTACCAAAGCAAGAGTTGTTGAGCAAAAACCATATTTCCCTAAACATTTCGGCACTTTGTCACAACTTTGAAGCCCTGCAAATCGTGACCTGATGGGTGTACAACGACCTGTAAACTTAACACGTTGACATTTCAAAGGTCAAAAGTTTTTTGTCTCCTCTAGCTTCGATGAGCTCTTCGGATGGGCAGTTCTATTAGTTTGGTTGGGATGGGATGTCTTAAGACCAATTGGTTGTGAGGAGTGAGAGTAGTGATCAGGCGCGACTGGCGATGGCCAAACAAGGTCGTGCAGTCCCGGATTCGTGATTATATTTTATGAAAATATTATCGCACCTAATACAGTTTGAAAAAAGTACTATCAAGATTTGCTATACTTCATGTATTTATTTATTGATTTATTCGTTTAAAATTCCAATTAACAGATTTGATCAGATTTGATCCTGAATAAGTCCCTCATTCCAAACGAAAATTCCCTGCCCATGAACGAGGACTGCCAACACTGGAAGTGAGGTGATTTATCATCTGGTGATAAAAGTTGGCCAATCACAGGAAGGGTGAGCAGTGCCCAAATCTGCACCACATTTCGAAATTTCTGGCTTCACACTTAGTTCGTTGTTCCATAAGGTCCATGCAAAAAACGCTGCAAATTTTACACAAGGGTTTATTATTCTTTGATATAGGTTAGTTGCGCAAAAATTATTTGTTCAAAAAAAAAGGGAAAAAATTTTTGGATTTTTTTTCCAAAAAAATTTTTTTTGGATTTTTTTTCTTCAAAAAAAAATTGTTTTTTCAAAAATTCTTTATTCTTTACTCGAAAAATATTTAACCTCCTGGGATCCTTCAAAAATCCCATTTTTAGCCCCATGAAAGCCCTATAGATCGCAACAGTGAAATCATATCGCTGCGGGACCCCAAAAAATGGATTCTACGTCCAAAAATACTTCGAAAACGACACCTGACTCGATCCCATAGCCAAAAGCCTTCAACACAACTTTAGGCCCTACACCTTCTTCCCCACCAAAGAGAAATAAATCCCGGATTCCTGTAATGGACAGATTCAATCTGACAACGCTTGGGGAACCAGATTTTTCTCATTACATTATCTACCTTGTGTGCTGTTTCGGAATTACTGTGGGAAGGTAAAAAAGGTAAAATATTATCTTAAACCTCATAAACTTTTCATAATCCATCTTCTCCGGCCGTTTCTCGGGCGCCACTGTAGATATCCGTTTCCCCCCTTCCAACATTTATTAAAAGTCAGACCGCAGAAAAGGTTAAATCGCTGGGGAGGCCGGGAAGTTCCTTGGGGAAGGAAAATTGAAAGGTTACTCCGCCCTGAACCCTTTTACGAGTCCTTGCGGTTGTCGGGTGTAGCGGGAAGCCCCAAAATTAAGGTCATCTTAAAAGGCTTCTTATTACCTACTCCCAAAGAGAGTTTAGGGGATGTCTAGTCTGTGGGTGCAGTGTTTAAACCTGTCGCGTTTCGAGTATGCGCCGCTAGGGGTCGCCATTAGTAAAACGGGTTTGCAGCAAGTTCCACAGCCCTCATGACAGCCAGGCGCTAGCATACGATCCTGGCTGATGATGGTGCGGCGGCCCTGAAGGCTCAGCAAAGCATGTGCTTCGGAGTTGTCCAACATTGCAAGGTCCATTCTGGAGGCTGGGTTTGTCTCCAGCCCGTGAGATACCTACAGGGCGTTTCCTGCCTTTGCACAGCTTCCCTGAGGACCCCCTGCAGGCAACATTGGGCATGAGTTTGAGCGACAGCTCCCAATAGATATCCCCACAGGTATTGAAGTTCCCACTCAGGAAGACTTCCCTCCCCCACTTCTCATGGGTGGCAGGAGGTGGAGCCAGGCAGCCAACAGAGGCAGAGAGGTTGGTCGGGCGATGGGGCGACGCCCAAGGGGCCAAAGGTCCAGAGGGGCCAGTCGAAGCTGGAAACAAAATGTTATAGGTACTAGGTGCCTAAAAACTGACTCAAAAGAGGGCGTTCTGATTGGCTTTATTCCTCTGGGTGGATGACAAGTGCAATAAAATTTATGCAATACATTTAATGCGTAAATTGTGGTACAAGGTTTTAAAACCATGCAACCTCATGGCCTCATCGTATGCAAGTCTCTTTGATTTAAAACTTTTCACTAACGCTGTCTTCCACTCAAGGCGAGTGTTAGAAGAGTTTTTCAAAGTGAAAATCATCAAAACAAGGCTGATGAAAACTCCAATTCACAAAAATCTCGAGGATCTCATGTTGATGGCTTGCGAGCGGGAGGGTCTGGCTGGAGCACTGAGCTGAGTGGCTTCGGTCGTCAACAGATGTAGCGTGTGACCGGTGCACCTACATGCACAAATTGAGTTTCTAAGTTTTTATTAGTTCTATCAATATTTGTGTTATGTGGGGAAGGCCTCAAGCGTAACTGAGATTTCGCCCCCGGTGTCTTTGTAGGAAGGGCGAAGGGAGTAACTGAATATCCCTTCCTAGGGCATAATACGAGGGAGTACCTGAATATCCCTTCCATAGGGCATAATCGCGAGATGTCGCGATCTGCTATCTGAGAGGGCGGCATCGAGGCAGATATGCGAGACCCGCGATCTCCAGACTGGCAGAATAGTCTGGAAAGCGTTGATCTCCGGAAGTGTGTCCAGGAGAATCTAATATCGAGCTGAACATGAGTTCGTTCTGGATCCGCAGCTGATACGGGAATCAGAGGACAGGCTTCCCTAAATGAATTGTCGCCAAGGGAGGCCGGGTCCGCTGCCATCTTACGAAAATCTGATTTCCCGGCGACCACAGAGAAATTGTCCCGAATGAATTCCCAGGCAACGGGTTCGCGCGTATTTATTGGGTTCGCTGACTGTGCTTTCCCAGACCAAATGTCGCCCCCTGGCCCGGTCCTCGGTCCCAATCAAAAATGCACTGCACAGTGACAGTCTTATGTGAACAATAAGAATAGTTGGTCAGTTATATGATATTGCCGGTGGTGCGATCGGGGAGTTCGAGTAATTAGCAGCTATTAGAAGCTTCTCGATCACGCCGCCGGAAGTGGCGCTTCCGTGGCCCAGGATTGAACGAAGAGGGCCGGGCGAGCGAATTGAAGTCAGAAGAGTTTGGCCCAAGCAGCCACAACAGATATAAAAGGTAAGTTTACCAAGGGCTTGAGGATGAGCCTAGAATAGACGTGTGAAGGGGTGGAGCGGAGATGGCGAGGAGGGCCGGAAACGCCCAAAGCCTCTCGGCTCGCAACCAAAGAAACCTATACTGGATTTAAGCGGCGGAATCGTGTAATTTATTTCTTATTAGGAGACTATGAGAAGAATTGGTACGAATCCAGTTCCTACGAATGAATTTTCAATGAATTTTCAATCAAGCGTAAATGGGAGCCAATTTCAAACCAAGTTAATAATTCTATAATCCACATTAATTAATCGATTAGCGCTTAATTTTCTGCTTCGCTTGCCCGTCGAATGGATCAATTTTCGGAAGATAATCGCAACGATTTGGAAAACAATGGCAGCCCCGATTCCCTACCCTGTTACATATTCAACAATCACGAAGGGCAATCGACTCTTTAAATATTTATAAGAAAAAAACCTCTCCCTCAAGACCGTGATTGACAGACAATTCAATCCCCGGATGGGCAGGTTAGTTACCCAGATGGTTACACCCGTGGGTGTCGCGTCCTCACGCCTTCTCACACTTGTCCACGAAAATGTTAATGCGGATTAGGCGGTAAGAAGTGGGGCTTAGGTCGGGGGAAAAAAATGACATTGTAAGGTGTCATTGGTGGTTGGGGTATTTCAGATTAATCAAGAGTGAGGCGTATGTGTATCGTTAACGCTTACGATACACCGTATGGGAGCTGGACCTCGCTCAGAAGGTGCCAGCTGCGGTGAGTTCTCGCCACCGTGTGTTATCGAAAATTTGAAAGTTTGTTTCCAAAACCTGACATCTCCATTTTCGTAAATTTTGCAGGAAACCCAATTTTATGATTGTAAGTGAAATATTAAAAGTTGAAGACCCATTTTTTTTTTTTTTTTTTCTTAGCTTCATTCCAGGTTTCCTTCCAGTAATATCGAGTGGAATCAGATCTTGAGAAACTATTCAAAATTGAAACATTTAATTAAATTTTGGATATATCAGGTTTTGACACAAAATCATTTTCGATCATCATCGTTATGTTGTAGTAGCAAGTTCGTCTGACCAATGGCATTGTCAATTTTCCAATAGTAATCATGAAAAAGTTTCATTTCAAGAGAAGTTAGGGTCAGGGCATGGCAAAAACTGGTAGGCTCATGTGTGCACGAAGTACCGAAAGGCCGATTTGCTTTAGCTTCATACCTCTGGGTTTTGTTGATATTTTTCTTCCAAGCACTTTTTGTGGTACGTTTCTTCGGACATGATTATAATTTAAACGAAAAGCTCACAGGAAATTAACGCTGAGCCAAAACAACAGGAGCTAAACACTGAAACTAACAAAAAATAAACTCAGGCTGAGTTACTCAGCTGACCAGACTCAAGATGGTTATCTGCAAGAAAGTCTGGGGAAAACAAAAGGTGCTAAGTGACAGAAAAATCGACGCCTCCGATTGGCCGAAGCTAGAAGTCAGGTTTTGGCACAAAACGTCAAATGGATATATCTGGTTTTGGCAGCAATCCTGACTTTCGTGATTAGTTTACGGTGGGATATGTCTGGTTTTGGACTGAAAACGCTTTGCTTGCTATGGGAAACCATTTCAAGAACATTTCCGCTCAATATCTCATTTTTTCAAAAAAACGGATATGTCAGGTTTTGGAAACAAACTCCTTGGTCACTTTTAGTGCAATCGCCCATTTCTACATTTATGGTAGAAATGGGCGATTGCACTAAAAGTGACGAATTCCGGAATGGCTGATCGATAGTAAAAACGCTGCAAATTTTACACTTGGGTTTATTATTCTTTTATATCGGTTACTTGTGCAGAAATTTAATTCTGTGTCAATGAAAAAAATTTTAGGGACAAAAAATTATTTTTATTTTGTTAAAATTTTTTTTGGGATTTTTTTTTCAAAAATTGTGTTTTTACTTGAAAAATATTTGACCTCCTGGGATCCTTCAAAATCCCATTTTTAGCCCCATGAAAGCCCTATACATCGCAACAGTGAAATCGGATCGTTCCGGGACCCCCAAAAATGTATTCTACGTCCAAAAATACTTCGAAAACGACACCTACCTCGATCCCATAGCCAAAAGCCTTAAAAAAAACCCTCCCGTAGCCCCATTTTAGCCCCATAGCGCCCCACGGCACAAGTAGATAGTAAACCGAGTATTTTGTCAACATTTCAGATTAAAAAATAATAATTTAGAATTATTCCTACTGCCCAAAACGGCCCGGACGGCCATTACGGTTTTGGAATCTAAATCTCTTGAAACGGATAATGTCAAATTTTGCGGCCGTTCGGAGTCGTCGACCTCCGTTGCAATTACAAAGGCGCATTATTCCAAGAATAATGAACCAAAAATCAACGCAAATATTAAATTACGCTGCTTTTCAGGGGTATATATATTTATTTATAGAGTACATATATTTTCATGAAAATCGCTTGTAAACTCTCAAAAATTTCTCCTTCTCGCGTTGCTCCATACATCATGACTGGCCCCTGGAACGCAATAGGTCCGTTCTTGTTTCTTTCAGACATGTCTTGAAAAGATCCTGTAGTTGCATTTTGTCCACCTGGGATTGGGGGAATTGGCCACTGTGCGTCGTCAGGGTCGTGCTTCGACTCGAATAAAAACGGTTTCCCGCCTAGTAATCACTGTCGGACTTTTAACAAGTGAATAACACCGGCCGGTTCGGAACTTGAAAAAAGACTTCTGTTTTAATCAAGTGAAAGTCCTTGAAGCCCTCAGGGGACGGCGCTTCAGAAGCCCCAGGTAATGGAATTTTAACACTGCTCTCGATTCCCGTTAGCCATCACTTTGATATTTCTTTAGATGATTTATGGTATCATACAAACTTCTTACAAATTTCATATGAATAGTTGAATAATATTGAGAGTTTTTTTTCCGAAACCTGCTTTACTGGATAATATTTTCATAATCCTCAACTTTGCTCTCTTGAATTATGCCATCACCTTTGAGGGGTTTTTCTTGAAAGGAGTTCATCTGGCCATTTCCCTTTAATCGCCGTCTCATTAGGGCGGAGGTGAAAATGGCATTTCCCCTTCCTCTCCGCCTGAGAAAAGCTCGCCCTTAATTTGAGTGAAACTTAACCCAGATCGTGAAGTTCAAAACCATAAAGAATATAAGCGTTGTGAAAGGAGCTGAAGCCTGTGGAAAATTGGCTATAGTCGATAGGGATGACCTTCGAAATGTTGTTGAGAAACCAACAACATTGGTCCTGCAGAGAGTGGCAAGCAAAGTCATTTTCGGTTTATTATTCTTGGAATGGGCTATGGGGCTAAAATGGGGCTACGGGAGGGGTTTTTTTTTTTAAGGCTTTTGGCTATGGGATCGAGTCAGGTGTCGTTTTCGAAGTATTTTTGGACGTAGAATCAATTTTTGGGGGTCCCGCCACGATCCGATTTCACTGTTGCGATCTATAGGGCTTTCATGGGCCTAAAAATGAGATTTTTGAAGGATCCCAGAAGGTCAAATATTTTTCAAGTAAAAACGTCAAAAAACAAGAAAAAAAGTGACAGTTTTTGAAAAAAAAGAAATATAAAAATTAAAAAACGCTGCAAATGTTACACAAGGGTTTATTATTCTTTGATATAGGTTATTTGTGCAAAAATAATTTCTGTGTCAATAGAAAAAAATTTGGAATAAATCTTTTTTTTTAATTTTTTTGGATTTTTTTTTAACAATTTTTTTTTTTTTTCTTCAAAAATTCTTCTTTTTTTGCTCGAAAAATATTTAACCTACTGGGATCCTTCAAAAATCCCATTTTTAGCCCCATGAAAGCCCTATAGAGCGCCAAAGTGAAATGGGATCGTAACGGGACCCCCAAAAAATGGATTCTACGTCCAAAAATACTTCGAAAACGACACCTAACTCGGTCCCATAGCTAAAAGCCTTAAAAAAAACACCCTCCCTTAGCCCCGTTTTAGCCCCATAGCGCCCCACGGGTTTGGGGGATCGGCCTGAAAACCTTGCGGGCACAACTAGATGGTAAACCAAGTATTTTGTCAACATTTCAAATTTTTAAAAGAATTCCTACCGCCCAAAAACGGCCCGGACGGACGACGGACATTTCGGTTTTAGAATCTAGACCTCTTGAAACGAATAATGTCAAATTTTGAGGCCGATCGGAGTCGACGACCTCCGTCCCGAAGACATAGGTGTATTATTCCAAGAATAATAAACCAAAATCTGAAATTTTGACGAAATACTTTACCATCTAGTTGTGCCCGCAAGGTTTTCAGCCCGATCTCCCAAACCCGTGAGACGCTATGGGGCTAAAATGGGGCTACGAGAGGGGCTTTCGTACGGCTTATCACAAACCTTAAAAGGCCCTCAGTTGACCGAATTGACCAAATTACTTTCCGGTCGTCGAAAATCGATCCCCTCAGGCACCGTCATTCTTTTCCCGATATAAAATTCAATTAAAAACCTGCCCTTTAAGCTTTCGTGTTCAATTATTCACTGTCCAACTTCCTTGTTTCAGTCAATCATCGATTCATTGAATTTCTTATATTAGGGCTAAAAGCTTTGGTGGAGCCGATGGGACGAAAAGCAGGACACCAGGTTGTGTATACGCCACATTTTGACGGGAAATATGTTCCTCGTCTGTCATTTTGATTGTCCGCATCCCTGAACATCACGTCAAATTCTGCTTTGTTGGACTGGGAAAACCCGAAGTTTTCTACGCCTGTTAGGGAAAGAACAAACTTCGTCCACATTATGTTGAGCAAATATCTAAAACAAACCGTCTGCGTCGGGTTTCATGCTCGGAAGAACAACGTCGCAGTAGAATATGTATAGAAAGGCCTCGAGATATTTTCCTTTGCCGACGTCAAACCATAAATAATCCGCTCCCTTACCTCGTCACTCAGCGTTTTTCCGCCCTTCGACTCTCGTGATTCAAGAGGGGAAAAAAAAGGGGGGAGGATAAAATCGAAAAGGGAGGAAAAGAAAAAAAAGTCTTAAAATGCACATCCTTAGATGGGAAAGTTGAAGGCATCCACCAGCAGTGCATGTTGCTAACGATGCGTCTTTGAAGGGTTTGTAGGTAATACGGGGTGTGGCGGATGTGCAGCCTAATGATCGAGCTTGGTGAGCTTTCCTCGTCCCTATTTTGCCGAGATAACTTTGTGAATCTCCAATCCCTCGAGGGCTTTGTGGTTACTCGAAGACGCTAAGGTCTTTACGAGCTCTCCGGAGAACGTTTCGTTTGAAGCCACTAAACTTTGCACTTTCGAGCACTCCGGGAGATGTTTGAAGGCCTCCTGGTGGGGATCGTGATGTTTAAAAGCTTCTTTAATTTTCAAAACGTTTCATGTGCGTAGCTGCAGTGTATACGAATTGAAAATCGCGTCAGGGAAGTGAAAAAAAAATAAAAATAAAAAAAAAAAAAAAAAAACGCTGCAAATTTCACACAAGGGTTTATTATTCATTGATATAGGTTAGGTACTTGTGCAAAAATTATTTCCGTGTCAATGGAAAAAATTTTGAAATTTTTTTTTTTGATTTTTGCTTCAAAAAATTTTTTTTCAAAAATTCTTAATTTTTTACGCGAAAAATATTTAACCTCCTTCAAAAATCCCATTTTTAGCCCCATGAAAGCCCTGTAGATCGCCACAGTGAAATCGGATCGTTCCGGGACCCCCAAAAATGGATTCTACGTCCAAAAATACTTCGAAAACGACACCTAACTCGATCCCATAGCCAAAAGCCTCCAAAAAAGCCCACCCGTAGCCCCATTTTAGCCCCATAGCGCCTCACGGGTTTGGGCGATCGAGCTGAAAACCTCGCGGGCACAACGAGACGGTAAACCGAGTATTTTTTCAACGTTTCAGATTTAAAAAAAAATTCCTATTGCCCAAAACGGCTCTGACGGCGGGCGGACCGAGTATTTTTTTCACCATCCCTCAACTCCCTCGATTTACGGTGGCTCTCCCGTAATTGCCCGAGGGAATACATAAACGGCAACGGTGGATAAACCCAACAATAGATTAACTGCCACTTAAACCTCCTCCAGACTCATAAACAAGCCAATAAAGTTTCAATTTTATCGCGCATCGCCCGCCAATTCTGGAGCAAATAGGCGCTCAGGTCGCCTCCTCGCGTGTTTCAACCTCCATTGACTCCAAAGAGCTGCACACAGTAGGAAACCAATAAATCCACCCTTACACTCAACCCTTGGCAGGTAGGGACATAATATGTGAACCAAACCTCAACAATATTGACTTTCGTTGGAATTTTTATAGTTCAGAGAGGGAGTTTCTATGAGGGGTTTCGGATATGATACGCCGTGAACCCAGTTTTCATCTTTCATGTTAATGTCCAGCCTGATCTGATGTCTGTAATGAAAGCTCTGGTGGCGAAGCAGGCATTACTGGCGGGGTTACCAGGAAATCACAAGACCTTTGGATCTTAGCTTTACTTGTACACTAGGGTGGGTCGAATTTTTTTTTTTTGCACCGCTTTGAGATAGTCTCCACTGGAGTTCTCAAAGTGTTAGAAAGTCACTCCACAAAAATCGATGCATAAAACGCAAATGAAGTGCCGCCCCAAGCTGTAGCAGTAAAATTGGTCACTTTATGGTGTTTTTTCTGCTTCATATCGCAATTTCTCGGTTTTTAATTGACACTTTCGCTTTCAATGAATAAATTGACACTTTCAAATTAATAAATAAAATATTTCAAAGTAATAAATATTTCAATTTAACCAATTATTCAAATTATTCAAAATAATCAAATATTTCAAATTAATAAATCAATAAATTGACACTTTCAATGAAGAACTTTCAATGAATAAATTGACCAATTTTACTGTTACAGCTTGGGGCGGCACTTCATTTGCGTTTTATGCACCGATTTTTGTGGAGTGACTTTCTTACACTTTGAGAACTCCAGTGGAGACTATCTCAAAGCGGTGCAAAAAAAAAAAAAAAAAAAAAAAAAAAAAAAAATCGACCCACCCTATTGTACACATTATACGTTTACTGGGTCCCTAATCCGAATTTCAGGTTCGCCAACTTCGCTTAAGTAACTTCGGGACGCGCCAAAAACCTTGAACACTTCGAACTGTTTTCAGTTTCAAGCGTTTATCTCGAAAACGGTACGATTTAGCGAAACCTTCACGTCGTATTTTATAAAATTAAAGAAGGCAAAATTTCCTACAAGAATATATCATCAGGTTTGACAATAGGCCGCTGAAGATACAACATTTTGTTGACTCCAAATGAAAAACGCTTGAAAAAAATTCCAAAAAAATGTTTGGTCAAATTAAGAGAACCCAAAATGAAAGCGTTTAAAATTGCACGGAAAACGACACCTCATTTGACCTCATCACGTCCTTCAATTGCTGCAAATTTTACACATGGATTTATTATTCTTTGATACAGGTACATGGAGCGCAAAAATCGAAAACGAGTCGAAAACGACACCTAACTCGATCCCATAGCTAAAAGCCTTAAAAAAAACCTCCAATAGCCCCATTTTACCCCCAAAGCGCCCCATGGGTTTGGGCGATCGAGCTGTCATGAAACGGATGTCAATCTTTGAGGACAATCAGACTTTTTGACTTCCGTCGCAATTACGTACCTAGGTGTATTACTCGAAAAAAAATGGATTATGCGTCCAAATTTACTCGGAAAGCGACACCTTCTTAAATGAGGTAAAATTTTTACCTACAAAAGCTCCATTTGTAGCCCCCCAAGATCCCCATGGTGAAATTATTATTGGAGGTGATGGTTCTGGGACTCCAAAAAAATGGAATGTACTTCCAAAAATACTTCGATGACGACACCTAACTCAACCCCATAGCTGAAACCCTTCAAAAACTGTAGTCACTTTTCAACAACTGAGCCGTACGGGTTTGGGTGATCGGGCTGAAGAAATTATTTTTCTGAATTCCTGGTTACTTGTTGAAAGACAGTTTGAGACCGATAAAAATTGTCGACCCCAGTTGCGAATACATATGTACTACACCTGATGTATTATTTGTCTCAACAAGTGACCCCTAGAAGCGATCCATTCAGCTCTAATACCAACATATTTCTGTAGCTGCACTGACAAGCTGCAGCGACACCATAAACTGGACAGCGAATTCCGGAGGTCTACCAAGCTATAGCTTCGTTCGTATACGAACAAAAAACTACCTAACTCGAGTTCATCCACTTAACTGATCGTGTTGACGATCAATACGGCAACGAAAGGACCGAAGGTGATGTCAACACGATTAGTCAACTTCAACTCTTCACTCGGTCAAGGGGGATCTAGATTCGAAAAACACAATCGCAATCTTCCTTATATGCCGGTTTCAGTTCTTAGAAAGAATTATAAAACTTTTTTCAAGTAAATACATTTTTTTGGTTTATTATTTTTGGAATAATACACCTATGTTTTCGCGACAGAGGTCGACGACTCCGATCGGCCTCAAAATTTGACATTATTCGTTTCAAGAGGTCTAAATTCCAAAACCGAAATGTCCGTCCGCCGTCCAGGCCGTTTTGGGCGGTAGGATTTTTTTTTTTTTTTTTTTTTTTTTTTTTTAATGTGAAATTTTGACAAAATACCATCTAGTTGTACCCGCAAGGTTTTCAGCCCCATCGCCCAAACCTGTGGGGCGCTATAGGGCTAAAATGGGGCTACGAGAGGGATTTTTTGAAGGGTTTTAGCTATGGGATCAAGTTAGATGTCGTTTTCGAAGTATTTTTGGACGTCCATTTTTGGGGGTCCCGCAACGATCCGATTTCACAGTGGCGATCTATAGGGCTTTCATGGGGCTAAAAATGGGATTTTTGAAGGATCCCAGGAGGTCGAATTTTTTTCGAGTAAAAAATAAAGAATTTTTGAAAAAAAAAAAAAAAAAAAAAAAAAATATTTTCCAAAATGTTTTCCATTTACAAAGAAATACTTTTTGCACAAGTAACCTATATCAGAGAATAATAAACCCTTGTATAAAATGTTCAGCGTTTTGAACTAAGAATCCATTTTTTGGGGCCCCAGAACCATCGGATTTCACCGAGAGGATCTATGGGGCTCTGATGGGGCTACAAATGGGATTTTTGAAGGATCCCAGCACTCAAAGGATGCAAGGAATTTGGTTTTTTTTTCGCGTAATTTTGAACGCATAATCCATTTTTGAGGGACCACATCCATCCACGAACCTTACAAGGTTTTAAAATTTTATATTCATGAATAATAAACCCTTGTGTAAAATTTGCCCTCGTGAACCCAGCATACCCCGAGTGTGATCGTTTTCCACGGCTATGTTGATCAGAACATCGCCATTTCAATCATTAAATCGCAGCCTCCAAACGCTATTAACTACTACAACCATTTTTTAAAAATGTATTATTATTTATTACAAAATATAACACTAAAGATAAGGTCAAAAGCTCCCCCTTTTTCCGCTCATTTCAAGCCGTTCAACATAATAATTATGAAAGGGAAGCCCTCCGTAACTTGTCGTTTGTGAGAAAAAAATGTCCGGGTATCACCTTCCCCCTGGCATTTTTCTCTTCCCCCACCCCTTCCCCCCTCCGACGTGCTGTAATTGCGTTTATCTTCCTCTGGAACTCGTTAACTTGTGCTCTTACAACTGGAATTCTTTCGCACTAACTTTTCATCTTAAGGGGTGTTTTATGGTCGGGGAGGATGAAAAGGGGCGATTGTAGTTGTGGGCAGAAAACGCACGAGACGGAGTGGGAGCGGGTATAGAAAAGCGTCTAGCTACATTGATGGGGTATTTTTTATGAGCTGAAGCGTCTGCAGATTGGATTTGGGTGGGAAGATGTTCGTACGCATGGCCCACGGCTGGTTGTGGCGGTCCCGAGCTGCGTAATCCGCTGAATAAAGAATCGCACAGTGTTAGGGTCTTGACTGAGATATCTTGTAGGCCTCCTGTTCTTGGAGGCCTTTGAGAGGATGGGCGTCGACATTCTGGGATCATTCCCAAATCCAAACAAAGGAACCAGTTTGTCCTCATAGCCTCTTCTACCGCTTTTCCTGCTGGCCTACAGGAGTGCGCCACACGTCACGACCAGTTTTCGCCAGCCCTGATGGTATATGGACACCAGCTCCAGCTGCAAAACTTGGTCGGGCTGGTCATGAGGGAAGAGCCACCCTCGGTCCCGTCTGCACAAGCAGGAAACCGGAGAGAGCGCTGCAAGAATCATGAGGGCCCACATGCAGAAAGAGCGTTTCGACCGTCGGGCCCAGCAGAAGGAGTTCAAGACTAGGAACTGAGTTTGGCCACATTACACGACTCGAAATGAACGGTGAAGCACTGCCTAAAACTCCAACCAATGAACATGCCCGTGGATCGTCGGGAAGGAGAAGAACGATGTTCTGTTCCGGATTCGGGGAATGTGAAGAATAAGAGAATATGGTCCACGTCGCTCTCGCCGATGTAAAGGTGCGATGGAAACGATCTTAGCAGAGTGCGGTGAGCTTTAACACTTTCTTCTATTCCGCCCTCAAAAATGGCGGCTATGACAAAGTTAGAAAAGTCACGAGTAAGACAAACATGTTCAACAAAGAGTTAGTTAGTGATCATTCCAATTTTCAATAACTGCGACTCTGACAGTTGTAAAATTTACAACTGTCAGAGTCGCAGTTTGAAATTTAGTATCAAAGGTGAAGACATTACGTAGTTAGATTCCCGATTCGGCCTTGGAACAGATTGCGAAGCAGCAGTGAACTAAATGGAAAACCGCCCACTTACTAACTGTACCACAACAGTCAAATGCAGTTGATTGTGGGGGTTTCATGTGTCAATTCGTCAAATTAATATCCCAACGAGTTTCTGTGTCGTCTTTTAATCAAACGGATATTCCGCAAATTAGGGAGCAGATGTGCGCCGAAATGATCGAAAACAAACTTTTTCCGGTCCCTTCTCCCGGACTATAACATATGACATACGGTGATGATCTCTTTTCAGATTTATGGCAGGCAGTAGACCTACGTCGGCGAAAACGTTGCCGCACAACTGACAGACGTATCACATAACCTAGGAATCCTACCGTTGAAAATAGGCCCGGCTATTGCGCACTACTACAAACTGCAGTCGATCACAAACCAACTGGACATAGTGAAGACGCACTTTGAGGAGAAACAACATACACAACATATGTTGATATTATCTATCATCGAAATGGACTCGACGGTGAAAACTGCAGTCAAAATCTCGACGGAACTGATTACCCACAAACAATCGCTGACATAAGACAAAGTTCAAGACAACCTGATATCAAGACGGCCTGGTCAATGGTTTTGGCTCACTTATGAAATTCATCATGGGAAACCCCGACGCCGAGTGGTACGATACTATTATCTCTCACCTCCAACAAGAACACGAAGAACTTGCCGAACAAATGAAACATCACTAGGTATTCGATCAGCACCGACCTCATGCGGGAATCAATAACACACTAGAAACCAATAACCACAACAACAATAATCTATACCTATCTATAAAAATGACTGCCAAATCTTTGTGGACTCACTACTTAAAACAATTAGTTCCCTATAGGGAACTATATATAGCTTCAACACTTTCATCGCTTTTTTTCGTTTATGTGCCAGAGTAAAGACATTAAATGTCAAAAACTCCACGTTAACAATCCGACCGTTGCAAACATTGTCAAACCCAATTCAGACACCAAATTGTCACACCCAATACCACCAAAAGTAATCCCATATACGAGCTGGATATACTCCCCAGCATTTGGACTGTACCTACTCCAATATTTGTTCATCTTTTCATTAATCATGTTTACGTTTATCAAATACCACCGGCATGACATGCACATTGTGACGAAACTTAACCACGACAACAATGTCAATTATTGACATTGTGCCGTCTTTAATTTTTCTTGTCTACTTTTCTTAAAACACAACGTCTCAGGATAGCGCGTTTTTCTCATTTGGACCAATTTTCTTATGGTCAGTCGGAGTCTTGCATTTTCTTTATGTCGGTTCGCTAAGTGGGGGACGGAATCTTGCTCTTTTCCTAAGCCAACGAGTACTCCTAATGAAGACACGGGGCGGAGTCTTGGTCCTCCCCCTACCACCAGTCTGGCAAGACGGAGAAGCAGACTTCGTGAAGAAACAGGTGCCACTAGATTCCAGCACAGTTTGGATTAGCTCCTGACACATCTGTGCGTTTGTTGCACTGTCTGTGCGGTGTTTTGAAGCCTGAAAAGATGTTTCCAGGAGCGCAAGCCTCCGCCTCAGCCGCATCGTGATCTTCACTAACTCACAAGGCTGGCTCAACACCGCTTGATGCGACACCATTGAATCGCATGGATACTGAGAGTGGACTAGACTCAGGTAAGAGCAGTACAAGAACAACTTTGATCAGCAACATTGTTGTCATGAGCTCCTGGTTGGATTAGTGTGGATTACTTTGGGTGAATGGGCAGGTTGTGGCAGTTCTACCTGAGCAATCGTACTTGGCAAGGAGAAGCAGACTGTGGGGCAAACTGGCACCACTTTATTCACGCGCTACTTTGATGAGCTCCATGTGGAGGTTGTGACGATGTCTGAATGGATGTTTCTGGATGAGCCAAACTCGGCCTCAGCCCGCCCGGCCGTCATTTGGCGATCACGTACTGGCGGTTCTGCACAGTTCAGAGGCCCAACTGTTATTCCAGGCCTGGTGTTTCGAGTACCTGCTTAGGCTGAGCCTGGAGTGTTAGAACCGCTGGTGGATGCCCTGAAGGAGCCTGAGGCGCGGTATTGTGACTACAAATCACCTCTTCCGACTGAAATGAAGCCACTCAGCACTCGGACCTTTGTTTCAATTCGGGTTGGCTTTCTTTCTCCGAACGATTCAGTATTTGGCAAAGCAGCAAGGCCAAAGGACAAGTTCAACTCAGCCACTCGGCCTAATAAGCCAAATCCTGCGGACACGAGACTGGGCCGTGTCAGGAACTTCCGATTGAACTTTTGAACTTGAGATATTTTGGTCCATAATGTAACCAAATCTTCCGCCAGAATGCACCATGTGAGGGTTGGAGGACTTTTCTATTGAAAACGCACTTCCAAGCTCCCCTTCTGTCACGAATCTATAAACTCGAGGAAACCCCCCCTAATTTGAACCCAAAGACCCCCCCATGGCCCCCTCTACAAATATTTACACCCCTCCATTCACCGCAGAGCCATATTGCCAGTGAGATAACGTTGAGGGGGTAACGTGTTCATTTCCCTCGATACCCTCCTAGGGGGAAAACCCCCCCACGGAACGAAGTTAAATCCCTCAACACTCCCCCCCGGGGTGGAAAACAAATTTGGGCGGACTTTGGATTAGTCTCCTATCTCAACCTCGCAGGAAGATTCGATCTCCCCTCACACTTTCGGGAGTTATTACGAATTATCCCAAAAACAGGTCTTCACATCAACCACATGGAATGAGTAACCAACCAAACGGCTACCACAGGACTACCAACCTCACCGCTTC
Source organism: Pilophorus perplexus (assembly GCA_955831195.1). Classification (NCBI taxonomy): domain Eukaryota; kingdom Metazoa; phylum Arthropoda; class Insecta; order Hemiptera; family Miridae; genus Pilophorus; species Pilophorus perplexus. Next base: position 48,754,855 of record OY037009.1, read on the forward strand.
TCTCCCACCGCTGCTCCTCTATGTCTAAGCAATGGTTACGTACGCGCCCAACTCTTCAAATCAGGATACCCCCAGCAAAAAACTGAACGCTAAAACGCTGCCAGCCTGAAAGGCAATTCCGTAGGGACTTGTTTATTCGTAGGGGGTTTTGTCCAGTTCGTTACGGCGAGTGGGAGGGTCGCCCTAATGAAGACATCTCGAAAGCCTCGTCCGATTCCCTAACGACGAACCCGAACATCCGTCTGAATCGCGGAGACATCTTGTTCTTGAGTCACTCCCATGTTAACACCTACTACCCCTTCATTAGTTGTTCCTCCGAATCCTGATCGTCGTTAAGGCCCACTTTCCGTCACACTAAGTTATCCGGCACCTGACAAATCAAAGTAATTAACTTAGTTTTTGTATCCCACCATAAAGAAACAAGGAACCTGTAGGCATCGTGCGTTTCGACTGCCACGCCACAGGCAAAGAAAGTAAGCAACAATTTTCTGGAATGAACAGGTTTCTGGATAATTATTTTTTGGAAGAAGGCTTCCAAATAACACTGAAAATGGGGTTAAACGCAAATTGCAAGAATTTATAGAAAAATCGAAATTTGAATTTTCGACGGAAAACAGCGATCAGCTCCCATTGGTCGACGATTCGCCAAGTTGGCCACCATAAAAAATATAAAAATTAAAAACTGAAGGAATCGGTCTCTGATAAGTACTTGAAATCAAGTCGATTTAAGTACTTATAATATACACGATAACATTTACAACAAAGCGAACACGGCCATTTTCGAATTACTCTTGTGAAGGTTTACCCCCCCCCCCATTTTCTATCACTCTCGCCAGCCCATCAGAAGTAGTACCGGCGGGTCGCGCCACGATCGCAGCGCGGATGCGCCAAACCCCTCTTCTCCCGTTGGCAAGTCAGCCTTCCTCATCAGTGTAGAGACGATAAGTGATGCACGACAACAACACGAATGATAAGATGGGAGATGTTATCGTTTGAGGATATTGTCGATGTTGTCTTTGGATATCAAGTACCTACTGTGGTATTAAATAGAAATCATTCCGTGTAAAGTCCGTTGTTTATTACTACATTAAATTGGCGACGAGGATGGGATAAAACAAAATCTGACTTTGGGTTCATAGTTTTGACTTCATGGGTCCATTCCCAGACAACAATTACGTTCTGGCTCTCCTGGACGAGTAGGTACTCATGCTACCCCCTGACAGAAATTGTCAAGTCAACCTCAGCTTCTTCGACACTCAGGGTTCTGAGGAGGTGGTTTTCTCAGTTAGGGGTGCCTGAGTGTCTCAAGTCGGACAACGGTTCGCCTTTTGGGAGCCAGGAGTATGCAGCGTTCCTCCAGGAACTGGACGTGACCCCCCATCACGTGACACCGTATTGGCCTGAGGCTAATGATGGATCAGAGCTTTTTTTCAAAAAAATAAAAACGACCATTCAGTCGGCAGTTTTAGAGAAGAAGAACTGGCAACAGGAGCTAGATATGTTAAACTATAGAGCGACTCCTCATGCATTCACCAATGCTAGCTCCGCAAGTCTGCTTTTTCAACACCCATTCATCACAGGATTCCGTCCATTCATGGGCAAGTCTTCTCCACCTGACTTTCTCGTTGCAGCAGACAGCAAAGCCAAGACACAACAGAGTGCATAATATGCCAATAAAGGCACACTCAACCACACATGCTGACACTCGGTGATTTGGTGCTTCTAAAGCAGTCTTGTGTCAACAAGCTCACCCCTCACTTTGATCCAAGACCCTTCCGAGCTGCTGATGTGAAGGGCAATCAGATAACAGACGAAAGGAAAGGGAAAAATGTCACAAGAAACTCATCTTTCTTCAAAAAGATTCTTCGTGATGACGACGTTGGAGACTCGAGGGACCAAGACCTTGAAACAAGTCAGCTCTCCATTGATCCACCTGCGCCTGGACCGACGGGTTCTTCTCAATCGGAGGGGACTTCGCCTGCTCACTCTCCCAGCTCAGAAGATCGTTCAGAGTGGTGAAGCCTCCAGGGAGATTCAAAGATTTCGTTTTATCCCAGGCAGGGAGGAATGTAGAGACGATAAGTGATGCACAACAACAACACGAATAAGAAGATGGACCTGTTATCGTTTGAGGATATTGTCGATGGTGTCTTTGGATATCAAGTACTTACTGTGGTATTAAATAGAAATCATTCCACGTAAAGTCCGTTGTTTATTACTACATTACAATCAGGGAGGGAAGTATTTCCTCCCTTCAATTTACCATTTACTGAGTGTTATAACTAGATTATGTCTTATAATTGCAGTTCTGTGTTTGGGATCTATCGTAACGACCAGGCCTCAGATTCAGCATAAGAGATTCTGACCAGGACAGTGGGTCAGACCACCTTTGACACGATACGCACCATGACACTTCGTGTAGGTTATTGTCATCCTCTAGGTTCCCTTCCGGAGATGATGACTCTGTGGTGGATCCTGACATTTCAGGTCAATCCACAGCAAGCTCATCTCCCATTGTGGCTGCACTTTCTCGATCTGCATTCTGGTGTCTATGGTGGAACACTAGCCGTCAAACCCGAAGGGCCGTACGTGATGTCACGCACACCCTTTTTGAATTGACCAGATGAATGTAAACTACGTGAAAGACTTTTTGTCACAAAAAATGATGTATTTTTCTTTTTTCGACTTCTAATAACATGGCAAAGGATAATTTCCAATTGTCCATTTCAAATTGCAGAGCATAATTTATTGTAAAATAACTCATTTACATCTCCAAATTTATGTGGGCATTTAGATATCTTTCTGACGCGTATAATTGCGTGACTGAATCATCAAGTTTCAAATACGGTCGAATTTCGGGTCCTTACGGTCCTCGTTTATACACCAAATAAATAAGGAGGGATTAGGTTTTCAAGTAATGATTCATGTATCAACCGCGTAGGCAGGTTTCATTTGGTTTAGAGGAGCTGCCCGCCCACTTGATGTTTTGTGTGGCCTAAATCCTTAATTTAAATGGCCCTTCAAGTTCTCTCTTCCCCTCACAATGAATTATTACAAGACCGACTCCCTACAAGGTCCCCTCAGGGTCGGTTTAACTGGGCAAGCGAACAAGAGTGTCAACCTGTCATCTCAAGTAAAACCTGATGAAGAAGTAGTTGGTTAAGGAAGGGAAACTTGGGGTAAGGCATCTTAACGTCGTCATTTTGGTTCATTATTTTTGGAATAATACACCTATGTATTCGCGACTCCGATCGGCCTCAAAATTTGAAATTCGTTTAAAGAGGTCTAGATTCCAAAACCGAAATGTTCGTCCGCCGCACAGAACCGATGACGCTAAAAGGTGGCGGAAATTGGAAAAATTAAAAACGCATCTGACCGATCGGTTTGATGTTAATTCTTTAGCTTATGTAGGAACAAAGAACAATATTGGTTTTGTCACTTCGAGCTATCTGGAGGAGAGCAGATGGGCGGAAAGTTGGAGTTGACCATTTTCACCAGTACATTTTTCTCGCCGTGGCGGGCCCCAAAATTAAAACTAAAATATTTAATATGAATTAAGCCTTAAACCACTACTGATTTGTATTCAGGCAGTTTCCACGATAAAAATATTCTCTTCATTAAATTGGCCCTTACCGATTTTACAAATCAAAAATGCTGTAAAAATCAGGAAATCGATAAAAATAATAGGTGTATACACGTGTATACATGGAGTTTTTTTTATGCGTGTGTTCACATGAGACCTCAGAGTGTGATTCAAAAGTCAGATCGTGCGGAAGTGTGCGCTTTCTCATTATTTTTCACTTTTTGTACTAATGCGCCACGACAAAAATGCGCTTTGGCTTGAATTGTTCGGGGTTCACAATTATTTACGACGTATTATCCTGAAGATAAAGTTGTTCGTTTTCTAAGAATTTCCTCGAGATAAATTCAAAAAATGGAAAAAAGGGGAAAACATTTATTTTAAATTTTATTTTTTAATGAAAAATGATTATAAACAACTAAACATTCACCTAAACCCATCGTTACCAATCAGTCTGTCACCTTGAATATTTTCCGCCACCTTTTACCGACATCGGCCCCTCTGTGCGCCGTCCGGGCTATGGGATGGAGTAGAAGAGTATTTTTGGGACGCATAAACCGTTTTTTAGGACGCATAAACAATATATATAATTTTTTCGACCATAAAAATTCCGACCAACAAAAATAACCGAATAATAATAATAAAAATAACCGACCATAAGAATTTCGTGCATAAAATTTTTTTTGGCCATAAAAATTCGACCCTAAACATTTTTTTCGACCATACATTTATGGGACGCATAGACCAATATATAAAAAATTTTCGACCATGAACCAAATTTTTTCGACCATAAACCAATTTTTTCGAGATCTCACAAATAAATAACCGACTGTAAATAAATAACCAAATAATAATAAATAACCAGCCATAAAAATTACCGAATAATAATAAATAACTGACCATAAAATTTTTTTTGCCCATAAAAATTCGACCATAACATTTTTTCGACCATAAACCAATTTTTCGACGCATAAACCATTTTTCAAGATCTCACAAATAAATAACCGAACATAAAAATAACCGAATAATATTAATAATAATAATAATAATAAATAACTGTAAATAAAAATTCGACCATACATTTATGGGACGCATAGACCAATATATAAAAATTTTTCGACCATGAACCAAATTTTTGCGAGATCTCACAACTGTCCGAACATTGTTCAGAAAATTTTTTTAATTTTTCAAACAATTTTTTTTCTAATGGCAGAATTAATTTTAACACAATTAAACTATACCAACAAATAATAAGCCCTGTGTAAAATTTGTAGTGTTTTAAAAATACCTATTTAGTGTTCTTCGTACACAAACGATCGTGTCGTGGGCATCGTCCGTTGTATCTCCTTTTCACGACAACGCCCCAATTTACAACGAAGTTCACACCCGGGTAATTAAGCCGCATCCTTCTAAATAAGACAACTCGCCCGTGGGTGGAACAAGTCACCAAAATTAAATCAACCCGACGATTCGAACCCACTTCGGATTTTGTTGTGTAACGAGGCCTTTTAAAACGTACGAAGAGAAAACCCAGACAAACAAACATCCTGGACGGTAAACGATTCCGGTGGCGAGGGACGGGTCGAGGGGGGTGAAAAAGTTGAGACAACCCGCCCCAAAAGAAGACGTCGGGATAAATATTTAGGAGGCCGTTGGGAAAGAGAAAAAAGTTGAAACTAGACGAAACCCAACGGCCTCGGAAAAAAACGGTGTCCAGGGTTTCATGTTGGGTTCAACAAGGAGAAAAAAAAGGCCGTGTACCAGATAAGGATGAGCTCGGAGATAAGTAACGTTCATTACAATGCAGCTAACCGGTTGAGAGTGCTATCACGTTCACATGATACTTACATGGGTATGTCATGGAGCTCAGGGAAAAATATTTAACGCTGAGAAAGTGTTCACCAACAACTAATAAACCAGTTTCTTTGATAGGTAGTAAATGTTGCACCTAGCAGAAGATGCAGCCACAAAAGAAGACCCACACTCGTCAGAATTACCTGGTATGTCAGGATACTGTGCAAGATCTTTGGAAGGGAACTGAGGGGATGCTGATACCCAACACGATAATATCGACATAGTATGTCGTGGCCAGCATCAGTTGCGCACAGGAACTGAGAATAATTGTTGCAGCTACCTCAAACGATGTGTCGTTAAAGATGGGCAGACCAATTAATCCAGTCTTACCTGGATCCGCGTTTTCGGCATCAACCGGCGATATGTCTACAATGAAGTCCTGGCCAGCGGACCCGATCCCATTTCCCTCAGTGCTTATTGACACTTCTTTAATGTCGCAATAAACGAACAGCAAGGGAAATTCGCCTCGTCTTTCAACGGGGAGGCTGGACTACCGGCGAGAGAAGAGGGGTTTGCACGATCGCGCCACGACTGTAGCGCGATCCGCTCCTCCCGCCTGTACCAACTCCAGCGGGCTGGCAATACAGCCACGAACGTGGGGAAAATCCCCAAAGCCACTGTCACAAAACGAGTCAGCTGAGTACCTACTGAGCGAGGAGCCGTAACCTGGGGCGGATAGGCGGTTTTGACCGGCCCGGGCGATTCAACTTACCGGCCCTCCCCCCACAACAACATTTACCTATACAAAGACCAACAAAGGAGGGGTTCTTCATATTGTTAAACAAGTAGCTTTCAGTGAAATTTCGAGACGAATGAATAACTTATATTTTTTAGACTGCAACCATGAACACCACTAGCAACCTAACACTATTCCCCTCCTTTAAAGAGTCGAAGACGGTCTGCATGGACGACTCTATACCTTCCATTCGTCATCTTAACCCGGAAAACGACGTCGGAGATCGCTTTTACCACTTCGCATGGGCCATTCCATGGGGACTCCAGCTTCGGGCACCGCCCTACTGCCCTTCGTGGGTTGTAGCACCATACCTTGTCTCCAGCAGCGAACTGAGGATCCCTGCATTTGACATCGTATCTCTTCTTCGTTTTTTCGGCTGCATTCAGTAGTCTTTGTCGGGCTAGGTCATGGACTGTCATCATGTTATCCTCTAACACACTTGCGAATTGTGTTCTGCTCTCCGTGTGGGGTGGCTTACCATAGAGTAAGTGAACGGGAAGATTGAGCTCTCTACCGAACAACAGGCGTGCGGGGGAAAAGCCTATCGTTGCCTGTTCCGTCCCCCGATAGGCCAGCAGCGCTAGCGGTAGCTTCTGGTCCCATTCCCTTTGTCGGCCCTCAGTGAGCTTCGATAACAGGTCCCAGAGCGTTCGGTTGAACCTCTCGACCTGACCATCGCTCTGGGGCCGCATGGGAGTGGTTCGAGTTTTCCGGATGTTTAGCAGGCTGACCACCTCACGGAAAATCGTGGACTCGAACGACCTCCCTTGGTCAGTGTGCAGCTCTCGGGGTACTCCGAACCTCGCTATCACATTATCCACCAGACAGCGAGCCACAGTTTCCGCCCTGATGTCAGGCACCGCAAAGGCCTCTGGCCACTTTGTAAAATAATCCACCATTACAACAATGTACTTGTTTCCCCAGTGGCTCATTGGCAACGGTCCCATGAAGTCCAGGCCCACTCTCTCGAAAGGGACACCAACCGTATAAGTTTTCATTGGTGCCCTTGGTGGTTTCGTCTTCCCGCGTTGGCTGCAGACTGCGCAGCGCTCACAATATTGCCGAACATCCTTGTGCATTCCTAGCCAGTAGAAAGCGGTACGCAGGGTGTTGTCCCACTTCTGACACCAATGTTAAACAAGTAGCTTTCAGTGAAATTTCGAGACGAATGAATAACTTATATTTTTTAGACTGCAACCATGAACACCACTAGCAACCTAACACTATTTTGTAAAAACGAGAAAATGAATAGGAACGAGAAAACACTCAACTACTTTTAATTAAAAGTAGTTATTAATAAGTACCTAGGTGAACTTAGGTAGGTAATACTGAAGTGAACGAGAAAAGTAACGGCCCCTATATTTAGAAAGAATACAAGAGGCACTTGGTTAGCGAATTAGTTGGTACCTACTGTCTATACGAAAAAAATAGCGACTCAAGCAAGAATGCATTTTGTACATTTCTTCAGTTACACACTTACTACTGTAGTAAGTACTGTAACAGTTACATTACTTCAGTTAGACAGCTTATTGATGAAGAGCATCTGGCTGGAGCACTGAGCCAAGAGGCTTTGGGCGTTTCCAACCCTCCTCGCCATCACTCCCCCAACCCTTCTCTGCATCCCACGCTTGTTAACTTCTTTCGAATTCAAGGCACAACCTCAGGCCCATGGTAAATTTACCTGTTAACTGCAGCCTATAAATGTAACTATTAAGAGAGTATGTTTTCAAAAATTTAATATTAATGTCATGTTAAGTGTTTACACAGATGACGGACCCTGAAAAATGAATTATCAAGATTACTCGGAAAATGAGACCTCATTCGACTTCCTGGCATCCTTCACAAGCCCCAAGGTGAAATCGGATGCTTTTGGGACCCCCTTTTACGTCCAAAAATACCTACTTCGAAAAGTAACCCTAACTCGATCTCACAAACCCCTCCTGTAGCTCTTTTTAGTTCCACAGAGCCCCGAGGGTTTGTGCGATCTGCCTCAAAACCTTGCGGGCACAACTTGATGGTGATCTGCAGATTGTTGTCACTCAGAGTTTGCCTCAGCCTTGTTTTGATGATTTTCAATTCTGAAAAACTCCTCTAACACTCGACTTAGGTCGTAGAAAGTGTTACCAAAACTTTGTAAATCAAGAGATTTGCATACAATCAGGCCATGAGGATTTAAAACCTTGTAGCACAAATTACGCACTTATTGCACTTGCCATCCACCCAATGAAGTACAAAGCCAACCAGATCGCCTTCTTTTGTGTCTGAGTTTTCCTTTTCGGTCTCGATTACTTACGTATTTTAGGTAGGACTTTTTTCCCCCATCTTCGACCGGCCCTCAAGACCTTCGGCCCCTCGGGCGTCGCCCGATCGCCCGACCTGCCTATACGCCCCTGGCCGTAACTGCAGCGTCTGAGTGAATCAGCAGACCAGCTGAGTGTAATGTGTGAGTGATAAGCGAAATCAACAAAATAGCGAATGAGAAGTCGAACCAGCGGAGTACCAAATCATCAAGAAGAAGAAAGAAGAAGAAGAAAGATGAAGAAACAAATCATCAGAGAAGTCTGGGTCAAAAACACGTTGTTTGTCAGCAATTCTGAGCGTTGTTGACTGATGAGAGTGTTTTGTTTGTGTATTTATCGCCATCAAGCGTGCTACACTTTTTTCATACGCTTGTTAAGGAGAAACCATCTGAATCGTAACCCCTCGCATACAAGTTATAACTCACTATTTGCCGAAACAACGCGGTACTCGTATTTCAGGAGGATTTTGGGGATAATGTCTCTCATAACGTGAAGAGCACTTTCTGTTCCTTTTTCTTTCTGTAACAGTTGAAGGGGGCTCGCTAACACGTTGATTTATGTGAAGTCGGGGACCCCCCCGCTAAGCTCGTAATGGAGACGACGGACCGGACAAGAAATAAAGGCAATTCGAGACTGCGAGGGGCGAATGTTCCCGCAAAAGGAGACCTAAATCATACAAACTGAAGAAAAACGAGACTCTACTTTTTTTTGTGGGATTGAGAAGAGCGATGAGAATCACGTATGAAGTTGATCTTCTCAGGCGTTGGGGCATCTCGTGCGTTTCTCTGACGTCTCCGGAATGATAGGATCAAATAAATCAGCAAGTTCATTACACTCGTGCGCGAAGGTGGAAAAACTCCGGGCGGAAATGAAATCTAGAGGGACTGCGAGGTTCTTGGGACAGGAGCCAAAAAAAAAAAAAAAAAAAAAAAAAAAAAAAGTGATGGATGTTTACGAGTTAAACGCTGTAATTCCAATTTGTGAACACTCGTTCTGGTATCGACACGTCCAGTTGGTGGCTAATTTGGAAAAGAGCTTCATTCATTTGAGTGAAGGGTTATTTGTCTTGATATCTTGATATTTGGATTCAGCGCTCAGTATTATCCCCCAATGTACGGGACCTCCGAAAATGAGTTCCACGAAAAAAATTACTTCGAACACCGCATATTTTAAGACCTGCTGTCCAAATCCAGGAGGTCGAATGAGGTGCCGTTTCCGAAATAATTCAGTACGCAGAATCCGAAAACGACGTCAAAACAAACACACCCCCATGAGTCACTGGAAAACTACAAAAAATAATTTTTAATGATGAATATTTTTTGTAATTATATTATAATTATTATATTCATCGGTTTTCCTCTGCCTATCACAAAATTACTGGTCACCGACTTTGATTTTAATTCGCCGTAAATTTTAAAAAATCACGTACCTATAAATCTGTGAATTTAAACAAATTCTCTGTTGAGTAGTGAATTTAAAAAATTTACAAATTATTTGGGAATTAAAAAACAATTAAATATTTATTTGTGAATTTAAAAAAATCGCCCTTTTCGTAATTATTGACACAGCTGCTACAGTTTTTGTAAATTTTTGTTAATTTAATTTTTGTTGATTTTTTTATTGTTGATTTTTTGTTAATTTGTAAATTATTGAAAATTTTTTGTTAATTTTTATTTTCAATTTTCGTTACATACCTAATTTGTTTTGTTAATTTTTTTGTTAATTTAAAAGTTTTTGTTAATTTAATTTAGAGAAAAAGTAGTGAATTAATTCATATTCGCATTCACAAACAAAAAAGCATGACGTGAATTAATCTACAACCTTATTTGTTTACGTTAAGTATAATTTACGTAAGTATAAATAAAAATGTGCCCAACTCTGGCAACCGCGCAGGTGTTTGTTTATCTGTACAAGAACGTTCCTTGGAAATTTTTTCTCTCATAAGCTGTCAGATCTGCTTGATTGAGTTACTCCCCCTTTACAGGACATTGAACCATCCACAAAACGCATGTTTTCGATGCACCGATAGCATTATGAGACGAGTGCAGCTGTGTGAAGGTTTTTCGCTCAAAAGATTTTACCCGGAGCGTCCCAACGTGATTTCCGCTCGAATGATTAACCTGAATGCCTCTTGACCCGATTGGCCCCCCATTCATGGGAGTCATCTGTCGTTGAAATGGGCATTTAGGTATTGCCAATAAAGGTTGCTTTCCGTAGCCTCATTTTAGCCCCATAGCGGGCCTGGGGGTTGGGGCGACAGGCTGAAAACCTTGTGGGCACAACTAGACGGCGAACCGCGTATTTTGTCAAAATTTCAAATTTTCCTGCTGACCAAAACGACTCGGAGGCGGTCGGACATTTTGTTTTTGGATCTCCGTCGTTATTACGTAGATGTATTATTCCAAGAATAATAAACAAAGAACGCTGCAAATTTTACACGAGGGTTTATTATTCTTCGATGAAGATTAATTGAGCAAAAATTAATTCTGTCAATAAAAATATTTTTGAAAAAAAAAAAAAAAAAAAAACTATAGAATGTTTGGACGGATGTGGTATTTCGGAAAATGGATTATGCGTCCAAAATTCGGAAAACGACACCTTATTTGACTTCCTGGGATCCTTCAAAAATCCCTTTTTTAGCCCCATGAAAGCCTTGTAGATCCCAACAGTGAAATCGGATCGTTCCGGGACCGCCGAAAATGGATTCTACGTCCAAAAATACTTCGAAAACGACACCTAACTCGGTCCCATAGCTAAAAGCCGTTAAAAAAAACCTTCCAGAGCCCCAATTTAGCCCCAGACCGCCCCACGGGTTCGGGTGATCGGGCTGAAAACCTTGCGGGCACAACTAGATGGTAGACTGGGTATTTTATCAAAATTCCGGATTTAAAAAAAAAAAAAGCTGCAAATTTTACACAAGGGTTTATTATTCTTTGATATACGTTACTTGTGCAGAAATTTAATTCTGTCGATGAAAAAATTAAAAAAAAAATGTTTTTTGATTTTTACCTAAAAAAATTTTTTTTTTTTTGGATTATTTGTTTAAAAATTTGGTTTTTTTTAATTCTGTATTTTTTACTCGAAAAATATTTAACATCCTGGGATCCTTCAAAAATCCCATTTTTAGCCCCATGAAAGCCCTAAAGATCGCCCCATTGAAATCGGATCGTTCCAGGACCCCAAAAAATGGATTCTACGTCCAAAAATACTTCGAAAACGACACCTAACTCGATCCCATAGCTAAAAGCCTTCAAAAAAACCCTCCCGTAGCCCCATTATAGCCCCATAGCGCCCCACGGGTTTGGGCGATCGGACTGAAAACCTTGCGGGCACAACTAGATGGTAAACCAAGTATTTTGTCAAAATTTCAGATTTAAAAAAAATTCCTACTGCCCAAAACGGCCTGGACGGCGGACGGCGGACGAACATTTCGGATTTTGAATGTAGACCTCTTGAAACGGATAATGTCAAATTTTGAGCCCGATCGGAGTCGTCGACCCCCGTCGCGAAAACATAGGTGTATTATTCCAAAATTAATAAACCAAAATTGCAACTGTCCAAAACGGCCGCTGGGAGGTAGGCCAGGCGGTAAGTTAATAACTTCCGCTTGGTGGAGTTCGGGGGCCAGCTTTATTATTCAAAACCGCTCAATATCTGATTTTGAGTTTTATTTTCTGAGCGAAAAAATATCGCTCAGAAAATAAAACTCAGCTTTTGAGCGATATATCGATATATATCGAGATATATCTTTTTCGCTCAAAATAAAACTCAAAACGTCATAAATCCCTTATTTTGCTATCGAATATCAAATCTGACCATACCGTTGGAAAGGCTTTTCAATTCCCTATCTCCCTGGTACCAACACAAAATTTTTAGGCAGACTTCATAGGAGGAAAATCAACCTGAAATCCGAATTTTCGAGGTTTCATCGTGAAATATGACCTTCTTACGACTTATGAAATCGAGTGGGGTTTCTTGTGAGTCTCCCAGTAAATTTTCACGCAGAATGGGATGGTGATACTCCCGAGCCTAGCCGACGGCGAAAAATGTCCTTTTTGGCTCCTGTAACCGCTTGTATACATGATTACCAGTGCATCGTTAGCAGAATCAGAAAATAAAACTCACTTGGGCTTTTTTCCCGCTCAGAAAAATAGAAGTATTACCTACATAATAGTTGGTTAACTCCGTCATCACTGGTTGTTGGTTAGTTGGTGGCGAGCGCTTTCGATTCAAAGGCATCATCGTCTGGCCGAGTTCTCGAGAACCAACCAGTGATGACGGACTTACCCAACTATTATGTAGGTAATACTCATATATTTACTGGCGGACCTACTAACCCCACAACTTTACTACCAGAAAAATAGAACTTAGCTCGCTGACACTCCGTTGATCATGCGCTGCGCGGACCTGCGGCAGGTTGCAAGTTCTTCATTGAAAATAGTTCCCAACACTAATTTATCTCATAATAATCGAATTTATTTCATTGAAACCCCGGTTCCCCGGACAAAAATTCCCGCAGCTGAAATGATCTTAGCTTGTGGAAGAGGGTTCAACGGTGGGTTTGTATTGATAATCTGCTGATCAACAAAGTTCACGAGATCAGAGTAACTCATCACACTCTTGATGATGAGTCGCATCGTGCGAATCGACAGGCTCTGGAGAGTCTTTCATTTTCACGATGGAGGTCTGATGGGTACGTTACATTCGATTCAGCGTACAAAATTGCGCAGGAAAATATCCACCAAAGAATCCTCCAAGGAACTTTGTCATGCAGGTTTTTTTTTTTTTTTTTTTTTTTTTTTGAAGCGAAGCTTTTATACGGACGCCCCCCCGCTCGCCGCTCGGGGAGTCTCCCGGTGAAAATCGTGAGTGAGTCTCGTGAGTGATATAACGCGATATATATATTTGATATAGATGGGGCGCGTTTGGCTCTTCCAACCCGGCCGCTGTCAAGGAAGTCGGAAAGACGTACTCAGAACGGGTGGAATCCAGGGTGGGGCTTCAGGGACCTTACAACGGTGGAGGAGGCGGGGAAATGTAGTACGACACTATACTGGCAGCTGATTTTTGCAAAATGATATAAAGCTTCGCTTCCTTTTTCATTCTCCCGAGGAATGAAAATATTTGTGTCTCAAAGCGTTTGCTATTTTCAATAACCTTAAGGTGCCAAAAAGGACATTTTTCGCCGTCGGCTAGGCTCGGGAGTATCACCATTCCATTTTGCGTGAAAAGTTACTGCGAGACTCACAAGAAACACAACTCGATTTCATAAGTCGTAAGAAGGTCATATTAAATCATATTTACGTCCGCAAGAAGGTCATATTAAAAATTACGACTTGTGAAATTTTCACGATGAAACCTCGAAAATTCGGATTTCAGGTTGATTTTCCTCCTATGAAGTCTGCCTAAAAATTTTGTTTTGGTACCAGGAAGATAGGGAATTGAAAAGTCTTTCCAACGGTCAGATTTGATATTTGATAGCAAATGAGGGATTTATGACGTTTCGAGTTTTATTTTGAGCGAAAAAGATATCGCTCAAAAGCTGAGTTTTATTTTCTGAGCGATATTTTTTCGCTCAGAAAATAAAACTCATCCCCGTGACCGATAAAATAAAACTCAAAATCAGATATTGAGCGGTTTTGAATAATAAAACTCACTCCAATTCAAACCCTGCTGCTGATAGTCTAACGACTCCATAGCAGTTTCCACAGCACAACCTGTCCAAAACGGCCCGGACGGCGGACGGCGTACATTTCGGTTTTGAAATCTAGACCTCTTGAAATAACGGATAATGTCAAACTTTGAGTCTCAAAATCTTTCCTTTCTGTCGGTTTTCACTCCTTACCCTCTCTCACGTCATAATCCGACTAACAGGCAGATGCAATTAGCATGAAGGATACGATTCTCAAGATACGGTTGGATCCGATGCGATTACCGCCCCACGGAGATTCCAAAAGCTTTCCCCCCCATAACTAATTCCTCTCAAAGATAATGATTCTGATGAATAATACCTCAACGACAATGGTCCTCATCTTTAGCGTTGGAAAATAATGAAAGCTCATTAAGCCTAAGCCCCCAGGGGGATGAAAAGAGCGCGAAGCTCCCTTCAAATAATCATCAGTTATGTTTTATGCAGAGCCCTCGAGTTTTCTAATTGTTCCGAAGTGACGGATGGAAGCCGTGGAAGGGGAAATTGTTACTCGGAAGAGCCTCAGCGTCAGGAAAAAAGGAGGGGGGAGACCTTTTTTCACACGAAAAAAAATTGAGGTTCTTCACGGGGGAAAAGGGCTGACAGCCTTGAAGGATCTTTTGTGATTGTGGGAGGAAACGACTAATGACGGCAGTGAGGAAGTCTGTCAAAAGAGGGCGGCACCGTCGGGTTTGCTCGGCGATTTATTAATGAGATGAGGCAGATTGTTCGTGAAAAGTTGACGAAGTCAACGGTGTGACCGACAACGAGGGGGTGTATTTAATTGTCAGGAGTCTTCAACTTCATTGTCGTTCTGTCTCATTCAATTTGTTTCTTCAGGTTGTTTCGGGCGTCAGAATCACTTGCGGTGGAGGACGATGAAAGTCGTTTTCATGGAAACTTTGTTTAGTTGGCTTTTGGTGTATGTTTGTTATTGAAAAATCCGAAATGTTGACGAAATATTCGGTTCTCCATCCGGTTGTTCCCGTAAAATTTTCAGCCCATGGGGCTCTGTGGGTGAATTATTCCAAGAATAATGAACCAAAATTAAAAACGCTGCAAATTTTACACAAGGGTTTATTATTCTTTGATATAGGTTACTTGTGCAGAAATTGAATACCTACTGTCAATGAAAAAAAAAAAAAAGTATATTTCAAAAACAAAACAAAATTTTGGTTTATTATTCTTGGAATAATACACCTATGTTTTCGTGACAGGGTTGACGACTCCGATCGGCCTCAAAATTTGACATTATCTGTTTCAAGAGGTCTACATTCTAAATCCTAAATGTCCGTCCGCCGTCCGGGCTTCCGGGCTGTTTTGGGCAGTAGGAATTTTTTTTAATCTGAAATTTTGACAAAATACTCGGTTTACCATCTAGTTGTGCCCGCAAGGTTTTCAGCCCGATCGCCCAAACCCGTGGGGCGCTATGGGGCTAAAATGGGGCTATGGAAGGTTTTTTTTTTAGGCTTTTAGCTATGGGACCGAGTTAGGTGTCGTTTTCGAAGTATTTTTGGACGTAGAATCCATTTTCGGCGGTCCCGGAACGATCCCATTCCACTTTGGCGCTCTATAGGGCTTTCATGGGGCTAAAAATGGGATTTTTGAAGGATCCCAGGAGGTTAAATATTTTTCGAGCAAAAAATGAAGAATTTTTGGAAAAAAAAAAAGTTGAAAAAAATCCAAAAATTTTTTTTCTATTCACACAGAAATAATTTTCGCACAAGTAACCTATATCAAAGAATAATAAACCCTTGTGTAAAATTTGCAGCGTTTTTTAATTTTTATATTTCTTTTTTTTTTTTTTTTTTCAAAAACTTTTAAACATTTTTTCTTGTTTTTGGTTTATTATTCTTGGAATAATACACCTATGTTTTCGCGACACGGGTCGATGACTCCGATCGGCCTCAAAATTTAACATTATCCGTTTCAAGAGGTCTACATTCAAAATCCGAAATGTCCGTCCGCCGTACGCCGTACGCCGTCCGGGCCGTTTTGGGCAGTAGGAATTTTTTTAAAAATCTGAAATTTTGGCAAAATACTTGGTTTACCATCTAGTTGTGCCCGCAAGGTTTTCAGTCCGATCGCTCAAACCCGTGGGGCGCTATGGGGCTAAAATGGGGCTACAGGAGGGGTGTTTTGAAGGCTTTTAGCTATGGGATCGAGTTAGGTGTCGTTTTCGAAGTATTTTTGGACGTAGAATCCATTTTTGGGGGTCCCGGAACGATCCGATTCCACTGTGGCGTTCTATAGGGCTTTCATGGGGCTAAAAATGGGATTTTTGAAGGATCCCAAGAAGTTAAATATTTTTCGAGTAAAAATTAAAGAATTTTTGAAAAAACACATTTTTGAAAAAAAATCCCCCCAAAAATTTTTTTTTGAAATATAAAAATCCAAAAAAAAAATTTTTTAAATTTTTTTTTATTGACAGAATTAAATGTCTGTACAAGTAACCTATATCACAGAATAATAAACCCTTGTGTAAAATTTGCAGCGTTTTTACTTAAAAAATATTTGACCTTCTGGGATCCTTCAAAAATCTCATTTTTAGGCCCATGAAAGCCCTATAGATCGCAACAGTGAAATCGGATCGCTCCGGGAACCCAAAAAAAATGGATTCTACCTCCAAAAATAGTTCGAAAACGACACCTAAATCGATTGGATAGCCAAACCCTTCAAAAAACCCCTCCCGTGGCCCCATTTGAGCCCCATAGCGCCCATCGGGTTTGGGCGATCGGGCTGAAAACCTTGCGGGCACAACTAGATGGTAAACCGAGTATTGTGTCAACATTTCAGATTAAAAAAACATTCCTACTGCCCAAACGGCCCGGACGGCGGACGGAAATTTAGGATTTTGAATGCAGACCTCTTGAAACGGATGATGTCAAATTTTGAGGCCGATCGGAGTCGTCGACCTCCGCCGCGATTACATAGGTGTATTATTCCTAGAATAATAAACCAAAAGCTGGAAAAATCTCAAATTAACCGTAAGAGACGTCTCTTCCCATTTGTCTAGAATTAGACGTCGAAAACTGGCGAGATTCACACGGGTGACTTCCGGGTTACATTTCCCGTCCGCGTGATTCAGCTCTTCATGAAATGTTGATGACGGCCGGGCGTCAGTCTGTAATTCTGAACTGGGAGGGTCCCGCGAAAGCTCAACTTATTTTACTATTCCCTTTGGGGCCGTCTTCCTCCGTCCAACTCCGCGGTTCCGCCTCGTATTCAATTTACTTATTAAGTGAACCCTTTGAGGAAGCGGGGGAGGAAGAGCCTTCGAGGCCAAGTGATATTTTATGCAAAAACTATTCCCTCAGACGAGCCACCAATTTTTCTTTCGAAAAGATCCGTTTTGATCGCCACGCACAATGCTCTCGTTTCCTGTTCTGAAACATTTTTGGGTTATCAAGGGGGGGGGGGGGAGAAAATTTTCGCGCGAACCCGTCGCCCGGGTAGCCATTGTCGACTACTACTATGTAGCCGCAGGGAGAGCGTGTTTTCGTAAGACGGTGTCAGCGGACCTGGCCTCCTTTGGCGACAGATTGTTAGTGGAAGCCAGCTCTCTGATTCACGCATCAAATGCGGATCTAGGACGAATTAATATTGATGCTGACATCTCAGCTAAATTACTCAGAAAACGACATCTTACTTGACCTCCTGAGATCCTTCGAAAATCCCATTTGTAGCCCCTTAAAAGCCCTATAGATCCCCACGGTGAAATCGGGTCGTTCTGAGAACCCCGAAAATAGATTTTACGTCCAAAAATACTTCGAAAACGACACCTAACTCGATCCCACAGCCCAAAACCGGGTTTCGGCGATCAGGCAGAAAACCTTGCGGGCATAACTAGATGTTATGTAACTATGTTAAATTCAATTGAAATACTCCCATACATACCTCATAACTCATCATCATTATGACAGTAAATCGAGAAAACCTCGTAAGTCCGATTTTTGTTCAAAACCTATATTTTTGGTCATTGGGTAAAGGATATCAGTCAGCACGTGTCTGTGTAGTCGTTGATCCTTTTTTACGAGCCATTTCGCGTTCAGGAAGGAATTAAAATTACACGTAAGTACACCTTTCAGAAGGGCTGTCAAACCTCGTATGTCCAAGACTTACAAGGTTTTCCGAGGCTTTACAAGCTTTCCCAGTGAAGAGAGTCCGTTACGAGTATTTCGACCATTGTCCTGAAGTGATTCACGAAGGTCGCACTGTTTATAATTGTGTTTATTAAACTTCAGTCCCTATTTGAGCTCTTATTCTATTATTATAACTCAGTTTTATTCCAACATTACAGTACCAAATCACCGCAAAGATGATTTTAAACTCATTATCAGTCAAAACTAGGCTTCAAGTATCGCTCACAGCTGTGAAATAAGTTTTTTGTGTCTCCTGTAAAGTTTAGGAAAATGGACTTATAATGTTTACAGATTTTGACAAAGTGCTCCAATGCGGTTAGTTATTCCTTCCAAAACAAACCTCCTAAGGCCATTTCGCTATCGTTGGTTCGTTTTATTTTTTTTTAATCCTCAACGCTGAAATAATTGCTCATCGGTTTTTATTTCCTTCATCCCATTTTTAAATCACCAAATGTCCCTTCCCGTTCACGCTACTCTTTATAACTTGGAAATCGAACATTCAAGACGTCTAATGAATGGACTTCCAAAAACTGTGCTAAACTTGAAAGTTAAGCTCGACATTATGCAATTTAAATAAAGTGGGAGCGTATTCGAGTCGTTTGGTGACACCGGACTTTCTCAGGAAAGAAAATTAATCCGCCGCCTTTACTTTAAATCTCGGTATTAAATTCTGAGATTCCATTAGTGTTGATATACGTTGTGCAGTCCAATTTAGAAATGGGGCGTGATGCACTTCGGAAGGTTCATTTAAATTGCTCGGAAGGCTTTGCATTTCTTTCTGGGAAAATAACCAATTACGAAAGGGGGGGGGGTAAACGAAAGAGAGCAAAGAAAACCTTTATCGCGTTTTCCACTTTCCCTGATGAAACTGGAGGATCTTTTTGAGCCATTGACTATGCGGGAGCTCCGTCTAAGGGCCTTTTCGCCGGCGGAAGGGCTTCAGGAAGGTTTCAAGTCCTTTGAGTTGACTCCGTTAAGGCGTCTAAAACCCTTTAAGCGGCGAATAGTTTTTTAAGGAGAGTATCCAATGTGTTGTGTCGGATAAGTACACTTTGCGTTATTCGCTATTTTTGGGTGTGAGAAATCGGGCGGAATAGCTTTTTGGGCAGTAGGATTTTTTTTTAAATCTGAAATTTTGACAAAATACTCGGTTTACCATCTAGTTGTGCCCGCAAGGTTTTCAGTCCGATCGCCCAAACCCGTGGGGCGCTATGGGGCTAAAATGGGGCTACAGGTGGGGTTTTTTGAAGGCTTTTGGCCATGGGATCGAGTCAGGTGTCGTTTTCGAAGTATTTTCGGACGTAGAATCCATTTTTGGGGGTCCCGGAACGATCCGATTTCACTGTTGCGATTTATAGGGCTTTCCTGGGGCTGCAAATGGGATTTTTGAAGGATCCCAGGAGGTCAAATATTTTTCATGTAAAAAACAAAAAAATCCCCAAAAAAAACTATTTTTGAAAAATAAAAATCCAATTTTTTTATTTATTTTTTTATTGACGCAGAATTAAATTTCTGCCCTATATCATAGAATAATGAACCCTTGTTTAAAATTTGCAGCGTTTTTTCAATATAATTGAGTTGCCGTGTTCTGTGTTCTGATCACGTCGGGGTCAGCAGTGTCGTGCCTGACTTGTTAGTTTCTGTGACTGGTTAGTTTCAATGAAAGAAGAACGTCAATTCAATAGAATTCCAGAGCTGGTACAGCTTGGTGTCCCAAGTTTGAATAAATAGCTTGAAGTTTGCATGTTGAAATTTGAATGTTGAATGACTGGAATTTGTGAACATCCTCTCACGGGTTTCTTGGTTGGCTACCAGGTGTGTTTCGTCTCACCGAGTGGACCAACTTCTCCAGATACTTTGTTTTATCAAATCACCAATAATAATGTAATTTCACTACAATTTCCATATGATTTACCGAGTAAACATGAATTTCGGACCCCCAAGGAGGGAATTTAACATGGACTTCAGGAGACTCCGAACCAAAATTTGGCATAATACGTTTCAAGATGTGTAGATTCCAAAAGCAAAATGTCCGTCCTCCGTTTTGGGTAGTAGGAATTTTTTTTAAAACTGAAATTTTGACAAAATAGGTACTTGGTTTACCATCTAGTTGTGCCCGCAAGGTTTTCAGCCCGATCGCCCAAACCGGGTTTCGGGCTATGGGGTCGAGTTAGGTGTCGTTTTCGAAGTATTTTTGGACGTAAAATCAATTTTTCTGGGGTCCCGAAATGACCCGATTTCACTGTGGCGACCTACAGGGCTTTTAAGGGGCTACAAATGGGATTTTTGAAGGATCTCAGGAGGTCAAGTAAGGTGTCGTTTTCTGAGTAATATTGGACGCAAAATCCGTTTTTCGATGTCCCTCATTGTACCGATTGTTTTTTTTTTTTTGTTTTTTTTTTCCCCATAAAATGTTTTCTTTATGACTTAGAATTAATTTTTTCACAATTAATCTACATCAAAGAATAATAAAGGCTTGTGTAAAATTTGCGGTGTGTATGATTGGCCCGAGAGATGCAAGTTAGCCAACCTTGCAAATCTGACTGATTAGGAGTCTTCAACTCTGTCTGCTGCAAACGATCAGCCATTCCATATTTCTACAGTCATCACATTCTTCCTCAAACCCAATCGAGTGAAACAAGAAGAATACCGGCAGTAGAAACAAATTGGGATTGCCCGAAGGGGCGACTGGCATCTGTTGGGGAGGAAAAACCCCCGTCGGAAAAATGACAATAACGGGACGATGAGGCGAAGGCACATAAGTTGGTACAAACATATTTACCGGATCGTCCCTTCCCCTCGAAAGACCCCTCCCCGCAATCGACCACATGAATAAGGAATGTTTCGGTCACATCTTTCTGTTTCCTACTGTCTTATACCTTCCCGGCGGTCATCGAGGTCTGCCTGATGGACGACGAAATTGGGAAAGAATTGAAAGTTTTGAATTTTCACTGTGAGGCCTTCACTCCGAGTCATTTTGGAATGTATACACCTAAGTAATCGCGACGGAGGCAGACAATTCTGATCGGCCTCAAAATGTGGAAACACACATTCAAGATGTCGAGATTCCAAAAACGAAACGTCCGTCCGCCGTAAGAGCTGTTTTGCGCTTAAGGAATTTTTCAAAAAATCTGAAATTTTACAACATATGGACATTTAGTGTGAAAATGTACAGTTGTTGTCTGTTCATAGTTGAAGGAGGGCTCGCCCGCCACAGGGGCTGTGCCTCTCCCACCGGGTGCAAGCATGCCGGCACCGCCGAAGGCGTGGGAAAGCCCAGCGCCATTAAGACGCTGGTACTTGTTATTAGTCACAAGTAGGACCGAGTGTCCTAGCGCACTCTACCAGTTGCGGATCTGGTACCACAGTTGAAGACTCACAACCACGTCCACCTCGAGACCGACACCAGCCCGAGAGGGGCAGCCAAGGACCGACATGATGACCCCACCAATCCAAGGCCGCGGGCTCCCCCTCGCCCGAAGTACTGGAGGAAAGGAGTTGTTCCAAGCTCGGGTGTTAATGCATTAATTGGGAACAACCCCCTCCATTAAGGCCACTTCAGTCAGAGGCCCGAGGACACAAAGGCCCTCTACTGCTTTACATGCCCCCAACACCTCAGCGTTACCCAAGGTATCAGCGTGAACATTACAGGGGTGGACATGAGGGTCATAGAGCCGAGTCCGCCAGTGAGCCATAGCACACTAGCATCAACCGACGGCCCCCGAGAATGGTCCCTGGAGTGAAAATGTACAGTTGTTGTCTATTTATTAAGGGGGCGCGGGAGCAAAGCTGTAACAAATCCTGAGCCAAGAGATGGCGCTGACGGTTGCGGGGATTTACAAGTCGACCGACTGGTGGCGGAAATAATAACTAAATGAACCACCAGATGGTTTCCTCGGCGGAGTGTCGTGTTATTTCCCCGAAATGATCAGCTCTGTGGTACATTCCGCACCGCTTAATAAACATATCGGGTGTACTATGTACCAACGTAAGGTCTATGTGTTAAGCCAAAGTGGACTTTATTGTTTACCTTTCGCCGCTAGAAAGGGAGATACCTACCTCACACTTTCTGACAACCCTACTAAATAATTCAATAGTTGAATTATCGAATTAATCAAATAATTATTATTGAATTATTTAGGAGGGGTAGGTAGTATGTAGGAGAAAATTTTTTTAAAATGAAACTTATTACATCGTCTTTTGAAACTTTTTCGTCTGTCTGTTGCATGACGCGTGACGCCGAACGTCAGTGAGCTATTTATTGAGGCTCTAATAAATTGAAAAATGTCGGCATCATTTCCTGAAACTTTCTCGCTAGGCTCGCCTCAGTGGTAGTAGGTACCAACTTCGGGCGTGGCTGCCGAACGTCAGTGAGCTATTTATTGAGACTCTAACAATTTGAAAAATGTCGGCATCATTTCCTGAAACTTTCTCGCTAGGCTCGCCTCAGTGGTAGTAGGTACCAACTTCGGGCGTGGCTGCCGAACGTCAGTGAGCTATTTATTGAGACTCAAACATAATAATATTATTTTAATATTAAAATTCCTAATGTTATATAATAGGTATATATATAATGTAATAGGTATAATATAATATAATATTATATAACATTAAGATTGATGAAGCGATTTTTATACCTATAGGTTAACATTAAGGGTATACCCTTAATGGGATAATAATCCGACAATTTTTAGTAAAATGTCCATAATGTGAAGAAAAGTTTCACTTTTACCGAGCTTTCATAAAAACACACAACCAGTTTTTTTATTATAACCTACCTATTATTTTTTTATTTTTTCAACAAATTTTTTCAAAAATTTTCTATTTTTCGCTAGAAAAATATTTAAGCTCCAGGGATCCTTCGAAAATCCCATTTTTAGCCCCATGAATCCGGGGCCCCCGAAAATGGATTCTACGTCCACAAATACTTCGAAAACGACACCTAACTCAATCCCATAGCTAAAAGCCTTCAAAAAACCCTTCCCATAGCCCCGTTTTAGCCCCATAGCGCCCCACAGGTTTGGGCGATCAGGCTGAAAACCTTGTGGGCACAACTAGATGGTAAACCAAGTATTTTGTCAAAATATCAGATTTAAAAAAAATTCCTACCGCCCCAAACGGCCCGGACGACGGAAGGACATTTCGGATTTAGAATGTAACGGATAATGAATCTTGAAACGGATAATGTCAAATTTTGAGGCCGATCGGAGTCGTCGACCTCCGTCGCGAAAGCATAAGTGTATTATTCCAAGAATAATGAACCAAAAATAGAAATGCCCTTTTCCCGCTGAAATCGCTACAAGGTACTGTCTTCCTACCGATCCCTTTAGTCTGAAATTTTTATCTTAGGTACCTACCTCAAATTTTGCTCTCATTATTTTATCTGGAATATTTCAAAGAGACGTGGTTCGATTTTAAGAAGAAAGGTCAATATTTGAGCTACCTATGTCCCGACGACAAAATTTTACCATTTAAAAACGCTGCAAATTTTACACAAGGGTTTATTATTCTTTGATATAGGATACTTGTGCAGAAATTTAATTCTGTCAATGAAGAGAATTTAAAATTGTTTTAAATTTTTATTTTTGTATTAAAAAAAATTGGGATTTTTTCCAACTTTTTTTGTTTTTTTACTTGAAAAATGTTTGACCTCTTGGGATTCATCAAAAATCTAATTTGTAGCCCCATGAAAGCCCTACATATCGCAACAGTGAAATCGGATTGTTATGGTACCCCAAAAAATGGAGTCTACGCCCAAGAATACTTCGAAAACGACACCTGACTCGATCCCATAGCCAAAAGCCTTTTAAAAAAAATCTCCCGTAGCCCCATTTTAGCCCCATAGAGCCCCATGGGTTTGGGCGATCGGGCTGAAACCTTGCGGGCACAACTAGATGGTAAACCAAGTACCTACCTATTTTGTCAAAATTTCAGATAGTGCGAGTCCCTTGACCATGTGCCTCCTTTTTAAAAACCAAAGTTTTCGGATCATTTTCAAAGCGTAACCCAGTAGGTACGAATAGGAAAAATAGAAATAACTTCTTCCCGCAGGAATTGCTAGGTACTACCTACTCTCTTTCTACCGATCCCTTGAGTCGGAATTTTTCATCTTAGGTACCTCAAATTTTGCTCTCATTATTTTATCGGGAATATTTCATTGAGACGTGGTTCGATTTTAAGAAGAGAGGTCAACCTTTTCAGCCTCAGATAGCCTACTCAGATTCTCCTGTATTAATTTCGAGCGACTTTTTCGAGATCCGGAGAGATCAATCTCAAATCATTTGGAACAAATAAGTTTAAAAAAATAAAAATAACGTAGAAAAATCTGCTTTCCTGAATGGCGAAAAATGGAAGTCTTTGCCTGCCCCTAGTGGAGTAGGTAACTGGTGAATGGGCGTAAACGGCAGCCATCAGCATGAATAATTCATTGATCAATTATTGGTCAAATGAAATCACTACAAAAATAAGTTATATCTATATAACTTATTACCAGTCTACCTAAAACGGTTACGTGAAAAATGAAACCCAGGACACCATCCACTAATACCTACCTACGTTTTGAAGTAGATAGGTACGGCGTTCAGGGCCTTAAAGGCTATTTTCGCATAGGTAAATGTCCCATAGAGCGTATAAAATGTATAACATAATAACGTAATAATAATTATTACACTCAATTACTGAGCTAGAACAAAAGTAGAGACTGGTCAGCGGGTCGAAAAGTGATTGGTGGATCGGGCGGCCCGACTCCGGCCACACAAGGAGGAAAGAGGAGAACTTTTCAATCCCACAAACGGGTGAAAAAAGTATGGTTGTTGAGATGTAAACATTAGAGGGCAAAGAGCACAGAGTAACAGAGAGCAAAGAGCCTAGCGACCTCCCGGGGTGGGGAGGGGGTGAGGGGGGTCGCCCGGTAGCTCCCCCCCTGGGTGGGTAGGAGGGGGTCGCAAGTCACGCTTGCGGGAAGAATTTCAGCCTCCTCACAAAAGTCACGTTGCCGAGTTCTACCACCAGGTTTGCTCATTGACGGGTGGATTTTTGAAAGTCAAAATTTCCAAAATTTTTGAGGTATAGCTTCTTGAGCATGAAAATACAGACCCAAAAAACTTTATTTAAAAAAAATCGGAGCACTATAGCGCCAGTAAATCCAGGAAAACGGGCAAAAAACGGGTTTTTCCGGGAAAACCAGAAGAAAATGTGCGATATTGCCCAATTTTGGTGGTATAGCTTCTCAAGGACCTCGATCTGAATGGAATGAGCCTTGAATCATCTAAATCGGTTCAGTTTTACGGAAATCATTCCAGGAAAACGATTTCAGGGTACTCCCACGCCCCCCCGCCAAGGCTGTGCCTCTCCTGTCATCCGCAAGCAGATACCTGTCTTGGGACCCCTTATTCTAAGAGTACTTGTTTGCATACACACCACAAGTGAGGCCGAGTGTTCTAGCTCACTCTCCCAGATGACGGGCTGGTATCCCAGCTTCCTCTATAACTTATGAGGCAAGCTATCACCACGTATCGATCGAACCCTTGTATTACTCTGGTGTCAGCCACGGCACACACTGTGGTTCCCAAAGTGAAAATGTACAGCCACGCCCACAGTCCCTAGTCTCTCATAACTGAAATCTCAGTGAGAACATGAAAAATCCCCGTTTGATTCGTTTGCCATCCCCGCCACTTCGGCGCTAGTGTCGCATTCCGATTTCCACGTATCCGACGCGATGTCAATTGACTGATCAACGTTTCGTCCACTTCACCATGTCAGTGGAAAGTTCTTCCTAAGGAAGGAAAAGTACCGACCGAGGTGATTGGAGATTCTTCGGATTCTTTCGCTTTTATTACCCCCCTTTTTCCCCCTCCCCCGTTTCGGCAAGATTTCCTAATATCCCTCGATAAAGAGTTTTCCACCCCCTCGGAGGGTTGGAGATCTTAATATCGTTGGAATATGAGCGGGGGGGATTTCGCCCACGACGCAAAAAGGGTGAAAATTTGTTGCAACTGAGCCCAAAAGCGTACGGTTGATATTAATATCGCCAAGAAACTGTTAGGCTTTCTTTGATCCCAACAGAGCTGTTTCAGGTTGGATTCAGCACAAATCAGTTCAACCTTCGACAAGGTGGCAGCTCAAGCCACGCCATAGGGGAGCACGGGGTGAATGTGGCCATGGAAGAAAGTGGCCATTGGCTGTTTTTGCGCCTGTGCTCATCTTTGCAATCGCCGGATTAGATAAAATTAATTATTTTAGCGCAAACCTGAAGTAAAAGAAGCAGAAAGTTGTTAAGATAAGGATAAGATAAGCAGTGATGGTGAAAATATTTTGTAGTGCGCTAGTTTTGGGCCAGAGCTTCGGACGGTCTGGTTTTGAAAAAATTAATATGCGGGAGATTGTGGCCAGTCTGACCATGTTTACCCGGGGCGATCCAACTCCGCCAGAGTTCATCTAATTGCGAGTGAAAACATCCCAGCTCAGTTACAGTGATACGTTCGCCCTTGACGTCAACACCTCGACTGGGGTTAGCAAGAGAATGCGAGAAGATGGAGAGCGAAATAGGTGACTAACATTACTGGACATTTGGCACAGAAATCCCAAAATCCAGAGATCCCAAGATCCAGTGATAACAGAACCCAGAGATCCTCAGATCTTACAGAAATCCAGAATACCAGAAATCCAGAGATACAGAAATCCAGCAATTCAGAGATCAAAACATTCAAGAAATTCAGCAATTCAGAGATCAGGAGATCAAAACATTCTAGAAATCCAGCAATTCAGAGATCTGGAGATCCAGCATACCAGGAAATCTAGCGAATCAGCAATACAGAGATCTGGATATCAAGAAAACCACAGATCCAGTGTTACTAGAATGCATAGATCTAGAGACGCCGTGGCACAAACGCATTCGCTGAGGTAGTTAGACCCATTCCTTGTATTGGGGGCGATCCAACTCCGCCAAAGTCTATCCGATTGCGAATGAATACAACCCAACTCCGCCAGTTCAGTTCCAGTGATCCGTTTGCCATTGACGTCGACATCTCGACTGGGTTTAGCGAGAGAATACAACAAGAAGGAGAGCGAAATAGATTACTGACTTTACGACTGACTGACAAACCCGTGGGGCGCTATGGGGCTAAAATGGGGCTACGGGTGGGGTTTTTGATGGCTTTTGGCTATGGGATCGAGTCAGGTGTCGTTTTCGAAGTATTTTTGGACGTAGAATCCATTTTTTGGGGTCCCGGAACGATCCGATTCACTGTTGCGATCTATAGGGCTTTCATAGGACCAAAAACGGGGTTTTTGAAGGATCTCAGGAGGTTAAATATTTTTTGACTAAAAAATTAAGAAAAACGCTGCAAATTTTACACAAGGGTTTATTATTCTTTGATATACGTTACTTGTGCAGAAATTTAATTCTGTCAATGAAAAAATTTAAAAAAAAAATTTTTTTTTGGATATTAATCTGGAAAAAATTTTTTTTTATTATTTTTTTTTTTTTTTCAAAAATGTTTCTTTTTCAAAAATTCTTTATTTTTTACTCGAAAAATATTTAACATCCTGGGATCCTTCAAAAATCCCATTTTTAGCACCATGAAAGCCCTAAAGATCGTCCCAGTGAAATCGGATCGTTCCGGGACCCCAAAAAATGGATTCTACGTCCAAAAATACTTCGAAAACGACACCTAACTCGATCCCATAGCTCAAAGCCTTCAAAACACCCCTCCCGTAGCCCCATTATAGCCCCATAGCGCCCCACGGGTTTGGGGGATCGGACTGAAAACCTTGCGGGCACAACTAGATGGTAAACCAAGTATTTTGCCAAAATTTCAGATTTTTAAAAAAAATTCCTACTGCCCAAAACGGCCTGGACGGCGGACGGCGGACGGCGTATGGCGGACGGACATTTCGGATTTTGAATGTAGACCACTTGAAACGGATAATGTCAAATTTTGAGGCCGATCGGAGTCGTCGACCCGCGTCGCGAAAACATAGGTGTATTATTCCAAGAATAATAAACCAAAAGCTGAAAAAAAAAATTTTTTTAATACAAAAATCAAAAAAAAATTTAATTTTTTTCGTTGAGAGAATTAAATTTCTGCACAAGTGACCTATATTAATTTACGCCTTCCCCCTAGCAAAAATTCATTGCAGTTTGCAAATTGGGATATTATAGTTAATCTAAGCATCTTACCTAGGGAAAAGGGAAATAGGAACTGGAGCGGAAACAAAAGTAGAGGAAGGATTGATTAGTATTATTTTCTCAGAGCTGCTATAAGAGAGATTCCTTATTTTTCTTCTTGTCGTCAGATTATCTAGTTGAGCTTGTGAGTGCCAAAAAGTATTAATGAGCGATTTTGTGTAGAAATTCTCCAAATTGCCTCTTGAAATTGAGGCAACTTGCAGTGAATTGACGGCCATTTAGGAAAACGACTTCAGCGCTCCAGTGGTAATGTAAATCGCGAAATTCTAGAGGAGTTGGCGGGTCCCCCTTTTCCCTCAGATACCTTTGCGCCGTCAAAGTGAAACTATTGAATACTTTCCGAAGCTGCTAAGTCGGTGATTTTTTGGAAAACTGAGATCCCAGTGGTTCGAAGTGTACCAAATTTGTTGAACAAATCTTGAAGGCGCCATTATAAGAATGAAAGTAAACAGAATTTAACAGGAAGTGATCAAGTTTCATAGGAGGGAGCACAAGACGTCGGAAGGTCTGCAGGGCTCAAACTACCTTAGCGCCACCTACCAGGGTTGACGCCTTTTCCAGGTGCCATCTGGCACTCTGGTTATCTGCCACGCAATCCGCCGACAAAACCGATTCGATATCTCCAATCACACACCACAAATCGCCAAATCGCTTGTTTTCGTGTTTGTAATTATTACTCAGCGAGCGGGCATTACACGTGAGCCGCCATGACGTGTTGCACACCGGCGCCGGCATGTCTAATATCTAACGGTTATCACGAACTGTACCTAACGCACAACTAGCCAAACGCAAATATATATATGTATATATCTTTGGCCAAACGTCGAAGAGCCCTCAATACGGCTCGACCGCGGTCAGCCAATCCCAATATCAACTTTTGCGTGTTAAACCACACAGTTGGGAACAGTTTAACCCTCGTGAACTTCTCCTCCGTGGAATACGAGACTTATTATCCCCCCAATCTTATTTTCTTCAAGGGAACTTCCATTAATAACCGACATTATGGGAGATCGCATGTTTCCTTCTCATCAACCGCACAATTTCGTCGAGCCGGTTAAACCTCTGCGGAAACTTTGGAAGGTCGCTTCCGTCCGATTCGAATAAACCGAGTTAATTCCTCATTTACGGTAATTATTGTGAAGGTTAAAAGGTAAAATTTGACAAGGGCGTTTAGGGTGAGATTGATGCGCGTCAATGGTGTGTTCAAATTTTTTTCCTAAAATAGGGATATTCACGGTCGAGCTTAGCAAAAGTCAAAAGTAGGAAACTTCATGAGGCACCCGGGGATAGAATGTTAAAATCTGTTGAACGAGTTCGACTTAAACGCCAGCGCGCATGCGCGTTCTAATCAGCAGAACATGGCCGACTGTTCCCGTATTGTTTATACTCATGGAAGAAAGGAAAGGAAGCCTCACTCCTGTGTTACCGGCGATACAGTCAGACAGGGGCGCAAGTCACAGATGAGAGTACAGTCAAAGTTAATCTACATATTGAGCAAGCCTATCAAATTCTAAGTAATTGTATTCTAACTAGAATGCGTATGATTATACCTAATCGTAATCATGATTATGATTACGCCCAACTCTGGTTCTAGCGAGCCCTAGCTTCAACAGCTATCAAAAGAAGCTGCGTGAGAGATAAAAACCACTAAGCATCGATGAAATGACGTTTATATCATTAGGAAATCATTCATATGGTGAGCTTATCGACCGTCTCGTTTGTCAACAAATACTCGTATCAACACCACTTCACATAGTCATTTAAGTCTTCCTCTTCTGGTTCTGCATTCGCCCAGAACACCATCGAGATGGCCACTGCAGCTACAAGAAGCACTGACGACAGTTTCATTGTTTCTACAACAAATGCACAGAAAAAATAAATAAAAAAGGCTAAAGATTTTACACAAGAGTTTATTATTCTTTGATATAGGTAAAATAGTGCAAACAGTCCAGCAGTGAGGTAGGGTAAAGCCCCTCATTAAAAAATTATAATTTGAAAAACATGGCTAGGAATTGGTTGGTAACCACAACTGTATCACAAAATCCTAGAATTATTGTCAAGGACGAATACTTTTCTTTTTAAGCTTAAAGTTGTAAAATTTACAATTGACTGAAGTTCATAGTGAACAAAATAATTATAATTAGAAAAATATGGCTAGGAATTGGTTGGTCACCACAACGGTATCACAAAATCCTAGGGGCGAGGTACGCACAAGGAGGTGGGGCAAGGTACGTGCATACACACCAATTTTGAAAAACGGTCATGACACCCACAGATCCTATTTTTTTTCAAAAACTTTTTTTTTCAGTGCTTAACAGACATATTGGACAACACATTAAACAAACAACTGTACGAAAATACGACTTAACTCAGCCCTGGGACGATCACATGTACAATTTCCACGATCACAAACTGGCACCTCAAAAACGTTTTAACCTTCTCCTAAGATAACAGTAGTAGATATCACAAAAAAGTTCACAGCCAATTCAACCATTTTCAGAGAGCTACCGAATCAGTGGCTCAGAGTTGTTATATCCTTTCTCTACCTAGGTAATATCACTGGTGGGGCGAGGTAGGAGCATGGGCGAGGTACGGGGCTTTACCCTACTTTTGCCTGGACATAATCCGTAAGTTAATGCAATTTTGGGGTGTGGTTTTGGGATGCCTAGGGAAGCTAAATCCGAGTTTTCTGACTAAAAAAGCCTGTGCTCGATTGTGGGTGGCCGAAAAGCCGCGATTTTTTCGTGTTTTTTTTTTCGATTTTTCCGCCTATAACTCGAAAATTATGCCTCGTACCGATCTTTTTTATTTCATTTTTGGAAAGAGTATTAAATTTCCTTCAAATTTCACTGGTCACGTTTTTTTTGTTTTTTTTTTTTTTTGTTTTTTTTTTTTGTTTTTTTTTTACCGAATAGCTGCTAAGTTACAGCCGTTCCAAAGTAGTTCCAATTTCTCAAAATGTAAATATTTCGGAAAAATGCACGTTTTAGCTTCTGAACATTCATTTGTACGTACGAAACGAATTTAAGACGAAATAAGAAACGTCCAATCTGACACCGCGCGGAGAGCGGAAGCACGTTTTTCAGAACGTTTTCGGTTGTAGCTCAAAAACTATTGGTCCGATTCCTAATTTATGTTTTTTCCCGTGAAAGCTGATTCCATGTGAAATTTCGATTTGAGCTTTGATAACCTTGAGAGGGAAAGAATAACGTTTTCTGAAAAACGGGGGCGTAGATGGTCAAATTTCTTGTTTCCACACATTCCGACGAATACTAACGGCACTTTTGTTGTTTCAGCAGACATGCAATGTGCCGTTACTTATACCGAAAAAATTCCGAAAAAATCGCGGTTTTTCGGCCACCCACAATCGAGCACAGTTTTTTTTTTTTTTTTTTTTTTTTTTTGTCAGAAAACTCGGATTTAGCTTCCCTGGACATCTCAAAACAACACCCCGAAATTTCATTAACTTTCGAATTATGTCCAGCAGTCCACAGATTTTTCGACCTCACTGCTGGAGTAAAAAATTAATTCTATGAAAATATTTTTGATTAATAAATTTTTTTGAAATTGTGTACAACGTTAAGACATATGTGGGACCTCGAAAAAAATTAATTTTGCGTTCAAAATTACTCAGAAAACGACACCTTATTTTACATCCTGGGATCCTTTAAAAATCCCATTTGTAGCTCCATAGATCCTCACGGTGACATCAGATCGTTCTGGGACCCCCAAAAATGGACTGTACGTCCGAAAATACTTTGAAAGCGACGCCTAACGCGACCCCACAGCCGAAAACCTTCAAAACCCCTTCCCAGCCCCTTTGTAGCCCCACAGAGCCCCTAAGTTTGCTTACCTCGTCAGTTGAGAGATCAAGTTTAGCTCAAAATGTGAAAAATCGACGTTTTATACGAGAGGACACGTTTGATGACTTCTTATAAGCCGCACTTTGATAAGCCGCGTCGATTGTGAAGAACTGAAACTATAAAATCCCTACAAGATTAACTTGAAAATCCCGCTAAATAAAACTTTTCCGAATGAACGATAAAATAAATACTAGACCAAAGCTAAAAATCATCTCACGGAAAGCCCGATCTAAGATTAATAGTGAAAAACAACGAAATAGTAGTACCTATATTTTTTTGGATAAACCGTTTGATGTTTCCCGCCATTGCGACACAAAGCGTTTCCACACCTGAGTGAAGATTTGCACTCCAAAGCAATTCAATGGGTGATTTGTATTTATTTTAGATTTGGAATTCTTCCCTTCCGTTCAATAATATTATTGCTAAATTTATGGCCATAAAGTAACCATATTTATGGCTAAAAAGTAACTTGCACAGCCTCCAATACCAACGAAAAAAAAAAAAATCATTGTAGGAGTTATAACGAAAAAACGAAACGCACAGTTTGAATCAGCCGGGGTTTTCCACCAGTCACTCTTTAGGCGTCACAGTTCCAGTGAATCTCTCACCAGGAGCGCTAGTGTCGTCAGCTTATATGATAAATTTATAGCACCCCGAGTGGGTGAGGAGCATCGATGGACGCGTTGGAACCCCAACATGAAGGAATTCCCAAATTCGCAGAATTGCAGTGCTCAGTTGGGACAGCTTGAAGCATAATATGTTGTATTAACTAATATATTATATTAGTTAGCGTCATCACGGGATATAACAAATCAAGATAGAGAAAGCCGCATCTTCTATCTCTAACGGCTGAAGATAATATCAGATATCATCATCATCATCATACAATAATATAAAATCGTGTTGGTGGTAGGTAGGTAGGTACGGTGGTAGGGTGGTACGGGATACACGCAGCCCGCCAGGCCGCAACGACCGCCCCGCCGCCTGAGGGGCGGGTGGAGCCTTGCTTCGCTCGGCCGATCATTTTATCAGCCAGGGGGGTTGATGTTGAAGGAGCAGATGACCTTGATGCAGGGTTATGAACATGTCCATCGATGCTACGCACTCCACTAGGGGAGCGAGCGAAGCGAGCCAGAGAGACTAGTACAATAATATAAAATCGTGTTGGTGGTAGGTACGGTGGTACGGGATACAAAGGATTCATACAATAAGGGTGTTCCCGAGCGGAGTTTTTTCACGGTGCACTCGCGCCAAAGGCCTTTTAGGGGGTCGAAAAAAATTACGAAAAAATACCAGCCGTACAGATCAGACCTGGAGGAAGACGTCGGTCAAATCGTCAATCAGAAATTCGCCCTGGAAATTCGTCAAAAAAAAAATCGTCAACCGATTTTCGGGTTCAAAAATACCCAGTAAGGAGCCGTTTTTTGGGTATGGTATCCGCGAGCCAAATGCGCGCCAAAATATGGCCGATCCGATTCCGAGGTCGGATTTCAAAAAAACCGAGGGGGAGGGGGCGATTTCACGGTGAGAAGACAATTGGATCGTTTTAATTCGCGCGGGGTCAGGGATCTTAGAAAAGGATGCCAGGGACCTTTGGTAGATGGAGAGGCGGGGAAACTGGTCGGCCGAGTATACAATGAGAAGACATACTATAGGAGCGATCATGACTATATCCGCCTCAAATTCTGAAAATATATATACCTATCAAGTTAAAATATACCAATCCGAAAAAATGCCTTGCTTCGCTCGGTCAATCATTTTCTTGGCCAGGGGGCTTGCTTTGCTTGGCCACCCACATAGCTTTTCTTTGATTCTCCCTAGACAAATCCCTTACGGCGATAAAAATTAACGGTCGACGTATCTCGGATGTTTCTTTAGGAACTCTCTACTAACTGCGGTTGTTTGCATGGGTGATTGCAGGAGGGAATTGGAGATTCCATGCGAAGGCTTCGCAGCGAAGCACTGGTGTCCCAGCTAGGGTACGTGGGTAGTTATTCGAAGATCATCAGACGGGGGGGGGGGGGGGGGGGGGGGTAAGCGTTTCTTATTCGAGCCATCGATTTGAGATAGTTTAGTTCTTCACGACAAGAAAAATCACGAGTTGACGGGTTGCTACTGGTGATCCAAGTGAAGCAAGGTTGGAGGGTTGGACGTGCTTGCGTTCTGAGGATGGATGCATTATTTAACGGGAATTTGATACCTATTTGATATTTCGTGCGAAGGACGGGTGTCCCAGTATTGTATGTACCTATATAAATATTCGCAGAGGAGCCGAAGTTTCGGATTCGTAGATTATGGAAGCCGTTTTAAAAGTTGAGAGGATAGTTTGATTCCGGGAAGCGTACGAGCCAGAACTCACTGCGAACTCTTGAGATTATCCATGGAACGGTTTGGCGAATAGAATTTCAAAAGTGTGAAGACATTCTGCCCTTGATGCAAGAATTTATGCTTTGTGACGAACATCCCTGGAGGAGCAGGCAGTGGTGGAATACTGTACATGAATACAAGGTCGAATCTTTTAATGATGTGTAGGTACACATTGTTTTGATTGGTGAAGCATTTGAAAAGTACTGAAATTGGTACCAGTTCAATTATGCACTTGCGTTTCGTGGAAATTTCCCAAACCAACTTGAGCATTCATCCCATCGCCGGTCACGAGGAAGTACACCGACCACGTAACTTGAGGAATGTCTATTGCTGGAGGTTCTTGAAATTCGACATGGAACTGCCTCTGTAAAAATTGCCCTTTCGATAGGATCTGTTCACAAACAAACATCCCAGTTAGATACAATATTAGTGGTCATGAATGTTAGATGTGCATACAGACAAGCTGGAGGTTCATAAACGTACCCTAAATTCCGCCTTGATGATAGGTCCAAGTACACCGTTCCAACCTCTCGCCGCGCGCTCTAAATAGTGGTATACCAAAGGGTACTCCGACTCTGGTACACTTACCCATTCATCCCTTATTACGGCCTGTATCAATTTAAAAAAAGTATTATAGTGGACTTGATGGTAGCATTTCAACAAGGATTATCACATCCCTTACCGCTTTTTCAGGCACCTCGGCTTGGCTTGAGGCAAAATGAGTCAGGGCTACCAACACGAGTGTGAACGGAGACATTGTGCGCCTAAAAAGATTTAAAGTTGGTGTGGTTATATGACCTTATATTATATTGAAGAATCACGCCCGTGGGATAATTCCATGACGACTTTCGGACGCGCATTGACTCGTCATAATCCACATAACCATAATACACAAGTATTAAGAGCGGGCTCCCGTGTCGGCCATGTTTCCTGCTCCCATAAGGAATCAACGTTATTCTCCCGCCATCATAAATCCTCGAATTATGCACCGATTTTCATGATTTTTTTTTATCTTCAAGTGAGACTAGTGTCTAGCGATCCGTCGAGGCATTTTTGGAGCGAAATGTCACTGGAAGCTGCAATTCATCAACAAAGTCACGTCTAAGGGTGTTGCTCTCTTCAAGTGACCATTGCTTGGTTGGAAGATGAGTTATCGAAAATCCGCCTCGACCGTTGTCTTCCTTACATTTCAAGCTTTAATTCAAGTGTTCAAACGATAAAATCCGTTGATTTTTCGCGATGTTCTGTGAGCGGGATGATGCATGCGCAATTTGACGGGTTTTCGAATGTCCGAAGAGTAGCGGGCGTCGAGGAAGTTCTGGGGGTTCTACGCTAGAGGCCACCAACCTCAACCACCCTCGGCAACCTTACCACTAAGGGTTGACTGTTGTCAATGATGTTTTATTTTTCCTTGACAACGGAGAACTCTCCTTTTTATTGTTTCTAGCCTAAGCCCAAAATTTCAGTTACCTATATGCAACCAGGTAGGTATCAGGAAATTTTTAGAGCTAAATGTTTTTACCGGCACACAATGGGGTAAAACGGGTGTTTTTCGGAAAAAAAAGCTGCAAATTTTACACGAGTTCATCATTTTTTTATATAAATTATTTAAAAAAGTAATAAACAGGTAATATAATATTGTTAAACAAGTAGCTTTCAATGAAATTTCGAGACGAATGAATAACTTATATTTTTTAGACTGCAACCATGAACACCACTAGCAACCTAACACTATTCCCCTCCTTTAAAGAGTCGAAGACGGTCTGCATGGACGACTCTATACCTTCCATTCGTCATCTTAACCCGGAAAACGACGTCGGAGATCGCTTTTACCACTTCGCATGGGCCATTCCATGGGGACTCCAGCTTCGGGCACCGCCCTACTGCCCTTCGTGGGTTGTAGCACCATACCTTGTCTCCAGCAGCGAACTGAGGATCCCTACATTTGACATCGTATCTCTTCTTGGTTTTTTCGGCTGCATTCAGTAGTCTTTGTCGGGCTAGGTCATGGACTGTCATCATGTTATCCTCTAACACTGAACTGTTGGGTGCGTTGGCTGGTAGTGCCTGGTTTTCAACCCTGGATCTACAAAGTGGTTATTGGCAAATTGCGATGGAAGACTGCGACAAGGAAAAAAACCGCATTTTGCACTCCCCAAGGGCTTTGGCAGTTCCGTGTAATGCCGTTCGGCCTCACGAATGCGCCAGCCACATTTCAGCGGGCAATGAATAGGATGTTGCGGTCAGAGCTGGAGGGCGAGCATCTGAAGGTTTACCTCGATGATGTGCTGGTCCATACTCCTTCAGTAGCTGAGCAAGTCACATGGCTTGCTCAGCTACTGAAGGAGTATGGACCAGCACATCATCGAGGTAAACCTTCAGATGCTCGCCCTCCAGCTCTGACCGCAACATCCTATTCAAGCCAGACAAGGAAAAATCCATTCCTATCACACATTCTTCTCGAATGTCAGCAACTAGAACTTCATGTATTCTTGGAAGACCATCTCCCAAATCAATCTCAACTTTCGCTGTTCCCAGCACAGGGACTGCGTCCCCTGTGATTGCCCTTAACCACCCGTAACCCTGCACTTCGGCACACATAAGTGCCCTTGCTGGTATTACGTCCTTGCCAACTACCGTACTGGTGGCCCCACTGTCTACTATCATGATGCAGGGAACCCCGT
The DNA here is from genome assembly GCA_955831195.1 of Pilophorus perplexus. Classification (NCBI taxonomy): domain Eukaryota; kingdom Metazoa; phylum Arthropoda; class Insecta; order Hemiptera; family Miridae; genus Pilophorus; species Pilophorus perplexus. The sequence goes on from OY037009.1 coordinate 48,792,259, forward strand.
TCAGCTTACCCGCCAGCGTTATAGAAGAGCAACTCCTAAAGTGGTAGGCAACCGGTGCTGCCTGTTTACTGCCTATTGTCTGTGTGGCCTTTGTGCAATGGGTGGTCAGACTTCGGCCATTCAATCTGACCTTTCCCCGTTTCCCTGCCGATTTGCAGGTGGATGAGGGAGACGAGTCGGGCAAGAGAACCACGTGTGGCCAGGTTCATCACATCGCCAACATAAGAATGGGCGCTTACGAGGTGGCAGATTGGCTTTCAGTTCCCCAGGAAGGGGTCGTTTCATGGTAGCCCAAGTAGTAGCCGTGTTAGCAGACTCTGGTACCGGGGTGGCCTGCCTGACCACTGCACTTCCCCTGCTTGGCGCGCTCTCAGCCTTCAAGGCAAGTTCAAGCGCTTCGGCCATAGTCGTGGGACCGACGATATGCACATGACGGGCAACGTCTAGATCCCGAAGCCCCTTAACGAACAGTAAAATCAGTTGGCCTTCCATATGTCGGCTGTCCCCGGTCCACGCCTTGCCAGCCAACTCCTTTAAGGCGTAGTGGTATTCTCGGATGCCTTCCTTCAACCGCTGTGTACGCGAGTTCAGCTCTGCAACATAAGACTGGGCGGAACAAACATCGCCAAATTTGTCAGTCAGGGCTGCAACTAACTGGCCGTAGTCATTTGGGTCGCTAACCAGATTGAGTACTTTTACCGCTTCGCCGGTCAGTGAGGCAAGCAGCTTGTCAGCCTTTACGGCGTCCGACCAATTGTGCTTTCGCGCTAGGCCTTCGAACTGCTTGTGGAACGCTGGCCAATCAATCGCTCCATTGAACTTCGGCACCTTCGTTTGTTCATGACTCTGCCGCAACGTAGCTAGTTCTTGCTGCAGTGACACTAACTCACTCTCAAACGCACTCCTGGCGGTGTTGAGCTCAGTACGTAAACTGTCTATCTCAGCATGCGCTATAGCCAAACGCTGCTCGAGGTGGACCTCCATGTTTCCGCATAATCGTTCCACCTCGGCACGAGAATAAGACTCACCTCGCTCCGGAGGACCCTGTGCCCCGTCGGCCTCCCGTGAAGGACCCGCAGACGGAGGCTCCGGACGTTCGGAGGGAGCAGTAGAAGCCTCCACAACAGCTCCTTCAGCAGCAGGAGCTCGCCTACGAGACCGCGTCAACATGTGTGGGTCCAAAATCAACAACTTCTGACACCAATGTTAAACAAGTAGCTTTCAATGAAATTTCGAGACGAATGAATAACTTATATTTTTTAGACTGCAACCATGAACACCACTAGCAACCTAACAATATATTATTTAATAGGTATAATCGTATAATAGGTAATATAATACGTTGTTATATTACTATATTTATTTAATAATTGAATTATTTTTTTAATTGATATTATCAATTTATAAATTGATATCAACAAAAAAAAATCAATTATTCGATTTTTTTCTTGTAAAGTTTGTGGAGGGATGTGGGACCCCGATGAATGGATTATGTGCCAAAATTACTCGGAAAACGACATCGCATTCGGCTTCCCAAACCAAAAACCTTTAAAAACTCTACTGATACATTTAAAAATCTGGAAAAAGCACACGTGGTCAAGCTAAGCATGCGATGCAGTCTATGGGGTCACTCTGACCCAATTCAAATGGGTCAATTGACCCACCAACTCATTCTTTCTCACTATAATTCAACTCCAATATGAGACATATGAAGCTGGCAATTTCAAGCGATTGTACCTACAAAATTTCATAGGATATCATAGTGCCTGTGGTCCATAATTGACTGTACCTACAGGCCAATGTTTGACCTGTTGTGGGCCAATCGAATTATGCTCAAAAAGTGGAAAGTAGCAAGTATTAAAATTCTGGTTCTGAGCTTATGAGTAGAAGTGAGAACTCCTTCAAGGTCCAAATTGTGCACAAGTACATTGTGTAGATCGGTGGTTTTTTTCGTGTCTCGGTGTAGGTAGTTTGTGATCGGTGTAATTCGTGTCGGAGGTGGAGACTTTTGATCGGCCGCAAAATGTCATTATACGTTTCAAGATGTGTAGATTCTAAAAGCGAAAATAAAGCGCAAAAACAATTGAAAATTTGCATTTTTTTCCTAGCAATACCCCATTATATATTATCATAATATATGAGTGACCCATCATCTACGCCCATCTATGAGTGCCCATGCTATTGCTAGGTAAAAACGCTGCAAATATTACACAAGGGTTTATTATTCTTTGATATAGGTTAATTAGGAATCTCTGGGGCTTTCATGGGGCTACAAATGGGGTTTTTGAAGGATCCCAGAAGGTCAAATAAGGTTTATTTTCTCCGGGTTTTGGACGCATAATGCATTTTTTGCGGTCCCACATTTGTCCAAACGTTATACAGGAGGAAATTTTATTTTAATTTTTTCAAAAATATTTTCTTATTGACACAAAATTAATTGTTATCTTTGTATAAGTGCCGTTTATTGCACAATGAAGAGGGTCACTCAGGTAGTCAAAGACGGTCTGATGAGACGGTTTCGCAAAGGGAGCTCAATCCCCCCAACATTCAGGACAACGTTACCAGATTTTTTTTCAGTTGCCCACTTAGACAAACTTGGCTAGTTGAAGCTTTTCACGCCGCAGGACATGGCGCTGTTTTGGCAGCCCCCTCTTAAGGTAAATCCAAAATTCACATAAAAGCAAAGAATATTAATAGTGTGGGGATCAATAAAATGAGTCCTCGCGAAGTTCGTGAAGTTTTTTCTATAGCTCTATTACCAGGCTCGATCTTCTTTCATCCTCACACTTCCCAAATTATTCATTTTAAAACAAGTTAGGGCACAATGCCAAAATATATTATAAAGGGAGTTGATGATAATAAAGAACTGAAAGAGTTGAAAATGTCTGATCATTGGATATTTGTCTACTGTCGGTTCTGCAAATAAAAATCAATCATTGTGGTCTAAAATATCGTCGTTTGACAATCCTGCTATAGAATTTATCACATACCTCTTTGGATTGAACGTAGGACTAGAGTTTTTATGCATAAAACTACCTGTATCTGATAGGTACAGGTAGTTTTATGCATAAAAACTCTAGTCCTACGTTCAATCCAAAGAGGTATGTGATAAATATTATATTTATATAATAATATTATGTAAATATAATATTTGTAATATTTTATAAAATTATATACATATAATAATATTATATAAATATAATATTATAATATAATAGGTGGAATGTGAACATAATCGGTACCTATGCAACAAAAGTAATGACATGACATTGTGTAGCTCCCTTCTAATTCGCATAATGTGATAAAGCACTACTATTGATGCTACATGTCAAATTACTGCGTCATGGAGTGAATAGCATAGAATTAGCTTTAGGAGCTATTCAGCTGATCCCAGTCCTATGCTACTCAAGGTGTAATTCCCAAGGAGACTGTTGTGCCTGAGTCGCCGTTGCGCAATTCACTTCGTTTATGGTGATGCCCTAGCTTGTTTGAACCGCTCGATTAACCGATGGTAAGGTCCGCTCGAATTACTGATGGCGAATGCCCCTCAAATAACCGATGGTCAAGACCACTCGAATCTCGATGGCCAGTGTTCGTGTAGGTCCAGGACCACTCTATAACCGATGGCCGAATCGAATTATTGAGGGTTGGACTGAATTTACTGTGAGAGAAAGATTCTTTCTGAGAGAAAGAACACAAAGAACATTGTTCAATGAATAGAGCGCCGGCAGGGGTTCACCCTTCGTGTGCAAAATTTGGAAGACGACTGAAAGCGTAGGCGAGGAGCTTCTGGCCTGAACATAGCCGAACATTCCCGAACCGCAGAGGTATACCGAGAACTCCCGAATCACGGATCCCCCCCCCCCCCCCCCCCTCCGACCACTTCTTATCACTCCCGAACTTCCCCGAAGTCCTTTCGCCGCCAATAAAATGCCATTGGCCCAATGGATGTTTAAATTTGAATCTTGCATTAAAATAAGGCCAGCTCCCGAACTCTCCCGAAGTCCTCTCGCCGTAGTTGCGTATTTACGGGTGGGGGTTTCTAAATAATTAGAATTTTATGTTCAGGCCGCACAAGTGTGAATTCGCCGCTAAAATGAAAACTTGAAAATTGAAAGGAATAAGGAAACGTATTGAAATACCTACATAAAATGCAAAAAACATGCTCGAGACGTGCAAATGATTAGAATTTATTTTAAATTTATAAAACTCAAAATCATCATCACCTCAATGACCTCACCTATGTTCGGTAGGTATTGCAACTTATCAAATTGATAATATCAATAAATGTTTCAAGTGCACCTTATCCAAAAATGTTTCAAGACTTGAAACTAAAGACGAAAATGGCTCTAAGCGAACCTGTCCAACCACGTAGGTCGTAAATGTACGACTCAGTTCTTGTAGATACATCAATTATTAGTTTTTTCTTCAAAATTTCAACGCCGTGGACAAGAGTGAAGTGTTCATTTAATTCACCACACACCGACTCACCGCACAATCGACACTTGACGGCACAGAGTAAGGTAGGTAGAAAAGACTTGACGGTCTTCAAAACCTTCGGAACACTCCTAACAGTCTTGGAAATCTTCCGATCACTCTCTCTAGAATGAGTTTGCAAAATTTGATAACTAGCATTTAATGCTTTTTCAAATTAAAAGTTTTATCACTGTAATAATTGCAGTGCAAACAGTGGGGCATTTTTAACGCGTAACGCGGGTAAAATCACCGTAAACTAAAACGGTGCGGCACTTCGGCAAGGTTAGGGGGAGTGATAAGAAGCGGGCGGAGTGGGTGACGTCGCCATCGGTGATTCGGGAGTTCTCAGTTTGCGGTTCGGGAACGTTCGGCTATGTTCAGGCCAGAAGCCAGGGGCTTTTTATACTCCCCCGGCCAGTGCGGAGGTGGGCGTGCAGCTGTTGCTTGGTGATGTGGAGTGAGCTTCCTGTCGGCTCTTTTATATTTCATGAATTATTAAAACGTCAGGGAGAATCCTCACAGAGACCATACATGGCTAAATATCGCTCGCTGGACACCCCGGTTGGTGATCTAGTTGCAAACGCTCGCTTCGCTCGCTTGAGTGTTCCATGCAGATAGATAACGCAACTTCTTGATTATAAGTTCCTAACTACTTCAATTTGGAAAATTATTATAGAAAATTATACTCCAACGTGTCATCGCAACTATAAACCGATGTGCTCGGCAACGGAGATACGAATGTTGTTTGGAAAAAACGTTCTCGGAGATTTCGATACAAAGTTGATACGCCGTTTTGAATACTGAATTTCGAGGATCCATTCTAGCGAACAGAATTTGAACGGCTGAACACTCAGATATCTATCACGTATCGTTGGAATCGTATCGCAGAGATACGAGGGATACTATAGCTTTCGTATTGGCTGCGAAAAGTGTGCGAAAGTTGCGAAATTTCCCGAGTTACGAACGTGTGTAATCAAGTTTTGTCGCTAAGGACGGCCGATTCTACGATGAACGAAGGCGTTGAACGACATCTACTATAGCCAATATGTTGATCCGGAACATGGCGATCATGCAAAAAACCGCATCAAAATCGGTCAAGCCGTTCGGGCGTGAATCGGCCATACACAGACAAACACACATACTCTTATATATAAGGATTAAATATTTATATAAAATATTAGGTATTATTCTGTAGTAGTAACTCTCCAGCATCCATGGATTGGAGGTTGGGGGACGTTACACGTTCATTTTCAGCAGAAATTAATCGATTTTCTCCGAATTAACATCCATTGCTTTCTCAAATCCTTCCAATTCACGTTAATACGATTTCATTTTAATAATCATTTGCTAAAAATTTCTTCGATTGAAGATTTGGCTTCGTGTCAAGAATGGCCCTACAAATTCGCAGTTGAGCCGAAGTTTCGGATTCCTAGATTATGAAAGTCGTTTTAAAAGTTGAGAGGATAGTTTGATTCCGGGAAGCATACGAGACGGAACTCACTCGAGATCTGCGAACTCTTGAGATTATCCATGGAACGGTTTGGCGAATAGAATTTCATCAGTGTGAAGACATTCTGCCCTTGATGCAAGAATTTATGCTTAGTGACGAACATCCCTTGAGGAGCAGGGCAGTGGTGGAATACTGTACATGAATACAAGGTCGAATCTTTTAATGATGTACCTATACACATTGTGTTGATTGGTGAACCATTTGAAAAGTACCGAAATTGGTACCAGTTCAATTATGCACTTGCGTTTCGTGGAAATTTCCGAAACCAACTTGAGCATTTATCCCATCGCCAGTCACGAGGAAGTACACCGAACCCGTCACTTGAATAGTGGGTATTCCAGAAGGTTCTTTAAATTCAACATAGAACTGTCTCTGTAAAAATTGCCCTTTGGATAGGATCTGTACACAAAAAAACATCCCAGTTAGATACAATATTAGTGGTCATGAATGTTAGCTGTGCATACAGACAAGCTGGAGGTTCATAAACGAACCCTAAATTCCGCCTTGATGATAGGTCCAAGTCCAAGGTCAATCTCTCCCGCCGCTTGCTCTAAATAGTGGAATACCAAGGGGTACTCCGACTCTGGTACACGTACCCATTCATCCCTTATTACGGCCTGTATCAATTTAAAAAAGTATTATAGTGGACTTGACGGTAGCATTTTAACAAGGATTATCACATCCCCTACCGCTTTTTCAGGCACATCGGCTTGGCTTGAGGCACAATGAGTCAGGGCTACCAACACGAGTGTGAACGGAGACATTGTGCACCTAAAATGATTTAAAGTTGGTGTGGTTATATGACCTTATATTATATGGAAGAATCACGCCCGTGGGATAATTCCATGACGACTTTCGGACGCGCATTGACTCGTCATAATCCACATAACCATAATACAAAAGTATTAATACCCTTTCATCGCAATATATCAATCAAAAGCGCCGATCTGCCGAGATTTACGTCCTAGCCAAGCCGTTAAGGTAAATCCAAAATTCACATAAAAGCAAAGAATATTAATAGTGTGGGGATCAATAAAATGATTCCTCGCGAAGTTCGTGAAGTTTTTTTCTATAGCTCCATTACCAGACTCGATCTTCTTTCATCCTCACGCTTCAGAAACCTGGGAAACACTTTCCAAATTATTCATTTTAAAACAAGCTAGGGCAAAATGCCAAAATAAGGGAGTTGATGATAATAAAGAACAGAAAGAGTTGAAAATGACTAATCATTGGATATTTGTCTATCGTTGGACAACCTGCTAAAGATACAGTTTGTTTTATGCAACAACAAAAAACTAGTCCTATGTTCACTCCATAGAGGGATGTGATAAATATAGGTGGAATTTGAACATAATCGGTAGGTACCTATGCAACAAAAGTAATGACATGTGCAGCTCCCTTCTAATTCGCATAATGTGATAAAGCACTACTATTGATGCTACCTGTCAAATTACTGCGTCATGGAGTGAATAGCATAGAATTAGCTTTAGGAGCTGCTGTACCAAGATTTTGCCTAATGGAACCTAGATAGTCTAATGGAGCGTTGGAGGAGTGTAAATGACTCTGAGTGGATGAGAACGTTTGTTTGAGGTGGAACTCACAGCTCAGGGGTGCCAACCTGTTTTAGACTAGTCTAGTTCAAGGGTTCTGAATTTAATAGTTTGAGGCGGAACTTGCAGCTGAGGGGTGCCAACCTATTTTAGCAAAAAACCTAGTATGATGGATCTCACAGCTTTGCGGAGCCTGTCGTTTTTTGAAGCGGAACTCACAGCTATGGGGTGCCAGCTTTTATTAAATTGAGAACCTAGAAGAAAAAAGTTTAGGCGGAACTCACAGCTAAGGGGTGCCTGCCATTTTTAGTGAAAAGCCCTAAGCAAAAGAGTTTCCTTAATTTTAGGGAGAAGGCAGCACACATGTGTGTTAGGATAGTTAGGATAGGATAGGAATGCATTAGGATAGTAACACTAGGAAGGAGAGAGATGTTTACTGGACGATTTGAAGAGCAAGAATGACGCTCTGCTCCTTGAGCGTGCTATTATATACCCAGGCGCATCCCCGCCAGGGTGCTCCCTTCTCTCGGGCTCCGCCAGGGCGAAAGGGGCCCCCTTAGGGGGAGAAGCCCCCTTCATGGGGCGACCTACTTCCAAGGCGCGAGCGCCCAGTACCTATCACAGGCTCTCTTCTTCCTCAATCTTTATTTGTATTTGAGTTTATTTATTAGGAATAGTGGGGCTCCACAGGAGCTATTCAGCTGATCCCAGCCCTATGCTACTTAATGTGTAAGCCCCAAAGAGACTATACATGGCTAAATATCGCTGGCTGGACACCCCGGTTGGTGATCTGGTTGCAAACTCTCGCTTCGCTCGCTTGAGTGTTCCATGCAGATAGATAACGCAACTTCTTGATTATAAGTTCCTAACTACTTCAATTTGGAAAATTATTTCCATTGCTAGCTAAACACTACAAACTCCAACGTGTGATTGCAACTATAAACCGATGTGCTCAGCAACGGAGATACGAATGTTGTTTGGAAAAAATGTTCTCGGAGATTTCGATACAAAGTTGATACGCCGTTTTGAATACTGAATTTCGAGGATCCATTCTAGCGAACAGAATCTGAACGCCTGAACACTCAGATATCTATCACGTATCGTTGGAATCGTATCATAGAGATAATAGGGATACTGTGGTGTCCGTCATGACCGCAGTGCATTTCCTATCATATTATTATTGTTGTTGTAAACACGATAACCTACGTGGGAGCTTCCCTTATCTATCTAATAAACCGGTTCACGTTCTACCATGAAAGCGGCTGCTCCTTCTCCCCAATTTCCTGGGATTAATTTACGAGGACCTAATAGATACTATAGCTTTCGTATTGGCTGCGAAAAGTGTGCGAAAGTTGCGAAATTTCCCTAGTTACGAACGTGTGTAATCAAGTTTTGTCGCTAAGGACGGCCGATTCTACGATGAAGGAAGGCGTTGAACGACATCTACTATCATACAATAATATAAAATTGTGTTGGCCGCCGTAAGCCGTGTGGTAGCCGTGTGGTTTGTTGGTAAGGGATAACGCGTTCCCGAGTGAGTTTTTTCACTTTCCGCTCGCTGGCCGTTTAGGGGGTCGAAAAAATTACGAAAAAATACGAGCCGTATAGATCAGAACTGGAGGAAGACGTCGGTCAAATCGTAAATCCGAAATTCGCCCGGGAAATTCGTCGAAAAATCGTCTTTCTCCCGTTTGTGCTACGTTTTCCACTTTCAACTCGCGCCAAAGCCCGTTTAAGGGGTCGAAAAAATTACGAAAAAATACGAGCCGTATAGATCAGACCTGGAGGAAGACGTCGGTCAAATCGTAATTCGGAAATTCGCCCGGGAAATTCGCCGGAAATTCGTCGAAAAATCGTCTTTCTCGCGTTTGCCCCACGTTTTTTCGGGTTCAAAAATACCCAGTAAGGAGCCATTTTTTGGGTATGGTATCCGCGAGCCAAATGCGCGCCAAAATATGGCCAATCCGATTCCGAGGTCGGATTTCAAAAAAACCGAGGGGGAGGGGGCGATTTCACGGTGAGAAGACAATTGGATCATTTTAATTCGCGTGGGGCCAGGGATCTTAGAAAACGGAGGGTCCAGGGAACTTTGATAGATGGAGAGGCCTTTATTTAAAAAAAGTTGAATTGAATTAAAAATAATAATTTCCTAAACGGTAAGCCCTAAAAATACGCCGATTTTTTCTATCGTCTCTGCTACGAATAGGAGGGGCCGAGCGGAGCGAGGCCTTATGTCTGAGTAGGGGTTTGAACGTGTCCATCGATGCTACGCACCCCACAGGCGGCAATACACCCCACAGGCGGCAATACACCCCACAGGCGGCAATACACCCCACAGGCGGCAATACACCCCACTAGGGGAGCGAGCGAAGCGAGCCAGAGAGACTAGTAGCCAATATGTTGATCCGGAACTTGGCGATCATTTTGCAAAAAACCGCATCAAAATCGGTCAAGTCGTTCGGGCGTGAATCGGCCATACACAGACACACAGACAAACACACATACTCTTCTCTTTTATATATAAGGATTAAATATTTATATAAAATATTAGGTATTATTCTGTAGTGGTAACTCTGCAGCATCCATGGATTGGAGGTTGGGGGACGTTACACCGCGTAACTTACATATCCATTTTCAGCAGAAATTAATCGATTTTCTCCAAATTAACATCCATTGCTTTCTCAAATCTTTCCAATTCACGTTAATACGATTTCATTTTAATAATCATTTGCTAAAATTTTCTTCGATTGAAGATTTGGCTTCGTGTCAAGAATGGCCCTACAAATTCCCCGAGGAGCCGAAGTTTCGGATTCCTATAGGAATAATTTAAAAATCTAATCTAATTATATTAGGAAAATAATAATCTATAGATTATGGAAGCCGTTTTAAAAGTTGAGAGGATAGTTTGATTCCGGAAAGCGTACGAGCCAGAACTCACTGCGAACTCTTGAGATTATCCATGGAACGGTTTGGCGAATAGAATTTCATCAGTGTGAAGACATTCTGCCCTTGATGCAAGAATTTATGCTTTGTGAAGAACATCCCTTGAGGAGCAGGGCAGTGGTGGAATACTGTACATGAATACAAGGTCGAATCATTTAATGATGTATACACATTGTTTTGATTGGTGAACCATTTGAAAAGTACCGAAATTGGTACCAGTTCAATTATGCACTTGCGTTTCGTGGAAATTTCCGAAACCAACTTGAGCATTTATCCCATCGCCGGTCACGAGGAAGTACACCGAACCCGTCACTTGAATAGTGGGTATTCCAGAAGGTTCTTTAAATTCAACATAGAACTGCCTCTGTAAAAATTGCCCTTTGGATAGGATCTGTACACAAAAAAACATCCCAATTAGATACAATATTAGTGGTCATGAATGTTAGCTGTGCACACAGACAAGCTGGAGGTTCATAAACGTACCCTAAATTCCGCCTTGATGATAGGCCCAAGCAAAAGGTCAATAGCTCCCGCCGCATGCTCTAAATAGTGGAATACCAAGGGGTACTCCGACTCTGGTACACGTACCCATTCATCCCTTATTACGGCCTGTATCAATTAAAAAAAAGTATTATAGTGGACTTGATGGTAGCATTTTAACAAGGAATATCACATCCCCTACCGCTTTTTCAGGCACATCGGCTTGGCTTGAGGCACAATGAGTCAGGGCTACCAACACGAGTGTGAACGGAGACATTGTGCGCCTAAAATGATTTAAAGTTGTTGTGGTTATATGACCTTATAATATATTGAAGAATCACGCCCGTGGGACAATTCCTTGACGACTTTCGGACGCGCATTGACTCGTCATAATCCACATAACCATAATACAAAAGTATTAATACCCTTTCATCGCAATTTATCAATCAAAAGCGCCGATCTGCCGAGATTTACGTCCTAGCCAAGCCGTTAAGGTAAATCCGAAATTCACATAAAAGCGAAGAATATTAATAGTGTGGGGATCAATAAAATGATTCCTCGCGAAGTTCGTGAAGTTTTTTCTATAGCTCTATTAACAGGCTCGATCTTCTTTCATCCTCACGCTTCCCAAATTATTCATTTTAAAACAAGTTAGGCCACAATGCCAAAATATATTATGTATAAAGGGAGTTGATGATAATAAAGAACTGAAAGAGTTGAAAATGCGATGAGAATACAGTGTTAGTATGATTTTATGACTTCGCTTGCTCCTGCAAGTAATTTCAACGAGTACAAAAAGATTTCCGTGTGATAACCAGAGACGAGTAAATGACATACTAAAATGACATAAAATGGTCATTTTTCGAATAAATGACATAAATTGCCAAAATTCTGAATAAATGACATGAATCGGACGTTTTTTTGGCTTTTCCCGGAAATACAGAAGTAGAAAAAGGCTCCGGCCGTGCATACTATCACTATGCCTGCAACCCCATAATTCCGTATATTATACGGAATAGCAGTCTTGTGGGCGCAGCTTCACTTGCTTCCTCCGGCAGCGATTAAATGACATAAAATGGCCACTTTTTCGAATAAATGACATAAATTGCCGAAATTCTGAAAAATGATATAAATGTGAAGGTGAACGCTTAGTTCTCATGATTCTAGAATGATTTTCCAGGTAAATTTCGTGAATTCCTTGTAATATTATTATTGAAATAAATCGGCATTAGTAGGTACAGAAAGTGTTTGGAAAATTTCTTTCCTTTTCTCCAGGTTTTACAATGATTTAGAACTTTCTAGGATAGCCAAAACTTGAAAAATAACTAACATGAAATAATTTATAAATAATATAAAATGGCCATTCAGGTCGAATAAGTGACATAAACCTTGAAAAATAAATGGCATAAATGACATGCAATAAATTACATAAATCGCAATAATAAATGACAAATATTACTCGTCTCTGGTGATAACCCATTCGCAAGTTACTCGAAGATCGTCGGTAGGTAAGAGTACCTTTTGCGAGCCTTCGATTAGTTTGATAGGTACTAGGTAATTTCATTTCAAGTTGATGAGTTGCTTATGGGCTGCATATAATTGGGGATAGAAACACTAATATTATAAAGTTCTCTTTCCGTATGTATGTGCCCAGTAAACTTCCGAACGGCTGAACCAATTTCGTCGCGAGTGGGCGCAAATTGACCCGCGCGTTCCGGCTTAGATAATTTGGCCAGTCAATTTGGACACTAAATTCGCGAAACGAGATGTATCTCCGATTTTTTAGTATGTTGGTCGGACCCATTAGGGTTGTGTTTACCCAATTTTGCAACTTCCCAAAAGCTTTGCTTCACGCGTAGCACACGAAAAACCGCGATTTTTCAGCTTTTTTTCTGTTTTTGCTCTATATCTAATAAACTATGCATTGTCCGACGAAAACTAATATATAAGTTTTTAAATAGCATTTAATATGTGACAATTTAAGCCCAACCGGAGCTGTGTAGGTAAATTAGTTTCAGAGTTATGGCACTTTGAAAATAGGCCATTTTTTTGGCCTGAAGAGAGCGTAATCACGTTTTTCAGAGCGTTTTCGGCTGTAGCTCAAGAACTATCAGTCCGATTCCAAATTTATTTTTTTCTCGTGAAAGCTAAATAAATTCCCCATCGCAACTATTCCTTGTGAAATTTTGATTTGAGCGTTGATATCGGAGGGGCAGGCACGGCAAAGAAGTGGCGAATTTCGAACAAACCGTGTTTCTTTGCACATTTTTGGCTATAACGCGGGAACGGTTGGTCCGATCTTACTTTTCTTTTTTTAATCACAAAGTTGGTTAAATTTTATATGAGTAACGGCACATTGCATGTCTATTGAAACAACATAAGTGCCGTTAGTATTCGTCGGAAAGTGTGGAAACAAGAAATTTGACCATCTACGACCACGTTTTTCGGAAGATTTTCTCCTCTTCCTCCAAGACTATTTATCCGATAAAAATTTCACTGCCTCCACGCTTTTTAAAATTTAATCAGCGTTCACCTAAAAAAAAAAAAATTGGAATCAGACAAATAGTTCTTGAGCTACAGCCAAAAACGCGCTGAAAAACGTGATTCCCCTGTCTTCAGATCTTCAACTAAAAGGTTCACATTTTGGCAAAAAAATGCCCTATTTTCAATGTGCCATAACTTTTGGCGTCGGTTTAGAACGAAACTACATCTGTTAAAACAAGCTTTTCACGCTGATTTCAATGAGTACAAAACAATAATTCTGTGTGATAACCCGTTCGACCAACAAGCGTTGTTACTATGAAAAACGTTGACGGGTTGCTGCGGGTGATTGCATGAGGAATGGACAGTAATTTGATATTTCGTGCGAAGAACGGGTGTCCCAGCGAGTCAAAATTAAAAATATAAGCGGGATGTTGTATGGGAGGGTTACCACTAAGTCCTGCCCAAATCCTGACCCAATAGGATGATTCTATCAGATTTTATGAGTTGACAAAACATTCAAATTATGGGTTCCACTTCCCCCCGGAGCACCTTAATACCCGAATTTCGGGTTAAATCATCCTGTACCATGTTGTTACAGTCAAACAGGGAAAAATTCATCATTTTTTGTGATTATAAACTACACGACAGACTCATCTTAAGTTGTTCTGGCCGATTCAAAAACCGGTTCCGGTTTCTAGTCCAGTCATTAGGTGTCCAAAAGTAGTGAATCCAAGAAAAAATACCTGAAGAATTTTTCTCGACCGATCTATACGTTTTCGGGGGTGCTGAATCCGAAAATTGGGTTATCTTATCTAGATTCGGCTAGAAAATGGCGAAATTTCGGTCCTTTATTTGTTTTTTTGCCTTTAACTCGGAAACCATGACTACTCCATACGAAATTAAAGCTGATGAAATTTCCTAACAAATGAGACCAAAAACACCTCCTTAGCTTTCTCCGTTTGGCCGCTAGAGCGTGCTGAAATTTGACCATTTTTTCTGATAAGCCAAAATCATCGTGTTCCAGACTTCTGAAGCCTATTAAACACTATTAAACACCACAATCGGTCCCCCGAACCCCACATAAGGTACCCTGACGCCTTATTTGTCATAGTATGACAATTTCACTGGTACATGTTTCTTTTGACCGAATAGCTGCTAAGTAACAGCCGTAAAGAACGTTTTTCAGAACGTTTTCCGTTGTAGCTCAGAAACTATTGGTCCGATTCCAAATTTATGTTCTTCTCGTGAAAGTTGATTAAGTTCTCCATCGCAGCTATTCCGCGTGAAATTTCGATTTGAGCTTTGATAAAGGAGGGGCAGGCACGGCAAAAAAATGGCACATTGTGAATAAAAAATGATTCTTTGCACATTTCGGCCTATAACTCGGGAACGGTTGGTCCGATCTTACTTTTCTTTTTTTAATCACAAAGCTGGTTAAATTTTATATGAGTAACGGCACATTGCATGTCTATTGAAACAACAAAAGTGCCGTTAGTATTCGTCGGAAAGTGTGGAAACAAGAAATTTGACCATTCTACGACCACGTTTTTCTGAAATCGTTCTTCTTTCCCTCCCTTATCAGAGCTCAAATCGAAATTTCACATGGAATAGCTGCGATAGAGAATTTAATCAGCTTTCACGAGAAAAAAAGAAATTTGGAATCGGACCAATAGTTTCTGAGCTACAACCGAAAACGTTCTGAAAAACGTTGTTTCCGCTCTCCGCGCGGTGTCAGATTGGACGTTTCTTTACGGCTGTTACTTAGCAGCTGTCGGTCAAAAAAACATGTAACCAGTGAAATTGTCATATTATGACAATTAAATTGTCAGGGTACCTTATGTGGGGTTCGGGGGACCGATTGAGGTGTTTAATAGGCTTCGGAAGTATTGAAACGATGATTTTGGCTTAGTTAGAAAAAATGGTCAAAATTCAGCACGCTCTAGCGGCCAACCGGAGAAAACTAGCGAGGCGTTTTTGGTCGCATTTTTTTAGGAAAGTTCATCAGCTTTAATTTCCTACAGAGTAGTCATGTCGCTAGGACGCATGGTTTCCGAGTTAAATGCAACAAACCAAAAAAAAAAGGACCGACATTTCGCCATTTTCATGGTGAAGCCATATCCGAATCTAGTATATAACCAAATTTTCGACTTCAGCACCCCCAAAAACGTACAGATCCGTCGAGAAAAATTCTTCAGGTATTTTTTCCGTTCCAGACTACCTGTCAATGACAGGACTATTCCAATCAAAGATACCAGAGCGCAGGTCGATTTTCAAAATTTTTTCTTGGTTTGCTTCGTGTTTGGCACTAGCGACACTAGAGTAACGCAAAAATGGCTGTGTTCGCATTGTTGTGAATGTAATCGTGCGAAATTGACTCAACTTATTCTGATATAAATTAACTTATTCGACGTGACCGATCCTTCAGTTTCTATTTTTTTAATGGTAGCCAACTCGTCGACCTTGGGTTTCCGCCAAAATTTAAAATTGCAATTTTTCCATAAGTTTTATAAATTCGTACGAACTTGCAGTTTAATAATTTAATCGCCTTGGAGTGCAAATCTTCACTCAGGTGTGGAAACGCTTTGTGTCGCAATGGCGGGAAACATCAAACGGTTTATCCAAATAAAAATATACTAATATTTCGTTGTTTTTCACTATTAATCTTAGATCGGGCTTTCCGTGAGGTGATTTTTAGCTTTGGTCTAGTATTTATTTTATCGTTCATTCGGAAAAGTTTTATTTAGCGGGATTTTCAAGTAAATCTTGTAGGGATTTTATAGTTTCAGTTCTTCACAATCGACGCGGCTTATCAAAGTGCGGCTTATAAGAAGTCATCAAACGTGCCCTCTCGTATAAAACGCCGATTTTTCTCATTTTGAGCATAAACTTGATCTCTCAACTGACGAGGTAAGCAAACTTTGGGGCTCTGTGGGGCTACAAAGGGGCTGGGAAGGGGTTTTTGAAAGTTTTCGGCTGTGGGGTCGCGTTAGGCGTCGCTTTCAAAGTATTTTCGGACGTACAGTCCATTTTTGGGGGTCCCAGAACGATCTGATGTCACCGTGGGGATCTATGGGGCTACAAATGGGATTTTTAAAGGATACCAGGAAGTAAAATAAGGTGTCGTTTTCTGAGTAATTTTGGACGCAAAATCCATTTTTTTTCGAGGTCCCACATCTGTCCTAACGTTGTATACAATTTCAAAAAAAATTATTTATCAAAAATATTTTCACAGAATTAATTTTTTAGTCCAGCAGTGAGGTCGAAAAATCTGTGGACTGCTGGGCATAATTCGAAAGTTAATGAAATTTTGGGATGCCTAGGGAATCTAAATCCGAGTTTTCTGACAAAAAAAGCCTGTGCTCGATTGTGGGTGGCCGAAGAACCGCGATTTTTTCGGTTTTTTTTCTTCTCGGTTTTCCGCCTATAACTCAAAAACTATGCCTCTTAGAGATCTTTTCATTTCATTTTCGGAAAGAGTATTGAATTTCCTACAAATTTCACTAGTCACATGTTTTTTGTTTGGACCGAATAGCTGCTGTTTCAAAAATTTCAAAATTTCAAAAAAAAATTATTTATCAAAAATATTTTGACAGAATTAATTTGCACAATTTTACTATATCAAAGAATCATTAACTCTTGTGTAACATTTTTAGCCTTTTTTATTCTTTTTTTTTCTGTGCATTTGTTGTAGAAACAATGAAACTGTCATCAGTGCTTCTTGTAGCTGCAGTGGCCATCTCGATGGTGTTCTGGGCGAATGCAGAACCAGAAGAGGAAGACTGGGTGGCCCCAGGCCCTATTTGTTGATAAACGAGTCGGTTGATACGTTCAGAATATGAATGATATCCCAATGACATAAACGTTATTTCAACGATGCTTAGTGGTTTTTTTATCTCTCACGCAGCTTCCTTTGATAGCTGTTAAAGTGCATAACTGTTAAATACTACATTATCCCGGTGTGCTGGAGGTGGTGGGGTTCAAATTTTATCAAAAAGGAACAAACGAGTCCCCACTAGAAACGGAGTGTTGCGCTGAGCCGTACTGAGGCGGGTAATGGGACAACAAGGTTGCCTAGGGAGCGGGTGTTATGATGGTGCACCTCGGATACTACTGGGATGAGCGACAAATTGGCCTTCATTAGGTTGAGGACAGCCAAGATGTAAGCACTAAGTAAGAATACCTAGGCGAGCGAAAGAAGCCCTACAAGACTCATTCCAAGGGAGATTGGCCAGAATTCTGATGGCGCGCTTTTGGAGCTTGAACACATTTATAGCGTGACTGCAGCTGCCCCAAGCAACGATACAGTAAGTAGCTCTGCTAGCAAAACAAGCATGGTAAACTGACCGCAAGACCTCATCAGAAACGGCACCTCTCAGCCTTCTGATCATGAAGATGGAAGACGATAACTCGATATGAGAAGACCACGAAAGTCGGTTGTCGATTCTCAATCCCAGGAAGTTGACCGATTGGTTGAGCCCCAATTCAAGAGTCTGGGTTTTGTTTTTGTTTAAGTCCAAGCCGTTTGCAATACACCACCTCTCTATAGTATTGGATTTGTTTAATGAGTCTTGGTCAAGCTCATCTCGAGATGATCCCCTTGCCAGGCTGGTTATATCATCGGCAAAAAGCAAAATGGCTAGCGAGTCTAAGAATTGGCTTGGCAAGTCATTGATGTACAAAATGGAGAGAATAGGACCAAGAATACTACCCTGCTTTACACCACACGGAATAGCGAACTCCTCAGAGCAAGACCCATTGAAATACACGACCTGGGACCAGCCTTCGAGGAAACTTTAAAAAAACAAAGTTGTTTGTTCATTGAAAACATAGTGCTCTAGTTTCTTTAGTAACAACTCATGAGGCACAAGGTCAAAGGCTTTCGAAAGGTCGAAGAGGTTGAGCACGGTGAGCTCCTTACTCTCCAGAGCGGAAAAGAGCTCGGAAATCAATGAGACTGCTGCTGTGAAGCTGCTTCTACCCTTTCGGAAGCCAAACAGCTGAGGGTGGAGAACCGAGTGATCATCCAAATGACCGCCCATTCTCCCAAGCATGGCCTGCTCCATTACCTTCACAAAGATTGGCAGTTTTGCAACGGGGCGAAAGCCATCATAATCATTAGAATTCCTAGTCGTCCGGTGTGGCGTTGGGTAAACTACCGTTTCCCTCGATCAGCGAAGTAAAGCAACGTCGGGCGTGGTTACTACTTGGATGGGTGACCGCGTGAGGAGCGGGGTCACCGATACAAGTATTCTCTGCGTTCAGTCGGACGGCGAACTCCTCCCAACCCAGGGGGACTAGGCAATGGGGAGCCATGAGCGCAATCGTCAGACAAGTTCCGATCCTCCTTGAGAGGACGGCTGACGACGTCCGCGACGGCAGCAGCCAGTCGGACGAAAATTCAGGGTGAAATTCCCTTGTTTCGTTTTGGTTTATTATTCTTGGAATAATACACCTATGTTTTCGCGACGGGGGTCGACGACTCCGATCGGCCTCAAAATTTGACATTATCCGTTTCAAAAGGTCTACATTCAAAATCCGAAATGTCCGTCCGCCGTCCAGGCCGTTTTGGGCAGTAGGAATTTTTTTTCAATCTGAAATTTTGACAAAATACTCGGTTTACCATCTAGTTGTGCCCGCAAGGTTTTCAGCCCGATCGCCCAAACCCGTGGGGCGCTATGGGGCTAAAATGGAGCTACAGAAAGTGGTTTTTGAAGGCTTTTGGCTATGGGATCGAGTCAGGTGTCGTTTTCGAAGTATTTTTGGACGTAGAATCCATTTTTTGGGGTCCCGCAGCGATCCGATTTCACTGTTGCGATCTATAGGGCTATCATGGGGCTAATAATGGGATTTTTGAAGGATCCCAGGAGGTTAAATACTTTTCGAGTAAAGAATAAAGAATTTTTGAAAAAAAAAAAAAAATCAAAAAAAAATGTTTTGGAAAAAAAAATCAAAAAATTTTTTTTTTCCAACATTTTGGTTTATTATTCTTGGAATAAAACACCTATGTTTTCACGACGCGGGTCGACGACTCCGATCGGCCTCAAAATTTGACATTATCCGTTTCAAGAGGTCTACATTCAAAATCCGAAATGTCCGTCCGCCGTCCGGGCCGTTTTGGGCAGTAGGAATTTTTTTAAAAATCTGAAATTTTGACAAAATACTTGGTTTACCATCTAGTTGTGCCCACAAGGTTTTCAGTCCGATCGCTCAAACCCGTGGGGCGCTATGGGGCTATAATGGGGCTACGGGAGGGGTTTTTTGAAGGCTTTTAGCTATGGGATCGAGTTAGGTGTCGTTTTCGAAGTATTTTTGGACGTAGAATCCATTTTTTGGGGTCCCGGAACGATCCGATTTCACTGGGGCGATCTTTAGGGCTTTCATGTGGCTAAGAATGGGATTTTTGAAGGATACCAGGATGTTAAATATTTTTTGAGTAAAAACTACAGAATTTTTGAAAAAACACATTTTTGAACAAGAAAATCCAAAAAAAAAATTTTTTTTTAATTTTTTCATTGACAGAATTTAATTCCTGTACAAGTAACCTATATCAAAGAATAATAAACCCTTGTGTAAAATTTGCAGCGTTTTTCGTTTCGTTTCGTTTCATTAGAATTCCCTTTCTTAGGTATGGGTGTTATCAGTGTCTTCTTCAAGCAATCTGGGAACCTACCCTCAGAGAAGCACCTATTAATAATGAAAGAAAGAGGTTCGATGATTAGATTGGCTACTGATTTCACCACCCGAGAGTTTACGCCCATGAAGTCCGTGGCATTACTATTATTAAGTGCCATAATGGTGGCGAAAACCTCTTCCACCGAAACTGGACGGAAGACGAAGCCAACTGGCACACTGGGAACATTATTTAAAAAGTCAAAGAATTCATGAGAGGGGGCAGAGGTACAGCGTTGTTGAAAAGCGCTGGCAAAAGAGTCGCTAAACCCTTCACAGTTCAGGGAACTCGAGCTGTTGTGAGAATCACGAGATTTTGAATTCAGCACCTCGTGCACCACCTCCCAACAGGCCCTTGGTTTATTTGGGGCCAAGCTTATTCTGCTGTCGTTCAAGTCGCGCAATGCACGATTTAAAACAATCCTATACTTATTGTGACTCTCATTTGCTAAGATTTTATAGTCCGTACTTTTAGTGGAACGTGCTAAATCTCTGAAGTATTGATAACTATCCCGCAATTCTAGAATTTCTTCCGTGAACTTTCCACGCTTCTTCATTTGAAGTATCATCTGAAGTATTGATAACTATCCCGCAATTCTAGAATTTCTTCCGTGAACTTTCCACGCTTCTTCATTTGCTTAACGGATGGTTTCGTCTTGAGAGAAGTCCACGGGCACGCCGAATCAAGGGCCAGAGAGAACAACCTCAGAAATTCCTTGGTTGAAGTCTCCACCCCGTCAGCCCGTTATACCGAAAACTAGGAAATCGTTGATAATAACAATTGACTCAAGGAGAGGATGTTCTCAGGTTTCATCCGTCTAAACCAAGAGGACACGGGGTCGGGGGGAGGAATGCGTTTAAAAAGATCAAATTCGAATATACCATGTAGATGCATCTTTGAATTGTTGTGTTTATATCAATGAAGGGTTGGGTGGCCCAAGGCCGAACAGGGACCAACAGGTAGGCCTTTGGCAAAACTCATGAAAGGAGAAGACCAAATTGGCCTTTCTCGGAAATGCCCTGGCGTCCCAAATGGTGGTCCTTCCCTTTTTGTTACAATTTGAACCCCACCACCTCCCCGCACACACGGATAATGTAGTATTTAACAAGTTATGCCCTTTAACAGCTATCAAAGGAAGCTGCGTGAGGGATAAAAAAACCACTAAGCATCGTTGAAATAACGTTTATGTCATTGGGATAACATTCATATTCTGAACGTATCAACCGACTCGTTTATCAACAAATAGGGCCTGGGGCCACCCAGTCTTCCTCTTCTGGTTCTGCATTCGCCCAGAACACCATCGAGATGGCCACTGCAGCTACAAGAAGCACTGATGACAGTTTCATTGTTTCTACAACAAATGCACAGAAAAAAACGCTGCAAATTTTACACAAGGGTTTATTATTCTTTGATATACTGATATGCTGAGTTGAGCCCCAATTCAAGAGTCAGGGTTTTGTTTTTGTTTAAGTCCAAGCCGTTTGCAATACACCACCTCTCTATAGTATTGGATTTGTTTAATGAGTCTTGGTCAAGCTCATCTCGAGATGATCCCCTTGCCAGGCAAACTACCTAATGACTGGACTATTCCAATCAAAGACACCAGAGCGCAGGTCGATTTTCAAAATATTTTCTTGGTTTTCTTCATGTTTGGCACTAGCGACACTGGAGTAACGCAAAAATGGCTGTGTTCGCATTGATGTGAATGTAATCGTGCGAAATTGACTCAACTTATTCGTGATATAAATTAACTTATTCGACGTGACCGATCCTTCAGTTTCTATTTTTTTTAATGGTAGCCAACTCGTCGACCTTGGGTTTCCGCCAAAATTGAAAATTGCAATTTTTCCATAAGTTTTATAAATTCGTACGAACTTGCAGTTTAATAATTTAATCGCCTTGGAGTGCAAATCTTCACTCAGGTGTGGAAACGCTTTGTGTCGCAATGGCGGGAAATATCAAACGGTTTATCCAAATAAAAATATACTAATATTTCGTTGTTTTTCACTATTAATGTTGGATCGGGCTTTCCGTGAGGTGATTTTTAGCTTTGGTCTAGTATTTATTTTATCGTTCATTCCGAAAGTTTTATTTAGCGGGATTTTCAAGTTAATCTTGTAGGGATTTTATAGTTTCAGTTCTTCACAATCGACGCGGCTTATCAAAGTGCGGCTTATAAGAATTCATCAAACGTGTCCTCTCGTATAAAACGCCGATTTTTCTCATTTTGAGCATAAACTTGATCTCTCAACTGACGAGGTAAGCAAACTTAGGGGCTCTGTGGGGCTACAAAGGGGCTGGGAAGGGGTTTTGAAGGTTTTCGGCTGTGGGGTTGCGTTAGGCGTCGCTTTCAAAGTATTTTCGGACGTACAGTCCATTTTTGGGGGTCCCAGAACGATCTGATGTCACCGTGGGGATCTATGGGGCTACAAATGGGATTTTTAAAGGATCCCAGGATGTAAAATAAGGTTTCGTTTTCTGAGTAATTTTGGACGCAAAATTAATTTTTTTCGAGGTCCCACATCTGGCCTAACGTTGTACACAATTTCAAAAAAAATTTATTTATCAAAAATATTTTCAAAGAATTAATTTTTTAGTCCAGCAGTGAGGTCGAAAAATCTGTGGACTGCTGGGCATAATTCGAAAGTTAATGAAATTTTGGGATGCCTAGGGAATCTAAATCCGAGTTTTCTGACAAAAAAAGCCTGTGCTCGATTGTAGGTGGCTGAAGAACCGCGATTTTTTCGGTTTTTTTTCTTCGGTTTTCCGCCTATAACTCGAAAACTATGCCTCTTAGAGATCTTTTCATTTCATTTTCGGAAAGAGTATTGAATTTCCTTCAAATTTCACTAGTCACATGTTTTTTGTTTGGACCGAATAGCTGCTGTTTCAAAAATTTCAAAATTTCAAAAAAAAAAAAAATTATTTATCAAAAATATTTTCACAGAATTAATTTGCACAATTTTACTATATCAAAGAATCATAAACTCTTGTGTAACATTTTTAGCCTTTTTTATTCATTTTTTTTTCTGTGCATTTGTTGTAGAAACAATGAAACTGTCATCAGTGCTTCTTGTAGCTGCAGTGGCCATCTCGATGGTGTTCTGGGCGAATGCAGAACCAGAAGAGGAAGACTGGGTGACCCCAGGCGCTCGTTGTTGATAAACGAGTCGGTTGATACGTTCAGTATATGAATGTTATCCCAATGACATAAACGTTATTTCAACGATGCTTAGTGGTTTTTTTATCTCTCACGCAGCTTCCTTTGATAGCTGTTAAAGTGCATAACTTGTTAAATACTACATTATCCGTGTGTGCGGGGAGGTGGTGGGGTTCAAATTGTAACAAAAAGGGAAGGAAAACTCGTTAGCCCCCAGCGGCGTTCGGGAAGCTTTTCCGGGTAGGTTCTTTCACAAGAGACGCATCTGGGGGTTTGCCTTTTCCACCCATTTCCCCCGAAATGTGAATAATTCAAGCGGGATGGGGGTCGGCTCACCCCGGACGAAAGCGTTAGAGACAATATACTCGTAGGAGGAAGGATGGTGTCATCTATAATGCAGGACGGCGATCCGGGATTAGATGGGTGGAGACCGGGGATGGCCAAGTGGCTGGAAGTGACGTGGAGACGTAAGAAACAACGAAGTTGACCCCCCCACGAGTGTGATTATCTGCCAGGAGAAGATTGTCCAGCTGTCCTGTAGGTTGAAGCAACTGGGGGTAAAAGCGGTCCAAGGAATGATGAGAGCAGAGACCAAGTGGACCACGCAGGACTACAACCAGGGACCCACGCTGATTCCTCTGACCATTTGGGACGCCCGGGCATTCTCAGGAAAAGCCAATTTGGTCAACAGATCTTGTCAAGGGACTGCCTGTTGGTCCCTGTTCGGCCTTGGGCCACCCAACCCTTCATTGATATAAACACAACAATAATTGTTCAATTCGAAGATGCATCTACATGGTATCCACCTGTTGCTGCACTGAGGAGACATTCTGGCAATCCATCAACGCCTCGTCTTTTGGATCTTTGGACGTGGGTCCGCAAAAAGCAATATCCACTGATGTTTCATCTGAGGCTCCTTTGAGCCTGTGCAAAGTCAAAGTCTCAGATAAGAGTGACTCAGCACACAACGCGCCCGCCACCATCCACGGATCCCAGACAACAACGCTCGACGGTCCTCAGCAGCAGCACTATCAGCAAACCTGCCAAGCTGCTTTGAAGCCACATAATTGAAGCACATTCAAAGCTGGTAGGTGCTAGTCTGCTGGGAGGCCATCAGACGAGTTGGGGCATCCAACGAGGTTTTTCTCAGATGGATCACTGGTCACCGGGGAACAAAAAAGCAGACGCCCTGGCCAGACAGTGGTACAGTAGGGACTGTATAGGAACTGAACATCGTCTAGTTGGTGCTTTTCCGCGCAAAGAACACAGCACAACCCGTCTATGGGAAAGAACCCCGCACCACCAAGGACGCACCACTGTAAAAAATCTAACACGATTTACGGGAGACGCAACCGACTCATTGTGGGCTTTTACACTTGACGCAGGAGATTCAGGAAAAACCTAAATCGAATTGGGGTAACAATTGTGGAACCCAGCTGTTGGTTATGCAAAAGAAGAGGTGAGACGGTGGCTGTGAGAGTGAGGCCCTCGACAACAAAAGGTATCCTACTCTGAGATCAGTGGACCAGGGAGAGATACTTGCGCAATAGGACCTGGTAGGAGGGCTATTAAAGGCACTGACCACCGCAATTAACTTTGAGAGGTTCACCTCGGTTCGGGTAGTGGGGCGCCTTCAGGAACTCACAACCGTAATATGGTAGAGGATAATATTGTTACCTATCCTCTCTGGTATCAATCTAATCTAAATGTCTGATTTATTTAGACTAAATTTTAGAACTACGAGGAACATCCAGAAAGTAAGTTTACAACATTTAAAAAAAAAAAAATCGAAAAATGCTTGTATTCCAATGAAATTCACATATTACTTCGCAAACATAATCAACTATTTTTCCACGTAGTCCCCGTGGAATTTGACACCAATTTTTTTATGCCAGTGTCAGACCTCCGCCGCCACCTGTTTTAACCACTTCTGAACAGCTTCCTGGAACTCTTCATCGTCTGCAAATATTTTTCCGCCCAAAAACTGCTTCAATTTATTGAACAGATGGAAGTCAGATGGTGCTAAGGGTGAATAGGGAGGGTGGTTGATAATGTCCCATCCAAACGAAGTCAAAAGTTCTTGGGTGACTCGAGCAGTGCAGGGCCAGGCGTTGTCGTGGAGGAGGAAGATCCCTTTGTACCCCTTCTACAGTTCTGAATCGCCCTTTTGAGTTTTTTAAGGGTATTGCAGTAAGCGTCGTTAATAGTCGTCCCTTTCGGCATAAATTCGACCAAAAGGACACCCTTCTGATCTCAAAACACGGATGACTGCTCGGATCTCACTCGGGGCGAGAGGTCGTCGACCTCTGCATTTAAAAATTTCACTGTGACTGAACAAAACGGTCTACAGAAACGCGCTACGAAGCAAACTGACCGTTATGACCCCGCCTTCAAGCCAGGTGCACAAACTTAAAGAAAAAAAAAATCGCCCTCACCACAGGAGCCGTTGTAAAGTTACTTTCTGGATGACCTTCGTATATGTTGAACGTGTCGTGAAACCCTCCCAATTCAGTATCCAAAAATTTACTATTAAAATTGTATTCCATAGGAAGCCCGAGTCCACCTAACATCTGGATCAGACTGACATCAGCAAAACCACACATAGTTGCACCCAAAACAGTTCGCTCAAGGGGTGAATCGGACTTATAATTTGGCACAAAGTCTGAATTCGGTTAGAAATCAGGGGTTTTATCTGAAATTTGCGCCCATTCGCGCCAGATCTTGCTCCACCCATTAGGAACAGAGTGGAGTAGAAAAAAGCATCATACTACAGGCGTAAAGCTGACAACCACGCAGAAAATTGGTCAGGGCGGCCAACTGCCATGCTAACGTCAACTTCAAATCCTCCAGAGCTGCCGTTTTTTTTTTTTTTTTTTTTCTTAAATATTAGTCCATCCAACCGTGGAACGGAATAAACAAACGTCTTCAAGAGGCCCAATGAGACGCGTCTTCTACCAAACGTCAGTCGCGTCATTCAGACTGCAACCGCTCATTAATGCAGCACTGCGGTGCTCAACGGTATAATTTATGAACCGAAGAAACCCCTTCAGCTCCTTCAAGAAGAGAAAACCTCTTCATCAAAGGGAGTGGAATATGAAAGGAGTACGAAGTATGAAAGAAAAGAAAAAACACAGCGCCAGTCACATCAAAAGACAAGCATTTCTTCCCTCGTCTATTTTTACATGTGCCCCGCCGTGTGTGTAAAGTCATATTTGAATATCCCGGTTGGTATTCCGCTTCATCGGCATTTTGAATGACGGGAAGAGAACTTCCATTATCATAAAACTCCTCTTTTCCCCGCAAAACGTTGGCGAAGCTTCTTTTTTTTTTCTCCTGAGGGAGTTGCCGGTTTTTTCCGATAGGCGGGTGAGTGATGGACGTGAAGAATATAAAGTATTGGGAGCGAAAGGCCGATACCGAATGAGGAAAGGACTTTTCAGTCGCAAACTCAACACTTTTGGGAAAGAAGTAGGGAGTCAGCAATAGGTAAAGAACTACAAACATTATAAGGCTATTCAAGATTGATATTAAAGATAGATTTTAAGAAAAATTGTTCATAACGACACGATTTTAGAAAATCGGACGTTAAGCAGGTTGTTTTATTCCTGAAATGGGTGCCTCGGGATTCCACCCCTATAGGGGACGACATGGACGATTTCACACTAGTTGACAAATGCAGACATCGTATCCGCGTATTCGACGAAAACTCTTATGAGCGACGCTTCGTTAGTTGATTCGATGACTGAAAACGAAGCAAGTGCTCGTATTTGTAGCAGTTGTCCAAAACTTTCTGGGGGAAAACAAAGCTGACAACTCGTGGATCGAAATCGTGGAAAGGATGCTGGACCGGTTCAGAGATCAAGGGTGCAACATGTCCGTTAAGGTCCACTACCTTTTTAACCGGGCGATTGTCATTTCCGTCCTAATCCGTGACGCGAGGAGGGATAAGCCGTTCAAGGACCCGAGTACCTTGCTGAAACAGTAGAGGAGAGAATCATCACTTCCGCCCATTGGGACCGGGTGTCAGATCGTGCCCTTCCAACAGCTTTATCTCCCACCTCAAAGTAGGCCTGTGATCAGTCAGTATAAACTTGAGAAAACGTTCAAATACTGTTTGTCAATAATCTATGACTTATGTGCAGAATAGGAGTTTTTCACCCAAAACACAGTGGTAGCATACTGGTTCCACGTTAGCCAAGAGACATGCCAATATGGTGCCAAGCAGGAAAAGGGTTTCCAAGATTTACCAAGATGGTCTTAAGCTTTCCGGACTTGCCTAAGGCTTGCAAAGTTGGTGCCACGCTGCCTTGCCAAGATGGTCTTAAGCCTTCCAGACCTGTCCAAGGCTAGCAATGTTGGTGCCAAGCTGGATAAGGGATTCCAAGGTTTTCTAAGATTGCCCCAAGCTATCCAAACCAGTCCAAGGCTTGCTATGTTGCCAAGCTGGATAAGGGTTTTCAAGGCTTGCAAAGATGGTCCCCAAGCTTTCCAGACCTGTCCAAGGCTTGCAAGTGCTTGGGTGTACGCGCGACCTTACTTTCACCTCGCTGGGTGTACCAACGTTCCAGCCCCACAACCCACGATAAATAGTCCTCCCTTCTCTTATTTATTGAATGGAGGTGACCTCCTACTAGGTATTTATTTGGTTGGTCTGAGGGTGTATTGATTCCAAAAGCATAATATATATATATATTATATAGACAATATGAGCTGAGTTGAACTCGGTTTCGTCGAGGGTCGTCATTTTGTAGTATCTGACAAAATAAATCGCACCTCCGTTATTTTCAGGCCTACAAATGCGCGGTTGGTCTCAGTCGATGCGGAGGAATGTC
Organism: Pilophorus perplexus; assembly: GCA_955831195.1. NCBI lineage: Eukaryota > Metazoa > Arthropoda > Insecta > Hemiptera > Miridae > Pilophorus > Pilophorus perplexus. The sequence goes on from OY037009.1 coordinate 48,820,364, forward strand.
CTCTACAAGATGCAGGTGCAAAAGAATTTTTCCAGCCCTAATTTTCTATCTTGGCTCATGAAATGTGTGGAAAAAATAACGAAAAATAGGTCGTTAACAAAGAATTTATGGACGTAGAATCCATTTCAGGCCCCAGAACGATCCGATTACACTGTGAGGGGCTTTCATGGGCTAAAAATGAGAGTTTTAAAGAATCTCAGGAGATAAAATAAGGTGTCGTTTTCCGAGTAATTTTGGACGCGTAATCCATTTTTCGAGGTCCCAAACAATGCACACAAAAAGTTTTCATTTTTTCAAGAATATTTTGTAAATGACGCAGAATTAATTGTGCAACAATTAACCCATATCAAAGAATAATAAACCCTTGTATAAAATTTGCAAGGTTTTTTAGGGGGGGTCTCACCTCTTATCTGTTGCTGTTGAGACGACGAAAACCTCATCCACTCTCGCGAGATTAGTATAATTGACTACGAGATTTAAACGTCGGGTTTTATTGCCGTCTAAACGGGGCCCTTGTTTTGTTCGTAATCTAAACACAGCAAACAGCTCTAGTAAAAGCTTTCGAGTGTTTTTTTTCTCTCTCGCTTTCTTTCTCTCGCGAGCTTCAAGTTCCGCCTTGTTGATTAGCGCTAATAAATTTCCACGAGGAACACGTGTCTATTTTGATAGTGCCGCACGCGAGTTTCGCCCTCGAAGGGGAAAGTTTGAAAAATAAGGTTACCAGAGAGGTTTTTTTAACTAACGAAGGACCAATTTTTTTTAGGTGAATTTCTCGCATTATAACCCCCTATCGTCGCGCACACCTGAAAGGAGTTCTTAATAACCGACTTGCGTGCTCGGTTTATCTCAACTCAGCGGGGAATTTCCTCCGCGTTCGTTAGCGAGACCCAAACCGATTTTATGAAAACATATATTTTTAACAGAAAAATTAATTAGGTATTCAAACCCGGCCTTTTCGTCTTGAGGGAAAGAATTTGTCGGTAACTCGTGCGTGAAGATTAGAGCGAAATTGGGAATTTATTCTAACGGGGGGAAAATGGGGGCGGCCTTCACAACTTGATTGTTACGAAAAAACTGAAACAAACAAAAATTACGGGTATTTCTAGTCCCGTTAAATTATCGTGATTTGAAGATTTCCAGGGAGTTCCTCCAGTTTGAACCGTGACGATCGAAGTGCATGCAGCGCTCCTAGCGGCAAACGGCGACATGATTTTCAGCTGATAAAAGGTTCAATAAAGAACCGATAAGTTTACTGCTGCTGCGATCATAGTACAACTTGAACGAAGGCTGGCGCAGGGATGAAATGGGGGACAGACGGTGGGGGCTAGTAGCTGCTCTTATAAAAGTCTTCTATGTCTATAGAGTGGGGTCGTTACATTACACGGCAGGCGTCCCGCTCTTCGAGCCAGCCTAAAAAGTCATCGTTTTAACTGTCTGTCTCCTCGCGTTTTCATCAGCTTTGAACACGATTTTGTTATAGTTTTGTCTCGTTGGAAATCTTCCGTCTTCCGATTCTTACCTGCGACTTGGAGAGAGGCGTTTCTGCTGGTGGCGCTCCCTGCCTGGTTGGTGGCAACGCACCAATACACACCATCATCGCGGTCTTTCTTCCCGTGAGCCACCCTGGAACACAACAATTAAAAACGTCGTCACATTAAGAACAGTTCAATTTTTAATCGAATGAGTTCAAATAATGAACTGGTAAATCTGTGGCAGGCAGAACAGCCCAAGTCTGTAGGCCTACATTGACGTCACATTACAGCGGACCTCCCATTGGTTGTTGATTTGAGTTCATTCAAAGCAGATTGGCCAACAAAAAAAAACTTCCCAAAATCAACACAAACGGAACCTCAACATTTAAATTTTGCAAATATCTAAAATGCAAAAGTCAGATTGTTCTTGTTAAAAAAAAAAAAAAAAAAACAATTACGTGTCGTAATTTTTTGACATGAAAATTATTTACGTACTTTCAACTTTTTGAGTTACCTATACGAGGAGATTTGACCTGAAATTCGGATGTTTTTGACTACTTTTGAAATTGGCAGGGACACGCAGGAGAGAAAAACTAACGGGGATATTTCCGTCCAGACTTTACAACAACACTGTAAACATCGCAAATCCTCCGCCAGCCCCATCCAGGTAGAATGCCGTCCCCACCCCTTCAGATGGCAACCACTGCCCACTCCCTCCTCCCCTGGCGACGCTCCCCACAAACGTCTAGTCCCTGAGCCAATCCCTAGTTTGGTTCCCTGCCGCTACGGATTCACGGCGCTGGCATTGCCGTGTTGTTATTGTAATCGTAGTCAGGGTTGTCAACCCTACGGATACATCCGCAGATCTACGGATTTTTTAGTCTGATCCCTGATATCGGATTTCTCATCAAAATTTTTCACCAAGTTTGAACCTCGGAATAGGGTGACTGGTGAATTTAGTTTCGCGTGCCGTTGGTTATGAAAAAAAAAAAAAAAAAAAAAAAAAAACCTAAAACTTGATTGATGAAGAGTGAATATTTAAAATAGCTGTGTGAGATAATGAATCTTGAAGTAGGATTTAAAAAAAAAAAAAAAAAAATTGAAGTAGGATAAGCAACTATCGAAAAATTGATTATGCGTCCAAAATTATTCATTTGTCTTCCTGGCATCATTCAAAAGCCTCAAAGATCCCTGCTGTGAGATTGGATGGTTTTGAAACAACGACACCGCACTCGATATTATGTACCGAATATACCCAAAAACCTTCACCCCAGCCTCTTTTTAGCTCCAGAGAGCCCCACGGGTTGGGCTGAAAACCTGCCGAACGCTACTAGATGGTAAACGAATAGGTATTTCGTCCAAATTTCCGATTGAAAGAAAAAACGGACTTGATTTTTGAAATCTACGCATCATGAAACGATTAGGTCAAAAAATGTCATAATGTCAAATTTTGAGGTCGACCCTCGTCGCGAAGACATTATTCCAAGAATAATAAACCCCGACTTCTGCTGATGCGCATGGATTCCATCCAGCATTTCCTTTTCGTATTCAATAATCCCCCCTCCCCTTACCCTTTTAGGCTTCCAGGAGGGAATAGAGGAAACATGCAGAAATGTCAAAATGCGAGGGAAATGGGGCATGATGACTGCAGCGCCACAAACCACTAGCGGCAGGAAACCAAACTAAGGATTGGCTCAGGGGCCAGACGTTTGTACGCTCCCCTGCCGTCCTCACTGCCCACAGGTGACGGCAGTCATGAGGTTGAGGGGGACGTCAGGCTGAAGTCGTCAGCAGGCGTAGTGAGGGAGTGGGAGGGACAGAGTGGGCGGAGCTTATCTCATCCTGCAAGCAAACTCCATCTCATCAACACGCTCCTAAAACTTAATGCTTTTTCGTAGGGCAATCGATCTCTAACAACATCCTCAGATCAGCTGAAAACGATCTGAAATTTTTACAGTGTTGCTGTGAGGTCCGAACGAATATCCGTTGGTTTTACTCCCCTGCATCTTCCCGCCATTTTTAAAAATATTCGGAACTTCCTTTTGAAACGACCCGCAAATTGTGCAGGTTAACACAAGTTTACACCAAAATTTGTTGTAATTTTATAACCAGATGAGTTTGAGTAGTTTTATTGTCGTAGATGTTTGCATTGTAGCTCCCTCAGGGAAACTTGGCAGATAAAAATCCACCTGCCGGCATCCCCCAAGTTCTCAACTTTTCCGAGTGATCTAACCAAGTTATTTTCCCGGTAGGAAAAGGGGCTGGTTAGAGGGCCCTAATTCACGAGCAGTTGGGCAGAGAATGGGCTACAAAGGGGTGAAGGTAGTAAAACCTTATATTGTTCCTTCCCTTCTCTCGCGGAGGTTAAAAAAGACGGGATCGGTAGATACCTCCGGCAAATCTGCCGAGGAGATAAAACCGAAGAATTTATTCCGGTCATTTTGCTTCTATCCGCCTCGCCGTTTCACGACGGAGGTTGTAAGACCTGCTTTTCACAAGCAGTCCAGTCAACTCATGATTTGGGCTCCGATTTAAACGCCAGGTAGGTACCAGAAATACAGTCGCAACGTTTCAAGATAGTCGAACAGAGTGGGATCCTCCACGAATCGATTCTCTTTTCAAAATGACTTGAAATAGCTATTCATGACCAAAAACCTCACCTTTAGCCTTTAGAAGCCCTGTGGTGTGGTATGCTGAACACCCAAAGTTCCAACGACCTGATCAATCTGCCTCGGGTTGCAAACAATATTAAAATCCAAACCAGGACAAAGGGGCTTGACACCTCACTATAATATAGTGACGACATACTATCCCGTCTTTCCCTTTCTAATTGACATTTTTGCGAAACTGAGATCCTTTCACAACCAAGTATTTATTTTAAATTAAGAAAATAATGAAATTGGAGTGACACTAAAAATAAAATACAATACCTAAGTTGAACAGACGTCCTGTTTCGCGAGGACCCGCTTCTGTCCCGTTTTATGCAACTACCAGCTTGATCTTGTGCAAAAGTGGGAAAGTTTTGCGGAAACGGGAAATTTGGCGCCGACAAAAAATCGTCGGCAGAGCTGGTACCACTGGATGAGCAATCTCTCATCTTTATTCTGCTTTGAAGCTGTTGTCAGTGAGCTCTCCATTACTCTTTTCCTTGGTTTGTTGGGGATACCTTCTAGGCATGTTTCAGCCGGGTGCGTGTGGGGCGACAGAAGGTAGAAGGTGCTTCACACTCGTTTATTTCCTATTTCCTAGCTTTCGGCCAGAGGTGCCATCTTCAGGGTGAGTGTCTGGTAACAAGACCTTTGTATAGGCGACAGTAATGACTTAGATGATTGACGTAGATATATGTAGTTATAGGGCTTACTTGTTAAATATATTATGGGTGACATCTCCGCGCTCTGCACTCCTCCGACGGCCGTCGCCTGCTGCCTTGTCCTCTGCTCCACATAAGGTGTCGTGGGGTGGTCTGGTGGTCTGCTCCACATAAACCCAATTTATACTCCATGTGGAGCAGAGGACAAGGCAGCAGGCGACGGCCGTCGGAGGAGTGCAGAGCGCGGAGATGTCACCCATAATATATTTAACAAATACTCACCCTGAAGATGGCACCTGTGGCCGAAAGCTAGGAAATAGGAAATAAACGAGTGTAAAGCACGATCAACCTTCTGCCACCCCACACGCACCCGTCTTTTCCTTTTAATCGGCCAAAAATCGGTGCGCGATGCCTAAATGAAGCTGTAGATTCAATGACAACCTCAAGAGAATGTTGCTATTATTGTAAAAAAAAAGAAAAAAAAAAAAAGTAAAACTGATTCGGATGCTTCTCAAAATACATAAGTAAATAAGAGTAAGAATAAGAGAAATTTGGCCGAACATAGTTTAACATTTTGCTAATCTTACAATAAAATTATCTGAAATCAAAACAGCTAAAAGGATGGAAAACTTGTCGTAATATCGGCTTCAATCATAATTCACCTCATGATGTACCTACCTAAAATTGAAAGCCTACGTAAAGATAACTTAGAGGTCGTTAATAATCTTACAAAAAGTGATATTTTTTTCATTCCCCTGTTGTACCGATTTATGTTTATGGTTGTACTAGTCTCTCTGGCTCGCTTCGCTCGCTCCCCTAGTGGGGTGTATTGCCGCCTGTGGGGTGTATTGCCGCCTGTGGGGTGTATTGCCGCCTGTGGGGTGCGTAGCATCGATGGACACGTTCAAACCCCTACTCAGACATAAGGCCTCGCTCCGCTCGGCCCCTCCTATTCGTAGCAGAGACGATAGAAAAAATCGGCGTATTTTTAGGGCTTACCGTTTAGGAAATTATTATTTTTAATTCAATTCAACTTTTTTTAAATATAGGCCTCTCCATCTATCAAAGTTCCCTGGACCCTCCGTTTTCTAAGATCCCTGGCCCCACGCGAATTAAAACGATCCAATTGTCTTCTCACCGTGAAATCGCCCCCTCCCCCTCGGTTTTTTTGAAATCCGACTTCGGAATCGGATTGGCCATATTTTGGCGCGCATTTGGCTCGCGGATACCATACCCAAAAAATGGCTCCTTACTGGGTATTTTTGAACCCGAAAAAACGTGGGACAAACGCGAGAAAGACGATTTTTCGACGAATTTCCGGCGAATTTCCTGGGCGAATTTCCGAATTACGATTTGACCGACGTCTTCCTCCAGGTCTGATCTATACGGCTGGTATTTTTTCGTAATTTTTTCGACCCCTTAAACGGGCTTTGGCGCGAGTTGAAAGTGGAAAACGTAGGACAAACGGGAGAAAGACGATTTTTCGACGAATTTTCCCTGGCCCCGCGCGAATTAAAACGATCCAATTGTCTTCTCACCGTGAAATCACCCCCTCCCCCTCGGTTTTTTTGAAATCCGACTTCGGAATCGGATTGGCCATATTTTGGCGCGCATTTGGCTCGCGGATACCATACCCAAAAAATGGCTCCTTACTGGGTATTTTTGAACCCGAAAAAACGTGGGACAAACGCGAGAAAGACGATTTTTCGACGAATTTCCGGCGAATTTCCCGGGCAAATTTCCGAATTACGATTTGACCGACGTCTTCCTCCAGGTCTGATCTATACGGATCGTATTTTTTCGACCCCCTAAACGGCCAGCGAGCGGAAAGTGAAAAAACTCATTCGGGAACGCGTTATCCCGTACCAACAAACCACACGGCCGTCTACCGTCGGCCAACACAATTTTATATTATTGTATGATGATATGATGACTCCGCTAGGCCATCACACCGCACGGCTGGCACGAAGGAATCATTAGTAAGCAAGCTAAGAACAGGATGACGCCAAATCCTTACAATTTACGCCACTAACAAAAATAGAATATTCATCAGACCGAAATTAGCCACTTTTAGTGGAACGACCCAAAAGCGAATGCAGCGTCTGGCAGCGCCCACTCGTACAAACGTCAGCTTTATCGACGTACTCCGCTACAATAACTCACGACGCTGATGAACAAATCCTGTTCGCTATTACGAGAAATTCATACCTCAAGAAGAACAGCGATCCAGACGGAAGAAGAACTCTATGGGTTTTGACGTCGGGCGGCGACGTGTTGACGATTTCTCCGTCTTTGAACCACCTGATGACCGGCTCGGGACGTCCTTCGGCTTTGCAGTTGAGGGTGACCGGTTCATTTTTGGGGACGACGACGTCCGAAGGGTGTTCGGTAATTCTCGGCGATCTGAACTGGCCTGAAACACACGAAACAACAATTTACTAAACAAATGTCGGTATTTATTCGAAGCTCGAGTTAATTTTAAGGGGAGTCGTGTGGTAGTGTCTAAAATATCGGTTTTGGGATTGATGTAGTTTGGGAAACTAACAATTTTATGGTTCGGATAAAATTTATTTGAAACTCCTAAGTTAGGAGTCCTAACTCATCTTGAAAGGTGCAAATCAAATATGTTTCCAAACTGAACCTTCCAAGTAGCGAGCGCTCTTGGCGGCTTTCAAGCCTTCTGCTTCCTCTAGAAAGTCACGTATTTCTAGTTGGGTAATAAGGTTGCTAACAATGTTTCGTCGGCATCGGAGGAGTTTGCGCCCATCGATCAGAAGAAAACCCCGTTTTTGTGACCATTACATAACTGTGGAATATACTTACATTAAGGTTTTATGTCAATAAAAATTATTTTTTTAAATATTAGGTATATTTTCCAAATGTATTCTGTCCAAATAATGGATAATTTTCTTTTGGTTTATTATTCTTGGAATAATTATTATTCCAATTATTATACACCTATGTTTTCGCGACGGGGGTTGACGACTCCGATCGGGCTCAAAATTTGACATTATCCGTTTCAAGAGGTCTACATTCTAAATTTTAGAATTTTGATTTAATCCGAAATGTCCGTCCGCCGTCCAGGCCGTTTTGGGCAGTAGGAATTTTTTTAAAAATCTGAAATTTCGGCAAAATACTTGGTTTACCATCTAGTTGTGCCCGCAAGGTTTTCAGTCCGATCGCCCAAACCCGTGGGGCGCTATGTGGCTATAATGGGGCTACGGGAGGGGTTTTTTGAAGGCTTTTAGCTATGGGATCGAGTTAGGTGTCGTTTTCGAAGTATTTTTGGACGTAGAATCCATTTTTGGGGTCCCGGAACGATCCGATTTCACAGGGGCGATCTTTAGGGCATTCGTGGGGCTAAAAATGGGATTTTTGAAGGATCCCAGGATGTTAAATATTTTTCGAGTAAAAAATACAGAATTTTTGAAAAAGAAACATTTTTGAACAAAAAATCCAAAAAAAAAATTTTTTTTTGGAGATAAAAATCCAAAAAAAAAATTTTTATTTCTTTATTTTTTCATTGACAGAATTAAATTTCTGCACAAGTAACGTATATAAAAGAATAATAAACCCTTGTGTAAAATTTGCAGCGTTTTTATATTATTAAAAGTTTTCTGTTTTTTGGACAGATTTGGGACTCCGAAAAATGAATTAAAAACGTGTAAGTTTGCTTTTTTTAAATTCATTTTGTGGAGTCCCAAATCAAGTTTACTTGAACTTTTGGCAAAATAATAGGTTTAGTTGTGTCGCAACGTATTCAGCCCAACTACCCAAACCCGTGGGGTTCTGCGGGGCAAAAAAGGGGCCCACGGGAGGGGTTATTGAAGATTTTCGACAATGGGGTCGAGATAGATGTCGTTTTCGATTAGTTTTTTGACGTAAAAACCATTTTTGTATGCCCCAGAACGATCCGATTTTACCGTGGGGATCTATGGGGTTTTCAAGAAGCTACAATGGAGTTTTTCAAGGACGTGATGAGGTCAAATGAGGGGTAATTTTCCAAGTAATTTAGTATGGAGGCATAATCCATTTTTCGAGGTCCCACATTATTAACTATTTAATTCTGTCGATATAAAAATTATTGAAAAAAAAACCACAGGTAGCTTCGAGCCTTTGGCTAAAATTCAAGAAATATGCTTTGCCTAGTAACGTTGCCAAGCAAAATTTCGTCACCCATCCGCGTAACGTTTTTCGGTTAGTTAGTCCAAGGCTAAAGCATGTTCCATGCTAAAAAGAAGAATAATAATACCTAATCAATACCACTATCTAAACCGTGCTGTGGCTGGCTGGCTATGTATGAAACAGGCCTTCTCCTCCTAAACGGTAAGTCATAAAAATACGCCGATTTTTTCTATTGGTTCGGGATCCCGTTTAAGTGTCTCTAGGGGGGGTCGAGCCCCCCCCCCCCCCCGAGATGCGCGCGATTAGGCGATTTTGCGCCCAACTTTCTTATTTTAAATGGGAACCCCTATTTTTTTCCCAAATTTGGATTCCAGGCCAATTTTACGTCGGATAAGCGCGTTGCGCGAATTTTTTGGCGCGCGCGAATTCGCTTAACTAATTTTTTCGAATTATTCGGTTATTAACAGCCGATTGACTCCGCGTTTTTTTCTTAATCCTACCTAGAGATCGGGGGGGGGGGGGGTTGAGCCTCCTCCCAGATGCGCGCAAACAGGCGCATTTGCGCCCAACTTTCTTATTTCAAATAGAAACCCCTAAATTTTTCGGCAAATTTGGATACAGCGTTTGGACGGATTTGGATATGGATTGTATGACAAAAAATACTTCGAAAACAACACTTAACTCTGAAAGCCTTGCGGGCACAACGAGATGGTAAACATTCATTTTTCAGGGTTCCAAATCTGTCCAAACATTGTATGCAAAAATTTATTTATTTTTCCTATCTTATAATATTTATTTTATATTATTGTATGATAATTTTTTATTTGCATTGTTATACAATTTATCTACCTACTTCAACGAGTAATGAATGACCCCTTGTGTAAAAGTTGCACGTTTTTAAATGCTAGAATAATTGTTTTGCACCACTTTCTGATAAGTATTAAAATTTTATGATTAAACGAAAGAATGGCGATTTTATTCCGCCCACTCGCTAGAAAATAGAAGCGCCACGCGTGGTTTTATTGGCCAGTTCACAGTGCGAATCAACCGTCCTTTGTGTTGGGACAATATCGTCGTATTGGTGGCCGATCCCTTTTGGTTACAAGTACAATGTACTTACCTGCCTCGCCGTTTAATCAAGAAGGCATTGTGACTGTGGATCACGTCCGGGTCTGCCCACTTCCGTTTCCGGTTCGGCGTGCATCTCTCCTTCATTAATTCCATCGGGGGGTTGGTCGGACTGGAGGGCTCGGAGGGATGCATAAGCCTGAGGTTTTACGAGTTAATTAAACGGAAATTGGACGTCCCCTGGTTGGCTCCCGTTTTCCCTGTATTCTCTCCCATCGCGTGCGTTCGAATTCACCGACAGGTCTTCCCAATGCAATGGGGCTGTTGGGGTTCCCACCTTTTAAATTACCTTCCATTTTCCAGGTTTGACTACAATAAAGTTCGCTCACCTTTCGACTGGGTGAGCGCAACTCGCATGTTCCCACCTCTGCATTCACAAAGGGACGCCGGAGCAGCGTAATGTGTGGACACGGCTAAGCAGGTCTGAGCCCTCGTGAATCCTTTATGAACCTTCTGTGCAAACCCTCCCAAAAGGCCTGCAGCCCAAACCCTAATTCGGGGTCCATTAGAGGCACATCCCAACTACACCGGTTAACGCACCCCTCGCAGCACTTCCCTCCGGCTGTAATTGAACTTTCTTTTTGCCTCGGAGCCCTTAATAATACTTTGTGCCAAAGTTGAGGCTCAACTTTGAGCAACGCCCCCTTTTTGCTTTTGCCCAGGCAGAAGGCGTTTCCGTGATATTCCCCCCTTTTCAACATGGTCGGAATACTGATATCATTGTGCGAGCTACCTGATACGTTAGGTGAGTTCGCAGAGCAACTCTGGGTAGTTTGCAATCATTCGGCGCATGCTCATTAGGGCCTGGTTGTACGTTATTTTGTAGAACTTCCAGAACTGATTTCGACTGCCTCCACGACTGTGAAACGTTGCACAGTGGGGCTGAACGGTGTGCGGAAGAAAAATCCCCGGAAAGAAAATCCCCAAATTGACCACCATGGGGGAAAATCCCCGGAAAAAATTCCCCGAGTTGAGCATTGCGATCGAGGAATCCCGGGAAAAAAATCCCCAGGCAACGGAAAGAAAGTCCCTGGAAAAAAATCCCCGACCACGCTTTAGCCTTATCCTTCACGACGGTATTGTTTACGGCAAGAAGTGCATGATCGACATTCAAATAACGAGAGAAGAAAGAGATGTAATTTCACTGTTGCGATCTGTACCTAGGGCTTTCAGGGGGCTACTTACAAATTTGTCATTCTCATTAGAATGTTACAATTGCTGTCTCCGGGGGTTTTTGACCAATTCTCGTTGAAGAAGAAGGTTGCCAAGACGGCATAATCCTACTAGAATGGATCGAGAGCCATCATATTATGATGGATCTCGATCCATTCTAGTAGGATCACGTGTTAAACTGCCCAAAATGAAAGGTTGAAGGGGGGGGGGGGGGGGGTACATAAGTGGCCCAAAACTCACGAGTTTTACCTGTCCCCGACCCTAAAATGTGAAATGTAACAGTGAAATACCACATCATAAAACAATTCAGCGATTTTGAGAAAAATGCCAGTTACTACACTACCCCATCGCTGGAGTTTGCCGTGGAAAAAGACTTAAAAAAGCATACAGACTCTAGGTGGCCATGCTTTAAACTCGTGTCCCCAGGGTTGGGGATTTTGCCCTACTCACGAGTGTTACCATCATTATGGACAGTTGGTAGCATTTAGGAAAACGCGGCACAGCTCAAAAAACCCGCTGAGAAGGCTTCAGTCATCAATGGAGTTCCACAGGTGAATTTCGTGTTGTGTTGTTTCCCAGAAGAAATTTTCTCCCAAAAAATAGTGCGTATATTTAGGACCTCTCACGAGTGTTACCTAATGTTTCTTAATTAATGAATCATTGAGCAACTTCATTTTATCACTGCGTTTTGTGTTATGGGGGTCCTGATATCTCGCGCACAACCCCCTCATTGTGAGACGTTTTTTGTCTTGATGCCGCCATGTTGAAGTTAGATTCTCACGAGTGTTACTTCTCACGAGTGTTACTAGCTAACAGCAACCCTGGTTAAAAATCAATTTAATTTCCAATCTCTGGTCAAATTCACGGTAAGTCTAATGTTCTTGAGCCCTTAAGGTATGTTGGTGACATTCTTGTGCCTTGTCCCCAGGCATTACTGTCTACTGTCAGAATGTCCTATTTGTGGCTAGCTCAAGTGCCCTAGTCAACTTTCAGTCAATGTTAATGATTTCAGAGTTTAATAAATCTTGTTCTGAGACACTGTTTTGATTTTTCACCAATTTCCCCTTTTCACTTCACAACTTAGTGTCTCATTTTCTTCAGTTCTCACGAGTGTTACTGACGAGGTGTCGCTATTTGAGGGTGCAAACCTGCCTCTAAGGACCAGCAACTCGTTAGAAATTGATGCTAGGAACCAGGAACCCTCAGATGCAGGCAAGACAGCAAAATGTCACTTAGAGCTCAATTTGGCGTATTACTGCGAGATAGTGTGAATTCAGGGTTGTAAATAGTAACACTCGTGAGGTATAGTCGAAGAAATCATACTACTTAAATTACAGATCTTGGTAAATACACACTTGTGACGGTTACTTCCCAAGGGGTTAACGTATGCGACAGACCTGGTCCCTCTACCATGAAACACAAATGAGGAATTGAGGTAACACTCGTGAGGTATCAAACATCACTTCTTCCCATAAAACATTCAGTATATAGTTCAATCCTCAAAAAACTGACTGCACGCTACCAGAACCTCAAACTAGAGGGTTTTAGGTACCTAATGGCGCAAAACATTTAGGCCTCACGGCATTTTGAAAATCGGCCAAAAAGGGAGGTGCGAAAATGCCAATTGTAACATTCTAACGAGAATGACCCAAATGGGAATTTTGAAGGATGCCAGAAGGTAAAAAATATTTTTCAAGTAAAAAAAGAAAAATGTTTGAAAAAACCTTTTTTTGAAAATCAAATTTTTTTTTTTTTTTTTTTTTTTCATTGACAGAATTAAATTTCTGCATAAGTAACCCACATCAAAGAATAATAAACCCTAGTGTAAAAGTTGCAGCGATTTTCTTGCCACCACGCTCCATAACCTGAATGGGCTCCTTGAAAAGGTCGGAATTCATCATTTTTATCAACATATTCGGATTCTGCACCCTTTAAAACCCCCCTACACACATGTTAAGTTCAAAAATCCTCATAATTACGTGCAGAACTGTTTTAGAACTGTTGAAGATTTTGATCTGAAAGCGGAAGGCACTTGACGTCACACCTCGCCTGGCTGGGCGTCGAGTAGTTTTGCACAGAGCCGCCAGAGCGCCAAATAATAAATCTGAACTCAATCGGAATAAAAACACTCGGCCCGGGTCGATTTTCGAATAATCTTCTTTGATAATAACCTCGATGCTCGATTGTCGAATGGCCTTCTCTAATGATTATCCCAATATTCAATTTTCGCGTAGCAAAGTTGGCTGACTTGCATAGATGCGCGAGGGAGGGATCTCTCGGTCAATCAAAACGTGACGAAGCAGCCCACGTCATGTACCCCCTCCACACCTCGGAATTCAAATACCATATTTTTCCTAAGGCCCTATAAATAATAGAGACGGGTTTTCTGCAATAATGACTTACTTTCGTAACTTTGCCCGAATAGGTTTGCTCGTTTGTGGCAACAAAATTACTTGCAACAACTAATTTTTGCTACATTTTGTTCTGTTTTTTTCCTCAGTTTTTCAATAATTGAATTATTCTAATTCGAGTTTTTTTTTAACTTTCTAGAACAATTTTAATTCAAGAGGGGCTTCGGGGGCTCTCTTTGGTGCCCCGAGTGAAGCGGGATTCTCTGAATGAAGACGAGGCGAAGGACGATTTTCCCGTCGAGAACAACGTTAGGTACTGATGATGAATAGAAAAACCTACCAACATCATGATCCTTGTAGAAAACAAATTAAATTTTAAGAGTCATACCTACCTAATCTCTAAACAATCTCTAAACGTTTCTCGAAAAGACTGAATGTACCTAATGTTCGAACAAATGTGAGGCTTCGAAAAATAGATTATTCGTCCAGAATTTCTCGGAAAACGATACCTTATTTTAACTCCTGGGACTTTCGAAAAATCCCATTTGTTGCCCCATAGATCTCTTTGGTGTATCATTAAACATAATTTTTGTTTATAATTATTATAAACCAAAAGCGTCATTTCCAGAGCAGGTGATATCCAAATTGACTTCGGTGAACAGAATTTTCGCAAACGCGTGACATTCTCGGGTTGATCAAAACATCCCAAATGTTGCCAGAACTTTGTCCTCATATCTCTCAATTACATAATATGTTCTAAACCCCTAAGCCCATGTGGTTCGAAACTTTCCAAAATCTCATTTAGAGCTTCCATGCCCGGGTCTCAAACGAAATCCCCTTTAGATTAGCAATTCACGTCACTTTTATAATCAAGACATTAAATCCCGGCCATCCCCCCCCCTCCCCGACAACGTAATTACGGCTTTCCTCCCCGAGTCTGCTGGATGTAAATAAGGCTGTTAAAGTTGCTTGGCGAAACTTTGGCAATACTGGTTGCATTCCCAGTTAAATGACGGGGGAGACTCAGGGCTGCCTGCTTCTATCTGGATATATACACTTGACATGTAATACAGTACATTTCGAGCGACCTGCGGTGCTTTCGTGTCTTGTCAGGCATTGGAATGGGATTTGAAGTTAAGGCGGATTTTAAATGAGCATTTTTTTTTTTCAATTGAAGAAGACGTAAAAATTGCAGTCAACTTGATTGTAAGTGTCGAAGTGAACGAGGTATACCCCGAAAGCTGAAATTTTGAGGGTCAGAAATACAGTAAAAATCGTTTATAATGGACTTCAAGGGACCGAACGTAAAAGTACCTACCTACACAAATCACAAAAGGCGAAAGTGTAGGAAAGTGAATTTCAAATTATATCTACCTACCTCCATAGATGCTTGCGATAAATCACATGAATGTAAAAACGCTGCAAATTTTACACAAGGGCTTATTATTCTTTGATAGACGTTACTTGTGCAGAAATTTAATTCTGTCGATGGAAAATTAAAGAAAAAAAAAAACTTTTTTTTGGATTTTTGTTTCAAAAAAAAAATTTTTTTTGATTTTTTTTGTTTCAAACATTTTTTCTTCTAAAATTATTGTTTATTTATTAATGAAAAGAGTGAAAATCTACAACAACGAAAACAACAACAATTCAAACTAAATTCTTTATTTTTTACTCGAAAAATGTTTAACCTCTTGGGATCCTTCAAAAATCCCATTTTTAGCCCCATGAAAGCCCTATAGATCGCCACAGTGAAATCGGATCGTTCCGGGACCCCCAAAAATGGATTCTACGTCCA
Source organism: Pilophorus perplexus (assembly GCA_955831195.1). Lineage (NCBI taxonomy): Eukaryota > Metazoa > Arthropoda > Insecta > Hemiptera > Miridae > Pilophorus > Pilophorus perplexus. Next base: position 48,835,718 of record OY037009.1, read on the forward strand.
AAAATACTTCGAAAACGACACCTAACTCGATCCCATAGCTAAAAGCCTTCAAAACACCCCTCCTGTAGCCCCATTTTAGCCCCATAGCGCCCCACGGGTTTGGGCGATCGGACTGAAAACCTTGCGGGCACAACTAGATGGTAAACCGAGTATTTTGTCAAAATTTCCGATTAAAAAAAAATTCCTACTGCCCAAAACGGCCCCGACGGCGGGTGGACATTTCGATTTCGGATAATGTCAAAGTTTGAGGCCGATCGGAGTCGTCGACCTCCGTCGCGATTACCTAGGTGTATTATTCCAACAAGCTGCAGATTTTAAAAATTTGTAGGTAAATCAAAACCTGTCATTACTTCTGCAATGCAACTCAGATTTTACGGGTTCTCGAAGTTCTGACCAGTTGAGGTTGAAATTGGTGTATTGAGGTCTTCCTCCCCATTGGGGGGAAAGTTGCCCAACTTGACTAAAAATAGTTCACGAAGGGAAAGAACCATCTTCGAGTCATCCATTACGCCAGTGCTGTCAGCTCCCTTACGGGCCCCAGAAAAAAAAATCTCCGTTAGGAAAAACCTTTTAATGATCCATTATCGGCCCGAGGGCTGGGATGGGGTCTTTTCGTCACGTCAGGAGGACGTACATTAGCGTAGGGGGTCGTCTCATTCACTTCCGTTTTCGAACTTTTGTACCCCCTCGCAGGCTCTGGCTCTTATCTGTACAAATAACAACCGGTCAGGGCCAACACAAGCAAAGGACGCATAGTTTTTTTTTTCACTTTGAAGATGAACTCGACTCATCCTGGGACACGACATGTTGAAAGCAGCAAAAGGCGGCATTGCTTGAACTTCGTCTTACGATACGGACTTATGAAAGCCCTATAGATCGCAACCGTGAAATTGGATCGTTGCGGGACCCCAAAAAATGGATTCTACGTCCAAAAATACTTCGAAAACGACACTTAACTCGATCCCATAGCCAAAACCTTTAAAACAAACGCTGCAAATTTTACACAAGGGTTTATTATTCTTTGATATAGTGCAAAAATTATTTCTGTGTCAAAAGACAAAAATTTGGGAAAAAGTTTTTTGGATTAAAAAAAAAAAATTTTTTTGGATTTTTTTTTTTCAAAAAAAAATTTTTTTTTGGATTATTTTTTCAAAAATTCTTTATTTTTTACTCGAAAAATATTCAAACTCCTGGGACCCTTCAAAAATCCCATTTTTAGCCCCATGAAAGCCCTAAAGATCGCCCCAGTGAAATCGGATCGTCTCGGATCGTTTTTTTTATTGTTTTTTTTTCAAAAATAATTTTTGAAAAAAAAAAAACAATCTTTTGACCTCATGGGATCCTTCAAAATTCCCATTTTTAGCCCCATGAAAAACCTATAGATCGTAACGGTGAAATCGGATCGTTCCGGGACCCCAAAAAATGGATTCTACGTCCAAAAATACTTCGAAAACGACACTTAACTCGATCCCATAGCCAAAAGCCTTAAAAAAAACCTCCCATAGCCCCATTTTAGCCTCATAGCGCCCCACGGGGTTGAACGATCGGGCTGAAAACCTTGCGGGCACAACTAGATGGTAAACCGAGTATTTTGTCAACATTTCAGATTAAAAAAAAAAAATTCCTACTGCCCAAAACGGCCCGGACGGCGGGCGGACATTTCAGTTTTGGAATCTAAACCTTTTGAAACGGATAATGTCAAATTTTGAGGACGATCCGAGTCGTCAACCTCCGTCACGATAACATAGGTGTATTATTCCAAGAATGCTCCGGCTCGCTTTGCTCGCCTACGCACCCAGCTGGGGGGCTCCGCCCCCCAGACCCCCCGTGGGCCTCGCTACGCGAGGCCGGCGCCTCGCTTCGCGAGGCCGATCGCTTAAGCAGACATGTGGGTGAATTGCCGCTTGTGGGTGTATTGCCACCTGTGGGTGTATTGCCGCCTGTGAGTGTATATTGCCGCCTGTGGGTGAATTGCCGCCCCCCAGACCCCCCCTAGTGGGTGTATTGCCGCTTGTGGATGTATTGCCCACTGTGGTTGTATATTGCCGCCTGTGATTTGGGTGAATCATGGTACGAAAATGATTAGCCGAGCGAAGTAAGGCCCCCTTGTCAAAGTGCTAGTCTATTAGCTGAGCGAAGTAAGTCAAAGTGCTAGTGAAATCAAATCAAAACTCACAGTAAAAAACCCGGTGGGGCGCTATGGGACTAAAATGCCGAGGGGGTAGAGTTAAGTGTCGTTTTCCAAGTATTTTTGGAGACGACCTATGGAGCTTTCATGGGGCTATACGAAATTAGACCCCCTGTCAACGTGCTAGTGAAATCAAATTTCCACCATCAATAATAATAGAACTACCTATGTGGGTGGCCGAGCAAAGCGAGTCCCCTGGCCGTTAAAATGATCGGCTGAGTGAAGTATGCCCCCCCCCCCCCCCCCCTCCCAACCTGTCATAGTGCTAGTGAAATCAAATCAAAGTTGAAAACTCACAGGAAAAATATGGGGCTAAAATGGCGAGGGGGTAGAGTTAAGTGTCGTTTTCCAAGTATTTTTGGGGAAAGGGGAAGTATTTTTGGGGAAATTAAGGCCCCCCTGTCAAGTGCTAGTGAAATTAAGGCCCCCCTGTCAAGTGCTAGTGAAATCAAATTTGAAAAGCCTTCTCTTGATAATAATAGAACTACATATGTCGGTGGCCGAGCAAAGCGAGTCCCCTGGCCGTTAAAATGATCGGCCGAGTAAAGTATGCCCCCCCTCCCACCATGTCATAGTGCTAGTGAAATCAAATCAAAGTTGAAAATTCACAGGAAAAATATGGGGCTAAAATGGCGAGGGGGTAGAGTTAAGTGTCGTTGGAAGGGAGGGGGTTGAAGGAGGGGAAAACGGAAAAAATCCTTGAGGGCGCTCAACCTATCTCAGAACGTAGAGCATTTTTGAATTTCTCGAGATTTTCAAGAATATTATATATATTAGTGATATAGATTATTTATAAGGGTCTTGCTTGATCGCTCGTACATATAGATCCTTGTTTGGGGGGGGGGGGGGGGGAGTAAGGACCCCCTGTCAAAGTGCTAGTGAAATCAAATTTGAAAACTCCACCATCAATAATAGGAGAACTACCTATGTTGGTGGCCGAGCAAAGCAAGACCCCTCTGGCTAATAAAATAATCGCCCGAGCGAAGCAAGACCCCCCCCTGTCATTTGAAAAGTTTGAAAAAAGCCTCCCCTGGCTGGTAAATTGATCGGCCGAGCGAGAACCCCCCCCCCCCCCCCCCTTGGCAACGTGTCAAATTTGACAACTCACAGGAAAGAAACCCTGGGGTGCCATCAATAGTTAGTTGCTCGCCTACGCACCCAGCTGAGTAACCCTAGTGGGGTGCATAGCATCGATGGACACGTTCATAACCCTGCATCAAGGTCAACTGCTCCTTCAACATCAACCCCCCTGGCTGATAAAATGATCGGCCGAGTGAAGTATGCCCCCCCTCCCACCCTGTCATAGTGCTAGTGAAATCAAATCATAGTTGATAACTCACCGGAAAAATATGGGGCTAAAATGGCGAGGGGGTAGAGTTAAGTGTCGTTTTCCAAGTATTTTTGGAGAAAGTAAGGCCCCCTGTCATAGTGCTAGTGAAATCAAATTTGCAAAGCCTTCCCTTGATAATAATAGAACTACCTATGTCGGTGGCCGAGCATTGCGAGTCCCCTGGCCGTTAAAATGATCGGCCGAGTGAAGTATGCCCCCCCCCCCCCCCCCCCTCCCACCCTGTCATAGTGCTAGGTGAAATCAAATCATAGTTGAAAACTCACAGGAAAAATATGGGGCTACAATGGCGAGGGGGTAAAGTTAAGTGTCGTTTTCCAAGTATTTTCCACCCTTTGTAAAGTCCACCCTCAATAATAATTATTGAGGGTAGGTCAATAATTATTATTGACCTACCTACATATTTATTACATATAAATATGTAGGTAGGTAGGACATTTGAATCCCCTGGCCGGTATAATGAAAACAAAGAAAAAATATGGGGCTAAAATGGCGAGGGGGTAGAGTTAGTGTCGTTTTCCAAGTATTTTTGGACGTAGAAGCCCCTGGCGGATAAAATGATTCCCTGAAAATTTCATCAAAATCGAATCAATAGTGGCTGAAATCCCCACTCCTTTTCTTTAGTTGAAGGAGGGGAAAACGGAAAAAATCCTTGAGGGCGCTCAACGTATCTCAGAATTTAGATCATTTCATCAAAATCGAATCAATAGTGGCTGAATTTTTGAATTTTTATTTTATTTTAATTTTTATTTTATTTTTATTTTAATTTTTATTTTTTAAATTCAATTAAATTACATTTTTCGATAATCGATTCAGTTTAAATCGATTCTACTTTTCTCGATAATCGATTCAATTTAAATCGATTCATTTAATTTACATCCATTTCCTTCTGGGAGACCTTGCGCATAGACCTAGGGAGCACCCCTTAAAGGCTGATGTCCCACCCGCTCGGAGTGAAGAGTGTAGACGGGGGGGTATCGGCAAGTTGGTAAGCCGAGCCAGAATTCACCCGACGGGTCGCCCGCCCCGCGAATTAAAGAAAACTGCAAAACTCAACTCGCCCTTAAAAGTCGCTCATCGTCGGAACGAATTTGGTCGATATCAAGTATTAAAATTCGGATCTCTAGGTAGGCGTAGGACGAAACGCGAAAAAAATCCGTCTATTAACGGCGGAATAAGACGCAAAAATTAATTGAGCGAATTCGCGCGCGCCAAAAAAATTGCGCGACTCGCTTATCGGACGTAAAATTGGTCGAGGAATCCGAATCCGGTGAAAAAAATAGGGGTTCCCATTTGAAATAAGAAAGTTGATGTCAATTGCGCGGATTTGAGCGCATTTTAGAAAAATCTCGACCCCCCTATTGACTCTTAAACGGTCGACCGAGAGTATAGAAAAAATCGGCGTATTTTTAGGGCTTACCGTTTAGTCAGAGGAGGCGATTGACATACCCAGCCAGCCAGCCAGCCAGCCAGCCAGAGACAGAGACGGTGAGGATTAGTGATATAGATAGATAGATAGATAATATAGATAGATAGATAATAAACCAAAATGGCTGTCTACGAAACCAACTCAGGCACGTGTCACGTCGATTCATTTTAATCGAAATCAAAATATTCCTCCCCGCCTGACAGCTCCCTCGTGAACACAATCAATTCGCTGACGTGTCGGACGTGGTCCCTTCCACGAACTTCCCCTCGCCATCGTCGACGTCAAGCAAATCCCAAACGTTCACTCTTTGCATGTTAACCAAGTTCGAAGGGTTCGTGGAAAACGGTGGGAAAACCCCGCGAATTGAAAAAACCTTTTACGTGTCTGGCGCGGAATGCTCGTGATTGGATACCTACGAAAAAAAAAACGACGAATAAATCAAATGAACTGGGAAAGTTTGTTTTTTTGGGACTTTTAGCAAACGTGAGCGACGTTTTACGAAAAAAATGTTAACTGTGTTTAACCAGTCGGAACGCGATAAAGAATTAGGTGGTTTTGTGAGCGGAGCCAAAAAAAAAAAACGGTGTTTTGCTTGGCACAGTTTCTATTTTGGCAGTTGCCCGACCCAAGACAAACGTCTTCCCCCCATCTGGAATGGCCCGAGATGACCCGGCTACATTTATCTCGAGGCCCTGGACAGCGGCACCGACCGAGTAAAAACGGGGTTAGGGAGGCGAACAGCCTGGTTTATGGATTAGGACTGAAAGGGCTGTTGGGAGGGGTGAGATTGTCTGGAAAAAAGATGATGGACGACGTCGTTTTGAAGCCCCGTCACGTGTGACGTCCCCCAGCAAAGCACGTTTTGACGCCTAAACCGCTCCGGTTTTCTTCCAGGTCAACTTAAATTGACGAAGTTTCGGATGATCTCGGGCCCTGCTAGTAGGGAACTCAGATTCTTCAAAAAGAATCGATCTTTATAGAAAGAATCTGGGAGTATCGTAGCGATTTTGGTTTATTATTCTTGAAATAGTGCACGTTTGTAATCGCGACATGGGTCAAAAATTCAGATCGGGCTCAAAATTCAACATTGTCCGTTTCAAGATGTCTAGCTTCTAAAACCGAAATGTCCGTCGGGCCGTTTTGAGCAGTATGATTTTTTTTTTGCCATCTAGTTGTGCCCGCAAGGTTTTCAGCCCGATCGCCCAAACCCGTGGGGGGCTATGGGGCTACGAGAATGGGTTTTTGAAGGTTTTCTGCTATGGGGTCGAGTTAGGTGTCGTCCAAAAGGAGCATTAAATTTTTTGGAATCTATTTGTTTTAAAAATGTCTGACGAAGGTCTGGTCTGGCAGTATGGAAGTAACCTCGTGAAGTCCGATCCAGTGAATAAACTATTTTTCAACCATCCTGACTTGATTATTAATTACCCTTCTGATTGATGATCATAATTACTCATAAAGTATCGATTCTTTTGACGTCAACACTTTTCCGAATTTCGAAATGATTCATCGTAGAATGAGCAATCTTATCAAATTTTCATAAAAGTATGCATTTTTTTCAAGTTTTTAATTTATTTATCAATTATTTTAAGAAAATTGTATCGATTTTTTCAAGAAACGATACTTCTTCGAATTTCGAAACGAGTCAAGGCGGGATGAGGTTGGAAAGTGGAAGGACGGAATGACGGAAAACCCAGTGGAGGGGATGGCGGAGTTGGAAGAGCGTTCACACGGTGGGCGGAATCCCTGGTGGTCAGAATCTTATCCTTCAGATCTTCAAAGCTCCTGAAACGCCTGCTGAGGAATTGAATTCATATCGACCAATATCTCTGCTACCAGTTCTCTCAAAGCTGTTTGAAAAATCATTCAAAAACGACTGTTGAAAATAGTAGAAGAACGGAACCTCGTTCCAACCCATCAGTTTGGCTTTCGTCGACATCACTCTACAATTGATCAGGTGCACCGAATAACGCACATAATTGAACAATCTCTTGAACAAAAAAAAGTTTGCTCTGCCGTCTTTCTTGATGTCACACAGGCCTTTGATAAAGTGTGGCACGAAGGACTCGAATATAAACTCAGAAAAATACTTCACGCCTCGTATTCCAAGTTGCTAGAGTCCTACCCCTCAAGAAGATACGTATTCGAAAGCTCCAAAGATTCAAGCTGGTAGCGTACTGGGCCCACTCCTGTACGTCCTTTTCACCAGAGATCTTCCCGAAAGAGAGGAAAATACCATAGCGACCTTTGCAGATCTGCATCAGATGCAGAGAACCTATTAGATTCTATGACACTGCAGTCCTTGCTGTCGGCGATACCAACTGAAGAGTCCAGGGGAAAAACCCCGTCATTGATACAAAGCTGATTTTGAGAAAAATGAATTTTAAAGTTTACCAACTAACAGAAACTTCAGAAACGATTTTAAAAATAGAAAAAATGTTTTATTTGAACCATCAACTATGCAGATTCACAATATGTTTCCCGAATAACCATTTTTCAAACTATTAAATGATATTTTATACATAATTCTGAACTTATAACGCGAATTTTAACCCTCTTTTACTCCTAAACCAAACAATGGAGAGAATAAAGTATTTTTAAGAATGCAAAACGTATGTTAATATCCACAAAGTACCAAAAAAAATTGCTTTGTACAATTTGTACACTGTGTATTAGGTTTTACAAAAAATTTACCAAAAAAAAAAAACGGTTTTTACGAACGAAAACTACGATTTAAAAACGCTGCAAATTTTACTCAAGGGTTAATTATTCTTTGATATAGGTTACTTGTGCAAAAATTATTTCTGTGTCAATGGAAAAAATTTTGGAAAAAAAATGTTTTTTGGATTTTCTTTTTTCAAACAAAATTTTTCAAAAATTTTTTTTACTCGAAAAATATTTAACCTCCTGGGATCCTTCAAAAATCCCATTTTTAGCACCATGAAAGCCCTATAGATCGCCACAGTGAAATCGGATCGTTCCGGGACTTCGAAAACGACACCTAACTCGACCCCATAGCTAAAAGCCTTCAAACCCCTCTCATAGCCCCATTTTAGCCTCATAGCGCCCCACGGGTTTGGGCGATCGGACTGAAAACCTTGCGGGCACAACTAGATGGTAAACCGAGTATTTTGTCAAAATTTCAGATTTAAAAAAAAAAAAATTCCTATTGCCCAAAACGGCAACACACAAGATGATGAGATAAGGAGGGGCGCACGCCGCAGCGTTGGTTGGGGCCTTTTAAACTGCAATGACGGGGTTCATCCCTGCACGCGCTGTCGATGATGGGGGTTTTCCCCAGTACTGCTAATATTCAACCCAATATTTCGCTGAGATGACGTGGTTATTCTCCAAAACCGAGGGCTTCGTCGGATTCTACGCCTCAAAATCCTTTAGAAACCACTTCGAACCTGATTCACCCCAAAATGTCGATGACGGGGTTTTTCCCCTGGACTCTTCAACTTGGAACCAATTTCGAAACTACAAAGGTCAATCAAGAGACTGCACAGCTGGACTTTAAAGTTGAGGATCCAAATGAATGAGGCAAAATCGGTACACGTAAATTGCTCATAATAGGGACGGTACCTTGAATAGGGACAGAACTGGCGGAACGAGATTAAAATCGCCCCTGGCGGCGTCCTATTACACTAAAATTCATGTTCAGGGTGAAAGTCAACTCTTCTGGATGTTAACGATGAGTTAACAACAAAAGAAGAAGACGTTTTTCAACTCCCGCCGTCTGGGAGGTGATAACAGTGATAACGTGATAAAGAGCTTTGTCAGTTTGTACGAAAAACTTCTGATGGTGATCATATCGTCGGGTGAGAACTGTAGTGACGTAAGTAGAAAAAGTGTACTTTCGAGATAATTGAGTTTGAAGTTTTGTCAAAACTTTCCACTCTAATTACTTGGTTATAAATTATCATTATAAAAAGCTTTTTTTTTGTTTCCACTTCAAATTCCGTTCTTTATCAAGCCCCGATGATTTCAGCTCCATAAAGTGACCGGTAGAAATTGCAATTTTGATTTACGTCAGTACTGCATCAATGCGTGACTACTTTTTCAAAAATATGCTGAGGCTTAAGTAAAATGAATAACCCACATAATTAGGAAAAATTTATTTAGGGCACTGTCGAGGTTCACAAACGATTAATTGATAAATGTTTGAGTGTAGCAGGTCGTAAAGTGGAGTCAGTGCTCGATTTAGTTAAATTTCACGCCTTAGTTATTGCCAGTTCACCAGCATAAGATGTATGGTTCATGCCTATGATTCATTCATCATAGTCAGCAGTGGGGACGAAATATTTGCACACTAGTGGAAGGTACCTACACATTTAACTATCATTATTAACGTTTCAGCTCACAGCAGCTGCTAGGAACTTAATATCTTGAATTCGAGGAACATTTCCTATCACAACAGGTAAATCGCAAATTTTAGAAGGTGACTCAAGTTTACTAAGCTTGCTAGACTAATTCAAGTTTTTAAACTTGACTACGAACTAACAATAATGTCACATAATAAAATACAAAATATGTGTTGTTCTTTCTTTTCCAGAGAGAAAAAAGAAGTGCAAGTCCTTTCAGTGCAATGGTGTCTTATGCGAGAAATTGTCAGTTTTGCACTAATAAACTCGCAAAATCTTGTTCATGGCGAGATGGAAAACGGCCGATATCAAAAAGAGTCACTGCTATGCTCAGTTTACACAAACGTTCCATATACCAAACTGGCGTCAGCCTGCTTCCGCCACTATTACACTTGGTCTATACCCATTTTCAACTAGTAGTGGGCGACGTAAGTGGCGCTAATTCGGTAAAGAGTTGAGTTAAAAATCCGCCAAAACTGCACGTTAAAGAGGGCTCACTTGGAGATCTTTTGCCGGTCTTAACTCAATTTTTCAAAATTCGGGCTTACGTCACTACTGTTCTCACCCGACGATATAAGGGGAAGTTGTCACCTGGATTTATTATTAGCCTCATAATTAACTAGAGGGAAGCCGTTGCCAGATTTCAAAAAAGTGAAACGAGCGAATTTTGGCAAGTGTTTTTGACCAAAATGGCAATTTAGGAGTGTCCAGGTTCCTCAATAGGGACATAGCTGTTTTGGCCGATTTTCGATCAAAAACGTCATTTCAGCGTGTTTTAATGGGTTTATATAGACGAAATCACGGTTTTGCCGAACGTATTGAGCCCTCTCTTTGGACTCGTTTTGTTTTGAGTGGAAATAAGCCGGTGTTTGGGTCAATTTGCAAGTTTTCAGCCATGCCGAATCGAATGAGGACGTCTTCGGCCGTGGACTCGCTCATCTCTCCACGATGCATATGAATATAGCCACCACTTTGACGGTATTTACCTACCTACCACCTGTAAACCGCTCACCATCATGTTTCTATCTTTTCAGCGCCATGGCTCCGAGGCTGAGCAACCCTGAGAGCTGTTATTTTGATAAGGGTCTTAAAATGTAAGTAGGTACCTCGTCTTTTCTAGGGCAACCAATTTTTTTTTTTTTTTTTTTTTTTGATGTTTTGGATCGGAAAATAGTTTTCAAAAAGCATAACTATGTCCCTATTGAGAATACGAGGGCTGTGAAGCGGTTTATGGGCAATTTACGTGGGTAGGTGTGAGTACATACCTACCCGTTCAACTCAACAACAAAGTCATACCGCACGCAAACAAAGCCAAGTAGGGCTTGACCCTCGATGCTAAGCTTTGGTGGAAAGCACAGGTCAAAAAAAAAAAAAAAAAGAAGAAGAAGAAGATGGAACTAACCACCAAATTTCGAAAGATGTATTGGCTAATGGGGCGACGGTCTGGGCACAATTGTGGGGCTGCACCGCTCCGAGCAATCGCTTGCTCGTTCAGCGATTTCAAAATAACGTGCTACGAGCATGCGTAGATGCGTACCGTTACACCAGGAACGAAAGACTACACCAGGAACTTCAAATTCCTACTGTCGAAGAAGTCATCAAAAAACAAGCATTAGCCCATCAGCAGAGGCTTCGGGGACACGTCAACAGCGAGGTTGTCCAGCTCCTTGACGTTGAAGGCCTGCTAAGAAGACTTAAAAGAACAAAACCTCATGACCTGTGGGAGCGGGGTGCCCTGTGAAAGTTAGCTCAGTGAGTGATTACTAGTGCGCCAGTCGCACAAAACAACAAGTTGCATAGAAGCAGTGTTATGTGTCATAGCTTCTTGCAAGTCATTTAGTATAAATCAATTGTAAATTGCCGATAAGTTTGCTAACTTGGTGCAATAAAAGTTTCAACAACAAAAATTACGCTTGCGCGGAGCTTGACGGGATGACAGAACGTCGGAAAAGGTATAGAAATTGAATAGAAAGAAACTGTCTTCCGTTACCGGTTGTCTGCCCGCTCCAACAATATGGCGACCAATTCACGACTGCAGTCCAAACAGCCAATCACATTGCATTCCGTCATTCCGTCCTTATGTGAATCCACCTTGAAGGTGATTTACCTGACATAATGAAAAATTACTCTCCAAAAATCCTACTTAATTAAATCACAGTTTCTTTTTAATTTAGTTTATTAGCTGTCTTGTGGGGGGGGGGGGGGGGGAATCTAAAAGTACGGATACTTGTTTGAAATCCCTACCTGCTACACATAAAGTTGTACATTTATACAGAATCAGAGTGTCCATGATTTTCCAGAACAGTCTTTCGAACCGCCTTGGAACCCGCCCAGTATTTTCAACGTGATCTTCCAGCGCAATCTCAATGCTTTTTACGCCGCGGTAATTCACAGCGGTAAAACTGTCAGCCCTTTCTCCCTCTGTGCCTCTTCTTTTCCTGTTCTTTTAGTGTTCCGAGGGGAGCCGTTGTAGTCTAAAAGGGTTTGGTTATGCGGTAGACGTGAGCGGATGGATCCGCTGAGCGTAAAGCCAGATTTAGAAACGTGAAGGATTTCAAAGTTTTGGTGGGTGGGATTTGGAGAAAATCAATCGTCGGGGATAGTATTCGGGGTATGCAGCCAGAGGGTCCTGGGAGTGACGCTGAGACCATGATGATGGCTGCCACACAGGCAGGGTATTGGCTTGGCACAAGGGCTTACTAAACAGCAGCTGCTGGTAGGATTCGAGCCTTTGGATTTACTGATAGATGCAAGGGGGGCTCAAAGCAAACTAAATTGGCCTGATTGAACTTGTGCTCAAGTGCAGTCCAGGTGGAGACGCTGGTTGAGAGGCATAGCGAGGAGCAAGACAAGGTCGAGGCAATTGAGCAGCGAGTAAAGAATGGTGAAGCAAGGGGAAGAAGGCTCCTCAGGGCTGTTTACACCTGGATTATTCCCTGCCCACTAACAGGAACCACGCGTGCGGCCTGGATATGCAACTTCCAAATGGTCAACATGGCAAGGGCCAAGACAAGGTTAAGGCATTCACAGCAGAAACAGCAACAACCAAGACTTGAAAAAATATCATAATGAGAGTCAGGCGTCAAAGAACAAGAACAGATTCCGTGCCATAACAATCTATCAGGCTGCGTGGGAGAGGAACAATTCATCTTCCTTCAGAGTCCGTTTCCCACTAAGAAGTCTTCTGACCGGAGACCCGTCTTATAGCAACCTTTAGGAAAGCTGGCGTCACATTCAACAATCTTGAACAGAGAAACAAAGTGAGCAACATGTGATAATCCTGGGGGATTGACCACTGGGAAGTTGGGTAGTTCCATATCCAGGTATGGTTCCTGCCTACGCCCATGCTCTTGCTCGAAACAGTTTAGAAATCCTGGTATGACACTTGGGTCCATCTCGTTCATGTTCATGGCAAAAATTGAAGGAAGGCGGTGACGTCCGGGCTGCGGAAATGGCAGGAAAAATACAACTGGGCTCCTCCTTCTTTCTCAATTTCCTCTTTCAACTTTCGCGTTCAATTAATTGGAAGTTTCACTTTCATTAGCGGGACCCCTGACCGGTCTCATAGTTTTGAGCATTCCACGTCCCTTTCGTCGCGCCGGTGGTCTACCTATTCAGGATTCGGCTCACGTCGAAAACAACCAGCTGAGCTCTGAATAGTAATAGCCACGAAATGCTCAGTTCCCACGACACCGGTATGCACGTCTTTAGACCCCAGTAGCTTCTTCCGAGTACATGAATCGTTACGAGGCTGACCAGCAGTCAAAACCCCCCAAAACATTTTCCCGTTTAGTGAGGATGAGAGGAATATAAAAGCCCCCCCCATATTTCTATTTCCTGTTATATTTTCAGGAACGGCCTAATTTCCTGTTTCCCCGTCAAATGTTACCCGCTCATTTTCGGGCGAGGCACGCGATGAGCAACGCACTTTTTTAGGGTCTCGTAAAAGAGGAGAACCTCGTAAATATTTTTCTTTCGGCGCTGAGGAGCACATTCGGAAATGCTGAATAACTACACACTTTGATCTCTCTTTTGTTGCTGCTGGAGAACTGCGATAAGCTGGGCAGAAACAATCTTACAGAACAATTAGCTACCAGTTGCTTTAAACAATAATGAATCCATCTGGTTACGCAAAGGGTCTGCTATTCATCGATTAGGCTGTCGAGAAGTCTCGTTTATTGTCCTCAACTGCCAAGTGACATAACTGTCTGAAATGAGAGAGAATGAGATGTTTCTCGGGCATGAAGACGAATCCTTCCTGATTGGCACCACTGCGCCGGAGCTGGCATAGATCCACCGCATGAATCTAATGATTAGATTCCCTTTAGGTTTATAGTCCAGTTCCTACGTAGGTGCTGGAAAAAGGTGGGGTAGTTCTGATTATTTGGTATGTTGTTAGGACCCATGCGATTAGTCTTTGAGCAAGTTATCAATTTAAAAAAAACCTTGTGCCGCCTTCGGCGTTAGCGAAAACTACAATTTTTTTCCGGCCATTTTTCAGGCATCATCCTCATTCCCCTCAGCCTCACACACTCACAATACACGAAGTGCCAGTCAGCTTTCGTTGCCCCACTCTCGTTTGGACGTCAGTAGAACGTCTACATCGTGGTGGGGAATAAAATTTTTTAATGCCCTTCCAAAATCTGTCCGAGAAGAGCCTGTGCCAAAATTTAGAATCTCATGTAAATCCCGACTGTCACAAATGGTGCCGTACTCATTTGAAGACTTTTTTCTCAACATCAATCCAGTGAAACATCTTTAACGTGTACATGCCCTTAATTCATCAATTTACGATTGTGTACGATACGTGTACGATGTTACCATCTTACTTTGTATTTTCAGGCCTAACTTTAATTAACCGTGACCATTGTCAAACGCACTCTGTGTAATATGGCAAATAAAACGCTTTCTGATTCTGATTCTGATTCAGATTTCGCTAAAAAAGTCGGTGAAGGAAGCATCTTACGACCAAAGACACTCCATTCATTCCTAAACTAGACAATATTTTCCAAGATTTGAGACCAACCGCAGCTCTCTACTGTAAATAGTTTCCGAGATACAGGTTTTTGAAAAATGGTAATTTTTTCCACAATGTGAAAATTTTACGAAAAAGTGACTTTGTTTGTTGAATATCGCCTGAAATATGCATCCTATCAAAACGTCATAGGAGATGAACTTTTAGTACACTTAATTAGCTTTAATTTGAGACCAACCGGAGGTCTGTAACTTTATTAATTTCTGAGATAACGACGAATAACCGAAAACTGTCGTAAGTGGGTTTTGGGAGAAATAAAAGGAAAGCCTTTGTACATGTAACGAAACGCTTTTATTACAATAAGATAGTAATTAACTTTCAGAAATTAAATGTAAACGGTTACCACTAAGAGTCATTAATATTATTAATTAATCTTTACAGTTTACCCTTAGTACATATCATTTTCAATTAAGTATTTACAAAAAGAAATTAAATGATAGAATTACGAGTCCACAGTTTACACTTACATACTATAATATACGAAGGGTAGGATGGCAAAAAACCAGCAATGTCACTTTTTTCGAAAATGAGTTTGATACATCATTGGAATCAGAATGAACAGTACTTTTCAACGGTATATCCAAACAGGGAAAGAACCAGTTCAGTCAGGGTCAAAATAGCACTCAAACCTTCGCTATACAGGGAAAGAATCAGCTATGTCAACCGGTACAGGGAAAGAACCATCTTTGTCTCCAGCAGATTCGCCAACAAATAGCGTCGTCCTGTGGGTTATTATTTGTCTAATTCGATTATTATTTGGCTAATTCGAGAGATTCAAGCATCGATTATTTTCTTATATGTTTCAGATGGTCACTTTTAATATGTACAACGATGGATTTCGGAATATTTTTCCCGGAGTTTGCCACATTTTTCGATTTTTGTTACCTCTAACAAATTGATTGATGACTTGAAATTTCTTGAGGCCATTTTTGGCATCCATATGAGTATTTTGGGACGAAAACCGAAAAATTATTAGCAAAGCTGAAGGGAAGAACATTTCCTACAAAACGGATCTAGTACAGTTGAGATCGGAACAATAGTAAGGCTGCTGGAGCGCGGTAAAAAATGCCATTAACTACCTACTTGAGTCGTCCACTTCCAAAAGCCTCCATGTCCTCACTACCCTATTTTGAGAAATTCGTGAAAAAATAAATAAAACTGTTTTGGCAATTCAGAATGGTTTTTCGGCCAATGTTGGTTGATTATTCTTGGATTAATACACCTATGTAATCGAAACGGAGGTCATAAATTTCGGATTGGCCTCAAAATTTGACATTGTCCGATTCAAGAGGTCTAGATTCTAAAACTGAAATGTCCGTCGGGCCGTTTTGAGCAGTAGGATTGTTTTTTTTAAATCTGAGATTTTGACAAAATAACGTAAGGTAGATGCGGCGAAATAGTGGGAATCCATCCTATAAAAAGACGATTTCAGACGAAGTAGTCTATTTCCACGATAAATAAAATAACAACTTGTAGACGCGTTTCGGTTTACTAAACCATCATCAGTACAATACAGAATGAGGAAGTTGTGAGAAGTTCCTTATATACAAAAGTGAATGTGCCTTCTTATGGGCGTGGCATTAGAAAGGTGGCAAGAAAACCCCTCGGTTTACCATCTAGTTGTGCCCGCAAGGTTTTCAGCCCGATCGCCCAAACCCGTGGGGCACTATGGGGCAGAAATGGAGCTACGGGAGGCGTTTTTTTGAAGGGTTTTGGCATGGGATCGAGTTGGGTGTCGTTTTCGAAGTATTTTTGGACGTAGAATCCATTTTCAGGGGTCCCGGAACGATCCGATTTCACTGTGGGGGTCTATAGAGCTTTCATGGGGCTACAAATGGGATTTTTGAAGGATCCCAGGAGCTCAAATATTTTCGGAGCAAAAAAAATTTCGAAAAATAAAATTTTAATTTTGAAAAAAAAGGTTTTTGGAAAATTTTGATTTTTTTAAAATTTTTTCAGAACCCGTTGTGTAAAATTTGCATTTTTTTTTTTTTTAATTTTCTTCATAAAATTACTAGTCATTCGGGATATATTTTGAAAATCCCTGACCTATACTTTTTTTTCTTTGTTTTTACCCACTCAAAAGGTTAGACATAGGTAGTGAGTTTTGGAACTCTCTGGTGGACATGATGGGTTTTGGAACAGTAAACTTAGGACAAAGCGGGATTCGAAAACAAATCACACCCGTTCGTTAATGACATGGTAGCTCTTGTAAATCTTCACTTATATTGTTCGGCGATTTTTATTATATCATCAGGATTGTCTTGAAAGTTTGTGACTTGCCGTCTGGTTGTAATTTCAGTGTGAGCGTGTTGACCAGTTATTACTGAAGTACGGGAGAGGTTTTCCATGGCAAGACACTCTCGATGGTTTGCCATTGCCTTCCGAGAGGTCGATTTATCAGTACATGTGAGTAAGATGTCGAGCGGCTGCTGTGATTCGTTTCTTCGGTTAGTTGTGAACATCACGATAGAAACGCTAACTTAATTTTTGTTTCCGGAAAAAAATGGTGCAGCGATGGTGCTTTACTTGTAGCAAACACGCGACGGGTTTAATTAAAGATATTTCTCAAGACGGAAAAATTCTCGTCCCGTAATTCGCTTTGGGGTCTAATGAAAAACACGGAAAAATGTGTGTGAGGGAGATAAGTGTTGCGGGATGAAATTATAGCAAATTGGAGGTACGTGACAACGTTCAAGAAGACGGATGAAGAAAAATAAGGGTTGTTGGATGCGCTATGGGGGAGGAAAAAAGACAGCGTTTGAAAAGCTGCAATTAAAGTCGAGCTCCAGAACTGATGCGCCGATTAACACGTTATTGGTCGTGTGAGACTAATTTCACCAGTTTACGACCCGTTCATGCAGGCTCACCCCTTTTCTGCTTCCGGTTTTTCCCCCGTCCGGGGGGGGGAAAAAATTGGAGTGACGAGCGGATGTCGTCACGTAAGGTTGGCGTGCGAGGCATGAAGCGCACGTGGGGAGGTTTCGACGGGGCAGGCAGGAAGCCGATAATTATGAAAAAGTAATTACTGGTGCGTTATTGGGTTGGAGAATTTACTACGGCTGACTGAAGATTTTTTTTCGAAAAATTCACTGCAGGGGCATCTAAATCATCGAACACTTCACCTTCAACGGTGTTTTTTTTTTTTTTTTTTCAAAATAAATTTAAGCCCGTAATTTTAGATTTCAACGCGGTTTGGAAACCCATTCTTCCCCGATTGAGATTTACTGCCGGGGAACTTGAGGGCCGGAACCCGCCCAGGCTTTTTCAAAGGTGTATTTATAGACTTGTTAACACTTTGCCTCGAGTCCAACGCCACGGAATTAGCTCCCTTTGATACCTTCGGGCACCGTCGAGGTCAAAACGCGTTTTACACCCGACAAAGTAATTTCGAGCCTTTGGGGAAATTAAGAGGATTTAAGGGGGACTGCGGCGGAGGGGCTCTCGATCCTCATCCATTTTCGAGGAAAGTCGACCCCCGAGTGCCTCAACGCCAGAGTTCCTCGGGGATGAATTATTGAGTGAATTATTAGGAGGAAGTGGAAGAGCTGGGTAGGTACGACCGAGAATTTCCCCAAACTTTCGAGCCGGTTCATTACCGTAAGCAGCTGGTTTCAGGGGAGAAACATGTATCTTAGTTAACCACCTATACTGTTAAGGGCTCCTCCGCGGTACCAACTACCATCTTTCATAATTCAAGTCAGAACCAAACACTTTGGCAAACTTGGATTCACTTGTGAGCACTAAATGCTTATGAAGATGGAGCAACTTTTTACACTACACTAGCACTCTAAAGGAGGAGCCTCGCTTCGCTCGGCCGACCATTTCATCGGCCAGGGGGGGGGGGGGGGGGGCTTTCTTAGACGTTTGAATAATCGGTCTAGTGATGGGGTAGGATACAGAGGAAACGCCCACTCAATTGGACCGTACTCAACGAAGATAGGAAGAGATTTGCGCGCGTTGAAAATTGCGCTCAATGCGCTCATTGGACGTAAAATTAGGAACTGAAGCGTTTCTGGAATATTTATTTTTTATCGATAGAATGCGTCCATATAATACTAAAAATTTGGTTGAAACACAAACTGCAAGCTCGTGTGAATTTGTAAAATTTATTGAAAAATTTGAATTTTGGCGGAAACCCGACGTCGGCTCCTATTGGACGAGTTGGCCACCATTACAAAACTAAAAACTGAAGAATTGGTCATTGGAATAAGTTAATTTATATCCCAAATAAGTTGAGTCAATAAGCATGATCACGTCCAGAACAAAGCGAACACGGCCATTTTCGCGTTACTCCAGTGTCACTAGAGCCAAATGCCAAGAAAAAATCGAAAATAGAAGAAAAAATCGACCTGCACTCTGGTGTCGTTTGATTGGAAACCGCAACCGCTGTAGGTGACGTCACTTAATTACTTAAGATGATTATAAACTACGTGAAAGACTTTTTGTCACAAAAATGATGTATTTTTTCTAGGGATGGGAAATCGGTAAGAAGTAACGATTTTTTGAATCGATTCAGAATCGGATGCTCCAAATCGATTTCCCAAAAAGTCGCCATAAAAGTATCGATTTTTTGGAAAATCGATTCAAAAATCGGTCTTACAAAAAAAATGTTTTTTTTTTTTGAGTGATAACGGTAGATATATTTAATGTAGGTAGGATTCGAGAAAATATCGTTAAACAAATTTATTGAAAATTAAAATTGCATTAGTTTTCAAAAATTTTGATAACATTTAATCAGACGAGTAATCAGTTTCGCTGTCTGAAAAAGCCATGGCGGACGTCGCTGGTAACTAGTGAGTTTTGTTGTTATTAGCTATTATCATAATTTTTAATCGACCTAAGACTCGAAATTTTCTTGAATCACTTGAAATAATAAACTAATTTTTATAAATGACGAAAATCGATTCAAGATTTTTCAAAAAATCAGTAGTAAAAAATCGATTCACCTAAAAAATCGGAACCTGAAGATCGATTCAAAAAAATCGGAAATCGATTCCCATCCCTAATTTTTTCCTTTTTGACTTCTAACAAGACGGTACCTACAGGATGATTTTACCCGAACTTCGTGAGCACTTCCATTCCTAATTGGCGGGGGAATCCAAATTTGAGAAAAAAACGCTGCAAATTTTACACTAGGGTTTATTATTCTTTGATATTTATATCAACATGATATTTATATCATTCATATCAATATGATATTTGTATAATTTATTTTCAAGTACCCTAAAAAACAAAAAATTTTTGAAAATATTTGACCTCCTGGGATCCTTCAAAAATCCCATTTTTAGCCCCATGAAAGCCCTATAGATCTCAGCAGTGAAATCGGATCGTTCCAGGACCCCAAAAATGGATTCTACGTCCAAAAATACTTCGAAAACGACACCTAACTCGATACCATAGCCAAAAGCCTTCAAAAACCCCCTCACGTAGCCCCATTTTAGCACCATAGCACCCCACGGGTTCGGGTGATCAGGCTGAAAACCTTGCGGGCACAACTAGATGGTAAACCGAGTATTTTGTCAAAATTTCAGATCTAAAAAAAATTCCTACGGCGGACGGACATTTCGGTTTTGGAATCTAAACCTCTTGAAACGGATAATGTCAAGTTTTGAGGCCGATCGGAGTCGTCGACCTCCGTCGCAAAAACATAAGTGTATTATTCCAAGTATAATAAACCAAAACGTGGATGTGAATTTGGAATATAGGAGTATTCATGAGTTTAAATGATTCAGGGGTAAGGGATGAGGTCGGGGGATATGACACCACACACGACCTCTTGCTCAAGTCCTTCAAATGCCCCATTCGTTACTGCATAACCTCTTAAAAGCCCAACGCACAACCACGATAGTAATACATATAGCTTGTGGCCTGTTCGGGTTATCTAGGAGGCTTCACCTGAGGTGTTCCTGCCAACGGTAAATCCCTCTTTGTAATGGACATATGCGAAGACCCCCAGTGACCTCTCCGGCTAACGAACCGTGACCAGTGAACCACCTTCGTCATCTGCCCTCAAACCGCCAAAGAGAATCAGCCCTGTTACAAGTCATTCGAGTCAAGTTGCAACGTCCGAACAAGAGCAATGTCCATCAATCACGTCAAAAAACCCTCGAGATTGGCGCGATTAGACGAAAATCTGTTTGAAAGAACACGAAACCCGTCGGGATCAATAACCCCGCGACGTGTAATTAGTTTTGATGGTATTAATGACATGCTGACAGACCTTCGCGAGTTTTCAGATTGATTTACAAACAATGACGTCATTGGAATAAAACGTTTCCTCTAATGGACGTCATTGTCTGATGGGGTTTTTGACTTGCAGAGAAGAGGGCCGAGCGTGAAACACATGTGGCCCGTCAGGTTTAGGACATTCGTAATCAAGACATCGCCTGTCGGCAGGATCAAATCAATTCATTAGGACTACGAGAGGGCAGGAATTAGAAAGAGCGATAAGCGACTGGTAGATAACTCGATCGAAGCTGCTGACTATGCTAATGAAGGAAGCTTCTGATAGAGATAAAAGGAATGTACCGGGAAGCACCGATGTTGGAACAGAACCTGAATCGGGTGTTTTTCGAGTAGTGTGAGGTTGTGTCCCTAGACTTGCGTTGTGTTGTGTGTTTGGCGGAGATTCACAGACACAAACTCCACATGTTCTCGCCAAACAGTGTGGGATTTGGCCAATCTGGACTCTTCATCATTTCAATTTCAATGCATTTTCTGCATTCAGTTATCCATATTTGGTGTCAAACCATCAAAAATAACTATTCCGAGGTCAATTAGGGTTTTTATACTCAGTCAATTTTCAGGGGTGGATTGGAGTTGAGCTTGGTGTTGACGTTTACATTTTCGGATGATGAATCCTATAAAAATATTTACTGCTCGATAGGCCCTCGGGAACAGGGTCATAATATAATACTAGCATTCAGAAATAAGGCCTCGCTTCGCTCGGCCGACCACTTTCTCGGTCAGGGGGACCTCGCTTGGCTCGGCCAAGTAACAGTCGCTCAACGTGCTAAATTTAACGAGCGTAAAATTGGCCGAGGAATAGAAAGAGAAATCGTCTTCCCACACATCAGAATATATCCGAAATTAGCGCAGAATGAACCTTTGCCGAAAACTGCCCCCCCTCCCGAAGTTTCCCCGCCACCAACACCTTTCTAAGGTCCCTGGCAACTCTCCCGAACCACCGTCCCAAGGGCTCGCCGAATCTCTAGAAATCGTTCAAATTAAACTCGCCATCTAAATTCACTCGTCGGAATGATTTTTTTCGGGATTTCGTATTAAAATTTGGATCTCTAGGTAGGATAAGGAGAAACCCCCATTTCAATCGGTCCGTTAACGTCTGAAGAATTACAAAAAAATTAGTTTGACGAACTCGCGCGCGCCAAAAATTTCACGCAACGCGCTTATCCGACGTAAAATTGGCCTGGAATCCAAATTTGGGAAAAAATTAGGTGTTCCTATTTAAAATAAGACAGTTAGGCGCAAATGCGCCTACTCGCGCGCATCTCAGGAGAGGCTCAACACCCCTACCGAATTTTAAACGGGATCCCGAACCAATAGAAAAAATCGCCGTATATTAAATATAAATTTTATCGCTTGCCGTTTATGAGGCTTGTGGTATAGAATAATATTATCCATAAGGGTAAGAATAATATTGTTAACGCGACAACCTACGATTTAGTCATACAATGTCGTGGGAGGAGTTAAGAGTGTAAGAAAGTTCTACTTCTTCCATAAGAAAATATATATAATTATTATATCAGAATAATTATATAAATTGTAGAAAGACAACGATTAGTAGAAGACAATAATTATTGTTATTAATTGTTAATACATGTAATAATTATTATTACATCGATATCATTCAAAATCATGTAGTTTTAAATCACAGTGAAAATAGTGAAAATCACAGAAATCAAAATATGTATATTGAGTAATATCGTTTCAACCCAAAATGTGTATACCATTTTCAAATCAAATCCGTATCAACCCAACCGTAACGCTGTTTTTTACCATTCAACACTTTTTTCGTTTTTGTGCCAAAGTAAAGACATAAAACGTCAAAATCTCTTCTAAATCTAAAATAATGACATGACGTAGATGTTGTATAAATAAACTGTTGAGTAAATTCTTGCTTGAAACGCTGCAAATTTTACACAAAGGTTTAGTATTCATTGATATAAATTATCTGAAAATTGATTCTGTATCATTAAAAAATTTTAAATTTAATTAGGTACCTATTTACAATTTTTTTTTTTTTTTTAATTTGCTTGTATGGTAAGTTTATGGACGGATGTGGGACCCCGAAAACGTTGCAAATTTTACACAAGAGTTTATTATTATCAAATTATTGTGCTAAGTTTAATCTTGTGGCATTCATTAAGATAATATTTTTGAAAAATTGAAAAAATAAAATGTTTTTCTGTACCTACATTGTTGGAAAGATGTGGGGGAAAAGTGGATTATGCGCCAAACGTTACTCGGAAAACGACACCTTATTTGACCTCCCGGGATCCTCCAAAAATCCCATTTGTAGCGAGTGAAATCGGATCGTTCCGGGACCCCCAAAAAATGTATTATACGATCAAAAATACTTCGAAAACGACACCTAACACGATCCCATAGCCAAAAGCCTTAAAAAACCCTTCCCATAGCCTCATTTTAGCCCCAGAGAGCCCCACGGGTTTGGGCGATCGGACTGAAAACCTTTGCGGACACAACTAGATGGTAAACCGAGTATTTTGTCAACATGTCAGAATCTAAAAAAATAATTTTTCCTTCTGCCAAAATCGGCTCGGACATTTCATTTTTGAAATCTTCGTGTCTTAAATCGAAAAATGTCAAATTTTGAGGCCAATCCAAATATTCGACCTCCGACTCGAACATACTACAATAATAATAGGTGAATTATCCCCGGAATAATAAACCAAAATGAATTATGATAGCTTAATCGAGTCATTGTTCTAATGCTGGGAAAACCTCATGTTCGGACTCTTCTCACTCTCTGTTCACTCTCATCTAGTGGGCTTTAATGCCAACTGATGTGTTTTGCGTATCCTTGCATCTACTTGAGTAGGGTAAATACAAAGTTCATTTTAACCGTACAAGGTTTACAGAGTGGACTGACGACGACGACACTTGATTAAAAATTTACAGCCCGACTGACATCAACTGACAAACTGGTTAACATCCGACTAATCACAAACTAACGAAGTCGGCAGCTGACCAATTTCAACTTCCGTTCGTTCCATCGGGAATTGGCAAAGATTCAACTCAAGATGGTCACTTCTGTGAGATTGTAAAGATTTGACGCTTCCAAATATGAACGGAGTGACACACTCTTCTTTTTTTTGAATATTGAAAATGTAAAAATACCCACCCGCAATGGAAATGGGTTGAAAATGATTGGAATATCAAGCTATGTTTTGGCGAGGGGCTTCAAACACTTTGATGTACAAGTGGGGTGTCGTTTTCGATGTTCTTTTGGGGGTCATCTGTCATAAAACATTACATTTGTAATTAGGTAATCAGATGTAAATCTTATGTAATCGCGACGGAGGTCAATAATACGTCTCATAACGCATAGTTTTCAAAAATCAAAATAAATTTTTCCTTCTTCCGTGGGGCACGTCTTGTAACGCAGAGTGGGGCTCTCTTCTCCTTCTTCCATGGTAAATAAGTAGGGGAAGGGCGGCTACCTTCAACCACTTTTTGCTTATTCTGATATTTCTATTTTCAGCATCAGCGAAATTTGAATTGGTTTTCCCTTCTACAATCAGTTTAACTATTGCCCTAAACGATTAAATGGTAAAATCCTTACAAAAACAGAGGCCAATACCCGTATTCTGTCCATAAAAAAAAATTGTTTTTTGGTTGAAGCTACCCCACCAGTGGGGTAGCTTCAACCATGATGTGGGGTACCTTCAGCCACTTTCATAGGGTAGGTAGGTGAACGGGTACACCCATTAAAACGCATGAATATCTTTATATTAAATATATTATATTTAATATTTCATCAAATTTTGATAAAATATTAAAGCAGCCTTCGTAAAATGAGGACAGTTCTTCCCTAGTAGGTATCAATAAAGGTGCTTTTTCGCATCACAATAATGAAACAAACTACTTCAGCTTCAAAAATAAACTCAATCGGCCCCTTGAAAAGGTCAGAATTCATAATTTCCAGCAACATATTCGGATTCAGCCCCCTTTAAAACCCCCCCTACATAAATTTTTAGTTCGAAAATCTGTATACTACTTGGTGACGTCACGTGCAGAATAGTTTTAGAAATGTCGGAGATTTTGAAATGAAAGCGGAGGGCACGTCACCAAGTAGTTGGGCACAGAGCCACCAGAGCGCTGAATAATAAATCTGAACGGAATTTGAATAAAAACACTCGACCCGGGTCGATTTTGAATTACCTTCTTTGATGATAACTCGATGCTCGATTTTTGAATTTCGGGGTCGTCTTTTTGCATAGCAAAGTTGGCTAACTTGCATAGATGCGAGAGAGAGAGAGGGAGATCAAAAAATGATCCAGCAGCCTACATCATGTACCCCCTCCAGGCCTCGAAATTCAAATATTACATTTTTCCAAAGGCCCTATAATTAGGTAATAGAGACGCTTTTTCTGCAATGTTGACTCATTTTCGAAACTATTGAAGCATGAGCTTTCCAGGAAATTTAAAAAAAAAATCATTCAAGGAGCTCATTGAATAATTTATTTCTCTCTTTTTTCTAAAACTAAATATCCCAGTCTTTTCAAAACGTTATTCATTTCATCTGTGAATTCTCTCCAATTGCATCACAGCTTTGACTAATAACTAGTTTCATCACAAAGAACAATAGGAATTCAGAATAACTAAGCAATTTTGAAAGGTACCCAATAGATGGGGTAGATTCAACCACTCAAAAAAGTGGTTGAAGGTACCCCACTTCGTTCTGGTTGAATCTACCCCACCCTCTCTTTTTGAACTAAGTGTGACTTGACCTTCAAAGAGAGCATGCAATCAGAAAAACTCAAGTTGTTCGTAAAACTAGAGTAAATTATGAATCTAATGATGCAGAGTTCATTCCAAAATACATATCCTGACATGTACAACAGAGCAACAAAAATTATGATTTTTCAAACCTTGCATCGCTAGAAAACACGTTTTAATCTGCAGCAAGCCACACAAATAAGCTGAAACCTCCAAAATACGGTTACAATGTCTTCTTCACTTCTTCTTCCTTTTGTAATTTTCTCAGCCCTAAAAATGTTCATCATGGCGGACAAATCGCCAGTGGTTGAAGGTACCCCATGGTTGAAGGTAGCCGCCCTTCCCCTACCGATTATTATTAGAATGATAAAGCGAAATGACATGCCAGCCTTCAAATTCTGTGGACAACAACCCCGGCGATGTTTCACATTTTCACCGTCAATGGCGCAGTCGTCGAAGTGCGCGGGCGGCACCAATAACGTCAACTTGCCCCTCACTGACTGAATGACTGGCGGACAGATGGCGGCAGGTGCCGCGAGACGTCTTCATTCACAAAAAAACGGGCCGACCGGCTTCCGAAGACAAAACGGTGTTGTGACGCGGGTTCAAAACGGTTATTGTTTGGAAAGCGACAGCCGTCGTTTCGTATTATATTTAACCGGAACACGAGTGGTTGTCGTTTAAAACTCTGTTAAACCATTACTGGGGGAATCTATTTCGGAGAGCTGAGACAGGCGTCTTTTCTTTCGACTATTTCCGAGCCCGAGGAACGATTTTTCCTCGTCAGAAACTCGAGGTGTTTCCCTTGTCCTGGGCGTGTTTTTGTTACCTATTACTTTTCATCTCCGGAGAACCTTCGCGACATTAGGGGGTGAGCGGATGAGGATGGCGAGGTTCTGCAAGTTGGAGCGCTTTCGATCGATTTGCCTCATCAGCCATTTCGTAAAAGCAAGTGTTGGTTAATGTGAACGTGAAATTTAAAGCTAATGAACGAAATTCATCTAGTTGTGCGTGGGGCGCTATGGGGCTAGAATGGGGCTACGGGAGGCGTTTTTTGGAGGGTTTTGGCTATGGGATCGAGTTACGTGTCGTTTTCGAAGTATTTTTGGACGTAGAATCCATTTTTGGGGATCCCAGAACGATCCGATTTCACTTTGGGAATCTATAGAGCTTTCATGGGGCTACAAATAGGATTTTTGAAGGATCCCAGGAGTTCAAATATTTTCCGAGTGAAAAACAATAATTGTTTTATTGTATAATTTCTAATTTAATTTCTACATTAAAAAAAAATTATTATTTTTTGAAATTATTTCAAAAAATAATAATTTTTTTTTAATGTAGAAAATTTTTTTTCAATTTTGAAATTTTTATTAATTTTGAAAAAACATTTTTTTTTTAAATTTCTTTACAAACAGAATTAATTTTTGCATAAGTAGGTAACCTATATTAAAGAATAATACACCCTTGTGTAAAATTTGCAGCGTTTTCATCATATTTCCCCAGAATTTGGGCCGCGACTGAGTTTTGAAGCTGAGTTTTGAAGCACATTGAGGAGTATTTAAGCATTAAGTTTTAAGGTCTAGTTTTAATTAAGAAAACATCACATTAGGTTAAATCATTGCCACTGGCCACAAAAATATTGTGATTATATGATAATAATATTATCATATATTATCATAAGACTATATTATAGTCTACATCTTATGAAGGAGATCAATAGGTACTATTCGTTTGCATTTAAAACGTAGTGAACCCATTTGAAAACCACAAAAACCGTAGCTCAGACTCTGAGCCTCAGAGACCGACTTCTTATCAATTATTGATGAGAGGTGTTGGTGTTCTACCTAATTTAAAGTGCATAAGTAAGTAGGCAGGAAGTTGCGACTCTGAAACTCTACTAGTTTCAAAAGCAGTACATCTCAGGTTACCCAAGGGTCTCTGTGTACAGCAGTATCACATACCTTAAAGCAGTACTGTACCGCAAAAAGCCCTCTGGCCACCCTAGGTATGCCCCTCCTGACATCCTTCAAAAGCAACGTAGCGCTGTAGAAGTCCCACATATCCCCACATAATGTATGTAATATTATCCAAGGTGAAGTCCAATGGGTATGAGCCCCCACCCCACCCCTACAAGACCCTTGGGATGTCAGATTCTTTGAAAAGTTGAAAATAAAAGATACTTTTTTGACGATCCTACTCGAGACCCAAAGACCCCCGAAACTCCCTCTTGTGGGCCGTTTTTTTAGCTTCACTAAGCCACCAGATGGGTTTAAAACCCATATGAAAAAGGTTGTACGTCCAAAATTACGTTCAAAATGACACCCCGTTCGACTTCCTGGCCCAAGCCCTTCACAACCCCCATCTACAGACCCGTAGATTTCTTCGTTTCACAAAACAGACGTTTTCGAGCAATTTTTCTTTCAATTTTTATTTGTAGTCACCATGATTATGGTATTACAAACGTCATGGTATCAGTTAGGCAACAACAATTATGTAAAGGAAAAACGGAAACTTAACAGACAGCAACAATTACAATCTCGTTTTTAATTTTCATTTTTAACGGAATGATGCAGTCCAGAAGTCATCTATGGTGTAGACACTCCCTTATAAGATTGTCCTTCAAAACTTTCTTGAAGGCATTGAAAGATTCCTCTTATCTTATTGCCTCTGGTAGGTGATTGAGCATCTTGAGCTCCAAGAATCTCCAATGGCGTTGAGTCCTGCTGAGTCTTGCCCGAGGCATATCCAGCTGAGTGGTTCGACGAGTATCGTAGCAGTGGACATCTTTTCTTCGCTTAAGAGCAGCCATTTCTTCCTTTGCCTCCAGAAGAATCGTCAATACGTTCAGTGAGGGTACCGAGAGAATCCCACACTCAACGAATAGCGGCTTGGCATGACTGGCCTTGGGCTTCCGACAGATTATTCGTAGAGCTTGTTTCTGTAGTCTGAAGACTCGCTGCGACTCGGACGTATGGCCCCATAGCACAATGCTGCCTTGCAGTCGAGATGCGAATAGCCCATGCCAGCACCATGGTGTCCTTGTCCACGGAAGGGTACAACTTGTTCAGGCCATAGATTACACGTCGCAATCCTGCCGTAACCAGGTCAACCTGAGGAGTCCATGTGAGTCTGGTATCAATCATCACTCCCAGCAACTTCACCGACGACGAACTGGCACCATGACTTACAAATGTCACGTACTTGTCCTGATTCTGCTTCATCTTGTTTGCATGAAACCAGTCAGCTATCTGCTCCTCTATTTCCTGCGATCTCAGCAGTACCTCCTGTTCAGTTGCAACCTCAACAAGGAATGTGGAATCGTCCGCATATGAATGCCTTCGTG
Source organism: Pilophorus perplexus (assembly GCA_955831195.1). Lineage (NCBI taxonomy): Eukaryota > Metazoa > Arthropoda > Insecta > Hemiptera > Miridae > Pilophorus > Pilophorus perplexus. Next base: position 48,864,405 of record OY037009.1, read on the forward strand.
TCCACAGAGGGGCTCAGGTCGTTGACATATCGCTGGTCGGGAAAAAGACTATGATAATTCAAAAAATGTCATTTTTCAGGAGAGTGATTTAAAGTTTTCAGAATGAATTTCATTGTATTATTACCTAATGAAGCTTGAAATGGCTATCTTTTCTCTTATTATATAGCCAACAGGACCTGTTTGTGTGTTCACATCACACGATCGTCGGGCTAACCCCTATTTTTAACGCTGTTTCAACCCCCTTTTCACCCCCAATTTTGAGATGTAATACTATTCCTCTAAAACATTAATTATTTTTATGGAATTAGGATTAATTATTTTTATGGAATTAGGATGGAATTAGGATATATTTTATGGGATTAGGATTAGATTTATGGAATTTTATGGAATTAGGATAATTATTTTTTATGGAATTAGGATTTATGGAATTAGGATTATTTTTATGGAATTAGGAATTTATGGAATTAGGATGGAACATTAATTATTTTTATGGAATTAGGATTAATTATTTTTATGGAATTAGGATTAGGATTTATGGAATTAGGATTTTATGGAATTAGGATTAATTATTTTTATGGAATTAGTATTTTATGTAATACTATTCCTCTAAAACATTAATTATTTTTATGGGATTAGGATTATTTTTATGGAATTAGGATTGAACAGGATCTTATATGATATATCAGGAACAAGAGAGGCCCGAGTATCGATCCCTGTGCTACACCAGACTCAAGCTGTCTCATCCCAGATAGCGATCCGTCCATGCATGTCCTCTGAAAACGCTCCGTCAAGTACGACCCCATCATTTCCAGACAGTGTGCACGCACTCCATAGTTACTCGAGCACTCCATAGTTACATAAGTACTCTAGCTTTAACAGCAATGCATCTTGGGGGACGACATCAAACGCTTTGGCGAAACATTTGGTGATCTTATCCACTCATTAATTAACTTTCAACCCTGGGGCCATCATAGAAGGGTCGATATTGCTAAATCTAATGACAACATCGACTTCTGAGGGGGGACATAACTTGTAATAAAGAGCAGCATGGGAAGTGTGTTCATTCTCGTAAAGGCAAGATTGTTAATCTCTGCAATGTCCACTGCTTACCCACCAGAGCGCTCTGATTTCAGTCCAGCTCATATTCCGAGCTTTTCTTTCCGCCTGTACGCATATGGAAAATTGATGGTTGTGAAGATCCTGCTTTCACTCGGAACTTTTTCAGTCTCGTTCCTCACCCAACGGCTAAAAACTAAAGTATCACTGAGGATGTCTTTCCACAGCTTCCTAACGTGTAATTTCCTCATCCCACTTTCAACTAATAACCGGACAGCTTCTTTTTCTTGCATTGTTACCAACGTGAAACAATGACTCGAACATGTTTCTGTTTACAGAAAAACTCCTCTTCGAAAAAAAGTTAAAAAACCCGGCGTTCCCTCCGGTTAATCCGAACAAAAAACGTTTACCGTCGAGGGTGAGCCACAACTGGTAATTATGGTTTTAATGAAACGGTGGCAAGTTTTTTTTCTCTTCCGTGACCGATCGTCACGTGTGCCTCCGGTAGAAAAAAGACCCTAGTTACCCCGTGTACCCTTATCTACATCAGCCATGAGAACAAGTCGACCCGAACAGAACACATAGAACTGGGGGGTTTTGGGGGGAAGTTGATACAAATTAAGCGTTGAAAAACAGGCGGTGAATAGTGAAGTTGAAAATGTGTTGGGCGTCGTTTGGGGCAGTTATACTGCGGAACTGTTGGAGCTGTTTCACTGTCCAAGTTAACGAAAGTTTTATGGTTACAGGTTACGCCCGAAGAAGCGCTAGATTCTGTTAACAAGGAGAACCCTGTGGATATATGTTATTAACACCGACGTTAATGCTCTTGATCGATGGAACACTAGGTGGGATTACACAGCTAAAGGCTTTTGCCTCATTTCTACGAAGGGCTGCTCAATCAGCGCTGGAAGATTCTCCAGAGCGGGAGTCAGTTGACCTGCTGGAGATGGAGTTAGGGGCCTGAAGAAGTTGCAGCCAGGGCAGAGAAACAGCCTGACTGGGGCAGGTGCAGAGCTGGCAAATCGTCGCTTGGTCAATTTCGACTGACTGCGAAGTGAACGGGGCACAAAAGAGGGATTGTAGGAATAAAAGTCCCCGGAAAAAAAAATCCCCGGAAAAAAATGCCCCCCCCCCCCCCCCCCCCCAAAAAAAGGCGCCGGAAAAAAAATCCCCAGTATTTTCCGATCCCGGAAAAAAATCCCCTGAAAAAAAATCCCCGTAGAAGAAATAGCGTTGACCGAATGGAAATGAATAGAAGATGATACTTAAGTATTAAATACTTTTGTTGTCGTAGGGGGTCGACACTAAGCAGTAGGTGACTGGTGTTTACAATGACTCGGTCAACGTCTAATGTTGTATTGTCCAAAAGATGAGTGGCTTCATCTCATTTTTTATCGGAACTGTGTACCTATTCAGTGTGTACTTGTGAGAAAATTAATTCTGTCAATCAATAAAATTTTGTAAAAAAGAAAATTTCCTAATGTTTTATTAAAAAAAGTTTTTTTCGACAATTTTTTTTTTCATTCGGAAATTTGTTGACCTCTTGGCATCCTTCAAAAATCCCGTTTGTAGCCCCATGAAAGCCCTATAGATCGCCACAGTGAAATCGGATCAATCCGGGACCCCCCAAAATGGATTCTACGTCCAAAAATCCTTCGAAAACGACACCTCCCTCGATCCCATAGCCCCATAAAAAAAAACCCTCCCGCAGCCCCATAGCGCCCCACGGGTTTGAGCGATCGGGCTGCTTCCGGGCACGACTAGATGGTAAACCGAGTATTTTGTCAACATTTCAGATTTATTAAAAAATTCCTACTGCCCAAAACGGCCCGGACGGGGTACGGCGGACGGACATTTCGTTTTTGGAATCTAGACCTCTTGAAACGAAAATTTTTTGACATTTAATGTCACATTTTGAGGCTGATCAGAATTTTCGACCCCCGTCGCGATTACATAGGTGTATTATTTCAAGAATAATAAACCAAACAAAGAGGTTCTCTAACTTTCTATTGTTTTGTTCAAGATTTTTTCAATTTTTAAAATTTTTAAAATTTTTTTTTTCGGGTTTTTTTTCCGATTACCCAAAAGGGGGCAGCGGACCTGGCAAGACGAGCTGAAGAGTCCCTGACTCGAGCATGCTTGTGCACAAGCTGTTTCTCGCCGCCTCCAGCAGCCACTGTGACAATCCCGGACACAAGAAGTGTAGCAATCGGATCTTCGGTTGGAAAGGCGGAGGAGGAAAAGATGGTGCTCTTTAATTTTGTTAGACTTTGCGAACGTCACTGTAGGGACACCCATGAAAACGGGCGATAAAAGTGTACCTGCATGATTAAAATATGTACCTAATTGATTCTCAAGGTTGATATTATAATTGAGGTGGTAACTGCAAAAAGGGCGGATGTGCCAAAATCGAAATTTCGAGGGTAAGTAAATGAGACCGAGAGAGCGCGTTTAAAGTCTGTGGTCTGAGGCTCTGGGCAGTTGTACCCAACGGGCTCCTTCCACCCACCCATTTCCTTCTTCAGAAAACAGTTTTTTTAAAGCAAGTTATGAATTTCGACAAATGTCAGTTTCTCAACAAAATTTGCATGAATTAAATTCATAAGGAATCTCGAGAGCATGGAAAAAAAACCGCTGCAAATATAGGTTAATTTTGCAGAAATTAATTCCATGTCGAAAAAAAAATTAAAACTAAAATTTTTGTCTATACGTTGTTGGGACAGATGTGGGGTCTCAAAAAGTGGATTATGCGTCCAAAATTACTCGGAAAACGACACCTTATTTTCTTCCTCGGATTATTCAAAAATCCCATTTTTAGCCCAATTAAGGCCCCACAGATCCCCACGCTGAAAACGGATCGTTCTGGGGTCCCCAAATATGGATTGTACGTTCAAAAATACCTGGATGATTAAAAAAAAAACGGAAATTTGGGGTTTCGTTTAGGCCGAAAATTTTTCCATCGTTTTCTCTAGAAGTGTTATTGATTCCGGTCCAGGGAAAGCCCTAGTTTTTAGGATTTATGTGCTTTCCTCAAGACCATCACATGAATTGGTGTTGGTATCACTATTGAGGAACTCAATATAATATATTGAGGAATATATTATATTCCCAATCACTTTCAGTATCCGTAGCCAGTAACCGAATATAAAATATAATTAGGGTTAGAAACTAGATTTGAAGGTCAATTTCTGCAACTGAAATGGAGAAAGCTAGGCGTGAAGGACTTGAGTTTTCGTGATGGTCTTGAACTTTTGTGTGAAGGTTATGAAATCTTGAGTGAAGGTCATGAGTTTTGGTTATTATTCTTGGAATAATACACCTATGTTTTCGCGACGGGGGTCGATGACTCCGATCGGCCACAAAATTTGACATTATCCGTTTCAAGAGATCTACATTCTAAATCCGAAATGTCCGTCCGCCGTCCAGGCCGTTTTGGGCAGTAGGAAATTTTTTAAAAATCTGAAATTTCGACAAAATACTTGGTTTACCATCTAGTTGTGCCCGCAAGGTTTTCAGTCCGATCGCCCAAACCCGTAGGGCGCTATGGGGCTATAATGGGGCTACGGGAGGGTTTTTTTGAAGGCTTTAATCTATGGGATCGAGTTAGGTGTCGTTTTCAAAGTATTATTGGACGTAGAATCCATTTTTTGGGGTCCCGGAACGATCCGATTTCACTGGGGCGATCTTTAGGGCATTCGTGGGGCTAAAAATGGGATTTTTGAAGGATCCCAGGATGTTAAATATTTTTCGAGTAAAAAATACAGAATTTTTGAAAAAACACATTTTTGAACAAAAAAATCCAAAAAAATTTTTTTTAATTTTTTCATTGACAGAATTAAATTTCTGCACAAGTAACGTACTATATCAAAGAATAATAAACCCTTGTGTAAAATTTGCAGCGTTTTTGGTTTGTTATTCTTGGAATAATACACCTACGTTTTCGCGACTGGGGTCTACGACTCCGATCGGCCTCAAAATTTGACATTATCCGTTTCAAGAGGTCTACATTCAAAATCCGAAATGTCCGTCCGCCGTCCAGGCCGTTTTGGGCAGTAGGAATTTTTTTTTAAATCTGAAATTTTGACAAAATACTCGGTTTACCATCTAGTTGTGCCCGCAAGGTTTTCAGCCCGATCGCCCAAACCCGTGGGGCGCTATGGGGCTAAAATTGGGCTACAGAAGGTGGTTTTTGATGGCTTTTGGCTATGGGATCGAGTTAGGTGTCGTTTTCGAAGTATTTTTGGACGTAGAATCCATTTTTTGTGGTCCCGCAGCGATCCGATTTCACTGTGGCGATCTATAGGGCTGTCATGGGGCTAAAAACCTATATCAAAGAATAAACCCTTGTGTAAAATTTGCAGCGTTTTTTTCTTGTGCCGGTCTTGAGTCATCCTGAGTACGCAACTTTTAGAGGGTGGTTCTGCATTTAGATAATTGATAACCCCTTGAACGTAGTAAACTATTGAAATATGGAATCTCCTAATCACTTGGGGAGAAGGCGTTGACTGTAAATCCATGATATGGGATCTAAAATTCCAAACTTGCTCATGTCTTGAGTACGCGTGAAGGTCTTGGAGTTTTCTGTAGTAAATCTCGATTTTCTCCTTGTACATTAGCCGAAATAATTCAGAAGTATTTAGAGTGGTAGACCATTTCGTGTGGAGCTATACAAAAAAAAAAAGTTGGAAGATTGGGTTATTTTTAGGAGCTACAGAGGCGAGTACTCACCGATTTCCGTTTTTTTTTTTTTTTGGAATCACCCACCTCTAAAACGACACTCAACTCAAATCAATAGTCGAAACCCTTAAAAAAAAAAACCTCCCTTAGCCCCATAGCGCCCCAAGGGTTTGGGCGATCGGGCTGAAACCCTGGCGGGCACAGCTAGATAGTAAACCGAGTATTTTGTCAAAATTTTAGATGGCCAAAAATCCCTGCTGCTCAAAATGGCTCGGACGGCGGATGGACACTTGATGATATTGGAAGTCTACCTACGTGTCTTGAAACTCGGATAATGACGACTATACTGGACCAGAACCTGACAAATAATTATTTTGGCGCATAAATCCCTCGTCCAAAATTCAAAACGACACCTCACTGGAGCTCCTCAGTTGAAACCCTTCAAAAAGCCCCAAGATTAACATTCTCGGCGAACTCGAGGACTTGACCTTGAAAACCCAGAAAGTCGTGTAGAGCCCAGAAAGTGATTGCCCGCATTAAATCATTCGCAGTTACCGGCACCCTTGATTGATCACTATCATCGCTCCAGAGATGGGAGATCAGACTGAAAACCGATACTCTTCAGGAAATACTTTGCATAACACCCAACATGGAAGGTGAGCTCATTACGACGACTGATGCCCTTGGGATTAGCCTGCGTCAAACTCCCGCCTCGCACAATATGCATATGGTGAAGGGGGGGTTGTGCAAATATCTTTGTGCAGTTGAAAACTCGAGATCCCCGGCAATTCCAATATAATGCTAATTGGCATGTTTACCAGGCTGGAAAATACAGATGGCGCCGTCACCCCAAAGATAAAACCCGTAAATCCTCCCAAGAAAACCCTTAATGGCCATAAAAGAAAGACTGAAACTTCGTAAAAATCTCATAAATCTTCCTAGTTGATTGATATCACTGCAGAGCTTCACCTTCAGGTGAAATGATTTCAACAGAAACTATCAATATGTGGATCGATGTCAGCGATGAGATTTGGGACATTTCATGAGCTTGTCCCCGATTTCCCATTCGGCATCTTGTTTTTCTATCTTCGGCGGTTCCAAACTCGAAACCCCCGCCAGGAAACCTTTCAGGACCAGGTGGAACGAGTGTAAAAGCGTGCCCTTTAGAAGTTTGACAACGTTATGAACCCAGTTGCCCCTCGCCTTCCCTTGTTTAGTCTAGGAAACTCGCCCTATACGAAAAATCAACCTCAGAACCCTATCGAAAGGGCATATGGCTCATTTCAAAAGATCTTTTTCGGGACATGGAGACCTTCAAGATTTTTCCCCATTGCCGGGGTCGGGTTCACCATGTGTGGTCACTGTGTAAACAAAACCTCCCCCACTTGAAGGGTTTTTCGGAGCTTTTTTTGGGTGACGCGACGAGAAATTATGTAAAAATATGGTGAAAAGCAGAAACCTCCCTCTTGGCGTAGTCTTGCTCTGAGAAGGTTTTTTTTTTTTCTTCAAGAACCACTTGCATAACTCTTCTTCCCCGTTCGGTATATACTTTGAGTATGGAATATTTGATGAACACTCCTGAAGCGGGCGGCTCACATCGCCTTCCATCATGATAATAAGAAAACAGGAGGCCTTCTTTCTTGCGTGGAAAAACACAAGCTGATCTTTTATTCCCGCGTATTTGATTAAATAAGTAGTTTGTATTCGGTGGGTCCGCCGCTTCATGAAAATGAAGGAGCTCGTTCGAAAGCGCTCCATCATTGAGTGAGAAGCTTCTGGATGACCTCAGATGAAGCCATTGACACCAGCAACACCTTGTAATAGTCTTTATTAATGCGCTGTAATTTCACAAGATGAGTCATTTCTAAATTGTCGGTTATTTCGGCCACAGCTGCTTCCCCAAACTAAAGTTTCAATTTTCTCGATTTCGGTTTATTATTCTAGAAACAATACTCCTATGTAATCGCGGCGGAGGTCGAAAATTGGGATCGGCCTCAAGATTTGTCCGCCGTCCGGGCCGTTTTGGGCAGTAGGATTTTTTTTTTTTTTAACCTGAAATTTTGACAAAATACTCGGTTTACCATCTAGTTGTGCCCGCGCGGTTTTCAGCCCGATATACCAAACCCATGGGGCGCTATGGGGCTAAAATGGGGCTACAAAAGGTGGTTTTTGAAGGCTTTTGGCTATGGGATCGAGTCAGGTGTCGTTTTCGAAGTATTTTTGGACGTAGAATCCATTTTTGGGGGTCCCGGAACGATCCGATTTCACTTGGCGATCCATAGGGCTTTCATGGGGCTACAAATGAGATTTTTGATGGATCCCAAGAGGTCAAAATTTGATCAAAAATTTTTTTTTTTTTTTTTTTACTTGAAAAATATTTAATATTTTTCAAGTAAAAAAAAAAAAAACAAAAAAAAGTTGGAAAAAAAATAAAAATAAAAAAATTTTTTTTACTTAAATAATAAAAAAAAATTTAAATTTTTTTCATTGACAGAATTGAATTTTTGCAAAAGTAATCAATATCAAAGAAGAATAAACCCTTGTGCAAAATTTGCAGCTTTTTTTTTTTTTTTATATATTGGGGCAACTGAGGAATCAGAGAGCGCCACTAGGCACGCCAACTTGGCTACCGCTTGGCTTCCCCACCGTCCGCGATGAGTGGGGGGGGGGGGGAGGTTTTCCATCCTGACCAGGAGCATCTGCTCAACAGCGTCTTATGAGGAGGCACTTCAATTCCTGTGGGGATAACTATTGGGAGCTGTCGATGCCCATGCTTTGCCAAGGCTTGAGGGCCGCCATGTGCAGCCAATGCAGATTAGCCGTTAAGTCCCCATGGCAGCTCAGTAGCTGTGAATACGGATGTGAACTGCTGAGGCCTCCAAAACCGCTGAGCCATAGATGTGAAAAACTCAAACGTGAGTCTTCCTGCGGACTCAGCAGCCCACTATTCCTGCCACCAGCCGACAAGCATGGCCTGCTCATCCTGGCCCGAGAAGGCCCAGTCTCAAAGTTTCGTCCCAGCACCTTGAAGGGGCGTCCCTGGCGAATCTTACTGCCTGAAAGTTTGGATATCCCAGTCTTATTATTAGGGCCAGATACAGCCAGCGACGGACAAGGCGCAAGTGCACGAATGAGCGAGCGCAGCGAGCCTTCCCCTAGTTGCGTGCCAGTTTGTACAATTCCACTCCCATCACCAAAACCCCTCATTTTCCCTACTTCCTCCCCCCCCCCCCCCCCCCCCCCCACCACTCCCATGAATAAGAGAACGGATTTGAACGGTTTATTTACGTAACAAAGGTATCCCTGTTTTGGTTTAACCTCACCAACAACAGGCGAGAAATCCTTTTGAGCCTTCAGCGGGCCTCAGCCTAATTGCCTCTCCAACTAATTAGCCTCCGCCTACTAGAAGATATTCCGTTACCGTCGAGGAGGTTAACTCGGAATCTTAACCGTTAGTGACAAACGGAGATAGATATGTTCGAGGGGGTTTGATACGAGGCCAAGTTCCCACTTTTGAGTAAACTGCGTACTGGCTGCAGCGACACCTTTCAGAGGTCAGAGGTTTTACTCGTAGTCGGAGTCATTCATCAGTGCGAGGCACTTAGTAGGTGGATTGACAGTGTAGGGTTAAAACTCTACAACGCAGAGAAACAGCACTCCAAGTTAGATCGGCTGTCTGTGATTGGCGCTGCCATACACCGCACTCGTACCAACAGGTCGCCCCTTCCCCGTATGACAGTGTCGACGGTCCTGGATGACCCTATCAACCCCCCCCCCCCCCCCCCCCCCAAATACTTGATACATGCTAGTGAGTCTTTAGCTATGACCGAACAAACATTTAGGAGTCGGGATTTCAACTAGTTTCGCTCCTTTTGGTTTATTATTCTTGGAATAATACACCTATGTTTTCGCGACGGAGGTTGACGACTCCGATCGGCCTCAAAATTTGACATTATCCGTTTCAAGAGGTCTACATTCTAAATCCGAAATGTCCCAGGCCGTTTTGGGCAATTTTAAAGTGAAACTTTTATTACATCGTCCCAAATTTTTTGGTCGGTGTGTCGTTTCTTGTAACGTCACGCTACTGTTGACACAGAAATAATTTTTGCCCAAGTAACCTATATCAAAGAATAATAAACCCTTGTGTAAAATTTGCACCGTTTTCTTCTCTGTAACAGAGTTAGTAGAGAAATAACAGTTATTTTCAGCATAGTGTTCAAACTGTAGAGAAATAACAGTTAGGTATTTCCAGCATAGTGTTCAAAAAACCCTACGATTATATCTTAGAGCAATGGTTGCTCTATCTCCAATTGTTTTGATTCATTTCAGGAGGATTTGACGATTACAATCCGAATTCACTGGGAATAATATCCGTTTTCCCCTACAAAAAGTCCCCTTCCCTTAAAAATGTGATTTGGCAACACTGTTGCGAAACTGATAAACTGCTCTTCGTACCCGTTCCTAATCTTCTTACCTGTGTAAATAACAGACAGGGGCTGCCCTAGTCGCCAGCGCACGCATCCATTATAATTTCGCCCAGTCACGTGACCTTTCCAAACCGCCCTCCCACCCTCCTTCTAAATCGGATGTGAACCCAAGTTCTGACGTCACTCCCCAGCCGAATGGAACTGTTGTCAAAAATAGTAAGAACTTGTTACCAATTTGCATCAACAGTGACACTATGGGAAGCTGATTTGATAATAGGTAAATGATATTTTTCTCTCCTCTCGCTCACTCTAACCTTTCCTCTCTCTCTCTCTCTCACTATCTTTGGGGGTTCTCTGAACCACTGAACCCCTGCACGAGCCGCCACTGCTTCTCACTACAATAAATTTTGAAAAAAGTTGAGGGAGAACTTGGGATGGAGGGAACCTCAACTTTTGCCTTCTACCGTCACAATCTGCATACAACAATTTCTTTATCTATTTATGTGAATTCAGCTGTAGTGTTCTCTTAGTACAGTTTGATTCATTGTGCCACACTGCAAATTTTTTCATCGCCCTAAAACAGGATTGCCGGAGTGTTCATGAAAATGCCCAAACGGGGCGGATCACGAAAAAAAAGAGAGACTCCCCAGACAGTTGTATCGCTCTCGTGGCACCTACTCCCTTACAATGGAACCCTTTTAGAAACTCAAGTTTTTGATCCTCGGCCAAAGTGTTTATCGGGATCACTTAGCGGGAAGTGACTTTTACTTCTACTGACTCTTTGACAGCGCGGGTCGGTTGTCACCCCCACGATTTTAGCTCTCGGGAGTCCCCCTCCAACTTGTCACTCGGGAGAAAAACCCCGTCGGGAGTTCTGTTTTATGTCGCGGAAGGAAAATGGAGCTCTTGAGGCGAGAAGTTGATGGAAGAAAGGAGGTGGAGTCGAACGATCCGTCAGTGCTGAGCTGGAGCTTTCCAAAAACGTGCCACGTCAGGCACCCCTGAGGTCTTTGAAGATGCGTCCGCAATATGCTGGCAAGATTTGGTTTGAGCCAACCGCCGAAGCTGAACAAAACCCATAATATGAATATCTATTCATAAAGGAAACACGGAAACAAAGCGTCTGACGCAAGTCAGGACTGAGTATTCTCGTATTTTGTCAAGTGACTCTTTTTCAGCGTGCCCTAGCAGCGGTACGTCGAAACCTTTAATTCGCCTGTTATAATGTGCATTATGTAAATTGCTCATAATAGGGACGGCACCTTGAATAGGGACAGAACTGGCGGAACGAGATTAAAATCGCCCCTGGCGGCGTCCTATTACACTAAAATTCATGTTCAGGGTGAAAGTCAACTCTTCTGGATGTTAATGATGAGTCAACAACGAAAGAAGAAGACATTTTTCATCTCCCGCCGTCTGGGAGGTGATTACAGTGATAACGGGCTTTGTCAGTTTGTACGAAAAACTTCTCATGGTGATCGTATAAGGGGACCATCTGGTAACTTGTCACCTGGATTTATAAATCCAATAATATATTATTAGCCTCATAATTAACTAGAGGAAAGCCGTTGTCAGATTTCAAAAAAGTGAAACCAGCGAATTTTGGCAAGTGTTTTTTTTCCAAAATGGCAATTTAGGGGTGTCCAGGTTCCTCAATAGGGACATAGCTGTTTTGGCCCATTTTCGATCAAAAACGTCATTTCAGCGTGTTTTAATGGGTTTATATAGACGAAATCTCGGTTTTGCCGAACGTAGTGAGCCCTCTCTTTGGACTCGTTTTGTTTTGAGTGGAAATAAGCCAGTGTTTGGGTCAATTTGCAAGTTTTCAGCCATGCCGAATCGAATGAGGAGGTCTTCGGCCGTGGACTCGCTCATCTCTCCACAATGGATATGAATATAGCCACCACGTTGACAGTATTTACCTACCTACCACCTGTAAACTGCTCACCATCATGTTTCTGTCTTTCCAACGCCATGGCTCCGAGGCTGCGCAACCCTGAGAGCTGTGATTTTGATAAGGGTCTTAAAATGTAGTCCTTTCTAGGGCAACCCTTTGCATTTTTATGAAACATGTGATATGGAACCTGTGATTTTGATAAGGGTCTTGAAATGCAGTTTTTTTCTAGGGCAACCCTTTGTATTTACCTATATGAAAAAGTTCATTGAAAATTTTTTTTTAAATGTTTTGGATCGGAAAATGGTTTTTTTAAAAAGCATAACTATGTCCCTATTGAGAATACGAGGGCTGTGAAGCGGTTTAAGCTTTAAAAAAAGGTGTGTCCCTATTATGGCACATGTGAACTAGAATAGGGACACTTTTCAAAAATAAAAATAAAATACAAGGAATATATATATTTACACTTTCGCAACGTCACCCTGTCGGGAATTCAGTAAGGAACACGTACCAACCATAAAAAGTTTGAAAAACGTAAACCTGCGAAAACCTTCAAAAACCGTCCCTATTATGGGCAATTAACGTACACAAAAGGAGGTTCACATGTGCAAAAGGCGGTGGAGTAAATTTTATTCTTGTGTATCTACTAGAAAGTAAATATCAAAAATGATGACACTAAAGATGTCTGGAGAACTTTAGGCAGCCTGTAAATCTCGACATTTTGGGAGTTTTAAAAGTTTTTCTGATAATATCTACACGATGCGGCCAAAAAACCTCGATTTTTTCGAACATTTTCCAGTTTTTCACCTACAACTCGAAAACTAAGCACCGCAAAGAAAACTTTTCAAATACAAAGTTGAAGAGTATGAAATTCTGCGTTGAATGACCTCCTTACGCATTTGAATCGGTTCAGCCGTCTAGCCACAATTAAGCAAGAACCTTCCAATCTTACACTGCTCGGTAAGCGGAAAACTGCGGCTTTCAGTACGTATTCGGCTGTAGCTCGAAAACTATTCGCCCGATTCCGAATTTCCTTCTTTTTCGTGAAAGCTGATTAAATACCCCATCGCAGCTATAATATGTGAAATTTTGATTCATGGCTCATTTTGACAAAAACGTGTTTTTTTCGCCATAACTCGGGAACGGCTAATCCGATCGTAATTCTCTTCTTTTTTTCTGGTGAAAGCTGTTTAAATTTTATATGACGGACGGTACATTGCATTTCTGTTGAGACAACAAAAGTGTAAAATTAGTGTTCGTCAGATTAGCTGGAGACGAGAAATTTGATCACCTTCGTCCACGTTTTTGATATTTTTATGTCTTTACTTTGGCGCATAAACGAAAAAAGCGTCACGGTTTGGTTTTCTGATGATTTCCGCTTACAACCGAGCCGTTGCTGGGGAAATGAAACTTCTTTAGTTTTCAAGGGACAGAAATCGTTCAACATTCGTTGGAAAGCTCTCGATTTATCACGCATTTCTTTCGTACTTGTTCTTGGAATTTATGGAATTGGTCAATTATTGACTTTTATGAGGGAAAATGGAAAAATGTCGGTGTGTACCTGAATATTGGGTCAATTTTCAAATCGAGGTGCTTCCTGAACGCAGAATTTCATGCTCTACAACTTTTACTTCATGAGTTTTTCACACTGAATAACCGTTCTCAATTTACATGCGTTTTAAAGTCGCATAATTGCAGTTTTTACACAAGTTGAGAATAATTGGCACTTTTTGACGCCAGCTTGCGACCTTACTAATCGGTCAAATGTTAGAGTTGGGTTAGCCATTCGATGCAGAATTTCATGCTCTTTCATAATGTAGGGGGTGATATTTTCTGTATCACGCATACTTTTCAAGATATAAGCCAAAAATCAAAAAAAAGCCGAACATTTCGAGGTTTTTAGGCCCCCCAAAAGTTCTCCCGAGAAAAATTTTGTTGGATTCGCTTAGTTTCCCACTATTGGGGTGCCAAGACACCAATAAAAATTGAGAAACATAACATCCGACCTTTTGTATGCAAACATTTTATTTGCAGGGCTAGATTGACTGGACTATATATAGCCAACAAGTCAATTAGCCAACACGGAAGTATATACATATAGTGTTGGCTAATTGACAGCACGTCACAAACTACCTTCAGAACATTTTCTTCTCTCCCTCTGAAACTATTTCTCCGATCAAAATTTCATTGTCCCCAAGCAAAAGCCGATTATATTTCCTTTCAAAATCGACGTTAGGATTTTTTCCGGAGACCTCAGGAAAAATCCCGTAAAATATCTCCCCAATTAGGAGAAAGGAGGAAAAATTGCCAATTCCTGCAACATTTTTAAAGTGCTCTTCCTGCAGTTATAACTTTGAAATGGTTAGTCCTAGCCAAAAAAACGCTGCAGATTTTACACAAGGGTTTATTATTCTTTGATATAGGTTACTTGCACAGACATTTAATTCTGTCAATAAAAAAATTAAAAAATTTTTTTTTTGCATTTTTATTTCAAAAAAATTTTTTTTGGGGGGATTTTTTTTTTCAAAAATGTGTTTTTTCAAAAATTCTTTAATTTTTACTCGAAAAATATTTAACTTCTTGGGATCCTTCAAAAATCCCATTTTTAGCCCCATGAAAGCCCTATAGATTACCACAGTGAAATCGGATCGTTCCGGGACCCCCAAAAATGGATTCTACGTCCAAAAATACTTCGAAAACGACACCTAACTCGATCCCATAGCTAAAATCCTTCCAAACACCCCTCATGTAGCCCCATTTTAGCCCCATAGCGCCCCACTGGTTTGGGCGATCGGACTGAAAACCTTGCGGGCACAACTAGATGGTAAACCAAGTATTTTGCCAAAATTTCAGATTTTTAAAAAAATTCCTACTGCCCAAAACGGCCCGGACGGCGGAGGGCGGACGGACATTTCGGATTTTGAATGTAGACCTCTTGAAACGGATAATGTCAAGTTTTGAGGCCGATCCGAGTCGCCGACCTCCGTCGCGAAAACATAGGTGTATTATTCCAAGAATAATAAACCCAAAGGCACAGACTGGAAGTTGTAGACCATGAAATTTTAAATTAGGTGATCATCGTAGTTTTGAAATTAGCCGCCGCAGCGTCCGCCGTTAGCAGCCAAAACAATCACATTTCGGCGTAATTTTGTTGTTTGTCTCACTCATTTCTCCAAAATGTCACCTTCGTCAACGGACAATTATTGAGAAATAATTATAAGGCAAGTACCTGAACTGGAATTGCTTCATAATTTATGCTTTCGTATTACCTCTGGCGTAGTCGAGTAATTCGGACTGGGTTGAGTTAATCCTTTTATAAATAGCAGTCCGTTTAAAGTATTAAGAGCTTCTAAGCCCTTCATTTGTCTTGACGGGTTCAATTAATAACGCTGGCGGGGGGAGAGCAGCGAGCCGCTATGAAATATTGAGCGAGGCGATTAATTAAAGTGGAACTCAAATCGCCTATTGAAAGATGCATTTGTGAATCTAAATGGGAGTTTAACAACGTAAACGGGTTTTAGGAATGGGGTATTTTGAATAATTGAGTGAGGTTGTACATATTCCTGTGTGTTGCCTATTTGCTGGAGTTCTGAAGGCGCATACTCCACGTTCACGTTGTTGAGGACGAAGGGACAGAGAATTGGCCTTTGTGGGATTCGTGCACAGGTGGAAAAAACCCCATACGATTTTTTTTTAATCCCTCATTCATTAGTAGTATTCAATTCAGTAACTAGTTAGGAGAGTTGATATCAAAAGCATTTAGACCAAAAAGTTGTCAACGTTGACTCGTACAGGCTGTAGAACCAACAAGTTTCGGCAAAAATGTCAAATTACGGGAGCTGTACATTTTACACAAAGGTTCATTATTCTTTGATACTTGTGCAAAAATTTAATTCCGTGTCAATAAAAAACATTTTAGAAAATATATTTTTTTTATTGACTCAGAATTAATTTTTGCGCAACCAATAAACACCTGTACAAAATTTGCCGCGTAGTTTCTTCCTTTCTATCACTGACGACCCTGACGAAATGCCACCTTTGGCAAAAATACGATGATGTACCTAATTTTCTTCACCGGGGCGTTATAATATAACGCTATATTATAGCTTGCAGCGCAATGATTTTTGTTAAACACCCTGTCTAAAGTGACTTGGCTCGGACCCAAACGTACGTTCTGTGTCTGCGATCTACCGTAGAGCGTTAAAAAACCCACCTATTGGGAAAGTTGGAAAATACGCCATTTTTCGACCAGTTTTTACCTTACCACTCGACCGATTTACATTGTTATGGTGCTCATTCGCTGCAGAATTTAATGCTCTTTAAGTTTGTAAATGGTTACTTTTTCGCTAGGAAGCATCGTATAGATATTAACAAAGAAAAAGTAAAACAAGTCCCACAATTTCGAGGTTTTCATGCTGCCAAAAGTTCACCTGACATTTTTCGTGTCACCCATTATGATATTTACTTCCTAGTACATATACATATAAACGTCTTTTTGGGTTCTTGAGGGTTGGTCAATTAATGGACATCATTTTCAGGCCGACACACAGTGGTCAAAAATGCGATTTTAGCGGAGCAAAAAGGGAAAAAATGAAAATGCTTGAAATTAATTATTAACTACATAGAAGGCAACCTTAATACATATAAAAGGCAGGAAGAAAGTTATTTGCGTGTCAACGATAGATTAGAGTGTTGTATGACACGTGTAAACACGATTTCGAGGTTCGCAGTTCACTTCCGATGACAAATTTCGGCAAGAGATCGCACAGGTTGAATTCGTATTTGACGGTCTGTCGCGATTCGTCCGTAAAGTTTCAACGATGAACACACCCAAGATAGGTATGCAACTATACGCTATTATAATTAATTATAACATTTTACGGGTTTTAATATCATTAAGAACAATTATTATTTAACGGACCGAATGTACGTTATATAATGTTAATATTCTTTGGACTGCCAAAAACGTGATAGACCTGTATTGGGTCTGAAATTGACGCACATTTGTTCGTAAACATGTCAAGTAAAAGTTGTTTCTTGAATGAAGTGCTCGTTTTTGCTCCAAATTTAGTTCTGTCTGTTTTAATGTTGCAACGTGGCGTTCGACGAACTCTGATTTCGTGAGTTCAACTCTAGGAAATTTTCTCGAACGCAGACCATGGAAGATAATATCTTAGAAGAACATATAATTTATAATAATAAATTTAATAATAATTAATAATAATTTTAACAAATATAATAATAATTAAACATAATAATTTTATAATAATTTCCTGCCTAAAGAAGTGATCGACTTGGTTGTCAATGTCCCAGAGCCGCAGGTTTATACGCAATCTGAAGAGACTGAGGAGGATATGGAGCTGGATGAAAGCGACAGTGATTAGATTTATAGATGAAATAATTTGTTTCAACTAAACTATAATAACTTATTATAGTTTAGTTGAAACAAATTATTTCATCTATAAATCTAATCACTGTCGCTTTCATATTATTATCAATAATTATTATTATTAATAACCGTTGGAGGATTTATATTTAATTTTTATAAAGGTACCTTTTTATTTAATATATTTACCTACCTATTTGGATTTATACCAGAAGATATTTTTGGTGATCGTTTAAAAGAAAGTGTTATTTTTGCTTATTTTTTCATTCAAATTTTGTTTAATTGGTTTTTTTATTGTTGGTTTAAATATTATTTAGGTACCTTCACGTCAATTTTGATCATGAAAACCCCCTAAAGTAACTGAATTAGCGATATGGCTAAATTTAGAATTTACTGTTATTAAAAGTGTGCTTTGACCAATACAGACCAATACTTTCATCAAACCGACTTCAGATTTCGATTCTACACACGAGGCCATGGATTCCATAACTGTCTACATTCATTTTCGGCCAAATCGAGTTAGTAGTGGATTCTGAAGCATTTTCCCGCGCTCCATCGAAAAATGACTTCAGAATCAAGGAAAACTCTCTCCTTTCCACTGGTTTTAGCTCCAAAAGTTTGGGTTATGTTCCAAAACTCTCTACTTTCATGAGTCAGTTCGAAGCAAAACTCTCTCCATTGGACAGTTCGTGTCAAAACTGTCTACATTCATTTTTCAATCTCAATTTACTGGCTCCCTTCTTAATTGAATTAGTATAAAATTTAATAATACTGTCAAGCTAACACGCTGTCTGTCCCTCTCTTCCTTATAGCCCTGAAGAGGAAAAATAAATATTTCGAAACGTGGGTCTGAAAATTGTTGTCCATTAATTGATCAACCTTCTAGAACCCAAAAAGATGTTATAACATCATGATGTTATAAATAAGCTACTGGTCGAGAAATTCAACCCTTATTATATACCTACAAATACCAAAAATAAAATTTTCTACACCTTTTGCACAACCTGATGTCTCTGACGGCTATGATGGGATTAACCAGATCTTTTCTTTGGCTCTTCAGTTCATGATCAATATTCCTATTATCCTCCAACACCAGAACAGGGAGAACCCCATGAAAGATACGGTCGTACGACAGCGAGTAAGAAATGCTCAATTCATCGGAATATAAAGTGGCAACAAATTAGGATTAAAAGGGGTAAGAGCAGAGAGAGAGGGGGGAAGAATAATATACGACACATCCTATACGGGCGGGGGAAGGGAAGGCCTTTTATAATGAATGAATAATTTCCCGACCATTTATCATCGTTTGAGGCGGGCTTTAAAAAAAATGGAATCCTCGGTCCGCGTCCGGAGCCCTTTTAAAATTTGAATACGGGAACGGGGTAAAAAGACATGCTTTCACTCTGGTTCTTCCCCATTTTTCAGAGTTCCGCTCCGTTAGGCCTTCCTACGTAATTTCATGCATATTTCACATTTTCCGCACCAATTGGCCCTCCCGGCAGACGCCAAGTGAGTTGCCGCTTCCCCCCCGAAAATATTCACGAAGAGGAGGTAAATTGACTTAGAACAACGTTAATTGCGGCATTGGTTTGTCATTGGCAGCATCAACCTGAGGTCTAACATCCTGACTGTGGTCTGAGCCTCTGGGCAGTTGTACCCAACGGGCGGGTGTAGAGTGGGCCCAGAGTCCGAGGTGCGGAGTCCGAGGCGTTAATCCGATGTGTATACTGAGCCCACCACACCTATCGCCCCTAATCTAACGATTCATCGATATGTAGGCTGAGCCCACGGCAGTTTGTTCGTAGCGACTGAAATCGGCAGACCTCGCGCAAATATTATGTCGTCACAGCATCCGAACGTAATGTACGGGCAGCGCGGCCACATTTTGTTGGAGATTGACGGTTTCAAATACAAAAAACACCGACCTATGGCCACAGGAGAAATGAGATGGCGGTATGTTTTTTTCTGGTAAAGGCGTGTGTGTGTGGTTGTGACTGTGCACTGTACATTTATAATTATTTGTTCGTTATAGGTGTTGTAAAAACTCGTGCCCTGCCTCACTGAAAACAGTTGAACCTAACCACGTCGTAGCGGAGATAAATTTGATTCACAACCACGAGCCTTTATCAGAAAGAGATCGTCAGAGACAGGTGATGTTAGACAAAAATGCTCACTTTCCTCGCGGAAATGATATTTTTTACATCGTAGATTTAATTAATAGCTAAATGTCACAACAGGTGTTGAGTGGTGTAGCGAAACGAAAAGCTGAAGAGCAGATTTCTGAAAGACCAGCAAAATTATTGCGATCTCTACTGACTGAGCAAAACACCCAAACTTTACAAGTAGGTACCTGCTTTAGTTACAGAATAGGATTCCGAATAGTACCTACGAAATTCAAATAGTTAATTTAATTAATTTGTCTTCCCTCAGACCTCGGATTTGTCAAAAATAAAAAGGAATATGTACGATGCAAGGCGAAAATCCCTACCGACCCTACCAACATCCCGTGAGGAGGTGCAGGAAGCTATTCGATCATTGGATATAAAAACTATCAATGAGGAGGAGTTCGTGCTTGTGAACGATACAGACAATGAACTCGTGGTGTTCTCTTGTTTGACCAATTTGAAAGCTCTTGAAAATGCATCAGCGCTGTATTTAGACGGTACATTTCAGTTTTGCCCCAAGTTTTTTCTCCAACTGCTGACGATCCACGGTTACTTCAACGGTCATTACATACCGCTGGTATTTTGCTTGTTGAAAAATAAGGAGGGTGCCACGTATGAATTGTGTTTCAACGTACTTGTCGACATATGCAATGTACATTCATTGGTTTTGCTACCCCCTGTTGTTGTGACCGATTTAGAAGTAGCCTTACAAAATGCCTGTCGAGCTGCGTGGCCTCTGTGCAAGCTTTTTTCCTGCCGATTTCATTTGTGCCAAGCGTGGTGGCGAAAAATTCAAAACTTGGGATTGGCCGCAGATTACAAAGACAATAACGAAAATGGGAAGTGGCTGAAGACATTTTTTGGTTTACCTTTTTTGAAGCCAGATGACGTAGAAGCCTGTTTCCGTGAAATAGTTTCTCAACAGCCTCACAAAACTAAACCGTTAAATGGGTTTGCTGCTTATTTACGGACCAACTACATAACCAAACACGCCAAATTCCCCCCATCAATGTGGGCTCAAGCATCGTCAGAATTAAACCTTACTACCAACGCCTGTGAGTCATTCCATTCTCATTTTAATAAGCACTTTTCCACCCCGCACCCCAATATTTTCAGTTTTACGGAAGTTTTATTGGGTTTTCAAAAAGAAATTATAATTCAAATCAATACCTCCCACGCTACACCTTCCACCAAGAATTCGCACACACGTGCAAAGAAAGATTTTATTGAACGCCACCTCCAAAAATATTTATCTGGTCAGCTGTCTAGTATTGGCTTTGTTTCCCGGGTTAGCAGCCACTACAGTTCTACCGTACATTAGGTAAATGCTTTTTATGTGACTATATTTTATGTAAATGCTTTTTAGATAATTTTTCATGTGACTTATGCTGTGTTGACGACCACTTTTTTTTAATTGTGCAATATTTACGTTAGGTAGGTACCTATATCTTGACATACGTGTATGCTCCCTTTTTGACTGTTCATCACACGTTACAATATATTAATGAATACATAAAACTGTATACTCTCATTTGTTCCGAGGTTTGGGCTCAGTTTGCATTCGTCGGGGGTTGGGCTCAGTCTACATTTTGGTATGAACGTCGGATTAGGGAGCAGGAAGGCTTGGGCTCAGTCTACAACAGAGGGTGAGGATTTGGGCTCAGTCTACAATCGCCCTACCCAACGGGCTCCTTCCACCCACCCCATTTCCTTCTTCAGAAAAATCTTTTTAAACCAAGTTATGAATTTCGACAAATGTCACTTTCTCAACAAAATTTGTATGAATTAAATTCATAAGAAAGAAGAAATCTCGAGAGCATGGCAAAAAAAAAAAAGCTGCAAATATAGTAGGTAATTAATTTTGCGATTAAGGTTATTTTTGCAAAAATTAATTCCATGTCAAAAAGAAAATATTTTTGAAAAAAAAAAACTAAATAAAATTTATTTAATATAAAAATAAGACTACAAATTTTGTCTGTACATTGTTGGGACAGATGTGGGGTCTCAAAACGCTGCAAATTTTACACAAGGGTTTATTATTCTTGGAATAAAACACCTATGTTTTGGCGACAGAGGACGACGACTCCGATCCGCCTCAAAATTTGACATTATCCGTTTCTAGAGGTCTACATTCTAAATCCGATTTCAGGCTCCGTTTTCAGCCCGATCGCCCAAACCCGTGGGGCACTATGGGGCTACGGGAGGGTTTTTTGAAAGCTTTTGGCTATGGGATCGAGTTAGTTGCCGTTTTCGAAGTATTTTTGGACGTAGAATCCATTTTTGGGGGTCCCGGAACGATCCGATTTCACTATGGCGATCTATAGGACTTTCATGGGGCTAAAAATGGAATTTTTGAAGGATCCCAGGATGTTAAATATTTTTCGAGCAAAAAATAAAGAATTTTTGAAAGAAACTTTTTAAAATATAAACATCCATAAAACATTTTTTAAATTTTTTTCATTGACAGAATTAAATTTTTGCACAAGTAACGTATATCAAAGAATAATAATATCCTTGTGTAAAATTTGCAGCGTTTTTGATATTGGTTACTTGTGCAGAAATTTAATGAGCTCCTTTAATTATTTAAAAAAATGTTTTTCCTGCATAGGGCTTCAAAAAATAAGAAAACGAGTCCATATGCATATTGCAGAAAACCCGTTTCAATTATTTATGGGGCCTTAGGAAAAATATGATATTTGAATTCCGAAGTCTGGAGAGGGTACATGACGTGGGCTGCTTCGTCGTCTTTTGATTGGCCGGGAGATCCCTCTCTCTCTCATCTACGCAAGTCACCCAACTTTGCTACGCGAAAAGTCGACCCCAAAAATCGAAAATCTGGTTAATCATTGAAGAAGGTCATTCGAAAATTGAGCATCGAGGTTATTATCAAATAATGTTATTCAAAAATCGACCCGGGCCGAGTGTTTTTATTCCGATTCTGTTCAGATTTATTATTTAGCGCTCTGGCGGCTCAGTGCCCAACTACTCGACGCCCAGCCTGGCGAGGTGTGACGTCAAATATGCCCGGCGTTCATTTCAAAATCTCTAACATTTTGAAAACAGCTCAGCGCGTACCTATACGGATTTTCGAACTAAAAATTGGGGTTTATGGGTTTTAAAGGGTGCTGAATCCGAATATGTTGTAAGAAATGCTGAATTCTGACCTTTTCAAGAAGCCCATTCGGAATAATTCGGACCGAAGCGGAAATGATTTTAATCCCTTCTAATGGTCCTAAATGCACGGAATCTGAGTTTGCACCATCGCAGGTGGTGAGCTAAACTTTTGACAGCCGAAAAACGCGAAATTTGTGCACTTTTTTCAGTTTTTCGCCTCTAACTCGGAAACCATCCATCCTACAGAAAAAGTTATACGTAACAAAATGGAAGAGCATTAAATTCGCTATTCAAAACACTACATAGTCATCAAAATCCCCCCGGGCCCGAAGCCCATTCTGCCAATGGAAAAAATTTTGAAATTTTTTTTTTTTGATTTTTTTCTTCAAAAATTCTTTATTTTTTACTTGAAATATATTTAACCTCCTGGGATCCTTCAAAAATCCCATTTTTAGTCCCATGAAAGCCCTATAAATCGCCATAGTGAACGCCAGGGTGCAACGACCGCCCCACCAGAGGAACGAGCGGCCCGCCAGGGCGGAACGACGGGGGTTGGCAGGCGTAGCCAGTAGTGATTGCGCTACAGCCACTAGCACTCCAAGCGAGAATTCAAACTCTTTTGAGATCCTCCCTTTCTCATTTCACTCAAAGCTGTTCACTTTTTTACAACCCTTCCAACCAGCAGGACCGTACAGATAATCCTACAACCACACAAGTGGATGACCACCGACCTCAAAAGACGTCCCATCAAGAGCTCGTCCTGGACCCGAGCAATCAATTATTCTTTGGGCCCCACGGAAGGATGATAGCCATCTGAATAGGCGTCTCGGATGATTTTTATTGTCCCGGCGGGGCCGTAGGTGTCTCAACCTTGATGCATGGACACTAATGGAACCGGTCGGAGTGGCATTCAACAAGACGTTCTTCTCAGCTTCGTTTTCCCACCCCCCCTCCCCTCCTTCTCGAGAAAACGCCCAAGAACATTAAAAAGACGGCGTTGAAAATTTACGGTTGCTCCCAACGACTTATTACCCCGAAACTTACACGATCCATTAAACTGCCGCATATAAATCTACTGGGAAATTAAGGACCCCCTTTAGAGTAAGAAACTTGATCAAAAGACATAAAATTGGGACTCTGCGGGATAATTTTATTCATTAGAATTTAAACCATCTCTAAAAACTTGGTGTCTTCAACGTCAATGTTTAATTTCAAACTTTACACAAAGTCCGCCTTCGGTAAAACTTTTTCTTCTTCTTTTTTTTACGAACTATCGCAATTAGAGAGCTAATTGGGGGAAAACCGTGTCGTTTCAAACCGCACTCAAACAAACTGCTGTCGGCCAACATTTGAGGGTGGTCTCAGGAAATGTCTTAATTGGCCCCCCTCGGGCGAAACGTGCGCTAAAGTTGACGAGAAAAAGTTTTGGTCGTGAAATCGTGGTAAGCTTTGAAATTGGCGACACGAGTTGAAATTGATTCGATATGGTTGATTTCGTGAATAACGACGTCAATTCCTCATGTGGTGAACTCACTTGTACTGGTAATCCGGTCTTCACTCTCTCCAAGCTCACCTGAAACATAATAATTGCAAGTTCAGAAAAGGTAACTTATGGCAAGAAAGTAGGTACTGACATAATGCTGCAAATTTTACACTAGGGTTTATTATTCTCGGATATAGGTTACTTGTGCAGAAATTTAATTCTGTGTCAATAATTAACATTTTTGAAAAAAATTTTAATATTATTATTCTATTTTTTCATTTTTTGTTTTTCTTGAAAAATATTTGACCTCCTGGGATCCTTCAAAACTCCCATTTGTAGCCCCATGAAAACCCTATAGATCGCAAAATCGGATCGTTCCGGGACCCCCCAAAAATGGATTCTACGTCCAAAAATACTTCGAAAACGACACCTAACTCGATCCCATAGCTAAAAGACCTTTTTAAACCCTCCGTAGCCCCATTTTAGCCCCATAGCGCCCCACGGGTTTGTGCGATCGGGCTGAAAACCTTGCGGGCACAACTAGATGGTAAACCGAGTATTTTGTCAAAATTTCAGATTAAAAAAAAAAAAAAAATTCCTACTGCCCAAACGGCTTGGACGGCGCACAGTGGGGCCGATAGCCCCAAAAGGTGGCGGAATCCTCAAACATTAAAATGCCTCTGATTGACTAGTTTTTTCTGGATATGTTAGCTAACATGTTTTTGCACATTGGACCATCATTGTTTTGACGGTTTGAGCCGTGTGCAGGAATGGAGAGGGGAGGCAAGTCAGCTCTTCGCGTGTTTCTTGCCAGAGTCGACGCGATAATGTTAGTGTAGTTTATTCGTTCTGTCGAGCTCTATTCAATATTTGAGACGTAAATCATGACTGAACGTGCATCAGGTAAGTGATACGAGTACGAGAAAAATAGGGCGATCATCACTTGGGCCCCGATTCCTCATTAGTCGATAGTGCGAAGTAGTTTCTCGAGCAAGGGGGCGTAGGTACAAGAGGGGAGCCGTGTTTACTCTTATGGGCCCCACCTCAACCCCTTCTACTCTTAAGGGGTTAACTTCGGGATAATACTCCTTTGCGCCCACGGCTCAATCTGGTTATAGTCCAGTAAAATAAGGCCGAAAATGGGAAAGAAAACGGATAAATTCGGACCGAAGCGGAAACGGTTTTAATTCCTTCTAATGGTCCTAAATACACGGAATCTGAGTTTGAACCATCGCAGGTGATGAGCTTAACTTTTGGCAGCCGAAAAACCGCGAAATGTTTGCAGTTTTTTCAGTTTTTCGCCTCTAACTCGGAAACTATCCGTCCTACAGAAAACGTTATACGGTACAAAATGAAAGAGCATTAAATTCGCTATTCAAAACACTACATAATCATCAAAATCGGTTCAGCGGTTTAGCCACAATCGTTCGTCAAAGATAGGCTATTTTTACCAACTTTCGTCAAAACCACATGTTGGTCACAGTAAGACCGCTGTAACTTCTAAACAACAATGATTAGGCAGTGTTTTGAATAGCGAATTTAATGCTTCATTTTGTAACGTATAATTTTTTCTGTAGGACGGATAGTTTCCGAGTTAGAGGCGAAAAACTGAAAAACGTTTTCGGCTGCCAAAAGTAAGCTCACCACCTGCGATGGTGCAAACTCAGATTCCATGTCCTTCGGTCCGAATTATTCCGTTTACTTTTCCTTATTTTACTGGACTATTAGTTGTTCATCAGTTGTTGACAGTGCAAGAGAGCGATGTCCGCTAACTTCTTCTTACCCCTTTACCTGGGGGCGCAAAAGAGTAGTTCTTAAAAGCAGGCGAGGGGCGCAAAAGAGTAGGTCTTGAAAGCAGGCGAGGGGCGCAAAAGACTACTTTCACTGATCTATCCAGCTCATTATCGCCACTGCCACTAAGAAGAATTAGGGCGCAAGTGATTACTGCCCGAAAAATATTAAATATCGATATTTGCCTATGCCCACCTCCCCAGCCTTAAATGCAGGAAAAAAGGGGGTAAACTGCTATACCTAACTTTGGGAAAAGAGTAGCAAATAGTACATGGAGCCACGTGGACCCCCAACGAGCCACATTGCCATGTATTCAGAGGGCCTTCTAGAGTAGTTACCAAAAATAAAATCGTGCATCTAAGTGCTTTTTGATTTAATACCAATTTTTTTGTACTTTATTACTCAGTAATTTAATTAAAAAACGATGCATTCCATGACCTTCAGGGAATTTTCTTCACGCAAAATATTTCGAGTCAAGACCAATGAAGATATTTTAAACCACTTATTGATCTCCTCCACTTATATCGTCGATGAGACAGATAATGAAGAAAAATTCCAGGAATTTGGAGTCCGAAGTTATTTCGCTCTTGGCAGCACCAATTCCTGAACTGAGTAGGTACTCGTATGACAGATACAGAAGCAGTAGCAACATCTGATTCTGGCACCTCCTCTTTGAAGTTTCAATGCTCAGAATCAGAAGAGCTTGAAGAGGTGCCAGATCAGATGATTCTGTCGGAGGAAATTAATAAGTGGTTTAAAATATGCGTGGCTTATTGTTTTCAGTCACTATAAGTACAGTTCGCAGACGGAAAGAATTCAGTCGGAGAAAGGACGACTAGCCGAAAAAAGTTGGCTCATACCATTAGAGGGAAGGGGGAGGGCCAACACCGGACCTGTCTTAATCCATCGGAACCGTAAATTTGTGGAAAGAATAGTAGACTAGCTTAAAAGGTACCCTAGGTAGGCTGGCCAGAAAATTATTCGACTGCATTCTTTCCGCCTGCGAACTGTAAGTAATTCAGTTCAGAAGTAATTTTCCAGTTTCTTTAGTTATTTAGTAGGAAAGTCGGAAAATGATTCTTGATTTTTTCTCCCAATATTTTGGTACCCTTTTTGATTTTTTTTTCTTTCCTAGTAAAATTTGCCTTTCTTTAAAGTTGTTAAAACATGTATCTAGTTTCCTATACATTGATAAAATTATATTTTTTGAAAAAGGAAAATATGCATATTTTGTTTTTAATTAAAATATGAATTCATGTTTTTGAGGTGTTTTGCATTAAAAAAAAAAAAAAAAAATCGCTACTGATAAGGCTTTTTTGACTGACATATCGATTAAAACTACTAATCTACCTACATTGTTTTTATGTCGAGAGACAATTTTAAACCATCCAAGTCACGGGAAATAGTTTCCGCCACCTTTTGAGGCCATTGGCCCCACTGTGCGGCGGACGGACCGTTTTGGAATGTAGACCTCTTGAAACGGATAATGTCAAATCTTGAGGTCGATCCGAGTCGTCGACCTCCGTCGCGATGACATAGGTGTATTATTCCAAGAATAATAAACCAAAATTAGTGGAAAACATTTAATTCCAAAACGTTGTGGGCGAACAATGCATTTTTTAATCATCAAACAGAATTCTTGATGGTGAATTGAAAGAAGAAGAAAGATAGAAAAAAGATCTACTTCCCCCCCCCCCCCCCATTTTGCAAGGTAAGATTTTTTATTTGACCGGACAAGTGGGGCGCATGCTAATACAGAATCGTGACTCTGGAGCGCACAATAGAGCACCGAATTGAAATAGTACATAGTTGTAAAAAAAACTCTTCCCAATAACTAACTCAACTGGCACGATATTCTAACTTGACTGATGGGGGAGACGAGCAGCTGGCTGTGGGTCAATATCTTGCCGGAAGGGACGCTAAACGCTTCTCAGACAAACTTCCAGTTCGTGTTCAAGCTACCCGACCTCACCCCCTCACAAAGTTCGCCGTCAGTGGACAGGCTGAGCAATCTGCTGGTGAATTTGAGGAAGTAACCGCGAATAAGGCTGTTGAGGAATTCATAAGAAATCGCACGAGGGAAGAAAAGTTATTCCATAAAGGGGCTCAGGGAAGCGTTGTGTGGAGGGCGAGGTTGATGACTTTTATTAATAATTCCGCACCGGTGGAGCCGAGTAGGAACAACCCTTTGCGGTCAAGTAGGGGTGAATCCGACGCCTTTTTTCCCCCCCAGAATGTGTAGCGGAATACGGTGGATGAATTGAGGGACAGGAACTTGTAGAGACTTTTTTTTCCCCCATCTTCGACCGGCCCCCCGATCGCCCGACCTGCCTATCCGCCCCTGCCGTAGGTACATTGAAATGTTGAAGACTCGTCCTGTTTGCTAGATGTTTCATCCAGTGAACAACAACGTCGAATCCTAAGTCGGTTTTAAAACAACATAGAAAATCATTGAATACTCGTGCTTAGTGGTGAAGAGGTAACAGCTTACCAATCCAAATTTAAGCTGATCGTAAGCTGTTACCTGTTACCTATAGGTGGGAAACGGAGAGCTAATTTTGAAGGAGTTCTTTCATTTAGGTAATTCCAATTTGGTAGTTTTCAGCATTGAACAACATTGTTAATTATGTTAATAACGGATGCTCAACATCCATAGAATTTAACTTTAAGTTTATTATTCTTTGGAATGATCGCCTGTGTATTCGGGACAGAATTTCTTGTTTTGCCACGTGTGGACCTGCCGTCCCCTCCGAAATGTCTCAAAAACTAAAATTTTCACAAAGCAAGGTTTTCAGTCCGCTTTAACCCATTGGGGCTCAAAAGGGGCTACGGAAGAAGTTTTTGAAGGGTTTCGGCTCTCGTGTCGAGTTAAGTGTCATCTTCGAAGTATTTTTGGACATAGAAACGACTTTTGGGTGTTCCAGAACTATTCAATTTCACCTTCGGGATCTTTGGTGCTTTCATGGAGCTACAAATGGACCTTTGATGGATGTCAGGATGGGTCGTTTTTCGAATAATGTTTTTCCCATTTGTGGGGTCTAACATCTATCCAAACATTGTACATGAACACAGGTTTTTTTAATGTTTCATTTAATTTTCAATTTAAAAAAATTATTGACATGGAATTAATTTTTGCACAGAATATGCCAAAGAATAATGAACCGTTGTGCGAAATTTGGTGTTTATTTAATAAGGGCTGATTATTATAATCGCGAGCAATACCACGTAATTGACAATATCAAACAACAACCACCTAATTAGAGAATTTTCGTGAATTCTCCAAGTATCCACAAGTCATATTAGAACTAAGTTTCTGAGACCCTATAAAGCGGTAACAATACGAGAAAAGTTAGAACATTTTCTTACATTCAAAATAAAACAGTTTTTTTGTCTATCGTGTAAAGATGCGAAAAGTCAAATACGTGGTGTTACAACTTGAGTGACGATATATACCTACAAATACCCACCTCATAAATGACATTGATTTTTACGAGAGGTATTCGGGTATCGACCCAAACATTTTTAGGATTTTGTCAATAAAAAAAATCATTGAAAAAATATGTCTGGACTCTGTATACAGGAAACCTTTCTTTTGACAGGAAAAGTATCGTTACAACCTTAGACAAGTGTCTCCTCCCTCAAAACCAGTTGCTGCTCCTCCAAACAAGTGTCTGCGCCCTCAAAACCTGTTTCTGCTCCCCCAACAAGTGTCTACTCGCTCGAAACCTGTTCCTACCCCCTCAGTCAAGTGTCTGCTCACTCAAAAACTGTTACTCCCCCTCCACACAAAGATATAATATATCTGATATTATCTCTTCCCTCAAAGCCAGTTGCTGCTCCTCCAAACAAGTGTCTGCGCCCTCAAACCCGGGTTATGCTCCACCCAAACAGGTGTCTCCTTTTACAACACCGGTTTCTGCTCCCTCAAACAAGTGTATCCTCCCTCAAAACCTGTTTCTGCTCCCCCAACAAGTGTCTACTCGCTCGAAACCTGTTCCTACTCCCTCAGTCAAGTGTCTGCTCACTCAAAAACTGTTCCTCCCCCTCCCCTCCCCCTCCACACACATAATATATATTATATATATCTTCCCTAAAAGCCTGTTTCTGCTCCCTCAAACAAGTGTCTCCTCCTTCAAAACCTGTTTCTGCTCCCTTTAACAAGTGTTTTCTCCCTTAGAACTGGTTCGTGTTCTCCCAAAGAAGCGTCTCCGCCCTCAAAACCGGTTTCTGCTCCCTCAAACAAATGTCTCCTCCCTCAAAACCAGTTTCTGGTCCCCCAAAATAGAGTGTCTACTCACTCAAAACTGGTGTCTGCTCTTCCAAACAAGCGTCTACTCACTCAAAACCGGTTTATAAACCCCCCAAACAAGCGTCTACTCCCTCAATTCTGGAGTTTTTAAATGTTCCTTTTTTTTTCCTCCAAACAGTAGGGGAAGTCACTTGTCACTTACAGCCTTGTCAATCTAATCCACACGGCTTGTCCATCTGCCCGACGTCGATGCCACATGGAGGTGTATTTTCTGGACGGGAGGGCACAGGCGGTATTGAGGGGTCGGGCCGCATCCGCCTTATGAATGATTCACCCCCATCGTCCAGGGGGTGGTCAGATCACGGGGGTGGAGAGCGAAAAAACATCATTAATTCACGACCTACTTCGATCAAGTTGGTCTTCCCTGCCAGCATATCGTTGACAGCTGCTTTTGTAGACGTAGTGAATATTATTCAACACGACGGAAGACTCGGGGCGTTGTTTACAGTATGAAACGTTTGATATTCACATAATAAACAACATTGTTTCTAGACAGTGACGATCAAAACGTTTCACACAAGGCGAATGAAGGTAGGAGCGTACAAGGCGGAATGTGATTGAATCCGAGGAATAGGAAGAGCACTAAGGTCTCGTTCAACTTTCTTTGGCTCAAAATTCTTTGGACAGGAGTCATCGCAACGGACCTACCTAATATTCATTTTAATGCATTAACCGGCACCTCCACGTCCATCCCGGGCGCACCAGAATGGAGTGGCTAACGCCGGTGTGGGCAGGGGGCCCCGCTGTACCTACTCGCTCTAGGGAAGTGCTGAAGACCGAGGAAGAAGATTGAAGAAACATAAGTGCACTCCCCCTAGAGGAAGAAAGCGAGTGGAAGGTACGAGAAAGGTTGTAATGGGCCAGAAATGACCTTAGACACAACCTAATAAGCTCGGTACATAGTCCTGTCATTAGGTAGTTTGGAACGGGAAAAATACCTGAAGCATTTTTCTCGACGGATCTGTACGTTTTTGGGGGTGCTGAATCCGAAAATTTGGTTATGTACTAGATTCGAATATGGCTTCACCATGAAAATGGCGAAAAACCATAAAATGTCGGTCCTTTTTTTGGTTTTTTTGCCATTAACTCGGAAACCATGCTTTCTAGCGACATGACTACTCCATACGAAATTAAAGCTGATGAAATGTCCTAAAACATGAGACCAAAAACGCCTCGCTAGCTTTCTCCGTTTCGCCGCTACAGCGTGCTGAAGTTTGACCATTTTTTCTAACTATGCCAAAATCTTCGTATTCTAGACTTCCGAAGCCTATTAAACACCACAATCGGTCCCCCGAACCCCACATAAGGTACCCTGACACCGTATGACAATTTCACTAGTCACATGTTTTTTTTTTTACCAAATAGCTGCTAATTAACAGCCGTAAAGAAACGTCCAATCTGACACCGCGCGGAGAGCGGAAGCACGTTTTTCAGAACGTTTTCGGTTGTAGCTCAGAAACTATTGGTCCGATTCCAAATTTATTTTTTTCTCGTGAAAGCTGATTAAATTCCCCGTCGCAGCTATTCCATGTGAAATTTTGATTTGAGCTTTGATAAGGGAGGGAAAGAAGAAATTTTCCTAAAAAACATGGTCGTAGATGGTCAAATTTCTTGTTTCCACAATTTCCGAAGAATACTAACGGCACTTTTGTTGTTTCAATAGACATGCAATGTGCCGTTACTTATATAAAATTTAATCAGCTTTGTGATTATAAAAAGAAAAGTAAGATCGGACAAACCGTTCCCGAGTTATAGGCAGAAATGTGCAAATAATCATGTTTCATTCACAATGTGCCACTTTTT
Source organism: Pilophorus perplexus (assembly GCA_955831195.1). Lineage (NCBI taxonomy): Eukaryota > Metazoa > Arthropoda > Insecta > Hemiptera > Miridae > Pilophorus > Pilophorus perplexus. The sequence continues at coordinate 48,896,510 of OY037009.1, forward strand.
TGCCGTGCCCGCCCCTCCCTTATCAAAGCTCAAATCGAAATTTGATGACTGATAGCTACGATACGAAGATTATGGCTTAGTTAGAAAAAATGGTCAAACTTCAGCACGCTCTAGCGGCCAAACGGAGAAAGCTAGCGAGGCGTTTTTGGTCTCATTGTTTAGGAAATTTCATCAGCTTTAATTTCGTATAGAGTAGTCATGTCGCTAGAAAGCATGGCTTCCGATTCAATGGCAAAAAACCAAAAAAAAGGACCGAAATTTTATGGTTTTTCACCATTTTCATGGTGAAGTCATATCCGAATGTAGTAGGTAACCAAATTTTCGGATTCAGCACCCCCAAAAACGTACAGATCCGTCGAGAAAAATTCTTCAAGTATTTTTTCTCAGATTCACTACTTTTGGACACCTAATGACTGGACTAACAGCAGGACGGACATTTTGATTTTGTAATCTACGTGTCTTCAAACGTAAAATGTCAAATTTTGAAGACGATCAGAATTTTCGACCTCTGTCGCGATTACAGAGATTTTTCCAAGAATAACAAACCAAAAGATGAAAATGGAGTTGAATCAAAATATCCGACTGAAGGCCCTCGTAGCGAATTGTGTTTGTGGTGCTGCAGATGTGTTCCGGTAGTGGAAAAGGTGTAGCGTGAACAGGGCCAGAACACAGTGCCACTCCGGAGGCTGGAACGCGAAACATCCATCAGTCCAGAGGGTTGCTCTCCCTTCCCATTGTTTTCTCGCGCACCTTCGGGATCAATCAATTTGTCTTTGGAAAAGCCCGAGGCCCATTAGGAGGGGCCTGACAACGAGACTGCGGCCGCCGGCGTTTCATTGAAAACCGCAACGCCCCCGACACTCCCTCTTCGGACCTATTAACCCATTAATATCCTCCCCGGGCCAGAAACAGAGGCAGAGAGAGGACGGCAGGTCCCGAAGTTTAATGGATTTCCCAGGTCAACAGCCCACCGTCATCATTCTCCATTTTCGGCTGAAGACAAGTCAATCTGAGGCGGCATCAACGTCATCAACGTGGCAGACGAACGAGTTCTCTGACGAAATTTTTTACAAAAATATAAAAAAGTTGGAAAGTTACTGGTTAAAAGTTGCAATTGAAACCCCTAATACGAAAATTAAAAAAAAAAAAAATTAAAAAAAAAAAAAAAAAGGATAAATCTTCAAGTAAGTAGGATAAATATAAAAAGATAGACCTATCTTAGGATCTCTCACCACATCCCCCTAACCGGGTTAAGGTCCCGCGAAAATGGGCGTCCCAACGAGTTTTAAATTAATGACGGCCGACTAATGACGACTTGACGTACGCCAAGATCTATCGACAATAGCAAATTAATTGCAAAATCACGATTAACCCAGCTGCACATTTTATGCACAAAGTTTCCACGATCTTCAACGAGATTCGAACCCGAGGCCACATGCAGCAGTGACTAGCGCCCAGAACCACTCAGCTAATCCGGCCGCCCAGCGTGAGACCAGGGAGGGAAAAACGTTTTGAAATACTTGGAAAACGACACCTAACTCGATCCCATAGCCAAAAGCCATTAAAAACCCGGCTATTTGGCTATGTGGTCGAGTTAGGTGTCGTTTTCGAAGTATTTTTGCACGTAGAATCCATTTTTGGGGGTCCCGGAACGATCCAATTTTGCTTTTGCGATCCATAGGGCTTTCATGGGGCTAAAAATGGGATTTTTGAAGGATCCCAGGAGGTCAAATATTTTTCAAGTAAAAAACAAAAAAATTTTGAAAAAAATAAAAATTCAAAAATTTTATTTTTCTAAACTTTTTTATTGGCACAGAATTAAATTCCTGCACAAGTCAAAGATTAATAAACTCTCGTGTAAAATTTGCAGCGTTTTTGTTTTTAAACAAACTCCTTAAAAGGAGTTAGGCAAAAAAATTACATTTTCCCGAAAAAACGGCAGAATATGGCATTTTATCAAAAGATCCGTAGATTGTGGCCGTTTTGTAAGGCGCCATGGCAATATGGCATTTTCCAGTCATAGGAATGTCCTGCAAGACAGGAGCTTTGGAAGGAGTGATTTTCACACATCGATGCACAAAGAAACCCCACAGATGATTCTATAGGTTTTTGAATTGTGTCTTGCAGTTTTTAACATCTTTATTAAATTTGAAAATTCAAATTTCAAATTTACATTTAAAATCAATTTTTTAATTTTGCAATATTTTGGCCTCTACTTTTTTTGGGGGGTCTTCACCTTTTAAAAATATTTATAAATAATGAACAAATTAGAGACAAGTTACTCAAAGCAAACGTTATGACGCCATCACCTGCCAGATCCATCCGACTACACTGTGGGGATCTGTTGGGCTTCAAATGGGGCTTTTGACGGACATTGGCCAGAAGATCCTCAGCCTGAATTCCAGCCCTAAATAATCGTTGCCGGGAGGTCCCGATTTCGTAAAAACAAAAAAACCGTAAATCTTACACGGGGAATTTAGCTGGGAGCGACATCATCAGAAGGAGCTTCGGGGGAAGAAGCCATCACTAATTAATTACCCGGAGGAGATAATAGGGCGTTTAGTTTCCCCGAGAAGGGCGTTCCGAGACGTCTACGGGTAGCAAAAAGGATGTTTCTTCGTCCTCCGAGCCAAAAACGATAAATCGGCGGTCCCGGGGAGAAGTCGTCCTAACGAATAAGTACAAAAGGGCAGACGGGAATGAAATATGCGTTTTCTAGGGCGCTCTACAAACAATCCGAGGACATTAATACCAAAGGGGCGATGACAGGTTATATTTATAAGTTTTTCTGGCGACTCACTCAAACGGTCCTGGCGCTTTGAGTTTGTTTATTCGGGAAGCCGAACGGCTTGGGGGCCCCTTTGAGATGACAGGAAAAATGTCCTCTTTCGTGTCCATTTGTGTTCGAAAAGAGGAAATTTATTACGAGGAAGAACTGGATTTGAAGGCGTCAAAATGTTTACTCGGTAGGATTCTCATAGTTGATCATTTCATTTTCCGCGGGATGGTCAGCGGACCCAAAAACATAAAATTGATATTAAAATGTGGATATTGGAAAATGACCCGCACTATTCGCCATATTCAATCGAGACACAATTTGACGATATTCACAAGCAAATCCAACCCAGAGTCCTTAGTGCATTCATAATAGAGGAGAAGGTGGGAATATGGACCCCTCACATAATATGGAGGGGGTGAGAGTGGAGAAGCGGCTTGACCGCATCTTAGGAGGGGGGAGCGAAGGGGGCAAGCGGGGACGCTCAGTTTTCCATCAACAAGATTTTTTTCCTGCTCCATCAAATATAGAACGAGGTGATTAAAACTTTCGTTTTTGCTAATTTAAACTTCAATTCGAGCAAATATCGATGCCCCCCCCCCCCCTTCATGAGCATGTTTCAGGCTGTGATAATCCGTTTTTTGTAGCCTGAATATCGTTTACCTGCAGGTTAAAAAAACACAGTTTTTGAGAAGGTCGTTTTTGATAATATGGCTCCTTTGATGATTATAATATGGACCCCGCAATGCTTACTGTGACGCCATGTTTTTTTCCTGCTGAGGAGAAGGTGGTATAATATACCATATTATGGAACCCCTGTTCGTTTTTGGTTTATTATTCTTGGAATAATACACCTATGTTTTCGCGACGGCCCGATCGGCCTCAAAATTTGACATTATCCGTTTCAAGTGGTCTAGATTCCAAAACCGAAATGTCCGTCCGCCGTCCAGGCCGTTTTGGGCAGTAGGAATTTTTTTTAAAATCTGAAATTTTGACAAAATACCCGGTTTACCATCTAGTTGTGCCCGCAAGGTTTTTCAGCCCGATCGCCCAAACCCGTGGGGCGCTCTGGGGCTATAATGGGGCTACGGGAGGGGTTTTTGAAGGCTTTCGGCTATGGGATCGAGTCAGGTGTCGTTTTCGAAGTATTTTTGGACGTAGAATCCATTTTTGGGGTCCCGCAGCGATCCGATTTCACTTTTGCGATCTATAGGGCTTTCATGGGGCTACAATTGGGATTTTTGAAAGATCCCAGGAGGTCAAATATTTTTCAAGTAAAAAACAAAACAAAATTTGAAAAAAAAAAAAAAATTTTGAAAAAACAAAATCAAAATCTTTTTTGAAAAAAAAAATTAAAAAACTTTTTTTTAATTTTTTTCATTAACACAGAACTAAATTTCTCACAAGTAACCTATATCAAAGAATAATAAACCCTTGTGTAAAATTTGCAGCGTTTTTGTTATGAAAAATCAAATTTCCAACTAAGGGCTCAACTGTTTATGGCAGACGGCCATCATTGTTATGATAAACTCGATTCTCCTACGATATTTGGCCATAATTCCACTTTCTTTACTCAAAATACCTTGGGGTCCATATTACCTACAATCTTTGCGAAGACACAATTTTGTCATTTCTTGGAAAAACAATTTATGACACCTAAATTCGATCTAAATGTTTTCCAACTTTGATGTCACTTTACGGTGAGCAATGAAGCCGTCTGCCATAAACAGTTGAGCCCTTGGTTGGAATTTTGATTTTTCATAACAACAAAATGAATAGGGGGGTCCATATTCCCACCTTCTCCTCTATTCTATTAAGTAGTTATCTACGTATTGATTAAAAAAAAAAAAATCTAAAAAAATACAAAATGTGTATTTTTTAAATTATTTAGATTAATATAATTATTTTTTATATGGATACATGCCCCTTTGGACGAACCCATTAAATGGGTACGTCCAAAGGGGCAACACGTTGGACATTTGGCAAGTTTCGAACGGGCAAATCTGATTCAGCTGCCCGTCAAAGTCAGGTTGCGTGCGGCAGGGTCGTCAGTCAGACGTGAGTACGAATATGGTTTTGGGGCGGAAGGTGCGTGCGTTGTACGGACATTGATCGTGGCCTACATACTGTTATTAGTCATTTTCCAGCCATATTGCCTGTGAAATCTAGGAAATAGGTCACTAAAAACCTACTCATGAGTGCACTTAAAATTCGAGGAGGAGTCAATTTTCGTAACGGATGTATAAGTTACTATTACAGAATTTAGGTGCGATAAAAATGTCTAACTGAACGAGTACAAAATTTTGATCACTGAAATTCACCTTATATAGGTACAAAAAAATGACCTTTTCTAGAAATTTTGGGGGTTTAGTTTAAGCCAGATAGTTTAACATTAATTGCGGAAAAAATTAGGGATAAAATAACATTTGATATATTGCTAAATTTATATATTAATATATATATTTTATCGACAACATTCAACGAAAAATCTGATTTCCCAACATTCTCCTCGGACTGAAATGCGGACCCTTCAATTATTATTCAGCGTGTGTTATAGGTAATGCAAAAGAAAAGCTCCCAATTCCAAACTGTTATCATTCCGTTGTAGACAGCTATGGAGAGGGAAATGTTGAAACTTAACCTTTATACAATATTTTCATTAACCCTCTGGAGGTACGGTGCGGGTCGGATCCGACCCAAGCGCCCTTCTTGCAGTTACTCCTCCCCCCCACCATTTTGTAGGGGCCCCTACTGGTCAGTAACCCTACTAGTCAGTCCCGCGGAACCTGCTGATGCAGCCCCCAGCTACTTGGTGATTGATCAGCTAGTTCCTAACCTAGTTTTTCTGTGAGCTCTCTGGTTTTGGGTCGCATCCGACCCGACCGTACCAATGATGCTACAGATTTTACTATAGATATATTTCAATTATTTTGCTGTTCTGACCCAAAAATGCCTCTGACACCGTTATTCAGTAAACCGGAGGATGTATTTGCATTACTCCGTCAACAGGCCGACTCCGACGATGACGAGGAGGGGGGGGGGACTACTGTTGAAGAAAAAGGTTCCGAATCGGAGGACGAAATTCTTGAAGGTGGTGATTTTGACTGTGATGAGGTGGCTGAAAATTCTGGTAAAGAAGAGCAAATTAGTGATGATGAAGGAACGGAAGATGATATCAAGTTCGAGTAGGGGAAGGGCGATGAAACAATAGGTATGGGCTGATAGGCCATTGCACTCGAAGTTTTCGAGAACTCCTTCTTCGAATGTGATTACACATTTGCCTAGACCTAAAGGGAATGCTCGAGGAATTACGAACGAAGAACAATTATTTTCGCTCTTCATAAATCAAAAAATACTTGAAACAAATCGTCCATCATAGCAACGCTGATAGAGCGCTCTCGGCTGAACTATGCTTACCCTTCTTGTTCATTCTGGTACCTAATTTGTTCACAAATTATTGTTCTGGGTGGTGAAATGTATTACCAAATTGACTGCTTTAGTTAATAAACGTCGATATTCATTTTTAATGCTTGTAGTGCAATTATTTTGTCCAAAAACCCCCATTGGGTCGGATCCGACCCGACTGTACCTTGTATGTCACCGCGCTCCACCGTACCGCCAGAGGGTTAAATGAATACAATTTTTTGTATTAATCCGGGAATAATGCACCTTTGTAATCGCGAAGGAGGTCGACAGTTCTGATCGGTAGGTGGCTCAAATATGGCCTACCCTAAGTTTGATGAAGTTTACAACAACCGATTCGCTTCAAATTTGGCCACAGAACCTGACATTTATCTACTTTTACATTTTAAGTAGTACTTTTTAAGAGTAAAAAAGAAGAAAAAGGGAGAGCAAGTTTTCCCAGCAAATTTTTTGGATTTTCCAAACACTAATCGCTAGGCCATACTAAGACCATGGGCCCAAAATATGGCCTACGCAGTCTAAATTTGTTTGGTCTAAGAAAGATTAAATTTTGACTCATTTCAATGTTGAAAAAGTTTACTGGAAAATTACAAAGGAAGTATATTTAATTTTTTTGTTTTTTACAAAAATGTTTGTCCTGCTGGGATCCTTCAAAAATCTCATTTGTAGCCGCATGATTTGTATGCAGCATACCGTGCATCATGAAGTTTGAAAATTCTCGTTGTGTAAAATTAATTCTGCGCAGGAACCGCACAAGTAACGCGTTCATTACGAATTCGAAAGATATCCATCGAAGGGGATGACTGATGTTGGTAAACGGGAAGATCAATCAGGCCGCGTCGAGGGGATTCCTCCACCCCGAGCACTTGTCTTGATAAAACGGAGCATCACCGGGCAAAGAGCTCTCTATATGCACAAGGGGGTTTCCCTAGCCAGAAACCTCCCCCTAACAAATCGTTTGGTTTTATCTTTGGAATATCTTCGTAAAAAAAAAAAAAAAAACGGCCAAGTCTGCCGGGGATGATAAAACGTATCTGAGCGGCGGACGCATCTCTCGGATTAGGTCGGGAAGGGAGAAGTCCTCAATCTTCTTCGGGGGGTGGTTTTTTGACTTTTCGGGGGTGAAAATTGGCTGTTTCCCAGAAGCACGCGAGATAAAGCCGTTGATTGCGTGGGCTTTTTGGCTTCAACAAAACACGGAATGGATTACATGAGAAGGTACTGATGTATTGATCCGGGGCGGGTAATTATTTCCGGGATCAAGCTCACAATCAGCGTTATCGGATGGTTGAACCCACGCCAAAGTCGAGAATTGTTAATTTGAGAAATTCCACGGATTTTTTTTTTTTTTTTTTTTTTTTTTGAGCGAATCTGATGAGTGTCGGTTTGGTGCGCTCGAATGGCTCTGAAATTGTTTAACACGAATTCCTTCGTTAGTTAATGACGGAAAAACATTGTAAGTTGACGTTACATTAGTTGCAAACTGAACCAGGGGCGGATAGTGGGCGACGCCAAGCTGGACAAAAAAAAAGTATCCCACCTAAAAATATAATATATTATATTTTATAATATAATATATATATAAAATATTATGAGCCTATATGAAACCGAAAAGGAAAAGCCAGACTGAGAAGAAGTAAATATGCTTTGCTCAACATGGGATGGACAGCTAGTGTAATAATAGGCCCGGGAACCGACCGTCGACTAATACTTTTTTCTGATAGAACTTCATAATTTGAAGGCATAGCAGTGAGTTTTGGGCTCCTACGGTGTAATACAAATTTCCAGGGCACTGTCGAAAATTTCAACTTCGAATCTGGAGGGAAAAGTGGCGCTACTCTCTCATTGGCTGCTACACGGCTGCCATTTCCGCCGTCACCTCCGGCAGATTCCCTTCGTTCCCTTCTTACGCTAGCGCACTCTGGCAGATTAGTAAAAGTGCCACCGCGGGAAAATTCAAAACGCCAAATGTTCACTAGTGATTTCCTCAGCTCAGACACCTAATTTCTCAGTGCTAACTGTACTGAGTACCTTGTTCATTACTAGTTCAACTATGTTTGGCCGAATTTTCCCATTTCCCTGACCTAGTTTCTTGGCCCATTGCGTACCTAATTTGTGTCAACAAGGTTTTAAAATAGTACAACTTCAGTTTTCAGTAATCAGTTTCAATTTCAGCTTTAAAATAATTAATTTTCAGCAATTAGGAATGGAAATGCACCCGAATTTCGGGTTATATCATCCTTTACTATGTTGTTAGAAGTCAAAAAGGGAAAAATACATCCTGTTTGTGACAAAAAGTCCTTCACATAGTTTATAATCATCAACATAGCAACATAGCTGGATCGAGATTTCATATTTTTTGTGCTTGTAAAAAGAGTTAGGGTAGGAAAATGTTTGATCGTCCTGATCTTTCCACTTTCGTACTGATTTCTGGTTTAGCGGCGATGTCTAGCTTTTCTCAATAAGAATTTGGCAGCCCTAGTGATAGTCAACTAATGGTTGGAATGGCTATTCCAGTATCAACATAACCACTGTGTACGTCAACATCCCTCATTAAGGTCCAAAACTACCCAACTCCCCCTCTCAGACCCGCTTTGTATTGTATATCCACTAGTTCGAACACCACGAATTGCCTCATCCAGACTGAATTAATTTCCGTTTTATCAGCATTAGAGGCTCCCATTCGGACGCCCAAATTGCCGTCTTTACGCGTCTCCTGGGAAGGCAAAAGGGGACTATAATGAAACTCCCTCAGGAACCAGGAAGGTCTTCAGGGGAGGGATTGTAACGGTGAAGAGGTGGCAGAGGGGGAGGGGGGGGGGGGGGTGACTTCCGACGCAGTCATTAGCCATCCTCCTTAATAATGCCAGGGGAATTAGCGCTCGTGTTTTACCAGGTCGTTCTAAAATCCCGACTTTTCGTTGACCCGAATGAGCTCGAAGATTAGTCACGAGTTAAAACGATGAGGCAGGTGGTTTATGGGATTCCAAGTCCGCTCTGTCTGGGGAAGAACCCGGTTCGAATGAAACAACACTTTAAATTTAAGGTTTGATCTAAATTAAATTAATTTTTGGTTTATTATTCTTGGAATAATAGACGTATGTTTTCGCGACGAGTTCGACGTCTCCGATCGGCCTCAAAATTTGACATTATCCGTTTCAAGAGCTCTAGATTCCAAAACCGAATGTCCTTCCGCCGTCCGGGCCGTTTTGGACAGTAGGAATTTGTTTAAATCCGAAATGTTGACAAAATACTTGGTTTACCATCTAGTTGTACCCGCAAGGTTTTCAGCCCAATCGCCCAAACCCGTGGGGCGCTATGGGGCTATAATGGGGCTACGGGAGGGTTTTTTTAAGGCTTTTGGCTATGGGATCGAGTTAGGTGTCGTTTTCGAAATATTTTGGACGTAGAATCTATTTTTTTGGGGTCCCAGAACGATCCGATTTCACTGTTGCGATCTATAGGGCTTTCATGGGGCTACAAATGGGATTTTTGAAAGATCCCAGGAGGTCAAATATTTTTCAAGTAAAAAACGAAAACATTTTGAAAAAAAACAAATTTTTTAATTTTTTTATTGACAGAATTAAATTTCGGTACAAGTAACCTATATCAAAGAATAATAAACCCTAGTGTAAAATTTGCAGCGTTTTATGTCAACATCAGGCAGCAATTTAGAGCACTTCAAAATGGGTCAATTACTCGGAGCCGAATCTCAAAAATCCCAAAATTGCTCAGTGTCACGTTCACCGTGAATGCTACTTGAAGGGAAATTCGTGATATGAAACAACATCTAAGTTCGGTAAATTCCCCACACAGGCTCTGCCTCCCACTTGTACACCACTTGAAGACCTCAAAGCTTGTCAACAACTTCCGTTGTCGTTGAGAAGAAAAGACGGTTTAAAAAAATCAACGAAAGATAAAGGTATTGAGTTGACAAGTTCATAAGGCCGTTAAAAACGGGCGAGTTTTGTTAAGGAAGGGGAGTGGGGGTTAAATAAACTTCCTTTTCCATTGGGGGTAACCCGAGTGTACTGGACTGTGAAAATGCGTCTCTCAATAGCTCGATAGCTCGAAGGTTTTTTTCCCCCCAATCATTATGAGTTCAATTCAAAACTCAACAATGTTCTGGTTGGTTTCGGCAAAGCAAACTGTGGCTTTGGCTTGTGTTATCATTTTCCAAGCGCAACTCCTTCCGGACGGGACAGTCTCACAATAAACCATTCCGATAAGAAAGTTATTAATCGACTTCCACTTTTGTCGTGGACTTGAAGGAACGCACGCAGCTCGCGGTGTTCCGCCGTTTCGATCGGACCTTGTAACTGCCCTATGACACGCCACGGAGAAGGAATCGCTCACGACAGTAAATCATACGATGCGCCGCGCCAGATGTGTGGGAGGTGTTAGTCACACGCGGCTGACTTGCGATATGAGTCTGTTAAGAGGTGACGTCACAACGTAAAAGTGGCAGAAACTTCCTACACCAAACTACCTGAGGTTGTAATAGCCCACTTCTGACACCAATGTAAAGACCCTGAGAGCGTTGAGGGTCGAGACCAATGATGAATCCGGGAGACCCATCCGCACGATGAAGAAGGCAACAGAAAAGCTAAACCGAACTTAGCAGAACGTCTCCGACCTCCATGGAGAAGCCAGGACTTGTGTATCGACCAACAGCCTAACATCCTGATTTTAGAACTTAGCTCTGAACTCTCGAGCTCTGGAACTCTCTGATTATACAATTAGATAGGATTTTATACATATTACCACCACTACTGGCCTACCAAAGAAGAGGGTAAATTTAGGTGGGCAAGACGGAGCTAAGGACGGTCCTACATCCTCAACGGTGGAGATAAATGAGGTAGAGTAGGGATTTTGAGTCGTAGGAGAGGGAGAAAAGTAGAACGTAAGTTGGGAAAAACCAGAGTCGGCGTTTCCTCCGTATCCTACCAAGAGATCCGAATTTTAATACCCAATGAACGAATTCCGACGATCAGCGAATTCGGACGGCGAGTTTAATTTGAACGATTCGAAGAGATCCGGTGCGCGATAGCCCTGTGTCTTGGGATAGTGCCAGGGACCTTGGGGGAGGATGGAGAGAACGGGAGAAGGAGAACAGAGGGTGCCAGGGACCTTGGAAAGGTGGAGAAACTTGGGGGGGGGGGAGAGTTTTGGGAAACGGTTCATTCTACACTCATTTCGGATATATTCTGGTGTGTGAGAAGACGATTTCTCTCTTTCTATTCCCCGGCCAACTTTACGCCCATTAAATGTAGCACATTGAGCGACTTGTCACTTGGGCTCGCTTCACTCGCTTGGACTCCTATAATAGGAGTAATAATTGTCGGGAACTTCCACCAGAAAAGTCACAGCAGAGTGACCGTGCTCACAACTTTTTTTTTTTTTTTTTTTTTTTTTTTTTGGGTGCATCAGTTACCAGGGCTATGATGTGTGCGCTTTTTACGTTTACCGATTATTATATCGGGTTTTAAAAGATTTCTCATGAATCACAGAGCAGTTACAAAATTTGTATTTAATGCTTGGCCTTGGTTTCATTCTAGTCAGAAATCTAAATTTCTGCAGGCTCCTTTTGGTTTATTATTCTTGGAATAATACACCTATGTTTTCGCGACGGGGGTCGACGACTCCGATCGAGCTCAAAATTTGACATTATCCGTTCCAAGAGGTCTACATTCTAAATCCGAAATGTCCGTCCGCCGTACCCCGTCCGCCGTCCAGGCCGTTTTGGGCAGTAGGAAATTTTTAAAAAACCTGAAATTTCGACAAAATACTTGGTTTACCATCTAGTTGTGCCCGCAAGGTTTTCAGTCCGATCGCCCAAACCCGTGGGGCGCTATGGGGCTATAATGGGGCTACGGGAGGGTTTTTTTGAAGGCCTTTAGCTATGGGATCGAGTTAGGTGTCGTTTTCGAAGTATTTTTGGACGTAGAATCCATTTTTTGGGGTCCCGGAACGATCCGATTTCACTGGGGCGATGTTTAGGGCATTCGTGGGGCTAAAAATGGGATTTTTGAAGGATCCCAGGATGTTAAATATTTTTCGAGTAAAAAATACAGAATTTAGAAAAAAACACATTTTTGAGCAAAAAAAAAAAAAAAAGTTTTTGAGGTAAAAATCCAAAAAAAAATTTTTTAATTTTTTCATTTACAGAATTAAATTTCTGCACAAGTAACGTATATCAAAGAATAATAAACCCTTGTGTAAAATTTGCAGCGTTTTTTCTTTTTTTTTTAATATTGCGTCAAAATGGCGATTTTAGTCGCTAAATCGCCAGGAACACATTACCTGAGTATTTGATCGATTAGAATGTAGTCTGAATCGACCCAGCACATAAAAATACATGAACACTGGGGTTTTGAGTCTATACAGCCCTCCCTATCCGAGTTTTTCCCAGTAAAATACGAGTAAATCGTAATATTATTCTATCCAACCCACATTGCGCCGTCAAGGAATAAACAACTGCCTCCAGGACGGTCCTCTCCCTAGGAAATGCCGGATAGCTCTGAAGCACAAGCATAGCTGAACACTTCAGGCCACCACCATATGCACAGTCAGGATCGTCAGCTAGTGCCAGGTGGTGTAGGTTAACCGGTCAGTATCTACCCGCGGCTACTCTGAAAGTACTTATGACGGCATATGGAACCTCCAAGCCACAGATGGGAAGAACTCAGAAGTGATTTGGAAGTCCACTCCTGCCGCCAGCCAAACAAGCAGGATGTCCCAGGCCCAGGCTCCAAGCTTCTACCTGAATCCCCCCTCCCCCTTCTTTCCTACGGGCATCTCCACCTCAACTGGTAGAACCTCAGCAGGAATCCGCACTGCTGTATGTGAGACTGTCCTCAACGATGGTGTCACCCTGATGAGGCCTTGTAGTTTAGTGCGTGAACCAGGGAGACAAAACAGAGTCGATGATACCATTTCAGTGAACAATGCATCATAGATTGCTAAAGGCTCGGCTAAACCCATAAGTCTTAGAAGGTGTAGCGGCCAATTGGCAACGCTTTTAAATTTGCTCGTCTCGCCGCGGAGAGCGCCACTGTAGGTGGTGGGGGTTAAATTGTCTTGTGCTAGGCGCCATCGCTATTTACGGGGCGGCCTCACCCCCACCGCCTATTTTCATCATTCGCTGACCATTCAGTTTTGTCATTATGACGTCACGCAGCAACTTTTTGGCCGGGCCTGCTGGATTTTTTTCAAGGGGTTTTAAGCTTGACTACGGCTGAATGGACTCGAAGCGTTGGCAACCCTGACTAACCTAAGCCTTGACGTGTACAATCAGACGTCATGGTGGTCTGCCGTGCCCACAAACCAAATCTACCATCATTGAGCCGTTTGTACCCGCCCACAAAGGGATTGTTTTAAATGGCCCCTAAATGGGATTTTCATGTTTACTCAACTACCTTAACCCCAAAAAATTCAGATATTATCTACAGCGGGTGTTCTGGCCTAATTGACACCATGTGACTCATTAGGCGGGGAAGTCCACTTCTACCCTAATTTGAGCCCATCCATCACGACTATATCTATTACTTTACATATTCGGTAGCCGTAGGTATTTTTTCACCGTTACGACGTGGCTTTCCACATGCTACGGAACAAAGAATATCGAATGACCAGGCGAATTAAATGGTACGGATTTCGCCGGGTGAGTCAGCTCGAGGGGACAATCCCTCTGAAATCCAAAACTCGAGTCCAAATGAATATCCCATTACGTTTTTCTGACGTTAAGAGTGAAACCCAAATCGGATGAAAGCTTTTTCGGCGGGGAGGAAACCACATGTCAACTTAGGGGGTGTTTTGGGGGGGAGATGAGTGAAAACTTGACGGACAGGAGGGTTTCCCCCGCAATCGAATTAGGCACACGTTATACGGGTATTGTCCCTCGATCAGAGAACTGAGTGATTAATACGAGAAGAAACTCTCATCACCACAAAACCCCAATCGTCAGTTTAAGGTGTGAAAGGACTGATACAAACTTACAAGTCGATTCTACTTCAAATTCAAAAAAGACACCTCGCTCGACTGCTTGGTGGTGTAAAGGTGCCGATGGCAATCGCAAGTTAAAACTTCACCTACAAACAAACCACACAAATATAGCGACAGACCAATTTATTTCACACGGGTGTCATCAAGCAACGCTGAACTAATAGATTTGTTCTTGGTGCGTGAGTGTGAGGCGATGTGAGGAGCTTACGCATGCGCAGAGCTCGTTCGTTGGCCACGCCCACCAACTCACAGTTCCAGGAGTGACATGACATGTCACTCATTCACATTGTGAGGAAGTGTGAGGATCGAATTTGCTGTTCCAGGAGCGTGAGTGTGCGACGATGTGAGGATTTCGGACTGTGAGCATGTGAGTGAGAGAACCTTGCTTATGACCTTGTGTAACCTGGCCAGATTTCTTTTAACCTCACTTCAGATACTTGCTTACTTGAGTGTTGGTTGTTGTTTTGTTTACCTTGGTGCAGTGGACAGTTTTGCGTCATTCCAAGGAAACCTCACAACCATGCCAACATCCTTGAAAAAACCGTTCCAGCAGCGTGAGCGCGTTAGCATGCTAACGGAGGATGCATCCTCACGCCTACACTTACACCCCCTCATGCTCACATTCACCTCGCTCGACGAATTTTATATTTCAGGTGCTCCCTAAACTCGTAATTTGATGCTCTGCAACATAAATTTTGAGCCAATTCATTTACATGAAGGGGTTGAAACATGAGCAGATTCCATTTAGCCAAGTTGAAAAAAACTGCCTATTTTTGACGCTTGATTGTGGCTAAACGGCTGAACCGATTCAAATGTGTAAGGAGGTCATTCGACGCAGAATTTTATGGTCTTCAACTTTGTATTTGAAACGTTTTCTCTGCAGTGCTTAGTTTTGGGGTTATAGATGACAAGCTGGAAAATGTCCAAATAAATCGAGGTTTTTTGGCCGCCAAAAGTTCTCCCAGCAAAAATCTGTCTACAAAAACTTCCTCGCCATTTTGTGCACGAGGCAAAACGTCTGGCGACAGGCCTAGAAGGGCGGCATAATCCCACATCTTATTTTCGTTGTTCCGGATTTGGTACAAATTTGAATCGTCACTTCTTAGGGAGATGTTCAATGCTAAGGAGGCTGTCAACCGGGCGATTCAAATGCCTCAGTCCCCCTTCGATGACATTTTAACGGGGCTGAGGCATTAACGCACGTTATAACGTCTCAGTTACACAGGAAGCACCAAAAGATCATAAAAATTCCCCCTTTGCTTGTAGCCTAAAATTAGACGGTCGTCATATAATGGGGAACATTAAAATACGACTGTGATGAAAGCGTCGTCCAGAACTTTTCAAAGAATTGGATCTCGTAACAGTTGACAAAGATGGTTCAAGATGCAAACTGTCTTCGGGCAGAAGGGAGAGCTTGGGATGAATGGCAATAATCCATCAAGCGAAGGGGTTGAGAGGGCGAAACTACCCTAGTTCTGGGTGAAGAGACGGATGGACTTTGCCTGACGAAGACAATCAAGGTAGGTTTGCCCAGGTATAAATGGGCCCGGCCATTAACTAACTAACCCTCGGGAAATGAGGGAGAAGACCATTTCGACGGTTGTCTTCGGTCGCGTGCCGGGTGACAGTTTTCTTATCCACGTCTTGACTTTGAAGGGACAAACATTAAGAATCTATATGCGGGAGGGTAAAAGGAGAGAAGTTTCCTAACATATTAGACTGCTAAGGGCTCACGCAATCACGCACTCTCACGTACTCCTTGTATGCCGTGTCCGATCGCGTTTCATCCCCTCACAAGCGCGGGAGGGAGTTACGCCCTTAAAACGTCATTCTTGACGTGTCCGTAATTACCGGCTATTGACTGGGTAAGCTCTGAAAAGGCTTGCAGGGTTTCATGGGTGTTGGAGAGATGGCCGCGGCCTTGGGAGTCCCCCAGAGGATTCTGGTCGTGCTCGCTGAACGGAAGACATAGATCATTATGCTGAAATCCTGCGTGGTAGGAGTGTGACGGTCTGGGTATTTATCGCGATGAAAATCCCGAGATCCAGAAAACCCCAAAATCCAGAGAGCCTGAGATCTCATGATTCAGAAATCCAGAGATTCAGAGATCTGGAGATCCAGAAAATTTCTAAATCTTGAGATCCAGAAATCCACAGAACCATACATCATGGAATCCAGAGATCTAGAGCTGCAGAAATCCAGATCCTGTGGTACATGTGTGAAGCTCCTGGATCCAGTCCTTCTAGTGGCAGAATTGGAGGAACCTTATGCGCACTACATGAGTCAGTCCTTCCCACTCCAGGGCCGTTCTTATGGTATCGATCCCTTTTCAGCCCCTGGAACCACTTGCACTTAACAGCTTCATCCTACCTGATCAATTTATGTCCTTATCGGATGGCTACGAATTCCACCACAGACCCTATTTATGAGCTCAGACTGGCTTAGGAAAATCGATACCATCCATTAACATAGTCCAACCGACGCCTTGGGATTCCACTCCAGCACATGAGCCAAACCAACCAACCAACAGATCGAGCTGTTGAGACGTGAGCACAACTGAGCCAATCTGACGAACAGACCGAAAGCCTGGGAGACTCTCAGCCCCCTGGAACATAAACTATGACGACATCCTTCGAATAATAATGCCAGAAGGAGTTTTTTCTGCTAGGGTACACAGATGATCTATTGCGATCATAATGTCTCGAATTACTGAGCAACTTCAAGGCAAGCTGAACCTGACAATGCACCAGATAAAGGAGTGGATGGAGACCCATGCTCTGTCCCTTGCCATTCAAAAGACAAATTGTGCTGCTGACAGGTGTCCCAATGTACGTGAATCAGCAGATCGTTGAAACATCTCACTCAATAACCTACCTGGGAGTGTGGCAAGCTCATTCTGGCAAGGCGGCAGACAAAGCAGCAAATGCCTTCACAAATCAAAAGGCCGCTCCTCATGAGCACCACTGAGGCAATCCTGCCCAACAGCGAACGGATATGGGCTGACGCTCTGAGGCACGCTAAATACCTGCTGAACTTGGACGAAGGCTGTTCAGAGAAGAGGAGCACTAAGAATTTGTAGTGTCTACAGAACTGTGCCTCGGCCGCTGTGGAACGCCGTCGCATACACCTGAGGAAAAATGAAGGAGAGACCCAGAACATAAAGAAAGAGGAGAGGGAAGAGACATTCTGGAGTGGGAAGACTCCTGGTCGGCGGAAACTCGTGGTCGACGGCAAGACTCATCCACGACCCCAGAAAATGGATTGAGGGAAAGCGTGGATGGGTCAACTACCATGTATGCTCCACAGTTCCTCACCGGGCTATTTTCGAGCTTTTCTCGTAAAAATCCGGACGCTTGATGATCCCACGTTTAGGTACTGTGGAGAAGACGAGGATGACGCCCGTTTCTTCGTGTGCCCCAGATGGGACGGCTTCTGCAGAGATCTCAGAGCGAGCTTGGGGGAATTGTCACCAGAAACCATCATAAGATGCTAGAGAAGAGCGAGAACGGGAGGCAGTCGCGGCCTTGGTGACTGCCATACTCAAGGCCAGGGTAATGGACCGAACCTGGGAGCAGGAGTAACAGAGGAATGAGGGAAGTCTAAATCTGGAGAGCTACTATAAAGCAATACCAAAGAAGGTGGTCCCCGGTGGCTCTCTCGGCGAAGGGATTGGAGTTAAGGGTTTCAGTCGGTGAGAGCTCAACATTGGTGAAGAGGCCCCACCAAGTGTGCAGTATACATTTCCCCCTCCAAAACGAAAAAAAAAGACTGAGTTCCGACAAACATGAGCCCGACCAACAGAGCAAGCAGACATGTCCCAGCTGAGCGCAATGCATAGACTTGAGCTAAGGTAGAAACATGAGTCTAAATCAGGGGTTCCCAACCTTTTTATACCTCGCCCCCCCTAGGTTGGTGTCAACACCATTGCGCCCCCCCTCCCCCTTTTGTTCTATGTAAGTATGTATAGGTACTCTCCCCCTCCTCAAAAATGCAGTATAAGTATAAGTATAATTATGTTATAATTTAATGAGTAAATTCAAATTCAAACGGAACGTTTTATTAACAGTAGGTAGGTAGGTACCTAATTAAAATATTGAATTTCATGGCTCATTCATTTTTTTTTTTTTTTTTTTTTTTATGCTTAATATGACATTTGACTTTGTTTTTCGGTGACTAATTTTATTTCTATTTTATTTATTATTTAATTTTTATTTTATTTATTATGTGAACATCTCGATGGGCTGCAAGATGAACTTCATCCAAAGAAACCATAATAATAATATGGTAAACCACCCAACAAATTATTCCTGGAATGCAAAGAAACCACGATAATATAATATCATTAATATTATATTATTATGGTTTCTTTGCATTCCAGGAATAATTTGTTGGGTGGTTTACCATCCAAAAGTTCATTCAGACGACGGAATGACGAGAAATTGGGCGTGGAGCCTTGCAGGCGTTGTTTCTACAAACGGATCTTTCCCAAAAAACCTTAAAACTTAATTAAATTAACTTATTACTATTTATAAGTATTCATTAAAATTCATTCATAGATTAAAATTTATTTTGGCCCTTTGGTCCCAAAAGGCTTCAATTGTTGTCAGTTTATGGGCCCCGATCGCGCCTCCCCTGGAGACCCTACACGCCCCCCAGGTTGGGAATCCCTGGTCTAAATGGACCCAAACCAACCAACAGATCGCAAAGCAGTAGAATCGTTGCCAACCCCTGGCAATGATCCTGTCCATGGAACCCATTGCACTTCTTAGCTCCCTCCAAACTGATGTAGGTCCATACTTATCACTACCGTCCCCTTGTCAGTCTGTGGAACCACTCGCACTATTCCGCTTCTTTCTTCTCTAAACAGTTCCATCCTCATCAACCCTTAACTATACTGCCTTACCAGTAGGAGCATGGAGCCGTGCTAATTTAACACTTAGTTACACAGACCCAGTACTGCTTGACTGACAAACCCCTACCACAATGCCATGGTCAGCCATGACAACATATTGGCAACCCGTCTTCACAGCCTTTCCATGTCTCCGTCATCCTTGAGCGGAAGTTCTGCGGAACGAGTCATACCTTTACGTGCTACATCGCTACTGGAGTAATTACAGCCTGTATGTGACAGCCAAATGGTTCATAAGGGAGTTGATGTTCCACTCAAAGCCTTTTCACACGAATTCGGTGGGGGATTTTGGTTGGTGGGGCGCTGATGTTAGTTTTCATCGTTGAAAAGTCCGTCACGATTCAATACGAGAATTCAAACAATCCAACTGGTCAAATATGTCATGTTACTGGAGCATCAGAGCTCGATGAAAGGTACCCCTTGTACTCACGAGTCCTCTCAAACACAAGCTGCACTCAACACCTTTTCTCCGCTCGGATCCACTTTTGGGGTCAGGAAACGGCAGATTAGGCTACCACACCGTCAAACACCCCCAACACAAGTATTAATCGCCTTTTAACCCTCGACGGGGCCCTTCAGCTGCAAGGCAGTTGTCGCAGTCAGTCACAGGTCCCTTCTTTCTTCGTCACCCCCATTTCTTGCGACGGGTTTTTACCAAAGCCGAAAGAGAATTTCGTTAAGATGCCGCCGCTCCGTTTCCAGATTTAACTTAATCCCGTCTCATCTGGCGAAGGATTTTGTTGAAGTTGGAACGGGATAAACTCATTTAGCTCATAAATGCAGGCAAGAAACCACAAAAAACGCTCAATGAAAATGTCAAATCTTCACACCTTTTAAAAAGTCGTTTCGAACAAATGAGGGAACTTCACAGGCGGAACAGAGTTTTCATGACATTAACAAAACCATTCCAGATAAAGCCGGAAATTTCAAGAAATGTGATTGCAATTGTTGACCTTCTCGATAGGTACTAATACAAAGTATTGACAAGTCTTGTCATCATTATATCTTTATCGGAAGAAAAGCGCCGATACCTCGATATTAGTAATATTATACTTTCGATACTAAAAATACATACTTTTAGAAAATAAAAATATATTCCTACCTAAAATAAATAAAAACAGGAATATAATAAATAAGTCTTTTATATTCATACTAAGTATGAAGTAGAAAAAGTTTCACCTATTGAAACTTTCCACTGCAAATCTATGATCCGTCTCAATGGAAGGGGAAACTTTTTGTACTTCACACTGAGTATGAATAAACGAGTCTTATTTATTATATTCCTGTTACTAATTAATTGGAATAAGAACTCACATCAAGCGGTTTTTATCCTTAAAAGATCTTAATTTAAAACATGTTTAAAACAGGAAAAACGCTGCAAATTTTACACAAGGGTTTATTATTCTTTGATATAGGTTAGTTGCGCAAAAATTATTCGTTTCAAAAAAAAAGTTGGTAAAAAAATTTTGAATTTTTTTCCAAAAAAATTTTTTTTTTGGATTTTTTTTTTCAAAAAAATTGTTTTTTTTTTCAAAAATTCTTTATTCTATACTCGAAAAATATTTAACCTCCTGGGATCCTTCAAAAATCCCATTTTTAGCCCCATGAAAGCCCTATAGATCGCAACAGTGAAATCGGATCGCTGCGGGACCCCAAAAAATGGATTCTACGTCCAAAAATACTTCGAAAACGACACCTGACTCGATCTCATAGCCAAAAGCCTTCAAAAACCTCCTTCTGTAGCCCCATTTTAGTCCCATAGCGCCCCACGGGTTTGGGCGATCGGGCTGAAAACCTTGCGGGCACAACTAGATGGTAAACCGAGTATTTTCTCAAAATTTCAGATTTTTAAAAAAATTCCTACTGCCCAAAACGGCCTGGACGGCGGACGGCGTACGGCGGACGGACATTTCGGTTTTGGACTCTAGACCACTTGAAACGGATAATGTCAAATTTTGAGGCCGATCGGAGTCGTCGACCCCCGTCGCGAAAACATAGGTGTATTATTCCAAGAATAATAAACCAAAATCTGATGATATTGCGTACCAAGTATCGATACTTCTGATTCCGTCCTTCTGTATATTAGGTATATATATAGGTATATGTATACCTATAGTCCATTCACTGAGACTGGATCCAGTCTCCAGCCTACAGAGTTCAGTGCACGACTCGCATTGATACCCTTCAAAACCCCCACTGTTTAATGCTTCTTCATCTTGTCGTCTTAGAGCGAACAAAAGCTGATCAGTGTCTGAATCGTATGAAACAATGCATATGTAATCTTGTCGCTGGATGATGCTCGAAAATAGAGTGAACGTGGAGTAAATACATGTGGGCACAATAGGGGATGATATACTCGGAAGGGAGAGGGTTATCATAATAAATGTTCAGGGAAGCAGGAAGAAAAAAAAAAAAAATTCACCCTCAGACGGAGACGGATAGAGAATTCCATCAAAAACGTAAACCACTCTGTAATAAATCCTTCAACTCCGGGGAGGGAAAAAAAATCAATAGTTATCTTCATTCAACCTTTCCGAGGGAAAACCCGGTTTTTCCACAGGTATGATAAGGCGGTCCTGGTGGAAGACTTCGCGAGGTGGCAGAGGGACCATCGCTCACGGGAAAATTATGAACCGTCACACCGGGGAGACGGGCCCACCCCTTTCACGTAGGATGACAAATGGGAGGTTTTTTTTTTTCAATTTTTATCCCACTTCCCCCTTTTCACCGAGTTCGCATTTTCACGTTGAGCCACGGAGAGAAAAAAAATCCAGTGTGGAAAACTTGCGGGCTGCTATGTACCAATGCAGGACCCAATAGCAACATTTCCGTCCGCCGTCCGGGCCGTTTTGGGCAGGAATTTTTTTTTAAATCTGAAATTTTGACAAAATACTCGGTTTACCATCTAGTTGTGCCGTGGGGCGCTATGGGGCTAAAATGGGGCTACGGGAGGGGTTTTCTGGAGGCTTTTAGCTATGGGATCGAGTTAGGTGTCGTTTTCGAAGTATTTTTGGACGTAGAATCCATTTTCGGGGGTCCCGGAATGATCCAATTTCACTGTGGCGATCTGTAGGGCTTTCATGGGGCTAAAAATGGGATTTTTGAAGGATCCCAGGAGGTTAACTATTTTTCGAGCAAAAAAATAAAGAATTTTTAAAGAAAAAAAAATTTGTTGAAAAAAATCAAAAATGAATTTGTTGAAGAAAAAAAATCAAAAAAAAAAAATTGTTTCCATTGTCAGAGAATTGAATTTATGCAAAAGTAATCTATATCAAAGAATAATAAACCCTTGTGTAAAATTTGCAGCTTGTAATTTTGTTAAGTTAGTGGACAGATGTGGGCCCCAAAAAAATAGATTATGCATTCAAAATTACTCGGAAAACGACACATCATTCGAAATTCTGGCACCAACATTGAAGCAATTAATATTGTATTAATTACATTAATACGTACGCATAAAATTTACTGTCTTGGAAAAACTCATCGAAAAAGGTCAACTTTCAAGTATTATAGCGCAAAGTTTCTGTTGGACGTTTCATGTTTTTTCGGTTGTGCACCAAATCAAGACGAAGAAATTTTCAAATTGTTCTTCAGGTTTGTATTGTCAATCAACGTTAATCATGTAGATTGCTGTAACAAGAGCAGTTCCCAAAATATTCAATTTCAATAATTCCCATCGTTTCTCACTCTTTAAACGCCTTTACTGAATGAGAGCGTAAAATTGGATTTTTTAAAGGATCTTCTCAAGAAACAATAAAAACAATTATCCTCAGCGCCTTCGGCCCGAGAAGATGGTTATCTCAAAAGGTGTTCCGGAACGAGGTAATTGATTGAGGCCACTCCGTCCCGAGTGATAATGTTCGAAACGGTCTCGAGGGTGAAAAAGGTGTTACGGCTTTGGGAGTTTTACAACCGGCCTCATCCCTTTCGGTCCTCAACGTTTATTCGATCGTAAAACTAAAGAAGTGGGGCCCCTCATCCTTCGGGAACTGATAAAAACCCCAGAGTTTCCTTTTTCTTGTTTTGTATCAATTATTTTGAGGCTCGTGGCCTTCCTCTTCCAATCAGTTGGGGAAAAGGTTGACTCGGCTTCGGATGAAGGCGATAAGGGCTGTCATCGTTCCCGACGTAGATCTGTCGGGTCGGACGGGGCGGTCAATCGAATATGCATGCTTTCTCGAACGTGGTAAAAGCATTCCTGAAGAAGAGGACCCCGTCAACGGCGACATCACTTCCCACGTCTCAAGTGTGGGCCTTGTCGCAAATGCGAACACCTCACAACCGATAACATTCGAAGACGTTTTGCCACTTCATAAAATTTAACGGTTTTGGTTTATTATTCTTGGAATAATTCACAATGTATTGAATACATTATGTATTCGCGACGGAGGTCGAAAATTCTGATCCGCCCCAAATTTGACATTATTCGTTTCATGTTTTTTTAATTTTTTATCCGAAATGTTGACAAAATCCTCGGTACCCGCAAGTTTTCCAGCCCGATCGCTCAAACTGGCTCTAAGGTAGGGATAGGCAATCGATTTCCGATTTTTCTAAAAATCGATTCATTCTTGTAAAAAAACCCGATTTTTTGAATCGATATTTTTATCCCGATTTTTTAAAATCCAGATTTTGGGAAAAATCGGGGTAGAGAGGTTCCAAAAATTGGGTTTTAGCCAATTTTGAAAATTATTGTTCTCCTTGAAACAGTTTCTTTCTCCTATTTATAATGAGGGGTGATTTTTGGTTTATTATTCTTGGAATAATACACCTATGTTTTCGCGACGCGGGTCGACGACTCCGATCGGCCTCAAAATTTGACATTATCCGTTTCAAGAGGTCTACATTCAAAATCCGAAATGTCCGTCCGCCGTACGCCGTCCGCCGTCCGCCGTCCGGGCCGTTTTGGGCAGTAGGAATTTTTTTAAAAATCTGAAATTTTGGCAAAATACTTGGTTTACCATCTAGTTGTGCCCGCAAGGTTTTCAGTCCGATCGCCCAAACCCGTGGGGCGCTATGGGGCTAAAATGGGGCTACAGGAGGGGTGTTTTGAAGGCTTTTAGCTATGGGATCGAGTTAGGTGTCGTTTTCGAAGTATTTTTGGACGTAGAATCCATTTTTGGGGGTCCCGGAACGATCCGATTTCACTGTGGCGTTCTATAGGGCTTTCATGGGGCTAAAAATGGGATTTTTGAAGGATCCCAAGAAGTTAAATATTTTTCGAGTAAAAATTAAAGAATTTTTGAAAAAACACATTTTTGAAAAAAAAAATCCCCCCAAAAATTTTTTTTTTGAAATATAAAAATCCCAAAAAAAATTTTTTAATTTTTTTTTATTGACAGAATTAAATGTCTGTACAAGTAACCTATATCACAGAATAATAAACCCTTGTGTAAAATTTGCAGCGTTTTTTATTTGACTGAATCGGCTTCAAACAATCGATTCTCAAAAAATCGTTAGCTCGTTTCAAAACTATTATTTCTGCAGGATGTGGAAGATGAAATGTGGTTCGCGTGAATATTTTTTCAGACTTTTTTCTTACCTACTAGCTGACCCCGTGCGCTTCGCTGCACTCAATAAAAATAGTATTTTAATGAAAAGCCGGTTAAACTGCGAAAACACACCGACAGATTTTGAAAATTCATTATCTCTTTAACGGCTCGACCGATTTTGTAGAAACTTCTTAAAAACCATCTACACATCCACCAAACTTTCTACCAAATCTACCATCTTCACAAACACTCTCACACAATTTGGTGCCAAACACTCCACTGGTTTTTACGTAGTGAGTCCTCAAACAGATTTGGCAGTCATTTTTATAGATATAGATTATATAATCCAATATATTAGATTGATGATCCACTCCTTGAACAAGAAATATAATATAATATATTATATACATGTATGTACCTACAATCGCCTACCTACTTATTGATTGGTTTATTTACCTACTTATGATAATATCATATTATATTTAATTTATTTATGATAGAGTTTGATAAAAAAAAGAAGGAAAAATCGCTAAAAACCCGATTTTCGCAAAAATCGATGCTTGAGAGAAACGATTTTTTGAGAATCGATTCTTTGAAGCCGATTCCGAATCGATTTAAAAAATCGATACATTTTTGCCGATTGCTCATCCCTACTCTAAGGGGCTAAAAAGGGGCTACGAGAGGGGTTTAGGCTATGGGGTCAAGTTCGGTGTCGTTTTCGAATTATTTTTGGACGTAGAATCAATTTTTTTGGGGACCCAGAACGATCCGATTTCGAGGGGGATCGATGGGGGCTTTCATGGGGCTACAAATGGAATTTCGGAAGGATGTCAGGAGGTCAAAAACTTTTCGAGATGCCACTTCACTCCGATTATTGTACTAAGTACAATAATCGGGAGTTTCATAAAGAAAATATTTTGGAAAAAAATTAAAAAAAAAAGTTTTTTTTTTTCAAAATATTTTCTTTATGAAACAGTATTAATTTTTGCTAAACTAACCTATATATATAGGTTAGTTTAGCGAAAATTAATTCAGCGATAAAAAAATGTGTTCCGAAAATACTGGCTGGCTCAGTTGACAAGAATGTTGGGGGCGGGGGTATACCACAGAGACTCGAAAACTTCCATGAAGAGGGTCAAATCGCGAGTGGTTGAAGGGGTATACCACAGAGTAACAGAGAACAATGGGGTATACCTACTTGGGCGTAGTATGACTAAGTACTTTTAAATTTCCAGCAAGTTGGCTTCTAGAAGGAGACCACACTCCTCCTCTAGGTAGTTTTTTTATTTACGAAATAATTTAAATAGGTAGGTGCCTACTTTCCGAAGGTCGCGCTACGCTTTTAGCCAATTATTGGCTATTTCGAAAACTGAATTGTTGCTCGCATTTAGACCCCTGCAAAATTACAGTTTTCCAATGCAAATAATCGAAATTTCTGTAAATTGATTCGTGCTTTAAAAATGCTGAGTTGCTCCTTATTGGATTCCCACGCAGTCCGAAGGGATTTGCCTCGATTGAAACGATGACCGTACGAAATGGCGGCCCGATTTCCAAAGTTAACGAGTTATGATTGATGATCTCGAAGGGTTTTTCACGCCACGACCATTATCTGGAGTGGAGGGCTTATCGGGGGCTCTGGGAACCGTCTCGAGTCGGCCTGTCATTTCACAAGTGGCCTGAGGAGGACAGACGGGTCGAAAACCGTGAGGGTCGCCCACTGTTGCGGACAAATCTGACCAAAAGGAGGCGGGATGGTTGATGACTGACCTCTAAGGTGTCATTTGTACACAAGTTTGGCTTCCAGGACGTTAACTTTTTTCGCGATATCGCCGGCCTTAATTCCGTTGTCAACTACCTCAGACACTAAAAAGCGCGTTTTCTTAATATAGTGGGCTTTAACTGCTCTAATGATGCCCTGACCAAGAGGTTGAATGATACTCGTGATGTTGGCTGGCAAAAAGACGCACTTGACGTTTTTTTTTTTTTTTTTTTTTTAAATAAGAGGGGCGGGTGAACAGTGCAGTTGTCGATCACTACGGCGATTTTTCGTTTAAGTTTCCTGTCCCATTTTGTTATGAAATCCGTGAAAATGGAGCTGGTCATCCAGGCGTTGGAGTTTGCGGTGTTGTCAAGGGGAAAATTTGGGGAATGGTGTGAAGTTGGTAACACTCAGATCTTTAGCGAATTTCGTAGCCTTGTCCATCACTGCCCTCCTTAGCAAGAACGTCCTATGTCCATTTTTGCACTTTTTGAGATAAGGACATATTTTTGTAGCTCTTGATCAGGCGCACCTTTTGAGCTAAGCTAGAACGTCCTATGTCAACAGAAAAGACTTCAAAAATCAATTTGTCCTATGTCCATTTCTCCAGTTTTACATACCCATACTAGGCTAAAATGGCCTAAGTAAGTCCTACTAGGCTTAAACTTCCTATGGAGAGGGAAATCAGGGACATAAGACGTTCTAGCTTACTACATAGCAATAAAAAAAGTTGATCGTACTAGGCTAAAATGTCCGTTGTGAGAATATCAAGGACATAAAAAAGGCTAGGATTAGAAGAATCGTAGGATTAACCAGATAAAAAGTTATGGAATGGTGGAGATGTGTGTGATGACAAAATTTGTCATTTAATGATGACAAAGCTGAGCTGGCAAAAAAATAAATTTCTCAACACTAAGACCGTATTATATTAAAGCATTATAAATTAATTATTATTTTTATATAATAATGGATATATAATTATCTATTATACGTTTCAAGATGTTCAGATTCCAAAAACAAAATGTCCGTCCGTCGACTGAGCCGTTTGGGGGAGTAGGATTTTTTGTTTTTTTAATCTGAAATTTTGACAAAATACTCGGTTTACCATCTAGTTGTGCCCGCAAGGTTTTCAGCCCGATCGCCCAAACCCGTGGGGCGGTATGGGGCTAAAATGAGGTTACGGGAGGGTTATTTGAAGGCTTTTAGCTATGGGATCGAGTTGGGTGTCGTTTTCGAAATATTTTTGGACGTAGAATCCATTTTGGGGGTCCCGGAACGATCCGATTTCACTGTGCCGATCTATAGGGCTCTCATGGGGCTAAAAATGGGATTTTTGAAGTATACCAGGAGGTTAAATAATTTTCGAGTAAAAACTAAGAATAATTCTTTTTTAATTATTAAAAAAAAAATTTCCCCACAATTTTTTCTACTGACACATAATTAAATTTTGCACAAGTCACCTATAACAAAGAATAATAAACTCTTGTGTAAAATTTGCACATTTTTTTTCATTATTTAATTTTTTTTTAATTTAAAACGTTTTTAAATTGTTTTAAATTTAAAACTTTTTAAGGTTAAATGATCTTTCATTGATTGCACAAATTTAATATATATATATATCAACGACCTTTGCAGTATTCTTTTTTTGCCATAGATATTTTTTACAACTCTCCCACTCATCCTCCACTTCTCTTAAACTCTCCCCCCTCCTAGTAACTACTTAGTACTAAACAGGGTACCTAACTAAAAAGTACCTAGGTAAGTGGGTACCTAGGTTTATTGTAGGTAGATCCTTCAAATATCTATTGTCGCCAGAAACCTTGAGATTGAATTATATTTTGGAAAAAATACTCGAAACTCAATGGACATAAGACGTTTTAAGCTAGCATCACACTGTCGAGCGCTCGTAAGTGACGTGGGTAGTATAGTAGGCAAAAGTGTCCTATGTCCAAATTTTTACCATAAATTTCCTAATGCAGGCCAGGCAAATAGTTTTCAAGATTTGTTTATACAATGGCAAAACAGGGGAATAGATTTGAGAGGTGATGGTCAAAAAACGAATTCTCAAGGTTCAATGACCCGCAGCACCCGAAACAAAAACGCGATTTTCTCGAAACTTGAAAAATGGACATAGGACGTTCTTAATAAGGAGGGGGCCACCCCCTGCTGGCTAAAGCCAGCCAACCCCAGACCTCTCCTACCTGGCCTTTTACAACTTCTTCTCGCCTTTCGATAATGAATAGTTTTTTTTTTCTTAAAGAAATAGAGGATGAGGCGGTTTTTTCCCGCCTCTCTTCACCATTCCCCCCCCCCCCCCCCATATTTTGAGCTCCGCAGTTTCCGCAACTGCGCTGCCCTCCCTACCCTTCACCCCTGATTGAGGAGCTATGACTCCCTTAAGACGAAAAACGGGTAAACGTCTCGTGATAGCCGCCCCCATTGTCTTCCCAACGGCCTCCCCCCCCCCCCCCCCCCCCTTCGCAGAGCCCTCCTTTTCGACTCCCCGACCCCCCTTCAATCAAACTTTTCCCAACATTCTTGTAAACTGAGCCTTAAAACACATTTTTGAACCATTTTGAGCGGGGGTATTTTTGGTGGTTTCAGACTTTCTGGCATTATGCTCGTCAAACTGGAATTTTCAACACCAATTTATAAAAATAAGCTCTCCTCCTAGTTCTCCTCCTCGGGCTGAAGCTCCAATATAATAACATAGCTCTGTGTGACGTATAGACTAACATTCCCACAAAAAAAAAAAAAAAAAAAACGGTCGACCGGATGCAATTTCAAAATTTCTAATTTCCGCTAGTTTTTTGAGGTTTGTCTCCACTGAGCGTCGTGCCAGTCCAAGTTTCCTGAATAAACGTGCTGAAAAGAGCCGCCCAGCCACATAGTGTGGACGCTTGATACCACTCAATGAACAACCGTAAACCCGGCTAAATCCGGCTTTTGGCAAACGGCCTCTCCAACAAGGCAAACTGTCGAAAAAAAAAAGACAGCAGAAAACCCCCTATGAGCACAGGACTTTAAAAACCAATACCCCCCGCCGGGGAAGGCCCATCACTTTTTCAAACATCCCTGCCAAGTCCGCTATTAGTCCCGAGCAACAAAGGGTGGGAAAAGAGGGCTCGGAGTAAATACAACTCGGATGAAACAGATCTCGTTAAAGAGCACTTCAAGTCTGGCATTGTATGGCGAAGCTTGCTGGGTTACCCTCCCACATCCCGGAACCACTTCAACCACTCCGTTTCGCTCATATCTTCAAGATTGGCAAGCGGCACTCGAGAATACGAGGACTTAATGGTTTAAGCTTTAATAAGGGAAGGGAAACGCATGAAATGGGCTTAGAAAGAGGAACATCTGCGAAGGAACAAAACCCTCGTCAAAAAACCTCATGGAAATATGTGCCGCGTTGTTTACACTCTTTGATCTGAGATTCTCTGATCAACATTTTCATATGAATGCTAACCAAAGAGCCGGAGACTCCTTATTACTGAATCAATTATTATTACTGAATCAATCTAAAAGCTAAAAGTTCCATGTGCAATCGAAAAAACACCTCTTGGGCTTAAAACTAGAGTAAATACTGAGTCGAATGATGTATAGCACACGCCTCAATAAAATTTTCAATACACTTGAAACTTGAAATAAAAAAGTGGAATTCATGAACCTTGCTGCCCCAAATCAGCATTCATCCCACTGGATCAAGACACAAATGAGCTGGAACCTCCAAATAACGGAGACGAGGTAAGTGAAGGAACGATGAAAGGCTGTCCTATTTTTAATAGTCCAGTGAATAAGGGAGATTCACCAAACAAAAATTCTGGTAGCTCTGATTTTTTGATACTAGTCTCTCTGGCTCGCTTCGCTCACTCCCCTAGTGGGGTGTATTGCCGCCTGTGGGGTGTATTGCCGCCTGTGGCGTGCGTAGCATCGATGGACACGTTCAAACCCCTACTCAGACATAAGGCCTCGCTCCGCTCGGCCGAGCGCTTATTCGGGCAGGGGGGGCCTCGCCTCGCTCGGCCGGGGGGGGGTCCGCGGCCCCCCCCCCCCCCCACTATTCGTAGCAGACGATAGAAAAAATCGGCGTATTTTTAGGGCTTACCGTTTAGGAAATTATTATTTTTAATTCAATTCAACTTTTTTTAAATAATCGATTCAATTTAAATCGATTCATTTAATTTACATCCATTTCCGTCGGGGAGAGATGTCGTAGACCTAGACGGGGAGAGATGTCGTAGACCTAGACGGGGAGAGATGTCGTAGACCTAGCGAGCGCCCCTTAAAGGCTGATGTCCCACCCGCTCAGAGTGAAGATTGATGGGGGGGGGGGGGAGTGGAGGCAGTTGGAGTGAAGCCGAGCCAAATTCACGTGGGGTCAACTGCTCCTTCAACATCAACCCCCTGGCTGATAAAATGATATTGGCTGAAATCCCCACTCCTACCCTTCTTTAGGGATGGAGAGGGGGTTGAAGGAGGAGAAAACGTAAAAAATCCTTGAGGGCGCTCAATCTATCTCAGAATGTAGATCATTTTTTAATTTCTCGAGATTTTCAAGAAACTATATATATTCTACTTATGTGGGTGGCTGAGCAAAGCGAGCCCCCCTCTGGCGAGAAAATGAACAGCCGAGGGAAGCAACCCCCCCCCCCCCCTCTCGGTCTAATCAAATTTGAAAAGTTTTCCCTCAATAATTTTTTCCCATGGATGGCCGAGCCAAGCGAGCCCCCTGGCCGATAAAATGATTAGCTGAGCGAAGTAAGGCCCCCCTTCAGAGTGCTAGTGAAAACACTTGTATACTCGGCCGACCAGTTTCCCCGCCTCTCCATCTATGAAAGGTCCCTGGACCCTCCGTTTTCTAAGATCCCTGGCCCCTCCGTTTTCTAAGATCCCTGGCCCCGCGCGAATTAAAAGGATCCAATTGTCTTCTCACCGTGAAATCGCCCCCTCCCCCACGGTTTTTTAAAAATCCGACTTCGGAATCGGATTGGCCATATTTTGGCGCGCATTTGGCTCGCGGATACCATACCCAAAAAATGGCTCCTTACTGGGTATTTTTGAACCCGAAAAAACGTGGGACAAACGCGAGAAAGACGATTTTTCGACGAATTTCCGGCGAATTTCCCGGGCGAATTTCCGAATTACGATTTGACCGACGTCTTCCTCCAGGTCTGATCTATACGGCTCGTATTTTTTCGTAATTTTTTCGACCCCCTAAACGGCCAGCGAGCGGAAAGTGAAAAAACTCACTCGGGAACGCGTTATCCCGTACCAACAAACCACACGGCGACCAACACGATTTTATATGATTGTATGATATGATGATGATGTTGTTTGGGACCATTAGGAGGCAAAAAATCCAAGTTTTCGTCATTCTCGTCCTTGTGCGTTTTTCGCAATCTTCAAAAAACCGTCAAAATTTCGCTCATTTTTCAGTTTTTGGCCTATAACTGGTTCCTCGTGCAGTTTTGCGTAAACTATTCTATTACCCGAATTGTAGAAGACAAAATGTCCTACAAATTTGGTCCAGTAAGGTTTTTGAGTGCGAGCAACGGTAACGGAGATACGAGGCTGCAAAAAAAGGGGTAAAATCTCGAGTTTTGCAAAATTTTAACTTTCTCACCACTTCGCGATGTAAAAACTCCGCGATGACTTAGTTTAAACGAAGATTCGTAATAAAAACAGTTGTAGGGAATTTGATTACCTAACAAATGCAAGTTTGTAAAAAAAATTAGGGGGAAGGGAGTTATTAAACTAAATTCATACTGAAATTAAATTCTAATTATGAATTTATTTCAAGAAATCAGAAGGGGAAGGCCGAAAAATTTATTGGGCCTCAGGTCATTCCAGTAAAAAAAATTAGGAGCCAAAACCAAGGAGTGGGGGTAAAATTGAAAAACGCTGCAAATTTTACACAAGGTTTATTATTCTTTTATTTAGGTTACTTGTGCAGAAATTTAATTCTGTCAATGAAAAAAATTTTAAAATTTTTTTTGGACTTTTGTATTACAAAAAAAAATTTTTTTGGGGTAGGTATTTTTTTTTTTTTTTTTTTCAAAAATTCTTTATTTTTTACTCGAACAATATCTAACCTCCTGGGATCCTTCAAAAATCCCCTTTTTAGCCCCTTAAAAGCCTTATAGATCGCCACAGTGAAATCGGATCGTTCCGGGACCCCCAAAAATGGATTCTACGTCCAAAAATACTTCGAAAACGACACCTAACTCGATCCCATAGCTCAAATCCTTTTAAAAAAACCTCCCGTAGCCCCATTTTAGCCCCGTAGCGCCCCACGGGTTTGGGCGATATGACTGAAAACCTTGCGGGCACAACTAGATGATAAACCAAGCATTTTGTCGAAATTTCAGATTTAAAAAAAAAAAACTTGCCTCTATTTGATGCTTTATTGTGGCTAAACGGCTGAACCGAATCTAATGTGTGAGACGGTCATTCGACGCAGCATGTTATGCTCTTCAACTTTGTTTCTGAAACGTTTTCGTTGCGATGCTTAGTTTTCGAGTTGTAGGTGAAAAACCGAAACATGTCCGAAAGAATCGAGGTTTTTTGGCCGCCAAAAAGTTGTGCTACCATTTTTGATTATAAGTTGTTGAGAGCCACAAAAACAATTTATAAAAACCTACACCATATCTTGCACGAGTCAAACACTCTGGCGACTGGCCAAACCACACAAGGTCACATGGAATCTCTCCACAACCTCAGCTATTCGTTCAGATGTGGCGCAAGGGTCGTAAAAGGCTTGTAAAGGGTGAAGATCAGCGATTCATTCGACAGCCTTGAGTACTTTTATTTTTCCAAGCTGATGATGAATCGCGACTGTTCGCTGCGTGAATGAACAGAATTAACTTCTTCAGAAAGTGATAATAATTTTCCACAATTATTGTGGAGCAACTGTTCCTCGCCCTTGTTTCAGGGAGTAGACGTTTGTTGGCATCGTGGTTCCTATCAACATGACAATAACAGCACTGTCCTCTCCAACCACAGCAACAACAGCGTGGTCTGAAGCTAGAAACTGAGCAGTTTCAACGATCGTATTGTCTAAATTTACTGTACAGTTTGGGTGCGCCTTCAAAGCGTACGACCAGCTGATCCGCAGTGTTTACGACCTTTCGTCCAAATCGGCGACTTGTCCTTCCCAAGATTATCTTTATAGCTCGAGGGCTACACTGATGGTCATGTACAAACTGGAGATCCTATCTGGGCCCCCTTTTCCCACCCCAGACGGATATTTACGGTGCAAGGACTCTGATGGTTAGGAGACCGTAAATTTAACGGCTCACCGCGTGGGGGGGAGGAGTTTATGGGAGCTGTGAGGGGAAACTAAGCGTCATAATTCGTCGAGTAGCGTAGTGTTTCCTATTTGGAACGATATTTCGTGACAGTGAGGACACCTCAAGTGTCTCGGATGTGCAAAGCGACCATTTTCACAGCGGGTGCAAGTCCTTGACGATAACGACCGCCTGATTTTACAGTAATTCCATCTGAATGCTGCAATACTCAACTGCATTCCGCACAGCAAAGCAGGGCCGCCGAGAGAAAAAGCTGGCAAAAGAGAGCATAGGGGACCCCATGTAAGCGATGGTACGAATAATGGTGAACATCGACGTTTTCCTTTCGATGCTCCATCCTTCATACCGCTTTGCCGCCGCCCCTCCCCAAATCCTGACTTTTTTTTTAGTGATTCACATTGCTTGAGTTTTACAAGGCCCACTCACACGGAAGACTACGTTGCCTGCCAAGAGGCAACTCAGCCATTTTCTTTTTGTTTTTCTTTTCCCTTTTTTCTGACTTTTCTAGGGCCTGCTGGGGCCCCATGTAAAAGTCTGGGCCCGGGGCAAAATGTCCCCTTCGCCCCCCCCCCCTCCCACGGTGGGCCTGCAGCAAAGAACTAGCAGGGGGAGACATGACTAATCAGCCATTCCAGCCACCCAGCTAGGATAGAATACACGAAAACCAGACTGCAACAATCATCCAGCCAGAGCAGAACACAAGAACATCACAAGAACTGAATTTATCATTGATGCAATTGAAGGGCACCGTGCACGAACGGCCACGCATCACGGAACTGTGTGGATCGACCTTAAGAGACCATCAGACCAGGGTAGAAGCCTAGCCAGTATGGAATAAAACCATCAGACCAGAGTGGAAGCCCAGCCAGGATGGAACACTCGACTACCAGGCCGCTAAAGCTGAAGAACAACTACTTAGGCTGAACGCACGACCACCAGCTGACCACTGACCACACTGAGAGAAAAGATTTTTTTAGTGGCTCGGTTAAATCCAAAATAACCTCGAAAAGAAATTGAAACCACCTAGAATCAATTGATTCAACCTAGAAAAAAATAGGTCCAGAATAAAGTATCATCAAAAAATATTAATACAACCTAGACCCATATAGAAACAACCTAATCCGTTATTACCCACCCTCTGACCACAACCTGGAATAAAAAAGTGTCAACCTAGACCAAATGTGAACTTCACATTTGGTCTAGGTTGAAATTATGAAGACCTAGAAAATATATTACCTACCTTTGACTTTTAAGTGGGATAACCTAGAATCGAATGATTTGACCTTCCATATAATTCCCCTCCATTCTTCTCGGTTGTACAACTGAAAACAACCGAGAGATTTAAAAGGCGAGATTGTTACTTTAGGTAACAACCCAGAAGAAAAAGTTAGACTTTCAGTCTCGGTTAAAACTACTGTAGTACCACAAATAGTTTTAGGTTTAAACAACAGTGATTGTAATTCATTCGATAAATTCCAGGTTGTTTCTATGGTACGCTAAGCGGCCGCGGAGAGCGCCACTGTAGGCGGTGGGCGTTAATTCTCGTTGTCTTGGCACCCCCGCTATTTACCCAGTGGCCTCAACCCCACACTCGACGGTGGGTGTACACCCGCCGGGTTCCCCCTTCCGCCGCAGAGGAGCGCCTTTTCAATGTGGGTCCGCTGACATGGCGCCCTGGCGATTTAATTAAACCAATAGTCTGGGTCCACCGCGATTTAAATAAAATGGATTCTACGTCCAAAAATACGGCGCAGTATAGCCATTGTTTTTTCGTCTCACTTTTAACGGGATTGGTGGTGGGGGGTGGTAGATGAAATCTGTTTCCAGGTTAAAATGCCGCCTGCCCAAAACGGTCTAGGAATCAACACATCTTGAAACGTATAATGACAAATTTTGAGGCCGATAAAAATTATCGACCTTCGTAGGTGCAATGCAGTCGCGAGGGGTCATATCATAATTTTTAATTTTTTCGTATAAGTAGGTACCTAGGTGATTCGTTAATCATGGTGTGGCCGTACCAATTCATCCCAATTAAAAAATTTTTATAAGTGGACGTCAAAATTTGAGGTCTACAACGTTACCACAGATTTATCCATAGGTACCTATAATTATTGACAAAATAGACTCACCAAAAAAAGTTATAAGCCGTTTTAAGTGGAATCAAAATTTTTTTTTTATTGTTGAATGGATATTATTGAATAGATGTTATATCATATAATTTTCATCTTCCATTCGGTCGTTCAGTAGGTATACCTACTACCAATGTATACCTGTGTATACCTACTACCAATGTACCTGTGCTTATAAGCACATACACTTTCATTCCTCTTCAAGTCTTCTGCTGGTGACTACCTACTGCTGACATTTTGATATCATCATCAATCATGATATTACACTGCCCAGGTTACAAGACCTATTACATAGGTGGACGTCAAAATTTGTGGTAACGCGAAAATAAGTGCGAATAACAAAATCAACCCACCAAGAAAATTTCCGAAGAAGGAAAATAAGAACAGAACTTCCGGCATGCTGGAAAAGCCACCCCCCAGAGAAAATTTCTCTTTAAATCTATATATATAAAAATTAATCAGTATTTTGTTGGTGATCGCATAACTTGAGAACGGCTGGACCGATTTGGCTAATTTTGGTCTTGAATTATTTGTGGAAGTTCAGAGAAGGTTTATATATAATATAATATAATAATATAATAATGGAAAACCGCTATATTCCGCCGAAATTCCTCTCAAATTAATTCGACGATTCAAATGACAGGAAATGTTAAAAATCCGTACACTGTTAAAATCTCTCCTGTTGAAACATTCAGTATGGGATGTCTGGGATGATGTATGGGATGTGTGGGATGTATGGGATGGTGTGTGGGATGTATGGGATGGTGTGTGGGATGTATGGGATGGTGTGTGGGATGTATGGGATGTGTGGGATGTGTGGGATGATGTGTGGGATGTATGGGATGTGTGGGATGTGCGGGATGTATAGGGAGTATGGGATGATGTGTGGGATGTCTGGGATGATGTATGGGATGTATGGGATGGTGTGTGGGATGTATGGGATGGTGTGTGCGCGGATGGTACAGAACCGGGACTTTTCAGTGTATACACACGGAAGAACGGGGACGTTTGGATTTAACCTGGACGTTTCTCGCGTCCCGATTCTAGCAATCGCATTTTTGGCCCAGAAAATGCTCCAAAAAGGTTTTCTTCCAGATATGTTGTGACTAGATGTCTTACCAATGAATGTCCTAGGCAACTGTATTCGAATGAACCCTTAATAATGCATTTTGAGCCGTTTTAAGGCCTGTGAAATGACGTCCCGGTATTGTACCGTACACCAATTATTCAGCTCCAAGCCTATGACAAGTGCTGCCGCCTAGGAAATGAAGGTCAACTATGAGTAACCTCTCCCCCGCCACTCCATCAAGTGCTGTTCTAAAAATAGCTCAGAATGATTGACAGCTCGGCGCTTGGAGAGTTTGGCTTCGGAAGGAGGAGATTTTCATTTCACCGGCGACCCGAGTGCGGTCCGCTGACGAGGAACGTAGGTACCTAAACGATTTACTTTGGGAATGTAGAAACCAAAACGATTTATTTTGGGTCTACTGAAAATATAGGTACGTACCTATGAAAAACCGACTTTGCAAGGAACTAATTAATTTGTGTACTTAGGAACTAACCATTTATTTTGGGCCTGCTGACCAGGAACGTAGGTACCTACAACGATTTATTTTGGGTCTACTGAAAATATAGGTACGTACCTATGAAAAACCGACTTTGCAAGGAACTAAGCATTTATTTTGGGCCTGCTGACCAGGAACGTAGGTACCTAAACGATTTACTTTGGGAACGTAGATACCAAAACGATTTATTTTGGGTCTACTGAAAATATAGGTACGTACCTATGAAAAACCGACTTTGCAAGGAACTAACCATTTATTTTGGGCCTGCTGACCAGGAACGTAGGTACCTACAACGATTTATTTTGTTTCTACTGAAAATAATATAATACCTATATTATTTTCCAAGCATATTGAATGCCTGGGCCTGCTGACCAGGAACGTAGGTACCTACACCGATTTATTTTGGGTCTACTGAAAATAATATATTTTCCAAGCATATTATGCTCGGCCGACCACTTCCTTCGAAGGGGGGGTTAGTTAAGAGTAGTGAGGGTCAACTATAATAGTCTAGAAGTCTAATAAGAATAATTCTTATTAGACTTCTAGATCTCTGACTAGAGGCCGAGCTGAGCAAGGCCATTTCATTACCCGGGGGGGGGGGGGGGGGGGGGGGGGGGCTTGCTTCGCTCGATCAACTATTTCAACGCCCGGGGGGCTCGCTTCGCTCGACCATCCATTTTATCGCCCATGGGGGGCCTCGCTTCGCTCGACCAGCCATTTCTTCATCTAGGGGAGCCTCACTTCGCTCGGCCGACTCACTTCCTGGGGGGGGGGGTATTATTGCGAGGCAACTTCTGGCTCTCTGACCACGGGGGGCCTCACTTCGCTTGGCCAACCACTTCCTCGGGGAGGGGGGGGGGGGGGTATTATTGCGGGTCAACTTCTAGCTCTCTGACCAGGGGGGCCTCTCTTCGCTTGGCCAACCACTTCCTCGAGGGGGGGGGGGTCATTTATGATTGAGGGTCAACTTTTCATATTAGACTTATAGCACTCTGACCGGGGGCCTTGCTTCGCTCGGCCAACCATATCATCACCCAGGGGGGTCGAGCTTCGCTCGGCCAACCATTTCAGGTCAAATAGGGTGTCGTTTTCCAAGTAATTCTGGACGTTTTCTCGAGATTCCACATCTGTCCGAAGGTTGTACAGACTGTCACAGAATTAAGTTTTGCACAATTAACTTATAATATAAGGTAAGGGTTCATTATTCTTCAATATTATTGAAGAATAATGAACCCTTACCTAAGTAAAATTTGCTACTTTTTTCGTCCAGACTCCATAGATAGGTAAATTTTAATCTTTGAATTCTCGAAAATTCTGAATATCCCCCGATGAGAAATAAGTTCTTGGAAATTATTGAAAAATTGAACGTCAAAGTGTAGGTTTTTTAGGGGGTTGGAACAGGCGACCTGACCGTATCTATCCTATCATTTCCTATATGAAAACCCGCTTGAATTCTTTTTCATGTAAGAGAAAAGTTTTAGGATTAAATCCTAATTTAAATCCTATAAATTTTATAGGAGGCGGAGGAGATTAAATTTTATAGAAAGACGCGAAATTCCGGATTAGGTACCACAGTTGAAAGATACTTGGTAAATTTTATTTTATAATTCGGGGGTAAAATGCAATGATCTGCTTTATGAAAAACAGCTCAAATACGGTTGAATACCCTTTTAAGCGGGGTTAATTTTCTAGGAAGTGGTCATGACCAATTTCACCAACTACCTACAGTAGGTAACTCTGCACATAGGTAAATTTTTATTGTTAAAAGTGGCGAAAATCCTGGATTAAACCTGATGGAAAATACAAGAAAAATGTTGAAAAGTTAAGGGAAAATTGCAGGAATTTTTAGATGACTGGAACATTTTCATTTTAAGAAAATACGTGCGCTGACGCTAAATTATCGTGCGGTAACGCGAATTGAATTTCATCATCTGGCGGTAAAATAATATGTTTTGCTACATGAAAAACCGCTTAAATTCTTGCTAAAGTGGGGGAAATTTTCTAAGATTTATTTGAGCACATTTTAACTCAGTTTTACCAACTACCCACTCTACAGGAAGGTAGGTAGGTAATTTCTATGGTTGAAAAACGCGAAAATCCTGGATTACCCCTGATGAAAAATACCGGAAAAATATTAACAAATGAAGGTTGTAATGCAAAGTTGGTTTACTCACCTTGGACAGAAACTAAGGATTTTCCTTCACGAAAAATCATGGAAATGATATTGAGGCAGGGATCTAGTGTGACTTTTTAGAGGTGGCAAAACCACTCCTTCGTAACTACCTACCTCCGTGTCTCGCGGAATATTGTTTTATTATTCTTGGAATACTACAACTATGTAGGTAATCGCAACGGAGGTCGGCGACTTGGATCGGCTTCTAAATTTGACATTATCCGTTTCAAGAGGTCTAGATTCAAAAATCGAAATATCCGTCCGCCGTCCGAGCCGTATTGGGCAGTAGGAATTTTTTTTTTTTTTTTTTTTTTAAATCTGAAATTTTGCCAAAATACTTGGTTTACCATCTAGTTCTGCCCACAAGGTTTTCAGCCCGATCGCCCAAATCCGTGGGGCGCTATGGGGCTATGAGAGGGTTTTTAAAAAAGGCTTTTGGCTATAGGATCGAGTTAGGGGTCGCTTTCAAAGTTTTTTTGGACGGAGAATCCATTTTTGGGGATACCGGATCGATCCGATTTCACTGTGGCGAGCATGGGGCTTTCATGGGGCTACAAATGGGATTTTTGAAGGATCCCAGGAGGTCAAATATTTTTCGAGTAAAATACTAATTTAAAAAAAAAAGAAAAAAAAAGAAGAGATTTTGAGCTGATTTCATCTGTTTTTGACCAAGTACCCACTCCGTAGGTAAATTTCTATTTTTGTAAGACGCAAAATTCCGGATTACCACAGTTGAAAGATACTTGGTAAATTTTATTATATAATTCGGAGGTTAAAACTCAATGATCTGCTTTATGAAAAACAGCTTAAATACGGTTGAAAACCCTTTTAAGCGGGGTTAATTTTCTAGGATAAATTTGAAGTGGTCATGACCAATTTTACCAACTACCTACAGTAGGTAACTCTGCAAGTAGGTAAATTTTTATTGTTAAAAGTGGAGAAAATCCTGGATTAACCCTGATGGAAAATACAAGAAAAATGTTGAAAAATTAAGGGAAAATTGCAGGAATTTTTAGAGGACTGGAACATTTTCATTTTAAGAAAATACGTGCGCTGACGCTAAATTATCGCGCAGTAACGCGAATTGAATTTCATCATCTGGCGGTAAAATAATATGTTTTGCTACATGAAAAACGCTGCAAATTTTACACAAGGGTTTATTATTCTGTGATATAGGTTACTTGTACAGACATTTAATTCTGTCAATAAAAAAAAATTAAAAAAATTTTTTTTTGGATTTTTATATTTAAAAAAAAATTTTTTGGGGGGATTTTTTTTCAAAAATGTGTTTTTTCAAAAATTCTTTAATTTTTAACTATTTAAATATTTAACTTCTTGGGATCCTTCAAAAATCCCATTTTTAGCCCCATGAAAGCCCTATAGAACGCCACAGTGAAATCGGATCGTTCCGGGACCCCCAAAAATGGATTCTACGTCCAAAAATACTTCGAAAACGACACCTAACTCGATCCCATAGCTAAAAGCCTTCAAAACACCCCTCCTGTAGCTCCATTTTAGCCCCATAGCGCCCCACGGGTTTGGGCGATCGGACTGAAAACCTTGCGAGCACAACTAGATGGTAAACCAAGTATTTTGCCAAAATTTCAGATTTTTATAAAAATTCCTACTGCCCAAAACGGCCCGGACGGCGGCGTACGGCGGAAGGACATTTCGGATTTTGAATGTAGACCTCTTGAAACGGATAATGTCAAATTTTGAGGCCGATCGGAGTCGTCGACCCGCGTCGCGAAAACATAGGTGTATTATTCCAAGAATAATAAACCAAAACCGCTTAAATTCTTGCTAAAGTGGGGGAAATTTTCTAAGATTTATTTGAGCACATTTTAACTCAGTTTTACCAACTACCCACTCTACAGGAAGGTAGGTAGGTAATTTCTATGGTTGAAAAACGCGAAAATCCTGGATTACCCCTGATGAAAAATACTGGAAAAATATTAACAAATAAAGGAAATATTTTAGGATTTTTTACATGGTTTTACATGGAATTTTTAGGGGGGCGGCCCACCGTTCGCAGGGGTTACTTGTACGAAAACTACCTACATCTAACTCAACCCCGAAAACATTTTTTTTTTAACTCATAGCCCCCCCCCCCCACCCATAAAACCCCACCGAATACCGAACAGCTCAAATACCGTTGAAAACCGTTTTAAGCGGGGTTCATTTTCTAGGATAAATTTGAAGTGATCATGACCATTTTCACCAATTACCTACCTACTCTGTACGTAGGTAGGTAAATTGTTATTGTTAAAAGTGGCGAAAATCCTGGATTAACCCTGATGGAAAATACAAGAAAAATGTTGAAAAATTAAGGAAAAATTGCAGGAATTTTTAGATGACTGGAACATTTTCATTTTAATAAAATACGTGGGCTAACGCTAAATCATCGTGGCGTAACGCGAATTGAATTTCATCATCTGGCTGTAAAATAATATGTTTTGCTACATGAAAAACGGCTTAAATTCTTGCTAAAGTGGGGGAAATTTTCTAAGATTTATTTGAGCACATTTTAACTCAGTTTTACCAACTACCCACTCTACAGGAAGGTAGGTAGGTAATTTCTATTGTTGAAAAACGCGAAAATCCTGGATAACCCCTTATGAAAAATACCGGAAAAATATTAACAAATGAAGGAAAAATTGGAGGATTTTTTACATGGTTTTACATGGAATTTTAAGTGGGGGGGGGGGGGGGGGGCAGGGGTTACTTGTACGAAAACTACCTACACCTAACTCGACCCCGAAAACATTTTTGAATTTTTACTCATAGCCCCCCTCCCCCCTCATAACACCCCATGAGTTTGGGCGATCGGGCTGAAAACCTTGCGGGCAGGAGGTATGTAAGCCGAGTATTTTGTCAAAATTTCCTATTTTTCAAAAAAAAAAAAAAAAATCCTGCTGGTTAAAACAGCTTGGACGGCGCGGCGGGCGGACATTTGTTTTTAAAATCTTGACCTTATGAAATGGATAATGTCAAATTTTGAGGCCTATCAGATCTTACACAAGGGTTTATTATTCTTTGATATAGGTTACTTGTGCGAAAAATAATTCTGTGACAATAGAAAAAAATTTTTTACTAGGAAAATATTTGACCTCCTGAGATCCTTCAAAAATCCCATTTGTAGTCCCATGAAAGCCCTATTGATCCCCCCCCCAAGTGAAATCGGATCTCTTCGGGACCCCCAAAAATGAATTCTACGTCCAAAAATACTTCGAAAACGACACCTAACTCGATCCCATAGCCAAAAGCCTTAAAAGACCATCCCGTAGCCCCATAGCGCCCCACGGGTTTGGGCGATCGAGCTGAAAACCTTGCAGGCACTACTAGATGGTAAACCGAGTATTTTGTCAAAATTTCAGATTAAAAAAAAATCCATCAGATTCTGCCCAAAATAGCTCTATGCCGCTTGTAGCCCCATGAAAGCCCCGTAGGTATATCCCCATGGTTAAATCGGATCGTTCTGGAAACCCGAAAATGGATTCTCCGTACTTCGAGACCTATACCTAAATCGACCCCATACCTAGTAAAAAAGCTTCCTGTAGCCCCATTTTAGCCCCATAGCGCCCCACGGGTTTGGGCGATCGGGCTGAAAACCTTGCGGTCACCAGTAGATGGTAAACCAAGTATTTTGTCAAAATTTCAGATTTTTAAAAAAATGCCTACTGCCCAAACCGGCTCGGACGGCCGACGGCAGTATTAAGATTGTACCAAGTTTTTATCCCA
Source organism: Pilophorus perplexus (assembly GCA_955831195.1). Lineage (NCBI taxonomy): Eukaryota > Metazoa > Arthropoda > Insecta > Hemiptera > Miridae > Pilophorus > Pilophorus perplexus. Next base: position 48,939,785 of record OY037009.1, read on the forward strand.
CAAGTGTAGCATACACGAATTAACCTTACACACGTCCCATAAAGTAGGTGTGTACCAAAACAACGTCCCGTTTCTTCTGTGTGTATCCACACATGGGTCAAATTCATGGCGTGTGTAAGCGAAATTTTTTGTATCAAAATACTTCATTTTGCTTCCTGAACACGTTTTTGGACGTTTCGGCGACGTCCCGTTTCTGCACCATACACACACACACGGTTTCGCGTCCCGTTTCTGTACCATCTGCGGATAAGGGTGTGTGGGATGTATGGGATGGTGTGTGGGATGTATGGGATGGTGTGTGGGATGTATGGGATGTGTGGGATGTATGGGATGGTGTGTGGGATGTATGGGATGGTGTGTGGGATGTATGGGATGTGTGGGATGTATGGGATGGTGTGTGGGATGTGTGGGATGTGCCCGATGTATGGGATGTGTGGGATGTATGGGATGGTGTGTGGGATGTATGGGATGGTGTGTGGGATGTATGGGATGTGTGGGATGTATGGGATGGTGTGTAGGATGTATGGGATGTGAGGGACGTATGGGCTGCATATAATTGGTGATAGACGGGAATTTGATAGGTACTTCACTACGACAAACCAACAAGCGTTGTTACTATGAAAAATTAAGTTGACGGGTTGCCACGGGTGCATCATCGATAGGTGATGGGCGGGAATTTGATGTTTCGTGCGACGCACGGGTGTCCCAGCTATGAAATAATGAATTTTCAAAATCTTTAGAAGTGCAGCGAAGCGCGCCAGGTCAGCTAGTAACACTATAAATGTCAGCAGTAGGTAGTCACCAAAAGAGAAATTTTCTCTGGGGGGTGGCTTTTCCAGCATGCCGGAAGTTCTGTTCTTATTTTCCTTCTTCGGAAATTTTCTTGGTGGGTTGATTTTGTTATTCGCACTTATTTTCGCGTTACCACAAATTTTGACGTCCACCTATTTAATAGGTCCTGTAACCTGGGCAGTGTAATATCATGATTGGGATGAATTGGTACGGCCACAGCATGATTAACGAATCACCTAGGTATACGAAAAAATTAAGAATTATGATATGACCCCCCGCGATATGGCACCTACATCAGATTCATAGATTCTATGCTATCTGTAGCATCAATGAGCTCTTCGGGTTTTGGTTTATTTTTCTTGGCATATTATTCTTGACAGATTTTAGCGATCTCTCCCCCCCCCCCCCCCCCCGTAATAGGGGAGACGAAAAAACAATGGCATTACTGCGATGTATTTTTGGACGTAGAATCCATTTTATTTAAATTGCAGTGGACCCAGACTATTTTTTTAATTACATCGCCAGGACGCCATGTCAGCGGACCCACACTGAAAAGGCGCTCCTCTGCGGTGGAAGGGGGAACCCGGCGGGTGTACACCCACCGTCAAGTTCAACCCCACCGTCTATCTCTGTCAAATTCTAATCGGGGGGGGGGGGGGGGGGGGGGACGGGGACGTTTTCGTTTTAGGGTAAATCAACCGTCTACGAAAAAATATTGAATACCAGGGTGAGACAACCAAGACATTAATGTCTTTAACCTAGACTGTAAATGGATGGAGGCGGCAGCACACACCGTGAACTGGGTGGGCTCGGTGCACTGTTTCAACGGATAAACCCCTAAAAGATTACAGTTTCGAAATCATTCCCTAATAGACGGGAGATTTGTGTGTTTGGTAACATAAAAGCTTAAGCTCTGTATCCGAGCGGTATATTTTCACAACCGGCGGGAGAGAGAAACCAACCCGACTATTCTGAGATTCGGTAAACAGGCTTGAAGGGCCGAAAAGACTAATCCCTTCGGTAAACCCGTCGTTTAACGTTTGGTTGTTCTGGTTGGAGCTTTTCGGAAGATTTGAGTCTGTTGGTGGTTCAGTTGACAGGTGAGGCGTTGTGAGAGTGCACAAACGCCAAACATCTTGTGTATTTCCTCAGCATTTTACTAAATCTTTTCCATCATGATGGTCTGCAGCAGTTCGTATTTCGCGTTTATCATAAGGGCCATTCTCCCAGAAAGCGACATTTTGATGTCCGGAGCGTTTTTCAAGCCCCATTATAATTTTTTGAGTTGAATTTGTTTTTAAATGATTGTATTTGACTTTATCTAGAACCGCTTTTCTCATTTTTCCGATTAATGAGTTCATTCAATAGAAAAAAAAGTTTAAATAGTCAATTCGTCATTCTCCGTCCGTGTCCAGGTTCGACCTCCCCAACTTTGATGTATTGAAAAATGGGTTTTCGCGGGTTACCTAATCGAAAATAAATATGTTTTCGACGACTCCGATCGGCCTCAAAATTTGACATTATCCGTTTCAAGAGATCTAGATTCCAAAAACGAAATGTCCGTCCGCCGTCCGGGCCGTTTTGGGCAGTAGGAATTTTTTTTTTTTAAATCTGAAATTTTGACAAAATACTTGGTTTACCATCTAGTTGTGCCCGCAAGCTTTTCAGTCCGATCGCCCAAACCCGTGGGGCGCTATGGGGCTATAATGGGGCTACGCGAGGGGCTTTTTGAAGGCTTTTAGCTATGGGATCGAGTAAGGTGTCGTTTTCGAAGTATTTTTGAACGTAGAATCCATTTTTTGGGGTCCCGGAACGATCCGATTTCACTGGGGCGATCTTTAGGGCTTTCATGGGGCTAAAAATGGGATTTTTGAAGGATACCAGGAGGTTAAATATTTTTCGAGTAAAAAAATTGTTTTTTGAAAGAAAAAAAAAAATAAAAAATAAAAAAAAAAATTTTCGAAAAAAAATTAAAAATTTTCTTTTTCAAAATTTTTTCCATTGACACCGAAATACTTTTTGCACAAGTAACCTATATTAAAGAATAATAAACCCTTGTGTAAAATTTGCAGCATTTTTTCAAAGAGCTAGGAACTTTTTTTTTTCAACATTGAGATTTGAAAATGTCGCTTTGCGGAGGTCAGGAGGTCCCGTATCAAATTGTTGTGCTGCTGAAAGTAGTTGTTCCACAGTCCGTGGGATCTTCAACATCCTCCGGATCGTGTCACATCTCAAACGCCTCAAGCCGGTTGACGCCCTCAGTCTCAGCGTCCATGACTCGACACCACATCAAAATGCTCAAGAGGCTGACCCGTCACTGCCGCAGACTTGGACACAGCCAACGACATCGATCCCCAGGCCATACTGCTGGGGATACATGCGGCTGTCTCCAATCGATGAGTGCTTGTAGCTCCACTGGAGAGTGCGTCAGGAGAACGGTATGGGTGGAATGACAGCTCACGTGAACGGCTTATCCCTGCTCGTTTCACGGATTAGGGCAGAGATGATAATCGCCCTTCGTGTGGGATGATATAATACTCGAACCCACCATATATTTTTTTCCGCCAGATGACAAAGTTAACTAATAACTACCCCCATCCATCAGCTAGTTTACCATAAAACAGACCAACTAATTGATTCCCGTGAAACCAACACTTTGTCGTCGGATAATTAATCTCATATTAGGACACTTTCAGCTCCAGTTGGTAATTTGTGATGAGGGAGGACATCCTGTTTAAACACGTACCTTTGGTAACGTCGCTTTCGGACGTTATCGTCAATTAAATGAATACTGTTGCATGGAGGGTAATTTTGTCTCAGCTAGGGATAAAAGGTCGCTAATGAGCAGCGCTGACAGTTCCGCCTAATTGGGGGGATGAGTTTGTCGTCGATGATATTCGATGGAATAGAAACATGTGACGACAGGAAGCAATCGTTCAAACTGTGTTGCCTAAAGTCGTTCAAAGGGTGAATCGATTCGACCTAGTTGTCGGGAGAAAACGGCACGTCATCGACCCTTTTGAAGTGATCAGTCAGCGTTGACAGATCCGATCAATTGGGAGTAACAATCTTGGTTGGTTGTGTCTTCGAAATAAAAACTGGCTAAATGAATAAATCCGGAGTGCAAGTTTTGATAATAACACAGGTTTACAAAAAAAAAGGTCGATCTCAGGCGCCGCAGAAAAAACCATCAACTCTATGTTTTTTGGGGTGCTGAATCCGAATCCGACCCCCGTTTTTTCCGGTCACGTCCAAAATTTTGAGATATTGGCGATTTTTCGTTTTTTCGACCTTTTTCCTTTTTGAAAATCACAGCTAAACGTGTGGATGTCCAAAAATTCCACAAAAACTCTCTTCTTACTGGAAATTTATCGCTGATTCCGAAAATATATATGAGTTGGTGTCTAAAACCACGAGAAATGTGTGATTTTGCCAAAAAATGTTGAAAAAACGTGGTTTTTTCAAAACCAAAGTCACGTTTTTTGATACTTTTTACCTTCTAGCGTGAAAACTAAGGCCGTTAATAAAATTTTTCCAACGAGCTCTTGTAGGTAGATTGTTTCTGCGTCGAATGGGACCAACCGTGATTGTTTACCTTCCATAATAAGGGAGCTATGATTTTTCAAAGTTTCTGGGCGCTTGTTTTTCAGGGCTTCAAGTGCAATTCCGTGAGTTCTTGATGAATAAAACCATCTTTGAGTCGGTCTGAATTGATGCCTCTGAGTCCAATATATTCCTTGGAACAAAGTTTTGTTGTGATCAAGTTGCATTGCCGACTCCAGGAGTTCATGTTCTACGACATGGCCAAAATGGGGAGAAACATTGAAAAATCATAGCTCCCTTATTATGGAAGGTAAAGAATCACGGTTGGTCCCATTGGACGCAGAAACAATCTACCTACAAGACCTCGTTGGAAAAATTTTATTAACGGCCTTAGTTTTCACGCTAGAAGGTAAAAAGTATCAAAAAACGTGACTTTGGTTTTGAAAAAACCACGTTTTTTCAACATTTTTTGGCAAAATCACACATTTCTCTTGGTTTTAGACACCAACTCATATATATTTTCGGAATCAGCGATAAATTTCCAGTAAGAAGAGAGTTTTTGTGGAATTTTTGGGCATCCGCACATTTAGCTGTAATTTTCAAAACGGAAAAAGGTCGAAAAAACGAAAAATCGCCAATATCTCGAAAATCTGGACGTGACCGGAAAAAACGGGGGCCGGATTTGGATTCAGCACCCCAAAAAACATAGAGTTTCATGGTTTTTTCTGCGGCGCCTGAGATCGACCTTCTTTTTTGTAAACCTGTGTAATCTAGGGCGGCCAAGTCCACGACGTCGTTGACCAAATTTAAAGAGCCATCTGGCTTTGAATATATACTTTTGTACCTACTTCACTGGTTTTTTTCATGCGCTCAACTGGCACAGGTTTTCGCGCTCAACTGGTACCTCGATAAGCCGATTGCGCTCAACTGACAAACACCCCGCGAAGGTCCTGCGGTAAGTTTTGACTCACTCAGCACAATAGAAAAACTTTCCATCCATTAAATGATGAATCGGATGCTCGGCCAAATGCTTCCGAAGGGCCTCACCTGCAACAAAAAAAAAAGTATATATATAAATCAATCATATTGATAAGTAAAATCAGATTGTGTATTTGAAAAATCGCTGCTAATAATTACTGTAAACAATTATTGTAAAATAGTGTATGACCCCCCACAACGGTGTGGATTTTACAACAAAAATTCGAAAAGATGCCTCACTCGTCCCCCCACTCTGAACCCGAGCGTCTGATGCGACGAGATAGTGGGAATCCGTCTTATAAAAAAGGCGATTTCAGACGAAGTAGTCCATTAAATGGATGGATGGACTATGTCGTGGAAATTTTCCACGTCAACTTGCAGACGCGTTTTGGTTGATTAGACCAGCATTAGTACAATACTGATTCTTTATTGTACTGATGATGGCCTACAAGATGTTATTTAATTTTATCGTGGAAATAGACTACTTCGTCTGAAATCGTCTTTTGGTTAAAAACGTTCCAAAATCTCATTTCATTATTATTGAATTCCAACCCGTTGTTTTTTATTCTCCTCATGTTGGCTTCGAATTGTCGCTCCATTTGTCTGTTATAAGGCTTCTTGGAGTTTGGGTGAAAAAAAGACGTGAAAAAAAAAAGGGGCACTGATGTATTGAAAGCAGATGCGGCTCCCCCAACGGCAATTGTGAGTGTCAATACGGGAAACATCCCCGCGGACAACGCTTCACATCCCTTGAAAACCTCGCGGGATGCTCCTGTTGGTTTCGTGTCGGAAGTCGAAAATACTGATCTGCCACAAAATTTGACATTATCCTTTGCATGACTCGTAGATTCCAAAAACGAAAATGTTCGTCCGCCGTCCGAGCCGTATTGGCCAGTAGGATTTTTTTCGAAATCTGACATTTTGACAAAATACTCCGTTTACCATCTAGTTGTGCCTTCAAGCTTTTCAGCCCGATCGCCCAAACCCGTGAGGCGCTATGGGGCTAAAATGGGGCTACAGGAGGGGTTCTTTGAAGGTTTTTGGCTGTAGGATCGAGTTAGGTGTCGTTTTCGAAGTATTTTTGGACGTAGAATCCATTTTTGGGGGTCCCGGAACGATCCGATTTCACTGTTGCGATCTATAGGGCTTTCATGGGGCTACAAATGGGATTTTTGAAGGATCCCACGAGGTCAAAAAAGTTGTCGTTTTCCGAGTAATTTTGGTCGCATAATCCATTTATGGGGGTCCCACATCCGTCCAAACATCGTACAAGAATTTTTAAAAATTTTTAAAATAATTTTATTGCATTATTAAATAATTTAATTATTTTAATGCAAATTAATTTTAATTTAATTATTTAATAATTTAATTTATTTAATTAATAATATAATTATTTTGCAAAATTAGATAATTTTAAATGCATTTAAAAAAACATTTTTTTCACAATTTTTCTAAATCGAAGAATAATAAACCTTTGTGTAAAATTTGCATCGTTTTTCTCGGGTCAATTTAGTAGATTTCCAGTTCAAGCTGGTTCTTGAAGCACTCAAAGGCGCAGCAATTAAAAACGGTTAGAGTGTTTTTGTACGAGATTAATTGGGTCGCTCGGATGTGGAATTGAACCATTTCCGCCGAAAGAGCCGGAACCTCGATAAAGTATAATATCCGCAGATAGAAGAAAAAATCGGATAAAGGGGGGATCTCGCTATCAGCAATCAGCGGTTTTCAGATGTTGAGCTCGGAAGGTTAAATCGGGGCCTGAATCGATTTGGTCGAAGCCGTTGGCTCTGAAACCCAATCATCGTTTTCCCCGATGTCGGTACCCTTTTTTTTTCCTCGAGCGTCTTCCTCGTGCGGGTATCGAGGCTTAAATTGGATCCCGTTTTCGAGAATGATTTTCCACGGACCGCGACGAGACGCAAAAGTCGCTAACCCTCCCGTGAAATTCTATTTTGGAAGTCCCTCGCAGAGACAAGAGCTCCCCTGGTGGATGTTTTACGGCTCCGGACGTTTCTGCCCGTAAAATTTATACCCAGAAGATCAAAGGGGGAAGGTCTATTCCCCTGTCTCGTTGGAGAATTAACAGCTGCCTTCCTCCATGCAGGGATTAACAGCCACATAGAAGATCGGTTTGCTAAACAAAATCCGTTCCTGAGGGGGGTTGAGTTTCGGAATGAGAATCATTTTCAGTCTGTTTTGGACACCGGAGTTAATGAGAGGAACTCGGCTGTGTGTTTAGTGCGACTCGCCATATTTGCTCCCCGTTTGAGATTAATTCTGTGTTAATAATTGACATTGAATTAAATTATTTAAAAAATGTTAGAATTTTTTTTTTTTCAAACTTCTTTTTTTACTTGAAAAATATTTGACCTCCTGGGATCCTTCAAAAATCCAATTTGTAGGCCCATGAAAGCCCTATAGATCGCAACAGTGAAATTGGATCGTTCTGTAGCCCCCAAAAAATGGATTCTACGTCCAAAAATAATTCGAAAACGACACCTAACTCGATCCCATAGACAAAAGCCTATCTATTCTTGGAATTATACACCTATGTTTTCGCGACGGGGGTCGACGACTCCGATCGGCCTCAAAATTTGACATTATCCGTTTCAAGAGGTCTACATTCTAAATCCGAAATCTCCGTCCGCCGTCCGGGCCGTTTTGGGCAGTAGGAATTTTTTTGAAAATCTTAAATTTTGACAAGATACTTGGTTTACCATCTAGTTGTGCCCGCAAAGTTTTCAGCCCGATCGCCCAAACCCGTGGGGCGCTATGGGGCTAAAATGGGGCTACGGGAGGGTTTTTTTGAAGGCTTTTAGCTATGGGATTGAGTTAGGTGTCGTTTTCGAAGTATTTTTGGACGTATAATCAATTTTTTGGAGTCCTGGAACGATCTGATTTCACAGTGGGGATCTATAGGGCTCTCATGGGGCTACAAATGGGATTTTTGAGGGATCCCAGGAGGTCAAATAATTTTCAAGTACAAAACAAAACATTTTTGAAAAAATAAAATATAAAAAAAAATTGTTTATAATTTTTCCAGTGACAGGCTGAACAACTCGTCCAATTGCAAGGTTTGGGGGATATTATCTGCTAACTAAGCACTACCTACCCTTCAGGACAGTAACGGCTTAATCATTGGAAACAGGAAGGAAGAAGCTGACGAAGGAAAGGAAAATTGCTGGAGCAGTTAAACCGGGGGTTGTGACGAGGGGGTGATTAAAAGTGGGAGAGTATTTAGGGAGACTTGTTCCCCAGTTAATGGGTCTGTTAACTTCTCGTATCGGGAGTATTTTCGAAAACGGTCCTTACTAGGGGTTTTATTGGGGTCGTTTTCACTTCTAATCTTCGGAAGGAAAAATGATGACGAGATCACTTGAACATCGATGCTGACAGGTGTGAATTTTCCTGTGTAGGTTTTCTGGTTTATTATTCTTGGAATAATACACTTAGGTAGGTATCTATGGCGTCATATGATAACCTCGTATCTCAATTTTTTGCCTTTTTTTTAATTGCATTTTCTTATCTGGTTGTTCTAAAATGATAAACTCGTAACTACGAAATAAAATAGTTCCAATCGGTTTTGCGATATTTATTCTAGTTTCTATGTCTACAGGGAGCTTGAAATAGTTGGGTGGACGGTTGATGCAATAAAAATCAACATTTCTGACGTCATAATCAGTTTTTTACCTCCTGAAAAGTTTGGTTTATCTGAGATACGAGGTTATCATAATATGATTTTGACGTCATTTTCATATGACGCCATTTTCTGACAGGTGTGAATTTACCTGTGAAGGTTTTCTGGTTTATTATTCTTGGAATAATACAATTATGATTTCGTAACGGAGGTCGACGACTCGGATTGCCCTCAAAATTCGACATTATCCGTTTCATTCTAAATCCGAAATGTCCGTCCGCCGCACAGTGTTGCGAAACGGCCGATTCACTGGACATCGCTTGTTCACAGGGTTATGTGCGGAGAAAAATCGTCCTCTTTATGTTTTTTTTTTTTTTTTTTTTGTGCTGAATGAGGTAGGAGAGGCCGTTTAAGCAGCACAGACAGGTAACGGCCTTGGATCGTCCATCTTCTTTCACCCGACAATGAGGGCAGCCTGTATTGCATTAATGCAGGCCGAAGGCGTATGCGGAAAATGTAGGGCCACAGGATCCGTCGGAACCAAGAAGGCCAAAAGCGTCAGCATGTTTCCCATTTTCTGGCCAACAGTAGCAAGCGCACGGGTGTTCAAAATGCGTCCACCTCCTTAACGACAGTCCAAAGGTAGGGGGTCGGTTTACAAAAGCCCCCTTGCCAAGAGTTAAACCTCCATGCAATGTCGTAGGACACACAGCGGGGAGATTTCACCACAACGGCGGTCATCTTGAACCAAAGGGTATCGTTTGAAACAATCACAACAAGGAGTCCCTAAACTGCCACAAAACGTTCAAGGCAATGGAAGAACTAACCAGTGGACATAGCTTCAACGTGTGAATAGTATGCACCAACATCTCTGAGATAGTTCATTGGTGAGGACTGTCAGTGTCAATAATCCAATCCAACATAGGAAAATGGAATGTGTCCATTGTTGCCTTTTGGAGTGGCGCATCCAGCTTTTGTGGCAAGAGTGAATGATCTTTGCCACTTGAATTCGTGTATGAGGCGGCCTGTCGTATGAGAAATGCACGAGAGTGTATGAGAAACCCGTACGTAGAGGTTTTCTCTGCGGATACAATGACGGATAACCTCATCAGTGAACGGTACATCCCATTGAAGGAGTATAGGAATCGTTCGGATAGGAATTCGTTGGTCATAGGGAAAATCAACATCTCGCAGTTTACCACTACAGCACAGGACTCGAAGCGAAGGGATCGTGAACGATCCGTTGAGCACCCTGCGAGTTGCTGCCGATCGACCGCGTCCCCGTTGGACTTATTAGATTTCCACAATGTGGATGTTGTGAACCGTGAAGAGTGAGAAAACAGTGGTACTGGACCACATGTGACTGTTAGGTTAAAGCATCAGTGGGTAAACGTGCATCTGACTCACCATCTCTCAATGAATCATTTGTGGATGTTAGACCCGCTGATCAAGTGAGGTAGGCCAGTCGGGATGTGGGAACCACAGTCGAGGGAGACAGGCTGCGAGTTGGGCACGAGTGGCAATACCAGGAGGATTTGTTGCCGATGACGCCTAGGGAAAGGTAGTCTCAGCGTTTTGTCCCAATTTCTGATGAGTATTAGCGTTTGCCCTGATTTCAGACACCCATTGAGCAACAAAGGATGTTGCGAGTAGGTCCGAGGTAATTTGCTCCAAAACAACCTGATTGTCTGTTCACAAGAAGAATTTCACGGGCTGAACTGCAAGCATCTTGCGAATATAGGATGAGCAGTAACAAGTGAAAGCCAATGACGACCCTAAGAAGCTCCAGTTTGGAGTGTACAGCAGGTCTCGTTAGTAGAGGGGAGTGAGTCTGGAGCAAGACATAACGAAACTCATCGAGAACCAGTTAGGAAACCCAATGCAGAGGCAGATGACAGCAGCAGAAGCGTCTTAAGAGAAATTCTGTCCTAAGGCCAAGTTGCGACAAGTTGGCCCCTTTGTGTTGTACAACCAGGGGCAGCAGTAACAAGAGGAAGCAGGCTGTGCACTCACTGTGTTAAAAATATCATCCAGAAGTCGTTCGACTCACGTATACTGCCTTGCCAGAGACTCTGGTGACGATGCTTGGTCAGTAAAGTCAGAGGCGACACGAGTCCGAAGAGTCGAGAACAAAAGAAATAGGTTGGAGTGCCTCTCGTTTGGTAGTGGATGAAGTGGTGTTGGTGCCTTGAGAGACAGACAGAGTGCCCTGTGTAGTACGCTAGACTTGGGACAATACAAAGCAGGTTTTGACGTACAGTCAGTCTCAAGGGAGCCTTGCACCATCATCCTTCTTTCGAAAGATGGCGTTTGATAGAGGCTGTCAGGGATACTGACTGGAGACAATTCCAAAGGAACTTGCAAAACAGGTTCTGCAACATTTCTGGTAGAGTCTCCTTAGTAACATCCCTTTGCCAGAGGAAACCGAGTGACATCACAGTCCTCATTTGGTAGACCCGTCTGTAGAAAAGCCCTTTCGATGTCGGCGTGTATTGGAAATGAGGGGTGGCCACGAAGTTGACCATGGACCCTCTTTATGAGCCCTGACTGGCTTAGGACTGTCGTGGGAGGCTGAACCATCCATTAACAACGACCAACCAGCACCTTGGAGTTCCACTCCAGGATAAAGTTAATGAGGTGATTAGACCTCAGCACCATCGGCAAATAACCACTTCGAGATTGAGCTAAAGCAATAGGCCAACAGAGCGAGCCGTTGAGAATTTTCCCCAACTGAGCCAAACTGACGACCAGACCGAGCCAGACTGGCTGACTGAGTTCTGACAAACAAGAGCCCAATAAACAGACCAAGCTGTTGAGACATGAGCCCAACCTCTTAGTGTGACTTGTAAGTCACTTGTGGAACCATAAACGCCACAAAGGTTGCATTTCCTCATTTCAGAACCTTTCTGACAAAGTCCTTCAGTCACTCACTGTTTCGCCGCTCACGGGACAAAATTTACATTCAGTTTTATATTCACGTAACGCTAAATCTCTCCAACGGCGACTTAGGCACAACACCTAGAATAAAGAACCAAATCCGAGTAACATTTCTATCCACTCGGCGAACTCCGAAATAACGAACCGCTAGCAGCATCCTGCATTGTTTAAAAAAAAGGTGTAAAGTAAAATGCAAAGTGTTTGGTAAAACCCTTCACGGGGGTCCGCTGAATATTATAACAGTCGCTGAGAGCGGAATGGAATTTCAAACTAAAAAACGCCTCGAGGCATCGGAAGCCTTCCTTGCAGCGCCAAATTATGAAGGAGAAAAACCTCTCGGCATTCTAACAACGCAGCAGGTACGAGAAAACGCAAGTGTCCCATTAGGAGCTTCCGAGATGGAGACCCTTGAAAATGCTCGAAAGAAAGTTTCAACCCCCCACCTATTGTTTGCTGGGCTTCTTCGCCCGAAAGCGCAACAGACTCTTAAAATTTAAGATTCTTCAACATTTAATGTTGAAGTGATCTCAGCTGTTGGTAATAACCAGAGACGCCGCGTTTATGACTTTTATTTTTTCATTTAATGACTTTTATGACTTTTATTTCCCTGTTTCATGACGCTTATTTCTTAAAATGGCTCATTTCATGACGTTTTACCCATAAGAGGGAGACGGTTTTCTATCAACATTAAATGTTGTTCAAGTCGAATCAGATCAAATTTGATGTATGAACTTCCTTCGCAGGTCAAATTGGTATTTCCTCTCGAAGTTATACTACAAAAAAAACAAGAATAATTCTTTATGAACGATATTAAATATCTCGTCTGTCGTATCGGGAAAACTTTGAAATATTAAATATTAAATATTAAAATTTAATATCGTTATTCAAAGTTTTTGATCAAAAAACGAACGATACCTATTGAAAAAAAAAAAAAAAAAAAAAAAAAAAACGTAAGAAAAACACCAAAAATCCTCGAAGAAGCTAATTTTTATTTACCAAAATTACGTCGACAATGAAAACCTTATTTCCGCCCCATATAACCCCGAGTGGTTGATCGATCGAGCTGAACATGTTGCGGGATCAACTAGGATGGGTCCCAAAATTTGTTTAAATGTTGTTTTGCCTAAATTGCAGATTCTTTGAAAAATGTCTACTACCAACGTTGTTCTAGAGTGTTCGGACTGGTTTGAGATGCCTTTTAATCGGTTCTATGTAGGCCAACATTACATCGAAATTTACACTCCATTCGCCTCCCTCTCTAAAATCCCATAAATATCTACCCCTCTAAAGAACCCAGGGAAATGGTAAGATCAAGCTGAAAAGTTTTTCTTGTTGGAGACTCAATACCAGTGTCAAAATTCCAAATTTTTTGAAAAATTCCTATTTTCAAAAGTGGCGTGGACGGCGGTGGGACGTTTAATTATTGAAGCCTACGTGTTCTCCGTAAAGTATCAAAATTTAATTTTATGGGCAAACAACATTTTCTACCTCCGAAGAGGACACAATGTCATAGGTTCATGCGAATCAGAGAATCAATCAAGAATACATTCAACTAGTGCAAGCTTGCCTGTTTTCCACACGGTTTGCCGAAGAACGTTTCTTCAACCAGACAGAAATCCTTTTCTGCTGACGCTAGGGATCCCAATCTTGAATCCTGCAATTGCAGGATCCTGCAGGATCCTGCCGCTTTTTGGGAGGTGCGGATCCTGCAGGATTCGTGCGTGGATCCTGCAATCCTGCAAAAATGTGAATACCTGACAACGATACCGCCCACAAGTGTTGAATCCGAACGCGCCTTCTCCGCTGCTGGATATTAAATATCCACTGTACATAAATATTATGTACAACCATTCGTTCGCGACTAAACAGTGACACTCTGAACGCATTATGCATGCTTCGGTCGCACAGTGGGGCAAAACCGCGATTTTACGGCAAAAACTCTCAAACCCCGTATTCTTATTGGAAATTCAACGCTGATCACGAATAATTCTACATCTTGGAAGTTAAATGCTTTCCCTCATGTTTCCGGCCAAAAAGCTGCCACAAACGCATTTTTTGTCATTTTCGTAGATATAATAGATAAAAATTTCATCATTCACTAATGATGGAGAGGACATTTCGTCAAACTTTCCCACCAACACGACATGCTTTGACGTTGTTCTGCAAATCTGGATAAAAATCACAGGAGGCGCTTTGGAAGAAAAGGCCGGGTTTTTTGAAGTGGTGCTTTTAAAGGAAAACCTGGCCTTTCCTCCAAAGCGCCTCCTGTGTACGCATAGCCGGTTCCTCTACCCTACAATGGATAAAAATCGTTGTGTGGATACATCTATCATTAGTTAATGCTCTGACTGCAAGCTGTCACTGGCACCGAGTACGCAAACGAACGCAGCTGAAATTTTCACAGGAGTTTCACTTTTATGCATAAAGTCGGAAAATTGCTGAGCCGGACCGGAGGAAAGCGGAAGGATTTTTAAAAGCTTCAGAAACTATTGTATCGTTCAATTATAAAACTGGCATAATTTAAATGTCATTTCCCTAAGAAAAATATACATAAACAAAACGTTGTGGCGTTTAAATTGCACCCACATATATGGGAATCATGCCAAAAAGTTCAGGCTCACGTATAAAATTCAAGTCAGTACTTTCAATCGGTCATTTAACGACATTTCGAAAAGCCCATGATTCACGCCTCTAAACAAGGTTGCAAACCCCACGTCTACACAGGAAGCATATTATGCTAACGAGAGGACGTATGTATACGGTATACCTATACTCTTATTGACGACCTAAATCTTTTAATTTACCCTACCTACCTTTTCGGGGTATTTTATCATGACTTAGCATTATAAATTACTAAAATTACTAATTAATTATTTAAATAAATAATTACTTTGCGGTGTTGGGCAGATGCAGGATCCTGCGCAGGATCCTGCAGGATTGGCAAGTTGGAGGTGCGGATCCTGCAGGACTGAAAATCCGTGCGGATTGGGACCCCTAGCTGACGCCCACTTTCGCATAAGCACTGCCCTGCAGGTTTGAATCTTTGAATCTCTGTCACGAGTCTAACGAGAAATGACAATTTCTATTCCCCAACTAGGTGGCCAAGGAAGAGCCAACCAAATGGCCAACGAACCTCGGGAAATTATTTATCCCCCACATTCACCAAATTGTGCCTACGTTGCGCGTACACCTACGTACCTTTCACTACCTGACTTCTAGAGTCTTGCCCAGGTTCCTGTCTACGATGGTTGCGGGTAGAATTATTATATCCCTGACCCAGAATTGACCGAAAATGTCCGTTTCATGACGTTTATTCCACTAAGTCGCATTTCATGACCTTTTTGACAAAAATGACTATTTTATGATGAAAAACTATGACTATGACGCTTATGACTTTTTGGCGTCTCTGGTAATAACCTTACATGGCAACGTCTTGACGTCTCCTCCTGTCAAAATTGTGAATCGTGTGCATTATTACTGACAATTCATAGCTCCTGCCCTCTCATTAAACCTATTCGTGACGGTGTATTATTATCAGGTTACGTCCACCGGGAGTCGATCAATTCCAGTTTTTTTTTTTTCTTGTTGTCAAATATTCACGACGGGAGTGGGCCACGTAATACGCTGTATTATTGACGGCACAGTTATCAGAGGTCGATTAAAAAACAGAAGGAACTACTAAAAATTTAGACGGTTCTATTAGACAATTAGGTACACGAGCAGCCATTTTTTGTCAGTGATAGGAGGGTTGGGTGGACGTTTTTGGTTTATTATTCTTGGAATAATAGGTCTATGTGATCGCGATGGAGGTCGACGACTCGGATCGGCCTCGAAATTTGACATTATCCGTTTCAAGAGGTCTACAATCCAAAACCAAAATGTCCGTCCGCCGTCCGGGCCGTTTCGGGCAGTAAAAATTTTTTTAGATCTGAAATTTTGAAAAATACCGTAAACCGGGGCTACTTGAGAAAATTTTCGCGTTTAAATGCAAATTTAGGTAGGTACCTAAACATTTTTTTTTTTTTCAATCGGCTCGAAAAGGTTTTGGATAAAGCGGCCTCTGGGCTACCTTACCCCAATGGGGGATTTTATATAATTTCTTAAATAGCTTTCTCAAATCACTCCGACAGTTGGGGTAACTTGAGAATAGTGCTTTTTTGCGGCATTTCCGAATTAATATCGCACGAGGGGTACTTGAGAGGTGACCCCAAATTTAAAAAAAATTGTTTTGACAAAATAGGATATCAAAAAAAAATTTTTTTTGAAGAAAAACCAACATTTTATTATGGAATTTGTAAAAAAACAAATGTTTAAGTTTCCTCTCTCTCCCTCTCTCTCTTAAGTGTTATTTATTACATTTAACGTTTAAGTACTGTAAATCACAGTGAATAGATCACAAAAGCAGACTTCTAAATCACAAAATAACTACAATCACTCGATCAATCACAAAATAGTAAAATGACTCCCTACAATCCAACTAGAGGTTTCCATTTTTTTTTTTAAAGAACACCATAATATTTCCAAACTTGAATGAAACTTAAACTTGTCTTGACTCTACAGAGAACCAGAACGTTAACCGAGAACCAGAGCCGTCTTTGACGTGATCAATCACCTGCCCCCCCCCCCCCCCCCCCCCCGGCCTTCCCTAGCATTTCCTCCGTGTACGCGCAATATGGCTTGAACGATGTACCTTTTCTGTGGTTGCTGAACTTCCTCTGAAAGCAACGAACCATTTTCTGGAATAAAAACGCGAAAAAACTGCGTAAAAACACATTCTCAAATTGCCCCAAGTTTTTTTCTCAAATTACCCCATTGTACAAAAAATTCAATAGCGTCGCCATTTTTGAAGATAGAAAGCTGCGATTTTGAGAGAATCTCTCCAAGATATCCTTTGAAAAGATAGGATAGTTGAACTAACCCGAAAATGTTTGATTCCTCTTGGGCAGGTGGGCGTTAACCTACAAAAACAGCTGGAAAATGTGGTAAGCCGCCATCACTATGCGTTATCAGTTGTGTGCTGATTAGTCACGTTAGCGTGTATAGCCATCATAGTAGCGTCGGGAAAAAATTGGATCAACGTCCCAGGACCATCCTAGCCTTTACAATGAATTTTTGAAAAAAATAAACAGCTGTCTCTCAAGTAGCCTCGCGATTTTTAAATAGCCCCAGTTTACGGTACTCGGTTTAACATGGGGCTAAAATGGGGCTACGGGAGGCGTTTTTTTGAAGGCTTTTGGCTATGGGATCGAGTTAGGTGTCGTTTTCGAAGTATTTTTGGACGTAGAATCCATTTTTTGGGGTCCCGCAACGATCCGATTTCACTGTTGCGATCTGTAGGGCTCCAAATGGGGCTGCGAATGGGATTTTTGAAGAATCCCTGGAGGTCAAAATTTTGATTTTTTGTTCAAAAAATTACAAAAAAAAAAAAATGTTTTTCCTAAATTTTCTTCATTGACACAGAATTGAATTTCTGCACAAGTAACCTACATCAATGAATAATAAACCCTTGTGTAAAATTTGCAGCGTTGAGAACCTGCCTGTGGGACCTTTTTTAAGAATCCACGTCTCGCTCTACCATTCGATTGTAGGAAAAAAAGTCCCCGGAAAAAAAAATCCCCGGAAAAAAAGTCCCCCCAAAAAAAGGCGCCGGAAAAAAAATCCCCAGTATTTTCCGATCCCGGAAAAAAATCCCCGAAAAAAAAATCCCCGTAGAAGAAATAGCGTTGACTTATTGGAAATGAATAGAAGATGATACTTAAGTATTAAAATTTAATACTTAAGATACAATAACAAATTTAATAGGTACATTAAAGATATTTAAGATACAATATCAAATTTAATACATTTAATACACAATAAGTAACAAATTTTGTTGTCGTAGGGGGTCAACACTAAGGTAGGTGACTGGTGTTTACAATGACTCGGTCAACGTCTTATGTTGTATTGTCCAAAAGATGAGTGGCTTCATCCCATTTTTTATCGGAACTGTGTTCCTATTCAGTGTGTACTTGTGAGAAAATTAATTCTGTCAATCAATAAAATTTAGAAAAAAAGACTTTTTCCGGGGAGTTTTTTTTTCGATTACCCTACCATTCGGATCAATAAAATTTCGACAGAACGATCCCACCGCAGAACAATTTTTTAAATCGTACAGCGCCAGTTTTGCAAGATATTCACGTATGAGCGGGCCCGATGAACCTATTCTCCCTCGAGATACGAGTAGGTATCTACTACTATCCCTACCACTCGGGCTCAACGTCAGTCCCACTTCTGATAAACGGCCCCTTCCCCCCCTCCCCTAAAATCCCGCAAATCGCGCAATAATTCAGCTCTTCCGCCCAAAACCGCCCTTTCTCCGAATCAAAAGGGCGGAAAGGGACAATGAGGTGAAACAATGGGACCCCCCACGGGCAGGTCGGGAAGCACAAAGGTCCTGAAAACACGATAAGATCCCAGTTGTGGTGAAACCGCCGCGGAAAACCGACTCTGAAAAGCATTTCGGATGGGGAGCTAATTGATAGAAATCCGGTGATATACCGCCCCTACGCTTCATTGTTACAAGGGTGACGGCCAACCCCCTATGAACCTCATTCTATTTGAGTAAAAAGGGTTGACGATAGGGGATGTTTTATTCCCAAGAACGTGACAAAATCGGTTATATGGAAGTCACTTTTTTTTGGTAAGAAAAAAACGGTCCGAGATAAGGGGCCATTGTCCGGTGAATTAGATCCGTTCAGAGTTGATCCTATCGAGTGATAACAGTTTCGAAGATGAAAGCCTGGGGTGGGAAAGAGCGCGATTGGAAAAGAAGACAGAAACGCTTCAAATTTTACACAAACGTTTGATATTATTTTGTACAAAGTTTGCAAAAATTGGTCAATAAAGAATGATTTAAAAAATAAAAAAATAAAAATAAAATAAAAAACGATGCAAATTTTACACGAGGGTTATTCTTTGATATTGGTTCTTTGTGCAAAAATTTAATTCTGTATCAATGAAAAACATTTTGGGAAAAAATTAAATTGATTTTTTTTTCCAAGAATTCATTTTTTACTCGAAAAATATAAATATTTTTAAAGGAGGTTAAATTTAACCCCATGAAAGCCCTATAGATCGCCACAGTGAAATCGGATCGTTCCGGGACCCCCAAAAATGAATTCTACGCTCAAAAATACTTCGAAAATGACACCTAACTCGATCCCATAGCCCCATTTTAGCCCAATAGCGCCCCACGGGTTTGGGCGATCGGGCTGAAAACCTTGCGGGCACAACTAGATGGTAAACCAAGAATTTTGTCAAAATTTCAGATTTAAAAAAAAAACAAAAAAAAACATGGTACATGTTTTTCGGATTGGTATATTTAAACTTGATAGGTATATATATTTACAGTATTTAGAGTATTTACATTTCACGGAAATTTAAAGTTCTTCATTAACCGACAAAATGGGCTTATGGTGGCTAGATGGGCGATGGGAGTTACGAGGGGGGGGGGGGGGGGGGAGAATGTTAGGACGGTGAAGTTTGAGGGGGGGCAGCCTCCGTCCGTCCTCCTGGCCTTCACGGTCTGCATTCCGCGCCGGGTCAAATAAAACTCGCCAGCTGAATTCGCTCAATTTCGGAATGAGTTGTTTCTGGGTTTCTTATTAAAATTCGGATCTCTAGGTAGAATAAAGTGAAAACGGCAAAAAACATCCGTCTATTAACCACCGAACAATTTGAAAGAAAGTAGTTTCGCCAATTTGCGCGCGCCAAAAAATTCGCGCAACGCGCTTATTGGACGTAAAATTGGGCGAGGAATCCGAATTCGAGAAAAATTAGGGGTTCCCATTTAAAATAAGAAAGTTGAGCGCAAATTCGCCTACTTGCGCGCATCTCAAGGGGGGGGGGGGGGCTCGACCCCCCCTAAGCAGACTTAAACGGTCCACCAAACCAATAGGAAAAATCGCCGTATTTTTATCGCTTACCGTTTAGGAGGAGAAGAGGAAACAGTAGCATGGCGAAGGGTTTAGGCACGGTAGGTAGTAGGTTCTTCTACCTACCGTGGGTTTAGGGGGGGACTTCACTCTCGCATTCCAATCCAGATCACGCCCGTAAAAACATGTACCATGTTAAAAATCCTACTGACCAAAACGGCTCGGACAGCGGATTTAGAATGTAGACCTCTTGAAACAGATAGTGTCAAATTTTGAGGCCGATCGGAGTCGTCGACCTCCGTCGCGATTACATAGGTGTATTATTCCAAGAATAATAAACCAAAAGTTACTTCACGTGGCGCACGGAAGTTCCAGAAGTGGAGAAAAACAGGATATTAAACTTTTTGTACAAAAATTGAAAAAAAAAGTACCAAAAATCTGTTTTGGCAAGTAGATGATGAGAAAACGCTACAAATTTTACATAATGGTTTATTATTCTTTGATATAGGTTACTTACTTGTGCAAAAATTAATTCTGTGTCAATGAAAAAACTTTTCTTTTTATTTTATTCGGAAAATATTTGACCTCCTGGGATCTTTTCCCACAAACTTTCAAATTAAGTTATCAAAGTTTTCAGAATAAGCGACTTAAACGGGTTTTCCTTTTCTATTATCTACTTTTATATTTTTGATGACTTTTCTTGTTTACTGCCCGCCAGCCTCCGCTCGAGTGCAGTCCTTGTTTATGTTTCATTTGTTGCTTCGACATGAATGAATAATTACTACTATTTGCATTATTATTGCTATTGTTAACGCATGACGTTGAATTAGAATTTTTCACCCAAAACATTGGGCTTTCTTTTCTTTCTTTCTTTCTTTTCTTCAATGGCGGGCTGTGGTGGGCACATAACAGGTAACATGCAGCGTGGTGGGCAGCTAACAGGAAAGATCCATTTTAGATTTTGACTAATTTTGAAAAATTTTGAAAAATGTTATCAAATTAATTTTTAATTTGTATTTTCAATTTTTTGGCTTTCATTCATTCATTTTCATATTATACTCAGGTTATTTAATTTTTATTCATTTTTGATTTTGATTTTTTTCAATTATTTTATTTCTTTTTTTTTAATTTTTACCGCGATTTTTCATTTTAAAAATCCTGCAGCCCAAAACAGTCAGCGAGAATCACATTCTGGGAATCCTCAACTGATGAATCATATTAGGACGAAGTTCGAGGAAGGTCAAAATTGTTGTTCCCCGTCGACATGATAATATTATTATGTTGATTGTTCTAGAAACGATCAACCAAGTATAAATAAAACAGTAAAAAGGTTCAGAGCAACTCTATTCGCAGGCTGTCCTTTGAGCAGGTGGCGTTTCGGATCGATCGTGACCCATGAAATATTCACTTTTGAGCCGAAGTGTGCTCCACCTCTTATCAGTTCGCCCACGAGGGGAGAGTCGATTTTGGTGTCAATTCGCGTAAACCGGTGATTTAATGAAGAGAACGTTAGGATCAGCCATTTTGCAGCTAATAGACAATACACGTGATTGATGTAATCCGTTTGGGTCAAGGATGTGTGTTCTGGGCTGGGAGTAGGCTCCTAAGTACACAATAGATACGCGGATGAGTAAATCGATGATGACCCAGCGGATCGTAGTGAATACAACGCATTTACCGCAATACAGAAGGTGAATGTCCGTACAACAAATGGCGAGATCAGGGTGGCGAGAAAAAGGGGATCATCTTATGACCTAAATTAACTTTCTGCCCTTCTGCTCAGATAAGACGCGATAGCAAAAGTGTGAAAAGAGCCAACAGTCCACCGCAGTGCACACTGAATGAACCCGCTAAAGCAGATTTTCAGGGCGTCAATCGCTCGAGAGGTCTTCGAGGAAGAGGAAGAGATCTACGAGGAGATGCTGGCAAGGGAGTCAATGATGATGAAGAGAAGATTATGAATTGGCCTGAAAAGACTAGAAAGAATGGCGAATAAGCAGCGGGAATCAAATGGCACAGAAAATCCTCAAAGGCGAACCAGCTGCGAGAACCTCCAAAACCCCTGCCCGGAGAGAAGCACGACGTATGGCAGACTTTCAAAGAACCAATCACTGAAGGAGTTGCAGAGGTTGAGGAAAATGTCAAAGAGCCCCTGGCGAGCTGGCCAGACCTAGAATATGAAAAGAGAAATACGAATTGGCCAACGAAGCGAAAAAAAAAACAAGTGGCAGGAAACATCTGAGACCAGTAAGCCTCCTGAGACCTAAAGAACCTCCTGAGTCCACTGCCCAGAGAATAACATAAGCTTCTTCAATGTGTAACCTGTTGTGACAGCAGCTCAACAAGCGACAAGACCTACTTGAAGTAGTTTATTACTCCTGGAAGAAGATGACAAGATACCAAATGACCAGATATCACCTTTCGGCAATGGACTTGGCGGAAGAGCTATTTCCTCCAGAATCATTTAGTCCAGTAAAATTAGGAAAAGAATTCGGACCGAAGCGGAAATGATTTTAATACCTTCTAATGGTCCTAAATACACGG
The DNA here is from genome assembly GCA_955831195.1 of Pilophorus perplexus. Classification (NCBI taxonomy): domain Eukaryota; kingdom Metazoa; phylum Arthropoda; class Insecta; order Hemiptera; family Miridae; genus Pilophorus; species Pilophorus perplexus. The sequence goes on from OY037009.1 coordinate 48,962,129, forward strand.
AATCTGAGTTTGCACCATCGCAGGTGGTGAGCTAAACTTTTGACAGCCGAAAAACGCGAAATTTGTGCACTTTTTTCAGTTTTTCGCGTCTAACTCGGAAACCATCCATCCTACAGAAAAAGTTATACCTAACAAAATGGAAGAGCATTAAATTCGCTATTCAAAACACTACATAGTCATCAAAATCCCCCCGGGCCCGGCCTTCGTAGGGGGGGCCCGGATTTTCTTGAGATTTTTTTTTTTTTGTAAAAAAAGGGGGTAGGAGAGGCAAAATAGGAAAAGGGACAGATCAATATAGGAAAAATTTTCATACCTTTTTTTTTTGGGGGGGGGGGGGGGCCGATGAATTTTCATACAACCTTTTTTTAGGGGGCCCGATAAATTTTCATAACTACCTTTTTTTTTTCCTTTTTTTTTTTTTTTTTTTTGAGGGGCCCGATGAATTTTGCCCCCGGGCCCGGATTTTCTCTCCACGGCCCTGGCCACCGCAGATCATGAAGCATACACGTAAACGCCGCAAAACCTGAAGCACTAGTTCGAGGACGTGAAGAGGAGGTACGACGTATATTTTCTTCTGGTTCAGTCATTATACGTTTCGATAAAGTTAGACGATTTTCAAAGCTGCGCAATTTCCTCCAGTATGACTCGGCCGGTTGAAACAACTCAGTTTAATTGCAGGGTGCATACGAGAAGTGATCTATTGGTATTTCCCGCCGTGTACTTATCCAGCTGACGTACACCAGCCACACGTCAACGGAAGATGTTATTAACACGTGGCCATATAGCGAGAGCCCTTTCATTTTGGGAAAAAAAAGGGCGTGTTTCGAAAAACAAGGGCTGCGCTGCGCCTTTTTCTTCGGGAGGGCGTAGATTTAAGGATAGGGTTAACAATGGGGTATCACACGGGCTGACACGATGATCCGGACAGACCTGCTGATTAGCTCGGAGGCTTGAGGGCCGTTTCGACACACGCCTGCACTGGTTCAAAGGATTGCTCAATCGCTGTGAGGCTCAAGTCGAGCATGAGGGAACAACAAAACCTTTGTGTACAAATTCAGGTGAAAATTCTCGGTTTATTATTCTCACACGCAACCTGAGTATTCACGACGGGAGTCAAAAATTTTAAAACAGCCTTCAAACTTGAGCTTTTATGATTTGGCACACTTGATTTCAAAAATGCTGCCTGTACAAGTTGGGCCTATTTTTCTCAAAAATATTTCCTTAATAACAGAATTAATTTTTGCACAATAATAACCCCTTGTGTAAAATTTGCAGCGTTTTTCAATATTATGATGATTATTGATTATTGATTGGTGGGGATACTTTGTGACAGAAAATAGATATTTTGTCAATTTTCAACCACATATTATGTGGTTGAAAATTGCTAGTTATCGGTTTCCCGGGACTTTTAAAGGGTGCAGCTATTAATCAGCTACATTTCTATGACAAGAAAATAAATTAACCTTCAAAATTATAGCCACAGCGAATTTCTTTCGTTGGCACAAAGTTCCCCCATCAAGTGGGGGAACTTTGTGCCATCACCAGTTTCTCCACTATAACTCGCTGAAAACGCGATTGGCACAATGTTACCGTGTATTCAGGGCAATAGAGAACAGTCGATAACCCAAAAAAAATTTCATAACAAAAAATAAAAATAAATAAATAAAAATAAAAATAGAAACAAATAAACTTTTTATTTAAGTACTGAATAAATATTATGGGGTTGATGATTGCCAAGCGCTTCAGGTCTCGCGCTTTTCAATATAATCATGAAAACGCGGGTTTTCCATGATTATATTGTGCAAAACGTGTTTTTTTTTCTTTGTTTTTTTTTTTTTCATAGTAATAATATTAATTATGTGGCTCTGAGACCCTCGATTTGTTCCCAGTGTGGTTTACTTTGAAAAGTAAACTTCCATATTTATTTATGTATCCGTTCGTTATTCATTTTCATTTCATTTAAAATAGAAATGTAAAAAAAAAAAAAGTAAAAAAAGTTAAATTAAAAATAAAATAAATAAAAATAAAAAAATTAAAAAAATTAAATTAAATTAAAATTAAAATTTAAAAAAATAAAAGTAAAGAGAAACTTAGAAAATGTCTACATTAAATTACATTTATAATAATAATGCATTAAAAACTAAATTAATGCATAGAAAACTCGAAAATCAGCGTTTCAGGATGTCACAAAGTTACCTGACAAAAGTCAGTATTTTCATATTAAAATCCATAACTCTGATACCTACTTATTACTATAATATCCCGTTGTGGCCATTATTATATTATAATATTTAATGGCCGCAGCGGGATTTCCTTGCCAACGAATAATGCAATCAAGTAAACATACTCACTTGGACAGGGGCAATCACCCGGGCAACGTAAAAACAAAAGTTTCCCAACTTTTCCGGGAAGCCGTTTTTCTATCGGTTCTTATCATTTCTATGAGTTGCTGAGCAGTGATGCCAGAACGTTCGAACTACACCATTTTGTTCATTTGCATCATTCAGTTCATCATCAAAATTTGATAGCGCTTTGGTCGTTCGCCTAAATCTCCCTGGGAAGCGGGAAATTTGAAAAATGTTCGGAAAAAACGTGTTGTCACAAAGTTACCTATTTCAAAGAATAATAAACCCTCATGTAAAATTTGCAGCGTTTATAATTTTAAGGTTTGTTCCAGGTTTGACGGAATGTCAACAAAATTTGTACTTACGAAACGAATTTAAAACAAAATGAGAAACGCCCAATCTGACACCGCGCGAAGAGCGGAAGCACGTTTTTCAGGACGTTTTCGGTTATAGCTCAGAAACTATTGGTCCGATTCCAAATTTCTTTTTTTCTCGTGAAAGAATGAATATTCAGATTCTGAACTTCAGAAGCTAAAACATGCATTTTTCCGTAAAATTGTACATACCGAGACGAAAGGAATCAGAGTAGGAAAGGAGAGGAAATGAGATAGGGTTCTAATGTGGTCGGGGGGGGGGGGGGGGGGGGGGGATGTTTGTACCCCCCCTCCCACACGTGATACCTGACTCGTACCTGAACTAATTACCACTAACACGTTGTTATAATAGTTTAAACGAGGGCCCAAACATTTCGCATTGAAGGAGAGTCATTCATTGCAACGTCTCCCTAAACACTATTTTGACTTGTTTTGGTTTTTGGTCATTTTTGAGCAAACTATCATACCTACGGGCATCACTCACGTCTTAAAATGAAGGTAATAATATGTACTACAACTTTCTTTTCGATGTGTTTTTTGTAGGATTAGTACTTTGGCCAATAAATCGCTCCAAAATAGACCAAAAGTTAAAATTTTCACTTTTTGGAAAAAATAGCTCGTCTTTTACGGGCTGTATCTAGGGAACTACTAAAGCTACAGAGCTCCAATACCACTCAAATTGTAGGTAATTATATGCAGTTTAAAAGTGATTAGGGTAAAGATCTTCGTCAGAAGCTATCTTCGATGCTTTTTGGGCGAAAAACTGAAAACAGTGCAAACATTTCGTGGTTTTTCGGCAGTATCTCCTGACGCCGAACTTTTTGAGGGTTACAAATCTGGATTTATACTATCTAGGTGAGCCGTAACAACATATAAAAAAATTAAGTTTACCACAATTAATGTAGGTTGGAATGTCTAATATGACTGGCCTATTGTCTCAGACAGGCAGGTCAACTCACTCTAAGTGCACTGGTGGCGCCCACTCTGAAAGGTCGTGTAGGCATACTCTTGTTGGAGAGGGTGGGGGGGAATATCCCCGGATAATGAGATCAGACTGCGGGGTAGTTTGAGATTGAACCCAAACCACATTAAAGAGGCACGTCCTCCCCCGGCAAACCTCCTTCGACTTTATTCAATTTGCCTAAACCGTCGAGGGGGAAGCCCACCCGCCAGTTTCAATTCGAACGGGCTTTTTCCCTGAAAGAGCTGATGCGATTTTTTTTTTTTTTTTTTTTTTTTCAATTTTTCACGTTCAACTTCTCATCCCCTTCCGCCAAACAATTCTTGTTCGTGTCACTTCCCATTACGTTGTCGGGGGAAGAGCCCGGAGGGAATTTTTCTCTCTTCCCCCGAAGATTGTAAATAAGTGGTTTGAGAGTCATTGAAATATCATCGGCCTGTGCATCACAACGAGAGTTGCCATCTGGAAAGTTTCGAGGCCCCGAATGGTCAATAAATCTGTCTGGAAACGTTAGCATCATTAAGACATGAAACACGAGAGCTTAACAAACGGGATAAGGCGGGGGTGGGCCACGAACATCATCATTACCAGAGGAAATTAATCGATTCTTAAATGCCTCCAATAAGAGCCAATTAAACTCAACATACACGTTTTGAGAGGGCTCGAAGCCTGAGGGCAACTCACGAAACAGTATGATAATCTGGGAACAGTGAATTTCGGACAAACGATAGGGCGGGGCTGAAAATGTAACAAAAAACCTTAGAATGAACCTTCGTCCAATGCAAGTCTTGGGGATTGAAACCAGGCTCGGCAATGTCCTGGATGAACTTGGAAGAATGAATCGGGCCGATTCAACGCGGCAAATCTGAACAAGTCTAAATCTGAATTGTGCTGAAAACTTAACGCGTCAAATGGCTTGAGCCATTTGACTGGACACACCTGAAGACGCTGGCAAAGAGCTTTCACATATTACATCTCACCCCTTTTGGTTTATTATTGTTGGAATACAGGTATAAGGTAGATCGGCCTCAGAATTTGACAATATCCGTTTCAAGAGGTCTAGATTCCAAAAACGAAATGTCCATCCGCCGTTTGAGCCGTTTTGGGCAAAACGATGTTTTTTTTTTTTTTTTAATCTGAAAATGGGCAAATTTTAGGAACCATTTTCACAAATACTCGGTTAACCATCTAGTTGCCCGCAAGGTTCTCAGCCCGATCGCCCAACCCGTGGGGCGCTATGGGGCTACGGGAGGGGTTTTTGAAGGCTTGGCTATGGGATCGAGTCAGGTGTCGTTTTCGGAATATTTTTGGACGCAGAATCATTTTTGGTGGTGCCAGAACGACCCGATTTCACTGAAGGGATCTATATGGTTTTCATGGGGCTACAAATAGGATTGTTGAAGGACCCCCAGGGAGCAAATATTTTCCGAGTAAAAAAAAAAATTTTTTTTTTTCATTGACTCAGAATTAATTTTTGCATAAGTAACCCGTATCAAAGAATAATAAACCCTTGTGTAAAATTTGCAGCGTTTTTGGTTTATTATTATTGGAATAATAGTATTATTACACCTATGTGATCGTGAAGGAGGTCGACGACTCCGATCGGCCTCAAAATTTGACATTATCTGTTTCAAGAGGTCTAGATTCCAAAACCGAAATGTCCGACCGCCCTCTTGGCCGTTTTGGGCAGTAGGAATATTTTTAAATCTGACATTTTGGCCAAATACTCGGTTTAACATCTAGTTGAGCCTGCAAGGTTTTCAGCCCGATTGCCCAAACCCGTAGGGCGCAGTGGGGCTATGGGTAGGGTGACCATAATTTCAAGACAAGAAAAGAGTACCATTTGGAAAACAACTATATTACTTTTTATATATATATATATATAATGTTAAATATATTTGCGGATATCATAATATATTTAACATTATTATAGGTACCATTGTAAGTATAGATCGTGTTTCATGTTAGGTAGGTACCTAATTTTCAAAATTAACTTTTTTTCTTATAGGAAGTTCCACAGCATGGTTGGTAACAACAATAAATTGACATGGGATAAGGAACTAAAATAACCAAGTGATATTAAACAAATGGACGTAGCAAACTAAAAAAACTGGGGTGTGGTTTTATGAAACCACGGTAAAAGTGAAACTTCTCCGGCTCGCTTCGCTCGCTCCCCTAGTGGGGTACGTAGCATCGATGGACACGTTTTTTTATGTCTAGTCCCCCCCCATTTCCTACTCATTCACCTAACCTTGTATCTCTACCCAAGGCTTCATTTTGGCGTTTTCTCAAATTGATTTCTAACGTGGCAACTGATAACAACAAAACAAGCGGCATTGTTTACTGCATCCATTAATAACATCAATAAATACAAAATGGGGTCATAATGACAAAGAACAAGTACGAAAGAAATGCGTGATAAATCGAGAGTTTTCCAACGAATGGTGAACGATTTTTGTACGATTATAACTGGCGAAGATGAAGTTCCGTAGCAACGAATCGGTTGTAAGCGAAAATCAACGGTAGCGTGACGTTACAAGAAACGAAACACAACCAAAAAATTTGGGACGATGTAATAAAAGTTTCACTTTAAAAATCGTTTTTCAACTCAATTTTTCAGGAATTCAATTTTTTAATTTTTTAAATCCATCATATTTTGCAGAGCCGTGAATGGCTTTGAGCAGCTGTTCGTGATTTTTCAGAAACTCAAACATCTCTAAACAATTTTTCTCAAAATTTTGGTTAATCTGCATTAGGATTACCTCTTTCAATGTCTCAATGCCTAATCTGGATTTCTCCAGAACTGTAACTTCCAATAGTAGGACTTCGGGAGTACCACTGTAAAAAACGCTGCAAATTTTACACAAGGGTTTATTATTCTTTGATATAGGTTACTTGTGCAGAAATTAAATTCTGTCAATGAAAAAATTTAAAAAAAAAATTTTTTTGGGATTTTTATTTAAAAAAAATTTTTTTTTTTGGATTTTTTTGTTCAAAAATGTGTTTTTTCAAAAATTCTTTATTTTTTACTCAAAAAATATTTAACATCCTGGGATCCTTCAAAAATCCCATTTTTAGCCCCATGAAAGCCCTAAAGATCGCCCCAGTGAAATCGGATCGTTCCGGGACCCCAAAAAATGGATTCTACGTCCAAAAATACTTCGAAAACGACACCTAACTCGATCCCATTGCTAAAAGCCTTCAAAAAACCCCTCCCGTAGCCCCATTATAGCCCCAGAGCGCCCCACGGGTTTGGGCGATCGGACTGAAAACCTTGCGGGCACAACTAGATGGTAAACCAAGTATTTTGTCAAAATTTCAGATTTTTAAAAAAATTCCTACTGCCCAAAACGGCCCGGACGGCGTACGGCGGACGGCGGACGGACATTTCGGATTTTGAATGTAGACCTCTTGAAACGGATAATGTCAAATTTTGAGGCCGATCGGAGTCGTCGACCCACGTCGCGAAAACATAGGTGTATTATTCTAAGAATAATAAACCAAAAGGTGTACCATTACTCTTTTTTCGTGTATCCAAAAATATGAGAGGACCCTAACTCGAAAAGTAGTACCTGTCCTCCCAAAAGGAGTGCCTCTGGTCACCCTAGCTATGGGAGATGTTTTTTGACGGCTTTTTATTTATTTATTTTGTTTAAATGTTTTTTTCGAAATGTGTTTTTTTTTTTAATTCGAAAAATATTTGACCTCCTGGGATCTTTCAAAATTATCATTTGTAGCCCCATGAAAGCCCTATAGATCGCCACAGTGAAATCGGATCGTTGCGGGACCCAAAAAATGGATCCTACGTCCAAAAATACTTCGAAAACGACACCTAACTCGATCCCATAGCCAAAAGTCTTTAAAAAAACCTCCCGTAGCCCCATTTTAGCCCCATAGCGCCCCACGGGTTTTGGCGATCGGGCTGAAAACCTTGCGGGCACAACTAGATGGTAAACCGAGTATTTTGTCAAAATTTCAGATCTAAAAAAATTTTTACTACCCAAAACGGCTCGAAAGGCAGACGGACATTTCGGTTTGGGAATCTAGACCTTGAAACGGATAATGTCAAATTTTGATGCCGATCGGATTCGTCGACTTCCGTTGCGGATAGGTGTTTTATTCCAAGAATAATATACCAAAAGTGTGAGTCCGTTGGCCATCAGACAGCACACCCAGTTAGGTGGAAAACAGTTGATAGGACAAAAACGCTGCAAATTTTACACAAGGGTTTATTATTCTGTGATATAGGTTACTTGTACAGACATTTAATTCTGTCAATAAAAAAAATTAAAAAAAAAAATTTTTGGATTTTTATATTTCAAAAAAAATTTTTTGGGGGGATTTTTTTTTTTCAAAAATGTGTTTTTTCAAAAATTCTTTAATTTTTACTCGAAAAATATTTAACTTCTTGGGATCCTTCAAAAATCCCATTTTTAGCCCCATGAAAGCCCTATAGAACGCCACAGTGAAATCGGATCGTTCCGGGACCCCCAAAAATGGATTCTACGTCCAAAAATACTTCGAAAACGACACCTAACTCGATCCCATAGCTAAAAGCCTTCAAAACACCCCTCCTGTAGCCCCATTTTAGCCCCATAGCGCCCCACGGGTTTGGGCGATCGGACTGAAAACCTTGCGGGCACAACTAGATGGTAAACCAAGTATTTTGCCAAAATTTCAGATTTTTAAAAAAATTCCTACTGCCCAAAACGGCCTGGACGGCGGACGGCGGACGGACATTTCGGATTTTGAATGTAGACCTCTTGAAAAGGATAATGTCAAATTTTGAGGCCGATCGGAGTCGTCGACCCGCGTCGCGAAAACATAGGTGTATTATTCCAAGAATAATAAACCAAAAGCGCTGGGAAGCAGAGGCGGTCTCCAGACGCTCCTTGCGCCACACGCGTCCAGTCCCGTCGCCCAGAGCCAATTGGCGGAGGTTTGCGAGACAGTCCCAGAGACCTGATGGCAGCTGGCTGGTCATCTCGAACTCGAAAGTAAGTCTCCCTGTGGACTCGGCAGCCCAATCCTCCTGACACCGACCGACGAGCATGGCCATCACCTCCCATGCAGCTATGGGACTCTGTGAGGTCTGCAGGATGAAACGAAACGAAACGAAACAAGGGAATTTCACCCTGAATTTTCGTCCGACTGGCTGCTGCCGTCGCGGACGTCGTCAGCCGTCCTCTCAAGGAGGATCGGAACTTGACTGACGATTGCGCTCATGGCTCCCCATTGCCTCGTCCCCCTGGGTTGGGAGGAGTTCGCCGTCCGATTGAACGCAGAAAATACTTGTATCGGTGATTCCGCTCCATGTAGGTACTAACCAAGCCCGAAGTTGCTGCAGATGACAACTTAACGTTAATAATTAACGTTAATTATTCATTCAATTGGACGCACAGCCTTTTCCCCAAAGCTCACACCTTGTAAAGAACAATTATTCCTCAAAGTAACTCTGATACCAGCTCACTCGGCGCCACAAGTTGTCTTCAGCGGAATATTTCATCATGTCGAGATAAGTATAGTTGGGAAGGGCTCACAAGGGCTCACCTCGAACTAGAAGAAAGCTCTGTTTGTCTTTCGTGCCACCGTAATTATTACCCTGAACAAAGAACTACGCCCTACCATGAAACTGATTCAACAAGTGAATTTTTTCATTGCTTCACGCCAACTGATTTTTACACAACTCTTTCTGGTTTTATTGAGAAATTGAACCCGATCCTCAAGACACAATCCGAATGATACAACTTTTTATTAACTCGTTTAGGTCACGCGTGGCAAATTAACGATTCTTGAGGCGGATCGATGCCAACTCCAACTGGGCTTTGCTCAAGTTTCAATGCTAGAATCGCCTCAAGTGGGTCAATTTTTAATGTTCAGGTTGGGTTATCGAGCCGGCCCAAGGAATTACGCGGAAATGTGTTTTACGGGCTCATCGCGGGTACCGGACGCGGTATTACGTCTTTTTGTCAACGACTTGATGACTACGTCGACATTTCCACTTTCCAGCCTATTTGCATTATAATGACGAGACTGAGCTACCAAATTGAAATTACCTAATCACTAAACTAGGAACGACGCATGTGGTTTCCTTCATGGTGTGCAAAAACACCCACACGCGGTCCTTCTGAAATTACACAAAATTTCATTTTGGTTTATTATTCTTGGAATAATACGCCTACATTTTCGCGACGGATGTCGACGACTCCGATCGGCCTCAAAATTTGACATTATCAGTTTCAAGAGGTCTACTTTCTAAATCCGAAATGTCCGTCCGCCGCACAGTGGTTGAAAAAACTATTCTATGAGCCCAAAAAGGGACAAAATAAAAATGCTTGAATCTAATCGCTGAATAAGCGGGGGGCAACGTTAATACCTACATAACGATGGACAAAGGCTCTTTTCATCATATCGATAGACTGAAATCTTGGCTGAGTCGACAAAGATCAAGGTGCGATATCGCTTAAGAAAATGAGGAGCGACGAGCCCAGTGTTATATATATTTCAAATATATTTGAAATGAGTTGTGTGCCACAAGTCCTGGAGGCTAAAGCGGTTTCCCCTCGTTCGATATGTCCAGGATAGGTAAGTAAATTCAATAATTATAATTTTTACTAATTGTTGAAATAGCTGCGGAAACATGAGACGAATTGCGGACTCATGGTAAGTAATGACCACTTCGGTTTCTCTGGACTGCCAAAAACGATATTGACCTTTATTGACCCTGAAATGGACGTATATATTTTCCTGAACAGTAGCACTAAATGTCGAATCCAAAATGAACTGCATCTACCTGCCCTTAACTTAGTTTTATGCAAATTTGGTATACCTACAAGGAATTAAAATTTCCATTTTTTTTTATTTTTTTTTTTATTTTTATTTTTACTTCACCTACTTTTAAGCTTGAATATTTCCTAAACAGTTGCAGATAGGCAAAAAATGAAGATGAACACTTTTGTAGCAAATGTTGTCAGCTTCATTTTTTATTTTGAGTTTTTTTTTTTTGTGTGAGGCCTACCGTTTCCGAGTTAAGAGCAAAAACGCTGCAAATTTTACACAAGGGTTTATTATTCTGTGATATAGGTTACTTGTACAGACATTTAATTCTGTCAATAAAAAAAATTTAAAAAAAAAAAAATTTTTGGGGGGATTTTTTTTTTTCAAAAATGTGTTTTTTCAAAAATTCTTTAATTTTTACTCGAAAAATATTTAACTTCTTGGGATCCTTCAAAAATCCCATTTTTAGCCCCATGAGAGCCCTATAGAACGCCACAGTGAAATCGGATCGTTCCGGGACCCCCAAAAATGGATTCTACGTCCAAAAATACTTCGAAAACGACACCTAACTCGATCCCATAGCTAAAAGCCTTCAAAACACCCCTCCTGTAGCCCCATTTTAGCCCCATAGCGCCCCACGGGTTAGGGCGATCGGACTGAAAACCTTGCGGGCACAACTAGATGGTAAACCAAGTATTTTGCTAAAATTTCAGATTTTTAAAAAAATTCCTACTGCCCAAAACGGCCTGGACGGCGGACGGCGTACGGCGTACGGCGGACGGCGGACGGACATTTCGGATTTTGAATGTAGACCTCTTGAAACGGATAATGTCAAATTTTGAAGCCGATCGGAGTCGTCGACCCGCGTCGCGAAAACATAGGTGTATTATTCCAAGAATAATAAACCAAAACTAGCAAGGAAATAAATTATCGGTAAGATTACAATTCCTGTTTCAACTATTCAGGGTGTATCTCTTAGCCGCGGGTCTCTGTTTCAGATTTACGAAGTGGATGCCCGCGATCAAGGCTGTTTCGCGTTTGGCAAGAAGAAAGCCTTGTCACGTCCAAAACAAAGGCAGTTTGCGGGTTTTTGAAAGAAGCCAGTAATTTGAAAACTTTCAGCGGTGAAGAACAACGAAAGGTATTGCAAATAATCACGAACTTGTGCGCCCAGTTCCAAGCCAAATGGTATCGGAGAAAAATTCGGAGAAAATCGGAGAAAAATCGGAGAAAAATCGGAGAAAATCGGAGAAAAAATCGGAGAAAATCGGAGAAAATCGGAGAATTCATTTTCAAACCTAGCGAGAAAGTAACCATTCATTTGTGTTTATTGAGTTATTTTGAGTTGATTGTGTTATTTAGTTTAATTTCCTTTGTCAAAATAATATTGGTGATAGATACTATCTACAAATGATGTGTCAAACTTTTTGAAATTACCCACTGTTATATCGTGATATTATCTACCTACTTTGTGGTAAAATTTAAGTATCAGAGGACATACATTACGAGTTTCTACATTCTACATATGATCATATCAAACTCGAGTTTGATTTATATTTCCTCGGATAACCTTTTTTATTCTACCGCGAAGCCCCTAGGTCTGGCAAAACTCGGTACTCAGCTTTCTCAATAATGCGTTTAACGGCATTTCTGGAAACAATTTCAACAAACGAACTTCAGATTCGGGTTCTATGCACGAAAAAACCTCAGTATACCAAATTTCACGAGTTTACGACCCCTTTTGAGTTTTGGGCTCATAGAGTAGCGTTTTCAACCACTGTGCGCCGCCCGGGCAGTTTTAGGCAGTAGTAATTTTTTTAAAAATCTGAAATTTTGACAAAATACTCTGTTTACCATCTAGTTGTGCCCGCAAGGTTTTCAGTCCGATCGCCCAAACCCATGGGGCGCTATGGGGCTATAATGGGGCTACGGGAGGGGTTTTCTGAAGACTTTTAGCTATGGGATCGAGTTAGGTGTCGTTTTCGAAGTATTTTTGGACGTAGAATCCATTTTTTGGGGTCCCGGAACGATCCGATTTCACTGGGGCGATCTTTAGAGCTTTCATGGGGCTAAAGTGGGATTTTTGAAGGATCCCAGGATGTTAAATATTTTTCGAGTAAAAAATACAGAATTTTTGAAAAAAAAAATTTTTTTTGAGATAAAAACCCATTTTTTTTTTAAATTTTTTCATTGACAGAATTAAATTTCTGCACAAGTAACGTTTATCAAAGAATAATAAAATTTGCAGCGTTTTTAATTATTATTTTATCCCTCTTTTGGAAAAGGTTTATTTATCGGGTCCAAGACTTTGAAGTTAATCTTGTTGAGAACTGGATTTTATGGTGAAAAATAAAAAGACGTTAAGTTGTTGCGAAATCCAATGAACGTGTCTTTTTGTATAAAACGCCCATTTTTCTCGTTTAGAATTAAACTTGATCTATCAACTGACGAGGTAAGCGAACTGTCACAGTGATTTTCATTTCAAGTCATTCATTTGCACATTAACGCGAAATTCGTAATCGAATAACATGTCAAATCTCTAACTTTGTTAAAAAAAAAAAAAAAAAAAAAAAAAGTATACCAAACAACAGGGTGCTTAACATTGTCCCAGATTGGATGAACTAATTCTGCCAATTCATCAACTGCTTAAAATGACAGAACTTTGTTCATTTAAAAATGAAGACATTTGGTCCTGCAATATATTTTTGATTTTACATTAATATTCATTGTATTTGTGGTAGAAACAATGAAAGTGTCATCTGTGCTTCTTGCTGCTGCTGTGGCTCTCTCGATGGTGTTTGGGGCGTATGCAAACCCCGTGCCAGAAGATGATTGGTCATGCAAATGTTGTTGATACGCTCACGATGTATTTGAATTTACCAGAGTAATAAACGTTATTTCGACCCTGCTTAGTGTATTGTATTTCCTAACTATGACGACGAGGGAAGTTTCTAGACAGAAGCAATGCCTAAGACGTTGAAAAGCTCATTTACACAACTCGATGTATCCACTTTTAACCAAAACGGGTTAAAGTTTAGTTAAAAAAAAAAAAGACTAACTGTTAGTCTTTTTTTGTTTATTATTTTTGGAACACAGCTATGTAATTGGGACGGAAGTCGAAAATTCTGAATGGCCTCAAACTTTTACATCGTCTGTTTCAAGACACGTAGATTCCAAAAACTAAATGTCCGTCCGCCGTCCGGGCCGTTTTGGGCAGTAGGATTTTTTTTTAATGTGAAAAGGTGACAAAATACTTGGTTTACCATCTAGTTGTGCCCGCAAGGTTTTCAGCCCGATCGCCCAAACTCGTGGGGCGCTATGGGGCTGAAATGGGGCTACGGGAGGGGGTTTCTGAAGGTTTTCGGCTATGGGGTCGTTGAATTGACTTTCGAACGCTGATGTCATTCACATGCAGGCCCACCGAGAGTATAGCGCCCCACGGGTTTGGGCGATCGGGCTGAAAACCTTGCGGGCACAACTAGATGGTAAACCGAGTATTTCGTCAAAATTTCAGATTAAAAAAAAAAAAAAATCCTACTGCCCAAAACGGCCCGGGCGGCGTACAGTGCACTGCGCCCCATGGGGCGAATACGCCGAAAACCCGCGACGTTGGCCGAAAAACCAAGATGTTCGGACCATCGATGTAGTAAACTAACTGGATTGCTCTTGCCGGGAAGGTTGGCGGTCCGAAGTTTCGGAGGCCTCCCCCCTCCACTGAGGGGCAAGAAGGCTGAGGGGCCCGCGCTCACACCAAGGATTCCCTTCATTTTTAAGGGAATGAATACTAAATATCCTTCGAAGGCTGATACCCCTCTTTATCTGATAGTCCACATTTCCAAGGAGGGACTTTCGTATAATGATAATGCATCAATGAAACCCTACAGAATAAATAAAGAGAACAGGTAATTGGGGATAGAAACAATATTAACCGTTTTCTCGTTTTGTTTGTAAAAATAATTTATTTCAACGAGGGCATATTCCCATTAGGAGTTACTTACAGACTTGCGTAGGTAGGTACATGATTTACGCATAATAATATAATAGTTAAGAAGGAATTGTTAATTTTTTTACCACAGATTATTGAACAAAATTACTTTCCCCATAATCTCGAGTGATTATTGGGGCGAAACCGACTCGTCTCATGGCGATGACCTATCTCTTCAGGATTTATTTATCTCGCGGGAAAGAATAATTAGAAGAATAAAGAAGATATTTGTAATTATTCCAAAATGTCTACTCAGTTTACGGTCGATGTACATTTGGACGCACCCCATGAAACCGAAACGAATTTTTTTAAATCTGAAATGTTGACAAAATACTTAATAATACTTGGCCAAGTAAATGGTTGATGGTAAACCGGTTTACCATCTAGTTGTGCCCGATATGGGTCTAAAATGGGGTTATGGGAGTGGTTTTCGGCTATAGGCTCGAGTTAGGTGTAGTTTACGAAGTTTTTTTTGGCGTAGAATCCATTTTTGGGGGTCCCAGAACGATCCGATTTCGCAGTGGCGATCAAAATGGGATTTTTGAAGGATCCCAGAAGGTCAAATATGGAGTCGTTTTCAGAGTAATTTGGTCGCAAAATCCATTTTTCGAGGACCTGCATCCGTTCAAACATTGAAAATTTTTTTTTTTATTTACCTATTCAAAAGTATTTTCTTGGTGACACAGAATTAATTTTTGACAATATCAAAGAATAATCTTGTGAATTTCTTATGTAAAATTTGCTGCGTTTTCTTCATACAAACAGTTCAAAATTTAATAGGAACATAAAAGTAGAGGAACACTGAGCAAAAATTAGTAAACTTCGGAGCGTACCACACTGAGTAACAAGGAAATAAGGAAAAGACGCATCTTCCCCTCAGGTTGTTGCCCCTCAGTGGTGGGGGATGAGTGAGAGATAACGGCTCGGGTCTCGAACCGTCCGATGAAGCAATCCAGTAGGTACATCGATGGTTCGGACCGATGAAAAACCTGTTACATCCTAATAGGATGATCCTATCCCTAATACCTAGGGTGGCCAGATGTACTGCTTTTTGCAGTACAGTCCTGCTTGAAGGAATACGATACTGCTGTACACAGAGACCCTTGTGTACATCTGAAATGTACTGCTTTTTGAAACTAGTAGAGTTTTAGGGTCGCTACTTCCTGCCTATTTACTTACGCACTTGACAATGTCTACCAAAGAATGATGGTCCCCAGACGCCCGGACCCTAAATTAGATAGACCACCAACACCTCTTATCAATTAGGGGAAGAAGAAGTTGGTCTCTGAGCAGTCTTATCACTTTAGTTTCAGACATCGGAGAACAACGGTGATGCCAGATTTAGGAATTTCTCCCCGATCGCGCTGTTGGGGTAAACGGGAGGGGGTTTTTGAAGGCATTTGGCTATGGGATCGAGTTAGGTGTCGTTTTGAAATATTTTTGGACGTAGAATCAATTTTTGGGGGACCCGGAACGATCCGATTCCACTGTGGGGAGGTATTAGGTATACTTAATTATAATAGGGCTTTCATGGGGCTACTAATGGGATTGTATGGATCCCATGAGGTAAAAATATTAAATATTTGAAAATTTTTCCAATTAAAAAAAATTATTTTCCAATTTTTTACTGAATTTTTGCACAAGTACGAATATCAAAAAATTGTAGGAATGAATTTGTAGAAAGCCTTGAGTAAAAAATCGTTTTATCTCTGCGATATTTTTTATCTTCGTGATATTTTTGAAGAAAATATTCTAGACGTGGAAAACTTGACTGAATCCTATTTAGACTGCAACTGCACTATTTAATGGAGAGTTCCTAAAGAAACATCCGTTACGTCGACCGTTAATTTTTATCGCCATAAGGGATTTGTCTAGGGAGAATCAAAGAAAAGCTAACTTCACATAAGTAAGACCGTAACAGAGATACGGTCTTATCAAAAGTCACGCTAAATTTAAAGTGCCGCTATTTACGTTCTATTGCTCGAAATTAGAGAGTTTCTACTACCTGCGCGGGGCTTGATGCGGCCCCATTTGCGTTCGTAAATACGGTATACGGGCGGCACGGGAACGCAGGTAGTCGTACGTGCGGGACCACAACCGCATAAAGGGCTCTTAATCCGGGAAGGGACCGCATATAGAACCGCAAATAGAACCCCGTAAGGTAGTAAGGCTGTTGAACCAGTACCTTCTGGATAGATAACCCTTCACCGTCTGGCTGGTTATCAGTTGCTCAGGTCAGAAGGGAATAGACCTTTTCCAAGCGGAAAACTGCGAGGCGCATGCGCGACGCGGGAGGTTTCAATAAGGTTTCAATACGCAGGTTTTACTCCAAGCACTTTTTGTTTACCTTGTGTTTGCTCACTGCACTGGATGTTTCAACTGTGTTTCAACGTTAAAACCGTTTAAATTCCATTAAATCATAATGACTCATTGCGTGTACGGAAACTGCAATAGCGACTCGCGATTGGGTAGACCCGGATTCGACAGCACCATGAGGATTTATCCCTTCCCACAACCTTGTTTACAACTGCGGGAAGCAGTCCTCCTGTCGAAGGAAGACGAAAA
This sequence comes from Pilophorus perplexus, assembly GCA_955831195.1. Lineage (NCBI taxonomy): Eukaryota > Metazoa > Arthropoda > Insecta > Hemiptera > Miridae > Pilophorus > Pilophorus perplexus. The sequence continues at coordinate 48,979,136 of OY037009.1, forward strand.
TAAGCTCGTCAAACAACGCAAAAAATGCCTTTTGTGTGCGAAGTGGATGAAGAACTGTCGCCGAGAAGATGAGAGATTCCAACGTGTTTCGTACATTCGCCCAAATTTCCGTATTTGTTCAAAACACTTTGCAGAAACGCCGGCAAAAATGGATTTTGAGAAGTTTTTCCCTGTATCGACGGTTCCTAAGGTAATTATTGATCATAATACCAACACTAACCTCTGTAGGTAGTACACAATATGTCATATTATGTACGTTGGGCCGATATCATGTGATCGACGTCGCGATGGTCGGCATGTCGACCACTTTGCCGACATTGGTGGAAAGTCGCCGGGCCGCCTTCGGATAGTAGACAACTGAAACAGTTGTTGTTACTATGTGAAGGCGGTCGATGCACGACAACAGCTTGACCGACCATCACCCGACGATGTTGTCCCAACGATCTGCCGGATCCCATTCTGATGAAATTCGGGGCATTTCCTGTATCACAAAACCACCACCAAGATCCCCCCCTCCCCCAAAGGCCCCTTTTCTGTCCCGAATTTTCTCAAAATGGGATAAATCGTCCCACGAACCCGCTAGGGCGGCCACCGTGCCGTTATTGTCCCACCACCTCGGAAAGGGGTAAATGACAGCACAAGAAATGTTTTGATGAATAAAATATGAAGGTGGTACTTCACTAGATATTCTACAAATTCACGCAAAATTGGGGTCATAAAAGTTACCTACCTGAAAAGGTAACAGAAAAACAACAACCAAAAAGTATCACTGTGGGGCCAAAATATAACAATAATTATTTCGTTAAGAATGTCTTGAGGGGACCGTCAAGACTTGACACAAGACGTGTCTAAAATTTGCGTCCTGTGTACGTGGTTCATATGCCCACCGCTGGTCCGGTAATGTCGTGATACCTACCGGGAGCAATCCTTTCTTCGATAATTATTATTGGAATCAGAGTTGCAGACGATCGGTCGGAAACCTGCTAGATAACTTTCCTTCGTTTCACAACACCCCCAAAAATCCCGAGATGAACATTTCTTCTCCACCCACTTCCTGCAGTCTGCCGACGGTTGAACTTGTTGGTGAAGACGCCGCGCCACAAGTTGAACTAACTCAGTTTTTTTAAGTTTCGCCGGTGTTTTTATACCACGCACAAGCAAAAACCACTTCAACCGAGTTTGAAGAAACATCGGGGTTCGGGAGGCAAGCTCCCGGCACCTCAGAGTCCTCCAATCGTACCCTTTTGAAGGGCACTTGGGCAGCCATTTGCGTAACCTAATTCAACGAACAACGTTACTATCATGATAATAACAAATAACTACGAGTAGGAACATGCCATAATGAGTCATTTTCTTAGTTAGTTGTAATTATCACAACGAGTAGGAACCTGCTTGATGGGGATTGAAAAGGTAAACAAACGTACAGTGGAGAATAACCCGTTCGAGGAAGGTTAAATCCGGGCTACTCGCCGCGTCGCGACGGTGGCGCTGCCAAGTGGTTGGAAAAGGTCTATTCCGTCCTCGTTCTTCATTAGTATTTTTGTGGTGACTAACTAAACTACTGCACAGAATAGGTAAGTGATATGCATCTATCTAATCAGTTTTCCTACTTCTAAAATGGTATGAAATGTTTGATGGGCGAAACCCACTCTACTTGAGAGTCTCCTGACGGTCAATTAGATAGATTCATTAGATTAGATTAGAAAATTAGGTAGATTCATGAGCAGTAGGTAGGTAAGTAGCAGTTTGTAGTAAAGTAGAGAAGAGCGTGTACATAAAATACACGAGAGTAACGAGATTGGGGGAACCCCAAGTGAAAGGTGTGTTTTTGAGCGACGAGTTTGGGCGAAAATCCAACGGTGACTTTGGGGGAACGGGGTTGATCAGGCAGGACCTAAAAGCGTTTAGTACCTACTAGTAATTTGGAACACGCGGACATTAAGGGATTTTGACAAAGTGCGTATAATTGCAGAAAGTCTCTAGTGCCCCCCTTCCTAAATCATATGATGACAGCCTTACACAATTGCGAGGGCTGGCGAATTCTGAGGAAACTAACAAATTTTGTTAAGTGACTCCTGACAATATACCTATTTTCACTAATCATTCAAACCTTAAACTATTGGCTTCCTCGCAGCATGTATTGATTGACGGAACGGATTATTTGTAGTGAAGATGAACAGTAAGGTACTTACTACCAAAATTACTCTGATATACCTACTCTACGATATACTTACTTGACGATGAGTAATGTACAATAATATAAGATGTGACTTGTGTAACCCCACAGTCGTCTTTTTTTTTTCTTTTTTTTTTTTTTGGAGCAACAGTTATTTTCTACGTTCCCCCAAAGTGGTCACATTCTCGCCAGAGCCTTCCCCCAAAGTCGTTGCGTTTTTTCCCCAAAGTAGTTGTGTTTTTAGTCCAATTCCCCCAAAGTAGGACCTCCCAAATACACGCGTGTGTACATCAGTAGCGTGCTGTATTAGGTATAATGCGAAAAACAGAAATCGCTCTGTATCTGTTGGTACTGTGGTACCTAGGTACATGAAATGATATTTTGTTCATGAATAGTGTTACTTGTAATTTTTTTGGTACTAAATCTAATGAGGCCCGCCAGTAATTCAAGAAAACTTTAGGATAGGTACCTACTCAGGTAGGTTTCGAAGTGGACCACTCAATTTGAAAATCGCATGACACTGAAATGTCTAAACATTTTATTATTCAACTTTGGCTTTTTGCACAATCTAATTTACAGTCACGCTTCTACTTATTTTGTGCTTGGATTGCATTGTATTAAAATACATACCTACTGCATTTGTGAGTAAAATAGCCAGACAAAAAGGGAATAAACAGTCACTCATGTAGCATAACAGGTTGAAGTAGCAAAATTTTTACACATAGGTATTGCCGTCGAAATTTCCTGGTCTCTTCATCTTCCCTTAAGTTTGCTCAATGTTTCAAAATAATATATACCTAATTAAAAATGTGGGTTTTCAAGCTTTATCCAATTGTAAGTTATCGTAAGCAAGGTAACAGTAAAAATTGAAAGTAATGAGCACTTGTACATCCTCTTCGACAGGTAACCTATTGATGGGATTCTCCGGTTGATCCCATCATATGCGTTCTCGTAGTTAGTTACGTACTTTTGGGAAAATACATGGCATTCGTGGTTTTGAGTTTGAACCGAGTGTGTTTTCATTTTCAATCGAATTCATAACACTATTCTGGAAAAGATGAGCCAGCCCCCTCTACTTGTCACAGATTCTCAAACAGTGTTTTGTTTCCTTTTGTGCTAATTAAACATACTCGTATAAGTAAATATTTCAGAATTAGAACACAATATTAAAAACAATGTGTATCCTACAACTCATCTCAATTATATTTTTCACTTTCTCTCAAAAAAAGTAACACCTAGTCTAAAATCCCTGTATCAACAAAACAATCACACTACTTCTTTCAACACCATGAGAGACACCATCAACCGTTGAGTGACGCTTGACGTGACTTCTCATTCCACGTTGGTGCCCCTACCAATGAAATCCCGTAAATAGCGTCTCGTAAGAAGTGGCTGTGCGGTTAGCATTCACCTTGGCTCGCCCTAGTATTTGAGTTTTCCGTAAGTTACTCCCGTCACCGTAGTTACCCTCGCATCTAGTAGAATCTCTCTAACGGCGGTATCCTTAAGACCGTAAGTTTATTGCCGTAAAGTTACGGTAAGGCATAAGGACGTAAGTTATCACCGTTATTTCCGCGCATGCGCGAAATCTCGAGTTACGTCAACCGTAACTCATCACCGTTAGGCAAGAGGTGGCTTTAGGAACTCTCTATTAGTCGTCGGACACTAGAGAATTTATTGTGCAGTAAAAACGAATTTTGTTTTCAAACATTCAAATGTACTGCTTCGTCGAAAAAAAAAATCTGGCCACCCTACTAATACCCCAAGGAACATGGAAAACCAATTGCCAAGACAAAAAAAAAACAAATTTGGGGAACGTACGGTAGAATGAACTTGAGTGGTTTGGGGAAATCAGCGTTATTCGGGCAGCTTTCATTGACACAAAAATAATTTCTGCACAAGTAACCTATATCAAAGAATAATAAACCCTCGCGTAAAATTTGCAGCGTTTTTTAGTATTTATTTTTATCCCTCTTTTGGAAAAGCTATTTAGCGGGTTCATAAAGCGGGACTTTCAAGTTAATCTTGTTGAGAACTGGATTTTATGGTTTCAGGTCAACTTGACAGTCGGTGAGACTTATCAAAGTGAAAAATAAAAAAAGGTCAAGTTGTTGCGAAATCCAATGAACGTGTCTTTTTGTATAAAACGCCCATTTTTCTCGTTTAGAATTAAACTTGATCTATCAACTGACAAGGTAAGCGAACTGTCACAGTGATTTTCATTTCAAGCCATTCATTTGCTCATTAACTCGAAAATCGTAATCGAATAAAACGACAAATCTCCAACAAATTTGTTTTAAAAATATATAACAAACAACAGGGTGCTTAACTTTCTGCCAATTCATCAACAGCTTAAAATGACAGAACTTTGTTCATTTAAAAATGAAGACATTTGGTCCTGCAATATATTTTTGATTTCATATTAATATTCATTGTATTTGTGGTAGAAACAATGAAAGTGTCATCTGTGCTTCTTGCTGCTGCTGTGGCTCTCTCGATGGTGTTTGGGGCGTATGCAAACCCCGCGCCAGAAGATGATTGGAGAAATGCTTGTTGATACGCTCACGATGTATTTGAATTTACCAGAGCAATAAACGTAATTTCGACCCTGCTTAGTGTATTGTATTTCCTAACTATGACGACGAGGGAAGTTTCTACACAGAAGCAATGCCTAAGACGTTGAAAAGCTCATTTACACAACTCGATGTATCCACTTTTCACCAAAACGGGTTAGAGTTTAGTTTAAAGTTAGTTTTTTGTAATCGGAACGGAAGTCGAAAATTCTTAATGGCCTCAAAATTTTACATCGTCCGTTTCAAGACACGTAGATTCCAAAAACTAAATGTCCGTCCGCCGTCCGGGCCGTTTTGGGCAGTAGGAATTTTTTTTTTTTAATCTGAAATTTTGACAAAATACTTGGTTTACCATCTAGTTGTGCCCGCAAGGTTTTCAGTCCGATCGCCCAAACCCGTGGGGCGCTATGGGGCTATGGGACGGGGGTTTTTTGAAGGCTTTTAGCTATGGGATCGAGTTTGGTGTCGTTTTCGAAGTATTTTTGGACGCAGAATCCATTTTTTGGGGTCCCAGAACGATCCGATTTCACTCGGGCGATCTTTAGGGCTTTCATGGGGCTAAAAATGGGATTTTTGAAGGAAGAAGAAGAAGAAGGAAAAACGTTTATTAGAAAATTAAAAAAAATTACTTCTACAATCTCTTAGGATACCAAATAAGGATACCAAACCTTAAACTATACGGCATGGTTATTACTAACCGTCTGCCGGAGGTTCGGATGTAATATATTAGGTAAATTAGATTAGATTCTGCATTCGGACAAAGAAAATAATATAAACGACCCCCACAGATACTAGCCAGGGAGATAGGAGGGTGGGGGTTAAAAATTAAAATTGCTTATCAGGAAGCGCCTGTACCTGAACGCTGCTCCACAGAACTCCACCAGAGGAGACCAATCCGGCCCGCTTAAAATGGGGCTAAAAATTGGATTTTTGAAGGATCCCAGGATGTTAAATATTTTTCGAGTAAAAAATACAGAATTTTTGAAAAAACACATTTTTGAACAAAAAAAAACCCCAAAAAAATTTTTTTCTGAGAACAAAATCAAAAGAAAAAAATTTAAATTTTTTCATTGACAGAATTAAATTTCTGCGCAAGTAACGTATATCAAAGAATAATAAACCCTTGTGTAAAATTTGCAGCGTTTTTCGTCAGGGGTACCGCCGGTATCTACGGTACCCCTGAACCTACGTCACTGGTTTCCGTTGGGCAGTACACAAACCCCCAACTCTTCAATGGGCTATGAAGTACCGGCTTCGTAATATTTATGGATTTGGTCAAATGTAATCCCCTAACTAATGATCTGCGTGTAGCAATTAAGCATTTGGGCGGACCGGGTTTGTTTGGCGTGTAACAATTAAGTGAACCGATCCACAACTGCTCCCCCCACGGACGCATTCTCGACTATGGAAGTCTCCCTATACCAGACGTTAAACAAGCCCCCCCCCCCTTCCATCCGTTTGCGGATTTATTTACAGTATTTTGGGGTTTTCCGCCCTTCGGACAGCGACGGATTGAGTGGGTTGTCTCTCTAGTTAGGGGGAAGTCGTCAAAAAAGGGCGGATTTTCCACTGGGGACTGGGCGGACGTTTGTTTAGCTCCGTCGTAATTTATGTACTGGACAAGTGCGGTAGGGGCGTTTGAAAGGGTAGGGAAACAAGGGGAGAAATGGGAAAGGGTTCGATTTTTCACGAGTTGTAAAAAAGCGCGTCCAAAAATATGCCACGCGGCAACATTTGGCTTTGGCCGAGCTGCAAACCTGAACTAGGTAGTGTGGATGGGCCATTTTCACCATAAGTGCATATCGGGTGCCGAACGAGATTTAAGGAGGAAGGACTTGATTAATGTGAAATTTAATTTTGGTTTAAAGTTATTGGAATAATACGGCTATTCATATATGTAATGGCGACGGAGGTCGAAAATTCTGGTCGTCCTCAACATTTGACATTATTAAATAACACTGCCCTACACACACACACACACACCCTCCCTCACACAAAATCGTTTTCTTTTGGTTTATTATTCTTGGAATAATACACCTAGGTATGTTTTCGCGACGGGGGTCGACGACTCCGATCGGCCTCAAAATTTGACATTATCCGTTTCAAGAGGTCTACATTCAATATCCGAAATATCCGTCCGCCGGCCGGGCCGTTTTGGGCAGTAGGATTTTTTTTTTTTATCTGAAATTTTGACAAAATACTTGGTTTACCATCTAGTTGTGCCCGCAAGGTTTTCAGTGCGATTGCCCCAACCCGTGGGGCGCTATGGGGCTAAAATGGGGCTATGGGTGGGGTTTTTTGAAGGCTTTTAGCTATGGGATCGAGTTAGGTGTCGTTATCGAAGTATTTGTGGACGTAGAATCCATTTTCGGGGGTCCCGGAACGATCCGATTTAAATGTGGCGATCTATAGGGCTTTCATGGGGCTAAAAATTGGATTTTTGAAGGATCCCAGGAGTTTAAATATTTTTCGAGTAAAGAATAAAGAATTGTTGGAAAAAAATAATAATAAAAGCCTTCATAAAACCCCTCCCGTAGCCCCATTTTAGCCCCACGGGTTTGGGCGATCGGGCTGAAAACCTAGCGGGCAAAACTAGATAGTAAACCGAGTATTTTGTCAAAATTTCAGATTAAAAAAAAAAACGCTGCAAATTTTACACAAGGGTTTATTGTTCTTTGATATAGTATATCAAAGAACAATAAACCCTTGTGTAAAATTTGCAGCGTTTAAGTAACGTATTACGTTACTTGTTAAGAAATTTAATTCTGTCAATGAAATAATTAAAAAAAATTTTTTTTTTTTGGATTTTTATCTCAAAAAACGCTGCAAATTTTACACAAGGGTTTATTATTCTTTGATATAGGATAGTTGCGCAAAAATTATTTCGGTCTCAAAAGAAAAAATGTTGGAAAAAAATTTTTTGGATTTTTAAAAAAAAAAAATTTTTTTTGGATTTTTTTTTTTTTTCAGAAAAAATTGTTTTTTCAAAATTTCTTTATTCTTTACTCGAAAAATATTTAACCTCATGGGATCCTTCAAAAATCCCATTTGTAGCCCCATGAAAGCCCTATAGATCGCAACAGTGAAATCGGATCGCTGCGGGACCCCAAAAAATGGATTCTGCGTCCAAAAATACTTCGAAAACGACACCTGACTCGATCCCATAGCCAAAAGCCTTCAAAAACCACCTTCTGTAGCCCCATTTTAGCCCCATAGCGCCCCACGGGTTTGGGCGATCGGGCTGAAAACCTTGCGGGCACAACTAGATGGTAAACCGAGTATTTTGTCAAAATTTCAGATTTTCAAAAAAATTCCTACTGCCCAAAACGGCCTGGACGGCGGACGGCGTACGGCGGACGGACATTTCGGTTTTGGAATCTAGACCACTTGAAACGGATAATGTCAAATTTTGGGGCAGATCGGAGTCGTCGACCCCCGTCGCGAAACATAGGTGTATTATTCCAAGAATAATAAACCAAAAAAAAAAAAAAAACCTTTGGGTATCCGGATGCATTTTGCGTGGAGCCTACGACTGAAACATGATTCCATGTTTCAAGAAACATGGAAGATGACGTGGGATTTAAACCCATCTTGCGTGTTGGAAGAGTTGTATGACGCCAAACTATGGAACTGACAGTGAGACAAGTGAGGACGCCGAACTAGTGGCCTAACGATAAGACAAGTGAGGACGCTGAACTAGTGGCCTAACGACAGGAGAGTACACTGAACTAGTGGCCTAACGTACGACAGGTGAGGACGCTGAACTAGTGGCCAAATGGTAAGCTAAGTGAGGACACCGAACTAGTGGCCTAAGGGAGGCCGTCACTCCTCCGAGTGCTCTTCTTCTGAATAAGTACGATGGTTGTGATGGTTGTGGTAAGTTTTTCTGGGCCTCTTTTCTCACGTGAGGGGAGGTTTGAGTAGGGGAAAGTCGGGCAGAACCGGGTACCAAGATTTCTTTCCTCACCCCTCCTCTCCAAAACCAAAACTTTGGTGATCTCAAGTGGTGTGCGCCTCCAACTGTCTTCATGAAGACACTTGCTGCAGCAAGTAGGAAAATAACGGTTCCATCGACAAAAACAAATGTCAGATCACCCCAGATTGAATTTTGCAGAATTTGGCAGACTTATGGATTTTGAGGTATGGTCGGGTCAAATCGGGTACCCCACCCGGTTTGACCCAAACGACAATTAAAACAACGTTTTTATCGAAAACTGTTTTATTCAGAGAAAGGGTTTCTCTTTTCTTTTCTTTTTTTTTTCTTTTTTTTTTTTTTCGCCTCTCCCCCTAGATCTTTGAGTAGTCCCATCCCATCCTACCTTCCATCACCCCTTCATTGGCGCTACTCATATTTTCTTCAGACCAACTCTGTCTATTGGTCTCCTCTTGCGTGATCTTGGCATATCTGTAGCCTAGAACAAACTAAAATACGATTTCATTCATGTAAAAGCCTAAAAACTATGGAAAATGATACCCGGTTCTGTCCAACCCCTTGGTACCCGGTTTGACCCCAACAAGAACGACATTTCAATGTGGCTTAAGCACATTTACATTTCGGAAACATTTTTGAAATGTTTGTCCTAAAACATTAAATGTTTCAAAAATATCTTGTTACTCGAATGTGATGTTTTCAAAACGTTTTTAAAACGTGTAGAACATATCTCTAAATTCGCTAATGTCCGCCCCTTGTGACGTTTTAAGAAACGTTTTCAAGATCTTCTCCAACTCGTTTTTAATACATTTAAATGTAGCACATTTACATTTCGGAAACATTTTTGAAATGTTTGTTCTACAACATTAAATGTTTCAAAAATATGTTGTTACTCGAATGTGATGCTTTCAAAACGTTTTTATTACATGTAGAAAATATCTCTAAAATCGCTAATGTCCGCCCGTTGTGACGTTTTAAGAAACGTTTTCAAGATATTCTCCAACTCGTTTTTAATACATCCCACACAGCAACAATTACATTTCAGAAACATTTTTTAAATGTTTGTTCTAAACATAAAACAGAATGTTTTAAAACATTGTTTTAAAAATATCTTGTTACTTGAATGTGATGTTTTCAAAACGTTTTTAAAACGCGTAGAAAATATCTTTGTTGTTGTGACGTTTTATGAAACGTTTTCAAGGTCTTCTCCAACTCTTTTTTTCTAGGAGACGTCGTTTCCAGACGTTTCCAAAATGTCTGTATTATGATGTTTCAAAATATTGAAATTGAATGTTCAAATTCAATATTCAAAGTATTGAATGTTCCCAAAATCTTACAATCGCCACATAGTGATTGTTTTTAAGATGTTTTCGGAGTAACTTGATGGAGTAGCTGCTCCATGATTACAATATATATTATGGTTATCTTGAAAATATTGATTAGTAAAGGAAGGCTCATCCTAGGACCCGAGGAAACAATAGCCACCCCGTGGGATGGAGAATGGGGGAGTCTCCAGGAAGTGGCGCCTCCCGTGAGCCAATCGCGAAGGAGGCCACAACAAATTTTCAAGATGTCACCGAAATGTTTCATTTGAGACATCTTAAACAGATCTTGTGGCAAACATTTTCAAGATAAGGGTTCTGCAGTGTCATTTTTGCTACATCATACAAATGTTATAAAACATTTCCTATAAAATGTCTTAAATTGGCTACATCGGAAGCATTTTCAAAACATTATTATCAACATTGTTTTGGCAAAAATATTTCAAAGATATCCCCAAATTAATGTTGTCACTCTGTTCTTGTGGCATATTTTCAAGATGTCACCGAAATGTTTCACTTGAGACATCTCAAACAGATCTTCCTGCAAACATTTTCGAGATCAGGAATCTGCAATGTAATTTTTGTTATATCATGAAAACGTTATATAACATTTCCTATAAAATATCTTGAATTTGCTTCATCAGAAGCATTTTCAAAACATTATCATCGCTAATGTTTTGGCAAAAATATTTCAAAGATATCCCTAAATTAATGTTGTCATGGCTGTTCTTGTGGAATATTTTCAAGATGTCACCGAAATGTTTCATTTGAGACATCTTAAACAGATCTTGTGGCAAACATTTTCAAGATAAGGGTTCTGCAGTGTCATTTTTGCTACATCATACAAATGTTATAAAACATTTCCTATAAAATGTCTTAAATTGGCTACATCGGAAGCATTTTCAAAACATTATTATCGCTAATGTTTTGGCAAAAATATTTCAAAGATATCCCTAAATTAATGTTGTCACGGCTTTTCTTGTGGCATATTATCAAAATGTCACCGAAATGTTTCATTTGAGACATCTCAATCATATCTTCCGGCAAACATTTTCAAGATAAGGGTTCTGCAATGTAATTTTTGCTACATCATAAAAATTGTTAAAAACACATTTCGTATAAAATGTCTCGAATTTGCTTCATCTGAAGCATTTTAAAAACATTATCATCGCTAATGTTTTGGCAAAAATATTTCAAAGATATCCCTAAATTAATGTTGTCATGGCTTTTCTTGTGGCATATTTTCAAGATGTCACCGAAATGTTTCATTTGAGACATCTCAATCATATCTTCCGGCAAACATTTTCAAGATAAGGGTTCTGCAATGTAATTTTTGCTACATCATAAAAATTGTTAAAAACACATTTCGTATAAAATGTCTCGAATTTGCTTCATCTGAAGCATTTTAAAAACATTATCATCGCTAATGTTTTGGCAAAAATATTTCAAAGATATCCCTAAATTAATGTTGTCACGCTGTTCTTGTGGCATATTTTCAAGATGTCACCGAAATGTTTCACTTGAGACATCTCAAACAGATCTTCCGGCAAACATTTTCGAGATCAGGAATCTGCAATGTCATTTTTGTTATATCATGAAAATGTATATATAACATTTCGTATAAAATGTCTTGAATTTGCTTCATATGAAGCATTTTAAAAACATTACAACTGATAATGTTTTGGCTAAAATATTTTCGAGACGTTTTAACTACATTCCAGATGAGATGAAACGTTGTAACGTTATTGATACCATGTTGAGATGTTTTAAAAATGTTATGTGCTGTGTGGGTTTTACTCCGAGTCATATTGAGATACACCAACGCAGATAGCGGCAAATAAAGCTCAGTTAATCAAAGAAAATTATGAGTGATTTACCGGAATTTTATCTCGTTCTTGAGCACGTGGTACCACCATCCAAACTTCACCGAAATTGAGAGGGAAAAGTCTCTCTTTTTAAAAAAATCCACCACGAAGACGGGCAAAATTTGGTAGGACAAACCGAGGTCTAAATACTAATGACGAACGGACTGGAACAGAGGACGGACCTTTCCCGCCAAGTAGCAGCATATGTCGGACGAGAATACCAGTACCCGGTATGACGCGCCTACCCGGTTTTACCCTACTTTCCCCTACCATTGGTGAAAATGAGAAGGAACGGCGCCAGTGGTACAAAGTGGAGATCCTTGTTTTTGTCGTTACGATTATGCATGGTGGTAGGTATATCTCGTGGGTTGAAAAATGGTTAAACCCCGGCAGGCTGACAACCGGATCATTTTTCTAACCGTCTGTCACTTACTTGGCCAATATTTCTTGAAAAAGGAAAATTTCATAAACGATCAGAGGCATCAAGTAAAACTGTCTATGTGGCACTTGATGATTTTTTCCAGGATCCACAATCCCGTCTTAGTTATGTTCACGGTTAGACCATTCAAGTGAAACAATTTCAGGACTTTCACCATAACTCGTTTCGCCTCTGAATGGATTTCTTCCCATGTGTTTTTCTTTCAATAAAAGAGCTATGTCATCTGCAAAGGCAACGAATCTGCCTGAGAAATCCAGAGCAAACAGATCATTAACGAATACGAGAAATAAAATAGGGCCTAGTACTGATCCTTGAGGTACTCCATCACTAATTATTTCTTCAGTGCTTTTAGTCGTCTGAATTTGTACAAACTTGTCTTCTGTACGAGAGGTACGATCCGAACCTTCTTAAGGCCACCCCATCAAGTACAAATCTTTCCAATTTTAGCACAAGCCTTGATATTTCTATGGAGTCAAATGTCTTGGAGTGATCTATGAAAACTCCCATTATTTTGAGATTTGAGGGGAACTGCCAATAATGGGAGCTTTTCGAAAATAAGTGCCACCACCCTAATCCCAGATTTTTGCCTATAATGCCAGGCCCTAGTTATTTTAATTTATTAGTTTATAAACTTCTTCTTATCTTCTTTTACTTCACATTAAGAAACGTCCTACAATCTTTATTTTCATGCCTTGGATTGTACGAGTATCTCTAAACTCCAAAAATAGTTGTGGACTAGGTTGATGATGGTTTTCTTTTTTTATCTTCCACTCGAACCCACTGACACCCATTTGTCACAAGCATCAACGCCCCGGCTCATTAAAGCTTATCGGGACGATTGATGCGTCTCAGACGGCTCGGATTGCAGTTTGATAGCTACAAAAGGTTATCTCGAAAGAAGGGACATCAGTTGTGGAAGCTGATTGCTGCAGTTTGGTCTATTGAAAACATTTTGTTTAATATTTTTGTAATAATACACCTATGGAAGTTAAACGTTTTCCGATGGGCCTCAAAATTTGACAAAAATGTTCGTCCGCCGACTTGGGCAGCAGGCATTTTTCTAAAAATCTCAAAAAACTCGGTTTAACATCTAGTTGAGCCCGCAAGGTTTTTAGCCCGACTGCCGAAGGGGCTACAGGAGGGGTTTATGAAGGCTTTGGCTATGGGATCGAGTTAGTTGTCGTTTTCGAAGTATTTTTGGACCGGGCCGTTTTGGGCAGTAGGAATTTTTTTTTTTAATGTGAAATTTGGACAAAATACTCGGTTTACCATCTAGTTAGGGCCGCAAGGTTTTCAGCCCGATCGCCCAAACCCGTGGGGCGCTATGGGGCTAAAATGGGGCTACGGGAGGGTTTTTTTGAAGGCTTTTAGCTATGGGATCGAGTTAGGTGTCGTTTTCGAAGTATTTTTGGACGTAGAATCCATTTTTCGGGGTCCCGGAACGATCCAATTTCACTGTTGCGATCTATACCTAACAAAAAACCTTTTGAAACAAAAATTTGAAAAAAATTCAAAAAAATTGTTTTTTTATGCAATTTTTGGTTTATTATTCTTGGAATAATACACCTATGTTTTCGACGACTCCGATCGGCCTCAAAATTTGACATTATCCGTTTCAAGAGGTCTACATTCAAAATCCGAAACGTCCGTCCGCCGTACGCCGTTCGGGCCGTAGGAATTTTTTTTTTTTAAATCTGAAATTTTGAAAAAAATACTTGGTTTACCATCTAGTTGTGCCCGCAAGGTTTTCAGTCCGATTGCCCCAACCCGTGGGGCGCTATGGGGCTAAAATGGGGCTATGGGAGGGTTTTTTTAAGGCTTTTAGCTATGGGATCGAGTTAGGTGTCGTTTTCGAAGTATTTTTGGACGTAGAATCCATTTTCGGGGGTCCCGGAACGATCCGATTTCACTGTGGCGATCTATAGGGCTTTCATGGGGCTAAAATTGGGATTTTTGAAGGATCCCAGGAGGTTAAATATTTTTCGAGTAAAAAATAAAGAATTGTTGAAAAAAAAAAAATTTTTTTTTTAATCCCAAAATAATTTTTTTTTTCCAAAAATGTTTCTGTTGACAGAAATAATTTTTGTACAAGTAACCTATATCAACGAATAATAAACCCTTGTGTGAAATTTGCATTTTTTTTTTTTTTTTTTTTTTTGTAAGAAGAAAACTGTTCTTCATCGAAAAGCGAGTAGAAGGAGTCTGAGGCCAGGTGGGATGGTCCTCTAATTATAACTATCATAGTACCTACCCCCAATTTGACGATGGCAATGACTGATGACCGTGATGGATGATTTTTTTGTCCAATAAAAGCTGAAACTTTGAATCATGATGACAAATCGAGGGTCCAACAGCAACACCACGGACTGTCATTTTTGGCCAAATTGAGTTGAGGATACCTACCATTAGAAGCGTATTCTCGGCGGATCAGGTAAAAATATAAGTTGGGATGATTTCTCAATAGATAGCGCAGAAATCACAAAAACGTCAAACCAACAGACTAGCATCTTCCCCAGAACTTGATGCAACACCACGGACTGTCTTCATTTTCATCAGGTGTTCAATGAGACTCTTTTGGCTCTCCTGAAAAGTAGCTAAAAACGCAGTAGGTGTTGCTACGTGGACCTACGTGGTGTTGCTGTTGGACCCTCGAAATGATGAATTCGTTCACCTACACCTTCAGCTCAGTGGTGGGCCGAGTTCACCATTTGAACCACCGCCTTTTTTTTTTTTTTTTTTTGATTTTTTTTTCTTTTTTTATTTATTTATTTATTTTTATTTTTTATTTTTTGATTTGTTTTTAGATATGGTAAATAGACCATATCATTTTCGACCGGGGCTGAATTTTCCATTCCTCGCAGTGATACAAACGCTATAAGTAAATTTGAACTGAAAATGGCATAGGGGCTGGTTTTGAAGGGGGTTGAACCTGAATATGATTGAAATAGCCAAATTTTGAATTCTTCAAAGAGCACATTGTTCGCTTTTGAATGATCATTGCTGTGGTTTTGGAATTGACAATATTCATCTGATATGCCACATAAGCTACAGACCTCCCCTTTCATGAACGTCCTCGAGCACGATATTTCAACGAGCGGACGGGGTTTGAGGGGGAAACCCGATTCGGAAGCATGTTCCATTAATTAAGTGGGAACATATCTTGACGTTGGCACTGAAAAGTCGTGCTCCCCGAGTATGACACGGTGGCTTTGGAAGGCCCGAGTGGTGTTCCTTTGTTGGGAAGGGCATTTTTCTGTCCGGCAACAGAGACGTGAAGGGTATTGGGGGTGGGCCGGAGTCACGAAGGAAACTTCCGAAGCGAAAAACCCCCGCGAGGGATCTATCTTGGCACTACTTCACGACCAATTAGAACATTCGTGACGTCGTGGGTCGTCCCAGGTGGTCCGGCTTGCGGGGAGGACGGAGATGAAGTTGTACCCCTCCGAGCTCGTCATGTGTTGCTCTTCATTTGCCAACAAAAGAAGCCGCGGGGAAGTTGGTAAAATCCCAGTCTTTTCTGAGACTCTGAAAGTGAAATACGTTTGGAGCTAAAGAACAGATCAGCGAAAAAAAAGGCCTGTGCGGTGATTTTCGCCATAATCCTCTCATAGCGTGAGCACAACGAGCTGACGATGCGAGGGCATTTTTCAGCCCCTAATCACCCCCCCCCCCCCCCCCCAACCTTCTCTTCCAGTCGGCCAAATGAATATTTGATGAAACCATAGAAAGTGAATTATGCGATCAAACCATCGAGCAGAAATTGATGATGTCTCGTTGAAATCGTGACCGATGCTAACTATAGTCGTCATTAAGGGAATCGACGGGTTCCATTCACGCGTCGGACTTGGCCGATTTACTTCAACCGATGAACGAAGATTGAGCCTGATCTTTTTTTTTTAGAAAACTAGCACTCAGACATACCTAATGGGGTAATAACACTGTCGGAAAGTCCTGCCGGCCGTCGAGTGGCGATTACATTGAAATCATGGGCATTGACCGGCGGGGTGGGGGGGGGGGGGGGGGGGGAGGGCCGAGCCGCCGGGTAGACGACACCCTCTCCCTCCCTCAGCTATGAACGCCGGGCGTCGGGCACCACGTCGTGCAGTACAAACTGCTCTCACGGCCCGACGGATCGCGAGGCGTCCGGCGTTCATAGCTGAGGGAGGGAGACGGTGTCGTCTACCCGGCGGCTCGCCGCCCCCCCCCCCCCCTCCCCCACGGTCATTGCCTATGATTTCAACGTAAATCGCCACTCGTCGGCCGTCGGGGAGTTTCTGACAGTGTGATAACCCCATAATATATTATGGCCTCGCTTCGCTCCGACGACCACTTTCTCGAACGGGGGGGGGGGGGGGGGGGCTCGCTTCGCTCGCCCAAGTTACAGTCGCTCAATGCGATTTGGGTTTTGGGTCAAACGAATTTCACCACTCTTTCGCCGAGTTTTCGAAAAGTATATTTTCTTCCTCAGGGCCTACAACACATTATAGCATTAGAGAAGTAAAAGCTATATATATTACACGAATCCCGAAAAGGCGACTTACTCAGAGGGAGGCTATCGTGTGGATCTCACAACGATGTCAAACATGAGTAGGTATGAACTGGGAAACACGAACGAAACGTATAACGGGTAAGTATTGTAACAAAACACTTTCTAACAATGACCAACAACGTGTATTCGTATGCCACAACTATTTTCTAGCATCAATCCACAACCATGTGATGGTTGTCATCACACTACCCCCCTCTTCACGTCGGCGAGAGCCAGCCGGTTGACGTGGACCATTTTCTTCGCTTTCCCGAGCCGAATCCGGTAGAGTACGTCGTTCTTCTTCTCCATCACGACCCATGGGCCCGTCCATTGCGGCTGGAGTTTCGGGCAGCGCCCCACCGTTCGTTTTGGGTCATGCAGCCAAACCCAGTCCCCAGGCTTGAGTTCCTTCTGCTGGGCTCGACGGTCGAAACGCTCCTTCTGCTGCCGCATCTGGACTCCCATGATTCCTGTAGCACACTCTCTGGTTTCCTGCATGTGCTTCCGAAGAGAAAACACATACGGAACCGAGAGTGGCTCTTCCTTCATGACGGGTCTCACCAAGTCCTCTGGTAGCTGGAGCTCGCGGCCATACACCATCAATGCTGGTGAGAAGCCAGTCGTGACATGGGGCGCACTCCTGTAGGCCAGTAGGAAAAGTGGTAGCAGCCTGTCCCAATCATTTTGCTTCTGGTTGACGAACTTTTTCAGAAATTTCGTTATTGTTCGATTTAGGCGTTCTACCAGCCCTCCTGACTGTGGGTGGAGTGGGGTCGACCGAGTGTGCCTGGTTCCCAGGAGGTGGCTCATTTCTTTAATCAACTTTGATTCGAAGTTGCGCCCCTGGTCAGTGTGGATTTCGGACGGAACCCCATGCCTGCTGAAGACGTGTTCGACAAGTGCTGTGGCAACTGTCTCTGCTTCTTGGTTGGGGATGGCAATTGCCTCTGGCCATTTCGTAAAGTAATCTGAGGCTACTAGGACAAACCGATTCCCTTGCCTTGTCTTTGGGAATGGTCCCAGTATGTCAATACCCATCCTCTCAAAAGGCCCTCCCACCGTGAATTGCTTCAACGGAGCAGGACACCGTTGTTGAGGTCCGTTGGATTTTTGACAAGTGATGCAGGATTTACACCACGCCCTCACATCTGACGTCATCCTTGGCCAAAAATAGCGTTGACGTACCTTCCCCAGCGTCTTCTGGAAACCGAAGTGGCCGCCAGTGGTGCTACTGTGGCAGTTCTTCAGCGCCCAAGGAACTTGGCCAATAGGGACTACAATCTGCCAATAGAAGCGGCCCTGTGGTGTTTCCCACTTGTGGTAGAGGCAGGCATCCTTCACCAGTAAGGAGTCCCAACGAGCCAGCAGTTGCTTCACTGCAGGGTCCAGTGCTGCCATCTCGTCTGGTTGTGGTTTCCTGCCCGCTGTCACCCAAGCAATCACGGTGCTTATGACACTGTCCTGCCATATCTGTGGGTTAGGGGTCTCTTTGTGAATGACGTTCACTTCCCTTGACCATTGCTTGTCCTTCCGCAGGCAAAATGAACAGTCAGCAGAACATGGACGCCTCGAAAGGCCATCGGCATTACCATGGGCTTTACCTGGTCTATGCACAATCTGGAAGGAATATGTCTGAAGGGTTTCCAACCAACGTGCAAGCTGTCCTTCTGGCCTTTTAAAAGAGGTTAACCACTTCAGGGACGCATGGTCAGTTCGCAATGTGAATCCAGTACCATAAAGATATTGGTGGAAATGCTCAATGCTCAGCACCACTGCCAATAACTCCCGTCTTGTAGCACAGTAATTCTTTTGCGCAGGGGACATCGTTTTGCTGAAATAGGCGATCACCCTTTCCTGGCCTTCAATCTCCTGGGAAAGCACAGCACCCACCGAATGAGCACTGGCGTCACAATCAAGAATGAAGGGTTTCTGCAGGTCGGGGTATGCAAGGACTGGGGCAGAAGTCATCGCTACCTTCAGCTTTTGGAAACTCCCTTCACACTGCACGCTCCAGGCAAAAGGGGTGGCGTTGTCCATGAGCTTGTACAGAGGCTGGGCGATTTTCGCGAAATCCTTCACAAACCGTCTGTAGTACGAGCACATCCCCATGAATGACCGAACGTCCCGTTTGCTCCTAGGGGTAGGCCACTGAACCACGGCTTGGGTCTTCTTTGGATCTGTTTGGACGCCTCTGCCTGATATCACGTGCCCTAGGTAATGGGTCTCTGTCCGGAAAAACGAACATTTGCTGGGATGTACTTGCAGACCCGCATCTTTCAGCCTTCTGAACACCTCACCCAACTTCTGAACCATGGTGTCAAAATCGGCTCCATGGACGATGATGTCATCTAGGTACACCAAGGCAAGCTGAGACGGGATGATCCTCTCCATTACCCTCTGGAAGGTTGCCGGGGCGTTGCAGAGGCCGAATGGGAGTACTTTAAATTGCCACAGGCCTTTTCCGTAGAGGGTAAATGCCGTCTTCTCCTTATCTGCCTTATCCATGGCGATTTGCCAATACCCACTTCTCAGGTCCAGGCAACAAAACCACGTTGAGCCACTGAGAGCATCCAGCATGCTCTGAATACATGGGAGGGCATATGAGTCCTTCTTTGTGACTGCATTCAATCGACGATAGTCAACGCAGAAACGCGTTGACCCATCCTTTTTCGGCACCAGCACAATCGGGGACGCCCACGGGCTCTGAGACGGCTCTATTACATCCTGCTCCAGCATCTCTTTTATCATTTCGTCTACATGTTTCTGCTGAGAGTAAGGGATTCATCTCGGGTTCTGCTTAATGGGCCTATTGTCCCCGGTGTCAACTGAGTGAGTCGCAATACAGCACTTCCCTAAAGGTCGGTCGCCTAGGGCAAAAATGCCAGCATATTTGACCAACAGGGCTGCAGCTCTGTTGTACTCTCCACAGCCCTCTTGCAGAGCCGAGTTGGCCAGAGCTTGCCGTACCCAATCAGGTAGGTTGGGTGCCCCAGCTACTGTGGTAATCAGCTGAAACCCTTTTCTGGCTGGATCCCGCTTGTGCAATGGAACATCCTGGTCAAACATAGACACTACCTCCCGGGGCAGGTCAATCCTGGCTCCAACCTTTTCCAGAAAGTCTAAGCCCAGTATGCCCTTGTCCTTCATGTCCACGACAAGAAATATGTGCTTGACGTGAATTGCCTTCATTCTGACTGAAGCCTGACATTCTCCTAAAACTTTGACAGTTTCAATACCTGCCGTCTTAAGTGTTGCTATAGTTGAAGGCCTCATTCTCAAGTTACAGGCTGTGACTACGTCTGGTCGTAGAAGGGACACTGTGGCTCCTGTGTCAACTAACAGCATGCATGAACTTTGAAAATCATTCAAGGTTACCTCCTCGAAATGGGCGTTAGGACAGTTACTGCCTTTGGCACCTTGTGGAGGGGCATCGCTTGCTTCCTCGGCTTGAAACCGTTCCTCGGATTCTTCAGATTCCACTGGCGTGTGCTCCGGTATAGCCGCATGAACTGACAACTCAGCCTCACGTTCTTGTGCCTTCCGCAGTGCCTGTCTTAATGTCTTTGGGGATGAAATACTGACAGGCATTCTCACGTCCTCACATCCGATCGCGTGAATGAAGGAGCGCACCGCTATTCTTTGCACCGCGTGCATTGGGCAGTCAGGAAATGCCCCACGTGCCAAGCGTTCGATATCGGTTGCTAGTTCAGCCAGCGATTCATGAGCTCGTTGCCGTCGCGTATCCAGCTGGGTGTGAAGCATTGCGGTCAGATGCTCCGATCCAAAGCGCATCTGAAGAGCCTCTGCCAGCTTTGTAAAACTTGCCTGATGCTCCTTGGGAAGATTACGGAGTACTGCCAGGGGGGGCCCTGACAGGGAGGCCACAAGGTGCTCCCCCAACTCCCTGTCCGTCGTCCACATGTTGGCGTCTGCAATTACCAAAAACTGTGTCCGGTATTCTTCCCAAGGGACTGACCCATCAAACCTGTTTGGTCGAAGCGTACTCACAGAACGCGCCGGCGAATTCACCCGGTGCGAAGGTCCAGAGAGAGGCAGCCTTGGGGTGGCTAAGCCACTCAACGTTTGCGTGTTGACCAAAGCTTACAGTTGACATAGCTGCTGTTCCACGGTGTTTAACGACGCTTCAACTGTAGACAATCGTTGCGTCACTGCGGAATCGTCGTTGCCGCGAACGTCGTGGTTTGGTGCTGTCACTACCACCCGGCGGGAACGCGCTGTTGAACGCGCCGTCGAAGCCGGGGGAACGTCGCCAACAGCAGAAGCTGTGCGACGAGTCGATTGCGCCGTTGAAGCCTCGGGCTCAGGAAGTTGTGGAACCGCGTCAACATCGGCTGGCGTACGACGAGTAGCCATCGTTCTCCTCGGCGGCTGGGACCGAGACATGAGAGTCCAATCGCACGTTGGGCGCCAATTGTAACAAAACACTTTCTAACAATGACCAACAACGTGTATTCGTATGCCACAACTATTTTCTAGCATCAATCCACAACCATGTGATGGTTGTCATCACAGTATGTAGGAACACATGTAGTTAAGTATTGGATTTAAGTTAGACATAAGCTCGATTATAAGTTAGTAGCATTAAATTAGCAAACTTTAATTTTGATTCCATTGAAAATGTTGTAGTGAAAAGAGACGGTCGAATTAAGTCAGAAACTAATTAAATGCAGAAGATACTCAATCTTTTGAATAATGTTAGAAATCTATTGGTTGAATGGGGAAATAATATTATAACATCATTAACATTAAATGTTGACAACTGTGGAGCAACTACTTGATAAGAGATAACAACAGACACTGTGATAAGACATAACAACAACAACAGTCATGGAGAACATACAACAAGTTATAAATGTACTAAATTAAGAAATAAATAAATAAAATAAATAAATGAAAAAAAAATGAAAAAAATAAAAAAATAAATAAAAATTAAAAAATTAAAAAATAAAAATAAAATAAATAAAAATAAATAAAATAAAATATAAACATGTATTTAATATGCGTACATTAAATTAAATATAATATATTATATTCACTATATTATAGTGAACCACATTGTGATGACTAGATAAACAAGAGCACAATTCGCGATTTACATTAAGCATGCGAACTCTGGTGGCGCTCGGAAGACTCACTCAAAAACGGCAAGTCACCCCCCTGCCCTCTGTAATTTGAAGCGCCCGGCACCTAATTATTCAGTTTTCTTCCAATTATAGCCATGTCGGGGTACGAAAATTGGAAATTGAAGAAGAATAATTCACTAATTATTAGTTTGTTAAGAAATAAAGACGCAGTTCGAGGTTGATTTGGCAATTTCGCTAAAAGAAAAATAACCATTAGTGTGGACCTTGACGACAAATATGCAGGGGGGCGTTTTGCTGTGTGTACGGGAGCAAAACAAGGATTTTTCTTAATCAGTTTTCTTCCAGTTTAAAAATAAACCTAGTCAGGCAAAGTTAACCCAACCAGCGAATTTTCTTCGAAAAGCCCTCACGGGCTGGCAATTATAATCTGGGTGGCCGGTTGGTCAGTCTAGATTCCAAAACCGAAATGTCCTACCGTGCGCCGTCTGAGCCGTTTTTAGCAGTAGGTAGGCATTTTTTTGCCTACATACTCAAATTTTGACAACATACTTGGTTTACCATCTAGTTGTGCCCGCAAGGATTTCAGCCCGATCGCCCAAACCCGTGGGGCGCTATGGGGCTAAAATGGGGCTACGGGAGGGTTTTTTTTTTAAGGGTTTTGGCTATGGGATCGATTTAGGTGTCGTTTTCGAAGTATTTTTGGACGTAGAATCCATTTTTTGGGGTTCCCTGAACGATCTGATTTCACCGTGGGAATCTATGGCGCTACTAACGGGATTTATTAAGTGTCCCAGGGTGTACAGTATATACGGAGTATTTGTTTTTCGTAATTGCCATATAAACCTGTTATCCGAGAGTTGAGAATAGTTTCGTGATGATTAAAAACCTTTAGCGGCCGAAACGCAACCAAAAT
Organism: Pilophorus perplexus; assembly: GCA_955831195.1. Taxonomy (NCBI): domain Eukaryota; kingdom Metazoa; phylum Arthropoda; class Insecta; order Hemiptera; family Miridae; genus Pilophorus; species Pilophorus perplexus. The sequence goes on from OY037009.1 coordinate 49,001,988, forward strand.
CGAGTGGGGGGGGGGGAGGGGGATAACGGGAAAGTAACTCAGAGCCCTCTTGATTTTGCAGTCTTGAGAACAATACATATTATTAAGTCAGGCTCGAAGGAAGTAGGTTTTACAATGTGCCTCGTCAAAATGAGAACAGTCAGAGGTCAGAAAGGCCAGCTGGACAGGGAAGCCTCTTTTTTACATAACTATAAACCAAACAAGCTCTTTGACTGTAAAATCAGAACAACATTGGATCTTGGGGGAAAACGATTGAAATTGGAATTGATTATTGGGCTGGTAGGACCTTACCTGTTGCAATAACGTAAGACGGCGACGACTTACTTACATTCCGCTGACGCTCCAGCCTTACATGTACAGTGGAATGATAAAATTTCTACTCCTTTTATGCTGATTCTTCCTTCCACGACGTGCGAACCAATGCATAACTATTGGTGCAGACATCCTCTGGCAGTCGAACACCACACACAATTATGTGGCCAGCATTGATCACAGCCCCCCACCTCGCAAAAATTCCGAATCAGGGAACCGAAAGGAAATACGGAAAGGACGGATTATTATTATTTTGTCAGAGCTGAGATAAGAGTGATAAGAGATTCCTTATTCTTCTTCTTCTTGTCCGATTATCTAGTAATCGATTTTTCATGCCAACATCGAGTTTAGGTGTACCAAAAAATAATTATGAGCGATTTTGTGAAGAAATCCTCCATATCGCCTCTTGAGATTGAGGCAGCTTGCCGGGAATGAACGGCCATTTTGGAAACGACTACAGCGCTCCAGTGTTAATGTAAATCGCAAATCCCGCGAATCACAGCCAAAAGGGGAAAAAGGCAAACAGGCCTTATTAGCACAGAGTAAGGTAGTAAAGAGCGTAAGAGAGTAAAGCTTATTAGGTAGGCAGCTCAGGAGTCGGTATGGAGCTTGCAGAATACCGGAATACACTGAGCTCAGGCCAGAGGTGTCAGTTCGCTTGTTGCACGCTGATGGGGTCATGCGGATATAATATATTATGCATATTATGCCATTTCCTTAAACAATCTTCTGCCCAGAATTGGCTCACGGTCTATAATGGCAGTCTCCTCAAATTTGAAGGTATGGTTATTCTCCATGGCGTGCTGAGCTAGCGCGCATTCTGGTTCCCGTCCCTGAGCTCTAGTCATTAGCGTGTTGGCGATTACGGTCCGGTATTGTTTGGTTTGCCCAATGTAACAAGTATTACATGTCGAACAGTCAATGCGATATACTAATTTTGATTGGAGCATCAGAGGATCCCTTGCTTTCAAAGGCGTGTGTAACCTGGATACGCGGTTTTTATAACCATAATTACATATTATGTAATTCTTACATTCTGAAGCTCTCGCTGCAGTAACGCCTTCAGCTTTGGTGAAATCCCCTGTACATAATATGTTAGTGATGCGAAAGCTAAACCCGTGCTAGCCTCCGGATTGTCCAGTAGAACAGGCGTCTCAGGGCGTGGAGACCATCCATTGAATAACCTTGATACAAGGGTACGGGGGTATCCATTCCGTCGCAGTATCATTGACACCCTCTCACGGTTGGCTGTATGGAACTGGGGACTACTCAGCCTGAGTACTCTGGATAGGAGCTCTTTAGCGCAAGAAGAAAATATACTTTTCGAAAGCTCGATGAAAGAGTGGTGAAATTCGTTTGACCCAAATCCCGATACGACAGACGAGTTTTACACAAGGGTTTATTATTCTTTTTTTTTGTATTCTTTTTTTTTCAAAAATTCTTAATTTATTACTCGACACATATTTAACCTCCTGGGATCCTTCAAAAATCCCATTTTTAGCCACATGAAAGCCATGTAGATCCCCACAGTGAAATCGGATCGTTCCGGGACCCCCAAAAATGGATTCACGCCCAAAAATACTTCGAAAACGACACCTAACTCGACCCCATAGCTCAATGCCTTAAAAAAAGCCCCTCCTACAGCCCCATTTTAGCCCCATAGCGCCCCACGGGTTTGAGCGATCGGACTGAAAACCTTGCGGGCACAACTAGATGGTAAACCAAGTATTTTGTCAAAATTTCAGATTTTTAAAAAAATTCCTACTGTCCAAAACGGCCCGGACGGCGGACGGAAATTTCGGATTTAGAATGTAGAACTTATGAAACGGATATTGTCAAATTTTGAGGCCGATCGGAGTCGTCGACCCCCGTCGCGAAAACATAGGTGTCATTCCAAGAATAATAAACTCTATTATTTTTCAAAAATAATAGAGTTTATTATTCTCTATTATTTATTCAAAAATCTCTATTATTTATTCAAAAATAATAGAGTTTATTATTCAAAATCTATTATTTTTCACCAACTGACCATCCAATTATCCGAAATATAACTTGGCCAGAGTGATAGTTATCTTAGTTAGGAGGTATCACGTATTGTTACAGTGGATTGGGGTCAGCTCACCCCATCGATAGGTTCCGACAGGCTGATTGGAAGGCCGTTTGAGAGGAGATTGAACCGTCAGCGGGATTTGAAGGGACTTTGGGTCCCTAATGAAACAAAGGGGCTGATGTTAACTGTTAGCTGAGGCTGCGATGGAGCGGTCGACAACCAAATAACGCTCGGTGCTGCGTTCGAAATTTGCTTCAGGGAGTCGATGAAGGCGCTGTGTGCGGCATGTTGTGGACGACAATGTCATAAAATGGAATGAAGTGGACATGAGCAACGTTAAAATTTAACGTTAGTGAAATTTTCACTATTGAGGAAGCAGTGGGTGGGTAAGAAAACATCCGGAATCGACCCTGAAAGAGTCCGACGATGGCAGAAAATCCAGGTAGGGATGACAACGAAGTTAGGGGTGTACGCCACCAACGAATCCATCCTAATTTAATTTCAAAACAATTTTTGAGGACAAATGCATGAAAAACATCGATGTCCTTCTCAAAAACATCGATTTTTCTAAAACGCACTGCAAACTCGCCACGTGAAAAAATGTTATCGTCGTGGGTGTTGCATTTGTTCATTGCATGATTACCTACACGAGAAGCCAGAAGTAAATCTCGGCAAAAAACCCGAGTGATTTCCTCAAAGGGGATCTAGTAAAGTGTATTTGAACATGCGACCTCTTTTGATAACTTCATCGTTTTATTTTTGTAGGAAAAAAAACCGACCTGGTTCTTTTTCCACTTCAAAGCCCGCAGGGGGTTGAACCTATTAAAAAATATTTTCGCAAAAAAAATCCGCACGCGGTGCCTAAGCTTGAACTAGAGGGTTAAGATAAACGCTGCGAGAACCTTATCTTGTTTTAAAGCAAATATTGGCGTAGGAAATGGGGTATCGGAGCGCCTTTAACCGCAGATTATACGACGTTGTGTAAACACCCACACGAGCCAAGACGGTCTTTTGGGTTACATGCATTTAATACGCGTCGTCGAGATAACATTGTGGTTGAAGTGTTTGAGATGCTTTTCGGTTCGGCGGAAGTGTGAATGAGTGGTTGTCGTCGAGTGTTTCCTCACACAAGTGGGAGAAGGCTGATGAGTTTTCGTGAAGACGAGGAAGTTCAAGCGGTGAGGTAGGAAGCGTGAAATTTCAGGAAAAGGCGACCGAGCGAGGAGCGTCGTCGAGAAAATTCATTTTTGTCGTCACAGTTGGAACAAGCCGAAGCGAATCCATTATGAGAGGCACGAGACAGACCGCAAAGCGTTGTGAAGATCTTGCGAGCCAAGTTGACGTGAGCACTCTATTCCGACAAGTCTGGCCAGAAGGGGTTCAAAAACCCAATTTGTAGGCTCCGAGCGGGTGGTAGGATTACCAACACCATCCTGTACAGCGCCATCAAAATGTCGATACATGACGCCAGGTGACGACAGATTGAAGTTCATGCTCACAGCAAGGAGGCCAAACCCAACACCAATAGTACTGAGGAGCTGCTCAAACTAAAGCGCAGGGAATGGAGGCTGTTCGGCGAGACCGTTGAAAACTCCTCTGCAAGCGCCTCCAGCAAATCCTAGCTGAGGACGAAGTGGTTGTTTGCTGACGGAGCAGAGATCTAAACCTTGTGTACGTACACTACTGTGGCAGTGGATACTCTGAAACTCATACTTTCCTCCTCCCCAAAGGTCAACGGCCCGGGACACCAAAGTGGTAGAGGTAGACTGAAAGTGGGAAAGGACGTTGTTAAGTAGGGCAAGAATTGAGTTTGTTTCTCCCAGACAAAAGGAACTAGGTATACTGTTTAATAAACGTGCGGAAATTAAAGAAATGGGCCTCGGTTTCTCACATGACCGAACCAAGGAGGAACGGCAAGCCCGCAAGAAAGAACCCAATCCAATGAGTGGAAAGAAGAGGAAAGAAAGGGATGGCGAGGAGCCGGCCGGCGGCGGTGGGACCAGGAAGCCTCCTAGCAAGTCACCCCGTTCTAAAGCGAGATCAAAAATGGCTCGATTCGAATTCAAACCTAGAAGAAAAAGCGAGCCCCAGTCGAATCACACAGAGAATGGCGGCGCGGCGCCAACGAATGGACCAGGCGAGAGAACAGCATATCAATCCCAGAGGACGGTGCTTCATTCCACATCCAGCCCTGTAGAGACAGAAGGCTCCGAACTCACGCAAGAAGCCATATCCACCCAACTCCATTAAAAAATATCACAATCTTCCTTTTGAAAATAATCAAAATTCTATTCGTAGCAACAATCAACAACTTTCTCACCCTAACAAAAATATTATGGTTCCAAACTGATAAAAATTGCATTAATTTTCCGAACAACAAAATTTCAAACATTTAAGTCAGAAAAGATTATATTTTGGAAAAGTATATGAAATAGGTAATAAAAGGAAAAATATATTAATAAAAGTGGATAGTGAGAGTGAAAATATGGAAAGAAAAGGTGAAAATCATAGAACATGATTGGTGTGCGTTTATAAAATGTTTCAGAAAATGTATCTTTTCCATTTAATGGTTTATCCCAATAATGGGCTTCTTGAAAAGGTCAGAATTCAGCGTTTCTGACAACATATTCGGATTCAGCACCCTTTAAAACCCATTAACCCCAATTTTTAGTTCGATAATCCGTATAGGTACGTGCTGAGCTGTTTTCGAAATGTAAGAGATTTTGAAATGAACGCCGGGCAAATTTGACGTCACACCTCGCCAGGCTGGGCGTCGAGTAGTTGGGCACTGAGCCGCCAGAGCGCTAAATAATAAATCTGAACAGAATCGGAATAAAAACACTCGGCCCGGGTCGATTTTTGAATAACCTTCTTTGATAATAACCTCGATGCTCAATTTTCAAATGACTTTCTATAAGGTTATGGATTTTTGGAGTCGACTTTTCGGGTAGTAAAGTTGGCTGACTTGCGTAGATGAGAGAGAGAGGGATCTCCCGGCCAATCAAAAGACGACGAAGCAGCCCACGTCATGTACCCTCTCCAGACCTCGGAATTCAAATATCATATTTTTCCTAAGGCCCTATAAATAATTGAAACGGGGTTTCTACAATATGGACCCGTTTTCGTAACTTTTGAAGGACGACCTTTGCAGGAAAAACATTTTCAAAAATCATTCAAGGAGCTCATTGTGACAATTATGCCGATTTTTTTTTTTTTTAATTATTTGTTGCGTGCTTTTTTACTGCATCTTTACTTTACTTGTTCGTGTTGTGATACTTGGTTGTATGTGAACCAATATACTTAAAATGTGCATTCCCCTACCCCTACACCTTAACGAGCCAGGCTCACTCCATGTATATATAGGACGTAGGTCCAGAAATACATTAATAAATTAATAATAATAATAAGTAGGGCAAAGAACTTTATGTAGGGTACGCCCAGGTGTATGTGTTGGGTGTGTTGTTTTTCCGCATAATTGATTAGGTTTGTGGTGTGGGTGGCGGAATGCGTCCAGCACATCGTCTGAGGTTACGCCGCCAGGTGTTTTGGAGGATGCAGGAGGGAGTACAGCACTTCGTCAGAGGCATAACGCAAGCTGTTGCTATCTGCAGACTATTCCAGCTGCAGAAATGGAGGATCGTGGTTCCTTTGGCTCACCCAGGATGTGTCGGGATGTTGTAAGTCTGGCAGATCCTCGGAAGGTTCAGCAGAGTACCGCCTCACCTGGCACGAGGAGTCGTGTTGGGTAAGGTTTCCGCCTGCTGCTGCAGTTGTACCAAGAGGCGGTTCACTGGCTTCCAATTTTGACTTGTTAAATATGAACTCCTGGATTCCCGTCCCTGGCCTTACAAGGTCCCGCTTTTCCAGCTTCTTGACATGTCAAGTAAAGGACCCCTGGACAATAGGCCCTTGCGAAATATGGTATTTTCTCCTCGGAAATCCCGCCTGAAGAGTCAAGGCGAATTTCTCATCAGAAATAGAATTATTTGAAACACCAAAAAAAAAAAAAAAACATTCAAGAGTTGGCTGCTGCTGAATGGGCTCGGGGGAAGCGGCAATGGGCCAAGGAACTAGGTCAGAGAAATGGGAAAATTCGGCCGAACATAGTTGAACTAGTAATGAACAAAGTACTCAGTACAGTTAGCACTGAGAAATTAGGTGTCTGAGCAGAGGAAATCACTAGTGAACATTTGGCGTTTTGAATTTTCCCGCGGTGGCACTTATACTAATCTGCCAGAGTATGTGCTAGCGTAAGAAGGGAACGAACGGAATCTGCCGGAGGTGACGGCGGAAATGGCGGCCGTGTAGCAGCCAATGAGAGAGTAGCGCCACTTTTCCCTCCAGATTCAAAGTTGAAATTTTCAACAGGGCCCTGGAAATTTGTATTACACCGTAGGAGCCCAAAACTCACTGCTATGCAAAGTGGTTGTTTGCCGATGGTGCAGAGGTCTAATCCAAACTCACTGCTATGCCTTCAAATTATGAAGTTCTTTCAGAAAAAAGTATTAGTCGACGTTCGGTTCCCGGGCCCATTGCCTGCGCGCTGGGCGTGATCCCCTCGAACCTGCGTCAGCGGGAAGTATATCGATCGGACAGAGTGGGTAGAGTTTTCCCCGCAAACGTGATAACTCTGGAATGGATGAGCCCGCCAGACCCCCCACCCCCCCCCACCACCCTGGCGATAAAACCATCAACCCTTTGCAGACTGTGAGAGGAATCTAACGAGAAAAAAAACTCCGAATGCCCGGCATCTTGGGGGTGGATCCCCTAGTCCCAAACCTAACGACCATTAGAAGCGGTTTTCCTGACTAGACTTTGGGCCTTCATGCAAACCCCACAAGGCTTCTGTGCTGGGCCTCTCTTAGCAAGGGTTGTATCAGCCTCACCAAATACCCTCCAGGAGAGTTTACATCTTTGCCTTCCTGGGCTTTGCGTTCGTCACATCGCTCTCCATCACTAGACGCTCTGCATGTCCTTTCCAGCGTCTAGAATTTATTGAAGGATTGGACACTACTACCCCTTACCGCCATCATTGCAGAGGTCAAACGGTTGTCCCTGTTCCAGCGTCCCAAACCAGTTTTGATGAGCATGAACACATGAATTGCCAGCAAAGCAAGAAATACCATGCATGTTAAATGCTGATCTTGCCCATCTCGATCTGACTCCTGCTGCCGCTCCAATGCGGACGATGTCTTCTTTACTGGTCCACTTCAATCTCCCAAACAACTCAACCCCTTGTCCACTGTTAGCCAAACCATCAATCCAGCAGGCCAGCGCCATATTATCCAGGACAGGCTGAACACCTGAGCAGGCCTCCATGTCATCCCCCAATTTGGAAAAAGGCCCCTGTAGACAAGAATGCCAATACAGCCATCATGGCCCGCAAGAAAACCTGCTTCAAATAAACGCTAAAGAGCAACAGAGACCCACTCTGGTAGAGATTTACCTTGGCAACATTGTGCACTTGCCACTGGAGCGCTCTGAAACTCATCCCATGCTATCTATAGATAGACGCATGACTCCCATCCATCCACAAATCCACCACTAGTTCCAATACAGACACAGAATTGGAGCAAGCGCGTATATTAATAAAACTTCAAAACCTTCATATTAGTAAAACTTCAAAACTTGCATCATCTACGCCGAATCCTTCGAACGTTTTCAGTAATCCACGTGAGTCCTTCAACGAGTCCCTCACCAGTTTTGGCACACGATGGTTGAATGTACCATTTCATGTCTTTAACTTTGGTCATGCCGAGCTCTTCTCGGAGATCTTCGGGGCTCAAAGCGTTGGGCATGTCTTGCTTGTTGGCAAAAACGAGAACGGCGGTTTTGCTCAGTTCCCGGTCGTTGAGGATCCGCATAAGCTCGGTTTTCGCTTCGACGACTCGGTCCCGGTCCGAACTGTCGACGACAAATATCAAGGCTTGGGTTCCAGTGAAGTAGTGCCGCCAGAGAGGGCGGATTTGGCTTTGCCCTCCGACATCCCACACGGTGAACGTCACATCTCTGAGGACAACACGTACAGGTGTATTAATACCTATGTGTGACAGGCGATTCCTTGCCGTAAAATATTCGAACCTTGTGGCCCTAGGGAGATAGTGATTGCCTCCCCTCTAATCTCAAAGTGACAGTCACCCAGCCAGCCAAACCCTGAACGAATCCCTCCTGTCTGAGGGGTGCCCGACGGTGACGCCCCTACACAATATAGACAAACCGAGTTTTTGGGTCTGAGGCCAGGTGAGATACAGTCGGGGGTTGGCTGGCGTAGCAGGGTGAGGCCCTCTAGTCTGCTAAAAGGTCAGTGTGAAATTTGGGGGTATTTTTAAGCAATGAACTGACATTAAAACAGAATTTGACAAAGAACTTTGTTGTTGTAAGTATTAATTGAACCTGCATCTGAGCAGGAAGCAATTGAGTAACGGGAAGGAATCGCCAGACCCCATATCGTATGCGTGGTGAACACGGTACATGCTTTTCCTAAGTTGCCTAAGTGTGCGAATCACGCCTTCAACCACTCCTGACTTGGTGAACTTGCAGAGCTCAGTGGGGAATGCTCTCCCAGACCAACTTTTAATTAGTTACCTTTTGTCGCTAGTTCCCTAGCGATTGTGGTTTAAATCATGATAGGATAAATAATGGTATTGGCTATATTTGGTAAGCTCCCTGGGATTCTTCAGTGATCTCACATTGTGCAATTTCCCTCGCCCTTGGGGGGAGGGCGAGGCAGGAGAGAGGGAGCGCCCGCACCTGCCCCAGAGGGATGGAACAGGCAGTGGCGCATTATTATGACAGTCTTGTGTACGAGGAACTTGGTGAGTTCATATCGTATGTGGCGCAGTATTGCGAAGTAATGTGTCCTGTGCACAAGGGGAAATCCGTGAGTTCTTAGCCCATGTGGTACATGATGTACATGGACATTTCATAGTGGTGAAATATCCTGACACCTAAATGGTATATAAACTGTGTTGTATGCTATACATGATACGTATATAAATTGTGGATATTTATATTATGGATATTTCATGGAGGTGGAATATCCTGACACTTACATGATACATATAAATTGTGTTGTATATAACGGTATGGTGTTCTGAGTAAGCCATAGAACCATAGTAATTTGATAGAGCTACAGGGGGGGGGGGGGGGGTTGTGTTGGTTACAAAGATAACCACAGTCAAGCAGCTATGCATGCTAGCTATGTTAGTTACGAAGATAACCACAGTGTGTACAGCTACGGGAGATAGCTGTGTTGGTTACAAAGATAACCACAGTTATGTGAGGTTAGGAGTGCCTATAAGGGGTTGGAGGAGGGCACGTTACACAAAACCTTTAAGAGGCAAAATGCTGCCTGGTTTGCTGAACCATACCATACCATACCATACTGTAAATTGTTTCTTATATTGTGTAATACCGTATACCATACTATAATACATGTTAGGTCAATTCGTAATCCATGAGGAATTTACGACACCTTTCGGCATAACAGTTCCGACTAGGGAGAGCGTTCCGAATGGTTTAGAGACGGTCTGTAGGCGAGGCAGGGGCCACCGTCTTTCAAGTCAAAATCCCAGCAATTCTTACTTGCACCCATAGTCCAGTGAATAGAGACCAAAAAAGGGGGTTTACCCTACATCAAATGCGGTAGTCCTGGATTTTTGACATGTTGTTTGGGGCTATTAGGAGGGAACAAAACCAAGTTTTCGTATTCCGATGGCTGTTGCTTCCAACGAAATCGTCGAAAAACCATGAAATTTTGGCACTTTTTTCGGTTTTTCGCCTGTAGCTCCTTTCCATTGCGTTTTTCGGCTTTCAAGTTTATCTGAAAACTTGTAGAGGATGAAATTTCCTACAAAATTGATTTCATGACGTTTCTTCGTAGGAGCGATCATTTCGGAGCTACGGGGCTGCGAAAAAGGGCTAAAAATCTCAAAATTGCGAAATTTTAACTTTTTCTCCACTTCATACGACAAAAACTTGGGGAAGACATCGTCCAGTGAATAGAGGATTTTTACCCTACATCAAATTTGGTAGTCCCGGATTTTTGACATGTTGTTTGGGGCTATTAGGAGGTAACAAATCCAAGTTTTCGTATCCCGAACGCTATTGCTTCCTCCGCAATCGTCGAAAAACCATGACATTTTGGAACTTTTTTCGGTTTTTCGCCTGTAGCTCCTTTCCATTGCGTTTTCCGGCTTTTAAGTTGATCTGACAACTTGTAGAGCATAAAATTTCCTACAAAATTGATTCAATGGCTTTTTATCGTAGGAGTGATCGTTTCGGAGCTACGGGGCTGCGAAAAAGAGCTAAAAATCGTAATATAGCGACATTTTAACTTTTTCTCCACTTCATACGGCAAAAACTTGGGGAAGACATCGTCTCAGCGAAAAGTGTAGAGAATGAAAGTTGTAGAGAATTTAATTAGCTTTTCAATGCTTGTTTCGAAATTATTTTGGACCAACCTGTAGGAGTATGGGTAAGAGAAAAATGAAAAAATAGCTATTTCGTGATACAGCACAGGGACGTCATTTGATCATGATTTCCCCCATTTGTGATTGTTCAAAATGTTTTTTTTTTTTTTTTAGCGTAATTCAAGGTCGGGAACATTTTATCGCAGCACTGCATCGTGTATCGAAGTTAAAATTTCGCAAGACGATGTATTCCCCAAGTTTTTGCGAAATGGGATATTGTTTTGAAATTGCCCTGTAGCTAAGGGCCACCCTAATATACCTCGCTAAAAGCCAGAGCATTCACTCTTCATCAGCACTTACTTGAACCTGAAATTTTCCACGTTGAAACCAACAGTCGGGAGAGTATCGACGGTTTTATTCATTCTCATCCTGTACAACATGGTGCTCTTCCCGGCCGCGTCCAGCCCCAACATGAGAATCTTGGTGTCCTTCATCCTGGATAGAACTTTGCTTAGCAGCTTCCCCATGTCCTGATATCACATTTTGAAAATCTCTTCAAAAATCAGTTTGAAGTTTTTAGCAACGGTCACTTTGAAGCTGGTTGCTAAGAGATTTCCACTCCAAGGGGTGGAATGGTTCAGTGAGACCGTCAGGATTTGTAATTTGCCTGAGAAGAAAAACCTCCACAAAAAATAAATTGGTCCCGTCCAATTTAATACGGCGAGTGATTTAACCGGATAACCTTAATCCACCCATGGGACCGCCGCCCCTTTTCTTCCTATAGGATCGATAAACCAAACCGCCCCAATCCCGCGATCCACCCCCTAATTGAGCGGATAACAGATAAGAGGCAACTATTTAAATGGTAATGGCAGTTCGGGTTGTGCATCCCGAGAGGGTGAGGTTATGCTGGGGTTACCTTACGTGGTAACGCGCTCCAGTCGCTAAACTTGCACGAGCTTTAGGCCCCAGGAGTTTATTAATTGTCTTTCCCCCCCTCGTGTCAAACAAACGAGTCCCAAAGGGCGATAGCAAATGGGGGGAAAGTCAATGCCAGCGGAGTAGCGCAGTTGTGAACTGGTGGCAACAAACATCAGCTGCTCGATGGTGGACATCAACACACAAGTCTACCTGTGAGGTCGTCCAGAATCGACGTAAGATGCAGAATCTCGCCTCTGGCGGAAGTGCCATGCAGCAAAAAGTAAGCACTGTGGAGAAGCAATCATTACATGTGTCAGGGCAGCAGTCACTGGCTGATCCGACAGTGAAAGTGGAGGAAGATGAAGTCTAAGGCAATGAAAACAAAGCAGACCAGTCCAGTGATGGGTCAGTAGTTAATGCTTGGAACTGTGAAGTAAGAGCTTTCAACGTTCCAGCACTGTAGAGTGGACGTAGCAGAAGACTTGCAAATCAGCTCTAAAATGAAGATTAAGGTTCTGGGGGAGGTATAAGACTTTGTCCCATCGTCTCATTACATTTAAGGCAGTAATCTGTGACTAATCCTAGCGCCTCGGACAGGCTTCTACTGCTCTTCCTGTTGGCCTACAGGAGTGCAACATGTCCCGACTGGTCCCTCGCTAGTCTTGATGGTTCGTGGTCACGAGCTCCAGCTGCCAGAAGACTTGGTCAGGCCTGGCATGAGGGAAGAGCCACTCCCAGCCTGTATGTGTTCTCCCTTTGTATGCAAATGCAGGAAACCACTGAGTGCGCTTCAAGAATCATAGGGGTCCAGATGCGGCAGCAGAAGGAGCATTTCGACCGTCGGGCCCGGCAGACGGAGTTCAACATTTGGGTTTGGTTACATGACCCGAAACGACCGGTGGGGCACTGCCTGAAACTCCAAACACAATGGACAGGCCCGTGGATCGTGATGGAGAAGACGGTTCAGCGTTTGGCTAGGAAATTTAAGAAGATGGCCCACTCCTGGCTCTCGCCGACGTAAAGGGGGTGGTGTGATGTCAAACATCCCGGGATAGCGCGTCTCTCCGGGATGGAGTCTTGGATTTCACTTGAACCACTTTGCTAATGGTTGAACGGGTTCTTCGATTTTCTTTAAGCCAGTTCGCTAATTGTGGAACGGTGTCTTGCTCTTTTCCTAAGCTGGTGAGGGCTCTTAATGAAGACAAGGGACGGAGTCTTGGTCCTCCCGTTGTCCTGGAAGGCAATGAAGGAGCAGTCCAGGAACTGCCGTCAAGCTCAAAAACCCCAACAACAAGCTGGCTTCAAAGACAAGCGACTACCACGCAGCTGGTGAAAACAAGTGCGGTGGAAAATTGCATGAGGTCCGCAAGACGAAGAGAAGAGGGGTTTGACACTCTACGGAGTAAAACAGGTTGTCCTGGAAGGCAGCGAAGGCTTGGGAACTGCCACCAAGCTCCAGCAACAAGCTGGTTTTAAAGACCAGCGACTACCCTACGGTGGAAACAAGTGCGGTGGAAAATTGCAAGAGGTCAGCAGAGCGAAGAGAAGAGGGACTTGACACTCTACGGAGCAAAAGGGCACGAACGGTGTTTCTACCACTTGTCTTGCCCATGTCTTCCACATGCTGGAACAAGCATCCAAAAATGGTCACCTCAACAGGATCACGATTCAGGAATTTCTGCTTTGCATAACAAGAGTTTACCTACTGGACATCAGCTGCATCTACTGCAACTGAGCTCTCGATTGCCGTGAGAGAACCAGCTGTCAAAGTCAAGGAGAAGCAACAAGCAAGATTAACAAAAAAAGGTGAGATCAGGAGGCAACAGGGCGGCTACCACGCTGATACTGTACCAGCATTCAGCAGAGACTGGAGACAGACAGATTTCAATCATCATATGAAGAGTCCACTCCAAGAAAGATGAAGGTCACTTTTTGTCGAAAATGAGAAAAACGGTTTTGAAAGTTTCAAGACTCGTAGTTATAGTTTAGAAAATTATTTTTAAACTAGTAGGGCGCGCTAAATTTTCCCTAACTCCCATAGATGCTGTACAGCTTTGTTATTTTGGCAAAAATTAAATTTTCGGGCGATTTCTGACGATAGATGAATAAAAAAACCCCTCAGAAGTATGCAAAAAAGATGAATGTCAATCAGAAGTATGCAAAAAAGATGAATGTCAATCAGAAGTATGCAAAAAAGATGAATGTCAATCAAAAAATCTGCGAAAAAAAGCAAAATATCAGTCAAATCACAACCAAAAATTGGTAAAATAAGGTTTTGAGTTAGTTTTGAGTTAGGTATGGATTGAGAACCAGAAAGTGAAGTGAAAAAAAAGAAAGAATATTTTATTTAAGTACTGAAACAACAAATACAATTATTCAAACATTACAATCAATTAGTGATATAGATTACAATTGAATTACTCAAACATCGTAAGAAGAATGGGGTGGTTAGGGTGAGAAATGACTCCTCTGCTGAGTACTAAATTGTTTATTGGAATAAACAATTGTAGCGTGGGGACCGGTTTCGAGCAACTAAGCTCATCTACAGCCCTGACAAGAAAACCATTTGTCATTAGCACCAGAGAAAAACCATAAAAAAAATGTTCCACTTCCACGCTTCACGATTTTGCGTGTCATCCTTATCGTAAGAAGAATCCATATCCATCGTTAGAAGAATCTCTATTCTATCTAACATTGTAAGAAGAAGAGGCTAGAAACAGGGGTGGCAACATTACGAAACCGACATTAATCTTTCTTGCATTGTCGAGAATTGACTCTCATCTTTTTTGCATTGTAGTCCGAAACTTCCAAGTTCGATTTCGGCTGAAAGCATCATCTTTTTTGAAAATTTGAGGTTACCAACAGAAACTACTTGGTCTGAAGAACGTATTGCCAACGTAAACTCATTTTCGGAAAAAAGTGACTTTCATCTTTCTTGGAGTGGACTCTTCATATATGATGATTGAAATCTGTCTGTCTCCAGTAAGTCTATAGACTTACTCAGCATCTGGCAGGGCATGGGAACATCAATGCCAAGCTACAATACTTCAGGAGAAGAGTCCGAAAGGCACAACTCAGTTTGGAAAGTTTAGCACAACACTGCACTAGCCGACCTAATCATCACCAACGAGCGATGCCAAGTGCCTGGACGAACAAGAGAGGTCTCGGACCTTCCCAACAACACCCCTAAATGGCTTGGCTGTAAAAATGAAGCTTGAAACAAACATTGAAACTCGACCTTCCAACATGACCTTCACTAATCAAAATTACTTCGAAAGCAATACCACACGCGACTCCCTGGCCCAAGCCTTTCAAAAACCCCACCTTCGCATTTGTCGAAACATTTGCCGAGCTCCTACGTTAAGCACTTACTCAACACCACGAGAAATGATGAAGCGGATGGCCAAAAAGCGCCTGGGGGCCTCACCTGCAAAAAAAAAGATATAAAAATGATTCATATTGTTAAGTAAAATCAGATTGTGTAAAAAAACTGAGTAAACATTTAAGCGTACAACAAATTTAAACTAATAGTATTATCCCAAGCTACCTATAAAATCCTTTCGCATTCCCTTTCCCGCAGTTTGGAAGTAATTATGACCCACAAATTTTCATTATCTTTTAAATGAGCTCGTAGAACGCAGGAGGGTCTCGTTCTTCTGCCGCTGCCCCGAAACAACTTTCGGAAGCCCTTAACGTTCGTGGGGATTAACAATGTTTATGGGGGATTAAGCAATAAAATGACCCCACGCGCTGTACCGGAGGGCGCGCCCCCTTTTAAGGTTCCCCTGCCATCAATAATTTGGGGCGAGTTGAAATTTTGAGGAGTCGGCCTCTCTCGGGGATGTGGAGGGGTCTGCGCGAAGCGTGAAGGGCTCAAGTTGGGGCTGCGCAGATCTTCGCCAGTCAACAACAGTGAGTTGCAATCATAACTTACTAATTGAAGACCACAGGGGGAAAACGCTGCTAATTTTACACAAGGGTTAATTATTCTTTGATATAGGTTACTTGTGCAAAAATGGAATTTCTGTCAATGAAAAAATTGTTGAAAACCCCAAATTAGACATTATCCGTTTCAAGAGGTCTAGATTCCAAAACCGAAATCTCCGTCCGTTTTGGGCAGTAGGAATTTTTTTTGAAAATCTGAAATTTTGAAAAAATACTTGGTTTACCATCTAGTTGTGCCCGCAAGGTTTTCAGTCCGATCACCCAAACCGGTGGGGCGCTATGGGGCTAAAATGGGGCTGGGGGAGGGGTTTTTGAAGGCTTTTGGCTATGTGATCGAGTTAGGTGTCGTTTTCGAAGTATTTTTGGACGTAGAATCCATTTTTGGGGGTCCCGAAACGATCTAATTTCACTGTGGCGATCTATAGGGCTTTCATGGGGCTAAAAATGGGATTTTTGAAGGATCCCAGGATGTTAAATATTTTTCGAGTAAAAAATACAGAATTTTGAAAAAACACATTTTTGAACAAAAAATCCAAAAAAAATTTTTTGAGATTAAAAAAAAAATTTTTTTTCAATTTTTTCATTGACAGAATTAAATTTCTGCACAAGTAACGTATATCATCAATATCAAAGAATAATAAACCCTTGTGTAAAATTTGCAGCGTTTTACACAAGGGTTTATTATTCTTTGATATAGGTTACTTGTGCAAAAATAGAATTTCTGCCAATGAAAAAATTGTTGAAAACCCCACATTTTTTTAATGGATTTCATGGATTTTTTAATGGATTTCTTTTCAAAAAAATTTTTTTGATTCTTCATTTTTTACTCGAAAAATATTTGACCTCCTGGGACCCTTCAAAAATCCCATTTGTAGCCCCATGAAAGCCCTATAGATCCCCATAGTGAAATCGGATCGTTCCGGGAACCCAAAAATGGATTCTACCTCCAAAAATACTTCGAAAACGACACCTAACTCGATCCCATAGCCAAAAGCCTTCAAAAAAGCCTTCCCGTAGCCCCATTTTAGCCCCATAGCGCCCCACGGGTGCAATGTTCGGACAGATGTCGTACCTCGAAAAATTGATTATGAGTCGAAAATCTTGAAACTGATAATATCTAATTTCGAACCCTAACAGAATTTTCGACCTCCGTCGCGATTACATAGGTGTATCATTCCTAGAATAATGAACCAAAACCGAAGGTGTTGGCGAAAAGAAGTCCATTTGCGCAGTACGCTGCTGCACGTATCTTTAAAAAAAAAAAAATTGCTAACGTCTGGCAACATCCGATAAAGGCCATCAATTTAACTTTTTTTCTTTCGGTTCCCCCAACTCCTTCCCAAACCCTTTTACGTCTTTCATAAATCCGTTTAAAGGCCTATGTCAATTATCGCTTCTAATCCGCTCACGAGAAACCCCCTCGAACTCTCACACCCCCGTACGAACTCGGATTAATTTTTAATTCCGAACAGTTCGTGAACCACTTCACCCCTTTCGCCGCCAACACTTCCCCCGCGAGAGCACATCGAGGCGAAAAACCCAATCGGAAAGGTTTTTTTTTCCCCCCGTCCGAACTTTTAATGCGTTTCCCTCGTTAGACCCCCCCGACACCATCCACCATCCACCATCCACCATCGACCGGGTGTAAATTACGTTTTATGACCGAAAAAAGGACAAAAGGTCCATCACGACGTTCGGGGCCTGTCAACTCGTTTTTGCTCCCGAATTCGGGGAGGGGGAAGCGGCGATTTAATTGAATACGAGCCGGCAAATCAAATAAACACGAAAAAGCGGAGGACAGACTAAAACTCGACCGTCAAACTTGTGTTCCAATATCGTGCGGATTCATTCAAAATACATTTTCAACAGTTAGTCGACTTGGAGACAGGTTCACGGGTTTTATTTTGATTTATATTTAAAACGCTTCAAAATTTACGAAAGGGTTTAGTATTCTCTCGCATACATTGTGCAAAAAATGAATCTACCTAAATAAAAAATTATAACTGTATTGATAATGATAAATAGATACCTATATCTTTATTGTCATCGGCTATCAACAAATACGTAGGTACATTTAAAAAACGCTGCAAATTTTACACAAGGGTTTATTATATTACAAGGGTTACTTGTGCAGAATTCTGTCAATGAAAAAAATTAAAAATTTTTTTTTTCTCGTTACAACAAAATTTGTTTTTTGGATTTTCTGTTTCAAAAAAATGTTTTTTTTCAAAAATTCTTTATTTTTTACTCGAAAAATAACCCTCCTGGGATCCTTCAAAAATCTCATTTGTAGCCCCATGAAAGCCCTGTAGATCGCCCCAGTGAAATCGGATCGTTCCGGGACCCCCAAAAAATGGATTCTATAATTATACACTATAATAATATTACACTTATTATGAGTTATATTATAGAATATATTATCTATATTTATAAAAATGACTGCCAAATCTTTGAGGACTCGCTACTTAAAAACCAGTGGAGTGTTTGGCACCAAATTGTGTGGATATGTTTGTGAAATTTCGTAGATGGTTTTAAAGAAGTTTCTACAAAATCGGTCACTTCCTTCATCGCGAACGGAGCTTTCCTTCGCGACGAGAGCCGGGTCAAATAGCGTCGTTACTAGGGATCGCTAGGAACATTTTCGAAACTCCGAAACCCGGTACAACTTTTGTCGTCGGTTTAGAACGATACTACGTCTGGTAAAACGAGCTTTGCACGCAGATTTCAACGAGTACAAAACGATTTCTGTGCGATAACCCGTTCTCAAGTTATTCGAAGATCGTCGGTTTTTATTGAGTGCAGCGAAGCGCACCAAATCTTTGAGGACTCACTACTTAAAACGCTGCAAATTTTACACAAGGGTTTATTATTCTTTTATATACGTTACTTGTGCAGAAATTTAATTCTGTCAATGAAAAAATTTTTAAAAATTATTTTTTTTGGATTTTTATCTAAAAAAAAATTTTTTTTTTTGGATTTTTTGTTCAAAAATGTTTTTTTTTTTTTTTTTTCAAAAATGCTGTATTTTTTACTCGAAAAATATTTAACATCCTGGGATCCTTCAAAAATCCCATTTTTAGCCCCACGAATGCCCTAAAGATCGCCCCAGTTAAATCGGATCGTTCCGGGACCCCAAAAAATGGATTCTACGTCCAAAAATACTTCGAAAACGACACCTAACTCGATCCCATAGCTAAAAGCCTTCAAAAAACCCCTCCCGTAGCCCCATTATAGCCCCATAGCGCCCCACGGGTTTGGGCGATCGGACTGAAAACCTTGCGGGCACAACTAGATGGTAAACCAAGTATTTTGCCGAAATTTCAGATTTTAAAAAAAATTCCTACTGCCCAAAACGGCCTGGACGGCGGACGGCGGACGGCGTACGGCGGACGGCGTACGGCGGACGGCGTACGGCGGACGGCGTACGGCGGACGGCGTACGGCGGACGGCATACGGCGGACGGACATTTCGGATTTAGAATGTAGACCTCTTGAAACGGATAATGTCAAATTTTGAGCCCGATCGGAGTCGTCGACCCCCGTCGCGAAAACATAGGTGTATTATTCCAAGAATAATAAACCAAAACCAGTGGAGTGTTTGGAACCAAATTGTGTGAGAATGTTTGTGAAGCATTTTAGATGGCTTTAAAGAAGTTTCTACAAAATCGGTCTCTTCCTTCATCGCGAACGGAGCTTTCCTGTACTGGTGATGGGCGGGAGTACCATACTGAGTCCATTCCATTGAGTTGGTGATGAGTCGTAGCGCTGGTGATAAATAAATAAAACAACTAGACATAGGTAGTAGGAAGTGAAAATACCATGATTCTAATACAAATTTTTGTAGAGAATCTTTGATTGCCAAAAAAAAAAAAAAAAAAAAATGCCACCAATTAAGCGTAGGCGATCGAATCTCGGTCGCCGTTCACGTCTCAGTGGAGATCAGTTGATTCAACGCAGATCGCAAAGTGCGAAAGAACATTTTCAAAGAAATGAAGTGGCAAGACAACGACAACCACGACAGCGAAGCGCCACGTCCGAATCTACAAATCGACCGATGCGACCACGAAGCCGTGTGGCAGAAGCTATGGTTGATGCAGCTTACAATTACCATTGTGAATGTGCTTATAGCATGTATGGACGTATAGGCATAATGGGTGAAAGATGTCGGTATTGTGATGCACTTAGGTAAGTTTGCTGGTGAAACAGAGGGAATGTGCTGTGCCAAAGGAAAAGAGAAATTAGCAAATTTTGAAGCTCCACTGAACCGCTGCGTTCACTGATTTTCTCGGGTTTCATTAAAATTCTATTTTTATTGAGTACAGCGAAGCGCACCGGGCCAGCTAGTATTCTATAATATGTCAAATTTTGAGGCCGATCCGAGTCGTCGACCCCCGTCGCGAAAACATAAGTGTATTATTCCAAGAATAATAAACCAAAAACCGCTGCAAATTTTACATTAGGGTTTATTATTCTTTGAAGTAGATTACTTGTGCAGAAATTTAATTCTGTGTCAAAGAAAAAAATTTTAGAAAAATCTTTTCAAAGATTTTTGACTTGAAAAATATTTGAACTCCTGTGATCCTTCGAAAATCTCTGTTTTGGATTTCTTGGAATCTCTTTGTTTCTTGGATTTTTTGTTTCAAAATTTTTTTCAAAAGTTCTTTGCTTTTTACTCGAAAAATATCCCTCCTGGGATCCTTCGAAAATCCCATTTTTAGCCCCATGGAAGCCCTGTAGATCGCCACAGTGAAATCGGATCGTTCCGGGACCCCCGAAAATGGATTCCACGTCCAAAAATACTTCGAAAACGACACCTAACTCGACCCCATAGCTGAAAACCTTAAAAAAAACCTCCCGTAGCCCCATTTTAGCCCCATAGCGCCCCACGGGTTTGGGCTATCGGGCTGAAAACCTTGCGAGCACAACTAGATGGTAAACCGAGTTTTTCGTCAACATTTTCTACTGCTCAAAATCTTAAGATTTCCAAAAGTTTCAATTTAAAAGTATAATGTCAACATTTGAGGCCGATCAGACTTTTCGAGCTACGTCGCAACTACTGGGACAAATATTAGGACAAAATTTCTGACCTCGATCACGATTATAAACATTGAAGTGAGTGATTGAAGAAACCCATCACTAACTTGTAACTCAGACAGTTAATTTGGGAAAACTTGTTACTGTGAGTAGTGTCCATTAAGATTAATTACTTCGTTTGGCGTCGGTTAATTCGGTTTTGCCGGGAGAAGAAAGACACGAGGGGAATCGGCAAATCAAGAATCATCACTCAGAAGAGGGGAAGAATGAGGAAAAGCCGAATTGAAGAAAAACGGATGATGAACCGCAGTCGAAAGAATCTCGGGAGGGCGAACCTCAAGATGAATCGTCGCCTGAAATTGGATGCGGTAATATAAGAAGAAAAGTTCTTTCTCCTCGGAGAAATTGAACAAATCGAAGACACTTCCCCGTTATCGTGTTTGAGGGGAGGATCAGAGGGATCATTTGACGGATGGGCCATTTGTATAATTTTATTAGGGTATGGTTGTATGGAGTGATCGGCAGAGATATGGGAAAAGTAATATTCAGGCAGTTACTAGCACGTGAGTGATGTTGCACGATGAAAACCCAACAACTCGCATTCACATGTTTATTTATTTATTTTCCGCCTTAAAGACGAGAAATACAGGATGATAGTTTGTTTGGAAATTCGCTTTCAACACTGAGAGAAAAAAAGGGCCTATTCTAGGTTATTTTTCGATTTTTTTCTAGGTTAAATGCTGCCAACCTAGATTTTTTTTTTGGTTTTCGTTCTAGGGTGGAACAATTTAGTCTAGGTTGAATATAAATTAACCTAGATTGAAAATACTGGAGAAGTTACCTTCCTAAAAATGCAAACAACCAAGATTTAAAATACGCCACCCCCACACTTTAGTTCTAGGTTAAGTTCACGGTGTGTGCCGCCACCTCCATCCATTTACAGTCTAGGTTAAAAACATTAATGTCTTGGTTGTCTCACCCTTGTATTCAATGTTTTTCACTTTCATAGACGGTTGATTTACCCTAAAACAAAAACGTTCTCACCCCACCTCAAACAATTTACAGCCATGGCGCGTTAACCTAGAACCCTTTTCTCTCTAGGTTGTGTCCCTTTATTTACGAGGTTGTTTCAATTACTATCCCTGTTGTTCCAGTTAAATTTCTAGGTAGCTTCCTATTCTTTTCAGGTTGGTTCTAATAAATTACTAGGTGGTCCACTTTTCTTTCTAGGTTTGCTCCACTTCCATTGCAGGTTGTTTCTATCAACTTCAACTATCTTTCTGGGTTGTCTCTGTTTCCAACTCAGTACAAAAATTTGAATGTGACGTCATATGACAGAAATTAGATGATTAGTTGGCCTCAACCCCATCGGCTAAATAGCAGGGGTGCCAAGACAACGAGAATTAACGCCCACCGCCTACAGTGGCGCTCTCCGCGGCCGCTTAGCGTACTGTAGAAACAACCTGGAATTTATTGAATGAATTACAATCACTGTTGTTTAAACCTAAAAGTATTTGTGGTACTACGGTAGTTTTAACCGAGACTGAAAGTCTAACTTTTTCTTCTGGGTTGTTACCTAAAGTAACAATCTCGCCTATTAAATCTCTTGGTTGTTTTCAGTTGTACAACCGAGACTTTAATGGAGGGGAATTATATGGAAGGTCAAATCATTCAATTCTAGGTTACCCCACTTAAAAGTCAAAGGTAGGTAATATATTTTCTAGGTCTTCACAATGTCAACCTAGACCAAATGTGAAGTTCACATTTGGTCTAGGTTGACACTTTTTATTCCAGGTTGTGGTCAGAGGGCGGGTAATAACGGGTTAGGTTGTTTCTATATGGGTCTAGGTTGTATTAATATTTTTCCATGTTACTTTAACCTGGACCTATTTTTTCTAGGTTGAATCAATTGATTCTAGGTGGTTTCAATTTCTTTTCGAGGTTATTTCGGATTTAACCTAGCCACTAAAAAAATCTTTTCTCTCAGTGAAAGTTGGATTGAAATGCGGAGAAAAAATGGGAATGAGAAAACGATATATAGTTTCAGTATATATACTGAAAATTATAAGAAAAGAAATTGGAGAGATTCGAAATCGCAATAAACTAAGAATTTCGCGGGGATTTCAAAGATCTTAATTTTGGTTTATTATTCTTGGAATACTACACCCTAAGAATTGCGACGTAGGTCGAAAAGTCTGATCGGCCTCAAATGATGACATTATACGTTTCAATTGAAACGTTTGGAAATCTTAAGATTTTTGGCAGTAGGTTTTTTTTTTAAATCTGAAATGTTGTGGCTGCAAGGTTTTGGGGGTTCCGGAACGATCCAATTTCTCTGTTGCGATAGATCTACAGGGCTTTCATGGGGCTACAAATGGGATTTTTGGAGGATCCCAGGAGGTCAAATGTTTTTCAAGTAAAAACAAAAAATTACAACAAAACAAAATAATAAAAAAATTTTCCAACATTTTTTTCATTGACAGAATTAAATATCTGCACAAGTAACCTATATCAAAGAATAATAAACCCTTGTGTAAAATTTGCAGCGTTTTCTCCTTTCTTTTTGTTTCCTCTTCCCGGCCAACTCCTGTGGAAAACATTTTGTTTAACACAAATGAATCTTCTTCTTCTTTTTCTTCATCCATAGAATAAGTAACTAAAAACAACGATTTGTCGAAATCCTCCACCTTCAACTGTTTAGAAATTTAAAATTGTTCACATCGCAGGTAGGTACGTGTAGCTGAATCTACTGGAAAGCGACTCGGTGAAACGGAAGCCGCACACGTGCGGCAAACGAGAATTTATAATGATTGGAATTTCTCCGTCGGAGGGTTTTAATGGGATTAGAAGATCCGTTGAGGTTCGACCGGCCACTTCTCTTTCCCGGGTGCCGATAGTGAATTATCATCGGCGAGCGAATTACGGGCTCCGCCTGCCGGTAAATTGCGGGGAGGTTGGCAACACTGAACATTACCCGAGCTTCCCCCTTTCCTCCGAGCCCTGTGACTGTTACCGCAAATCAGGAGAGTTTTCCGGGGGGTGGGTTTCGTTCAAAGCGGAAATATCTCCGTCAAAAGACTTCGGACAACGCTGCGGTTTCAAAATACGAGCGCAGATAACTCGGGACAAATACGTCAATGAATTATAAACCAGGCTAATGGTCAGCCTGGCCTTCATATCCCAACAATACGCCGATTTCATCTGAATATGGTATCAATAGCAAAGGTCGTCGTGAGGTTGGTCTCGTTAAGGTTCGCCTTTACCAGCCCCTAATATAATCAACGTTTCTCAACCACAGATTTATTGTGCCAAGTTGAGAGTGCTCACGACTTTTTAAACTTGACTTTTTTCCCCCAGTCTGCTGTCGTAATATTTGGTTTATTCTTCTCGGAATAATACACGGCGACGAGAGGATCAAAACTTTGATTGGCCTCATAAGTTATCGTAAGTTTAAAGATGTGCAAAATTCCAAAAAAATGAAATTAAATGAAATGTCCTTTCGCCGTCCAACGCGTTTTATGGCGTGTTAGCGCCGTAGGAATTTTTTGTTGAATCTGAAATGTTGACAAAAAGCTCGTGAGTTATGAGCAAAAATGGTACTTACCAGAAACACCTTTTATTTTATTATTATTATATTTTTACCCCAACGATACGAGCAAAAACGCTGCAAATTTTCCACAAGGGTTTATTATTCTTTGATATACGTTACTTGTGCAGAAATTTAATTCTGTCAATGAAGAAATTTAAAAAAATTTTTTTTTGGATTTTTATCTCAAAAAAATTTTTTTTTGGATTCTTTTGTTCAAAAATGTGTTTTTTCAAAAATTCTGTATTTTTTACTCGAAAAATATTTAACATCCTGGAATCCTTCAAAAATCCCATTTTTCGCCCCACGAATGCCCTAAAGATCGCCCCAGTGAAATCGGATCGTTCCGGGACTCCAAAAAATGGATTCTACGTCCAAAAATACTTCGAAAACGACACCTAACTCAATTCCATAGCTAAAAGCCTTCAAAAAACCCCTCCCGTAGCCCCATTATAGCCCCATAGCGCCCCACGGGTTTGGGCGATCGGACTGAAAACCTTGCGGGCACAACTAGATGGTAAACCAAGTATTTTGCCGAAATTTCAGATTTTTTAAAAAATTCCTACTGCCCAAAACGGCCTGGACGGCGTACGGCGGACGGACGTTTCGGATTTAGAATGTAGACCTCTTGAAACGGATAATGTCAAATTTTGAGCCCGATCGGAGTCGTCGACCCCCGTCGTGAAAACATAGGTGTATTATTCCAAGAATAATAAACCAAAACGTATAAAAACGCGTTTTTTCTTTCCTCCAATTTTTTGCCGTGCCCGCACCTCCCTTATCAAAGCTCAAATCAAAATTTCACACGAAATATCGACAATGGGAAATTTAATCAGCTTTCACGAGAAAAAAATAAATTCGGAATCGGGCCAATAGTTTCCGAGCTACAGCCGAAAACGTTCTGACAAACGCGGTTTTCCGCTTACCGCTTACTACCTTTCCGCTGTATGTATCTCGGAGCGTATTTAATCTGAAGAGCAAATTGTATCCAGTTTACAAAGTTATACGGACATCATTGTCGAAAAACCATTCCTACATGATCAAAATGGTCAGAAACTGAAAAAAAAGAAGTATAAAAACGGTGCAAATATTACATTTGGGTTTATTATTCTTTGATATAGGTTACTTATGCAAAAATTAAATTTTGTCAATGAGAAATTTTTAGAAAAATTCTTTTTTTTTTTTTCAATTTTTTTCAAACATGTTTCGTTTTTTACTTGAAAAATATTTGAGCTCCTGGGATCCTTCAAAAATCCCATTTGTAGCCCCCATGAAAGCCCTATAGATCGCCACAGTGAAATCGGATCGTTCCGGGACCCAAAAAATGGATTCTACGTCCAAAAATACTTCGAAAACGACACCTAACTCGATCCCATAGCTAAAAGCCTTCACAAAAAAACCCTTTCGTAGCCCCATTTTAGCCCCATAGCGCCCCACGGATTTGGGCGATCGGGCTGAAAACCTTGCGGGCATAACTAGATGGTAAACCGAGTTTTTTGTCAAAATTTCAGATTAAAAAAAAAAAAAAAAAAAAAAAACCCACTGCCCAAAACGGCCCGGACGGCGGAAGGACATTTCGGATTTAGAATCTAGACCTCTTGAAACGGATAATGTCAAATTTTGAGGCAGAACGATCGGAGTAGTCGACCACCGTCGCGTTTAAATACGTGTATTATTCCAAGAATAATAAAATTTATTATTCAATTTGATTTAATTTGATTTAATCAAAATGGTAGCAAAACCTTTGTGGGGAAAGTTAAACGTGAAGAACTGAAAAGTCAATAGGTATCATTTTTAAGCTCTCAAGACTGAAGCAGAAGACAGAATCCGTCGCAAAACTCAGGGAACTCTTATCTGGGGCCCCCAAAGGTATTACAACACTTGCCAGCTTCAGACGATTTTTCAATAAGCATATCCCTAGATTTTCCTCAATTGCGCAGCTGTTATTTTGTTAGAAAGCATGTTGCATGTGTCAGATCCTTAAATTGTTAAATCCAATTAGATGAACAGATTACCGACATTTATCAAATCGCTTTTAGGAGTCATTGTATCCGGTATCAAAACGGAGCCAAGTGATTCAACACGAAAAAACTGCTCAAACGTCCGTTCTAATGGAATTTCGGTGCCGATTTTGATAACTAACTTGACGAAGAACGATGTTAAGTGGTTTTTCTTGCCCGGTTCTAATCTGCGACTGGCGTGCGAGTTGGTTTTATTATTAAAATTCAATAAAGCGGGGGGTGTGTTTTTAACTCCTATTTAAAAAGTACCGAGTACCCTCACTTGTACTTCAAAGTGGTAAATCACCGGACTAATGTGGTTGTGGCGTGACGAAAAGGGTCTGAAGGGAATATTTAATTAAAGGAGCGCCCCCTGGTGAGTACGAGGCGAGCGTGCCGGTTGATTTCCCGGTTGACGACTTTTTATAGGAGCAGAAAGTGGGGTTTTCACGATGTCAAGCTGGCGGAAGTGGGATTTTTGACGAAACAGAAAGATTTTTGTTCGGTTTCACAGATGCGACGGAAAATTGTGAAAATTCCCTCACGAGCTGGATCAGCCAAAGAAAAACCCCCAGTGAATAAATCAACAACGATAGAACTCAAAGGGAGGCCGCGGAGGGGCAAAGTTGTTTATCCGAGCCAAACTCATGAATCCGAAATGAAATGAAATGAAGACCCTCCTCTTATCCAGCAACATGGCGCACTCTGCGGAAAGCGGTAAACGAAAAGTTTCAACCCGGAAGGGAAAGAGGAGAAAAAAAAACCACGTGTCGACCACCCGAAGCAAACACAGGGTGTTGTGAACGTGACAATAAAAGTCACTGCAACGTATGGGGCTTCTTGACAGGCTCGAGCCTCGAGGTATTGCTGCAAAAAATCGTAATCGTAATCTATTAATCGATTTTGATTTATTATTCTTGGAATAATACATAGTCCGAGCCGTTTTGGGCAGTAGGAATTTTTTTAAATCTGAAATTTTGACAAAATACTCGGTTTACCATCTAGTTGTGCCCGCAAGGTTTTCAGTCCGATCGCCCAAACCCGTGGGGCGCTATGGGGCTAAAAATGGGGCTACGGGAGGGTTTTGCTTGAAGGCTTTCGGCTATGGGATCGAGTCAGGTGTCGTTTTTGAAGTATTTTTGGGCGCAGAATCCATTTTTGGGGGTCCCGGAACGATCTGAATTCACTGTTGCGATCTATAGGGCCTTCTTGGGGCTACAAATGGGATTTTTGAAGGATCCCACGAGGTCAAATATTTTTCAAGTAAAAAACAAAAACAAAAAAAATTAAAAAATTTTTTTTTTTATTTGAAAAATAAAAATAAAAAAATTTTTTATTTATTTTTTTCATTGACAATCAAATTTCTGCATAAGTAACCTATATCAAATAATAATAAACCCTCGTGTAATATTTTCAGCGTTTTTTTTTTTCCCAAAAACACCGAAAAATCGATTTAAAATTTTTTTATTTTTTATTTAATAATAAAATCGATTTTAATCACACAAAAAACCTCAACTCTTGCAAAGGGGGAAAATGAAATATGCCTTTTAAAATCATTTAAATTATCCATTCATCCAGTTTATATCAGCGAAGAATTGAGATCAAAACAATAGAAATTGTTTTGATTAGAAATTGTTTTGAAAAGGGCGCTGGGGAAGAACGACCTAAGTCCCGTAGGACGGAATTTGAGGAAAATCAAATTCAAAGTTTCCCAACTAAAAACAATACTTCAGACTCATGAAAAAAATATGCAAAAATCAGCATTTGTTCAGAAATGTTTATTAAAACTCGTACCGAGCAAAATAAGTTTTTGATGAGATTTTCCACAATAACTTCAAAATATTCTCAGAAATATACGGACTGATGTCACTTTTCCCTGGCATTAGGCGTCAATCGGTGGATTATCAATGTATTCGTCCACACTTTCTTCTCTTTGGTTGATGTATGTCAAACGTCTGTAAAAGTCCTTAGCTTCTGGTCTTACAAGGAATGATGTATGCAGCAATAAGACCAGCAAGGTAAGCATTTTGAGAATTGGTGTCGCCCAAATCGTTAAATTCTCGTATTATTCTTCGGCGTTCTGGCTCACAAATCGAAGTGAAACAGTGAAATCGTTTACACTGGCAGTCAGGCCCAAGTTCGTGGGTGGTAGCTCGCAAGGTTTTCATCACATCTCGAACCCTACCTGTTTTTTTTTTTTCGTTTTTCTCGTTCTACTGCTCGACGGTCCTATCTCTTCTTCACTGGACACACAAAAGTCACTGTCCATTGCACTGTAATACTGCACAACCACACACGTTTGAAAAAAAAGTAAAGTTTCGAGAGAAAGTGATAAGGTACGTATGAACTAGAACCAAACACAAGAAGACTGATAAGAACAAGTTGGGTGATGCAATCGCCGATCACTGTAGTTCACGTAAACGAGAGGGGTAAAATAGGACTGAAGCCGTTCTTCCCATTGCGCGCTCGGACTCATGTCGTTTTTCCCTAGCAGGGCGGATGTTCTTACGCTTATTTCTATGTACTCAAGTCACTCTTGCCATTTTTCGATTCAGTCATATTATAGTACTTCCACAATGCTACTAGATGGCGCCTCAAACTTGTTTTGTTGAAAAAGTGGACTGAAGTCGTTTTTCCCCAGTCCCCTTCAATTTGATCCAATTCAGTTAATAAAATGTTAAAATTAACTGAATTGAAATTGAACTTAATTGAATTTATTTATTATTTCAACAAACGAGTAGATACAAAATGTAGGTACTGTGCTACTGGCCTTTTGAGGAAAAACCAGAAAATGTTTTATTTCAGTGAGGAAGGAGGGTCTCGGATTATGGGCAGCACTGAGAGTGGTTAACTACTTTACGAAGATCAGTACGGTCGTCAATATCAAATTTTAGGTTGGTTGGAAAAAGGTTATATTTTCGTTGAAAAAAACAAAAAACAAGCTTGTCCAAGTTGTATGGCAGGAGAAGGCTCCGTCGACTTTGGATGGTATTAAATACTGTAAATTTTACAGTTGAGCTGAAAATCCTTATTTATCGAAAACCTTACGTATATTGGAATGTTTTTTGTTTTTCGATTTTTAAACGATAAATCATTGTTTTTTCCGAAAATAATCGAAAAATAGAAACGTTGAAAAAAATCGATTTTTTGCAGCAGTAGCTCGAGGAGTAAGAAACCTGCTGTGTAATGCAATGACTCTCTCCATGGATGTAAAAGAGCAGCTTATAATATACGAAGTATTTTTGACATTTTCATGTCTTTACTTTGGTACACAACCGAAAAAAGCGTTACCGAAACCCGTGGCAACCCGTAAACTAAAAGTGTTACTTTTAGTTTAGCGTTACCGAAACCCGTGGCAACCAGTAAACTTTTAGTGTAATGATATCGCATCACGAAATTTGTAACTAAGTAGCGTCTCCTGGTCAACAACAAACACAATAAGGTGAATAATAATACGAAGACATGAAAATGGTCTCCTGTGGTTGCAGACGAGTTTATTTATATTATAATTTGGTAGTATCCAACAGAATTCTGAGCCCTGCCGTGAACTGATTTCAACGTTAGGCGGCTCATTGAAATCAGAAAGTCCCCAAGATTATTGCGAAATTGCCGCATTTCTTCTAAACCTCCTCCTTCATAGGGAACGTAACTAGGGGTTACTAGGGAAATTTTCGTAACGCCAAAACGAGCAACAACTTTCGGCTGTTTTGAACGGAAATACGTCAGTTAAGTGATAAAACGATTTATGTGCGATCAACCGTTCCGAAGTTATTCAAAACTCGTCGGTCGGTGGGTACCTACGGGTTTCTTTTGCGGGCCTAGATTTTGGTTTATTATTCTTGGAATAATACACCTATGTTTTCGCGAAGGGGGTCGACGACTCCGATCGGCCTCAAAATTTGACATTATCCGTTTCAAGTGGTCTAGAGTCCAAAACCGAAATGTCCGTCCGCCGTACGCCGTCCAGGCCGTTTTGGGCAGTAGGAATTTTTTTTTTAAATCTGAAATTTTGACAAAATACTCGGTTTACCATCTAGTTGTGCACGCAAGGTTTTCAGCCCGATCGCTCAAACCCGTGGGGCGCTATGGGGTTAAAATGGGGCTACAGAAGGGGTTTTTTGAAGGCTTTTGGCTATGGGATCGAGTCAGGTGTCGTTTTCGAAGTATTTTTGGACGTAGAATCCATTTTTTGGGGTCCCGCAGCGATCCGATTTCACTGTTGCGATCTATAGGGCTTTCATGGGGCTAAAAATGGGATTTTTGAAGGATCCCAGGAGGTTAAATATTTTTCGAGTAAAGAATAAAGAATTTTTGAAAAAACAATTTTTTTGAAAAAAAAAAAATCCAAAAAAAATTTTCC
This sequence comes from Pilophorus perplexus, assembly GCA_955831195.1. NCBI lineage: Eukaryota > Metazoa > Arthropoda > Insecta > Hemiptera > Miridae > Pilophorus > Pilophorus perplexus. The sequence continues at coordinate 49,032,606 of OY037009.1, forward strand.
CTTTTTTTTTTGAAACAAATAATTTTTGCGCAACTAACCTATATCAAAGAATAATAAACCCTTGCGTAAAATTTTCAGCGTTTTTATGTTAAGAAACACTGCAAATTTTACACTAGGGTTTATTATTCTTTGATGTAGGTTACTTGGGCAAAAATTTAATTATGTGTCAATGAAAACATTTGAAAAACTTTTTTCTGAATTTTATATTTAAAAAATTTCTTCATACTTAATTTTTTTTTTTCAAAATTTTTCTTGAATTCTTCTTTTCTCTAAAAAACATTTAATGTTCGACCTCCTGGGATCAAAATCTCATTTTTTAGCCCCATTAACTCGATCCCATAGCTGAAAGCCTTTAAAAAAAACCTCCCGTTGCCCCATTTTAGCCCCATAGCGCCCCACGGGTTTGGGCGATCGGGCTGAAAACCTTGCGGGCACAACTAGATGATAAACAGAGTATTTTGTCAAAATTTCAGATTTAAAAAAAATTCCTACTGCCCAAAACGGCCCGGACGGCGGACGGACATTTCGGATTTAGAATTTCGTGGTTTTTCGGCTGCCAAAAGTTAAGCTCACCTCTTACGACGGTGCAAACGCTAATTCCCTGTATTTAGGAATTGAAAAGATTTCAGCTTCGGAGCGAATTATTCCAGATTCTTGCCGATTTTCATTCTCTTTACTGGCCGATTCCTCCGTAACTTTGAGTAATTCCGTAATTATTTCAGTACCGTCCAGCCTCAACGTACAACCGCATGGTTAAAGCTTTTATGTTAACTCTGATTAGTCGTATTATGCATGCTGTTGTCTGGAGGCGTCGTCTCAACAATAGGCGCCTTGTTCGCCTAATCCGTCACTTCCCTATCGGCCATTGTACAAAATCAAATTTCTCAATTAATTTCGAGGGAAAAATCGAGGCGAGGTGCAGTTTAGGGTGACGAAACGATTCGATAATGAACTTAGGGGATAATTATTTCATTAAGGGAACAATCGGTGTAATTACGGGTTATGAAAGGTTGTTGACCTGTTTTGTTTCAACGATTCTCTAGAAAGACACAATTGAACAATCCCTTTCAACGATTTACTCTAAGCTCGAAGAAAAGTCGGCATAATTCAGCCTTCACCGCAAATTCTCGTTTTTTTACGCTGAAAAGGAAAAATTACGGCGAAGAAAAAGACGATAAATAAAGACGGCGAGACCCCGTGGAAAACAGGGTATTAGCATTTATATTAAAAACTCATTGTTTAGCGTCTACTTTGGGGAATAAAAAGAACGAAAAACCGGGTGGGCTTAAAAGCTGATTAAAAAGGGATCATTTTTCAACCGAAAGTTCTCAAGTGGCAGTGATTTGGGGGAGCTGGCTGGGATTTCAAGAATAAACCGGCTCCTAGGTTCATGAAATAATCGGGTTCAAAATGAGTGTACACGCGTCTCAGTGTGTCGAAAAATGATAACGAGCTAATTTCACCGGACGTTATGAAGTGTCAGGTGTAAGCGGGAAAATGGAGGTTTGGCGTAGGTAATTGGCAGTATATTGACGATGCAATAGGGGCCTTTCGGCTGGTTTTAATCCAATTAATATTAATTAATCCAACGCAGCCGTTTAGGGCGAGTTTGAAGCGAACATGGGAGTGGACAACGAGGCGGTGAACTCTTTTGACTGAAACATTTGACTTCTAGTTGTGCCCGCAAGGTTTTCAGCAGTCAATCAAAAGAAATTTTTTTTTTTGATTTTTATATTTTAAAAAAATGTTTGTTTGGATTTTTGTTTTTGTTTTGTTACTTGAAAAATATTTGACCTCCTGGGATCCTTCAAAAATCCCATTTGAAGCCCTATAGATCGCAACAGTGAAATCGGATCGTTCCGGGGCCCCCAAAAATGGATTCTACGTCAAAAAATACTTCGAAAACGACACCTAACTCGACCCCATAGCTAAAAGCCTTAAAAAAAAAATCTTCCGTAGCCCCATTTTAGCCCCATAGAGCCCCACGGGTTTGGGCGATCGGGCTGAAAACCTTGCGGGCACGACTAGATGGTAAACAGAGTATTTTGTCAAAATTTCAGATTTTAAAAAAATTTCTACTGCCCAAAACGGCCCGGACGGCGCACAGTGGTCCAGATCGCTAATCTAGCGAATCAAAAATGTTAGCGCCCCAGGTTTTTCATTTTGGTACGTTTTGAATACGTCTCTGGCTAGGTTTTTTCACGCTGAATCCGATGGTGAAATCAAATTTTGGCTATGTTGAGCCGTTCAGGAAATATAATTACCTAAAAGTGAGGATACCAAGCGGAATGAAGAATACAATATTTTCTAACGATAATGCAATATATTTGGGTAGTATGAGAAGTGATTTCATCCTTCTATTGCACATTACGAACTAAAGAAAAAAATTACTCATGTGTTTCAGGAAAAAAATCAGAAAAATGGAAAAATAAAATTCAGACGCGAGCCATAACATTCATTATAGTGATAATATCATGTTATGTCGCTTAATACTAAATCACTATCATTTCCTTCGTCATCAAATTCTGACAGACCATCTGCTAAAAATTTACGGACTTCGTCGTCTAAATCTTCCGTCTCCTTTGATGGCGGGAAAATTGTCAAGCTGGTTATCACTGGGGCGGATGTTACAAGGGTTACAAGGGTTACAAGGGATGTTACAAGGGTTACAAGGGTCGGATGTTGCAAGCTGCAAGCTACTGGGTCCGCTGCATCTCTTTTTCCCCCTTGCCTCATTTTAATTTGTACTGCGCGACAAAGTTCATCCAATGAATTTTCCTCGACTAGTTTTCTTACTAGTCTATTTTTTGTGGATTTACTAGCATCACTGAAGAGTTTCCGAGGCCTCCCCTTAGTCTTCACACTGCTGGTCATACAAGTTGTGTCGAAAAAAACATGTCTTCCATCCAACCATTTTCCGTGTTTGAGTAGAAAAAACGATTGAGATCGATGGCATTGATCCCAATATCTTTTGCATATTTTAAAAAAATTTGTCATTTTTACTTTGAATGACTCGTCGTTGAGCAGGTTAGGGTGTAAATTTGCTATATAGTTAATTATTGAGGTCCGCCCATCTTCAAAATTGAAGTTAGCATCTTTTAGGATTCCGAATAACACTCTTCTCTCAATAGATATTTTCAGACCTGGAAAACGAAAAAAATGATATTTCCCGGAATTGCAAATATTTGCAGCTGAAATTAACGAAAATATGTTCCATGATACTTTTAGTATACGAGTATATAGCCGGATCCAGGTTCTACTAAGTTCCGTGGAATTCCTAGCATTTTAAAGTCGATTTTTGTACTTTTTTTCTAGTTTTACAATGCAAAAGTACTCAGATTTTCATCAGTATTAGCTAAACAATTATTATAGTATTTTTTTTACCTTCACTTGGTCCATCCATATCACAAGAAATTAGAAAAAAAAAATCAGCTTTCACCAGACAAGATTTATTGAGAGACTAAGTTCAAATGGGATAAGCGATAATTAGCTTGCGTCTGGGGCCCCCCTCCACAAATGAAGTACAATATCTCCATTCATAAATTTTATCAGGTTCTCTCCGGTCCTGTTTAGTCATCAGGTACCCTCTCCCTCACGATCTGACTACCTACCATTAAAAATTGAGGACCTCGGATTTTCGACTTTTGACTCGCCAGATTAGCGATCTGGACCACTGTGCGGCGGACGGACATTTCGGTTTTGGAATCTAGACCTCTTGAAACGGATTTTTGACTTGAAACGGTCAAATTTTGAGGCCGATCGGAGTCGTCGACCTCCGTCGCGAAAACAGGAGTATTTGTTTTTTTAATAACAGTCAATGGACGCCACTGCAGTCCCTGATGGGTCTGATTGTGGCGGCAGGCAGCGACACACGCCTCTGCCTGCTAGGCTGACTCTCTGCTTACGCAGACACCAGCAATTTGCTGGTTGGCCAAAAGTGGATTTTGCATCCAGTAAGCTGGGCACATATGCCCTTCCTGAAGGGACCCTTGGATGGGGCGAAAGCCCCTCTATCTGGTCCTGTTAGTGTTTTGGTTTTGGACACTTCGCCAGGCTCTTCAAGTAGGACACACGTTGAAGTTCAAAAGTTGAACCCCCTCATCTACATAGCACGAGCCGCCACTGTTAGTTACCAACTATAGTACCTAAATAATAACCAGCTAGTGCGTTTCGGCCTGAGTTATCTCAGATAATAATGAGTTATCTGTTTTTCTGTCAGGGGGTATTCGTCTACGTGTAAGGTCCTGCTGGGGCTTTTCTTCTTGGCCCCGAAAAGCTATTTTTAAATTTCGAAAGAGGCTCGAATTGAGGTCCCACTTGTGGCCATCTTCAGGTTTGCCCGGGGGGTGCCAACCTAGGATTGCGCTGCTTCCGATCCGCCCCTACTTTAATTCCAGTTATCTTCACGCTCGTTATAAAAACTTGGGGAGCATTAACGGTTGAAATTACCGCCTCGGGCCGTCGTTGACGTTTTGAAATATTCACTCCTTTTGTCGTCCGGCGATGATTTTTCCACGAAGCAACAAGTCCTCTTTTTAATGGGACGATAATGGGCGGTGATTGGGGGCTATTACGAATACCTAATTCATCCCTAGAGTGCCGTTGAAATATTCACCCAATCGTGGATGCTGGTCATTCACAGTGGAACTAACGTTTCCTCAACTCACGATTTCAAAATGAAAACCCAGCGAATCAAATCTGAACAGTTCTCGACCTCTCACGGAGAAGTTTGAAGGCAACATTGAAAACAGGATGGCGAGCTCAACTCGGTTATTAGACCCAAAGAGCATTGTTATAAACGAATCTAAAACATCCAAGTTGAACTTGGACGGTCATTATCGCGTCCGCCTACCATCCCTTACTTGGAGCCCCTTGAAAACAATAAGCCCAGGTTTCAAGTGGGGCTATTACTGTACAAACTGTCAGTTAACTAAAACTTCCGTTTCTTATCTTTTGAGGGGAGGGGACGCCCATTTATTAATTGTCCGCCTCCTCCCTTTCTCGTTTGGGAGCCGCTCAAATGGAACTGGAGGCGTCAAATCGGCTAGACGTCCAGTTAATAAACGAAAAAAAAACTACCTACTTTCTCAACAACCATTTCAAATTAAAAATTTTCAAGTTATATGAGATTGAGAGCAGTGTGAAAAACGCTGCAAATTTTACACAAGGGTTTATTATTCTTTGATATACTAGGTTACTTGGGCAGAAATTTAATTCTGTCATTGAAGAAAAAAACGCTGCAAATTTTACACAAGGGTTTATTATTCTTTGATATACATTACTTGTGCAGAAATTTAATTATGTCAATGAAAAAATTAAAAAAAAAAATTTTTTTTTGGATTTTTATCTCAAAAAAATTTTTTTTTTGGTTTTTTTTTTGTTCAAAAATGTGTTTTTTCAAAAATTCCGTATTTTTTACTCGAAAAATATTTAACATCCTGGGATCCTTCAAAAATCCCATTTTTAGCCCCATGAGAGCCCTATAGATCGGCACAGTGAAATCGGATCGTTCCGGGACCCCAAAAAATGGATTCTACGTCCAAAAATACTTCGAAAACGACACCTAACTCGATACCATAACTAAAAGCCTTCAAAAAACCCCTCCCGTAGCCCCATTATAGCCCCAGAGCGCCACACGGGTTTGGGCGATCGGACTGAAAACCTTGCGGGCACAACTAGATGGTAAACCAAGTATTTTGTCGAAATTTCAGATTTTAAAAAAAATTCCTACTGCCCAAAACGGCCTGGACGGCGGACGGACATTTCGGATTTAGAATGTAGACCACTTGAAACGGATAATGTCAAATTTTGAGCCCGATCGGAGTCGTCGACCCCCGTCGCGAAAACATAGGTGTATTATTCCAAGAATAATAAACCAAAAATTAGAAAAAAACTTTTTCTGATATTTATTTTTCAAAAAAAATTTTTATTATTTTTTTCAAAACTTTTTTTACTTGAAAAATATTTGACCTCCTGGGATCCTTCAAAAATCCCATTTGTAGCCCCATGAAAGCCCGATAGATCGCCACAGTGAAATCTGATCGTTCCGGGACCCCAAAAAATGGATCCTACGTCCAAAAATACTTCGCAAACGACACCTGACTCGATTCCATAGCCAAAAGCCTTTGAAAACCCCCTTCTGTAGCCCCATAGCGCCCCACGGGTTTGGGCGATCGGGCTGAAAACTTGGGCACAACTAGATGGTAAACCAAGTAATGTCAAAATTTCAGATTTAAACAAATTTGTTATCGCGACGGAGGTCGACGACTCGGATCGGCCTCAAGGTATGAGAAAGGTTGTTATGGGCCAGAAATGGCCTTAGACACAACCTAAGAAGCTCAGTACAGCGGGATCGGCCTCAAAATTTGAAATCATCCGTTTCAAGAGGTTTACATTCCAAAAACGAAATGTCCGTCCGCTGTCCGAGCCGTCTTAGGCAGTAGGATTTTTTTTTTTTTTTTTTTTTTTTAATCTGAAATTTCGACAAAATACTTGGTTTACTGGACATTTATCGTCATCTAACCTGAGCTTCTCTAATGTGAAGGGCATTCGTAGAGGTGGAGGCCCCTGCTGAACTAGACTAGTGGTATGGAGAGTTTACTTTCCTTGTTAGCATTGACTGACTCATTCCTCAACTCATGTTACGTATCAGGAGCTCGATGACACTTTGTGAGTTACCAAGCGAGTAAAGCTTCCAGGTGGTCTGCAAGGCGCTGCTCTGACTTGGAAGCAAGCGAATGCTTTGCCATAATTTGCAAGCTCGAAGAGCACTTTCGACGACTCCTTACACGTTCGGCAAGTTTCCAGCAGGCGCTGGTGCTGAGACATTCATAGATTGTACTGTGGCTTCACTGGCGGTCTGGCGTCAGAACGAATGTCAACCTTACCCAGCTGCGTATCAGGCGTTTAAGGCACCCCTCCTAGTTCCTCATCTTCCTGCACTGAGAGAAAAAAAGGGCCTATTCTAGGTTATTTTTCGATTTTTTTCTAGGTTAAATGCTGCCAACCTAGATTTTTTTTGGTTTTCATTCTAGGGTGGAACAATTTAGTCTAGGTTGAATATCATTTAACCTAGATTGAAAATACTGGTGAAGTTACCTTCCTAAAAATGCAAACAACCGAGATTTAAAATGCGCCACCCCCACACTTTAGTTCTAGGTTAAGTTCATGGCGTGTGCCGCCACCTCCATCCATTTACAGTCTAGGTTAAAAACATTAATGTCTTGGTTGTATCACCCTGGTACCTATTCAATGTTTTTCACTTTCATAGAAGGTTGATTTACCCTAAAACGAAAACGTTCTCACCCCACCTCAAACAATTTACAGCCATGGCGCGTTAACCTAGAACCCTTTTTTCTCTAGGTTGTGCCCCTTTATTTACGAGGTTGTTTCAATTACTATCCCTGTTGTACCAGTTAAATTTCTAGGTAGCTTCCTATTCTTTTCAGGTTGGTCCTAATAAATTACTAGATGGTCCACTTTTCGTTCTAGGTTTGCTCCACTTCCATTGCAGGTTGTTTCTATCAACTATCTTTCTGGGTTGTCTCTGTTTCCAACTCAGTACAAAAATTTTAACGTGACGTCATAATATGACTGCACATCGTGACAGAAATTAGAAGGTTAGAATTTGACAGAGATTTGGCCTCAACCCCACTGGGTAAATAGCAGGGGTGCCAAGACAACGAGAATTAACGCCCACCGCCTCCAGTGGCGCTCTCCGCGGCCGCTACAGCGTACTATAGAAACAACCTGGAATTTATTGAATGAATTACAATCACTGTTGTTTAAACCTAAAACTTTTTGTAGTACTACGGTAGTTTTAACCGAGACTGAAAGTCTAACTTTTTCTTCTGGGTTGTTACCTAAAGTAGCAATCTCGCCTTTTAAATCTCTCGGTTGTTTTCAGTTGTACAACCGAGACTTTAATGGACGGGAATTATATGGAAGGTCAAATCATTCGATTCTAGGTTACCCCACTTAAAAGTCAAAGGTAGATAATATATTTTCCAGGTCTTCACAATGTCAACCTAGATTAAGTGAAGTTCACATTTGGTCTAGGTTGACACTTTTTTATTCCAGGTTGTGGTCAGAGGGCGGGTAATAACAGATTAGGTTGTTTCTATATGGGTCTAGGTTGTATTAATATTTTTCGATGTTACTTTACCCTGGACCTATTTTTTCTAGGTTGAATAAATTGATTCTAGGTGGTTTCAATTTCTTTTCGAGGTTATTTCGGATTTAACCTAGCCACTAAAAAAATCTTTTCTCTCAGTGTGACCACTACAGTGCAGTGTGTTTTTGCACGCTTTCCTGGTTGACCTTCCAACCAGACTCGACTTACAATAGGTACCTAGTTGAATCATTGCTGCCATGCAGGGCGTTCATATAACGCATATTATGTTTTCGTGATGCATACGACCCCACCAATTTCGCAGTCAGGTTTCCTGTGTTGCATAACAGTTACTGCAGAAGAGATGGTAAGGCGTGCTGCCTTTGGCCCAGCTGGTTGCTTAAATCCGAACCCCAAAACGAGTGTGGACGTCATTTCGAGCCAAGTTTCCCAAATTCAACGAACCGCATGGCCTCATACAGTGAAGACGCGCCCGTATATCATTTCAAAATGGCATCTCACGCAATTCTAACCACTACCGATTCCCAACCAGTTTAAACCCAATTTTGAATCTTTACACAAGACGCTCCCCCTTCTAAATACGATTCCGAGGGGTACATTAGGCGGAGCAATAAATAAGGGGTAGCTGAAGGGGTTTACCTTGCACAAGATCTTGGCAACAAACAGAGCATACGCACCCTACGGAACTACAATGCACGTCGGGTCGAAAGGACCTTTTCAGCGTAGTTGTTAGTACAGACCCCTTACAGTAGAGCCGTATATCACAAACAGGAGTTATTGTTCGCGGGACCCACAGCATTACCATGAGAAAAGGGCCAGCTGAAGTCAGAGATTGTTATGCATTCCAAGACGTGGAAGATAGTGTATGTACGGTGTTGTTAGGTTTTGGGCAAAAATAGAAGGCTGCTCTTATGGGAAATGAACCCGTGGCAGCAATTCGTGTCTTAATGAGGGCAGGCCAACTACCTTACTCCGTGGGCCAGGCATTGGCCTAGCAGAGCCTCGCAGCTTGAGCTGCGCAGCAGGGGGAACGTTTTTTCAAAATGGCGTCTACAATTTTTTGTAGGATGGATTCCGAGCGGTTGAATTGTCACACCTAAATCCCTGTAGACTGAAATGTAGTCGGTGCGGACTTCCCCACTGTGACCTTCGGCTTTCGCAAAGGAAGAAGGACGAGTCGGCGAGTCCACCTGGTGGTGGTGGAGAGAATAACCTTCACAGCATCTTCGACGTGTTGGATGGAGCGGCATAATGGCTGCTGCAAGGGAGTTACCACCGAGAGAGTGCCCTATAGACTGCCCAGACAAGAAATGGTGGTATTCTTCGACATTGCTGGTACTTGCGACGCCCTCTGGTGGCCACTGGGAACCTATACGGGCTCATGAGGAGCTATTTCGGCTACAGGAGAGCCAGGATGTACGCTAGGAGCGTACCAAGATGTTCGGACCGATGAAAAACCTGTTACATCCTATCCCTAATACCCCAAGGAACATGGAAAACCAATTGCCGGAGCGAAAAAATCAAATTTGGGGAACGTACGGTAGAATGAACTTGAGTGGTATGGGGAAATCAGCGTTATTCTGGCAGCCGGTATGGGATTAAATCCCTTTTTTTAAATTCCATTTTTTTTTTAAATTTCTTTAAATTCACGGTGTGTTCGTGGAATCAATTTTCCCCCCGTTCCATTCTGTTCATGTATTACCAATGTTTTGTAGTAGCAACTGACTGCAAATAAACTGTTTTGATTTGTGGACTTATTTCGTCGAAAAAAGGGAGTTTTTGACCGGTTTCTGACACAAATTGCTCATTTCCGAAAGTGATTCAAAATGGTTCAGAAAACGGCTTATATCCCCGTGTTCCTGACGTATTTCTGAAGGGAATCTCGTTGATTTTGCGACCTACTTTTTCCTACTCTCCGAGAACGGTGATAATTTGTTAGCTCAACCACTGTAAACGTCATGTTTTCGGTTTTGTGTGATACCAACTATCATAGGCATTCGTTAGGAATTTACGATTGGGACTGGTAGCATTCGATTCAACGACCCCTCCAAAAAAAACATGTAAAATGACACCTCACTTGCCTTTTTGTAAAATAAGCTATTTTTTAGAACAACATTATTTGGCCCATTTGGTAATCTGGGTGGGGAAAATCGGGCTGGGACTAGTTGCAATCGATTCAGCACTCCAAAATACGTATTCGAGGACACCCCAGATGCCAATGTTGGTTTAGGATGATTTTTTGGGGATTATATGGAGCACAATTTTGGAAATTGGACCACTCCCCACATTCCAATTGGGCTGGCTAACGAACTCATAATTACTCTTAGGGAGAAGGTTTTTTTCTGCGAAGGAACGGATTTTTTATCGAGTAAATTAAAAGAGAGTTACGTATATAGGGTATCTCACGAGTCGCCGCCCCCCCCCCCTCCTAAAAATTCCAAAATGGGGGAAACATACGTAGAACGGACTTTGGAGGTGTTTCCATTTTTTTTTTTTTTTTTTTTGGTGAAATTTCTGAACGAGACAGCTGAATTTTCTTAGAAAAAAAAGCTCTAAAAAAAAGTAGGTTATTTGCCCATTTCCATGACATAGGAGTATTTAAGACCCATCATGGGCGGCATATTCGTGTTCACCGTTAAATTTCATGTAAGAATGGCGCACTTAATTGGGCGGAATCGAAAGTTGAAAATTTCTCACGTTTACACCATTTTACGGGGCTGTATCTCCAAAACGTGATTCTCTAGCGACAAACCGACTTCAGATTCGGATTCAGCACACCAAAAAACATTAAAGACCCAGGTTACGTGTGCGCCGGCGGGTGAAGAGGGGTTTGCACGGCCGCGCCGCGACCGTAGCGCGACCCACTCCTCCCGCCAGTAGATACTAACTCTGGCGGACTGGCGATATTGCCAGAGAAAATGGCAATATCGCCTTGAGGCCTTGAGTCCTTGAGTCCTTGAGGCCTTGTGGCCTTGAGTCAGAGGCAGCCACCATGAAAACTGCAGCACCTACGTCAAGATTAACCTTTCAGCAATAAAATTGGAAAAGAACGATCTGATGCTACAGTTCTTTTTTTGGGATCCTGAGGGTAAACGTAAAGGGCAAAGGTGTTCCCGATGTGAAAGGTGATAGGGGAGGGTCCCGAGGGGTGACGAGGGATTGACCGCTTCATTCCAGGGCCTGGAAGCTGGATTACACGGATTGGTAGCCCGTAGGGTTGAATGCACCCCAAGCAGGCATTGTGGACAGGTGGGCGAGGGCGTAGGGTCCCAGGTGTCTAATATCAAGGGAAAATGGGACGAGATGAACGCGTCATCGATCCTCCTCCTCTTCACTCCCTACCCTTACCGTCAAAAGTGGCTTTTTGGGTTCTCCGGGATGACGACGGCACATCAAAGACTCCCTGAAAGGCTGACTCGGGGGGATGTTGATGAAGGTAATCGTGAGCTTCAGTGTCTTCACGATGAAGTTAATTAAATGCGAACTCATTCACCTGAAGTATGCCACCTAAACCTTAATACACCCCTTATTACTTGCCACCCTAGCACCCTAATTTTCGTCGTGACGGCAGCAAGAAAAAGATGGTATAAAACCGCACATACCTGCCATAATTACACCCCTTGTGCAAGCAGGAAACGTTATACGGTGTTGTTCACGAAGTAAAAGAAGACTTAGTTCTACAATACCAGGCAGAAAGGAGGACTCGCTTTACTCGGCCACCAACATCACATCGCCCAGTTTACTTGTACGAGCTCATCACTGTTACAGTAAAATAATGAACCCTACGCGATACATGAACATTCTTTACCATATATCCAAAAAATAACAAATATTACAGAAATATTTTTGGATATATGAAGGGTAAGAAGGAAAAAGCAGGTAAGTCACTTTTTCGAGAAAATCGATTTTTCAGTTGCAATCGATAGACTATGGAATGGAGCCTCTTTTGATGTGCACAAAAGGGGAAAAACCCAGTTTAGTCGTACAGTGTAATGAATGGCCTTGTGAAGTTTTGGCGTGCTGCGAAGAAACAGAGAAAGTCAAGCGGTCAGGGGAAATAACCAGGTATGATGGAAAGTTGATAGAAGGTTGCAGTACAATCGCTCCCTTATCACTAGTTGTTTCTGTACTTCACACAACCAATCACTCCTGTATATGTGACAAAAATGTTGGCTGGTGGAATCTGAAAACCCCAATGGAAACTCCCACAGATTTCAAAGAAATGATTGCATCTTCCAGAAGAAAGCCAGCTCTTTTCGTTGTTGTCAGTCCTAATAATCGAATGGTGCGAGACTGGAAAACAGACAACTGTCGTTTGGTTCATCATCGTGGTTTTCAAAATAAAATTTCCCTAAACCGAGAATAGCGGCCAGGAGAATTAATTCAAATTTGAACTTCCAATACAAAGGTAATTCCAAAGTCTCAATTTCAATAGGTACTGCGACGTTTTTCACGTCAAATCACAATTGATGATAATGTCTGCTTCCAGGCTCTCTACCAATCCCCAGAGCAAGTATCGAGACATTCAGAGCCTGTTGAAGCCCTGCGGACCTGAGGCAGTGAAAGTCTTCAAGCGATTGCATCACGACTGAAATTTAAGTCTAATAGAGCTATTCAAGCTATTAGTAACATTTTTAATGGATAAGAATTCCGATTTTAATCGTCTTCGGTGTCATGTTTCAGATGACTGCTTTTGGCAACTTTTGAAAGGGAGTCACCCCTGATTTTTCATTTATTGAAGTCTTCAACTATTTTTGAACCCCAAATGACTTAAGATTTTCATTACATATATATATCAAGCGCTGTTAATTATTTTTTGGAATTTTATCTTACATTCAGTATTATTTAATTGCGTTTCGAAACTAAAATTTAATTTTCCTCGAATCAAGGGTGAGTTGACTAACCTGCTTCCCCCCCCCCCCCTTACCCTTCATATGTGGATCCGTTATTATATCCATCCATCCATCAATCTTCTCAAAATATTTGAAAAATTTCAACTTGTAAACGCCTGCTGATTGTTGAAATTCGTATGTTGAAACTTACTTTTCAAATTTAAGAGTTCAAAAATGCAGCATTGAATTTAGATCCAGATGGCGCTTGAACATGTCAAAGGATGTCATCAAATTTTGATGTGAGAATGTCGGGACAAGTGCAAAAAATAAAAATTGAAAAAAATAAAAAATAAATAATAATAATAAATACCTAAAGAAATAAAAAACGCTGCAAACATTACACAAGGGTTTACTATTCTTTGATAAAGGTTAATTTTGCAAAAATGAATTCAGAGTCAATAAGAAATTTTTTTTTAATTCTTTAAAAATTAAAAATTTGGGATCTCGAAAAGTGGATAATTCATCCAAAACTACTCGGAAATTATTTGACCTCCTGGGATCCTTCGAAAATCCCATTTTGTAGCCCCATGAAAGCCTTATAGATCACAACAGTGAAATCGGATCGGTCTGGGACCCCCAAAAATGGGTTCTCCGTCCAAAAGTACTTCGAAAACTACACCTAACTCGATTGTTTAGATTCTTAAAACGAAATTTCCGTCTGCTGTACGCCGGTGCCGTTTTGGTCAGTAAGATCTACTCGGTTTACTATCCAGTTGTGCCTGCAAGGTTTTCAGCCCGATCGCCCAAACCCGTGGCGTTCTGTGGGGCTAAAAAGGGGCTACTGGAACGGTATTTGAAGGGTTTCGGCTATGGGGTCGAGTTCGGTGTCGTTTTCGAAGTAGTTTTGGACGTAGAATCCATTTTTGGGGGTCCCAGAACGATCTGATTTCACCGCAGGAATATAATTTCGGCTTTCATGGGGTTACAAAACCGATTTTTAATGGATCCTAGGGAGTCATGTAAGGTGTCGTTTTCCGAGTAATTTTGGATGTATAATTCATTTTCAACGTTGTACAGAATTTTTTTTTCCTTCAATTTCCTTAATGACGGAGAATAATGACGGATGTATAATTATTAATAATTAATTCTGCAACTATTATTGTTGCAAAATTATTCTATATCAACGAATAATAAACCCTTGTGTAAAATTTGCACAATTTTTACCTTGCTACGATTTATTTTTAAATGAGGATACGAGTCGTTAATTACGACTTGAACTTTTTGAATAACAGCAGAAAGTACAGTCGGGTGCAACACAATAAAATGATTATGAAAATACCCCTCGTGCACCATGTGGCACAGACTGGTCTAATTGGCTGCCATTTCGGCCTACGACACCAAAGCCGGGCACCCGGTGTAGACAAGCACTTTTGTCTGAGGGAAAACGGTGAGGTAGCATACGACGCAAAATTATAATCCCCCCCCCCCCAGCCATCCCCCATCCGGGACAATAAATTCGTAGACAACCCGGCGCGAGGGGCTTTTTAACTTCCCTCACTATATTTTCCGTCTCTCTCGTATAGTGTTCCGCCCCTCGGTGTTTTTAACCCTCAACGGGAAAATATTAGGCCTTATTAAAGCCCTTAGCGACCAAACCGATACACGCTCCGAGTTTTCACGATAATTAGCGCTTTTTTTCGAGCTGACGTCTGTGTTTTCCGGTCTCCTAATGGTTTTTCCGCCCCGTCAGCGCTAACACCCTTTTTTGCGGCCCCCGAAGCCAAATTAAAACGCGAATGCTGTCACGTTAATTAATTACTTTTCCGTTTCGGTTCGAATTAAGCTCTGCCAAAATATCACCTTCAAACAACTTCCCCATCACCAACTCTCAATAATTACAATAGTTTAGTGTCCGCGAATTTAAGTAGCACTGTGAATCATTTAGAGAAATTAATTTAGGGTTGAAAGGTCAACTGGGGGCGTTGGTCAAACGTTTTTGAAGTTTTCGCGTAGGACTCAAATAAGAACGATCCGGCGGCCGAGCGGGCCTCTGTTGTCCTCTGTTGAGCGGGCGTATGAAGTACCGGCATAACGTGTATACATTTATACATAAAATCACCTTGCTACAGATCGAGATTAAATTATCTATTCGTTATCTATACCTTATTTAATTAACAAAACGCTGCAAATTTTACACAAGGATTTATTATTCTTTGATATACACAGTAACCTGTTACTTGTGAGAGCAATTAATTCTGTGACAATAAATAATGGTTTTTTTGATTCTCGACTGGGTTGTTTAACACTGTGGTGGGATCTTGAGGTTCAGTAAAAAAAGGTTGAATTCTCTTACCGGGCCAACGATTCGACAAATTTATTTGTCATCATCTGGGCTGTAACACAGCAAAACCCAGAAGGATGTCAGACATAGGCAACAACACAAACTGCTCTTAGAGATTAGGTAGCTTAGGTATTCTAGGTGGATAATTCCAAAAAATAGGCAGCAAACATACCTTAGATAAGGGGATCTTCAGGAAAAACACTAATCAAACTGGTCACATAACATATTCTGCAGACGTTTTTCTAAGGAACAACTAACTGTCCACGTGTACCAGAAAGGTTGCTGTAGGGTTTTTTTTTTTTTTTTTTTTTTGTGTGATCTAAATGTAAATGTGTCTGCCATGGAGGGAGAAAAAACCCCTACAGCAACCTTTCTGGTACACGTGGACAGTTAGTTGTTCCTTAGAAAAACGTCTGCAGAATATGTTATGTGACCAGTTTGATTAGTGTTTTTCCTGAAGATCCCCTTATCTAAGGTATGTTTGCTGCCTATTTTTTGGAATTATCCACCTAGAATACCTAAGCTACCTAATCTCTAAGAGCAGTTTGTGTTGTTGCCTATGTCTGACATCCTTCTGGGTTTTGCTGTGTTACAGCCCAGATGATGACAAATAAATTTGTCGAAACGTTGGCCCGGTAAGAGAATTCAACCTTTTTTGACTGAACCTCAAGATCCCACCACAGTGACAATAAATAATATTGGAAAAAAAAATAAATTTTTTGAATTTTTTCTCAAAAATTCCATGTTTTTACTCGAAAATTGTTTAACTTCCTTGGATCCTTCAAAAATCCCATTTGGTGGCCATGGGATCGAGTGAGGTGTCGTTTTCGAAGTATGTTTGGGCGTAGAATCCATTTTTTGGGTCCTGGATCGATCCAATTTCACTGAGGCGATCTGTGGGGGCTTTCATGGGGCTACAAATGGGATTTTTGAAGGATCCCAGGAGGTCAAATATTTTTCAAAGAAAAACAAAAAATTTCTGTAAAAAAACTTTTTTTTTAAACAAAACTTTCAAAAAAAGGGATTTTGGCTAAGGGATAGAGTTAGGTGTCGTTTTCGAAGTATTTGTGGACGAAGAATCCATTTTTGGGGGTTCCAAAACGATCTGAGTTCACCGTGGGGATCTATGGGGCTTTCATGGGGCTACAAATGGGATTTTTGAAAGATCCCAGGAGGCCAATTTTTTCTTGATCGTTCGTGCAATAACTGTTAACGGTTTACTCTTCTGGCGTTCAAAAATAAGTTCAAGGCGAACAGAAATAAATAAATAAATAAATAGGAAATACGATTTTCATCTAGGTTCATCGATTTTCATCCTATCTTAAATAAAAAATACGATTTTTGGAGAAAAAAAATCTCCCTCTTCGTCACCAGCCCTGCCCACTCGCTCTAGTTCAACAGCCCCGTAGTAATAATACGTCATTAGCTAATAACCATCTTCATTCTATGTAATTGGTGAAATGATAAAATATAACTATTTAATAATTGCCTTGGTTTATGATTATCGTTGGTGGATTGTGATTACCATGGTACCTATACGAAATCTTAAATTTGAAATTTTCTGGGTGGATAGTGGAGTTTGATCTCAACTGAGAATTTTATAGTTATCTCCAGCTGTCAGAGAATCTCCCTGATTTTTTTCAAATTTATCTTCCAATTTGACGAATATCGGATGACCATCTGGTCATTTTCAACCTTCGAAATTTGCCCTTTGGTTGAGAATCACCCTGCTATAATACGGTTGTTATCAAGACAGTAGGTAGATTCTGGTTAGATTTTAGTCGCCTCTTACTCGTTCAGTCGCTGAATTGGAAATTGTGACTAAATCTTAATTATGTAGGTACATCTCCTAAGATCAAAATCTTATTTTAAAAAAATCTAAGATACAAATTAAAGATCTATCTAATTCGTTTCAATCTTATAATATTATCTTAATACGGCTAAATCTTAATTATCAAGCCAGTAGGTATAGGCTTGTATGACTACCTACCTACTGGCTGTATGACAAAAATCTAGGTATACCTAGATTTTTGTCATACTTGTGATAGACTTTGGCCGCTCTTCAGTCCCTGAGACACACACACCCAGAGCATTTAGCAACTTTGAAACAAGCTGAATAAACGGTCCGAGAAAAAAAAGAAGAAAAAAACTGCATCTTTGAAGGGGTGAAGTCCACCGGGGTTTCTCCGAACTTGCGCGCCCCAGCCCCCCTCGCCCTATTCCAGCCGAACTCTTATTCGGAGTGACTGATTTTGGCGGGAAACCGGATTCCGCCGCTATCTGAAGGTTTTTAAATTGAATTTTGAAATACCTGCTCATTCCTTAGGTTCACTGCAAGGGCGCTATAAGCCAACTTTTGAATATTTCGATCAATTTTTCACCGAAAATTCAGTAATAAAAATTGATTAATTTGTAATTAATGACTAAATCAATAATTACAAAATAAATTCAACGTTGGCCTCTTCAGGATTGTAGTCCTGAGCTCAAAACATTTTTCAGAATTGAAATTGATCAATTAGATGCCGAGTTAATTTGGATCTACTTTTGAGCATCTACCCTCTCTCTCGCACACTTGTTCGGCAAATCCACTCCGGTTCCCCCTGCAAAGGCTCTCAATAGTCACCAAGGGCTTGAAGCCCACCGAGAAGGTCCTTACCGGATTTTTTTACTTTGCTGAGCCAACGTCATAAAACGACTGATTACTTACTTCTTGCTTTTCTTCTCTTACCTGCAAAGAGTAGAAATGGTGTTTCAAGATCATGATTGGCTCACACAGTTATATATCAACAATGTTATATTTCCAACATTTCCTGAAACTATTTCCAATAAAAATAATAATTACGAAGTCATCCCTGACTGTATTCTGCTCTGGGATTTGTTTGTGCTTTTACGTCAATAATTACACTCCGCAAAAGACAGACTACTATTAAATAGTGAAATTTTCATTCCTGCATTGTTCGGAAACCGAGGGGGCAAATTTCCGCCTCCTGGATGAGTTAGATCCGCCCCAATTAAAATCCCTCAGATGGCGACCCTGCGATAATTAGTCGCATGACAACACCTATGAGCACTGCTCGCGAGAGTCTCGTGGTACACGGCTCGTAACCTTTTTTTACGGGATAATTTCCCCAAGTCTTCATTCACGGTGCATCGGTTTTCTTTAAAACGTAGATTCGGTCAAGGCATTCCTTCCGAACTCCTCCGATCAATCCGAAATATTCCCCGTATTCGGGACAGTGCGCGTGAATCCGCCGACTCCATAACCTCGTTCATTTTGCTCTCGGACTAATCCTTTAAATTTAATGATCCGGTTCCTATTTTGTCCGAAATTTCCCATTATTCCCGTCATTGTAGTCTCCTACCGTTTCCTAATCGCGCCTGAGGAATCTTCGAGCGCCACGGCAGGAAGAACAGCATCATCGGGGCCCCGATCGTCAAGACGAGTCGTCCGTACGAGGTATTTCCCTTTTCCTATTTATTTTTTGCGAACCTGTGTGTCCACCCTCCTAATTCCCTTTCCGTTCAATTCCGAACATGCATATTGACCATTATTTTGATAAAAAATCTTCAAGATTGATGAAAAACCACGTGTTTTTTTTGGTAGTTTTTCGGCAAAAAACACACGAGGAAGCATTTTAGACCCATCAACATATATATGGGCGTGTTCAGCGTTAGATTTCCTGTAATAATAGCACCTGCTCGGTGAAAAATAGTGAAGGTGAGAAGTTGAAAATTAAGCGAGTTTTTTTTAAACATTTGGGTACTGAACAGCGGAACCTCTGCGTCTAGGGGCAAAACGGACCTCGGATTCGGATTCAGCACCCTCGAAAACCCCCAGGACCCCTATCAGACCTCTTGAAACGAGATCGATTTTTTTTTTTTTTTTTTTTTGAGCAGTGTTATTCACTTTTCGGGATCCCAAAACAGTCCAAACTTCGTCCGGAAAAAATTTTCTTTTGTGTTTTTTTTATTGAATTTAAAACTTCTTTTTGCACAATTTACTTACTTCAAATAAAAATAAACCCTTGTGTAGAATTTGCAACGATTTTTCTTTCTTTCTTTTCTTCAACATGAATTTCTTCGGAAAGTTTGGAAATTTTCACCTCGTGCATTTTGATACTCTTTTTCTATTCAGGCTATTCCTCTGCGAAGAAGTTGTGACGTGAGAATTGATTCGCCGTCTTCGGACATGCGCTCGGCAATTCGATTTGATTATTTAAAGTAGGGAGAAATTGAAATGCACTGCTCGGAGCGTCGAAGGGCGAGGTTGAAGGGGATGATGATGCGATAACGGGGAGACCAGCCCTTTCGGAGCTGAATGCAAATTAATTCTGGTAACCGTATCGGGTTAACCAACGACGGACTTGAGCCTCCAGTTACCTCTACGGGATTCAATAATGTGCAGACTGACTTCGTTAGTGCATGGCAGAGCCATCATCAAGTCGAGTTGGATGAGGCGGTCACAAGATTTGTTCTAGTTGTTTTTATCATCTGGCGTTATCCTCCCCTTGTTCGCCCTTTTGTTCCCGAAGTTAATAGACCGTCCGGGATCCGAAAACAAAGCCCCCAAACGGAGTCGGACCCCCGAGAAAACTTCCACGGCCCCTTTTGAGATAGCCAAAGGAACTTCCCCAACTGAGCTTTTGAGACCAGATATGCCACACGGTCAACCGACTCTATTCATCTCGAGGGTCCTGAAACAATGAAGCCCCCCCATAGGCCCTCGTAGAGCTCCGAATCAATCCCAAGTCCGTAACATGCAGGCACCGTCATAATTAATATCTTGCCCTAATTGAAGCTCCACGGGAATTGATAATTAGGAGCAGCCCCATCCGGCGGTTTCAAAATGTCACATTTTAACCGGATTTCACTCACATAAAAGACCAAACGAGACATTATTCCTAATTGTAGGATCACATCTTGAACCCCATAAAGAGAATTAACGTTTAAAGGCCGTTCGTTGAAAAAAGGACCACTTTTTCGAGCTTTTTCTCAAGATGTTTGGCTTGGTGAGAATCTATGAGGTCCAAAAGCGAAAAAGTCACTGCATGATTTTGTCGCCTTCAACCGCTGACTCGGTGAAATCTGCAGAGCGTGGAGAAGAATGCATCCGATCTCCAAGCTCCACCCAGACAGTCCAGGACTTGTCGACCCTCCTGCCATGTATGCAAAGAAGGGATGGCAGGCTGTAGGTGGGAGGGCAGCCAAAGAGCTTGCTGCCTATTCCAAGTCCATGGAGTGGGTCTGTACGTCAAAAGCGGACTTGGCTGAGTGGCAGCTGCTAGAGCTCGTTAGAGCTATCAGCAGGCCCACAAATTTAGGGAGCGCCACGACAGGAAGAGATGGAAAGGAAGGGGATATGGTGAGGGGAGGGAGGGATCGGGTTTGTGCTGGGTGGAAGCAACTGTTCAACAGCGAGACACTATTGCGATGGGGTGTGATCCAAGCGAGCCCCAGGGAGACACTATTGGAAGTCAACGCTCGACCAAGGCGGCTCAGGACTCAGGGCGGCCGCTGCAAAGGCCACGAACGCCTGGTAGCAGGAAGGGCTGGAGATATACTTACTCCAGCCCTCCCTCAAACCGTCGGGGAACACCTCAGCTTCCAGGACAGCCTGTTCCGCCTCAAATGCCGGGCAGCTCCGAAGCATGAGCCTCACTGAGCCCTCTGGGTGCATCACACACAGCCAGGATCGTCGGCCAGTGCCAGTTGGTGGAGGTTTGCAGGGAAGACCGCAGCTGGTTGGCCCTGTGGTCAGGATCCACCCACGTCATCTCTATTCGCCCAGCCACTGATGGGAAGAACTCAAAAGTGAGTCTCCCAGTGGACTCGGCTGTCCAATCCGCCTGCCACCGACTGACGAGCATGGCCATCACCTCCCGGTGCAACTGGGCTCGAAGGGGCTCGAAACCTTGCCCTAGTAGTCGAAAGGGAAGCCTTTTTAAAATCCTATAGGCAGCGTAACGGCTCAAAAGCGGAACGCTGGGCGCAGGCGCTAACGTTTGATTCCTTGTTACAGCCATAACTTCAGCAATAGGTAGTCCTTGAACGCGAGGAAGCTATGTATGTACCATGTCCCACTTGACAGTGTATTTTCAATTACGCCGTGTCGATGCAGCAGCTTCTGCCGCATCGACATTGCGGTGGAAATGGTCATCTTCCATAAGCGCTTTTCCTACATTCTGCAGTTCTTTTAGGTTTCCCTGCCCGTTTCACCAGCAGCAGTTCACGCTTCACGCCTTTCCAATGGAGAAAGTCATGGTCTGTCAAGGTGTGGAAGAGCTTTCCAGTTTTCCTGCAATAGAAGAAAGATCAAGAAGAAGAATGATAGATAATCCCCGAAATGTTAGCGAGGTAGTGGATGAAGTTGATGATGGAGCCTGAATAGAATGGCTTGACGTTGAAGAAGAAGGCGTAGAGGTGATGGAAGTCGAAAAGAGAGGGAGAAGAAAGGGAGGATGGAGAGGACCAGCCAACAAGTTGGATCCTATCAACATAACGATCCAGATGGATGGAAACAAAAATGTCAAGGACAGGAAGGAGAGCAAGACGAACGTGGATGGAGAATCCTCTAAAAATGATGGTGATGATAGACAGTTCTTGAAAATGGGCGATTCAAGGTAATGGGTAAAATTGACGATGGAGTCAGTAGAAAGACTTGATGCTGAAGAACAAGCCATCGAGAAGGATAGGGCAAAGCAAAGCAAGAAATAGAAGAAAGCGAGGAAGGAGTTATTTCCTCGTTCCTGAACAGTGCGAACAGTCTTCTACCATCATACACTCCCAAGAGTAACTTCAAGAAATAACTAAATGAAATCTTCCAGATCCAAAGGAAATGACCACATTCTCGGATTGGTACAAAATGTACATAACATTTCTGGTGGTGACGTAAATGGGCCGTCGGAGACGGAATTTAACATGAAATTTGATTCTCTAAAACTTTGATTCTATAACCTTTTGCGATTTGAGCCGTTGTTTAGAAGTTACAGCGGTCTTACTGTGACCAAAGACGGTTTTGACGAAAGTTGGTACAAATGGCCTATTTTTGACGAACGATAGTGGCTGAACCGCTGAACCGATTTTGATGATTAGGTAGTGTTTTGAATAGCTAATTTAATGCCCTTTCATTTTGTAAAGTATAACTTTTTGTGTAGGATAGATAGTTTCCGAGTTAGAAGCGAAAAACTGAAAAAAGGGCAAACAATTCGCGGTTTTTCGGCTGCCAAAAATTAAGCTCACCACCTGCGATGGTACAAACTCAGATTCCGTGTATTTAGGACCATTTGAAGGTATTAAAACGATTTCGCCTTCGGTCCGAATTATTCCCAATTCTTTTTCTCCGTTTACTGGCCTATAAGGCATTGAGGCCATCCGCACAGAGTCCGGATGGCACAACAAAATCAGCATTGCAATCCAGTGAAATGCCTCGAACTTTCATTGCCATCACAGTAAACATCACCAGCCAGCAAATCTCACGGACGTACCGTTCCCAACAATTTAACTGCTAACTTGTAAATTTCTCTCTCCTCCCAACAAGCTCTCGCAAGTTTCGAATGAGATTTGGAGGACGAGGAAAATCCCCCCAGGCAACTTATAAACAGCAATAAACAAAGTTGAGGAAGGAATGGGAGGCCATTCCGCGGGATCAAGGGGCCTTTAAAGGGCAAAAACGCCTCTCGGGGAAAGGGGGAAGAATTAGTATTGCGAAAGGGGTTGAAAGAGAATACGGATAATCCCTGATAAAGCCTTCCGCGAAGAGCCTTGTTTAAAGCGACGAAACTTCGGCCTTAAGGAAGGTTTGAGGACTTGGAATTGGAATCGAATGGGCTTTGGGGGAGAAGACTGGGGAGGGCAGTTTGCCCAAGTTTGTTCGGCAAAAGGAAAGGAAGTGGCTAATGGCCCCAAGTTGAACCTTCCGGAAGAGACTTCTCCAACAGTAAACTATCCTTCGATTTCCGCGCTGTGGGGGGAAGAAAGTCTTAACGGCGTAGGTGTCGTTTTAAGGAGTTTCCCCGAACACTCCAATCTCATCCTAACCGCTTCACCAAAACACCGTTAACCTTCTGGGGGTAACAAGTTTTATGTTGGTGGTATCCTGTTCAGCCTTGTGTGAATCATGGACGTGATAAACGAGGCACAACATGTCGTTTATGGACTGTTGATAGTTCCTTGAGTTACAACTCGCGACGCGGCTTCCTGAGTACCAACTCTCCAACATTCAACGAATTTTGATGGGATTCGGCCGAAAATGATCGATAGGATGTCCTCAAAAAACTGCGCTTCCAATATCTGACCTTTCCCACGTTATTATGCCGCCCATATTTAAAAAACAGCTTGAAAGGGAGGGAGGGGGGAGGGCCTACCAACTCAACATGTGAATTTCGGTTTTGGTTTATTATTCTTGGAATAATACACCTATGTTTTCGTGACGGGGGTCGACGACTCCGATCGGCCTCAAAATTTGACATTATCCATTCCGAAACCGGAATGTCCGTCAGCCGTACGCCGACCGGGCCGTTTAGCGCAGTAGGAATTCTTTTAAAAATCTGAAATTTTGACAAAATACTCGGTTTACCTTTTAGTTGTGCCCGCATGGTTTTCAGCCCGATCGCCCAAACCCGTGGGGCGCTATGGGGCTACGGGAGGCGTTTTTTGAAGGCTTTTTGAATATGGGATTGAGTTAGGTGTCGTTTTTGAGGTATTTTTGGACGTAGAATCCATTTTTTGGGGTCCCGGAACGATCCGATATCACTGGGGCTATCTTTAGGGCTTTCATGGGGCTAAAAATGGGATATTTGAAGGATCCTAGGATGTTGAATATTTTTCGAGTAAAAAATAAAGAATTTTTGAAAATAAACATTTTTTGAAAAATAAAAATCAAAAAAAAAAATTTGTTCATTGACAGAATTAAATTTCCGTACAAGTAACGTATATCAAAGAATAATAAACCCTTGTGTAAAATTTGCAGTTTTTTTTTTTTTTTTTTTTTTTTTTTTAAACTTGAAAAATATTTGACCTCCTGGGATCCAACAAAAATCTCATTTGCAGCCCCATCAAAGCACTGTAGATTACAACAGTGAAATCGGATCGTTCCGGGACCCCCAAAAATGGATTCTACGTCCAAAAATACTTCGAAAACGACACCTAACTCGATACCATAGCTTTAAAAAAAAGCTGCAAATTTTACACAAGGGTTTATTATTCTTTGATATGATATAGGTTACTTGTGCAAAAATTATTTCTGTCAATGGAAAAAAGTTTGAAAAAAATATTTTTTTTTTCCAAAAAATTTTTTTATTTTTATGTTTGTTTCAAAAAGATTGTTTTTTTCAAAAATTCTTTATTTTTTACTCGAAAAATATTTAACCTCCTGGGACCCATCAAAAATCCCATTACTAGCCCCATGAAAGCCCGATAGATCGCCACAGTGAAATCGGATCGTTCCGGGACCCCAAAAAATGGATTCTACGTCCAAAAATACTTCGAAAACGACACCTAACTCGATCCCATAGCTAAAAGCCTTCAAAAAACCCCTCCCGTAGCCCCATAG
Organism: Pilophorus perplexus; assembly: GCA_955831195.1. Taxonomy (NCBI): domain Eukaryota; kingdom Metazoa; phylum Arthropoda; class Insecta; order Hemiptera; family Miridae; genus Pilophorus; species Pilophorus perplexus. Next base: position 49,057,460 of record OY037009.1, read on the forward strand.
CGCCCCACGGGTTTGGGCGATCGGACTGAAAACCTTGCGGACACAACTAGATGGTAAACCAAGTATTTTGTCAAAATTTCAGATTTAAAAAAAATTCCTACTGCCCAAAACGGCCTGGACGGCGGACGGACATTCCGGATTTAGAATGTAGACCTCTTGAAACGGATAATGTCAAATTTTGAGGCCGATCGGAGTCGTCAACCTCTGTCGCGATTACATAGGTGTATTATTCCAAAAATGATGAACCAAAATTTTTCAGCGTCTTTCTGATTTGGATATTTTCTGGCTCTAATCTCATTTGGACTCTCAAACAACAAAGCCACCCTTGTATTTGCCTTGTTCGGATCTTTCATCTGTCCAACCTCATTTCTCTCATTTTCTTACAGCTTCTCTCATCAGACAACTCAACTGCACTCTTCGCTCAAACATCTCCCACGTCTCATCGTACAAACGTTTTTATCGGGATGCATTTCAACCTCATCACTGGGTCGAGCCCAACCACAATATTTTCCACTACTTTCGAGCTGTGTGCACTCGAGCCCATGTGGCAAGTTGTCATTACAGGGGGCTCTTGAGCTCGAGTTGGATGCGTCAGCCGAACCTCTGAATGGGAAAGTTTGTCTACGGGCCTATCGAGTGTTGTTCCACCAAGATGAACAAACAACTGTTTCGACAATGTTCAATACCAAACTGAAGAGGGTCGACGGGTGCATGTCGGGACCACCCCGGGGGTCATAATGAACACTTGAAACCCTTTAATTTCCTATTTCCCCTCCGGAAAGAGAAAAAAGTAATATGGGGGATTAGGCAGACTCCTGTAGAGAGGAATTTGAATCCGTCATCAGAACTTTGGTGATGAAAAGATTTTTTTTTTTTTTTTTTTGCTAGTGAGGGTAAGTTGGGGGAATGGGAGAGCTGTTGGGACCCGATAGCCAAATGAACTGAGCAATCCAACCTCACTGGGCACCCTCACAATCTTTCTTCATTTGTGCCCCGCCTGATTACACCTTTGTGACTCATAGTTTCATGTGGAAGGGGGATCAGAGGGGGCGAAAAAAAAATGCACAATAGGAGTGTTCGGGGTCGCGTGTCGTTCCGAACGGTTGACGAGGGGCGGTCCCCTGGGGTATCGAAGGGGTTGTTGCACCTGGCCGTTTCACCGGGGCCCCTTTAATATTTACAACCCTCCAACGAAATCCCTCAATCATCCTCTTGCCTTGAACAAACCATCTCTTCGTATGGTAATGTAAACCGCGTAACTTGTGGCTCCGCAACACTTTCAAACAAACCTGTTGGAAGACGATGGAGACGAACATTTCGCTAACTTTGAGTACGGAGTGGTTTGAAAATCGGGACGCCTGCATCAACTTACAAGAACAAAAGTTTTTCTTACAGTTCTAACAACAGTTACTGCCCTTTGCGCCACACTTCCGCTGATGGCCCGGCAGGAGGTCGACAAGTCATGAACCTTGTGCGGTAAAAGTGAGGGTTGTCATGCTCAACTGTCAACTTATACACCAGAGGATGGGCACAATGACACATGTAGGATTACTACTCTGCTACAATGTATTATAAGAAAACGCTGCAAATTTTACACAAGGGTTTATTATTCTTTGATTTAGGTTACTTGTTCGGCTTGGGGAGGGGATTTTGGAGGTCAATCGCGAGCTGAGTCTGGTTTCTGCACTGAGAAAAAAAATCCCTTAAATTGGTTGTAGGAGTGTTATTAGTGGTTGTAGAAGTGTGATTAGTGGGAGAAAAATCTACTTCCAAATGCAAGAAAGTACGACCAATCGCATATACTGCGACTAATTGCAATATTCCTACAACCATTTTGATGATTTTCCCCTAACAAGCGCTAAATTACCTACCAATCAAAAGATAAATTCCTGCGACCAATCACATGCGGCCAAACCTACGACTAATCACATCTATTTCTACTACCAGTGTTAGGATTCACCTACCAATCATTTACTTTCTACACCCAATCACTTGCACAACTCATGAATTCTCTGCCCAGTATTATTGTTCTACTACCAATCACATCTTAGAATGCTGGGGTGGCAGAAGAAAAACCGAACACTCACAAAACTCTAATACATGCATTCACTTGAAGGCTCATGTTGGTATGAGATTAATTCTCTGACCATTTCCAAAACCTACAACTGGTCATATCGAAAAGCGATTAGTCAGTGAATGTTTCTACTACCTTCCCCAACCTCTACTACCATTCACTTGAAGGCTAATGTTGGTATGAGATTTACTCACAGACCATTTCCAAAACCTACAACTGGTCTCATCGAAAAGAGATTAGTCAGTGATTGTTCTACAACCTTTCCCAACCTCTACTACCATTCACCTGTTGGTATGACATTAATTCTTTGACCATTTCCGACCATGGATGGGCGGCCGACAACGGCATTCAGGTGAACCCTAAAAAGTCCCAGGTCGTCATGTTTTGGAAAAAGGTCATACCACCCGCAAAGACGACGCCTGTCCAGCTTGAGGGGGCTGCCACAGCCTTCTCGCCCTCGGTAAGGAACGTGGGGTGTCACTCTGAGCAGCGACCTCTCTTGGCAGCGGTATGTGACCCAGATTTGCCGGATGTACAGTACACTGCATGCCCTGAAAAAGATGTCTTCGTGCACCAGCGAAGTTGTTGATTCATCGGCAGAGGAATCAAACGATGAAGAATATAGCCTTGCTGAGGCAGAGGAGGTCGACAACAGCGCTTTGGACCTCACAGCCGACATACCTTTAGGGTCAACTGAGCCGCCTACACCAGCGCCAACCGGGGAAACGGACCCACTCAGACGTTCAACCAGAGCGCCAAAACCAAGAATGTGGCCCGATCACGTCACCTACCTCGCAGGAAATTTCCAAGGTCAAGAACCCTTCAGCTACAAACAGGCTAGGGAGGGGAGCAACAGCTCAGAATGGTCAAACGCGATGAAGGAAGAATATAAATCACTCCAGAAGACAAAAACATTCTCCGTCGTCGATCTACCACCTGGAAAAAGGGCCCTATCGACAAAGTGGGCTTATCGTACCTATCAAGGGTAATGAGGAAAATGTCAAGTTCGAAGCGAGATTCGTCGTGGATGTTCGCAAGTGGAGGGGGAGGATTTCTTCGAAACCTACTCCCCAGTGGTGAAGTATGCATCAATTCGAAATCTTCCATCACTCGTAGTCCAGCAAAATCTAAAAATTTCTCATTGGGACGTCAGACCTTCAGGAGGAAATTTACGTCTGGGAACAACGAAAACAGGTAAAGTTTGACGACTCCACAAGAGCATGTATGGCCTAAGTCAATCTGGTCGCTGTTGGCATACAAAAATCGACAGTGTGCTGAAGAAATTCAACCTTAAGCTCTCAGACGCCGATTCCAGTATATATCTCCATATAAACAACACAGAAACAATAATCTTAGCCTTGTTCGTTGATGACGTCATCGTTCTTACGCGTAATGATGACTGGGAACGGCGTATCCATCAACGGCTCGAAAAAGAATTTGATATGCGGGATCTAGGCGAAATCAAGAATTGCCTCGGAATGGATATCACCCGAAACAAGAAGAACGGAAAATTGTGGATTTCTCAGAAAAACTACATCGAAACCGCCCTGAAAAGGTTCAACATGGCGATTTATCCCGACAATCACCCTGATGAATTCCAACGTCGATGAGCTCGCCGTGAAGGAGGGCACCAGGACTGACCCCTACAACAAAAACGCTGCAAATTTTACACAAGGGTTTATTATTCTTTGATATAGGTGAGTTTTGCAAAAATTTAATTCGTGCCCATGAAAAAAATTTTGAAAAAAAAAATTTTTTTTGGGGATTTTTTTTCTTTGAGCATTCTTTATTTTTTACTCGAAAAATATTTGACCTCCTGGGATCTATCAAAAATCCCATTTGTAGCCCCATGAAAGCCCTATAGATCGCAACAGTGAAATCGGATCGTTCCGGGATTCCCAAAAATGGATTTTACGTCCAAAAATACTTCGAAAACGACACCTAACTCGATCCCATAGGCAAGAGCCTTAAAAAAACCACGCGGTCACAACTAGATGGTAAACCGAGTATTTTGTCAAAATTTCAGATTTAAAAAAAAAATCCTACTGCCCGGACGGCGGACGGACATTTCGGATTTAGAATGTAGACTTCTTGAAACGGATAATGTCAAATTTTGAGGCCGATCGGAGTCGTCGACCTCCGTCGCGATCACATAGGTGTATTATTCCAAGAATAATAAACCAAAAGGGTCCAAGGAAGCGTTTTTGATTCAGCTATGGGATCGAGTTTAATTGCAGCACCTGGCTCAGCAGACCCAGAAACGCCTAATTTGAAAGGGGTCAGCAGACCTTCGGACACAACTAAAATGTAGAACCGAGTAGCATGCTGGATAGGTTTGGAATGGACGCTCATCATCCCCACATAGAAACAAGGATTTAGGAGAGTCATCCAGGTCGTGATAGCCCCCTCCCCCCTTTACTTACTTCCACTGCCGTCGAATCAGTCCTACCAACTCCCCAACGGGAAATTGGCGTTGTCAAATGGGAACCTCCCTCGCCGCCCTCTGACATGTCGTTGTGGTTTCGAGTGTTTTTCCCTCCCATTTCCCACGAGGCCTTTTCCCCCCACCCTTTGGTGTAAAAAGGGTCGTTCAAAGGTGCGGCCGAGGGTTCGTTCAGAGAGATGGCGGTGACGTTTCGATTCAAATCTCCCCCCATCCTCATCCCCACGTATTTCCGGCTGCCCTCCATCGGGGATAAAACCCGGGTCGAACTCCCTTTTCCGTCTGTTGTTCCAAAATCGACGACTCAATGAGAGGTTGGTTTGATCGACGAGACGAGGTCATTCACCTTACACCGGACACAACAGTAGAGATTGTTTTTCGTCAAGTGCTACGTTCCTACTTAATTCCTCTTTAATTATATCACACAATTTTCTTCCGAAATGGGCAAGTATTCAACCAAAGGAGGCAAATGGGAGCAAACAAAAGCGTAAGTCAGATCGCCACAGTGAAATCGGATCGTTCCGGGACCCCCAAAAATGGATTCCACTTCCAAAAATACTTCGAAAACGACACCTAACTCGATCCCATAGCCAAAAGCCTTCAAAAGACCCTCCCGTAGCCCCATTTTAGCCCCATAGCGCCCCACGGGTTTGGGCAATCTGGCTGGAAACCTTGCGGGCACAACTAGATGGTAAACCAAGTATCACAGAAAACAGAAAAAGTGGACTTGTCTGGGTTGGCAACTTTCCCACCAACCCGTGAAACCGTCCTGGGCGATTACACTGCAGGGGTGGGCCTTGTGCCATTGTAAACAAGTCCCATGACACAGAGTCACGTGGCTGCAACCCCTCAACGTCGCCCGTCTGGCGGTAGGTCCTGAGAATTGGGCTCTAAATGACGAGAATTAATTTTATGAGCGCATCGACTTGAACGCCCTTTTGGGATCTTCTCAATCGCGCACGAATCAATCACAGCCAAAAGGGTCTTCGGTCGGGTCCCCCTTTTCATTTGAGATCACGTGCTGCAATCAACGCGTCCTATTCGTGTTTGGATTAGCGATGTTTCTTAGTTGGAAAGTATTGTGAATGTTGAATTTTTCTATTAGATCCCCCAAAATATACCCCTCGGGGGTTAAAAAGATGCCAAGCATCAAAAGCCTTGATATCAAAGTTGTGCTGATCAATTGGTTGAAACTCTTCACTCCAACTTTTGCGCTTTCTTTCTGACTCCAAGTTGAGCCACCAGCTACGTAGTTTGAGGGCACAATGAGCCTATAATAAGCCAGGAAGGGACAACCCAGGGGGACCCCTGGGCATGCTGATGTACGCGGTAGGCACACTGCCCCTCATCAGATGCCTCAAGAGCCCGAAGTACGTCCTAAATTGGTATGCAGACGATTCTGCCTGTATTGGGAAACTCAGCAGTCTGAGAACCTGGTGGTCGCGATTGCAAACTGAAGGCCCCAATTGGGGGTATTTTCCGGAAGCAGCCAAGAGCTACCTTGAAATCAAGACTGGACTTGAGGATGCGGCCCGGGCCTTGTTTAAGGGGACAAATCTGAAGGTGGTTCACTCACGCCGATTCCTTGGAGGCCACATAGAGGACCCCTCTGGGGCATCAGCCAAGATGGAGGTGGCTCGCTCTTTTTTTTTTTAATTTTTTATTCAGCCTGCTCCCAAGCTTGACTACAGGCTTTTTAATAAACAGAAATAACATCGTATTTGTAGTGTAAAAATGTCAAAAACTTGAGCAAGAAACGCTTGCATACGAGTCTGCAACACATTGGGACATTTTATGTCTTTAGTTCCCACAACCCCCCCCCCCCCCCCCCACATTTCCTACCCTAGCTTTAAGAGCAACTCAGCTGATCCGGACCCTGGGCATCGTCAAGTAAATGTCCTAAAGAGGCTACATACGAAATTACAGCTTCCTAGAGTGTAAAGCATAGAAATTAGCTTTAAGAGCCAGTGGCACATTTTTATTTATAAATAAGGTTGTGAATTAATTCACATCATGCTTTGTTTGTGAATGTGAATGTGAATTAATTCATACTTTACCTATTTGTAAAGGTGAATGTGAATTAATTCACATTCACAACTGTAAATGTGAATTAATTCAAATTCACAACTTTTTCTGTAAATTAAATTCACACAAAAATTGTAAATTATTCACAAAAATGTAAATAAATACAGAAAAAAGCCTGTGAATTTTTTTTAATTCACAAATAATTTGTGAATTTTTTTAAACTTACAAATAATTTGTGAATTTTTTTTAATTCACAACTAAATCTGTGAATTTTTTTACATTTACAGTGAATTAAGACCAAATTCCCGGTAATTACAGTTCTCATGGGTCTGCTGATATTGTAATACACTGAGAAAAGCCGATAAATATAATTTTTCTGGCAATTTCCTACCACTTAATTATAGTATATTATTAAGCGGTATTATTGGTTCGTCGAGGAGATGGTGTTGCAGAAGTCCGATTATGAGCGAGATAAAAATGATGAATGATAAAAATAAATAAAATGATAAAAAATAAACTTGATTTGGTCGTCAGAAAGAGCTTTTTCCGGGCATTGGGAAAATTCCGCAGTGATGCGCATTCCGAGATTGCGCAAAAGTGCCATATTTGAATTTTACGTCCTCGAAAACATGATGTGCAAAGTTTCAGCTCGATATGATTGGGTTTTCAGTGCATTGCGCATGTTTGCGCAGTGATGCGCATTTCGAATTTGCGCAAAAGTGCCATATTTGAATTCTACGCCCTCGAAAACATGATTGTGCAAAGTTTCAGCTCGATATGATCGGTTTTTCAGTGCATTGCGCACGTTTGCGCATTTCAAATTTGCGCAAAAGTGCCATATTTGAATTCTACGCACTCGAAAACATGATTGTGCAAAGTTTCAGCTCGATATGATTGGGTTTTCAGTGCATTGCGCACGTTTGCGCATTTCAAATTTGCGCAAAAGTGCCATATTTGAATTCTACGCACTCGAAAACAAGATTGTGCATATTTTCTGCTCGATATGATCGGGTTTTCAGTGCATTGCGCACGTTTGCGCAGTGATGCGCATTTCGAATTTGCGCAAAAGTGCCATATTTGAATTCTACGCCCTCGAAAACATGATTGTGCAAAGTTTCAGCTCGATATGATTGGTTTTCGAGTTTTGTTCCGCTAGATACCTAGCCGAAATTACGCACTGTGATGCGTTGCCTTGGCCTAGAGGACGGGGCCATTGTTGCTTCTGTGATGATTCTCGGCCAGAGTACGACGGCGCCCAGAATGTCATAAGACGCCAGGCAGCAGGGCAGAAACGCAGAGGTTCAACGCGGGCCATCGGGTTTCTTGTTCACGTTTTTGTTTTTGTTTATGTTTTGGCTTGTGACCTTGAATTTGAATAAAGATAATTCCGTATACCTACTATCCATTTCCGCTTGTTCGGGGAGCCCATACCATTTTGTGTCTCGCTTCATCTCTCTCTTGTAATTAGGACTGGTACAGATTGTGCAGCACTAAATGCTGCAAATACAAATTTTGTACGTTCAGAGCGTAATTAGGCTCTGCCGTTGTCTTCGCAGAAAAAAGTCGGGCGAGGTAATTGGCAGCACTGCAGCAGTTTGAATGTACAGAGGAGACCTCGCTGAGCGCAATGAGGCTCTGCATCGCACAATGCAGGCACACAGACGCTTCAACCGTCGAACGATCAATTCACCAAAAGGGAGAATATTCAACGTCACGCTCATTCATCAAATTATGAATCATCAACGCTAATATCGAGGTTTTTCCTCCGTCGTCATCATCAGGGAACTAAAGCCCTTTTCCTCGTTAAGATCGTATTGCCGGCAAGCTCGAGAGCTCTCCAAGTCTAAGGAAAACGCGAAGGGCTCTGTAGATACAAATGGAGGGTTGCTGAGTGCGCACAGTTGCGGTATAGAAGGGAGTTGGGGTCTCGTTATGTGGGACTTCGTGAGCCCTAATTAGGTGCCTGGGGATTCTTTCATCTCCGATTTCAATTAAACAAGGGGCGACGAAAAAATCGATGCGAAGCTCAGTGATTCATTTCCATTCCGTCCCTCATAAAAGGAAAAAAAATAAGTGGCGAATTGACTCGAAGGGTTCGCAGTTGGGACGAATTGAGCTCATTTGACAACCGGAATAAGTTGATTTTGATATAAACGGATCTTTTTCTGGTTCATGGTGGTACAATAGGCCTGCGGGGATGTTCTGGTCGAGCGAGTGACTGATGCGACTATTGTGTTCGCCTAATGACAAAAAAAAAAAAAAAAAAAAACCTTGAATGCAGCCTGCACTATCTGGTCGTTCATTGAGGCTGCAGCCACATCAAAGTCAGCCGCTAAGTTGTCTATGATGGATGGATCTGTCCGCTCGCTATCCGGGTGTCGGGTGTGACGTCACGTCGGGCAGACAACGCGACAAAAAGGTGGCACGTGAGGGCTGTTGAATGGGGTTGGCGGCGTAGGGGCGGCATAATGCATAATGTACAGAAAACCCTGTGTATTCACGACGGGGGGTGGAAAATATTGAAAGGGCTCAAAAGTGATCGTTCAGTTTCATGAGGTGTGGATTCCAATCTTGCCAATTTCCCCAATCTAGGTGGACAAAATGCAAGTTTTTTGTTAAATTTTGGATTTTGGTTTATTATTCTTGGAATAATACACCTATGTTTTCGCGACGGGGGTCGACGACTCCGATCGGCTTCAAAATTTGACATTATCCGTTTCAAGAGGTCTACATTCTAAATCCGAAATGTTCGTCCGCCGTCCGGGCCGTTTTGGGCAGTAGGATTTTTTTTTTTAAATCTGAAATTTTGACAAAATACTCGGTTTACCATCTAGTTATGCCCGCAAGGTTTTCAGCCCGATCGCCCAAACCCGTGGGGCGCTATGGGGCTACGGGTGGTTTTTTTTAAAAGGCTTTTAGCTATGGGATCGAGTTAGGTGTCGTTTTCGAAGTATTTTTGGACGTAGAATCCATTTTCGGGGGTCCCGCAACGATCTGATTTCACTGTTGCGATCTGTAGGGCTTTCATGGGGCTGCAAATGGGATTTTTGAAAGATCCCAGGCGGTCAAATATTTTTCAAGTAAAAAACGAAAAATTTAGGAAAAAAATTTTGAAAAAAAAAAAAAATTCAATTTTTTTTAAATTCACGCAGAATTAAATTTCTGCTCAAGTAACCTATATCAAAGCATAATAAACCCTAGTGTAAAATATGCAGCGTTTTTTATTATTCTTCTTGGAATAATTCACATACCTAATATGTGAATTATTCCAAGAACAATTTTCGACTTATTATGTCGAAAATTCTGATCGGCCTCAAAATTTGACATTATACGGGCCAAGAGGTCTAGATTCCAAAAACGTAATGGCCGTACGCCACACAGTGGGGCCAATGACCTCAAAAGGTGGCGGAAATTATTCTTGGCAAATAAAGTGACTGAAAAATGTGTATTTGGCATAGAAAAACACAAACTCAAGCATAACAAAACACAAAAAATGCCTCAATATGCTTCAAGTTGCCTGATCGCCTGATATGCCTCAAAGAGGAAATCATGGGGTCTGAAGTGATAAGTAAGTGGTTCAAAATGTCATTAGTGGTCGGAAGTTATGGCGGTTTCGAGCTATGACAGACAAAACTAATTTAAAAAACTAATAAAATAAAAATAAAAACATACAGTAAAAAAATCAAAAACGAATAATTGGCAAAAATAGGCAAGATTTATTTTTTTACACATTCTGCAGTTCCCCAGAATACGAGAAAAATAATGGCGTTGCTGGTTCATGTGGAGTCAAGCGTCGTTTTCACCTATATATATTTAAGTTTACTGTTTTCTACCTATATATATTTATTACTGTTTTCTGCAGTTTATGTTTGAGTACAATAAAAGGAAGCAATACTGATAAGAAAAGAAAATATTTTTGTATGGTAAGCACCATGGAGGAATAGAGAGGAGAGCTCACTCTGTGTTAAACCGCGTGCCCAAAACGCCAACCCAGTGATGGAACGGCGGGTGGGATTGCGACTGCAGCGCGACCCCTACGAGACGTAGTGAACTTTAAAGGTGGTAAGTTACCAAAACTGAACCAGAAGATGGCGCCCCTGCGAATTCCATCCAGAATTCCGTCGTTTGCATTCACAGTGTACACAACTAAGCAATCAATTTCGTTATTCAGATAATATTATGGTTCCTTCAATTTTTCCTTTAATTTAATTGTAGTAGCACTACAGTGGAAGATAAATCCGTTTAGTGAGGTATTAAATACCAAATTTTGGGGCTTTCGTCTAGTCGGGTTTGAAGGTACTATGTGTAGTTCACTACGTTCCGTAGGGATAGCGCCACCGTCGAATACGGCACAATGAAGTCCTATTCAGTGAACTCTCCTCTCTATTCCTCCATGGGTAAGCACGTAACTGAAGCACTTTCAGTCATCGTGGAAAAATAATACACCTTGTAGTGACCAGTGGAATAAATGAACTGCACAAGTAGATCCCGCCAGAAGACAAAATAGAGAAGATTTGACTCCTTCCACTAACCCCCAGACAGCCTTCAGTAGCAAAACAATAAAGGGGTATTGTCCACCTATATATTAACTACCAACTCACGAAGAAACCTGCCGCGAGGTGCGACTTCATTTTTTTGGACTTTCCGCCACCTTTTGAGGTGATTGGGCCAATGAGTGGGGCCCACTGTGCGCCGTCCACCGTCGAAGCCGTTTTGGGCAGTAAGAATTTTTTTTTAAATCTCAAATTTTGACAACATACTCGATTTACCATCTAGTTGTGCCCGCAAAGTTTCAGCCCGATCGCCCAAACCCGTGGGGCGCTATGGGGCTGAAATGGGGCTACGGAAGGGTAACACCCTACAATACAGGCACCAGGTGAACCTACAAAACCTGTGACAGCCACTTGCCAGTTGAATGTTTTTCGACAAAAATGTCTCCTGCTGTTGAGTATTTTTCAAAAGTTTGCAGAAAAATCATCTTTGTAATTTCCACAATTTTTTTCAGCCCGAAAGGCCGTAGAATCGATTTTTGGAGGTGTCAGACCCATCGGACAACACCGCGGGGATCTATGGGGCTACAAATGGGACTTTTATAGGATTTGTTTGGGTCAGAAAGGCGAATGAAGGGATGTCTGTCGTAGCACTGTAGAAGTTTCCTATTGAACTGGCGGATTTTCTTTCACGTTGCGTTTTTGCAACGTTCCCAAGTAGGCGCATTATCTTTCTTTATGGATTCCAAGGAAATTAAGGACCTTTACTATGAATGTGAGGATGGTCAGAGTTCAACTTTCAGTTGATTGACCAAGTGCGAGAATGGTGGCGATAAGGGAAGGGGGTCGTTTCCCTGGAACCAACGTTTTTGGGGGCAAAAAGCCGCGTTTTCTCTCTTTTGCGTCTGTTCGGTATTAGGAGCTCAAGAGAGACCAGGAGGTCGAGAGGGCGGCAGTCCCCCTCCCTCCAACGCCTTCGAATTGACCCTCCACCCTACCACCACAACACGACCACAAGGCGCCTTGTCCGATCCTCGTCCACCTCTCACATCGCCAACAGGGTTCGTCCTATTCGCGGATTCCCGATGACTCAACGAGTGACTGGAGCGTCCAAGAACACTCTCGGCAACGATGATATTCCGTAGTTTTCGTCATCAAGCGAGACGCTAGTCTCGCGATGCCAAGCTAAGAAAGACGCGGCACCTGACCAAGGCCGTAGCTAGGATTTTATTTCGGGGGGGGGGGGGGGGGGGGGGTTTGCGAAATTTCATTGGATATTAGATAGTATTGGATAGTAACTAGTAAGTAAAGTTACCTACTAAGTAAAAGAATTTTTTACTTAAGATAAAGTATTGTATTCGCAAAAAAAAAAAAATCGAATTTCTAAAATCAACTGATATGGTAAATTCTTAAAATGAATGTAGGAGCAAATTGAAAAAATGCCCCACTTCACTTGCATGTATATGTGTACTTTTATTTTGAAATATACAAAACATTATTTGCACTTAGCCTACAGTAGCAAATTCAATCGCCTCGCTTTTTTTTGTTTTGTCGCGAACAGTTCAATTACCTACCTCCTCTATCGAAATATTAAATCTACGATGGATGGTCATTAGTGCTAATCCAGATAATCTTTCCTGGCCAGTAGAATTTCTTAGATACGTTTTTAGGCGTTTAAGAGTAGAGAAAGTCCTTTCTGGGGTACAAGTGGTTACTGGCAGGGTTGCAAATTTGCAAACTGATTAGAATATTTATATTCTAATCAGTTTAAAAATATTTGGAAACAAATGCTTATTACATTCTCCCAGAGCCTCAATCGCGCATGTGGGTCTGTTTGTTTCGTCCTCCTCTTGCCATTCTTTTCCACAGATTGAGCTCTGCGTTTAGCACGTCCTCAGAATCCAAAAACTTGCTATATATTTGAAAACCATCACTATTAAATTCATTAATTCGTGTACACTCCGAAGGAATAAGCTTAAACAGTGCTGCTAACATGGACTTGTGGCTTGAAAATCTCAAATCCATCTTATTATCTGATTAATAAAGTCGTCTAAAAGTGGTATCAAAATAGAAATTCTGAAATAAGTTTCTGGGTCCTCGGTGTTAAAATTTCCACGATGCGTTTGTTTTTTTGCAATTCTGGGAACTTTTATGGTTTCGTCAATTCCTGACAGTAAATTTTGCGCCTCAATGAAAGTGCATTTAAATTTCGCTTCTGTGTTTCCCCGAATGCTTTTGAAAGTCTTCATTAGAAGATCCACATGCTGTAGTGCTGCTACTAGATCAATAGGGGAGATTGTAAAATTTTACTCAAGGGCAGCGTGTATGAAAAAATTTCTGCCAAACAACATAGGGACACAACGAAGTCTCCAGATGAAATCGACGTCAAAAACGAAGTAGCCTTTGATGCCGTCTCAGTGTCTAAAGCAGTACTTAAATCTTCTAAAGTCTCATGGATTGCGTAAAATATCTCTCTGAATCTGATTTCCCTTCATGGTTTTCGACCCACTTGGTGTCGCGCGGAAATTCATGCTACCACCAGCTAGGACCCCCGACCAACTGTTTTTATTTTCACAATAATTTTTATTTTTCCGTTCAAAATCCAATTCTATCTAGTGTCAAGTCATTTTCATTTCGGGGGGGGGGGGGGGGGGGGGGGGTTGAACCCCTATGAACCCCCCCCCCCCCCCCCCCCCCCCCCCTGGCTACGGCCTTGCACCTGACAGAAGATCGGGCCAACTTCCACCCCCTCCAGAGCAGAGTTGGGCACATTTTTATTTATAAATAAGGTTGTGAATTAATTCACATCACGCTTTGTTTGTGAATGTGAATTAATTCATGCTTTAACTGTTTATAAAATTTAATGTGAATGTGAATTAATTCACATTCTTAACTGTAAATGTGAATTAATTCACATTCACAACCGTAAATGTGAATTACTACACATTCACAACTTTTTCTGTAAATTAAATTAAATTCAAACAAAAAATTGTAAATTATTCACAAAAATGTAAATAATTACAAAAAAGTCTGTGAATTTTTTTTAATTCACAAATAAGTAATTTGTGATTTTTTTTTTATTTACAAATAATTTGTGAATTTTTTAATTTACAAATAATTTGTGATTTTTTTTTTAAATTCACAATAATTGTGAATTTAAAAAAATTCACAAATTATTTGTAAATTTAATTATTAAATATATGACTTTTTTTTATTCACAACTAAATATGTGAATTTTTTACATTTACAGTGAATTAAGACAAAATTCGCGGTAATTACAGTTCTCATGGGTCTGTTGATATTGTAATACACTGAGAAAAACCGATGAATACAATTTTTCTGGCAATTTCCTACCACTTAATTGTAGTATATTATTAAGTGGTATTATTGTGGTAGTAGGATTAAGTGGTAGAAAATTGCCAGAAAAATTGTATTCATCGGCTTTTCTCAGTGTATTACTATATCAGCAGACCCATGAGAACTGTAATTACCGCGAATTTGGTCTTAATTCACTGTAAATGTAAAAAAAATTCACATATTTAGTTGTGAATTTAAAAAAATCACAAATTATTTGTGAAGTAAAAAATTCACAGACTTTTTTGTAATTATTTACATTTTTGTGAATAATTTACAATTTTTTGTGTGAATTTAATTTAATTTACTGAAAAAGTTGTGAATTTGAAGTAATTCACATTTACAGTTGTGAATGTGAATTAATTCACATTCACATTTACAAATAGGTAAAGTATGAATTACTTCACATTCACAAACAAAGCATGATGTGAATTAATTCACACCCTTATTTATTAATAAAAATGTGCCCAACTCTGCTCCAGAGTTACCTACCATACTTCCTCCTTTTGTAGCACATGTCCTACAAAATGTCCTACACGCTTGAATGAGGGAAAAAGGTCCTACATTCCGACTTGAAAGAAAAAATAATCTAGAATTGTGTATAACGAAAATGGCTGCAGCCAGGACATCAAAGTTTGAAAGACAGAAAAGGAAAACTACGGGATTCAAAGCTCCTTGTGTCAAACCTATGTCTACCATCGTTGCGGCTCTTTGGAGCTGAATATCACAAATTACATGCAGTGATTTCTACAACTACATTCTTCAAATTCCAATTACCAATCAAAGTGAAAACGCACGATGTATAACTCAGCCAAGATTCTAGTATGAATCTTGGCTGAGTTATTCATAGGGTGACCACAAACTTTTGAGCTTAAAAGGGGACACGGACCCCCACTGGAAAATGATGGTGTATGTTATGTTAACATAACACAGCCTGAGTACAATAAGAATGTTGGTAGGTATTTTAATCACATTCAAAATATACTCTGCAATCAAGCCTACTTATCCTTTATTTTTTGGAAAAACCCTTTGGAAAAGCAAGCAAAACTAGATTTTAAATGGATTTTTTTTTTTTAATCTGAAATTTTGACAAAATACTCGGTTTACCATCTAGTTGTGCCTGCAAGGTTTTCAGCCCGATCGCCCAAACCCGTGGGGCGCTATGGGGCTACAGAAGGTGGTTTTTGAAGGCTTTTGGCTATGGGATCGAGTCAGGTGTCGTTTTCGAAGAATTTTTGGACGTAGAATCCATTTTTTGGGGTCCCGCAGCGATCCGATTTCACTGTTGCGATCTATAGGGCTTTCATAGGGCTAAAAATGGGATTTTTGAAGGATCCCAGGAGGTTAAATATTTTTCGAGTAAAGAATAAAGAATTTTTGAAAAAAAAAATTTTTTCGAAAAAAAACCCAAAAAAAAATTGTTGAAAACAAAAAATCCAAAAATTTTTTTCCAACATTTTTTCTTTTGACACAGAAATAATTTTTCCGCATCTAACCTATATCAAAGAATAATAAACCCTTGTGTAAAATTTGCAGCGTTTTTTATATTTTTTGCATCAGCTCCTATTAAAAATTATTTAAACGCAATTTTTGGCCGTTTTTGTCACTTTCCAGAACCCTGATTGATGATTTTTTTTTCTTTTTCAGTGTTCCTATTGATGAAACGGCAGAATGAAGACAAGTTTCAGTTTCTGCGATGTTTTAAATGTGTCCCTGTGTGTATGGGTGTGAATCGGGACACTAACTTTATTTTTAAAATATCAAATTAATTTGATGATTTTTTTTTTAGATACCTACCTGGGAAGTCAAAGAACAATATGAAACTTTAAAATAGGTAGTTCTTACATCAGTTTAGAGAGGAGATACACATTATAAATAAAAAACATCAAATCCGTCCCTATTCGCCCCGTTTCACGGTATTTTTCAACTTTATTGTTGTGAAAGATTTGCAGTGTTTCAATTTTTAAACTATTACAGATTCAGTTTATATCAGAAGGTTATCAGCCGTTTCGTTAAAAGACAAACTTTGTCTTGGGATCTCAAAGGAAGTCATCCCCCCCCCCCCCCCTCGATGATACCGTTCCGTCCTTCACATTTGTTTCAATTCCAATGACGGACCGTCCATTTCGATCCAAACGTCCCCCTTTTCCTTCACATGGCGGGGCTTTGAAAGCGTGATTAGAATCGGTGCTGAGGGGAGGCGGGTCCGGTAATTTGGAAACCCATTAGGACCTTCCCCTCTTGTGCGTAATGCTCCTCCAAACGAAGTTATTTCCCCGCACAATATGAATCCCTAATGAATTTGTTCCAAGCTCGTCATAACCGCGGGGGGGCGAGCTCCTCAGTGAATATCTATCATTCGGACGAAATTAAATCAAAGACGGTTCGTTTCCTTTTTTTTTCAATCCACAATCCCCAATCGGTACACCAATTGTGGATTTTTTTTTTTTTTTTTTTTTCACGTAAGTGTTAAGTTCGTAAGAATTCTTACGAACGTTGAAGCCTAGTTGAAATTTTCATATTCAATTTGGGTTCCTCACAGTATTAAATCCTGGCTTAAATTTTAAGCCACGATCCTGTTTCCAAGTTTTGGCTCCAACTACCTCCTTCGGTATTCACATGATTGTCCACCGACATTAAAACTCGTTCAATCTTCATTTGGTTGAGAGGTTTGGGCTCGTGGGCGTATCGCATCCGATGATTCAACTTTCCGCCGGGAATTATATTAATGACGTAATTATAGGGTCGAGGAAAGCTATAATTATTTTCTGGGGGAGGACGGCGAGAGGGAGAGAGACCACCATCAGAAGATTATTTCCGATCTTCAGATAACAGCTCATTTTTTCCCTTCCCGCTAATTGAAAGCGTTCGAGAGTTTGGGGTAATTTCGAACCGTTTTTGAGCACAATTGGAGAGTCTCGCAGGAAAGCAGGAGAGAATTTCTGGACCTGAGCCATTTTGGATTCACCCATTTCGGTGGTAGGTACTTAAGTTTGAAATGCTATTTCAAATTATCACAAAAGGTTTTTGGTAGGTATATTGTTCTTGGAATAATGCACTTACATACGTATTCGCGACGGGGATAAAGAGTTTTGATCGGCCAAAATTTGACATTAGGTTACGTTTCGTGATGACTATGTGGAGTTGAAAACGCAGAAAATTTTACACAAGTTTATTATTCTTTGAAATAGGGTATTTTTGCGAAAATTAATTCTAAGTCAATAAGACAATATTTTTGAAAACAAAAAATTAATTAATTAACAAAAAAATTAAAAAAATTTAATTAACAAAAAATTTGAAAAAATTTAATTAACAAAAAAATTTTTTTCAAAGTTGAAAAATGGGTTATAACTAACTCGGAAATTATTTGACTTCCTGTGATCCGTCGTAAATCCCATTTGTAGCCCCCATGAAAGCCCCATAGATCCCCAAATTGAAGTCGGATCGTTCAGGGACCCCCAAAAATGGATTCTACGTAAAAAAAAACTTCGCAAACGACACCTACCTCGATCCCATAGCTAAAAGCCTTCAAAACACCCCTCCTGTGGGGCTGTTTAGCCCCATAGCGCCCCACGGGTTTGGGCTATCGGACTGAAAACCTTGCGGGCACAACTAGATGGTACACCGAGTATTTTGTCAAAATTTCAGATTAAAAAAAAAATTCCTTCTGCCCAAAACGGCCCGGACGGCGGACGGCTCATGGTGAATGCGGAAGCCCTGAGTCCGCATGGTGGAGTCAGATGGGGCTGATACACCTGAACATCGATTCTACGTCCGAAAATATTACTAAAACGACGCCCCAAATGACCCCAGTAGCCCTTTTGGAGAATAATATACCAAAACTGCGATGAAACGTTTTTACGACCTGGTACCTCGGATTGGTTTGGTTGATGCGTACCTGTAACAGAAAAAACGCTGCAAATTTTACACAAGGGTTTATTATTCTGTGATATAGGTTACTTGTACAGACATTTAATTCTGTCAATAAAAAAAATTAAAAAAAAATTTTTTTTGGATTTTTATATTTCAAAAAAAATTTTTTGGGGGGATTTTTTTTTTTTCAAAAATGTGTTTTTTCAAAAATTCTTTAATTTTTACTCGAAAAATATTTAACTTCTTGGGATCCTTCAAAATTCCCATTTTTAGCCCCATGAAAGTCCTATAGATCGTCACAGTGAAATCGGATCGTTCTGGGACCCCCAAAAATGGATTCTACGTCCAAAAGTACTTCGAAAACGACACCTAACTCGATCCCATAGCTAAAAGCCTTCAAAAAAACCCTCCCGTAGCCCCATTATAGCCCCATAGCGCCCCACGGGTTTGGGCGATCGGACTGAAAACCTTGCGGGCACAACTAGATGGTAAACCAAGTATTTTGCCGAAATTTCAGATTTTTTAAAAAATTCCTACTGCCCAAAACGGCCTGGACGGCGGACGGCGGACGGCGGACGGCGGACGGCGGACGGCGGACGGCGGACGGCGTACGGCGGACGGCGTACGGCGGACGGACATTTCGGATTTTGAATGTAGACCTCTTGAAACGGATAATGTCAAGTTTTGAGGCCGATCCGAGTCGTCGACCTCCATCGCGAAAACATAGGTGTATTATTCCAAGAATAATAAACCAAAATGCATCGAATCAATAAATTATCAGTGGATGAATTCATCATCTTTTCATCAATAAAATAGGAAAAGTCGTGACTGGGCGAAATTATAATGGCTGAGTGAGCTGGTCTACATTTCAGCTCAAGCTGTTTTTTTTTTTTTCCACAGGAGAAACAGTTTCATAGCAGTCTTGCCAAAACACATTTTTAAGGGAAAGGGACTTTTTGTAAGAGAAAAGGGATATTATTCCCAGTGAATTCGGATTGTAATCGTCAAAATATCGACATTATCCTCCTGAAATAAATCAAATCAATTAAAGATAGAGCAATCACTGCTGTAAGATATAATCGTAAGGTTTTTCGAACACTGTTGAAAATATCAGAATAAAAAGAAAAGGAAACTGTCTGTGAAGGAATTTTTTACTGGCAACAACAAATGCCCTCCTTACAAGCCTGTTGCCCAACCAGTTCAGAATCTCGTCCCTCCTTTTCCTCAAAAAATGTTTTTGTGATCGAAGATCACCCCATCAATGATCATATCAGAAATACTACGAAAACGAAACCTAACTGTACCCTCCAGCAGAAAACCTTCAAAGCCATTTTTAGCCCTACAGAGCCTCGCGGGTTTGAGCTATCGGGCTGAATATCTAGCGGACACAACTAGACGGAGAACCGAGTATTGCAACACTTGAGGTTTAAAGAAAAATTCCTACCGCGCCAATATGAGCCTCCCATTTCCCTCAATCCTAATGGGAACTGATGATGGGGTCGCTTTCATTGAGATTCCTCCGCCAGAGGGCGCTGGCGCTGAAAAAAAAAGGCCCCCACGAAAAGCACAGGGAAGCTTTATCTTCACATAGGCCTCGAAGTGATTTAGGAAGGCTGTAAATTGCGCCATTTCCTCCCGTTTTCCTCTCTTGGTAATAACTCGTGAGAAATGTTGGGGAAAAGATTCTTCCTCACACTCGAGCACGGACCATAGAACTTTTTCGAAGGTGGAATCGAAAAGTTTTTTCTGTACTCCCCTCCATTGGCGAAAAGACGTTTCCAGTTTCCGCATCAGTCGGTCTCGAGATGTGCTGTTTTATTGGAGGGAATTGAGCGCCCGACAAAACACGCCGTCGAAGAATTGCAAGGAACTTTTTTTATATGTCAGACGGGAATATATTCAGCTCCAGTTGTCGTCAGGCATCTTCATTTTATGGGCCATGTTTTACGAGTAAAAATACATTCATAGTCGAGATATTAGAAAAACATCAATTTTTCTTCCAATAAGTATAATAAACGAATCATAATCGAAAAAAAAATCGACGTCACTGACTGTCAAAAGAATAAGTTGAATTAAATTTTAAAATAAATAATTATTATTTACCATGTGAAACCCTTCTTCAAGAACAAAGGAGCGTATTTTGCTGTTAATGAGAAATTAGTTCGCATGGTATAGAAAACGGTGCCAAATTTACACAAGGGTTTCTTTGGTACCCCAGGAATGGACAAGCTTAGATTTTAATTTTTTTTTAATTAATAGAAGGCTTCCAAATAACACTGAAAATGGGATCAACACTCTGAGCCCAAGTTAATATTAGTTTATACCTAATAATATTTTCATAGTATGACTAACATTACGACAGTAACAATGCAAATCCGCGTAAGTTGAAAATACGAAATTTCTCAGGAGAAAAAAAAAAACGTGTCACTGAAAGCACGAATTAAACCTCGTAAGTTGAGGGGGTCAAAACGCGAGAATAAATTCTGAAGACGCAAATTACTTAGTGTCGGTTCACTGATAATCGATTGAAAGTTATGGCAAAAAATAGATGAAGAACAATCACTGTTTAGGAAACAGTCGTTTTCATGCATTTTAATTAACGAATTTGAACATAAACTTACCATTTTTGAAGGCATTCCGAATCGGCAATGCCTCACCACTAACAATGTTAGTCTAACATACGCGGTTTTACTGTCACGTGGGGAAGGATGCAAACTTACAGGTTATTACAGTTGACCATAAAGAAGTTATTAGACGTGTTAGCTCGTTTTTCTGTATCCTTTCTTGTGCCCATGGCGGTACTTAACCAGATAAAACAAAAACCTCATTTTCGGGAAAAAATCAACTTACGCGGTTTTACGTTGTTACGTTCTTAGTATACTATCGTTATAATCGTTATAATAGTAACTATTATATAATATAATATTAACTAAATTACGTTGTTACTATATAAACTAAATTAGTTAATAACATTAATTTTGTTATTAACTAATTTAGTTAATATCATAAACTATTTTGGTCTTCATTGTTGTGTTTTGCCATTCCCCTGGATGATCCACTCGCTCTGTGGGAATAAACGATATCTTTGATTCGTTTATATTATAAACTAATATTACTCGTACTTCTTATGAGAGGCTGCCGCTGGGCTTCTCGTGGAGATCATTAGCAATGGAGAAGTCGAAGTTAGAATTTGCGGCAGGACGAGGAATCACCTGATTGGCTCGAATCTGCCTCTCTATTGGTCGAATCCCGGAAAAAGTTCCCAAAGGTGGTAAAGTATATAATATACACCAAAGGTAGTAAAGTATAATATACCTACTTTATGTTATATTATATTATAATACTTTACTATGTGCCTTATAAATAAGGCGAATAACAAGTCAAATAAAGTATCAAGCATGTCAATATAAGCAATCCTAATCCTTACCTAATCAGTTATAATCAGGAAATGCTATCTATTGATTTTCAGGTGCCTCAGGAGGACTATTCCTGGCGATTCGGCTGGGAATACGTACCTACTTTAATAACAAGGAAGTCGAACGAGGTGTCGTTTTCGAAGAAATTTTGCACGCAGGACACATTTTTTGGTATCCCTAATTCGTCCTCACACTGTACACGTACAGTTTCCAAAGACACCGATTTCTGCCGCGCCTCAAGTCTCCTGCTCCGGTTGAATCCTCCGAATTTGATATTTTTCTTCTGACAACGCCGCTCCATTTTTCATGCGTTTCGACTTAAAAAAAACAACTTATTCTCATAGTTCACAAGCTCCGCTCGGCAGCCTCGCCCAATTTTTTTCGGCAGCTCAAACGGCGTCTGACAAAAAAGAGCGGATCACGCCTCAAGTTGTAAGTCTTCCGATACATCATGACGGAGTTTTTTTTCTCCAGAAGGGGAAACCTGGATGGCAAAAAAAAAAAAAAAAAAAAGAAGGCATTGAGGGGAGGAAGACCCAACAATAGAGGCTAATACAGAAAAGGACGAGCCAGCGCGTCAATGGAAGAAAGTCGGTACAATGGAGGTGGTACCCTTAGCGCCCCACCAGGTGACAACAGAACCTACGACCCTCCTAACTGGCCTTCAACGACACCTCGCAAGGCATGTTAGGAAATAGAAACTTTCTTACGATTCATTTCAACATTTTACAGAAAAATTGTCGATACGCTTTAAAACATAATATGAGAATATTATTTCTCATTCATTCCCAGGGATTCGAGTGGGGTGTCGTTTTCAAATCAATATGGACGTGGAATCAATACAAGTGTGCTCTGTGTGGTTTATATAAAACCGGTATAATACGCCAGAACGTTAGCCGAAAATTTCCTCTACGATTGCGCCAGTCGTAAACCTTATGTTTGCACCGATGAATTTTTTTTAAACTACTTTTGCGCAGCTCCAAAAACCTTCATTTACGTCTGAGCTTCGTGGTTATAGTTTTTTTGAAACACAAATTTTCCATAAAATCTAAATTTTCAAATTCATTAAATCAAAACCTCTAATTCAGAACGTGACTGTTGGTATGACATACCACACACACATTGTGTCACTAGCCTACTCCTAAGCGGTAACCGTATACGGCGATTTTTCCTACCATCTCGGCCTCCCAGACATCACCTACCGGTAAAGGTTGAGATCCCCCCCAATGCGAGCAAAACGGCGCATTTGCGCGCAACTTTCTTATTTTGAACGGGAACCCCTTATTTTAGTATGGAACGAGCTTTAGCCGTGACCTAACTGTTACCTAACTGCCCAAAAACGTTAGTCGGGGAGGGAGACGCGGAAGTGTCACATTTATAATATAAATATAAACTAGCGGCCTAACGAGTGAGGATTCTGAAATAGTGAACTGAAAGGAAGACAAGTGGACGCCGAACTAGTAGCCTAACGATAAGACAAGAGAGGATGCCGAACTAGTGGCCTAACGTACGACAGGTGAGGACGCCGAACTAGTAGCCTAACGATAAGACTAGTGAGGACGCCAAACTAGGGTACTAACAATAAGACAAGTTCCGGATGCGGAACTAGTGGCCTAACGTATTACGAAATATATTAATGTGACACTCCCGCATCTCCCTCCCGAAATAATGTTTTTGGTCAGTTAGTTCTCGGCTAAAGCATGTTCCTTGCTAAAAGTGTATTGGGGGCCACAATTCAGTCGCTCGATCTCTTTCGGGGCACTCAGTGTGGACATCCAGCGGATCCAAGTTTTTGGTGTATTATTCTTGGAATAATACACCTGGGTGAATCTACGAAAAGTGCCATTTTCTTGTCCCGGCACAATATCTCTACTACTGGGCATGATAAGAAAGCTTTTTTCTTCCTATGTGTCTATAGGTACGGGCTCCATTCTTCCGTGTCAGTTGGGGTGTTTCAGTTTAATATTTCACAGGTAAAATCTGGGTTGAATGGTCAATTTTTCATTCATCTGGCGTGTCCCCATCATGAGGTAGTCAACTTTCAGCATGTACCCCACCTTAACGTGAGAAGGAAAAAATCAGCCAATATTTTTACTAGTGCCTATAAGCCTGTAGATTACAAGCATGTGTCTTTTGAATATTTAGTTAATGAAGGTTAGCAACTACTGTTGATAATCGTCCTGTCCAGAGCTTTCAATTCAATCATCTGGCTCCTGAAGTTCATGCTTGGTGAAGGGAAACAACAACTTGTGGGAACATTCTTGTGCTACAAGTGGCACCACTGAAGCCCGTGGCTTCAATCCCTCACCATGAGGTCTCTTTATTATCCATCTTGTAGGCCTCCAAACAACAGCTCTGGGAAATATCAGGTGCGTGACTTTTTTGTGAGTCATTCTTCTGGTCATGGTTGTGGGTGTTCCAGTAGATCTATCAAAACGCTCGAAGTCCTATTTTGTACAAACACCTGCATAGATTATGATGAGCTCTTTGTTTTTTCTGTTTTACCTTCATCTACTTGTACAAGTGATTTATTGTAAAAAATTTCATTCGTCTGGTCTTCATTCATCTGGCCAACAAACATTCTTGTGGCCAGATGAATGAATAGAGACCAGATGAATGAATATCACAGCAAAAGAAAGCCAGCAAATTACAGCACTGGAGTTTGCCTTTACTCAAGATTTTGACACTTGTCGTTAAAAAAATTTATACCATGGTTTCAATTCGCTGGATTTCTCTGTTAAATTCCGTCTACACTCTCATTTTTCATTCATCTGGTCTTAATCATTCATCTGGCTGTCAAACAACAGAACGATGAAAGTTGCTGCGTAGCCACTGATACACAATAATCACCAAGGTAATCTAAGTTTATTACCATAAAAAAAGTTCGGAATTTCTCGATTTTTAAATTTTCAAATGTGTGACCCCGAAAATGGCACTTTTCGTAGATTCACCCACCTATGTTTTCGCGACAGAGGTCAACGACTCCGATCGGCCTCAAAATTTGACCTTTTATCCCAATTTTCCCTTAATCCGATTGGCGCAAACGTAAGCATTTGGCCTTCGCAAACGTTGTTGTCTGTGACACCTACTTAGCTCCCATTGGCCCCATTGCTCCGCAAATTGGGCTCGATATTACCTGTCATCAAAATTTGAACCTTACCGTCTAGAATCCTATTCTGTCAGAAAATTAAGGGTTACACGGAATTTGGGCTTTGGGAGTAGAAACCGGTTTTTGGTAAGACGAAAGATGTAAGATGAAACTGGACTTGGCGAGCAGAAACTGGTTTCCAATGAGCAGGAGCCAGATTTTATTGAGAACAGACGAAACTCCAGGGAGCAGAAACCCGAATTTAGAGAGCGCCAACCGTTTAAGGGGGTTTCAGATCAGCAGAAACCGATTTTTGGCAAGAGCAAACTGGACTTCTGGAGCCAAACCAGGTTTTAATCGAGAATAATCCTTCAAAGGTGTTTTCAGATCAGCAGAAACCGGTTTTTAGTGGGAAGAAAGATCAACGAGTAGAAACCAGTCTCGAATGGAACCAAACGACATGAAGCTCAGAGGATTATGAAATTAAGGTGTGCTCTTTCTCACTGCCGTCATCCGAGACCCAGTTCAAATCATTCAGGGACATGAAAAACGTCATCCCACATTGCGCCTGAAGTTCACTTCCCATCCTCTCCTTCACTACACACATTCAAATTTGAAGTGATTGCGATCTTTTGAAAAGATTGAAAAAAATCGACAATTTTTTGACGGCCCGTCGCCCCTTTCCTAATGGCTCAATTTTAACTTTAAGGTAGCTCATTCGACGCTGAATTTTGAGCTCTTTAATTTACTGCTAGGGGGCCGCCCCTGCTGGCTACGCCAGCCAACCCCCGTCGTTGTGGCCTGGCGGGCCGCGTGTTCCGCCCTGAGGGGGCTGGCCGTTTTGGTTTATTATTCTTGGAATAATACACCTATGTTTTCGCGACGGAGGTCGACGACTCCGATCGGCCTCAAAATTTGACATTATCCGTTTCAAGTGGTCTAGAGTCCAAAACCGAAATGTCCGTCCGCCGTACGCCGTCCAGGCCGTTTTGGGCAGTAGGAATTTTTTTAAAAATCTGAAATTTTGACAAAATACTCGGTTTACCATCTAGTTGTGCCCGCAAGGTTTTCAGCCCGATCGCCCAAAACCGTGGGGCGCTATGGGGCTAAAATGGGGCTACAGAAGGGGGTTTTCGAAGGCTTTCGGCTATGGGATCGAGTCAGGTATCGTTTTCGAAGTATTTTTGGACGTAGAATCCATTTTTTGGGGTCCCGCAGCGATCCGATTTCACTCATGCGATCTATAGGGCTTTCATGGGGCTACAAATGGGATTTTTGAAAGATCCCAGGAGGTGAAATATTTTTCAAGTAAAAAACAAAACAAAATTTGAAAAAAACATTTTTTGAAAAAATAAAATCAAAAAAATCTTTTTTTGAAAAAAAAAATTAAAATTTTTTTTTTTAATTTTTGGTTTATTATTCTTGGAATAATACATCTATGTTTTCGCGACGGGGGTCGACGACTCCGATCGGCCTCAAAATTTGACATTATCCGTTTCAAGTGGTCTAGATTCGAAAACAGAAATGTCCGTCCGCCGTCCGGGCCGTTTTGGGAGTAGGAATTTTTTTTTTTTTTAAATCTGAAATTTTGACAAAATACTCGGTTTACCATCTAGTTGTGCACGCAAGGTTTTCAGTCCGATCGCCCAAACCCGTGGGGCGCTCTGGGGCTAAAATGGGGCTACAGAAGGGGTTTTTGAAGGCTTTTAGCTGTGGGATCGAGTTAGGTGTCGTTTTCGAAGTATTTTTGGACGTAGAATCTATTTCTTGGGGTCCCGCAACGATCCGATTTCACTGAGGCGATCTATAGGGCTTTCATGGAGCTAAAAATGGGATTTTTGAAGGATCCCAAGAAGTTAAATATCTTTCGAGTAAAAATTAAAGAATTTTTGAAAAAACACTTGAAAAAAAAATCCCCCTCAAAAAATTTTTTTTGAAATATAAAAATCCAAAAAAAAAAATTTTTTTTAAATTTTTTTATTGACAGAATTAAATTTCTGTACAAGTAACCTATATCAAAGAATAATAAACCCTTGTGTAAAATTTGCAGCGTTTTCTCGAGTGTTTGAGAGCTGCGACTTCACTAGAATTTGTTTTCCCAACGATTTCATGTTCCCCACCATGGTGGGTGGGGGGGGGGGGGGACTGTGTAAAAATAAATTGGGTTTTTGAATAATTTTATGGGGAGGGGTGGAGGAGTCAGCTGCATAGCCGTCCGGCACCGCTCTTCCCACAGCAACCTCAACATCCAGTCAACTGCTCCAAACCCTGATTTTTGCTCCGCTTTTGGAGCTTTCACGCGCCCCGTGGAGCAACTTTTTGATGGTGAAAAGGATGAAAAATCAATTTTTTGTTTATTATTGGAACTAAAAACTGATACAAATAGTTTTAGTGGTTCATTTTGTGAAAACCAACTAATTTAATTTCAGAATAATTTTGAAATAGAGATGGCTAATTATTAGTTTCTGGCCAACTCTATTACCGTTTTATCGTGATAGAGTTGTGGCATACAGAGACGGTCTGAAAAAGTGGATATGATTCTGCCGTCGCCATCAACTGCCTGCCAAAATTCGGTTATAATTTGCGTCGTGTTTTTAAGTCTTCGTGGTCGAAAATACAACCACTTCAGCTACAGTCAACTGCGCATATTCATGACTTCTTATTGAATTATGGAAAGTTGACTCCTTGGGGAGGAATACTCTTTCAGCCAATTATCCCACAATCTCGGTTGTCATCTCGACTACAGTATGAAGCTTTTGAATAATAAAAAGTTCCATGAAAATTTCATGATTGATGAAAGTCAGTCGGAAGTTTGGCGTTTTAAGTTGATTTCTGATGGTAATGCACCCTCCGAGTCGATTCCCGCCAATCTTCCTAATGTCCCCCCCCCCCCTCCGGAGTATTTAACGACATGAAAGCTTCCCTTCTTTTTGTGAAACCAATAAATCAAAAGGGCCTTCCCCGAGTAGGAAATAGAAGAAAAAGAAACAGAAAAGCTTCGACAAGGGGACTGAAGGAAGCCAATACACTAATGGCGGGTTATTGATATCAATAGACCCCTCTGGACACTCGTGACCTAATAAGGTTCACAATGGGGGCCCACTACGAGCATAATCTATTTTCTAGAAGGGGGAAAAAAATGTTCCTGATACTGAAAGGGGGGAAACCTACAAAGACGATCTTTCTTCTCGAGTCGTTTATAAAGCCTCCCGACTTGATGTATGGCTTAGGTGTATCATGTAGGTACACGCTATTTATATGCCAGATTCACCGAGCAGAATCCCGTAACGGTTTCCCGAGGAAGAATTATTTCCGTGTGAGAGATATGTTTCTTACTATTTGCACTGTTCTGGACTTCTCACATCCATTAAAAAAAAAAACCGCACCAAATTTTACACGAAGAATCGTAAATCAAGCTTTGATAAGGTGGAGGGAAGTGCAAACTGGGGGCAAGTGTGTAAATGGGAGTGGCTACGTTTGAAACCATATACCTGACATCACTTCGCCAGAAGGTGTCCACTAAGCGTCGCAATCCCGCAATGCGGGATCCCGTGGTGTTTTTCCAATCTTGAAAATGCGGGATTCTCAACGCGGGATTCCTCTTGTTAAAGAAAACGCTTTTTCTGTGGTGTGAATCACAGCCTGCACACTGTAAATCACATTTTCATTGTCTGTGATTCATATAAGTCCTCCTCATGCCTGACGTTCGCCACATTTTTGCTATTCTTGTGGTATCTACGATGCTATCTAAAATCCAGATACTATCTAACCTATCTGAGGGGAAAGAGGGGACGCTGTGCAGTAGATATAATATATTCATACAAGTGTCTTTATTAAAAAATATTTAATAAAGACACTTGTATGAATGATGAAAATTATTTCAATGCTGAAAAAATTTATTATTGTTTTATTATTCTTGGAATACGCACCTTTGTAATTGATAAGGGGGTCGAAATTAATGATTCGCCTCCAAATTTGGCTTTATACAAGATGTCCAGATTCCAAAAAATGAAATGTCCGTCCGCATTACGTGCCATTTTGGGTTGTAGGAATATTTTTTAAATATCGGTTTAAATACTCCGTTTACCATCTAGTTGTGCCCGCAAGGTTATCAGCCCGATCGCCCAAACCCGTGGGGCTCTAAGGGGGCTAAAACGGGGCTGCGGGAGGGGTTTTTGGAGGTTTCTGCTGTGGGATCGAGTTAGGAGTCGTTTTTAAAGTGTTAACAACGCAGAGAAATGATTTGTTAACATTTTTTCAAAAATATCTTCTTAAATAACCTCTTTAACCAAATTTTGGTTTGAAGTTGTTTCTGTGAGTAAGGTAAGGTCAACAGAAATATCCCACTGGCCGCCCACCGAGTCGGTGACACCATCCTGACAGTCCCACCCCACGCCCCGAGTCGATCCCCTCAGTGGAATTACCGAACAACACATTTTTTTGGTTTATTATTCTTGGAATAATACACCCATGTAATCGCGAAGAAGGTCGACGACTCCGATTGGCCTCAAAGTTTGCAATTATCCGTTTCAAGAGGTCTAGATTCGAAAACCAAAATGTCCGTCCGAGTAATCGGAAAAATCGATCGTCGAGGTTATCATCAAAGAAGATGGGTTTTTTTTTGTTCCGATTCCGTGCATATTTATTATAGGTACAGCGCTCTGGCAGGTACTTGCCCAACTACTCGACGCCCAGCCAGGCGATGTGTGACGTCAATTGCTCCCCGCTTTCAGTTTAAAATCTACAACATTTCTAAAACACTTCTGCACGTGATTATGCGGATTTTCGAACTAAACATTTAAGTAGGGGGTTTTAAAGGGTGCTGAATTATGTTGATAGAAATTATGGATTTCAACCTTTTCAAGGAGCCCATTATGGCCTTCATAGAAGCCTAAGTCGCCAGGAAGTGGTCTGATGGGTATTAGACCCTCATAAATGGATTTTACGTCCAAAATTACTTCGGAAAAAGACAGCTCATTCGACCTCCTGGTCAAAGCCCAATAGAAACCCTCCCTTAGCACCTTTTTAGCCCCCTAGAACACCAAGAGTTTTGGCGATTAGGATGAAAACGTTGCGGGCACAACTAGATTCGATAATATTGTAAGAACCTCAAGTTTACTGCCAATGTTTTTTATGGTATGTAATTTGCTGCCAAGCTGGTATTTTTAGCAACTACTCATGATGTACATGTATATGTATAACTTTCAAGACCGATAAAAATTGGTGGCCCCTGTCGTAAAAACAACATTTGAGAGAAAAACGATCTAAAACTCAAATTCCACCCAACTTATAAATTGGAAGTCACTAAGCACACGGTGTAAACAACACGAAATGAGCGTATTGCGTCTTCTGGAGAGTCCACTCAAATATGCTCCATCCGATAAAGGAAGTTTCACTTGAAAGCCTGTTAGCGCCACATGAACTCCCGACAGACTTCCCCAACATGTGATATCTCAAGTCAATGACTTCTCCACACGTTGTACAGAAGTCGCCGCTTATCTTCAGTAGTTTCTTCCCTCAGACGCCTCGGAAACTTTTCTCCTTCCCCGCTTGTTGTACGAGTCGTTATTCTTCCCCTTCCCTTCCTTAGTGATGTTCCTTGTCCCCCAGGGGGAATCGAGGGTTAAGTACAGTCTGTGTTGAAAACTCCGTCTCAAGGAAAAAAATAAGGACTGCCCTAATATCAAACTGTTACCGTAGTGACCGTTTTGAAGATTGTCAATAAATTGATACGGTAACACAGCAAAGGTACAATACAGTAAAGGTACAACTTGTGTAGATAACAAAATTGATGAGATTGAAGAATATACTTATAAGAAAAAGGATCTGCATAATGTGCATAATCGATGATACCTAACAATACCAAGCCTTACGAGAAAAAAAAACCCTGTTGCCACCTGTGGGGTGTATTGCCGCTTAAGCGTAATTGTGACAATGTAGGTAGGTATGGTTAACTATATTTTTACTTTAGCACCTACTGGAGGACACCACCAGATGGTTAACGTTAAGATCAAGGATCAAACCAATGAAAAAAAAATGCAAATTTTACACAAAGGTTTACTATCATTTGATATAGGTTACTTGTGCAGAAATATAATTCTGTGTCAATGAAAAACAATGTTGGAGAGGAGTTTTTTGATTTTTTTTTTCAAAATATTTTTGTTTATTACTCGAAAGATATTTGACCTCCTGGGATCCTTCAAAAATCCCATTTGTAGCCCCACGAAAGCCTTAGAGATCGCCACAGTGTAACCGGATCGTTCCGGGACCCCCAAAAATGGATTCTTCGTCCAAAAATACTTACAAAACGACGCCTGACCATCGATGTAGTAAACTACACATCGATGCACCTGACTCGATCCCATAGCTAAAAGCCTTCAAAAACCCCCTCCCGTAGCCCCATTTTAGCCCCATCGCGCCCCACGGGTTTGAGCGATCAGGCTGAAAACCTTGCGGGCACAACTAGATGGTAAACCGGTATTTTGTCAAAATTTCAGATTAAAAAAAAAATTTCCGACTGCCCAAAACGGCTCGGACGGCGGACGGACATTCTGATTAAATCCAAATTCCAAATTTTGGAATCATGACATTCGGAAACGCATTAGGTAAAATTTTGAGGACGATCAGAAATTTTGACTCCCAAGGGGATTTCATAGGTGTATTATTCCAAAAACGCTGCAAATTTTACACAAGTGTTTATTATTCTGTGATATAGGTTACTTGTACAGACATTTAATTCTGTCAATAAAAAAAATTAAAAAAAATTTTTTTTTTTGGATTTTTATATTTCAAAAAACTTTTTTGAGGGGTTTTTTTTCAAAAATGTGTTTTTTCAAAAATTCTTTAATTTTTACTCGAAAAATATTTAACTCCTTGGGATCCTTCAAAAATCCCATTTTTAGCCCCATGAAAGCCCTATAGAACGCCAAAGTGAAATCGGATCGTTCCGGGACCCCCAAAAATGGATTCTACGTCCAAAAATACTTCGAAAACGACACCTAACTCGATCCCACAGCTAAAAGCCTTCAAAACACCCCTCCTGTAGCCCCATTTTAGCCCCATAGCGCCCCACGGGTTTGGGCGATCGGACTGAAAACCTTGCGGGCACAACTAGATGGTAAACCAAGTATTTTGCCAAAATTTCAGATTTTAAAAAAAATTCCTACAACCCAAAACGGCTCGTACGGCGGACGGACATTTCTTTTTGTGGAATCTAGACATCTTGTATAAAGTAAAATTTGGAGGCGAATCGTTAATTTCGAGCCTCGTATCAATTACAAAGGTGCTTATTCCAAGAATAATAAAACAATAATAAATTTTTCAGTATTGGAATAATTTTCATCATTCATACAAGTGTCTTTATTTAGATCCATGGAAGAAGGGCTTCATTCCTTCCATGGTTCCATTCTTCTTCCCTTTTTTCAGGATTTGGATCTCTCATTCGCTGATCGTTGTTAATAATAATGATTATTATTACCATCAGCCTAACGCAACAGACAAGGCAGAAGAGTCTGCGGTGGATTTGTGAGGTTTTTTGAAATTCTTAAGCTTTGACGAGGCAACCGGATCGTTGATTGATGGGACCTGTCATAAAGTTGAAGCACTTTTTAATCAGCCGTCTCGGAGTATCGCGTATCACTCTCGAGCAATTGACTTCTTGACGACCCTCCGTGAAAGCCGATCCCTAAAACCCACATGGAAGATGCGTCTTGGCCCTTGTCGGCGGCCCCCCTTTTGGAGCATCACTTCCGAGTGTCGAGTTACGGCTAATGGATCTCCTCCATTACTACCGGATGGTTTTGGTGGCAACCTCGTTGATACGCCATCCGTCATGGTTGGGTTGTCACTTGTCGGGGCCGAACCTGACTGAGTACCGGGTTGACCCCTCGAGATTTGGTAGAGATGTTATTGATCGAACACAACCAGTACATTGTTCCAATTGTTGTGAAAGCGGTCACATTCGTATCTACGAGTATTTCGATTCCTGAATAGAGCGGAGTAAAGTAAAATTTACACTTAATGTGGAAATGGGGCAAATGCGGAAATTGTTTTTAAAATAGCGCCACTTGAGCGCCTTGCTTCGGAAACCTTCTCAATACGCACTCAGTTATGTAAACCTCAGGTATCTAAAAAAAATAATAGCATGGGTTGCATTTGCCCCAGCCAAATGGCAGAGTGGAATGTGGAAGTAAAGGAATGGGGTAAAATAAAACTATTTTGAAAAATTGGAAAAATCATTAAAAAAATATTAAAATTAAAATTCTTATTAAAAGTTCTTAAAGTTTTGATTAAACTTTATATGAAAATTATTATAGAAATTCTTATTAAAAATACACTATTATGTTACCTACACAAGGAATTTCTTCTTCACTCTCTCTTTAACCTTTTCCAGCTTCGAAATCGGGCCTCTAGTGAAAATTATTGACGCAAGAGTCATTACATGACTCAAATTTTCAAATTTTTAAAAATGAATTGCTACTAACAGGCACAGAAAAGTTCATGTTGCTCATAATATATTATAGTCCAAGCAACGAAGACGAAAAAAGGGCTTGAGGTAGAAAAAAATAGGGTAAAAGCGAAATTTGGCACACACGTAGGGGGAGGTGTCTTTAGTAACATACTAAAAGTCCGGGGGGGTGGGGGGGGGGGCAGCGTTAGGAGGGGGGTCTCCAAAGGTCCCTTTTTCAGGTTTTTCGTGAATATCTCGGAAACGGTGCCTTTTTCGATGAACCTTGCCCTATAGTAAATGAAAGTTGATACAATTCTGTACAACTTTGATTATAAACACTTTATCCAAATTCCGAACCGTTTTCGAGATATACGCCTCGGAAAATCGGTTAACTTTGGAAATCAGATTTTTACCTCACGTTTTCTGGAAAACATTGTCGATTGGCGTCTGAACGGTTGACATGAGAGAAAAGCTGTACGAGTAAAAGTTGTAGAGCATTAAATTCTCTTTAAGAAAATATGGCTAGTCACGAATTTATCAGTGATCATTCAAAAGTTACGCCAATTTCAAAATCTTAACGATTGTTGTCGTTTTATTTCAAAAAAAAATTTTTTGGATTTTTTTTTTTCAAAAACTGTTTTTTTGCTTGAAAAATATTTGACCGCCTGGGATTCATCAAAAATCTCATTTTTAGCCCCATGAAAGCCCTATAGATCGCCACAGTGAAATCGGATCGTTCCAAGACGCCAAAAAATGGATTCTACGTCCAAAAACACTTCGAAAACGACTCCAAACTCGATCCCATAGCCCAAAGCCTTTAAAAAAAACCTCCCGTAGCCCCAATTTAGCCCCAGACCGCCCCACGGGTTCGGGTGATCGGGCTGAAAAACTTGCGGGCACAACTAGATGGTAAACCAAGTATTATGTCAAATTTTGAGACCGATCGGAGTCGTCGACCTCCGTCGCGATTACATAGGTCTATTATTCCAAGAATAATAAACCAAAAAGAAGTCAAATTTACGTTTTTCAAATGAAAGTTAAACAAGAGGATCAAAGTTAAACAGTTTAACTTGATCAAAGTTAAACAGTTACTGTTGAAATGTTTGGTCGCAATTGCCCCGCTCAACCCTACCGACTTGCTCGTCACACTGCAAGACGCTATTGTTAACGCGGATTTTTATCATTTTTTTCAATCTAAATGCCACAACATCACACCATCGACGACGCTCTTCAGCTCTGCTCGGTTGGCAGCACTGTCCGCCTTATGTTGTGACGTCACGCTCTCTCCATGGCCGTTTTCCCCCGCGTCCTTCAAACTCCGTAATTTTCGATAAATCATGTAAATTTTCCGGGAGCGATTTCGGGCGGCTGACTATTGTTTTATTTATTTTCTCAAGAAGCACTTTCCGAAAAATAAAATAAAAAACCATGCAAATTGTTCATTTGGACTAAGTAGTTATGTGAATGGTGAACCCCTGAGGGATAAAGTCTGTCAGCACGTTGAGGGTCAATAATGAAAGTCGATGAAGAGATTAACGTTGTTAACGGAGGTCGTACTTCTTGATTAACTTCGAGCCTATGTGTTCTCGATGAAGTGCATGACCCCCTAAATCCGACCCGCATCGCAACCCCTATTTCTGAGCCACTGTGCCACTCGACGTCTCCCTCACGTCAAAAACGCAATACCCCAACACCCTCGACACGCCAGACCATTACAGGTATCCCTTCTTACAGGCCCGAGGGTGTTGCCATAGCAAAGATACTACAGAGATCTTCTCTTGGCACCTTGTACAGTCTCCCCCAACACTCCGGACCCTTTTCGAGGGAATCACTTGCATTCATTCCGAAGAAGCTCCTTGCAAGCCAGTCTATTCAAATCCATCCGCCGCCCTAGCAAACATCCAATTACTCCCGAAGCCTTTCTTCACTTGACTTTCCATTAACGCCCACCCTCAAAGACCTGAATTCTATTTTATTTCAAATTAAATTCTTTCGCCCGCCCGCAACGAAGAAAATTCGATTGTTTCCTCGAGTAATTTCACCTCTAAGAAAGCTTAAACTCGGTGAAATTCGGTTCGGGGAAATGCTCACCGTGCTTTCAGTCATATAAGTCGTGTATTATAATTACTAACAACTTTTTACTGTTCCTATTAACTCTTCCGACCACCCTACTAGGGAAGAACCCTACAATAAAGATGAATCTCCTCCTCACCCTTGCGGCTCCAATATAATAGGACTAGTGGGCCACCCCCTGATGGCTAAAGCAAGGTTTTCAGCCCGATCGCCCAAACCCGTGGGGCGCTATGGGGCTAAAATGGGGCAACGGGAGGGGTTGTTTGAAGGCTTTTGGCTATGGGATCGAGTGACGAGTCGTTTTCGAACTATTTGTGGACGTAGAATCCATTTTCGGGGGTCCCGGATTGATTCGATTTCACAGTGGTGATCTACAGGGCTTTTATGGGGCTAAAAATGGGATTTTTGAAGGATCCCAGGAGGTTAAATATTTTTCGAGTAAAAAAATAAAGAATTTTTGAAAAAAAAAAAAAAATTTGAAATAGGTATAAAAACGCTGCAAATTTTACACAAGGGTTTATTATTCTTTGATACAGGTTGCTTGTACAGACATTTAATTCTGTCAATAACAAAAATTTAAAAAAATTTTTTTTGATTTTTGTATTTCAAAAAAAAATTTTGGGGGGGATTTTTTTTTTCAAAAATGTGTTTTTTCAAAAATTCTTTAATTTTTACTCGAAAAATATTTAACTTCTTGAGATCCTTCAAAAATCCCATTTTTAGCCCCATGAAAGCCCCTAAAGATCGCCACAGTGAAATCGGATCGTTCCGGGACCCCAAAAAATGGATTCTACGTCCAAAAATACTTCGAAAACGACACCTAACTCGATCCCATAGCTAAAAGCCTTCAAAACACCCCTCCTGTAGCCCCATTATAGCCCCATAGCGCCCCACGGGTTTGGGCGATCGGACTGAAAACCTTGCGGGCACAACTAGATGGTAAACCAAGTACTTTGCCAAAATTTCAGATTTTTTAAAAAATTCCTACTGCCCAAAACGGCCCGGACGGCGGACGGCGTACGGCGGACGGCGTACGGCGGACGGCGTACGGCGTACGGCGGACGGACATTTCGGATTTTGAATGTAGACCTCTTGAAACGGATAATGTCAAGTTTTGAAACCGATCCGAGTCGTCGACCTCCGTCGCGAAAACATAGGTGTATTATTCCAAGAATAATAAACCAAAATCCAAAAAAAAAAAAATTTAATTTTTTTCAATAACAGAATTAAATTTCTGCACAAGTAACGTATATCAAAGAATAATAAACCCTTGTGTAAAATTTGCAGCGTTTTCAGTCGAGGAAAGATCCGCTCTATCCAAGTTCTAACCAGGTGGTGGTTAAACCTACCTCTGGTGCCAATGGCGACGAAATAATCTATTGTTATGATCGAAAAAAGGCTGTGCGGACATTTTCCCCCCACCTACCCTAAATATATTTTTTGCATTTAATTTTTTCAAGTAAAAAACAAAAAAAGTTTTTTTGAAATATAAAAATCCGACAATTTTTTAAAATTTTTTTTCATTGACACAGAATTAATTTTCTGCACAAGTAACCATATCAAACAATAATAAACCCATGTGTAAAATTTGCAGTGTTTTTTCCAGTATTTCGTGGGATATCGTATCGAAGGCTTTTTCCTGGTCCAAAAAAATTGCCAAGAGTTTCTTTCCAGCATCTAGATCTAGAAGGATTGTGTGGAAGCTTTCCATTTCTCTCCCCCTCCCCCAGCAACGTTTGTACCGTTCTGCGGGGTCTCCCTCTTGCTTTCCCAACATCCTTTAAAACTGGTCTTAATTCTTAATTTTTGAACACTTTTTGGTTCCAATGGACCACATTGAGCCAACGTTTTGATTTTTTTGTGGATAGTTTTCAGACTATTCTAGTTATCTATTTGCCCAGCTGAATTTTTCAAATTTTTCCGCCTTTTAGAAGT
This sequence comes from Pilophorus perplexus, assembly GCA_955831195.1. Classification (NCBI taxonomy): domain Eukaryota; kingdom Metazoa; phylum Arthropoda; class Insecta; order Hemiptera; family Miridae; genus Pilophorus; species Pilophorus perplexus. The sequence goes on from OY037009.1 coordinate 49,094,680, forward strand.
AGGTACCTTCTCCTCGTTCCTCGTCATCCTCACGCTGCAGGCTCCAGTATTGTAGTAGGGGGCCATCCCCTGCTGGTTAAAGCCAGCCAACTTCGAACTCTCCCAACTGGCCTCAAACCCCTTTTGCTCGCTTTTTGATAATGTATAGTTTTTTGGTTATTCTTTGATAAATATAGGATGAGAGTGACGAGGTTGGAAGGTGAAATCTACTTGTTCACCTTCTTTGGTTAACTTTCAGCCTTGATGATCAGCAGTTCCCCCGCATTGAAGCACCCTTATATCGTTGTTTACGAATATTTCATTACTTGGGGGATCGATTCTGCACGAGTGAAGGGGGGGGTTTGTTTCCACTCCTTGGTAGCCCGCTCAAAGACCTCTCAAAGCCCCCCCAAATTCCTACTGCCCAAAACGGCTCGGACGGCGGACGCTCGCATTCTGCTTTATTTTCAACCTAATATTAAATAATAAATATTTTCCGATTTTCGGAATTTTTGTAGAAGTAGGGATATATATACTGACTACTTATCCTGACTTTTTGGACGGGGTCACCATCATTTTAAAAACTACTCAGCGAGTACTTTTTATTAAAATTTATCAAAAAAGTAAAAAAATTTGATGAGCATTCTCTCATTCGAAGAAATAAAATCAGTTTCTTGGAAATTTCGCTGGCTAGGTACACTAATGTTCATCTTCTAACTTTTCGTTCATAGGGTTATGTAACATCTGTTGAACCTTCTCTCTGTGTGTATTCTGCGTCTCTCCGGAGTTGGCAAATGGCGAACTTGTTGAACCAAACCGGCGGAACGCGATTAGCAGCCTCGTAAATTTTCCACCGCAGTTGGGCCGCCCCGAAGGCAAAAAGGCCGTGCGGTCTGGCCAATGGTCTGTGACTTCGGACCGAAAACCCCTCCCGGCTTTTAGCCTTCGCATTAGCTAAATGGAAACCGAGGGGGGGTTTTTCGGGGTAAAGATCCCTCCAAAGAGGTTCTTGCGTGGGTTGGGGCCATGGTCGCGATGCTGTGACTCCCCTCAGTGTTCGTAATGACGTCACGACCAACATAACCGCATCAAAACTCTCGGACCATTGAGCTTGACGACGGACATTTCCTTTCACTTGGAGAAAAGCACAATGGCGGGTGGAAACATTGCAAAATTACAAAATCTTGTAAAGTTTCTGGACGGGTGAGGGATCCTGAAAAATGGGCCCGGGAGCCGAACGTCGACTAATCCTTTTTTCTGAAAGAACTTCATAATTTGAAGGCATAGCAGTGAGTTTTGGGCTCCTGCGGTGTAATACAAATTTCCAGGGCACTATCGAAAATTTCAACTTTGAAACTGGAGGGAAAAGTGGCGCTACTCTCTCATTGGCTGGTCATTTTTTTTTTTTTTTAACACTACTTCTTACGCTAGCGCACTCTGGCGGATTAGTAAAAGTGCCACCGCGGGAAAATTCAAAACGCCAAATATTCACTAGTGATTTCCTCTGCTCAGACACCTGATTTCTCAGTGCTAACTGTACTGAGTAGGTACTTTGTTCATTACTAGTTCAACTATGTTCGGTCGAATTTTCCCATTTCTCTGACCTAGTTCCTTGGCCCATTGATTATGGGTCCAAAAATCACTCAGAAAAGGACATCTCATTCGTCTTCCTGGCATCCTTCTAAAGCCCCATTTGTAGCCCCATGAAAGCCCCATAGATCCTCACGGCGAAATCCGACGGTTCTGAGACCCCCATAAAATGAATTCTACGTCCAAAAATACTTTGAAAATGACACCCCACTCGATATCATACCCAAAAACCGGCAAAAACCCCCTCCTGCAGCCTATTTTTAGCCCCACAGAGCCCCATTGGTTATGGCGATCAGGCTTTAAACCTTACACGGTGTCAGACCCGTCCAATTACACTATTAGGGGCATAGACCTACATATGAGACTACATTGAGGACAAGGTTGAATGAGGTGTCGTTTTTTAAAAGTAATTTTGGACGTTAATCCACGTGGGCTCCTTCCCAGTTCTCATCCAATCGCTCCAAGAAATCGCATTTAGGAGGTTGTTGAAGAGATGAAGCTCTCTTGCAGAATGAGATAAGCTCCACCCAATTTATTCCCCTCACAGTCCCCCTGCCGACCACCCCATCACCAGAGGAAGGCAGGCAGGAGGTCGAGGGGGACGTCAGCGGTCGCAGTGAGGAAGTTGGGGGGGGGGGGGGGTGGGGGGACAAACAGGGCGGAGCTTATCTCATTCTGTAAGCGCCGTCTCGTCATCACCCTCCTGTATGAGTTTTCTAAGGGCAATTGATCTCTAACACCGTATAAATGTATTTTTAGCATGGTACATGCTTTTTGCTAGAGCGAGACACCTGTCATGTAATGTACCGACCCCATTCCATAGACATAGAAGAGCAGCTGCAGTCCCCCCCCCCGCGCTAAGGAAATTGCGTTCCGCACAATTCAACCAAAAGAGCCATAAACCCTAGTTTAAAATTTACAGCGTTTTTACCTTAAAAGCGGGCGTTGGGGAAATTACCGCCATTCCCTTCAATTCGATTTTCCCAACAACAAAAACCGCCTTCGAAGCCGTATGATTCATTCACAACTGCCTAACCCTCGGGTGCGTAGTAAAAACCCCAGCAGAAAAAAAAAAAAAATCCGCACGAAACGCCAGCATAAATCAGCATTAACGCCCGGGCTGAAGATTTACGTCGAAGTGGACGAATGTTTTCGTGGAAAACACGTATCTCACAATAACGCACTTTTACGAGCCTCGAAGGCTGATTGGAGGTGTTACCTTGTTATACGAGATCAGAATTTATGTCCTCGACGGGTCGCCAATTTCTCTCAATTTTCTTCCCAAGGCAGTTTTCTAGCTAGTAAAAAAAAAAAAAAAAAAAAATTGGAGAGAAGGCGAGAAAAGAGGAAATGGACTTCAGGAGTCGCGTGTGCCACTGAGCTAATTGGGCAATTTGCTTGATTTTAGATTTTAAATTCTACCTTACCGTGCTAATATATGGGTAAAAAGTAACTTGGACGGCCTCAAATACAAAAAAAAAAAAAAAAACATTGGAGGAAGGGACGGAAATATCTTGACCGGATGAATCCGATATCCGGGTATTTCTTTTTAATATCTGGATAAATTATGACCGGATATTTGTAATAAAAATAATTTTCGTTAACTTTCAGCCCGAATTTATTTTCTAAAACTTGATTTTCGGGAAAAATCCCTGCGGATTCTGTGGCTAATATACTCTGTCAGGATCCTCCTTCCACAGTTGTAAATTCACGAAACATAAAGAGAGCAGCCGCCAGCAGAGCCCAGTCATCTATGTCAATGAGCGAGCGGAAGGCGGTACTTCTCCCGACGCTTGGCGAACAAATGACGAGCGGGAGGAGTATAATATTATAAGATCTTATAATATTATTATAAGAAGCTCAGCTTCCACCCCGCATTTCATTCGCGATCAAAATTTTACACGAGAAGGCTGAACCTCTGTCCGGCACTGTTGAACTCTTTTTGTGTTTTTCTCTTTCGAGGTCTTCCGAAGGAATGGGAAATCGGTAAGAAGTATCGATTTTTTTAATCGATTCAGTATCGGATGCTCCAAATTGATTTCCCCAAAAAATCGCCATAAAAGTATCGATTTTTTGGAAAATCGAGTCAAAAATCAGTCTAAAAAATTTTATAGATATATTCAAAGTAGGCAGATTCGAGAAATAAGAAAATCATTAAAAAAATTTTATTTAAAATTAAAATTAATTAAATTGAAATTAACTTGTACCTACCTATTACGCAAAAAATAATACTTAACACTGGGGACACTAAAAACTGGGGATGTCTAACAAAAGATGGAGATTAACAAGAAAATTTCTTCTTGAAGGAGTATTTATTACTTTACTGATGAGTTCACTATACACTGTTACAGTACTGTTACTGTTCTGTTATCAGTACTGTATAGTATACAACACTGATAACAGACGAGTTATCAGTTACGCTGTCTGAAAAAGCCATGGCGGACGTCGCTGGTAGCTAGTGAAATTTGTTGTTATTAGATATTATCATCATTTTTAATCGACCTAAGACGCGAAATTTGCCACTTGAACCACTTGAAATACTAAACTAATAAATGAGGAAAATCGATTCAAGATTTTTTTCAAATCAGTAGTAAAAAATCGATTCAAGATTTTTTTCAAATCAGTAGTAAAAAATCGATTCACGATTTTTACAAAAATCGGAAGTAAAAAATCGATTCACCTAAAAAATCGGAACCTGAAGATCGATTCAAAAAATCGGAAGAAGAAATCGGTAATCGATCCCCATCCCTAGGTCTTCGACCATCGATTATTGAGCGGCTCTGGACCAACTCAAACACGCCATCAGTTCTACTGAGGGGCACCGGCCATCGTTAATACGAGCAGTCTCCGCCCATCAGTTTGTGAGCGGCCCTCGCCATCGTTAATACGAGCGGTCTCTACCATCGGTTATTGAGTGGCACTCGCCATCAGTAATACGAGTGGACTCTGACCATCGGTTTTCGAGCGGCCTACACGTCATCACTCTTTGAGCGGCACGAGCCATCAAATTGTCGAGAGGCACCCACACACAAACATCGGTAGTAGATGAAGTAAATTCGCGAGTCAAGATACACGAACACGACCTTCTCGACTCCTGCAGACTGAAGAGCAGGACCATCGCCGGCAAGAAAATTTCTTGCCGGCGATGAAGTATTTAATAGTATTATTTAATAGTATTTTAGAACGAGTATTTAATACTCGTTCTTCCCGGCAACGTCTCAAGACCGTCCCGTAAGCCCACAAACGGATCCTCGAGGTAAAGACCCTTCGGGCCTCTTTCACAAAACTCTCAGTCTCGCTTCCTTTCGCCTCTCGAGGGACAAGGCTACAAGGAAAAATACGCATTACATTAATTCACACAAACGGCGAGTCAGGCACAACATTGTGAAAATGATGAGCCAGATAATCGAAATTAGCTTAACATGGTTCGGTAGAGGGTTTTGCCGCTCTTGTCCCGCCAAAACAACCTCACGACGAGCACTTTCGATGCAGCATCCGTAAGGAATGAGCTACTGTGAAAACTACAAAATGAGCTTCCAATGAAAAAAGTTTTAAAAAAAGAAGAAAAGAAAACGTTGAGAGCCCTAAGAGCTCTTAAGAATAGGCCCTCTAATCTGCCTCCACTATATCAACCGTGAACGTCTCCTTAATGCCAAGTCCCTTATCGGGAATCCATTTAGCGAATAAGCAGTTGTTGGAAAAGGCGATGCCATTTGCCTTTCGAATTCCTACCCGGTGTTGAGCCCTTTTTACAGGCAGCCATAATTTGTTCTCGACCTAATTGAATTGTAATTGGTTTGGCAGGAGAAGCTGGAAGAGAGAAAAAGGTGCCATCAACGAAGGTTTGCTTTACCTTCTTGAACCGCAGCCAAAAACCCTCGATAATGAAGGGAATGGAATAAAATTTCGCGCTCGAGGAGGAGAGAAAAGTGTACAAAAAAACGGAGGGAAAAGGTAGAGGGTATTGGATCCTGTCCAAACATTTTAGGAAGTGAACCTCGAAAAGGAGGAAGAAGGAAAACACCGAAAAAGGGTCCGATTAAGTGAATTAGGGGGTTCTGTAATGAATCCTCTTTTGTCTCTAATCAGCTCTCTCCAAGTTTCTCTCAAATACAAGACAGCTACAACTGTGGAAACCATAGAGCACATTCAACAAATTTATGTTTTATTTGTTGCATTTCTTTCAAAAATAAGTCGGTCGGCATTTTCTACACTTCACTCCTTGCAGAAAGTGGCCTATTGCACACCATTTCATATTAGGATGAAGTTATTTAAGGTACTACTCTTGCCATATTTTAACTACGGCGCCATCCTGTGTGTTTGTTCGACGATGTTCAATGCTTGTGAGCGTTGTTTTTCATCTGTGATCAAGGGGGCACGTTTCTGCTATTCTGGTCGATAGCTTGGCATGGGCATCATCACTTATCTGATGGTGCAGGGGCTGGGCTTATCCACCATACGTTTCTTCCATTTTTGGTTCTGGTCGTTCGGCGAGGGCTCGTCATTAAATGACCAAATTTTGGCCGTTTATGAGCACAGGAGTCGCGTTATGAGTTTGACGGTTGCTGCGTCGGGGGGCGAGGGCTGGGAATTCGCTTCCTTCGACTGTGCGGTCTTCTGCGGCTTTGGGGACTATTCCCTATTTTGGAGCTCACAGGAAGGAAAGCTGCTTCATGCAGCGCCACCGCCAAGCAGGGCGACAAAACTGTTCCAGGGGGGCCCAGTCGGGACGGCTCAGCAGCGCCAAAGCTTCTTCCTTGGTCAAGCGAGGCCGACCAAAAGCTGCCTGACGAAAATCCTCCAATTCAGGGAACGCGCAGAGGAAATGGACCTCCCGGCTGTGCCCACCGCATATCCTGCACTCGGCAGAGGTTCCTGTGACCGTGAAAGGCTTCGAATTCAGGGCAAGAAGCTCGGCACGGACCTTGAATGTCCATCTAATCTCTCATAGCGGTCGCTGAGAAGCTCGCACATCTAACTCCCGGGTCAAGCTGCCTGGAGAGCGTGAAGCTCTCCGACGTCTCCGCCCTTGTCAAGAAATGTGACCTCTTGTCATTGACAAACGCAGTCAAGATCCTGTCTCCATGGCCCCTTATAGCGGCTGCATAGCAGGAGAGCAAGTCGTTGGGAACGTCCACCCTTACGGAGAAATCATCCCAGGAGCTTGCCCAGCCTATACAAGCACAAATCATTTCTCGTGCAACGACCCCAGGCTGGCATATCTACAGCACGGGCCACATACGACAGATGCTGTCCCAGGGTGTACGAAGAGACAGTCTCCAGCTCTGTCTCAAGGAGGATGAGGTAATTTGGCGCGAACCTTGGGAGTTGGAAAACCTTCTTTATGAACAGGAGAAGAACCCTCTCAGCCACAATATATTCCTGATGTCCCCAGGCAGGCGCAGCGTAACACAATATAGCACGAATGATCGCATTAAAGATATGCAGCTTGGCAGACGGGGGGACCTCAACCATTGCAAAGGCATCATTCCAGACGTTCATCGCTGTCTGAGCAGCAGCCTTGCGCTTCAGGTGCTTGCCAAAGGACAACCTTGGGGTTAGCGTGACGCCAAAGTATTCGTTTACTATTTCCACCTCTGCATCACCCATCCTCCAGTGCTCCCAGGCAGCACGACGTCCGCCATTCTGGAATATGAGCATATTCGACTTTTCCATATTCACTGAAAGGTACCATCTGCTGCAATATTCGTTCAGCGCATTGATGTTGTCCTGCACTGCTGGATTCTCTGCCAAGACAACCATATCATCAGCGTACAGCAGAATATTGACAATAATTGTCAATTATTCACACCCCGACAACATCATTCACAAACAGCGAAAACAGCAAAGGGCTTCGTTTTCTCTCTTTTCCTTCTCTTTCCCTCTTATTTAGGTATGTTTCCTTCTCGTGGCGATATTATTTGTATAATTGTACTTATAAATCATGTGCGAATGGATGTGTGTGTTGGTGAGAGTGTGGGTGTCGTTTTTAATATGTTCATTTTCATTTCTAATAACATGGTTGTGCGCGAGGTGGGACCCACTGTCCTATGCACAATAAACTTTATTATTATTATTAACCCTTTCGCGACTGAGCATTGTGGGAACTGAACATAGCATGGACCCGCCTTGCCATATAATAAATGTTATTCTAAGGGTATTTGTTCCAAATGATCGCCTCGCGTGACATTTAGTCTCTAGCCTAGAGAGGCCTTCCTGCATCCTCATTTGGTATCTCGACTCAAGCTCAGGCAGAGCACTTCTTTTTGCTTGATATCTCGTCTATGGCCCAGGAAGGCCACTTCTCTTTGCTTGATAACTTGTATCTGACCCTGGCAGGCCACTTCTTTTGGCTTGATATCTCGTCTCTGGCCGAGGCAGTGCACTTCGTTTTACTTGATATCTCGTCTATTGCCCTGGCAGAGCACTTCTTTTTGCTTGATATCTCGTCTCAGGCCCTGACCGGTCACTTCTTTTTGCTTGATATCTTGTCTCTGGCCCAGGTAGGCAACTCCTCCTCACGTGATATCTTGTCTCTGATCCTCTTCTCGCGAGATGTCTCGTCGCTGGTCGTGAAAGGGTTAATATACAAAACATACCTATTATGTTTTATTTTATCCCCATCAGAAGTCGAGTTTCATGCACCTATGGTGAATCAGATTGGTGAGAACGACGACAAAAGGATGACACGACCTTGTCCCCCTAAACATGCAGGAAGTTACATCCCGACTGGTTTTTCTAACGATGCACACATTTCAACACTCTCAAGTCTCGAGTGGCACTTTATCAAAGGAAGGCGGTGGGGCGGGGCCGTACAAAGTCGTTATTCCCGAGCACAAATCATAAGGCTCCTCTTACAAACGTGTCGTATTCAAACTCTTTCAATATTTCACCTCTTCCATGTTTTGCTCGGATTCTAACGACCTACTGTTGAAGGTGGACGGAAGAAAAATCGCTCTGACGTCTCAACACGTTTTTGTTTCGAGCGTGATGCACCTCACTTGCAGGATACCAACAGATCAACCTTTTAAATTTTATCTAAACGTCTGAACGCACGGAACATACGGACGTGAGTGAACAAGTCGGAACTGGGGGACCCCAAAATTGAAAAAAAAAAGCTGCAAATTTTACACAAGGGTTTACGTATATTCTTATACGTATAATATACGTATATATTATATCCTTTGATATAAATTGCGCAATAATCAATTCTACATCAATAAACAAATTTAATTAAATTATTTTGAAAAAAAAATTTTGCTTCATGAATTACACGGAAAACGGCACCTCGTTCGACTTCCAGGCACCTTAAAAAGTTTGTAGTCCCATGAAAGCCCCATAGATCCTCAAGGTGAAATCAGATGGTTCTGGGATCCCAAAAATGGATTCTACGTTCAAAACGCTGCAAATTTTACACAAGGGTTTATTATTCTTTGATATAGGTTAATTGTACAGAAATTTAATTCTGTCAATGAAAAATTAAAAAAAATTTTTTTTTTGGATTTTTATCTCAAAAAAATTTTTTTTTTGATTTTTTTTTCAAAAATGTTTTTTTTTTCAAAAATTCTTTATTTTTTACTCGAAAAATATTTAACATCCTGGGATCCTTCAAAAATCCCATTTTTAGCCCCATGAAAGCCCTAAAGATCGCCACAGTGAAATCGGATCGGGACCCCAAAAAATGGATTCTACGTCCAAAAATACCTAGAAAACGACACCTAACTCGATCCCATAGCTAAAAGCCTTCAAAAAAAACCCTCCCGTAGCCCCATTATAGCCCCATAGCGCCCCACGGGTTTGGGCGATCGGACTGAAAACCTTCCGGGCACAACTAGATGGTAAACCAAGTATTTTGTCGAAATTTCAGATTTTTTAAAAATTTCCTACTGCCCAAAACGGCCTGGACGGCGTACGGCGTACGACGGACGGACATTTCGGATTTAGAATGTAGACCTCTTGAAACGGATAATGTCAAATTTTGAGCCCGATCGGATTCGTCGACCCCCGTCGCGAAAACATAGGTGTATTATTCCAAGAATAATAAACCAAAAGTACCTACTTCGACAACGACACCCCACTGGAAGGGCAAAAATCCCACCGAAGACCTGCAAAAACTCCTCCTGTGGCCCCTTTTTAGCACCACAGAGCCCCCACAAGGTTGGGCGATCGGGCCGAAAACCTTGCGGGCACAACTAGATGGTAACCCGAGTATTCTGTCAAAATTACGGATTAAAAAAAAAATTCCAACTGCTCAAACGGTGGTACTTGGTTTACCATCTAGTTGTGCCCGCAAGGTTTTCAGCCTGATCACCAGAACCTGTGGGGCGCTATGGGGCTACAAAGGGGCTACGGGAGGGGTTATTTGAAGGCTTTTGGCTATGGGATGGAGTTAGGTTTTTGGGGGTCCCGGGACGATCCGATTTCACTGTGGCGATCATGAAAGCTTTCATGTATGGGGCTACAAATGGTATTTTTGAAGGATCTCAATTATGAATTTTTTTCGTATTTTCCGAGCAAAAAACAATTTAAAAAAATAAAAAAATTGAAAAATGAAAAAAAAAAAAAAAATTGAAAACAAAATTTTTTTTCCAAAATTTTTTTATTGACACTGAATTAATTTCTGCACAAGTTACCTATATCAAAGAATAAAATAAACCCTTGTGTAAAATTTGCAGCGTTTTGGAAAATACACGTCTTGAAACGTATTATGATAAATTTTGAGACTGATCAAAATGTACGACCCCCGTCGCGACTATGTGTATTATTCCAAGAATAATAAACCAATTAAAGAAAAGAAGAAGTTATCCAATTACGTTAAATGTAGGTAAGTTTTTTTTATTTATAAAATTACATTAAATGAAAAACACTTCATAAACAATCATTGAATGTGTGTCATACATTCAATGTATGTTTATGAAGTTTATAAATATAAATTAGAACTTAATTTAATTTATATTTATAACAAAATTTGTAAAATTTACATTTAATGTAATTTGATAACTTCTTCTTTTCTTTGCATGTTTGTGAAGTTCATAAACATACGTTTTATGGCAATTTTCATGTTGAACTTAAAGTCCATTATATCATTATGATGATATAACAATAACATATTGTTATGAATTCGATTGAAAATGAAACGCACTCGGTTCAAACTCAAAACCACGAATGCCATGTATTTTCCCAAAAGTACGTAACTAACTACGAGAACGCATATGATGGGATCAACCGGAGGATCCCATCACTACTCCCCCTCTTCTTTCTTGTGGAAAGGACGCAGATGATCGATGTGGACCACTCGCAGGCGCTTCTGGGGAGTTCGGATCCGTGCCGTTACGTCCGAGAGCGTGGCCACGACTCGGCAGGGGCCAACCCATGAAGACTGGAGTTTAGGGCACACTCCCACTCGGCGTCTTGGCCACCAATACCAGACGTCCTCCCCGGGTTTAAACGACCTCGGATCACCTTCGAAGGTATATCGGCGCTTCTGGTCTTCAGCTGCTCTCACCAGCCGCTCCCGAACCAACTGATGCGTCTTCGTCAACAGGTCCTGCAGGTGTGTGGCATAATTTCCGGGCGTCAGCTGTAAGTTCGGCGCAGGACCTGTCAGCAGATGGACGGGCAGGTTCAGTCGGCGACCCAACATTAGCTCCGCAGGGGAGAACCCGGTCACCGAATGGTCTGTGGCGCGGTAGGCCAGCAAGGCTAAGGGTAGTTGTTGATCCCACGAGGCTTGATTACCCTTAGTGAGTTTTGCCAACAGATTCCACAGCGTTCTGTTAAACCGCTCCACCATCCCGTTTCCCTGAGGCCGCAGAGGGGTCGTCCTGGTTTTCTTTATTCCCAGGAGTTCGGCTACTTCTTTGAAAACTGAGGATTCGAAATTCCTCCCCTGGTCGGAATGCAGCTCCCTTGGCACGCCGAAACGGGTGATTACATTGTTGACCAAACCCTCAGCCACAGTTTCTGCCTTCACGTCCTTCACTGGGAATGCCTCTGGCCACTTGGTAAACTGGTCTACCACTACCACTATATACCGGTTACCATCCCGTGACACTGGCAAAGGTCCCACCACATCTATCAAAAGGCGGTCTCCTGGCGATCCAACCACATACGGTTTCGGAGGTGCCTTCCTTTTCGTGGTGTTCCCTCCTCGCTGCCCGCAAGTCTCACAGCTAGCGCAGAACCTCTTCACGTCGCCCTGCATTCCGGGCCAATAGTACTGGGTACGAATCAGTTGCAAGGTGCGCCTTCGTCCAAAATGCCCTGTCTCGTGGGCCAACTGCACGACTTCGTTCTGATGAGCCTGAGGAACGAGGAGCTGCTCCGTTACCTGGGTACCTGCATCGTTCTCCCATATCCTATACAGGACTCCATTCCGGATGCGTAACCTAGCAAACTGAGCCCAAAGTGCCTTTGTGTACGTGCAAAATCTGGCAATGTCATCCTTCGGTGGTCGAACCCCATGGGACACCCATTCGTAGACTGGGCCAAGCATGACGTCTGACTGTTGGGCTTCAGTCCATGGTCGTTCGACAGCCACTTCCAACCGAACTCGCTGGAGCCGTTCTTCCTGATGTTGCTCCTGTCGTAGGCAGTACTGGCAGTCCTGGTCAGCACAGGGACGTCTTGACAATCCATCTGCATTGAGATGTTTACTTCCAGACCTGTGTTCCACTCGGAAGTTGAAATTCGTGATCTGCTGGAGCCATCGAGCCAATTGTCCATCTGGCTCTTTGAAGTTCCGGAGCCATTGAAGGGATGCATGGTCGGTCCGTACAAGGAACTCCTCCCCCGCCTCCAAGCCATAAGAGCTAAAGTGTCGAAGTGCTTTTACCAAACTCAGTAATTCCTTCCTGGTGACACAGTAGTTCCGCTCAGGCTTCGAGAGGCATTGACTGTAGTATGCTAGCACTTTCTCCTGCCCATGCTGTATCTGAGAGAGGACGGCTCCTACAGCTTTTTCACTGGCATCTGTATCTAGGACGAACAAAGCTCCCGGTACTGGGTGACCCAAAACTGGTGGCCTTGTCAGTGACTTCTTGATGCTATCAAAAGCCTCCTGGCACTCCTTGGTCCAATCAAAGTCCTTGGCTTTGTCCTGCAGGGAGTACAATGGAGCCATTATCCGAGCAAATTGAGGAACAAAACTCCGATAATACGAGCAAAAACCTACAAACGACCTTAGCTCTTTGGCGTTAGCTGGAACAGGCCAATCTCTCACTTTCGCTGTTTTCTGCGGATCTGTTTCAACCCCTCGCTCAGAGACAACAAAACCTAAATAGTTCACACTCCGGGTCAAAAGTTTGCATTTCTTTGGGTTTAGTTTTACCCCATTGACTCTCAGCAACTCAAATACCCGTCGCAGCCCCATTAAGTGTTCCTCAAAATTCGAGTTGTCAATGAGAACGTCATCGAGGTACACCTTGACTCTGCCCTGTCGTATTTCTTTGTGCAGCAACCTTTGCATGGCCCGCTGAAATGTTGCAGGTGCATTGCACAGTCCGAAAGGCATGACTTTGAACTGCCAAAGGCCTCTTGGAGTACAGAATGCAGTTTTCTCTTTGTCCTGTTCAGCCATTGGGATCTGCCAATAACCACTTTGGAGGTCCAGAGTAGTGAACCAAGAGCTACCAGCAATGGACCCAACGAGTTCATTGATCTTTGGCAAGGGGTGGCTATCTTTCTTCGTTATGTTATTCAACTGTCTGTAGTCCACGCAAAACCTTGTTGATCCATCCTTCTTGGGAACTAATACAATAGGGCTGGCCCACGGACTCTCGGAAGGTTCCACTATGTCGTTTTCCTCCATCTCCCGAATGAGCCGATCAACCTCCTCTATCCTGTGTGGGGGAATACGTCGTGGTGACTGTCGAATGGGATGATGACCTTCTACATTCACTCGGTGTTCGGTCCCTGCAATCTTTCCCAATTCCTTCCCCGTTCTGGCAAACACATCCTGAAACTCGTTCAAGAATTCCTCCAATTGCCATCTCTGTGAGGCGGAGAGTTTGTTGGCATCCTCCTCAATCATTACACGAAGATGTTTCGGAACATCGCTAGAAATGTCATCTACTTCCTCCAGGTGCGGATCAAGGGGAGATAGACCTTGCTGATTCCCCAATGGCTCGTTTGTATGCTCCACACCTACACCATAGGCCCGTTCTATGGCAGCATACCACTGGCCGTCAATTGTCACACCAGGTTGACCAAATTGTACTGAGACCTTGTGCTGGACTAAGAAATCCATACCCAAGATGCAGTCCTCCCGAATGTCGGTGATAAGCACCTCCAAGGCCCAGGCTCGCTGGTCTCCAAAGTCCACCCCAACAACACCTGTTCCATGGACTGGTATGCGCTCTCCAGTTACGGACCGCAATGCCAACGACTCTACAGGCTCTAAGGGCAAACCTATCTCTTGGGCACAAGTCTGACTAAGAAGACTTTTTGTTGCCCCAGAGTCAATAAGGAACGTGCACGGAACTCCATCAATCCATCCCCGTAGTGTTAACGATTGGGAACTAGCCCTACACAGTAAACTCTTGACGATGTCTTCAGGGGTTTCATGGGGCATAATCTCCCAGTTCGGTGTGGGCCCCATCACCCCGACCATGGTTGGATTCCCGGCAAGGACTTTTTGAGGGATTTTTGAGGGGCAGGTAAGGAACGATGGGTTGGTTTCTTTCTGCGCTTTCAAGCTCGCAATTTCACCCTCCAGTTTGGCCAACTCCGCTCGAAAATTGTAGTTTTCCCTCCTCACTTCTTCCTTGCACTTCTTCGTCAACGCGTCGTTCTCTCCCTTGAGCGCAACCATTTCTTTGTACTGTTAACTTCGGTTTGAAGCTGGGCGATGATGGTGTCTTTTTCGAGGGTTTGCTGCTTGAGAGTTTCCAAAGAGGCCTCGAGCGGTTTCAAAGCGGCGATTCGAACTTTCGCTTCTTCGAGGTCCGAAATGAGGTTTTTGTGGAGCGACATTTCTTTCGCCATTTCGCGCTTCCCCCGCTGCAGCGAGACTGGTGGGAAGGGACAAGATCGAGCAATGTGACCAGAAACTCCGCACCGCAAACAAACTAGTTGTGGTTGTTGTCGCCGTCGAGGTCGTGCTGGAGAACTCGGTGCCACATTCCTAAGGCCACGATCTGCTGGAGGTGGGTCTATAACCTCCACAGCCCGTACCTGTCGAGACACTCTTGCAACATTTTCGTACCGTTGAGCCACCGCAACTGCTTCATCTAAGGTCCTTGGCCCTGTCCCCATAACCCGTTCCCTGAGGAGTGTGTCCCTAAGGCCCATCATGAAGTTGTGCACGACCAGCTGCTCAAGGCCTTCAGTGACACTGGATGCTGGCCAGGCCTTATGAGCCAAGGTGATAAAGGCATTGAAATACTCACCAACACTCTCAGTAGGACGCTGCTGCCGTGCTAGCATCTCTGTCATGAACCGGTCAGCATGCCTTCTCTGTCCGTACCTACGCTCCAAAGCGAGTACTAGTTTCTGAAAAGTGCGTGGGGGAACGACATCTAACAGCGCTTCCACAGCGTCACCCACAAGCGCTGCTTCCAAGGCGCCAGCCTTGGTGTTTTCATCCCACCCGTTTCTTTCGGCTATGCCCTCGAACTGGATCTTGTATCCATCCCAGTTCACCCCACTAAAGTCTTTGGGTTTAAGGGTGGGTACTACCTGTCCGACACTCCGTGGCAGGGCCCCGTGCTGCTGCTCAACCAGGATTTGTTCTCGCGCGAGAGCCAGCATGGCATCCCAGTTCTGCACCATGGAGGTTGATGAAGCTCCAACCGTCTCCGGTAGCGTTGGCTGGGCGGCGTCCAGACGCGGTAAGGGCGCCGCAACTTCTTCTGGCGGGGGTGACCCCTGTCGACTTCGTCGAGGCAAATTCCTCGTCGAACGTCGTGGCATCCCACCACTTGCCACCAATTGTTATGAATTCGATTGAAAATGAAACGCACTCGGTTCAAACTCAAAACCACGAATGCCATGTATTTTCCCAAAAGTACGTAACTAACTACGAGAACGCATATGATGGGATCATGTTAACAAACGAGGTATTATTATTATTATTATTATTATTTACCACCTGATTGATAGCTGGATTGGTTTCCTTGGAACGTACCTGAAACAGAAAATTTTATTTAATAAATAATTGATTAAAATTTAATTTATTGTATGTATAATTTAATTATACAATTATTGTATGTTATTTAAAGATAAATAATAAACTTGCCCAAAATTTATCTCAGCAATCTCGAGATATACACTTTTGAGCTTCCCATAGGCCAATAATTTGATGGAGTCTTTACATCTTAACCGCCAGCGAATTTCAGGCTTTTCTGCGAATGCTCCCCCGAATACTAACTCACATTCGAGCCGAGAGGAATAACTTAGCATCTAATGTCAATTCAAATTAACGATTCTTTGTCTTTCCTCATTCATGACATCATACCGCCTGCATCTTCATTGCTTTTTTTTCCTCTTCCATCCTCGAGGTGGCCTTTGATCATAAAGATAAAATACCCCCACGAATCAAAATGCAGACAACGCGAGGGGGGGTTTTTTGTGTCGTTTTGATGTCAGGACCTTTCCGTGCTCTCGCTCATCAATATGCAGGGAAAATGCCATTTGTATAAGGAATCGATCCGTCCGAGTTCGTTGAGTATGCAGGAAACTTTTGAGGGCGTTTCAGGTGGATATAAAATGTGAAACGGGGGAGAGGAAGCGACGGTTTCCTGAAATACGGAGAAAAGGTTTCAAAACATGGGATGACTTCGCTATCAAGTTCTTTCGTCATTGATAGAATCGCGTTTGAAGAGTTGGTGTACGACTTTGGAACTGTGTGCGCAGACAGTACTTGTTGATAGTTTGTTACCAAGTAAAAGTACCTTCGCTTTGTCTAGTATGACTCATCCGCCCTGACTCTTGTCTTTGGCCGAAACAAGTCGCTATCTTCTTCCTGACAATTCGGCACCGTTTGTCCTTCGAACAGCTTCAATTTCCTTTCAAACCGGCAGACGAGGAGTTCGCTCAGTAAAGAACCCCCCCGTTTTTAATACTTTTCCCGTTGAATTGCTCGGAAGGATGTTCTTCCAGTTGTCACGCTGAAAAGTTTCATTCCGTCTGCAGGAAGAAGAGGGCGAAGCCAGGAAGTTGACTGTTTGCGAAGCCGGGGAGTAATTTTCTTGCAAGAAAATCTCAATTCTCTCATTTCCTTTGTTGAGCTGCTGATTTTCTCTTGTTACTGTCAAGATTTAACGGGACGATGGGTATGAGGTAGCTCTAGGATTCCCATGCTCATCGGTGCTCCCTCGGGGGTTTAACGCTTACCTAAACGCTCGGTATCTCTGGTGGTGAAAGTGGGCTTGAGACAAGCGAGGACGCAGAACTAGTGGCCTAACGATAAGACAAATGAGCCCGCCGAACTAGTGGCCCTCCGGTGAGACAAGTGATGACGCCGAACTAGTGGCCTAACGTATTACGTAATATATTAATGTGGCACTGCAGCATCTCCCTCCCTGACTTACATTTTTGGGCAGTTAGTTCTCGGCTAAAGCATGTTCCTTAGCAACTTGCTAATAGCAAGGGGCCACAATTCAGCCGCTCGATCTCTTTCGGGGCACTCAATGTGGACATCCAGCCGATCCAAGTTTTTGGTTTATTATTCTTGGAATAATACACCTATGTTTTCGCGACGGAGGTCGACGGCTCCGATCGACCTCAAAATTTGACATTATCCGTTTCAAAAGGTCTAAATTCTAAATCCTAAATGTCCGTCCGCCGTACGCCGTCCGGGCCGCTTTGTAAAGTAGGTTTTTTTTTTATCTGAAATTTTGACGAAATACTCGGTTTTCAGTCCGATCGCCCAAGCCCGTGGAGCTTCAAAGAGGCTGTGGGAGAGATTTTTAAAGGGTTTTGGCTATGAGGTCGAGTTAGGTGTCGTTTTCGAAGCATTTTCGGACGTAGAATCCATTTTTGGGGGGTCAGGAACGATCCGATTTCACAGTGGGCACCTATGGAGCTTTCAATGGGATTTTTTGAAGGGTCCGCGGAAGTCAAATAGGTAATTATATTAGTGTTTTGTTTTTTATTCTGCCTGAAGGCAGGACGGAATTGTCTATGGCCGCACGGAGTTTGACAACCCCCGGAATCAGACATTTTAAACTCACTTTTCACTGCCTTCAATATTGTTTTCAAATGTTTTATAGAAAATAGCAGATAATACACGTTAGGTATAAAATTATACAAAAAAAATAATTATTTTAATGGAATTTTTCAAAAAAATGTCACGAAAGCATCGGTTTGGAAAATTGGAAACCTGAGAATCGATTCAGAAAGATTTTTGACATTTTATGTCTTTACTTTGGCACATAAACGAAAAAAGCGTTTAAAGCGTTACGGTTTTTTCTGATCATTTCCACTTACAACCGAGTCTTTGCTGGGGAAATGGTACTTCGTCGTTTTTCATCCCACAAAATTCGTTGACTATTCGTTCGAATGAATAAGACATAAAATGTCAAAAAGCGTTAAAATTTCTTACTTACTGCTTCGTAAAATATAATTTTTTTTTTTTTTCAAAAATTAGCAATTTGTTCCCCATCCTTATTTACAATATTGTTGAGGGTATTTACAAGTTTTGTACTTTCGATTCTCTGAATCGATTCAATTATAATGACTTTTTGAAAAATCCGTTGTAAGTATTGGCTAGGCTTATTTTTCTCCGACGAAATTACAGAAAAAGATAGGAATGAGGTGATACATTGTATAGTATCTTACACGACTTTCTCTATTTAATATTCACTTTAATTTTAAATTTGATTTAGGTACGACTTGCATCAGTGTGTTGTTTTTGTGAGGTTTGCGCCCTGAACGGTGACTTTATCGATTTCCTGGCGAAGGATCGAATTAGGATCCCCGAAACCTTCCCCCAGTTTCCACCTTCTAAATGTTTCCGTCCGAAGATTTCCCCCTTCTATTTGCTGGGAGGGATGTAAAAGGGAGGTTCTGGCACGTCGGCGTACGTGTTGGGGGGTGAAGCGAGGACTACAAGGCCTACACTTGGAATTACCCAGGAGAACCGAGTAATACGCTTTTTGGGCCAGTGGTTTTCAACCTGGAAAGTAACCTCAAACATGTTGGTGCTGCGGCCAGAACATGAACAGTTGGAGGATGTGAAATTCTCTCTCCCAAACCCAAGACAATCCCCACAGTGTTGCCAGATTCATTTGCAGAAAAGCAGGACCTCCGCACCCGAACATCAGGACGAGCACAATTTTCCCACACTTTTTGTCAGAAATTAAGGCTGCCTAAATTCCACCACGGACTCATCTCGGTGTATTTTCCGTTCAAAGGATTCGAGTGCAAACTCGCTGTCCTCACTACCAGCCTATGACGGATGTCAACTTTGAAGTCGGAAAGATGACTAATTTTAGCCTTCTCGAGGAGGGTTCGAAGGGCTTCAGAAAGCTTAGCCCGCCAATGGGGTGCCAGTCTCGCTCCATTATCAACTCTTCTCCCTTTGATCCGAGCAAATGGTCTGTTTGTACCGTCAAATTAAACCACTATATATACTGGAGATGAATGAAAGGGGCGTCTTTCTAGCCCTCCAACATTTGCATTGAACATGCAATAGACCCGATCGACGGGTGATTTGTTTAGGGCGAAAGTCTGTAAATGATAAAGCGATCACATTCGGAATTGATTTCTTTTCTCACTCAATCGGTGTTCCTTTCGTGGCGACTTCTTTACCTTGCAGTTCAGAACCGGTCCGCGCCTGCGCAGTAGGCCTTCGGCGGGCATCTCAGCTTCCAGGAATCAAGTCGAATCCAGCAGACTTTTCGAGATTCGTTTGGAATTGATTATGTCAGTTCTGTAAGGGCAACCCTGAGTGCGAGGCTTCTGTCAAAATGTGTTTTGGTGTTTTGTCAAAAAAGAAACATGTCTGATATTAAAGGCTTTTATTTCATAGTGATAGGAGTCTGGGAGAGTGGAAGCCATATCTAGAATAATGTTAGGCAATTATTGTTCTTTATTAATTGAAGAACAATAATAATAATTATAATTAAATTTTTTCGCGGCTATATACAGGTCAGGGCTTCCCAACTTTTGGTTTATTATTCTCGGAATCATACACCTATGTTTTCGCGGCAGAGGTCGACGACTCGGATCGGCCTCAAAATTTGACATTATCCGTTTCAAGAGGTCTACATTCTAAATCCGAAATGTCCGTCCGCCGTCCGGGCCGTTTTGTAAAGTAGGAATTTTTTTAAAAATCTGAAATTTTGACGAAATACTTGGTTTACCATCTAGTTGTTTTCAGTACGATCGGCCGAACCCGTGGGGCACTATGGGGCTAAAATGGGGCTACAGGAGGGGTGTTTTGAAGGCGTTTAGCTATGGGATCGAGTTAGGTGTCGTTTTCGAAGTATTTTTGGACGTAGAATCCATTTTTGGGGGTCCCGGAACGATCCGATTTCACTGTGGCGATCTATAGGGCTTTCATGGGGCTAAAAATGGGATTTTCGAAGGATCCCAGGAGGTTAAATATTTTTCGAGTAAAAAATAATTTTGTGAAAAATAAATCCCCCAAAAAAAATTTTTTTTTTGAAATATAAAAATCAAAAAAAAATTTATAATTTTTTTCATTGACAGAATTAAATTTCTGTACAAGTAACCTATATCAAAGAATAATAAACCCTTTTGTAAAATTTGCAGCGTTTTTGTCCTAAAACCCTAATAGGCAAATGATTTCGCAACTAGTTTCGGACCAATCAGCGTTTTCGCTCGCATTCACAGAAAGTGTGGGTTGGTTATTAGGGAGAATCAAATAAGGCTTTATGCTATAGGGAGAATCAAATAAGAGATAAATCTTGGAAGAATTCATCCTTCTTTCATGATATCATCAAACAATGGTGGTATTCCATCCAGATGAGAGAAAAATTTGGTTTTAAGGGAGGATGAACATGAGAAGTTTCATGTTTTTAAAAGGTAATTAAATTAATCTGCAGTTTAAAAGATTTTATAATTTTTCCGATAAATTTCCCCCCAAATTCCCCCAGGTAAAATACAAATCAATCAATTCGGTAGAATGTTTGGATAGAATCTGTGACATGGTCTGATGTTACTCGGAAAACGACTCCTTATTAAATTCGAATCCTTATCAAGTTTTGAACTCCTGGGATCCTTCAAAAATCCGATTTGTAACCCCATAAAAGCCCCACAGTGAAATCGGGTCGTTCTGGGACACCCAAAAATAGATCCTACATCGAAATATACATCGAAAACGACACCTAACTCGACCCCATAGCCGAACCCCTTAAAAAAACCTCCAGTAGCCCCTTTTTAGGCGCATAGCGCCCCACGGTTTTGGGCGATCGGGCTGAAAACCTTACGGGTAGAACTAGGTGGTGAAACGAGTATTTTGTGAAAATGTCTGATTTTTGAAAAAAATTGTCAAATTTTCAGATTTCAAAAAAAAAATCCTACCAAAAAGGCTCGAACGGTAGACGGACATTAAATGTTTTTCGTCTTAATAATCTAGACCTATTGAAGCGTAGATACAATGTCAAATTTTGGGGCCGATGAGAGTCGTCGACCTCCGCCGCGAAAACAGGTGTATTATTCCAAGAATAATAAACCGATAGAGAACATAAATGGTATAAAATCAACTGGAGTCTCTGGTTAAAAGATGGGTCAAATCCCTGAAGCTAGATAAAGTCCAGAAGGTGTCTTGTTTGCCAGAGATATCCCCAATCTCGCACCTGGTTGTTTATTTCTGTCGATATGTCGAAGACTCATCCTCACTGAGCCAAACTTGGTGCACCGACACAATTTCGGGATAGGTGCACTACCCGCTGACTACCAAACTTCGTCAAGGACAATTTTAAACGCCCCGTCAACACTCAGGCCCGTTCAATTACCGTCGCCGGCCACATCCTCTCCCTTTTTTATCTTATCTCATTCGGCAAACATTACGAGGACCCCGCTAATGCCGTCTGTTGCCCTTTGACGGCGAACAGGTGTCAAACCCTCCGATAGGAGGCGATAATGTGACAAACCCGAACGATTTTGAAGATTTCCTGAAGGCTATGTACGCGTTCTTCGGTCGTATTTTTCGGCCTTATTCTATGTTTTTTGGGGTGCTGAATCTAAAGAGATCCAACAAATGTCTGTTATGCGTTTTGAGATATTCGTAAAAATCTACAAAATGTTGGAACTTTTATCAGTTTTTTGCTTGTAACTCCGAAACTATACGTCCTACGTCAAAAGTCACCATTATCAAAGTGAAAGAGCATTAATTCTCCTGTACAATTCTCTGTTCAAAGTTGATTGTAGAGCCAACAGATCAGGAGCTATTGGCTATTGGGATTAAAAAAAGGGAAATTTTTTAGAAGGTTTTTGGAAAAATCACTTTTTCGCACTCTGAACAGCAGTAGTACCTTATATGTGACGTTTGGGTGAAGGTTTCAAACACGTAGGGACCTGCTGGACATGAAAATGTGCGTTTTTGGTAACATTTCGGTACTTTTCTCAGTTTTTTTGCGTATAACTACGGAACTACGAGTCCGACGGGAAAAGTTACTACCATAAATGTGAAGGAACCTTAAATGTTCTACAAAATTTATTAGTCAACTTTGGTTGTAGACCCAGTAGGTAGAACAAGAGCTAGAGGGCGTTGAAAACCGATCACATTTTGTTTTATTATTCTTGAAATAATACATAGATGTATGTATTCGCGATAATAAACATAGATCTATGTTTTCGCGACGGAGGTCGACGATTCGAATTGGCCTCAAACTTTGACATTACTCGTTTCAAGAGGTCTAGATTCCAAAACCCAAACGTCCGTCCGCCGTCCGGGCCGATTTGGGCAGCTTTTTTTTTTTTATCTGAAATTTTGACAAAATACTCGGTTTACCATCTAGTTGTGCCCGCAAGGTTTTCAGTCCGATCACCCAAACCCGTGGGGCGCTATGGGGCTAAAATGGGGCTACGGGAGGTTTTTTTTTTTGAAGGGGTTCGGCTATGGGGTCGAGTTAGGTGTCGTTTTCGAAGTATTTTTGGACGTAGAATCCATTTTTTGGGGGTCCCGGAACGATCCGATTTCACTGTTGCTATCTATAGGGCTTTCATGGGCCTAAAAATGGGATTGTTGAAGGATCCCAGGAGGGTAAATATTTTTCGAGTAAAATGATAACGAATTTTTGAAGAAAAAAATTTTTTTTGAAAAAGAAAAAATATTTAAATTTTTTTTTTTTTCCATTGAGAGAAATAATTTTTGCACAAGTCACCTATATCAAAGAATAATAAACCCTTGTGGCAAATTTGCAGCGTTTTTTCAAATCGCTCTAGCTTCTGAACTATTGGGTTTATAATAACTTTTGATTGGTGAATGATAATATCATTCCTATATTATAGGAAATGTAACGCTGTTTCACTTTGAAACTAGTGACTTTTGCCGTAGGACACATAATTTCGAAGTTATAAGCAAACAACTGAAAAAAGTGGATCTCAAACACGCATAACAGATATTTGTCGGATCTCTTCGGATTCAGCACCACGAAAAACATAGAATAAGGCCAAAAAATTCAACCATTTTTTTGGTCCACTTCCGCATTGACTGGACTAGAAGGCTATGCAGGCTTCACTTCCAAGTTCATTCTCCCCAGTCTTCCTTATTTCTATGGAGGCGTTTTGGCGAGCGAAACGTCTCAAGTTCTTTAATTCTTCGTACCCCTTAAAAACAAAACGATCTTCACGAAAGAACGCTTAGGTGGATTGCTACGCTTCGTGAGCAAATAGCTCTTTTTTCCCCAAGATGAAACGCAATTAACGAAAATTGGGAAGTAATCCCCTCACTAAAAGCTGGCACGTGTCCCACTAAAATCATTAGCAACATTGTAGGGTTACGATCAAAGGGGGCTCCTTCCTCGGCATCAATTCTTAATAACTTGAGTAACTCCGGGTTTAAAAATAAATACCTGTTTTATTATTAAAGCTTCCGAACAGGAGCTCCCCAGAAGGGAATTTTCCCTGATGGTCTCATACAGTGGGGGAGTGAGTGTTTTATGGCTGGTATGAAGCACTTGCTCGCCTTCCCCTTGTATAGCGTTTCCCCCTTAATTACAAGGGAATCTCCCGGCTATTGGAGGGAGAGGAAAGGCTTTCCCTTTTCCGGGCTATCCCCGGCGATCGTTAGGCACGGGCAATAACGCGAAGGTGTCAGGGCGGTGCCATATACGAGGTAGCGAGGTGCCATAACTATAATTCAAGTAAGAGTTACCCGTAGGAGGCTTGTTCATCGTATCGTTTTCAGCTTCGGGTTTGTTCCTTTCCGCCCAAACCACCAAACTTCAAGGCGCACTACGCCGGATGAGGGTGGGCGGCGCATCAAATTTAAAACGCTGCAAATTTTACACAAGGGTTTATTATTCTTTGATATAGGTTACTTGTGCAAAAATTATTTCTGTCAATAAAAAAAAAATTTGAAACAATTTTTTTGTCAAAAACTTTTATTTTTGATTTTTTTTTTCAATTTTTCAATTTTTTTCAAAAATTCTTCATTTTTTGCTCGAAAAATATTTACCCTCCTGGGATCCTTCAAAAATCCCATTTTTTGCCCCATGAAGCCCTAAAGATCGCCACAGTGAAGTCTGAGCGTTCCGGGACCCCCAAAGATGGATTCTACGTTTAAAAATACTTCGAAAACGACACCTAACTCGACCCCATAGCCAAAAGCCTTTTAAAAAAACCTCCCTTAGCCCCATTTTAGCCCCATAGCGCCCCACGGGTTTGGGCGATCGGACTGAAAACCTTGCGGGCAGAACTAGATGGTAAACCAAGTATTTTGTCAAAATTTCAGATTAAAAAAAATTCCAACAGCCCAAACGGTCTGGACTGCGGACGGATGTTGATGTCAATTGTCCAATTCATTTTTGGAATGTACACAAGATGTCGAAACGTAGAATGATAAATTTTGAGACAGATCAAAATTTTCAACCTTCAACTTGTGTATTATTCGCTGATTAATAAACCAAAATCACTATCCCCTATTTTCTCTTGTTTTGTTCGTTTCAATGCAAGTAACGGTTGAAATTCTACCGCAACGCGACGTTTGGGCTTCGGAAAGAGAACCCGAGTGGAAGGCAATCCCAAAGGACCTTCGGGAAAGAGGCAATATCTCCTTCGGATCGATGCCCTTTGAAGAACGGCCCTGGAACAGCCATCTTATACCGGCCAGAGACAGGCTCTATTTTAGGCTCTAATCGGGCGGCTAGTTGCAATCAGGAGCGATAAAGAAAAAGGGGAAAAGGGAGCGAGAAAGAGGGAATCCTGAAGACGAAGGGCCCGTTAGATGACTGCGAAGACATGAACAGAAAAGCACTTCCCAACGTTCTTTTCTCAAAGGTGGAAAGGAGGAGGGTCGTTTCTGAAGGAGAATCCTTGAATCGTCAACGTAACGGACAAATTGGAAAAGTCAATCCGGGTGTGCCAACTCCAAGCTTTTCATAGAAAACAAGTCGAAGCGGAATTCACCGTCAGCCTAAAAATTACGTTATCCCAAAGACCGCCACCGTGGAACAGAACGTGACCGACAGCGAGTTTATTATTTTGGACGAGGAAGAGAAAAAAAAAAAAAAAAAAAGATGGAACAGGTTTATTAAAAAACAAGGCGAAAAAAAATTCCTGGAGAGCTGGAGTCGTTATAGGCACGCGAGTGGTACGCGAACCCATTCAAAGGGCGATTGAGCAGAACGTGGTTGGAATGAGGATTTCGTATAATGAGCGAATCCAACCGAGCGGGAAAACAATTAGCGGCCACACTTGAACGTCTTGAAAGGACGACCGAAAGGAACGTGATGAGGAAATAGAATTAAGCTTCTGCATGTTCACTTCGATCGGACAACATCATTCAGACATTCCATAAATTTATTCTATAACAACACGTACCTATAATACGTGAATTGTTTTCGTCGGTATAAAAATAAAAACGTTGGAAATTTTACCCCGAAAGATGAATAATGCGTCAAAAACTACTCGGAAAACGACACCTTATTAGACCTGGGATCCTTCAAAAATCCAATTTATAGCCCTCTCATGAAAGCCCCACATGGAAATCCGATCGTTCCGGGACGTCAAAAAATGATTCTGCCTTCGAAAATACTTTGAAAACGATACCTAACTCGAACCCTCAGCCGAAAACCTTCAAAAAACCCTCCAGTAACCCCATTTTAGCCCCATAGCGCCGCACGGGTTTGGGCGATCAGACTGAAAACCTTGCGGGCACAACTAGATGGTAAACCGTTTGTTTTGAAAGAATTTCAAATTTAAAAAAAACTTCGTTTGTGCGATCTTACAAACAGTGCATCCTCATAGCCTCACCGTATGCAAGTCTCTTTTTGATTTTATTATACACTAGCTGCTCCGGCTCGCTTTGCTCGCCTACGCACCCATCCGGGGGGCTGCGCCCCCCTGGACCCCCCAGTGGGTGAGTAGCATCGATGGACACGTTGGAACCCCCACATGAAGGAATTCCCTAATTCGCAGAATTGCAGTGCTCGGTTGGGACAGCTTGAAACAATAATAATAATATTTAAACATGTCTCATGTAGAATAATAAAGTTGAAACATGTTTCAATATTATTATTATTATGTTTCAAGCTGTCCCAACCGAGCACTGCAATTCTGCGAATTTGGGAATTCCTTCATGTGGGGGTTCCAACGTGTCCATCGATGCTACTCACCCACTGGGGGGTCCAGGGGGGCGCAGCCCCCCGGATGGGTGCGTAGGCGAGCAAAGCGAGCCGGAGCAGCTAGTACTTCTATATTATCGTCAAAGTGCTAGTGAAATCAAATTTAAAGTCCACCATCAATCCCTGAAAATTTCATCAAAATCGAATCAATATTGGCTGAACCTGCTGGGAGAAGGTTAGGCCAGTGTCGACTCATGAGTGAATATACCTATTACATCTCTAATGGTTGAGGATAAGCAGTTAGGCAAGCTCCAAACAGATAAATCCCCCCCCCCCCTCTCCTTTTTCAGGGGAATTCACACTCTCGGGACACTTTAGGACACTTTCAGGACACTATTTGAACTCACCCCAGAGTCATCATATGGTACAAAATTGGGACTGCTGGAAACGGCTTTTCATTGTATGTATAAAGGTAAACCATTCGTTCCCGAGGGATTCATACTCGCAGGACACTTTTGGACAATTTAAGGGACACTATCCAAAACTTTTTATGTGATACCTGAGATCACGATGGAAAAAACCGTATCTCCCTATCTTCAACGGTTTTATAGAAGTACTGCGCTCCCCCCCCCCCCCCCCCCCGAACATCCCATCTCTCTATCTCTAATGGTTGAGGATACATGGGATACACAGTTTCATTGTGTATAGGTAATGATTGTATATAGGTAATCCATACAGTTGGGACAGCTCGAAACGGCTTTTCATTGTATATAGGTAATGATTGTATAAAGGTATTTCGGACGTAGAATTAAACGTAGAATCGGAATCCGCGATAAAAAAAAAAAATATATATATATATATATATGTAGGTAGGTAGTAAATTTGAATGTGTAGGTAGGTAGGAAAAAGAATGAGATTTTTTGTTAAATAAGCCTGGGTAATCATCTAAGGCACAAGCCGGGTGATCCCTGAAAATTTCATCAAAATCGAATCAATAGTGGCTGAAATCCCCACTCCTTCTTTTCTTTAGTTGAAGGAGGGGAAAACGGAAAAAATCCTTGAGGGCGCTCAACCTATCTCAGAATGTAGATCATTTTTGAATTTCTCGAGATTTTCAAGAATATATATAAATTTTTTAATTTTTTTTTAAATTCAATTTAATACAATTTTTCGATACTTTTCTCGATAATCGATTCAATTTAAATCGATTCATTTAATTTACATCAATTTCCATCTGGGAGACCTTGCGCATAAACCTTGGGAGCGCCCCTTAAAGGCTGATGTCCCACCCGCTCAGAGTGAAGAGTGATGGCGGGGGGATAGAGGGTTTCACCCGTCGCGACGGGTCGGTGACGCCCGCCCAGTTTTTTCAAAACTCAACTCGCTCTCAAAAGTCGCTCATCGTCGGAATGAATTTGGTCGATATCTCCTATTAAAATTCGGATCTCTAGGTAGGCTACGGACGAAACGCGGACAAAATCCGTCTATTAACGGCGGAATAAATCGAAAAAATTAATTGAGCGAATTCGCGCGCGCCAAAAAATTCGCGCAACCGGTATTTCGGACGTAGAATTAAACGTAGAATCGGAATCCGCGATAAAAAATGGGGGTTATAGGGGAGCGAAAAACACGTTTCGCGCAAATTCGCGGGTTTGCGCGCGTCGCGCGGAATTTTAATATAGCCTATGTTGGGGGCAATCGCAGCCGAGACCGTTAGGAAAAAACCCCATTCAAATCCGTTCAGCCGTTTAGGCGCCTATAAGGCACGACAGACAGACAGAAACCTCATTTTATAGAAGTATAGATAGATAATAAAATCAATACCAAAAGTTTGTACATGTACAAACTTTTGGTAACGCTTTCCACGACCCAAGTCGAGTCTTAGGAAGAGGAGTTTTTCAAAAGTTAAAATCAATCAGGGATCAGCTTGGGGACGGCAGTGACGATGCAGGCCTTCTGTTGATGTACGTGGGGAAGTAGGAGATTCGTCTGCGTTGCTGTGAGGGGAGGCCAACGTTGTAACCCTCGGCCTTGGGATGTTCTCTATTCCAAAAGTTCTGAAAGTGGAGCCCCAAGGAACCGGTGCCCATTCCGGACCAGTGAGCGACTACGTCTTTCCGCCTTTCACACGTACTTGAATTCATCCCCAGTATCTCCCAGAGAAAGTTAAAATCAGCAAAACAAGGCTGAGGCAAACTCAGATAGACAACAATCTGGAGGATCTCATGTTGACGGCTTACAAGCTGGAGCGTCTGGCCGGAGCACTGAGCCTGAGGGGCTTCAGTCGTTTTCAGCTCTCCTCGCCATCGCCTACCGGTTGGTCCTTTCATAAGCGAGTATTTTGTGTGTGAGCGTTATATGATGCCGTTTTGGTTAAATATTCTTGGAATAAGTAAATCTACCTCCGTATGATCAAAGGGCTAAAGAATGCTGACCCAAAGAAGGAGTTCATAACCGCTTGCGGACGAGTCTGCAACACATTGGGGCATTTTATGTCTTTAGCTCCCCCCCCCCTCAATTTCCTACTCATTCACCTACCCTTGTATCTCTACCCACGGCTTCATTTTGGCGTTTTCTCAAAGTGATTTCTAACGTGGAAACTGATAACAACCAGGAGACGCTACTTAGTTACAAATTTCGCGATGCGATTTCATTACACTAAAAAGTAACGCTTTTTTCCTAGCAACTCCGTGAGCAATTTTCGTAACGTTTTTTTAGTTTGTGTGCCATAGCAAAGGCATAAAATGTCAATAACTCGGTAGACCTCACAAAATTAGTGATAGAAGACCCTCTGCCCACATATTCCACTGACTTTTATAAAATAAGCGCAAACAATTTTTAAAGTCGTTCTGAGCGAGTTCAGACTTTTTTTCGTTTAATGGAAAGTTTGCTCTTGGTTTATTATTCTTGGAATAATACACCTATGTTTTCGCGACGGAGGTCGACGAATCGGATCGGCCTCAACATTTGACATTATCCGTTTCAAATCTGAAATTTTGACAAATTGCCTACTCGGTTTACCATCTAGTTGTGCACGCAAGGTTTTCAGCCCGATCGCCCAAACCCGTGGGGCGTTATGGGGCTAAAATGGGGCTACGGGAGGGGTTTTCGAAGGCTTTTGGCTATGGGATCGAGTTAGGTGTCGTTTTCGAAGTATTTTTGGACGTAGAATCCATTTTTTGGGGTCCCGGAACGATCCGATTTCACTGTGGCGATCTACAGGGCTGTCATGGGGCTACGAATGGGAATCTTGAATGACCCCAGGAGGTCAAATATTTTTCAAGCCTAAAAATGGAAAATGTTTGAAAAAAAAAAAAAAAAAAACATTTTTTGTAATAATTTTTTTCATTTACACAGAATTAAATTTCTGCACAAGTAACCTGTATCAAAGAATAATAAACCCTAGTGTAAAAGTAGCAGCGTTTGTCAATATGAACGTTTTTAAAGGGAGAATACATCACCCGAAAAGTGAAGAACGTTAGGTAAATTACTAGGCAACAAAAATTTATTTGGTCATTTGGATTTATATTGGTCAAACAAACTCCCATCTAAAAACGCTGCAAATTTTACAAAAGGGTTTATTATTCTTTGATTTAAGTAGGTTACTTGTGCAGAAATTATTTAATTCTGTCAATGAAAAAAATTAATTTTTTTTTTGGATTTTTATATTTTTTAAAAAATTTGTTTTTTGATTTTTTCTTCAAAAAATATTTTTTCTAAAATTTTTTTACTCGAAAAATATTTAACCTCCTGGGATCCTTCAAAAATCCCATTTTTAGCCCCATGAAAGCCCTGTAGATCGCCACAGTGAAATCGGATCGTTCCGGGACCCCCAAAAATGGATTCTACCTCCAAAAATACTTCGCAAACGATCCAAACACGATCCCACACCAAACTCGATCCCATAGCTAAAAGCCTTCAAAAACCCCCTCCTATAGCCCCCTTTAGTCCCATAGCGCCCCACCGGTTTGGGCGATCGAACTGAAAACCTTGCGGGCACAACTAGATGGTAAACCGAGTATTTTGTCAAAATTTCAGATTTTAAAAAAATGCCTACTGCCCAAAACGGCCCGGACGGCGGACGGACATTTCGGATTTAGAATGTAGACCTCTTGAAACGGATGTCAAATTTTGAGGGCGATCCGAGTCGTCGACTCCCGTCGCGAAAACATAGGTGTATTATTCCAAGAATAATAAACCAAAACCACATTGTACCACCACAAACACAGCATTTACACTCAGGAAAAACAACCTAATTCTGTATCTATACAGAATATATATTGTACAGCTCTGAGAACCCATGCAAGGCAGGGTCATAAATTCACATTTGAAAATACAAAAATAATTCCTACGGCTTTGAGAAAAATCAATATAAAAGGGAGATTAAAGAAATGCTTTCCACAGAGAGGAAAAAGGAAAATGTAATTAATAAGAGATCAGATGTACGAAAACTCAGTAAATGTTACAGCAACAGCATTCACTTCACAGCAGGGTCATTCCCCTTAGCTCATTAAAAACCGCCAAGTCAGCAGGACCTTTTACTACCTGCAACATCCCCTCTCCCATCCAGTACTCCAATGGAAACTTTTCTCCTTCCTAACCTGTTGTATAGTGAATTCCATAATTTGGAATTCACTATACAACAGGTTAGGATACATTTAATGTATCAGGGGTTCTGGTAGTGGATGAAGCTGTCTTCTAAATGTGAGCATCTATTTCGTTGAATTTAAGTATAATTAGATAAGTAGTTATTATTTTTTAGGCACTACTCATCATAAACTCATGTTCCTGTAGACACAGGCAAAAGAAAAAACTTTTCATTATTTCCTGTCAGTAGCCTTTATATTCATAGTCATTATTTTCTGTCATTCTTTTGTTGCAGTCCTTGAAAATGGCCGAATAAACCGACACGTCGGGAAACCAGAAATTCATTTTATTGACCGAACCTCAAGAACTGAGGTAAAAGAAACGAGAGTAAAGAAAGCGATATTTTGAATACATCGATATATCGAATAGTTACGTAAAAATAATTATTATTATTGTTTACGCAATTGCGACAAATTTTCGCTCAATAAATCCATTGAGGATTTAGTATTGTGGCTATTGAAATAACTAATATAATAATATGTTTTGCAATTATTACTGCGGCTACTTTCAAGAACCCAGAGAATCTTTCAGAACTGAAATTAGTCGAATGGTTGCTGAGACATCGAGGAACTTAAATGTGCCTTTTTGGAGGGTAATGGTGGGGCCATCTCTTATCTCAGAATTTCATCGAACTTCCGTTCACATATAAACCTCAAGACTGAGAGGAGCAGGAACCGCGAGGGGGTTACCAGGACCAGCCCAAAGTCGTGCGGTGAAGGGGGGGGGGGACGCTAGTAGCTGTTCGATTAGGCGCCATCAGAAGCTGCCAGAAGCTCACGAAAACAAATGTGAAAGTCCCACCAATGAAAGACCAGCGTGGGATTCGACTACACGCCTTGTACGTTCTTAGTCAATCATTTTCAAGCAATTGAGTAAAATGGCCGAGATAAATTTCATCTCAGTCGGGTTTCAAGGGACTCGGTAGCCCCCGCGCGACGATTTACGGCAGAAAAATTCCCACATTTCCCTCGATGGAAAACGACCTCCCGGAGAATTTATGAGAGCGGGTCACCTGAGGTCGGAGGCCACATGGAGGGTCTGGAGGATTTGTCACCATATAGCTCCGAACCAACAAGGAGAACATAAATCACCTCCGGCCACCGGACCCAAATGGACGGTCCGTGTTGGTGGGCGGGGCACTTTGGGCCATCTGCGAACAAACCGGGTTCACCTGCTTCCTCCCAAGAATCTGTTCGAAAAACCGACTTCCAAGTTCCCAAACCCCTCCCCGTTTCCCAAACCATCAATTTCGACGACAAATGAGCCGTCGGAAATGGCCTGATGGGAGTGTTTTCATACTTGAACTGTTCTCCAGATGTTTTGTGCAATTGAGGAGTCGAGCAAAACTCAACACGTCCACGCGAAGAATTTCAATGGTGGGTATTACCATAATAGGCCAGTCGCCAGAGGATTGAAAGGGGGGGGGGGGGGGGAGCGTGCTAGAAATGGTGTAGAAGTTTTTATTTTGTTAAATGTTTGTTATGGGCCTGAACAACAAAATATCAACAATTGTCGCCAATGTTTTGCTGGGCGATTTTTTAGGGCATTTTCCAGTTTTTCGCCTATAACTCAAAAACTAAGTATTGCAGAGAAAACGTCCCAAAAAAAGTTAAAGAGCATAAAAATCCGCGTCGTATCGAATCTGAAGTATGCTGACAGGATTTTTGCACGGAACATTGTCAAAATCGCAAAAAAACCTCGACATTTTGGCACTTTTTTCGGTTTTTCGCTCATATCTCCGAAACTATGCGTTCAAGCGACATGACCACTCAATACAAAATGAAAGTACATAACATTTGCTACAAAATGCACAGGTAACATTAGAAATTTGGTGCAGGGAAACGGCCGCTAGAGCGCGTTGAAAAAGTGGTAAAATCTCAAAAAACGTGAAAAATTGCATATATCACCTTTTTACGTTCCATTTCCGTATTAACCGACCCATATCTTGATACTGTACATCAAGATATGGTGTCATCCTCTATAAAAAACACACCTGTGCCCGCTGTCCAGGAATCTTTCCTAAACAAAATAAGTAGTCCTACATCAATGCAGAAGAAAACAGGAATGGAGACAAATGAGTTGATGGTTCTGGTTCCCCTTTGATTGACTCTGTGGGGAAAGATGCTTTCGAAAAGGGTCTGCCACCAAATCTTGGCAGGAAGAGTTCTAGAGAGAACATAAGTAGGCCTACACGAATGCGAAAGAAAACAGGTAGGATCATTTACCTGCTGACCAGGAGGTAAACTAGAAATTATTGGTGCTGTTTGTTCCAGATGATCAATAATTTATTGACACTGCCCGCCCAAAAAGGACCTGCCGTCGACAGTATGGATGGAGGAAGATGGATTTAACTTCATTCATTTTTTGTAATTATTTTATAACAACATTTGTATTATTTTATCACGAAGTTTACCTACTTATAATGATAAATAATACGTTTACATATGTACATCAACTCATTCGTCTCCATTCCTGTTTCCCTGAACCAAATTTCAAATGTTACTAGTGCATTTTGAAGCACATTTTATGTACTTTCATTTTGTATGGAGTGGTCATGTCGCTAGAACGCATAGTTTCGGAGATATAAGGGAAAAACCAAAAATAGTGCCAAAATTTCGAGGTTTTTTGCGATTTTGACCATGTTCCGGGCAAAAATCCTGTCCGCAAACTTCAGATTCGTGTTCAGCGACCCAACAAACATATATGTTTGTTGGGTCGCTGAACACGGTTAGTTAGCGGAAAGTTTAGTAATAGTAATCACCACGTTCCTATATATAGGAACGTGGTGATTACTATTACTAAACTTTCCGCTAACTTTTCTAATTTGCCTGGAGTATCTGTTACCTCAAGAAAAGCCCGTCATGTCTCCCCAAATATTCAGAGGGAAAATTGGCTATTCCCCGCAACATTTTCAAAGTGCTATTTCAGCAGTTATAACTTAGAAATGGTTAGTCCTAGCAAAAAAAATTCATAGAATTAAAGTTGTGGATCATGCAATTTTACATCAGGTGATCATCGTAGTTTTCAGAGTGCTGCCGTAGCAGCCGTTACGGCGAAATGTGATCACTTCGGTGGAGCAGACCCGTGTTTGGTGTCTTTTTATATGTTTTACGACCTGCTAATTTTCGTTCTGACGTTCTGACAAACGTCGTTTTCCGCTTAACAAGCGGCGACGGATTGGGCGTTTCTTGGTTTGGTTTAGTTTTCTCGGTTGGTATTAATACAACGTTCCATTTTTTGAATTTCAGGAGCTCCCTTTACTCGTAATTTGATGCTCTACAACATAAATTTTGAGCCAATTCATTTGCATTAGCCGTTCATAGGTTACAGGGGTTGAAACATGAGCGAATCCTATTTTCCCGCCAAGTAGGAAAAAAATCGCCTATTTTTGACGCTTGATTGTGGCTAAACGGCTGAACAGATTCTAACGTGTAAGGAGGTCATTCGACGCAGAATTTCATGCACTTCAACTTTGTATTCGGAACGTTTTCTCAGCAATACTTAGTTTTCGAGTTATAGGTGAAAAACTGGAAAATGCCCGCGTTTTTTGGCCGCCAAAAGTTCTTTTAGGAAACATTTTGACACCATTTTGATATTTTGTTGTTCAGACCGATAACAACAATTTAACAAAATAAAAGCTTCTACACCACATTTTGTTGCGCGAGTCAAACTCTCTGGGGTAGTATTCGAATTGAGGAACGGTTTGCAAGCGAATTGGGGAAACGTTCTCCTAGGCAGGAGAACAAATTATATCCACTCAATAAAATGTAGTCCTAAACGAGCGGAAAAGGCTTGTCCTCATAGCTGGAGGCTCAAATTGGAACTAAATTTCATCTCAGCAACCTACAATAAGGGAAGACACAGGTCATGTTGAAATGAAAGAAGTCCCTAGTTTGGATATACTGCCATGCCAAGGCCAAGCCCAAAGTGGCAGCATTCATAATGCTAGTCACATGTTCTCAAGGGGCCACAGCTCCATGTCAATACATTGCTCCAAGTATGGCAAGATTAGATTACCTAGATTAGATAAATACTGGAGAGGGTACGGAAGTGGGTTCCTGAAGGGTACTATGGTAGGAGTTCTGTGCCCTTGAAGAGGTCCAATAGGCCTCCTACCAGGTCCTGTTGCGCCTGTATCTCTTCCCAGTCCACTGATCCAAGATACCTTCTGCTCTCCAGGGCCTCACACTGCTGATGCAGAGTTCTTTCCCATCTCCGGCTGTGCTGTGATCTCTGCCCCTGGCCAACAACCTCGTTTCCCCAATTCAATCGCGTCTCCCTCACCGCCCTTTGCCCAAATCGATTGCCGCGCAGAGCGAGGATCAGCCGCTCTTTTACCCAAATCGATTACCATCCTTTCTGGCGACTGGCCTATTGAGGATTCGAGCAAAACTCAACCGTTGAGTCTCAACGTCCACGTAAAGGAGTTTCAGAGGTACGTTTGACCTGGTTGAATTGTTCTGCCCGTCGCGCAACACTTAATGTGAATTAAATCACAGAAAATCAACTCAATTACCGCACAAATCAGGTTAATTAAAAGGAATAAAGAAAAACTTCGCTTCTGAAGATTTCCTCCTCCGACTTTTGCTTTTCTTGAATTTTTCGTTTTTTTTATTCCTTCCCGCAGGCCTCATTTTCCGCCTCCGGAGTTTTCCCTGAGCGTCTTTTCTTAATTAAAAAAAAATCCGCCCCCCCTTTGCCGGGTTCCCTCAAAAGAATCAGAAGGCCTTGAGGCGATTCTTTGAAGTTTCGTCAGGTGGAGGGCGAAACACCTGGTCTTTTGAGCACCACGCGTGCCACGTAGCTTCAAACCGGGTCCGAGTGGAGTTCTAATTAAAAGGAACGCAGGAAGGACTTTGAGCCTTCCAAGGAAAATCCTGTTAAAGCCGGTAAAAAGACTCAGATTTCTTGTAAAAGGAATCCTCGATGAAAAAGGGGGGTCCAGGAACGTGTAAAATGTTGTGTACATGTCTGGGGGAGAAAACCCCGTTTTGAGAGCAGTTAGTAATTTCGGGCGAGAGAACCTTCTACTCGTCCTAATATATTAATTATAAAATAATTATTCCACCTTAATTCTACAATATTGTTTTAGAATTAAGGAGGACCCTAGCAACGCTCAAAAAGTCCACTTTTGGTCAGAATCGATTGTTTACCGATTTCTGCTGTTTTACCACGGTAATACGAGAACTTAACCAAGACATGAACAAAAACAAAGGTTTTGCAGCGCCAAATTGCTCTCTCTGCTCCTAATAGTACACCGAATCCAGCCGCGCGTTAGGGAGGAGGGGAGGCGGGAAGACGAAAAAATTCGCTTTTTTTCAGTTTTGGGCCTATAAGATATTATCTTGAGACCTATTGGTTTTAGCGCAAAGGTCACCCCATACAAAAATAATCGACATTAAATTTTGAACAAATAAGTACTCCACACTTTGTTTCGTAAACGGAGCGGTTACAGAGATAATATGGAAAGCGTTTTTGCCTACTATGCCTCGAATGGGTGACAGAGCGGCAGGAGGTTTTCCGTGGCAGGCACCGTGTATCTGTGAGTAGTGGTGTCTTGGAGGTGTACAGTCAGAACGTGTCGTGCGCGGATTTACACGGACCGGTCCCGTTCTTCTTTTTTCGGACCTCGCTGTATTTTTGTTCAGCACTTATCCATAGGGAGACCCGCTGTATTTCTGTTCAGCATATCATTGATACGAAACGAGGGATTACCTATTTGGTACAAGATATAAATTAATTGAAAAACGTAAAAGTTTCAACTCCGCGATTAACTGGTCAAGGTTTCTGTTAAGTACATGAAAGCCTAGCTGATTCAGTCAGTATCTTCTTCGACTTCTGTGTAAGACCGTTCAGACACTTCATGACGATTTTAAGCCTTTGGGCTTGTGTCGTCACTACAGTAATTGCTTTCGGCTCAGGACGGAAGCCTAATCCTAATGGTACCTAGAAATTGTCTTTTTTTAAACATATTTGATGGGTTTTTCCAGAAGTCAGGAACTGGCCGAGTGGCCCTGTTTCTTTGTTGAGGGTACCGCGAATTCTCTTCACCTGCCGAGGGTACATTTTTACTACCTGTCAACGCATTTGAATGATTTACTATCCTTCTGTGACGCAGTTACTTGCAACTGCGCATTTCCAAACACGACCTCCACTTTCTATGAAATTGGTGCGGTTTATTCGGTTTATATAGGTATTCGATAGATTCGGTTTACCTATTCGGTATATTCGAATTAAATACGCTCAGAGATACACCGTTCCAACCTGACACCGCTCGGTACGCGGAAAACTTGTTTTTCAGAACGTTTTCGGGTATCGCTCGAAAACCATTGGACCATTGGTCTGATTGCAATTTTTTTTTTTTTTTTTTTTTTAATTGTGAAAACGGATGAAATTTCCCATCGCAGCTATTTCATGTGAAATTTTGATTTGAGCTTCGATAAGAGAGGGGCGGGCACGGCAAAAAATGGAAAATGTTGAGAAAAAAAACACGTCTTTTTGCACATTTTTGCTCATAACTCGGGACCGGTTTGTCCGATCTTAATGATATTTTTTTCTGGTGAAAGCTGATCAAATTTTATATAAGGGAAGGTACGTTGCAGTTCTACTGAGACAACGAAAGTGGAAACCAGAAATTTGACAATCTTCGACGACGGTTTTCAGGACAATTTCTTCTCTCCCTCCGATTTCTCCGATCGAAATTTCAGTGCCCCCCACGTGAAAGCTGATTAAGGGTTAAACATTAATCAATGTTGAAGCCCGCAAAATGTCAGATTCTGTTTCATGACACGTAGATTTCAAAGATCAAATGTCCGTCCGCCGTCCGAGCCGTTTTGGGCAGTAGGAATTTTTTTTGAAAATCTATTTTGACAAAATACTCGGATTACCCTCTAGTTGTGCTCGCAAGGGTTTCAGACCGATCGCCAAAACCGGTGGGGCGCTATGGGGCTAAAATGGGGCTACGGAAGGGGTTATTTGAAGGCTTTTGGCTATGGGATCGAGTTAGGTGTCGTTTTCGAAGTATTTTTGGACGTAGAACCTATTTTTGGGGGTCCGGGAACGATCCGATTTCACTGTTGCGATCTATGAGGCTTTCATGAGTCTTTTGAAGGATCCCAGGTGGTCAAATAATGTCATTTTCCGAGTAATATTGGAAGCAAAATCCATTTTTCGAGGTCCCACATCTGTACGAACAATGTAGATTTTTTTTTTTTTTTTTTTTTTTTAAATATTTTCTTGTCGACATGGAATTCATTTTTGCACGGGTAGGTAACTTATATCAAAGAATAACAAACCCTTGTGTAAAATCTGCAGGATTTACCAAGAGTGGGTCATTTCAGCCTCCTCTCGGGCTCACCCAGTCGACGTCCTGCCTCAAGTCCTTCAAAAGCCCAATTCGTAGCCTCATAGATCCTCATAGTGTGTGATATGAGACCCCCCTCACAAATGTATTCTACGTCCAAGATGACTTCGACATCGACACCTTACTCGACCCGTTACAGTAAATCCTTCAAAAACTCCTCCGAGCCCCACAGCTGTAGACCGATCGAGTTGAAAGCCTCATGAACACAATATAATCCGAAATTATTTATTAAAAAAACAATCATGAAACATTTCAGTTCAAGATTTTGGGCTCCCACCCCGAAAACGTTGATTATTCTGAGAATATAAAATCGAAGAACCAACTTTA
This sequence comes from Pilophorus perplexus, assembly GCA_955831195.1. NCBI lineage: Eukaryota > Metazoa > Arthropoda > Insecta > Hemiptera > Miridae > Pilophorus > Pilophorus perplexus. The sequence continues at coordinate 49,133,281 of OY037009.1, forward strand.
ATAAATCAATCCCTGATCGGCCGAAAACTCCCCTCAAAACAGAAATAAAGATGTCGTCAGTAATCTTAATATTTTGTTGCTCTCCAAAAAAACGAAGACACGACAACTCCATGAAAGTCTCGTTTCTCGTTAATCCACCCTCGTTCAAAAGATATTAAAAAATGAAACTGACGAAAGAAAAAAAAAAAAAAAAAAACTGCCCGGAATGGCTGGAACTGGGGAGGCTAACTGGAAGGCTGGAAGTAGGTTTATCTCGTTCATTATTTATTCACAAGGGAGGCTTTTGTTGTGGGCGGGTATTGTGAAGGTGGTGGGGGAGATTTATTAAAAGTGCCTGCAGACACGCAAAAAGTCTTTTTTTTCTCTCTCGAGTATTTTTCACGAGTAATTTCGAGCGTGCGCACATTCCCTAAGATCTGCTAAATGCGTTGGGAGGGGGGGGGGGGGGGGGAGAGAAAATTAACTGTTATTAAGTTCGTCAAAGAACATTGACAGCCTGTTTTGCCTCAAGAATAAAAATGACAACCTATTCATTGTTCTGTTAAGGGGAAACTTTGGTAATGACGGAGAGCGTTATTCTAAGTACCTAAACGTTTTGCTACAAAAAACGCTGCACATTTTACCCAAGGGTTTATTATTCTTTGATATCGGTTAATTGTGCGAAAATTAATAATTAATTACGGAATGATTCTGTATCATTAAGAGAATATTTCTTTAAAAAAAAAAAACAGCTCCGCTGGACCCCTGGATCCTGTTTGCTTGGAGCCTACGGCTAAATTTCAAGAAACATGGAACATGGTACGACAGAATCTGACCTCATCTGATGAGGACGCCGAACTAGTGGCCTAACGGTATGACAAGTGAGGATGCTGAACTAGTGGCCTAACGGTAGGTGACACATCCTCACCGATGTGGGAACCGGCAATCTTGCTCCCCGGTCGGTTTCGAAAATGAAACGACTAAGTTTGCTCCCGCTGAAATGTTACGTACTATCTTGCTCCCAGGAGGAGTTGTGTGACTGCAAAGTTGCTCCCAGCCAAGAAATGAAGCCAACCCTCTCATTTGCTTGACATCATAGTATGAACTATTCAAAAGTGCTCTTTTAACCCAGAATCAAAGCAAACTTCGGTTTCCTCAACAAATTTTGCAGAAAATTCAGCAATTAGCAGTAGGTAATCAATTATCCCCTGAAATCGTTTTCCTGGAATGATTTCCGTAAAACTGAACCGATTTTGATGAATCCAGGCACATTCCATTCAGATCGAGGTCCTTGAGAAGCTATACCACCAAAATTGGGCAATATTGCACATTTTCCACTCGTTTTCCCGGAAAACCCCGTTTTTTGCTCGTTTTCCTGGATTTACTCGCGCTATAATAGTGCTCCGATTTTTTTTTTAATAAAATTTTTTGGGTCTGTATTTTAATTTTCTAGAAGCTATACCTCAAAAATTTTGTAAATTTTCACTTTCAAAAATCGACCCGTCAATGAGCAAACCTGGCGGTAGAACTCGGTAACTTGACTTTTGTGAGAAGGTTCGATTCCGTCTCGCGAACGAGATTTGCACCCTCCTGGCCCGACCCCCTCCCCTACCATCACAGTGGGGGAGCTACTTGGTTTATGGAGGGGAGGGGGAGGTCGCTACGCTCTTTGCCCTCTAATGTTTACATCTCAACATCCATACTTTTTTTTTATCCGTTTGGGGATTGAAAAGTTCTCCTCTTTCCTCCGACCCACCAATCACTTTTCGGCCCGCTGACCAGGCTCAACTTTTGTTCGAGCTCAGTAATCAAGCGTAACTATTACGTTCATGTTATACATTTTATACGCTCTATGGGACATTCACCTACGCGAAAATAGCCTTTACGGCCCATGACCGACGTACCTATCGACTTCAAAACGTAGGTATAATACCTACAATAATTGTGGATGGTGTCCTGGGTTTTATTTTTCATGTAACCGTTTTAGGCAGGCTGGTCATGGATCTATATAACTTATTTTGTAGGGATTTCATTTGACCAATAATTGATCAAAGAATTATTCATGCTGATGGCTGCCGTTTAACCCCGTTCACCAGGTACCTACCCCACTACTCAGGCAACGACTTCCATTTTTCGCCATTCAGAAAAGCAGAATTTTCTGAAATTTTGGTTTATTATTCTTGGAATATTATTCTTACACCTATGTGTTCGCGACAGAGGTCGACGACTCCGATCGGCCTCAAAATTTGACATTATCCATTTCAAGAGGTCTACATTCTAAAACCGAAATGCCCGTCCACCGTCCGGCCCGTTTTGGGCAGTAGGAATTTTTTTAAATCTTAAATTTTGACAAAATACTCGGTTTACTCTCTAGTTGTGCCCGCGAGGTTTTCAGCCCGATCGCCCAAACCCGTGGGGCGCTATGGGGCTAAAATGGGGCTACGGGAGGTTTTTTTTTTTAAGGCTTTTGGCTATGGAATGAGTTAGGTGTCGTTTTCGAAGTATTTTTGGACGTAGAATCCATTTTTGGGGGTCATCGGAACGATCCGATTTTACTGTGGCGATCTATAGGGCTTTCATGGGGCTACAAATGGGATTTTTGGAGGATCCCAGGAGGTCAAATATTTTTCAAGTAAAAAAGAAAAAAAAAATTGAAAAAAAAAAAATCCAAAAAACGTTTTTTCTACAATTTGTTTTATTGACAAAGATTTAAATTTCTGCACAAGTAACCGATATCAAAGAATAATAAGCCCTTGTGTAAAATTTGGAGCGTTTTTTCTTCTATCTTCAGTCTAGAGAGTCTGACCTGAGTTTGACTTTGAATGGAAAATAATGGAGAACAAAATTTATGCTCAAGAAAATTTAATGCTTGTCGTGTGGCGAGATAATCCAAGTTTACAGGATCGTCGTACGTGGATTAATCCTGATGGGAGGAGCATTACAAGGCCCTTATAGTGGAATTTATACCAAGTGGAACCCCTCGACAACGGTAATGTATACGACTCGAGGACAATAGCGTCCTCGGGCCTGTTTCCTATTTAGCGGCCATTAGCTCGACCGAAGGGACCTTTTGTAGCGTAGTTAAGAGGCGCTACGTTAGAGTTTGGTTGTACGGAATGGCGAAACATCCTCTCGGGAATTCCCGTCAAAGTGATGGGAATAGGTGGCGAATGAGCGGAGTCACGGATTTACGGGGGAGACCCGCCGGGCCCAAACTGCACGGTTGATAGAAATAGTCCAGTCAAATAGTACATCCTCACAAACATTAAATCAGGTAGTAGCGATTTTTTGACACAATGTTCGGGGTGACGTGGGAATACTCTGGTCAAGTTTTCGACCTCGGGGCCCCTGCGGAACCTAGTTTTCCAGGCTAAAAACAGCCTTTTTTCCGCATTTTTTTCAGTTTTTGCCCATATTGACCACGAAGAAATGGTTTTTCGACCATGATTACTCTTACCTTTTTTAAAGTAGATAAAATTTGCTAAATTTTGAATTTTGTTGTGTTTCTGTAGACCCAATAGTTTTTCAGATACAGCCTTTCGAAATTTGGTGTTTTTTTCAAATTAGCAAATTTTTAGCAATGTCTCATGTTAAATTTCATAAAATCGCCCTGGTATCATCAAAAAATGTTCAACGAAGTAAATTTTCGTTAAATTTACGTCTCAGGAAGAGGTGGGGGTGGTCAGGGGGGTGGGGTGGGGGGGGTCAAGGGATGTACGGGGGGGGGGGTGTCAAGGGGTGTTCAGGGGAGGGGGGGGGGGTGCTCTAAACTGTCAGTCCGCGAGTTACTTGCTTCTGATCCTGTACAAAACAAGTCGATGAGGTGTGAGCGAAATCCCCCCCCCCCCCCCCCCCCCCCCCCCCCCATCCGAGCAACCCTCTTTTAATATCAGTATACCTACCTTGATTTGTACACATTTTACGTACCCAGGAGATAGGGGATGGAGTTGACAACCACTTTGTGCTTATATATGTTTTTAATCTATGCAGTGAGGGAAAAAACCTTATGTACAAGTTTTCTTTCCCAGGCCCCTTTGGAAAGTCCTGGGAATGTAACCTACCTCGGGATCTCGAGTAGCGCGCGGGCATCAGTGTTGTCTTCATCAGAGAGCGGCTTTTCGTATTGTAACAATACTATTGTTGGTTGTCTTCCAGTTGCTCCGACAGATGGGGGATTGACAGCTCCTCGTCGTCGAAGATATCGTCCAAATCGTGGGATTGCACGTCGACGTCAATCGTGAAATCTGGGAGGTTTTCACCTGACTCCCCACTGCACTGTCGGCATATGATCGAGCACTTCAGCCGGTTTTCCTGCAGCTGCAGGCGTTCCCACACCGTTTCAGGCAGTTGCAAGATATTATACGTAGATGTGTGGATGGGGCAGCGGCCTGTGTCATCATTATGGGGACCTGACCCTGGGGGGTACGTTTCCATCCCCATTGCGTCGGGCTCAGGTCCGGCGCCATCCACTTCTGCACTTGGTGGTACACCGGGAAAGATTGCAGCATCTGCAGTGGCAGGTAGCCAGGCTAAATTCGAGGCGGTCTTGGCTGCAGCTTTTGAAAACAAGTGGTAGCGAAAGTTGTTAAGTGTTTCAACATTAGGATTGCCGCCATACAGGGCCACTGTTATCTTCTCCCCTGCAGCTACTATCTCGGCAGGTGTCGCCATTGGATTGGAAAAAGCTGCAGCCTGCTCCTTAAGCTGGGGGTTCACTTCCAGTGCAGTGAGCAGTTTCGTCTTCCCATGTCCCTTCGCTACCAAATGTTTTCAAAAGCTGCAGCCAAGACCGCCTTCAATTAAGCCCGGCTACCTCCCACTGCACATGCTGCAGGGCTCCACTCTTTCCGGGTGTACCACCAAGTGCAGAAGTGGATGGCGCGGGACCTGAGCCTGACGCAATGGGGATGGAAACGTACCCCCCAGGGTCTGGTCCCCATAGTGATGACACAGGCAGCTGCCCCATCCACACTTTTACATAATATAATATCAGGCAGTTACAAGATATTATATTATAATATCTTGCAACTGCCTGAAACGGTGTGGGAACGCCTGCAGCTGCAGGAAAACCGGCTGAAGTGCTCGATCATATGCCGACAGTGCAGTGGGCAGTCAGGTGAAAACCTCCCAGATTTCACGATTGACGTCGACGTGCAAGCCCACGATTTGGACGATATCTTCGACGACGAGGAGCTGTCAATCCCCCATCTGTCGGAGCAACTGGAAGACAACCAACAATAGTATTGTTACAATACGAAAAGCCGCTCTCTGATGAAGACAACACTGATGCCCGCGCGCTACTCGAGATCCCGAGGTAGGTTACATTCCCAGGACTTTCCAAAGGGGCCTGGGAAAGAAAACTTGTACATAAGGTTTTTTCCCTCACTGCATAGATTAAAAACATATATAAGCACAAAGTGGTTGTCAACTCCATCCCCTATCTCCTGGGTACGTAAAATGTGTACAAATCAAGGTAGGTATACTGATATTAAAAGAGGGTTGCTCGGATGGGGGGGGGGGATTTCGCTCACACCTCATCGACTTGTTTTGTACAGGATCAGAAGCAAGTAACTCGCGGACTGACAGTTTAGAGCACCCCCCCCCTCCCCTGAACACCCCTTGACACCCCCCCCCCCCCCCGTACATCCCTTTACCCCCCACCCCACCCCCCTGACCACCCCCACCTCTTCCTGAGACGTAAATTTAACGAAAATTTACTTCGTTGAACATTTTTTGATGATACCAGGGCGATTTTATGAAATTTAACATGAGACATTGCTAAAAATTTGCTAATTTGAAAAAAACACCAAATTTCGAAAGGCTGTATCTGAAAAACTATTGGGTCTACAGAAACACAACAAAATTCAAAATTTAGCAAATTTTATCTACTTTCAAAAAGGTAAGAGTAATCATGGTCGAAAAACCATTTCTTCGTGGTCAATATGGGCAAAAACTGAAAAAAATGCGGAAAAAAGGCTGTTTTTAGCCTGGAAAACTAGGTTCCGCAGGGGCCCCGAGGTCGAAAACTTGACCAGAGTATTCCCACGTCACCCCGAACATTGTGTCAAAAAATCGCTACTACCTGATTTAATGTACGTGGGACCGATTTTGAGGTACAATTTGACTGGACTAAAAAGAGTCGAAACCCTCGAGGACGAAGACGTACCGGAAGGGCAGGAGATTGGCCGAGGGAAGGCGGTAGACTTGACAAAAACCTCCGATAAACTTGGGGGCGAAAGGTCGAGGGGTAAACCCAGATAGGGATCGGCAATCGGGGTAGTAGAAGAGACCTAAGGGTATTGATTCAGGTAAGGGAAGCTCCCTAGGTTGGTGTCAATACTATAACAAATATTGATTTTAGAGCAGCCTGCATCAAGAATCTTCACACTACATAGACGGGTTTTTGAGTGACAAAACGTCGGAACGTGTTGCGCAGTGTTGCCAGACCATTAGCAGAACAGGTATATTACAGTAAATTTAGGTATATTTATGTTACTGTAAAACCCCGAAGTGCGGTAAATGTTAGGTGATAATGAAACTCGCTTCTGAGGAACAGCTTGAGGAAATCCTTGCGCCGTGATGTATCTGCCCAGCCACGTCTCAACCAGGTGAAGGTCAGACTTCTACCTGTGAGGAACTTCCCCCCGAAACAGCTGAAACAGAACCTCATGATGACGATGAACTTGACGAGCACAGTTCCTTCGATCTCGCATCTGCCACTGAGAGGAAAACGTGTACGTTCAGAGAAATTCGCGAATCCACCAGGGAAGGACTAGAATCACAGGCGAAGAAAATGGGGGGAAAAAAAAAAACTTCAAAATAAAAATTTCCCGAACCTGAAGTTGGCCAGAACGTAAGAATCAAAATTCCAGACGATGACCGTTCTAAAATCGACCCAAAGAGTATGATAGCTGTAGTCCTGAAAAAAGACAATGATTTCTACCAACTTGGAACTTCCTCAGGAAAGTTGAATACATTGTACTAAGTAAAAAGTACAATGTGCGCCGAGAACTTCATAATATGAAGCATAATATGCGGTATATTATACCCTGAGGATGTACCTACCTGATGAAGAGATAAGTCTTCGTACCACGGTTTGGCAACAATCATTGGTCGGCGGCCAGGGTTTCAAAAAATTTAATTGTTTCAAAAAGTGTTCAACTAAAAAATAGGTACTTTTCCGTTATACCCCCCCCCCCCCCCCCCCCACGATTTTGGTTGGCTTTGGATGCGTTAAAACCATCGGGAGGGGCGGGGTGTTATAACAAAAAAGTACTCGAATTTGGGTGCCTTAAAGCTATCGGGAGGGGTGTGTATGAAACACGAAATCGCGGGGGGGAGGGGGGGGGGGGGCTGGAGCTCTTGAGCCGAGAGGCTTTGGGCGATTCCCGGCCCTCCTCGCCATCTCCCCTCCACCCTTTCTCGCGTGGGTATGTCCCATGCTTGTTCATTTCTTTTGAATTCTAAGCTGAAACTCAGGCCCATGGTTAATTTCTACCTGTAAAAATGTTCATGTTATAATAAGTGTTTGGACGGATGAAGGACCCAGAAAAATGAATTATCAAGATTAGGTACTCTGAAAACGAGTCTTCTATGGATTAGACTACTGCACCTTCGCCAAACAACCACATCGTGAGTCCTTATTCGACTTTCTGGCATCCTTCAAAAGCCCCATGGATCCCCACGGTGAAATCGGATGCTTTTGGGACGCCCAAAAATGGGGTTTACACCCAAAAATACTTCGAAAACGACACCTATCCCTTAAAAAAAACCTCCTGCAGTCTCTTTTTAGATCCACTAAACCCCACCGGTGTGACCAGGCTGAACACCTTGCAGGTAAAACTAAAAGGAGAAACAAGCCATTTGTCAAAAATTTCACATTTTTGAATAAATTCCTGCTGGCCGAAACGTCGTGGTTGGCGGACATACATTTAAATTTTTGAATCTGTCATCCTGAAACGTAGATATTATGACAAATTTTGAGAACAATCAAAATTTTTGACACCTGTTGCAAATACCCAAGTGTATTATTCGAAGAATATTAAAACCAAAACAGGATCAGATAACGCTCACACACAAAACGCACACTGATGAGGGAGAAGGACCAAGTGGTAGGCGATGGCGAGGAGGGCCGAAACCAACCAATGTCTCTTCGCTCAGTGCTCGCCGTGAGATCCTCCAGATTGTCACTTTGAGTCTGCCTCAGCATTGTTTTGATGATTTTCAATTTCGAAAAACTCCTCTAACACTCGACTTGCGTCATGGAAAGCTTTGCCAAAAATTTGTAAGAAAATCAAAAAGAGACTTGCATACGATGAGGCCATGAGGTTGTAGGTAGTTTTAAAACCTTGTAGCACAAATTGCGCATTAAATACTGCGTTAATCGATAGCACTTGGGCAGTGTTGCACATACACAGTCGATTTATTGCAATTGCCATCCTATGAGGAACAAAGCCAACCAGTTCGCCTTCTTTCAAGTCTGAGATTTCCTTTTCGGTCTCGAGTAGATATTACTAGGAAGGTACAATTTTTTTCCAGCTTCGACCGGCCCTTCAAGACCTTCGGCCCTTCGGGCGTCGCCCGATCGCCCGACCTGCCTATCCGCCCCTGGTTATATGAGTTTGCGTCAGTTTACAGTTTGGCCTTCAAATTTGAGAGCCTTAATTTTCAAACTTTTTTTTTTCTTCAGTTTTTCGTCTATAACTCGAAAAGTACACATCCTTAATAAAATGTCACCATTTCAGGGTTCAAAGAGCATTAAATGCCGCGTCGAGAAGCGTTTAAAACTTGAAACCGACCCGTTCAGCCGCAATCGCCCGACAAAGGGCTTTGACGTAGCGGAAATTTGACGCCACAACCGGTCGAAGGTCGAAACTTTTGAACCGCCTTAAAAGTGGCTCAAATGGCAAATGGCATTCACGGGGCTACAAATAGGGTTGCCAACTCATTGGATCAGAAATCCGGGAGGTTTTAAATGCAAAATCAATTAAAAAAAAAAGTTTGTTTATTTAAATTTGTATTTTTTCACACTGCGAGCAGCGTTCAATGGTTTTTGATTGGAAATTATAAAATCATAAAATTCCTTACAGCTGTAATGGAAATTTGTGCACACTTGTACTTCTGCTTTAACGTGAGCTTCATTAAGACGATTGCGACTTTTTGTCCAAAGTTCGTTCACTACGCTGAAAACACGCTCAGCCTTCGACCTGAAAGGGGGACACCTGGGCCGAAAAAGGGGGACATAGGGGGACTTGATCTCTGCAAAAAAGGGACGTTTAGGGGGACAAAAAATAAAATTATAAAACGCTGCAAATTTTACAAAAGGGTTTATTATTCGTCAATTTCAACTATTTGTTTTATTTGCTATCTAAACCATTTGGGGGGAAAGGGGGAAAAAGGGGGACTTATTTCCGAAAAAGGGTATTTTGGGGGACGGGGGACTTGGGGGAACCAAGCTCCAGAAAGGGGGACGTCTGGCAACAGTGGCCAGTTCCTTGCCCTTGAAGGCTCCACCCACGGGACCCGAAATGACCCGATCGCTTACGAATGACTAGACGATTTGAAAACAGCAGAGGCGTCGCCGCGTCGCGCGAAATTTCAATCCGGGAGATTTTCCCTGCATTCCGGGAGTCGGGAGATTTTAAAATTTGAGAGCCTTTTTCCGGGAGAATCCCGGAATTCCGGGAGAGTTGGCAACCCTAGCTACAAATCGAGCTTTTGAAGGATGTGATTACGTTAAATGAGTTATCGTTTTCCGTGTTATTGCTTTATTTTTTAGGTACTCGAAAAATATTTGATCTGGGATCCTTCAAAAATCCCATTTTTAACCCCATGAAAGCCCTATAGATCCCCACAGTGAAATCGGATCGTTCCGGAACACCCAAAAATGGATTCTACTTCCAAAAATACGAATACCTTGCGGGCACAACTAGATGGTAAACCGAGTATTTTGTCAAAATTTCAGATTAAAAAAAACGAGTAAAAAATAGCTTTTGAAAAAAAAAATTGTTGGAAAAAAATCCAAAAAATGTTTTTTTGAAATATAAAAATCCAAAAAAAATTTTTTTTTAACTAGGTGTAATATTTGAGGTGTCGTTTTCGATGTATTTTTGGATGTACAATCCTATTTTGGGGGTCCCGGAACGATCCGATTTCACTGTGGGTATCTCTACGGCTTCCATGGGGCTACAAATGGGATTTTTGAAGGATCCCAGGAGAATTACGCGTAGTCATTGCCCAGAAGGATCCAGACGGCAATACATTTAGGGGAGGCTGAATATGGCGCACTTACCGCATGTTTAAACGTTCCATACTGCCGGACTGCTTCGCCAAATGTTAATCTAGATCCTCAAAATGATTGCGAAACGGAATTTCAGCCCGAAGTAATTGAACACTTGAAACTCAGTTCGCCCTTTTGTCGAAGAAACCAGCTGCGCCGCACCACCTGGATCGAATAATTACAGGTTGGCACGTTCTCCATGCGACCCCCGAACAACCCCTGAGGGGCGACATCCTTGTTAACCCCTTTAAACGACCGAAACCTTTCATAACGTATGATTGGCTGGGTTTATGGATCATCGAGAAGGTGGCAGTTTGATGAGGCATCAAACCGTAAAGCTCGTGACAAGATGTACAATTCCATGATCGAAGTTGTTTATTCGCCAAACAACACGAGCGGGTTCAATTGGCCAGTTATCAATTCTAACAACCTTATAAGGCCTGGAATATAAATCCAGATCCGCAATATGCTATTTTGAAGTGGAAAAAAAGGAATTAGAAGCAAACCGGAATGGCAGACGTCTGGGGCTCCCCTTTGAATTGGCCCGATGGTTTCAGCCGGTTCGAGCTCAATCCGATTTCAAAACCCGATCCTCGAATAAAATTGGAAATTAGATCCGACCGAGCGAAAACTTCCGCCTTATTATGTGAATTTTCTTCGGATCCCGACGACGATATTCAAATCTTCTTAGCCTAATAAGGTCAGAGATCCGCCAACCGTTTGTTGAACGGGATGAGGAAACGTCAAAACAAAATCATCCTTAGAGTGGATTGAAATAGATCCAGTTGATAATGAACGCAGTCCTTTGTGAGAATCGGTTATTGTCGAGCTTCTCCAATGTACTTCCATTCCTGGTGTGGGACATGCTTCGAGTGCCAACGGTTCAGGTGATTATCGAAAGCGCAAATTACACCCTTGTGAGGGATTAATTGAGTTTGCACTTTTGATTTTGTGGGGCACCTCATGCAGCGGGTGATTTTGAAGGAACAGGAGGGGAGTATGGGAAGTTCACATCGGGAACATTTCCTTCCTGGGCATGAATTATTGTCATAATCTGCTGACCAGGAGGAAGATGCAGCCACAATATGGGACTCGCACTCGACACGCTTGCTCAATATGTCGAGGTACTGTGAAGGTGCAGAGTCTTCGGAAGGGAACTGAGGGGATGATGATACTCAACACGATATGTCGTGGCCGGTATCAGTTCGCCCTGGACTCGCCGTTGTAGCTCGGACCGCTACTGCAGCTACCTCAAGTTGTCACTAAAGGTGGCCTGACCAGCGGGCCCGATTTCCCGGATTCCACAAAACGAGATGTCATTAATGAAGTCCTGGGCAATGGACCCGTACGTCGAGATCATTCCCACCTATTCAGTTTCCACAATCGTCAATAATGTAGGACTGGCCGGCAGGTCTGATCCCTAAGAAACTGCGAATAATAATCATTTATCATAATATGTATATTTCTTATACTTACGGTAAATAATTGAACAGTGAATGTTAATTGTCCGGAGGAAATCCTCCTGTCTTCGAAAAGGAATGCAGTGTCGCCGGCGGGAGAAGAGGGGTTCGCACCGCTGACCATAGCACGACCCGCTCCTCCCGCCGGTACTAGCAACGCGAGAAGAGTGTGGGGGAGATATGTGCAGATTCCCCCACAGATGTCATCAGAAGAACAAAAGTCTCACTGGATGGAAGTTGGGTAACGCAGCAACCTATGAAGCCAGGTGGTGCATCCTCCACTCTGTACCAGAGAAAACAGCTGGTATGGAAGGCCTACCCTGGGCAGGAAGGGACCCGGGCAAAGGCAGTTGGCCTACTACCCTCGCTTGGCCAATTTCAAAAGGGACTGCAATGAAAGGTATGCTTCCTTTGCAATGCGAGAAACGGTACTTTTTGGGGCTCCTGGCTCATTGAGGGCTGCTGCAGACTTGGCAGACGAGTTGAAATGTCCCTGGCTCGAGCACAAGCCGGTGCCAATGCGTGTCACTCGTCGCTTCCAGCAGCCACCCCAACGTCGCTCAGGCAACGACTTCGAGGGTCAGCCAAATTGGTACCTGGGGGTGTTACAGGCCGGTGGCCATCACTCAACTTGAGTGACTCAAGACAACCACACTCGGAAGGTCTCAGCTCAGTGTTTGTAAAAAGAAGTGTCTGCTTCCCAAAAACCGAAGGCTGCTCCCCAATTAACTAGTTTTTTTCCCCACCAGTGACCAGTTTCCGCTCCCTCAAGAATGGTTGATAAATACTGCTCATTAAAGACCATTCCTCTCACCAAAGAAGGCATTATGTTTTTGATTCCCTCAAACAAGAGTGTGAACCTTCAAGACCGGTATCTGCTCCTTCAAAACGGGTTCTGCTTTCCAAAACTAGTATAGATACTAGTATAGAAGCAGATCTGCTTTCCCAAAACCTGTACTTTTCACTACGAGATAGCCTCAATCCCCTCAAACAGGACTGTGTACCCTCAAAACCGGTCTGTTCTTTCAAAACGGGGTTCTGCTTCCAAATAACTGGAGTCTGTTCCCTCGAAACTGGTTTCTGCTCCCCCAGTACGTGCCTGCTCCCCCGAAACGGGTTTCAGCTTACCAAAACTAGTATCTGCTCTCCCAAAACCTGTACTTTTCACTACAAGATGGGCTCAATCCCCTCAAACAGGACTGTGTACCCTCAAAACCGGTTTCCGTTCTTTCAAAACGGAGTTCTGCTTCCCAATAACTGGATTCTGCTCCCCCGAAACCGGTTCCGCCTCACCAAAACTAGTATCATCTCAGTCGAAACCAGTTCCTGCTCACTAACTAACTTTTTATTCCCCAGGTGTCTGCTTCTTCAAACTTCTCACTCAAAGCTGGTCTGAATCATTTCAAACGGGAGTCAAACCTCAAAACCGGTTTCTGGATCGTTCAAAACGAGTTTCTGCCGCTCAACATCCTCGGAGCAAGTTTCGGCTCTCTAAAAACTGGTTTCTGGTTCCTCTAGGCCAGTCAAATTAGACACGAAAAATAGCCCCAACCTACATTAATTGTGGTAAACTTAATTTTTTTATATGTTGTTACGGCTCACCTAGATAGTATAAATCCAGATTTGCAACCCTCAAAAAGTTCGGCGTCAGGAGATACTGCCGAAAAACCACGAAATGTTTGCACTATTTTCAGTTTTTCGCCCAAGAAGCATCGAAGATAGCTTCTGACGAAGATCTGTACCCCGATCACTTTTAAACTGCATAAAATTACCTACAATTTGAGTAGTATTGGAGCTCTGTAGCTTTAGTAGTTCCCCAGATACAGCCCTTAAAAGACGAGCTATTTTTTCCAAAAAGTGAAAATTTTAACTTTTGGTCTATTTCGGAGCGATTTATTGGCCAAACTACTAATCCTACAAAAAAAAACACATCGAAAAGAAAGTTGTAGTACATATTATTACCTTCATTTTAAGACGTGAGTGATGCCCGTAGGTATGATAGTTTGCTCAAAAATGACCAAAAACCAAAATAAGTCAAAATAGTGTTTAGGGAGACGTTGCAATGAATGACTTTCATTCAATGCGAAATGTTTGGGCCCTCGTTTAAACTATTATAACAACGTGTTAGTGGTAATTAGTTCAGGTAACGTGTAGTTCAGGCTTACGTGTCAGGTATCACGTGTGGAAGGGGGTACAAACGTACACCCCCCCCCCCCCCCACATTTGAACCCTATCTCATTTCCTCTCTTTTCCTACTCTGATTCCTTCCGTCTCGGTATGTAAAATTTTACGGAAAATTCATGTTTTAGCTTCTGAACATTCATTTGTACGTACGAAACGAATTTAAAACCAAGTAAGAAACGCCCAATCTGACACCGCGCGAAGAGCGGAAGCACGTTTTTTAGAACGTTTTTAGTTGTAGCTCGGAAACTATTGGTCCGATTCCAAATTTCTTTTTTTTCTCGTGAAAGCCGATTAAATTCCCCATCGCAGTTATTCCGTGTGAAATTTTGATTTTGGGAGGGAAAGAAGAAACATAACGTAAGGTGGATGCGGCGAGATAGTGGGAATCCATCCTATAAAAAGAAGATTTCAGAAGAAGTAGTCTATTTAAACGATAAATAAAATAACAATTTGTAGACGCGTTTCGGTTTACTAAACCATCATCAGTACAATATATATTGTACTGATACAATAAACCATCATTAGTACAATATATATTGTACTGATGATGGTTTAGTAAACCGAAACGCGTCTACAAATTGTTATTTTATTTATCGTGGAAATAGACTACTTCGTCTGAAATCGTCTTTTTTTTTTTTTAGAAAGAAGAAATTTTTCGTAACAACATATAAAAAAATTAAGTTTACCACAATTAATGTAGGTTGGAATGTCTAATATGACTGGCCTACTCCTACTCCACCCTTCTACGTGTACCGTCCGAGCGTCATTTAAACCTACATCAGTTTGATATCCTTCCGTTTTTCCAACCTGTTGGAACCTGCCCATCACGTAGGTGCAGTTTCCTCCGGTGTGGCTCCGTCCGGTCTTTGACATTGGAAACACGTTCCTTCCCGTCTCCTCATTCATTTAAACGGCGATTTCACGGCGAAGGGAACATTTAAAAGGGTGGATTTCCCCCTTCAGAAAACCCATTGTGCCTGCTAATGACGCGAGTTTTAACTGACTCGGGAGCGTATTGGATGAATTACTGACTGTTCCGACCAATCCACTACTAGCCATCTAATTACACCACAATTACGTAGCTTGGTAGGTGGATTTAGGAACAATGACCACTCCACGTCTTATTGACAATCTCGATGAAACTTGAGTGAGACAAGTTATTCTCAAAATTCATTATACACCTGTTGAATCTCCACACTGAGAGAAAAGATTTTTTTAGTGGCTAGGTTAAATCCGAAATAACCTCGAAAAGGAATTGAAACCACCTAGAATCAATTGATTCAACCTAGAAAAAATAGGTCCAGGTTAAAGTAACATCGAAAAATATTAATACAACCTAGACCCATATAGAAACAACCTAACCCGTTATTACCCGCCCTCTAACCACAACCTGGAATAAAAAAGTGTCAACCTAGACCAAATGTGAACTTCACATTTGGTCTAGGTTGACATTGTGAAGACCTAGAAAATATATTACCTACCTTTGACTTTTAAGTGGGGTAACCTAGAATTGAATGATTTGACCTTCCATATAATTCTCCTCCATTAAAGTCTCGGTTGTACAACTGAAAACAACCGAGAGATTTAAAAGGCGAGATTGCTACTTCAGGTAACAACCCAGAAGAAAAAGTTAGACTTTCAGTCTCGGTTAAAACTACCGTAATACCACAAATAGTTTTAGGTTTAAACAACAGTGATTGTAATTCATTCGATAAATTCCAGGTTGTTTCTACGTTACGCTAAGCGGCCGCGGAGAGCGCCACTGTAGGCGGTGGGCGTTAATTCTCGTTGTCTTGGCACCCCTGCTATTTACCCGGTGGGGTTGAGGCCAAGTCTTTGTCAAATTCTAATCATCTAATTTCTGTCACTATGTGCAGTCATATAATGAAGTCACATTCAAATTTTTGTACTGAGTCGGAAACAGAGACAACCCAGAAAGATAGTTGAAGTTGATAGAAACAACCTGCAATGGAAGTGGAGCAAACCTAGAAAGAAAAGTGGACCACCTAGTAATTTATTAGAACCAACCTGAAAAGAATAGGAAGCTACCTAGAAATTTAACTGGAACAACAGGGATAGTAATTGAAACAACCTCGTAAATAAAGGGAAACAACCTAGAGAAAAAAGGGTTCTAGGTTAACGCGCCATGGCTGTAAATTGTTTGAGGTGGGGTGATAACATTTTTGTTTTTGGGTAAATCAACCGTCTATGAAAGTGAAAAACATTGAATACAAGGGTGAGACAACCAAGACATTAATGTTTTTAACCTAGACTGTAAATGGATGGAGGCGACGGCACACACCGTGAACTTAACCTAGAACTAAAGTGTGGGGGTGGGTATTTTAAATCTTGGTTGTTTGCATTTTTAGGAAGGTAACTTCACCAGTATTTTCAATCTAGGTTAAATTATATTCAACCTAGACTAAATTGTTCCACCCTAGAATGAAAACCAAAAAAAATCTAGGTTGGCAGCATTTAACCTAGAAAAAAATCGAAAAATAACCTAGAATAGGCCCTTTTTTTCTCTCAGTGCATATCCCAAGCATCAAAGCGGTTCTATAGAAAACAAGCCATCAATTGAATTGAATAGATGAGCGCAACCTTTCTGTTATTACGATATATTTAATGAGCGAGAGAAACTAAGAAACAGTAGGTATCTAGCGACCAAACACATCGAAAATATCCACGTGATGCTCATTACGTAAACAACTGCACCCTAACGACCGATGCGTAATAAAACCTTATGCCGATCAGAGGTAACGAACGGCTCAGGCTACAAAAATCGTTTTGGAGTAGTTGGAATCAGCCTAAAAATCTCATTCCATAGACCCTTGTACCAACGAAATCGGACAAAAACTTTCGTCCCCCCTTTTGAGGCCTCCTTAGTTACACATCAGAGATAAACAACTTTCGTCGTGAAGGACCTCCCGAAAACCGATGAAGGGGATGAGGGAGGAAAAATCAAGGTAGCCTATAACCACCCCCCGAACTCGCTGATCACAATGAGACCACCCTCATGAAAATCTGTTGAGCCGCTCGGGCGTGATGCTCTGTACACAAACAAACAAACAAACAAAAAAACATACATGTCGAAGAGGTGAGCGCACCTTTCCATTTTTTGGAAAAAGGTTGCGCTAAAAACATACATGTCGAAGAGGTGAGCGCACCTTTCCATTTTTTGGAAAAAGGTTGCGCTAAAAATTCCTACTACCCAAAACGGCTCGGACGATGGAGAGACATGAATGTCCGAAGTCTTCGGTTTTGGAATCTAGACCTCTTGAAACGGATAAAGTCAAATTTTGAGGCCGATCGGAGTCGTCGACATTTCAAGAATAATAAACCAAAATCGTGCTCTTTCTACCGCTTATTTTGACCTTATTCAAGGGTACTAAAATGTCGAGGTTTTCCGGGTCCCCTAAAAAGTATGCCTCGCGCTCTCGAGGTCGAAAACTGTGAATTAATGATCAAAACACATACAGAGAATGATAAATCAAAACCGTACAATGCAGAAGGAAATACAACACGCCTTTTAGCAGTTATTACTGAAAACGTTCCTTCAGCTGCGGGGCATCCTGTTCTCCAGTAAATCCCTCGGGATGGGGAATCCCCCCTGCGGCGACGTCCATCAAAATAACAAGAGGGATCATCTCCTGCTTTTGTCTGGCTGATACTATGCTATTCCCTAATGAACTGTGACGTCATTCAGAGCAAAGAGACTTATCGATAGGAGCGGCCCGCCGTTTGAAGTATTTACGACATCTGACGTCTCCGCGAGAAAATGTTTCCGTATCGATTTACGCGTTACGGGGAGAGGTATGATTTTTAGAAAAAAAGGACACGTTGTAAATAACGTCGACGTGTGACAAGAGTTCAACAGGAGAAAACCAGCCGGTGGGAGCTCGCGAGTAGGAGTTGGCTGGCATTAAAAAAAATAAACGTCAAAAAGAGTGACGGGTCTATGCAGACTCATACCTAACTATTGCTGAATCCAATGGTGGGTCACGACCAAGTTTTTCCGGCATTGAGGAACACAATAGAAGAAGCCAGTGAGAAACTGCAGAAGAAACTCCTATCATAGAATTTTAAAAAAAACCAATTTCACACAAGGGTTTATTATTCTTTGATATAGATTACTTGTGCAGAAATTTAATTGTAAAAAAAAGTTTAATAATTTTTTATTTGATTTAAAAATCAAAATTTAAAAATAATTTTTAAATTTTTAAAAGATAATTATTATCTTATAATATAAGATATTAATAATATTATTATTAAAGATTATTATCTTACATTATTATCTTATATTATTAAAGATTAATATCAAATATTCAAAAAAAATCAAAGAGTATTATTATCAAAAAATAAAATTAAAATATAATTTTATAATATAATTAAATTTAAAAAAAAATTTTAATATTATTTTTAAAAAAATTTTTTAAATTTTGTTTTGTTTTGTTTTTCACATGAAAAATATTTGACCTGGTATCCATCAAAATACTAATTTGTAGCCCCATGAAAGCCCTACAGATCGCCACAGTGAAATCGAATCGTTGCGGAACCCCCAAAAAATGGATTCTACGTCCAAAAATACTTCGAAAACGACACCCCACTTGAGCCCACAGCTGAAACCCTTCAAAAAACACCTCACATAGCCCCTTTTTCGCCCCACAGGGTTGGAGGATCGGGCTGAAACCTTTGCGGGCAAAAGCGTTTTGGAATCTACAGATTTTGAAACGAATAATGACAAAAATTTTTAATTCGGTAAAAATTTATTATCTCCGAGACGAATACATAAGATCAATAATAAACCGAAAGAAGTTAATTGCACTCACAGAAGGACCCTTAGTTGCTGAATATCTTCAATATTTGAGCAACTGAGTCACACCCACAAGAACAGCAGGAGGCACCCATTCTGAACACCTTCAGGACCCTTCGAACCTTTTCCCCGAAAAAAAAAACAAAAAACAAAAAAACTTCCAACCTCAAACCATAAACGACCCACGACACTCCCGTAAAACCATCGAACGTATTAACCCAATCTACTTTACGAGGTTTCTTTTTTAAATATTAGATCCGAGCTGCCATTTTTAACGAGACGAGGAAAGATATATTGAGGATCCCTTTCCACCGAGAGACCCGACTTCTGGAGGTACGGCAGTAAAACACGGATTTTTACGAGTGGGAGAGACCCCCCTTGACGATTTGACTCGTTACCGTCGTTTGAACCTCAACATCCGATAACCGTTTGGGTTTTGAATGTTGGCAAACATCGTGTTTACAGGATAGAAAGTGCCACCGGAGATTCCAGTTTCTTCAGAGAAACTTGAATAGGTATCGAAT
This sequence comes from Pilophorus perplexus, assembly GCA_955831195.1. Lineage (NCBI taxonomy): Eukaryota > Metazoa > Arthropoda > Insecta > Hemiptera > Miridae > Pilophorus > Pilophorus perplexus. The sequence continues at coordinate 49,152,520 of OY037009.1, forward strand.
GATTAATATTTATTTATCAAACATTATTTACATTCCCGCTAATTAAATGGCACGGAAAAGCCGATGCTAAAAGTGGAGGTAGCAGTAAACGGGAAGTTCAGCATTCACTCGCGGTCCCAAACCTGGAGTCCGGCGCTATCCTCCAACCCCAGACACCGAAACTTCCGCCAAGTCCCCGTAGTCTCACGGCGACGGCTCGGATCACTGCGAACTGAGTCTTGACCCGAACCCAGGCAGCTACTTGAGAGTACGGGCGGGACCAGTCTTCAGAGAGAACAGTGGCAAGCTGCTTGTGGAACCGCTGGAATTCCGTCCCAACATACTAGTGCATGGTGAGTTTTTCCCGTTTTTGAAATGTACGAGGGGTCCAACGTCCTGAGGTCAGAGATAGCATTAGCGGCCCCGTCTTCAGTTCATGTTTGACGTCGTAATGGAATAATATTCCATTACGACGTCAAACCATCATATTATGATTATTAAGAGACGATGTTACCCCCACGATGCTACCCTTGTATCTACCGGTCGAGGCACATGCCTACCAGAGGCTTACTTGTTTAAAATACCATTTTATCATCAAGGACGACTGCTTTTTGTCATATTTCTCAAAAATCCATGAATTTCCTACTCAATGAAAAATTAATTTTACTCCACGCAACGAGGTAGGTACCATTTGAGGTAGAAAAAAAGAGGACAAATGCCAAAATTTGCTCACACGTACAGGGAGGTGTCTTGAGTAACATACTAAATTATGTGAGTAAAGTCCTGGGAGGTGGGGGCCCAGCGTTCGGAAGGGGGAGGCGGATCCAAAGGCCCCTTTTTCAGGTTTTTTGTGAATATTTCGGAAACGGTGCCTTTTTCGATAAACCATAGTAAATGAAAGGTTATGCAATTCTGAACAATTTTGATTATAAACACCATCCAAATTCCGAACTGTTTTCGAGATATACGCCTCGGAAAATGGGTTAACTTTGAAAATCAGATTTTTATCTCTCGTTTTTTTTGGAAAACTTTTTGATTGACGTCTGAACGGTTGACATGAGAGAAAAGTTGTATAAGTAACAGTTGAAGAGCATTACATTCTCTTCAAGTAAATATGGCTGTCCACGAATTTATTACACAGGTTTACAAAAAAAAAAAAAAAAAAAGTCAATCTCAGGCGCCGCAGAAAAAACCATCAAACTCTATGTTTTTTGGGGTGCTGAATCCGAATCTGACCCCCGTTTTTTCCGGTCACGTCCATATTTTCGAGATATTGGCGATTTTTCGTTTTTTCGGCCTTTTTCCGTTTTGAAAATCACAGCTAAACGTGCGGATGCCCAAAAATTCCACAAAAACTCTCTTCTTACTGGAAATTTATCGCTGATTCCGAAAATATATATGAGTTGGTGTCTAAAACCACGAAAAATGTGTGATTTTGCCAAAAAATGTTGAAAAAACGTGGTTTTTTTCAAAACCAAAGTCACGTTTTATGATACTTGTTACCTTCTAGCGTGAAAACTGAGGCCGTTAATAAAATTTTTCCAACGAGGTCTTGTAGGTAGATTGTTTCTGCGTCGAATGGGACCAACCGTGATTCTTTACCTTCCCTAATAAGGGAGCTATGATTTTTCAAAGTTTCTACCCATTTTGGCCATGTCGTAGAACATGAACTCCTGGAGTCGGCAATGCAACTTGATCACAACATAACTTTGTTCCGAGGAATATATTAGACTTGGAGGCATCAATTCAGACCGACTCAAAGATTGTTTTATCCATCAGAAACACCTTTATGAATGGAGTTTGGCGCTGGTTTTTCAGGGCTTCAAGTGCAAAATCTGAATGATTCTTGTCATTTTCCTCCAAAAGTTGACAAGCCATATTCTGAGTCCTCGAGCTTAAACCGTCCTTCTGTTTGTCATTTATCGTCACTTCATTTTGTATATTCGTACATAGCCAGATGGGGGGGGGGGGGGGGGGGCTATTTGAACGTGACACTACTGTATGCTATATGTTCCAAAAGACGTTCTGTTTAGCCTTACTGTGTGAAAATAGTAGCAGTTTTTAAGCTATATTAACTACCTAATCCTAAATTTCACAGAAGCATTCGACTCTGATCCTACTCCTCGCAAACGCTTACTTTGTCAGGTAACATTAATTTGGACGGTTTTTAGTTTTGTTGGTAGGTAACATACTTGGGGGCTCGGACGGACGGTAATACCATACGAGGGTAATACCAAATTGACATTCTTCAATAAATCGTCCATTTTTTTACATCCACGTAGTTTCTGTTCACTTTACGTTCCTGGTCTTCATCTACGCCTGCTCAGTTCGGCACCGCTCGTACATTTATGCCTGCGCCGTTTCGGACCGCTCATGTACACTTTTTCGAGCTTGGGATCGCTCGTACATAAGCCCTGATGCCTTCATGTCTTCCGCTGCTCTATCATATTTAGCATGTTTGGCCGCTTCTGCATGGCGGGAAACTTGGGGCCAGTCAAGGCGGGCGAAGGAAACCGCGAGGTTGTCGAAAAATGCAAGTCTCTCCCAATGCCACGCCCCCGGAACCACCAAGTCCGCGATGAGAGTTGGGTTGCGGGCGTCACTTTTGCGGAGTACTGGCTCAGTTTGAACGCCGTTCCAGGCCATGCTTGCCATGCCAGCGCAAACGTCTCTGATTTGGTCGAGCCCTCGCTTTACCGGCCCCCCTGTCTTACTTTTTAGGGCGTGATTGAGCTGCATTCGTTTTCCACAGCCGTCGCACAGCTCCGGCATGCCCTCGGGTTCTAGTCCATAACGAATTGTCAACGCATCCTGGAACTGAGTGGCAGGTCGCAATCGTCAGCAGCTAAAGGTACAACCATGGAAGAAGGAGAAGGAACGGTCACTCAGCGTTAAAAAGCGTACCCAAAAGCTCCCCTCCTTTTCAACGAATCCTCCCCATTTGTCCCACATTCGACTGCTAGCGACACCTCCGGGAGTATCCTCGATACTAGTAAGGGCCAAGGAGTTTGCCTTTACGTCTACAGATCGCGCCAGGTGACACCCACTGCTGCCTTACCGCAAATTTTAATATCCGGGTCATTTCAAAATTTGGGGTTATTAAGCGTCACACAGCTTTTGTGAGCACTCTATTTGTCTTGGAAATTCGGAATTTTTTCTGAGAGATATAGCAGGTTGGAGTCTAGGTAGATCACCTAGCATAAATTTCAATAATCAATAAGCTCAGAAATCAAAAATCATTAAAGACCCCAATTCTCTCTCCCTACACCTGTCACAAATGGTAGGTTGGGAACTTCGAACATTTTTTGAAGAACTCTCTATTCATGTATTAATTGAAATAAAAAATATTAGTGGTCCAGGTTGCTTTCCCCTTCAAAATAAATTAAAAACTAATGAAAAATTTTCATGATTTGGAAGGGCTTTTGCTGTTTTCTGTCTGTCACAAGGTTTTATTCTCTCTCCCTACAATTTTTTTGAACTGCCCGCCCACTCCCAGAAAACGAATATTTTGTGTTGTGAGAAACGAAAGGCAACACTGCTGCAAGATGGCTTCCGAAACTACTGTAGTTTGTCGCACTTCCAAGCATTCAGTTGCTTGGATGATGTTGTGAAGTGTTGAAATTGTGAGAGTAGGTTAATACATTCTCCATCCCTACAACCACCTCACTCATCAGGGTAAGTGTTTAATTACAAATAATGGAACTCAAATTACAATTATGAATGACATAGTGTTGTGTATTTTGGTTTATTATTCTTGGAATAATACACCTATGTTTTCGCGACGGGGGTCGACGACTCCAATCGGGCTCAAAATTTGACATTATCCGTTTCAAGAGGTCTACATTCTAAATCCGAAATGTCCGTCCGCCGTAAGCCGTCCGCCGTACGCCGTCCGCCGTACGCTGTCCGCCGTCCGCCGTCCAGGCAGTTTTGGGCAGTAGGAAATTTTAAAAAAATCTGAAATTTCGACAAAATACTTGGTTTACCATCTAGTTGTGCCCGCAAGGTTTTCAGTCCGATCGCCCAAACCCGTGGGGCGCTATGGGGCTATAATGGGGCTACGGGAGGGTTTTTTTTTAAGGCTTTTTGCTATGGAATCGAGTTAGGTGTCGTTTTCGAAGTATTTTTGGACGTAGAATCCATTTTTTGGGGTCCCGGAACGATCGGATTTCACTGGGCGATCTTTAGGGCATTCGTGGGACTAAAAATGGGATTTTTGAAGGATCCCAGGATGTTAAATATTTTTCGAGTAAAAATTACAGCATTTTTGAAAAAACACATTTTTGAACAAAAAAATCCAAAAAAAAATTTTTTTTGAGATAAAAATCAAAAAAAAAATTTTTTTTTAATTTCTTCATTGACAAAATTAAATTTCTGCACAAGTAACCTATATCAAAGAATAATAAACCCTTGTGTAAAATTTGCAGCGTTTTTTCTAATGTTCAGAATCACTGATGTTGAGGCTGGTAGAGAGTGATAACCTTCCAAATCTCTCTCCCTACAACCTCTCTACCTACAACTTCTCTGAAGAGGCTGATTTGTAGGGAGAGAGATTTGGAAGGTTATCATCTCTACCAGCCTCAACATCAGTGATTCTGAACATTAGAAAAATACACAACACTATGTCATTCATAAGCGTAATTTGAGTTCCATTATAAGTAATTAAACACTTACCCTGATGAGTGAGGTGGTTGAAGGGATGGAGAAAGTATTAACCTACTCTCACGACTTCAACACTTGATAAAGTTTGCGCCCACTTCAGGATCTGCCTCAGGGGTACATACAAAGGAGGCTTAAGGGAGAAAAAATGCAAAAACTGAAACATTAATTTAGGAAAATGGTCGAGCTCAAAATAACCCCAAATTTTGAAATGACCCATCCACGAATATACATCTCTGGGGTGTCGGGGGACGGCGGCATCGCCCAGCCGCCCGAGGCCGTCTGGAGGGAGCAGGCTTTATGCCACAAATATTCGCGAACAGCAAATGTCGCGAACTTCAAACCACAAAACTGGACTCTACCTAGCAGGTAAACTTACTAGTGACAAAGGATACCTGTTCAGAGTGCGTTGCTCTCGGCAGTCTTTGGCGGGTAGCCCACCACCTCCTATGACTGCCTTCTCCTTCTTCCATGGGAACAACGGTTAACCACTGTGAAGCACATCTGGTGCGCCGAACTGTATGTTGCTGCTGGGAAGGCAAAGCAGAAAGTAGAGCCTCCCATCTAACGTCTAAAGATTCGGTTGACTTGGTCTTCATAATTGAATTGGCGTATTGAATTGCTCCCATAACACGTTTGTATGTTTCCAAACGTTGTAACGGGTCCACTCCCGTTTCTTGACGTTATTAGATTAGAGAAGAACCTCCAAGATAATAACAGTGCTGGTTGAGTTTCCACTTAAATTTGATAGTACCGATAAAAAATTACAACCCACAACACAGAAAACACCATTTTGTTACTTCACTTCAAAATTAACTATTTCCAAATATCGCTTTGATCATCAATGAAATCATGCGATGTCGAATTGATTAGGCTTGAAAGGAAAAGATCGATTTCAGATTAGACTCAATTGGATGATGAAATTAACATCGTGTAGGCCCAGTTATCGATTCGAGAGTATTCCATTATAACCGTACGGATAAAAGGAGAAATAAATCTTCGTTGGGAGAAGCGCCTGACCTTTACAGGATCGTATCTGGAAGACCACACAGCTGTAAAGGATGCAACGGAGGGTTTGGCGATAGCCATCTGAGGACCTCCGAAATGGGCGACAAGGTGGGGCGACAGTCTGAGAAGAGCATCGAGATAGCGGAGTGAGTTATTCCTGGTGGGACGTGTCAATCTGTGTGACGACGACGATTGCCGTGACCGAAGTGATGTGGGATTACGCTTAGATGCGTGGGGCGAACATAGCTAATTTTGGTTTATTATTTTTTGGAATAATACGCCTAAGTAATCGCGACGGAGGTCGACGACTCCGATCGGCCTCCAAATTTGACATTACCTACCCGTTTCAACTAGATTCCAAAACCGAAATGTCCGTCCGCCGTACGCCATCCGAGCCGTTTTGGGCAGTAGGAATTTTTTTAAAAATCTGAAATTTTGACAAAATACTTGGTTTACCATCTAGTTGTGCCCGCAAGGTTTTCAGTCTGATCGCCCAAACCTGTGGGGCGCTATGGGGCTGAAATGGGGCTACGGGAAGGGTTTTTCGAAGGCTTTTAGCTGTGGGATCGAGTTAGGTGTCGTTTTCGAAGTATTTTTGGACGTAGAATCCATTTTCGGGGGTCCCGGAACGATCCGATTTCACTGTGGCGATCTGTAGGGCTTTCATGGGGCTAAAAATGGGATTTTTGAAGGATCCCAAGAGGTTAAATATGTTTAAAGTAAAAAATAAAGAATTTTTGAAAAAAATTTTTTTGGAAAAAAAAATCCAAAAAAATGTTTTCTATGAAAAAAAAAATTCAAAAAAATTTTTTTTTTCCAATTTTTTTTTATTGACAGAAATAATTTTTGCACAACTAACCTATATCAAAGAATAATAAACCCTAGTGTAAAATTTGCAGCGTTTTTCAGACAGCGAAACTGATTACTCGTCTGATTAAAATTTAATCATTTTTAAAAAAATCTTAATCAAAATTTTAATCAAACATTTAATGTTTATTATCAAAATTTTTGAAAACTAATGCAATTTAAATGTTCAATAAATTTTTTTAACGATTTTTTCTTGAATCCTACCTGCATTAAATATATCTGCCGTTATCACTCATTAAAAAAACTTTTTTTTTTTTTTGTAAGACTGATTTTTGAATCGATTTTCCTAAAAATCGATACTTTTATGGCGATTTTTTTGGGAAATCGATTTGGAGCATCCGATTCGGAATCGATTAAAAAAATCGATACTTCTTACCGATTTCCCATCCCTAGTTCGAACCAGTGGAGTAGCACGTTAGGCCACCGAGGGGTAAAAACGCAATACGTTTGGCCACAAGACGAATGAAGCTTTGGGCCACGAAATTACTGCTATCATCAGAGAATCACTTATGTACCACTGGGTTGTCAAGGATTGCCAAGACGGCACCGAGCGATCCAGAGCCGTCCAAGGCTTGCCAAGCTCGTCCCAAGTTGACTAGGTGTTTCCAAGGCATGCCGACATGGTGCCAAGCTGAATAAGGGTTTCAAAGGTTTGCCAAGATAGTCCCATGCTTTCAAGACCTGTCCGAATCTTGCAAAGTCAGTCTCACGCTGGCTAAGGGTTCTAAAGGCTTACAGAGATGGTCCCAAGTTTTCCAGAGCTGCCCCCAGGCTGGTGGTTCCAAGGCTTGGAATGGCCTCTACGCGGAGTCGACAGCCGTTTTAACTTTGTCCGCATCGGGAATCGATGCCCCGGTGGCCAGACGGATCGTGTTGCCTCTCCAGGTTCCCTTCGGAGGTCTTCGTGGCCAAACGTGCTTCCCCGCCAACCAGAACAGCAGTGAGCTAAATGTTCTCCTGTTCGAAAAATGTCTCAATGTCTTGCTGACTGTATGCGTTTTAAATTTGTAAAATGGGAACGGACTTGCTCAGCGGTTAATTGATGTTGACACGAATAAGTCTAATAGCTGGGATTCATTCCAATATTTATGATGAACAAAATAATGTGACATTTTTGTGAAAGGGCAAAACATGATGGTTTGCCTTTTTTGGAAGCCAAATGTCGTTCTTCGAAAAATCATTCCATATCCAAAGGCAGTTTGGAAATAGCAGTTCGTTTAATGAATTTGAGGATAAAGATGGAGGCGGGTTCGAGCCCCACTGCGGTCGGTTCTTATGTTTTATGTGGAAAATGAATGTTGAGTCTTAATTAAAATAAATTGAAAGATTAAAAACTTGTTTATGGGCTTTTGGGAAGTTTAAAAACATTGCGTAATAACAGCGGAGGAGGGCCTTTGACCCTCAAAAAAGAGGAAAAAAGTAATTTGAGAAAAGAAGGAGTCATAAAACTTTTATGACCCCATCCCTAATGTATGGCAATGCAACTAGCAATAACTAGCAAAATTATTGCCTATAGGAATTAATACTAGTATAATAGTTTTCCGTTTTGGTTTATTATTCATGGAATAATACACCTATGTTTTCGCGACGGATATCGACGACTCCGATCGGCTTCAAAATGTGACATTATCCGTTTCAAGAGGTCTACATTCTAAATCCGAAATGTCCGTCCGCCGTACGCCGTCCGGGCCGTTTTGGGCAGTAGGAATTTTTTTTTTTTTAAATCTGAAATTTGGTCAAAATACTCGGTTTACCATCTAGTTGTACCCGCAAACTTTCCAGCCCGACCACCCTAACCCTTGGGGCGCTATAGGGCTAAAATGGGGCTGCGGGTTTTTTTTTCTTTTTTTTTTAAAGGCTTTTGGCTATGGGATCGAGTGAGGTGTCGTTTTCGATTATTTTTGGACGTAGAATCCATTATTTGGGGTCTCGCAACGATCCGATTTCGCTGTTGCGATCTATAGGGCTTTCGTGGGGCTACAAATGAGATTTTTGATGGACGACAGAAGGTCAAATATTTTATCAAGTAAATAAAATTTTGAAGAAAAAATTGAAAAAAAAATTGAAAAAAATTTTTTTTTTAATTTTTAATATAAAAATGTTTCAAAAAAATTTTCGTTTTTTATTTTTTCATTGACACAGAATTAAATTTCTGCACAAGTAAACAATATCAAAAGAATAATAAACCCTTGTGTAAAATTGCCAGCGTTTTTATTCAATTGTTTAAATTGTATCTATTTTTCGAAAAATACAATAAACAATTTAGGTTGAATTTAGAAAATCGATTTTTCAAAACCAAAAATTGATCTTCAAAATTCAACCAAAACCGTTTGTTTTATGACAATTTCTCAAGAAACCGTTTATTTTTAAAAACGGCTTTAGAACTCAGCATTCAAGAAGTGTTGAAGAACAAGAATCAAAATTTCAAAACTTTGAGATCTGCTTTTTTTTTTGAAAACCCCAAGGATGATGTTTAATTATTTTGGGGATAAAACACTTGTCTAACGTCCGACATTTTTACGATTATTAAAAATCGATTGATGAAACCTTCACCAACGAATTTGTCTTGATATCGATGCAACGGTTCAATTTTGAATGTAATGAATCATCAATTATTATCTACCGATTCTCCACCACAACACATGAGGACACTGTCCAGGACAAACCTGTTGAGCTGGGGATTTTTTTTTTTTTTTTTTTTTTTTTTACTGGTGCTGCGCCCTGGGTTTCCTACAACTGCCATTTTGGTGAGAAATATCTTCCGTCTCCAGGACAATCAAAAGAACCGTAAAAGAAACGGCACAGCGGAATCCCTCGAGGAAACTTCATTTTCTCTCCTCAGAGCCGCGCAAAGCTTTTTAAGCTTCGAGGCCATTATGGGAAACCCGAGGCCCATCCCCGCCCATCGCTTTCTCCGGCAAACCTTTCGTTTTTACCGGGAGAGTGAAAACTTTTCTCCGGAAAAAGAAAATCCGTACGGGAAATCCATCGGATGTCGTCAGTGAAAAGAAAGGCTCCAAGTTCTTTCTCACATAAGCCTGAAGACGTGCGAAAGAACTTTTCAATACCAAAAAAAGGGCGTCCCGCAAATCACCTGAGAGTTAAGTGAATGTCAAAAGAAGGGGGACGGAAATCGACATTTGGGCAGAACTTTCAGGAGGATTGAACGAATACGAATGAGCCAAAGGTGGAAAAGCATGTGGGTGAATCTACAAAAAGTGCCATTTTCTTGGCCTGGCCAAATATTTCAGCTTCTACGCATGATTAATACACATTTCGTCCCCTACTTTTCCAGAGGAAGATACGTGCGTGGGTCGACCATATCAGAATGTGTTCAAAACTTTAGGTGATTCCGAGGTTGCTCAAGAGATCCCGAGCTTTCCAGAACAGTCCAAGGCGTGCAAAGCTGTTGCCTAGCTGGCTAAGGGTTTCCAATGCTTGCCAAGATGGTCCCCAAGCATTCCAGACCTGGCCAAGGCTTGAAAAGTTGGTCCCAAGCTGGGGATGAATTGAGAACAGGAGAGATTTCGTCCAGGGATGGATTGCCCACTCCTCCTGTCGCTGACATCCAAGGCCAGCACATTCTGGCCCGAGAAGCGCCTCGGCCCGACGCTTCGCCCCAGCATCTGAAAGGGTCGTCTTTCGAAACCTTCAGGTGGCAAAACGGCGAGCTGCCTCCAACAATAACCTGAACTGCTGCACCCGAGTGTCCTGTAGAATCGCGTCACCCTGATGAGGGCTATCCTCTGTGCCGATCTCCTGAGGTCATAGATCCCCCCAATGGAATACATGACAGTGAGCCCACGTGGCAGGGATTATCACTCTACTTAAGACCGCAGTTGCTCCCTGCATAGTGTGCAACCTTTGAATAGGCGGCCATGGCTTTTGTTGAAACACCTTCAGCATGAACGGCAATGCTCATTCGCTCTTAAATCACCATAGAATGAAGAATACTAACTGCTGTCCTGCTATCTGGATCCTACAACGCGAAGGAATGCATTAACCTGAGAAATCATTATTGAGCAATCATTGGCACCGCTGAAGCCAGAACTTTAGGGCATTGCAATCCACTCCTGATGCAATCTACTCCCGGCGGTCGACTCGGGAAGTGTGAAAGACTCCCTTTTATGGAAACAGCAAAATAAGGCGATTGACTATCGAGCACAAAATTGCTTTGACCCGCTTGGGAACAACTTAGCAAGCATAGGATGGTCCTTTAAAGCTAAAGATTATATTGGCAAGCCTTCAAACCCCTTATGGGGTTATCACACTGTCGGATACAGCCGGACAGCCGACGAGCGGCCATTGACGTCACAATTAGAGCCAATGACGTCATGAAGTGAGAGCCCGTCGGTCCGATGCCACACCCTCCCCCCCTCATCCATGCGCGCCAGGCCGTCCGCCCGAATCGGATTCGGACGAACTGTCCGAACTGCACGATGGATTGCGGGGCGTCGGGCGTTCGTAGATGAGGGGGGGGGGGGGAGAGAGTGCCCGATAATGGCGGCTTCGCCGAACAGTTGATCGTCCGACAGTGTTATCTCTTCCCTACTCGACGCCAAATTTACCTTTTTTTTTCCCACTTTCCCTCACTCGTCGTCCCGGCTTGGAATCGGTCTCCGACAGTGTGATAACCCCATTAGACAGATTGTTACCAGCATTGCAAGCCTTTGACAGGTTTGGAAAGCGTGGATGCCATCCTGACAAGGCTTGGAGACCCTTAGCCAGCTTGGGACCATCTTGGCAAGCGTTGGAAAACCCTGGCAAGCTCGGGAAGCAATACCCAGCAGATCTTCAACATTTTGTCAAAATCAGGAGGGGGGGCGCTTGAAGTCGGAGGTGCAGTTCCATTATCGGGAGTGGATGGCACTGACTTTTTAGCGGCGAATCGCCTTAACTTTTCTCATACGACGGGAGTCGGTCGCACTGCCCCCAGCATCAGTCCCCCACCATATAGATTTCTTCAACAGCCATCAAGGAACGTCCAGACAACAACCACATAATCAACAACACAACAACAGCACAGACAACTTTCGCTTGCGATATCTTGCGATCAGTTGCGATCTGTTCTTAGCTGCGATGTTTGTTTAAATCAACGGAGTGCGTATGTGGGTCACTCTCGTTCAGAACAGGATTTAACCCGTCTAGAGATGGGATGTGGACCTTTCCCAAAGTCTACTTGTCCTAAGAGGATTACAGCTCAAGTGTGGGGATAACAAGCGGCTCCGCGACGGTCTTGAGGATCTTAAGACGTGGGGCCGACCACACGGGATTAGTCAGCTGTTTACAAGCTTCCATTCAACGTAAACCCCGTACCCCCTCATTCGGCTGTTGAATGATTAATACATACGAGAAATACGCGTACCGTGAAGTTTTCCGCGTGTCTTTACCGGAAGGAGGGGAAGCCGGGCCTTGTTTTGCCGCAGAAATATGCATCCCCCTCGTGCTTTTAGCGGGCTGCACACACAGGAAGTACCCTTCCCCTAAAAGGGGGGGATTTAAGCTGATGTGAGACACCCCTCCGCCAACGTCAAACACCGAGACAGCCAAAACCACGTCATGCTGTCGTCCTCCCCCCCGTGTCGAATTCGGAACAATGGGCTCATCCTGTCATACTGAGGATCAACGGGCGGGTGAAAATTCCATCAATTCTTACGGTGAAACTTGAGAAACCAAAGTAAATATCGCGAACAAAATCTCTCCTTCGTGGATTCAAGCAATGCAAATAACACGAAGGACTTCATTCCCTTTTGGATCAATCGATGTGAATACCGGGGAAAGACTGTATAGCGAATTTACTTTTATTCAGTTGGCAGTGATTATTTTCTTTTTTTAGCATAGAACGTGCTTTAGCCGTAACCTAACTGCCCAAAAGCGTTAGGCGGGAAGGGAGACGCGGATGTGTCACGAAATGGAACATGCTGTGAAGCCCTCACCAGTCGAGCGTTAAGCCACTAGTTCGGCGTCCTCACTTGTCTTACCGTTAAGCCACTATAGTTCGGTGTCTTCACTTGTCTTATCGCGAGGCCACTAGTTCGGCGTCAGACAGTTACTTTTCCAACACGCAAAATGGGTTTCAATCCCACACGTCAAAAACTGATAGGGTGAAGTGGCGTAATGGGGGGTTCGCATTGGTTTTTTTTTTTCTATTATTTTTTTCTGAAAGTACTCCCTGAGAATGTAGGGAAAACAGTAGTCAGCCGCCTGAAATCGTTTCCAGAAAATTTAAATAATTTAACGAAAATTACGGCGTTTGAAAAACCGGGGCCATGGAGGGAGCGTGACGTCACTTCCTCAATACAGCTGAAGAGCGTCGTCGATAGTGTTTTGTTCTTGACAGGTGAGGGGATTGTTCCGCCCAGTGTTGCTATTCCACTACTCATCACAGAATATCAAGTGAGCCGTAAATCCTTCTGATAAGGCTTTTAACTTCAAGTATCATGTATTATAATTAAAAGTTAATTATGTTTTCCGTAATATCATGTTATAATTGCTATAAATTTATCATATAAGCTGACGACACTAGCGCTCATGGTGAGAGATTCACTGGAACTGTGACGTCATTGCCTCAAACAGTGACTGGTGGAAAATGCCGGCCGATTCGTTTTTTCGTTATATCTCCTACAATGATTTTTTTTCGTTGGTATTGGAGTCTGTGCACGTTACTTTTTAGCGATATTATTGAATGGTAGGGAAGATTTCCAAATCTAAAATCAATGCGAACTCCCCATTGCTTAAATTCGGACTATTGAAGATGATTATCAGCGTGCAAGTTGCAAGTAAAGTAAAATTTACTATTATTACTACTTAATATTTTAAAGAAAGATTTAATCTTTCTTTCGTTTTACGTGATATTTGGATTCAGCATTAAACAAGCCATATTTTGAAAATATGGCCTGTTTAATGCTGAATTCAAATTTAAATATATATATAATAGATCTATTATACATATATAATAGGTATCTATACCTATAAAATATTAAATTTAAAAAATAAAAATTAAATATAGATATTTATATCACCATAGGTTTTCATTTAGGGTAAAGTCGTGTACCTTGGGACAGTAACGATATCAATATGAAGGAAAGAGGAAAAAAAATCGAGAAAGGTCGCTAGAAGCAGGCCAATAGGTGGGCAACACTGGGGCTTGAGCGCAACTCCCGCTACTAACCACCGAATCAGGCTGATAACAGTTTGTTTACTTCGTGCTACTGACGAAAAAATATTGCCCAGCAGTTGAAACGTCGTTTTTAGAGACGTTAAGTCGAATATTTCAATCATTTTTGTTGCTATACGTTCCCTGAGGTTTGTTCCGAAGTTACTAACGTTTGCGAGATGTTTCCGTCATTCTTTAAGTCATCAACACAAATTTCCTTAAAAGTTGCCATTCTTGTACCTCGGGACATTCCGTCCTGTACCTTGGGACAAGATTTTTTGGTGAATATGAGATAATCCTCGAATATTATAATTTTTGTCATAGATTTTCAGGTAGTTTACCTGAAACGATCAAAAATGAAGGATTAATTCTTCATTCCTGTTGAAGCTGAAGAATTTTCGATGATGAGAAGTGAGGCTATTCGCAAGCTACCAACTCCAAAGTTGGGGGGGGGGGGGGGGCTCCGAAAGGCCCCTCGACTTTCAAGTCGACTTCTCTCAATTTAATGTCAAATAATGACACTAAAATTTCCCTATTTGTAATTTTTAAGGTTTCGTTCTTTTCATTTCTAAGTCAAATTTTTCTGTCATTCGCGTTATACCTAAGAGTTATTAATTGATTTCAAGTGGTGTTTTACCCCTTCAGCCATCTCGTTTCGTGATCTCTCGTTGTGATCTGCACTTTATGTAGTTACCTACAAATCTCTTGAAGCTCTAAGGCAATTTTATTACTTTTAAGACTGAGGACTGAATAATGTATATAAAATACACAATTTGAAAGCTTCGTTAGCCTTTTTTCTTCAAATTTGCCATTCTGTCCCAAGGTACAACCCTGTCCCGAGGTACAGAGCTGGATGTCCCAATGCACACGACTGGTCACGTACCTCGGGGCAAAAAATTGATTTCGAAAAATCGATTTTAAAAATATTTATTGTGGAAAAATCTGAAATAAATCGTGAAGCTCGGGCAATGGACTAGGATACAAGGAAACTAGTCAGGACTTCACAGGAAGCCAAAAACAAAAACTGTCCCGAAGTACTTTACCCTAGGTTTTTTTTAAATTTATTTATTTTATTTTTTTTGTTCAGATATGGCTGTTATTAACTTCTTTGTTTAAGCAGCTTTAGGTTCGTTGAAAATCGAGCGAGACGAGAGCTCTTCAAGCAATTATTGCTCGAACTTTCTCTACCATATTCTCCTCCATTTCCAAAAATCCCGCAACAGCCGTGATGTGCCATCTCTGAAAACATCCCTAGAAAAAAAAAAAAAAAAAAAAAACCGCGTCTGACAGGCGAAAAGGACCAACTCGTAAATTTTGTTTTCCAACTTCATTAGGGCCATTGTCGGGATACATAGTCGAAAAGACATTTGTAACGTAAAATCCCTTTTTTTAAACCATCAACCTTATCACAACCCTAATCTGCCTGAGCTCCAGGAAACCTCCCCATTGTAACCACAGAAAAAGGCCACCCAACGAATGGAAACTGTATACCTGTCCCCAACAATGCGCTGTAGACCGTTTGGAGAGGGATTTAAAAACCTCCGCAGAGGGGAAAAAAAATTGAGTCACTCATTAATTCCACACCGGTCAGTTGAATGGGTTTATCAAAGGGCCTCTGTACTCGGATATTCATGTGAGCCTTAACAAGGGAGTCGCAAAAAAACGAACAAACGCGGGCTAACAGGGCATGATATGTATTGTTGATCAAAAAGACGCGAAAGAATTTATGGTTCAAAATGGAACAAAAGGGATTTTTTTTTTTTTTTTTCACTCAGAAAATATTTGATTTCTTGGGATCCTTCAAAAATCCCATTTGTAGACCCATGAAAGCTCTGTAGATCCCCACAGTGAAAATCGGATCGTTCCAGGACCCCAAAAAATGGATTCTACGTCCAAAAATACCTCGAAAACGACACCCCACTCGATCCCATAGCCAAAAGCCTTCAAAAAATCCCTTCCGTATCCCCATTTTAGCCCCATAGCGCCCCGCGGATTAGGGCGATCGGGCTGAAAACCTTGCAGGCACAACTAGATGGTAAAACGATTATTTTGTCAAAATTTCAGATTAAAAAAAAAAAAAAATCCTACAGCCCAAAACGGCCCGGACGGCGAAAGGACATTTCACCTTTGGAATCTACACATCTTGAAACGTATTTACATAATTAATTATACAAATTACAATCACAAATTTTGAGCCCGATCAAAATTTCGACCTTCGACACGAAAACGTAGGTGTATTTTTCACGGAATAATAAACCAAAAATCCTTCTGCCAAAACCGTAAACGAACAAAGTTTGACCCCAACAACAATTTTTGGTCCCCCCCACGAAAATATTGATTGAATGTTCAGATAATAACAAACCATAAGTAGAGGTGGTTATGTTTCATAATTAATGGAACAACTGACAGCTGACGCTCACGAATGAGCTGTTCCTACGAATAGGAACACAGGGAGATCTCATTTCGGATAAAACGCATTCAAATGGAGATATGAAAAGCTCGGAGGTACCGAGCGAGGTTCAAGTGACGTGAGGGCTATTATTTTGTACGGAGAAGTTGGGGTGGTCTTGAGGACACAGATCTTTATCTCTGTCTCGGAAAAACGGGTATGAAGGTGATAGATGGCCTATTGTGAGGGTTTCGAAGGGGGTCCAACCCACTTCCTGAGGAAGTCGAAGAAAAGAAGCTGGAAACGTTCTGGTCATATGCTAAGGAGAAGGGGAAGTTCCCGATCTGAGCTCCCCGGGGAGGCTTCGAGACCTCTTCCCCACAAGTCTTTTGTATTCCGTGGATAACAAATCGCCAGGACGGGGGTATCCATGACGGTGAAGGTGCTGCCACTGGGTGGAGTCAGAGACAGTTGGGGGGAGTCTTGAAAGGGACGACCGACTGAAGCTGTTTGAATTGGCCTTCTATTCAATAGCTGACCTCACCCTGAATTACCTGTAAGTAACGGTAGCAGAGCTTGCAATGCTTTGCAGTGGATGAGAAGAATATTTGACGAGGAGTTGAATCAGTAGAGCGACCAATGAGACACTTGTACTACGAGTAGTACTTGTCAGGCTGAGTACTTTCCGAGGAGCCTAGTCAGCTGAGTACCTACTTACTGAGGAGTCAAATCAGTAAAGCAACCAATGAGACACCCAGTCAGCTGAGAACTTACCAAGGAGCCTAGTCAGCTGAGTACTCAACGAGGAACTCGGTCAGCTGAGCTTAACAAGGCGTTTAGTCACCTGAGTTTTTGACGAGAAGCTTATTCAGCTGAGTACTTAAGGGGAGACTCGCGCGCCAACGGGTCCTTTGTATTTGACTCAAAAACGGGCCTCCGTTCGGAACCTCTACAGAAGTCCAATCTCATCGTATCACTTTCAAATTTTTTGTGTGTTCCTCTTATAATGCAGATTAAATAAAGAATAAACCATAACCTTAACAAGGAGCTTAGTCACCTGAGTTTTTGACAAGAAGCGTAGTCAGCTGAGTACTTAACAAGGAGCTTAGTCAGCTGAGTACTTAACAAGGAGCCTAGTCAGCTGAGTACTTAAGAAGGAGCCTAGTCAGCTGAGGTTTTGACGAGAAGTGTAGTCAGCTGAGTACTTAACAAGGAGCTTAGTCAGCTGAGTACTTAACAAGGAGCTTAGTCGGCTGAGTACTTAACAAGGAGCTTAGTCAGCTGAGTACTTAACAAGGACCCTAACCAGCTGAGTACTTAACAAGGAGCTTAGTCAGCTGAGTACTTAACAAGGAGCTTAGTCAGCTGAGGTTTTGACGAGAAGTGTAGTCAGCTGAGTACTTAACAAGGACCCTAACCAGCTGAGTACTTAACAAGGAGCTTAGTCAGCTGAGTACTTAACAAGGAGCTTAGTCAGCTGAGTACTTAACAAGGACCCTAACCAGCTGAGTACTTAACAAGGAGCTTAGTCAGCTGAGTACTTAACAAGGAGCTTAGTCAGCTGAGTACTTAACAAGGAGCTTAGTCAGCTGAGTACTTAACAAGGAGCTTAGTCAGCTGAGTACTTAACAAGGAGCTTAGTCAGCTGAGTACTTAAGAAGGAGCTTAATCAGCTGAGTACTTAACAAGGAGCCTAGTCAGCTGAGTACTTGACGGGAAGCTTAGTCAGCTGAGTACTTAACAAGGAGCCTAGTCAGCTGAGTACTTGACGGGAAGCTTAGTCAGCTGAGTACTTGATGGTAAGGCACAACTGGAAGAGGCATTTTCAATCTTCATCCTACCTGTAACTAACGGCAGCTGAACCAGAACTGCGCCGAAGCAGATCACCAAGACGTTAAGCCCGCTCATCTCAGAAGCCTCGTCTCCGCATTCTGGAAAGAAAAATAAAACAATAAATTTCACAGCAGCGATTCAAATCGTGCACAAAACCCGTGTTAGACTTGTTATGGCATTATAATGACTGGAATGACTTCTTTGTCTCATTTCCTCTCGCGATGCACATCTGACGGGCCAGACGCCCGACTTCATCTGCATACAAAAGTCCCTTCGGTTTTTTGTTAGTTTCGAATGGGGCTCTCGTATTCGCGTCGTTTTTTCAACGATTTCACTTCGTACCGGACGTGAGTGATGTTCCTGGGGAAAATGAATGTTTGTGGGTAATGATACCAGCGTACAGAGCGGGGTTTTGCATTATACATAAACGGTGACATTGGGAGGATGTCAGACCGCACTGGACAGGACTGAAAAATACGTTATTTGCTTCTCTTGACAAGCGTCCAAGACAAATTCTCTTCAATTTTCTTTGAGCAAAAGTGCAACTGTAAAAACCGCTGCAAATTTTACACAAGGGTTTATTATTCTTTGATATCGGTTAAGGTAAAAGCACCAAAGGCGGACACAACCCCAGTGGCGGACACTGGGACAAAAAAGCTCTCAAAATAAGGCTAGCAACCTCCCAGGGCTCTTGATCCTTCATTTTTCCATTTATGCTATCTCTCTGTGAGCAGTTAGGATGAAGAAGAAGAAGATTGACCAAGAAATAAGATAACAGTGCAAATGCAAAAGTTACCTTTCTGTTTTGAAGTGATTTCGGCTGCTCTGGTTACCAAAAATGGGAAGAAAACTGAGGTGAGTTTTAAGGAAAATAATCGATTTTACTTATTACCCTATTGATTTCTAAGTTCCTTATGGATTGAACAACAAAGTTGAATAATAATTTCGTGAATACATTCCATATTTTCATTGAAAATCGCTCTTTTTGGGCGTCCACTACTGGACCCAGGAAAAATTACAACTTCTCCAGTTGCGGACGCACCTGTCCGCCTTTGGCACCTGTACCCTATCAACAGTGCTCCTATGGCGGACGGGAGTGCTCCATTCCAATTTTAGTCTTGGTTTAAAAGTTAATTGAACAATTTTATTTTCTGAATTGGTTTTGAATGATTAATAGTAATCATGGTATCTTTGTTTCAGATCAGCAAACAAGAAAAGTCAGGAGACATGCAAAAAAAGAACCCTTTGCTGCAGTATTCAGAAGCGGCTATTCCTTCATTTGATTCAAATTTTCTTCAATCTGTAATTGAGGCGGTGGATTCCTAAATTTTGGAATAACTTAACTTCTTAACCTGTCTACACATAACTTGTTAAGTAACTGTCTATGTCCAATTTAGCAATTTTTCAGGAAACACGAAAAACATGCCACCAACCCAACCAATAAGCCGGGAGACGCGAATTCTTTTGAATTTGACTCATTTGGCATCACTTAATGAGTGCGAAAATTTTGAACTAAGTTAATTATGAAAGGCGCCAGTAAATTGAAATTGAAAAATGAATGTAGACCCTTTTGAAAAGAACTGTCGAATGGAGAGAGTTGTGGAACGAACCCCAAAGTTTGGGAGCCAAAAAACCAGTGGAAAGTAGACAGTTTTCTTGATTCTGAAGTCATTTTTCGATGGAGCGCGGGAAAATGGTTCAGAATCCACTGCTAACTACTAAATTTGGCCGAAAATGAATGTAGACAGATTTGGAATCCACCGCCTCAATTTGATTTAAGGTTTTTACCCATCTCTGCTAGGTACTTGATTCAAGATTCCAATAATAATTATCCATGAGAATCCATCTGATCAAAACATTTATCGTGGAAATTTATAGACTACTTCGTCGGAAATCGTCTTTTTATAATAATTATAAAAAGACCAATTATTGGTCTTTTTATAATTATTATGAAAAGACGATTTCCGACGAAGTAGTCTATAAATTTCCACGATAAATGTTTTGATCAGATGGATTCTCATTGACGGAATTCTCAGATGGATCTAGATAGGTAAAGGGAATTCCCTTTATCTCGCCGCATCCACCTTACATTCCGATTCCAATTTCTTACTGGAGTAGATAATATCTATCATATTATGATACCTTGCTAATGTTGCTTAGTTACCTAGGTACCTAAAGTTAGACGCAACAGAGAGTATATTATTATAAACCTTATTGGTAATATAAGATGGGGTAACTTATCTGAATATTAATGAAAGCCCCCATGTAAGTGCCTATAAGTTCCACTGTGACACATTAAAAGTAACTGTATTTGAACTAGAAAATTTTTCTAGTTCAAATACAGTTACTTAAGAGAAAATCTTTGTGATTTTAGCGTAAAAATAATGTTTTCTAAGCATTTTGAGTTTCTGGTTAGTAAAGGTCTGTTAAAAAAAAATTTTTTTTCTCCTATTTCCTAAGTCAAATTTGTTGAAGTAAGACTGTATTATCTTTTTAAAAGGCTGATTCGTCATTTTGACAATTTTTTGTGTTTATTTTCAACGGAGAAATAAATTATTTGTTGAAATCAAAACTGGTGTCCGCCATTGGATCCCGAATCGTCCGCCACTGGTGCAATGTGATTTTTTCGTGTCCGCTACTGGTGCAAAAACTTGATTTACAAAATCATTGTTTTTTCCGTGAACGAGAGAATAAATGTAATAAATTTTTATTCCAACTTGTTCAGGGAAGTCCAAAATACCATAAAATCAGTTGAAACAAGAGTTAAAAAGTATTTTCGAAATGTGAGCGATGAAAGATGTTCATTTTTTTCTTAACACGTCCGGCTTTGGTGCCTTTACCTTACTTGGCAGAAATTTAATTCTGTGTCAATGAAAAAAAAAAAATTTATTTTATTTTTCAAAAATTTTTTTGGATTTTTTTTTTTTTTTTTCAAAGATTTTGTGTTTTTACTCGAAAAATATTTTACCTCCAGGGATCCTTCAAAAATCTCATTTGCAGCCCCATGAAAGCCCTATAGATCGCAACAGTGAAATCGGATCGTTCCGGGACCCCCAAAAATGGATTCCACCTCCAAAAATACTTCGAAAACGACACCTAACTCGATCCCATAGCCAAAATCCTTCAGAAAACGCCTCCCGTGGCCCCACAGGTTTGGGCGATCGGGCTGAAAACCTCGCGGGCACAACTAGATGGTAAACCGAGTATTTTGTCAAAATTTGAGATTCTTAAAAACTTTCTACTGCCCAAACCGGCCACGGCGGACGGACATTTCGGTTTTGGAATCTAGACCTCTGGAAACAAGTCAAATTTTGAGGCCGATCGGAGTCGTCGACCTCCGCCGCTAAAACATAGACACCTGTGTATTATCCAAGAATAATAAAAGATGATCATAGTTTGCTGAGTACTTGATGAGGAGCCAATTCAGCCGAATAGGCCTACTCATCGAAGAGCAGCGAATGAGATGCCTGCCCAGCAGAGTACTTAATTAAGGAGCCAAAGTAGCTTGAACAGCCGAACCACTCGTGTAATGAGTAGGTAGTAGGTACCTATGCAATGAGCTGCAAGTGGGGTTTTTGAAGGGTTTTAGTCAGTGGTTCGAGCGAGATGTCGTTTTCGAACTCACTATGGGCGTTAAATCAATTCATGGGGTCCTCAAGGGCATCTGACCGCTTTTCAACGGTGTTTGTTCATTTAAACAACAACACCTTAAGGCCAACTAACTCATCATTAACAAAACCTACGCAGTATTTGCCTTATTTGAAATGCTGCATCTCCCATCGGTCACACGAGATTCTCCGACCGCTTTGCCAGCCTGACACAAACGCAGCCCACCCACACTTTGACAGGCGAAAGGTCAAACTTTGACAAATGCCCAGTTCGTGCCAAACTCTTTGTTCACACCAAGTCCGCGCATCATATTCGTATTTATCAACAGCCTACACCCCGGCGATGGGATTACCATAACGCTCTACGGCCAACACCTCGTAAGTGGTCGGTGGACGGTAATGGGGGGTTGAGAAATCGATGTTTAGTCAAAGAGTCCGCTGGCCGAGCTGTGAAGGGAAATATTGCTGTCGCCGTTAACGACAAGTCTGGCGTGAGAATTGATTCACCGGAGTCACCAAGTCGAGCCATCTTGCCGAACGCAACTCAGTAATGTTGGTGAAGATGTACCCCCATAATGTTTCCAAGTTGCTATGTGCTAGGGTTGGGTGCCATCTGGGCCATATTCGGAGGTCGGTAGGGAAATGCAGTTGGCAAAAACACCCATAACACTGAAGACGGCATCTCACTCATTTGTCTGTCCAAAACCCCATCAAAACCCCACCAATAGCCATTAGGAGCTCGCTGGTGCCGACAGATCTGTCGAAGTTTCTGAGAACCCACAGAATCGATTCGGTAGGTACTCAGTTAACTCGATCCAATCGGGTAAATACTCAGCAGACTAGGGACCTCACTCACTGCTCAGCCTCAGTACTCAGCTGAAGACATCAGCGGTTTTGCAAGGTTTCCGGCTATGGGGTCGTCTGCGAAGTATTTTTGGGCGATTTTTTTGGGAGTAACAGAACCTTCGATTTCACCGACGGGAACCTTTGTAGCTTCATTTAATTAGGTTTTGCAATGTAATTCATTTAATGAGGTTTTGAAGGATCTGTGGACCTGAGGAAGACGTGGCATCGAAGATTAAAACTAAAATAGAACTTCAAGCGAATATCTTGGACAGCTGCTAATGAGTTCCAGATCAGCTAGGCACGACAGAATTGGTCGAAGAGATGTTGTTTTAATCAGCAATGACTTCACAAGCGGATTGACTGGCATATAGCTCGCGTGATCGAACTCCTACCGGGCAAAGATGAAACTATTCGTCTGGTTCGACTCCAAACCAATTCCGGGACGTGTCTACGGCCCATTCAGCGACTTTGTCCAATTCTTGAAGGAGATTCCTTTCCATTAATTGATACAAAAGATTTTACTACAGCCAGTCAGTCAAATGAGGAAACGTTTGCCGAGTAATTTGTAATTTGGGACGCATAATCCATCTTTTGTGGTCAAATGTCGGGCAAAAAACTTGACGAAGAATTCAAAAGTAATTTTTAAAATAATAGGTAATTACTTATTATTAAATTAAACATTACGGCTTATTATTCTTGGACTCGGATCGGCCTCATAATTTGGCTTTTTTTTTTTTTGATCTGAAATTTTGACAAAATACTCGGTTTACCATCTAGTTGTGCCCGCAAGGTTTTCCGCCCAATCACCCAACCCGCGGGGCGCCATGGGGCTAAAATGGAGCTACGGGAGAGGTTTTTTGAAGGCTTTAGGCTATGTGATCGAGTTAGGTGTCGTTTTCGAAGTATTTTTGGACGTAGAATCCATTTTTCGGGGTCCCGGAACGATCCGATTTCACTGTGGCGATCTATAGGGCTTTCATGGGGCTACAAATGGGATTTTTGAAGGATCCCAGGAGGTAAAATATTTTTCGGATAAAAAGAACAAAAAATTCCTTCAAAAATCCCATATTTTAGCCCCATGAAAGCCCTATAGATCGCCACAGTGAAATTGAATTGTTCCGGGACTCCCAAAAATTGATTCTACGTCCAAAAATACTTCGAAAACGACACCTAACTCGATCCCATAACCAAAAACCTTCAAAAACCCTCCTGTAGCCCCATTATAGCCCCATAGCGCCCCACGGGTTTGGGCGATCGGACTGAAAACCTTGCGGGCACAACTAGATGGTAAACCGAGTTTATTGTCCAAATCTTTAAGACTTTCAAAAAAATTCCTACTGCCCAAAACGGCGGACGGAAATTTCGGATTAAGAATGTAGACCTCTTGAAACGGATAATGTCAAATTTTGAGGCCGATCGGAGTCGTCGACCCCCGTCGCGAAAACATAGGTGTATTGTTCCAAGAATAATAAACCAAAATCGTCACTGTTTGGTTCTGGGAGTCGGTCGATGAAAAATAAAAATTGTAAATTCCGATGAGTCTGAGACCGCCAAACATTCTTAGAAAACGACGCCCCACTCGACCCCATAGCCAAAGACCTTAAAAATCCCTCATGTTGCCCTTTTTTAGGTCCCCAGAGCCCCAAGGTGTAGTTGATGGGGTCATAATAAATTGAGACTTCGTCCAAAATTACTTCGAAAATGACACCTCATTTGACTTTCTGGCCCAAGTCCTTCAAAAACCCCATTTATAGCCCATAAATTGTAGATTTTTTCGTTTCACTTGCCTTTTTGTAACTGTATATTTTCGATCATATTTAAGAGCATATGATGGGTTTTTCGAACATATCTATTGACCATAAAACAGATGTTTGTCGAGCATATCAATAATTGAGCATATCGAATTATTCGAGCCCTTATCATCACACATGTGTTATGTATAAGCCTTGAAACCTTCGAAGATCTGATGATTTTTCAGATAACGCTGTGGTAGTGTTAGGAGTTAAAAAATTTGTAAATGTCCCATTTAATGGAACAAAGTGACCGGTTAGTACGGACGCGCCAATGTTTCCAAATCGGAAAAATTAATTTATTTCCAGGTAGAAGAATATTTCTTCCTATAGCTCGAGAATGTACGGACTAGTCTGCTGACCCACCGTCGTTTTTTTTTTTTTTTGAGTATTCGTTTTTGATGTTTTGAATGTAGAATCGCTACATTCAAAACATCAAAAACGAATACTCAAAAAAAAAAAAAAGAACCTAAATAAACGATACTTAAATAAAATAAAATATAAATAAATAAAGAATTCCGAAGACAGTTCAGCACCGTAAAGGCCCTCAAGAGATCGTGCGCAGGAATGCAATGAGAGCGCTCTGGCGACAAAGCGAGCGTTACCAACAGTATTACCTCATGATGATTTTTTTCTTCTTTTAATTGCGTACATAATAATATTATGTACGCAGTCTTATATTATAAGACTACGCGGAAAGATAAGTCATTTGTCAGAATGAATTTCTCATGGGTTCTTCCTCAAGTAGAAAGTGGGATCCTTTCGAGCCGCCTTCGCCAATATTATTCATGAGGGAGATAAATTACGAGCTCCCAAGTGCTGAAGGATTGTTACTCTGGATGGTACTGAATATCACCGTGTGGGCCCTTCCCAAAGGTGTTCCCGAGACCGATTTTCGCGGGTCCTCCAACCGCCCTCATAAATATTTACGACAACGAAGTTTATTTTTTTCTCTCTCTCTCGCGAACCGTTCTTTTATTCCATACGGTAGGTATTGTTCTGATTAGCACACGGTCCTCCCATTATCCCGATCCCCTTTTGAGGGTGGCCTCCCCCCCCCCCCCCCCCCTCCGCCATTTGCATATATTGGCTCCGAGTCCGTGGCGGACACAGGCGACCTTCCCGGCAGATAAATCACCCGCACTTTCTCTTCGGCCCGATTATGCCGCGCCCGAGCAATACTGCTCAAGTAATGCTGGAGGATATGACACGACACAAGTCAATTACTCGTTACGGCCCGAGCTTTGAAGAGATAATGCGCCACGCTTTCTTCTCACGCAACATTTTGATAATAATATGAATTTATTGTGCCAACAAACAACATGATATTTTTACACTTGTCAGTAAAAATAAGGTAGATAATACCTTATGTAAGTACATAATTCAAGAGTCCTGTGTCAGGGTATTCATCGACACTATATATAGTATATATAAGGGTGAGGTGACCAAATGCTTCTTCATCTTGCTTCGTAGCTGTGGCGTGGGTAACATCCTCAGTCCAGGAGGTAGGGATGGGAAATCGGTAAGAAGTATCGATTTTTTAATCGATTCAGAATCGGATGCTCCAAATTGATTTCCCAAAAAATCGCCATAAAAGTATCGATTTTTTGGAAAATCGATTCAAAAATCAGTCTTACAAAAAAAAAAGTTTTTTTTAATGAGTGATAACGGTAGATATATTTAATGTAGGTAGGATTCAAGAAAAAATCGTTAAAAAAATTTATTGAAAATTAAAATTGCATTTAGTTTTCAAAAATTTTGATAATAAACATTTAATCAGACGAGGACCTAATCAGTTTCGCTGTCTGAATAAGCCATGGCGGACGTCGCTCGTACATAACTAGTGAGTTTTGTTGTTATTAGCTATTATCATCATTTTTAATCGACCTAAGACTCGAAAGTTGCTTGAATCACTTGAAATACTAAAGTAATTTTTATAAATGACGAAAATCGATTCAAGATTTTTTAAAAATCAGTAGTAAAAATCGATTCACGATTTTTACAAAAATCGGAAGTAAAAAATCGATTCATCTAAAAGATCGGAACCTAAAGATCGATTCAACAAAATCGAAAAATTGGAACAAAAACTCGATTTTTCCAAAAAATCGGAAATCGATTCCCATCCCTACCAGGAGCCAGGTAGTTTGAGGAGGAAAGTATTTTGAAGTTTTTGAAATTTTCACAGTCCTCTGGGATGTCAATGCCAAGTTTTCGACCTCGTAGACCCTGTGCTAACTTGGGGAGGGGGAAAAACCGTGATTTTTCGGTTATTTGTGAATATCTCGAAAACCATTGCTCGTAAGGACCTTTTTTATTTTCACCATTAAAAAGTACATTAAATTTCCTTTCGATTGCACTACCTACGTTTTTATTTTGGTCCAATAGGTCCAACGTAGATGTTAGAGGAAAAATGGGCGTTTCGGCGCCGATCCTGAAATTTGGTCCCCCCCCCCCCGGGAGGGGGGGGGGTCGAGGGTATACGTAGATACGTTGAATACTCGATTAATGATGATTAGTGTATTTTATGGGTGCGTAAACACCATTTTTTCCGCTAACATCTACGTTTTGACAAACGTGACATTTTTCAAAATGCCATAGTTTGGTACCTACTGGACCAAAATAAAAACGTAGGTAGTGCAATCGAAAGGAAATTTAATGCACTTTTTAATGGTGTAATAAAAAAGTCCCTTACGAGTAATAGATTTCGAGGTATTCACAAAAAACCGAAAAAACGCGGGTTTTCCCCCCTCGCCGAGTTAGCACAGGGTCTAAGAGGTCGAAAACTGAGCGTTGACATCCCAGAGGACCCCTGAGTGACCTGTGACAATTTCAAAAACTTCAAAATACTTTCCAGCTCGAGGCAGATTTTTCTACCCGGCTTCCTGGACTAAGCTGCGGCATGGGTACCATCCTCAACCCCTCTGGTAGGAAGGAGGTTGTGGAGTTTCACGCCTGTGCACAGTAGATCCGAGCGCTGAGATGTCGTAAGCCGTCTTGCCGGTACGACTAGGTTTTCCTTGTGCCTAGTCGGATAGTCGTGCTGGTCGCAGTTCCTCTTGAGGCCATTCAGCTCCTTCAACGTAATGGTCAAGGTTTCCAGGATCATGCCTGGGACGGTCAAAACCCCCGCCTGTGTGAACAGGGTCCGGCAGTACGCAGTCGGTTTTTTCCCGAAAATGATTCGTAACGCTTTTATTTTGTTGAAGGAATATCCTTTTTTTCTCCCGGACTATTTCCCCATAAGGGAACCCCACAAGCAATCCTGCTGTGGAACGATGAAAAGTAGAGCATCCTCAAGACGGAATACGATAAGGTTTTTGCCGGTGCGCCGAAGAAGGAAAAGCGTGGATCCCAGTTGGGAATGAAGAGCGTCGCAGTGCTTCGACCAACTCAATGCACTATCGACAGTTAGTCCAAGAAAATTACCCGATGAGGGCTGCATCCTTGAAAGATCAAACAGGACCGTTTTGTCCATGTTTAACGCCAGCTGGTTGGCCAAGCACCATTCCATCACCCAGTAGCACGAATCTGGAGGCTCGGCAGGCTGTAGTCATCGGTTAAAAGGGCGATGTCGTCAGCAAACAAATCTTGATGCCTTGGGCCTCCATCACGCCAGGCAAGTCGTTAATGTACAAGAGAAACAGGACTGAGCCGAGGATCTAGCTCTATTTCACCATGAGGTTGGTCTCTGAAGCTCGAATCGCGCAGGTGGATAAACAACATAACATTGGATCCTAAATTTGGATCAGTTTTCTTCGGAACATCAAACGCCATAAATTAAGAATTCAAACTTCAATGAAAGAACTTCTGATTCAATAACCATTATACAGTCAGATCTGACACAACCTAAAATTACTCCGCCCAATAAGATGAACGACTCCGATCAAAATCCGATTTCATTTTCTGTATCAACACGGTTTGAACTGCCGCTCTCAAGAACTATTAAAGTCTGCGTTAATGTCTCTTCACATTAATAATATTTCTTTTTTGTTCTTCCCCACCGCAGCGGCCTCTTTGTCGGACGGCCAAAAAAGTTAATTGAAATCCTCTTTTTTACGGGTTTCGACTTCATCAACCCGCTAGCGATGGAAAAGAAATGGACGGCGCGCGTCAACATTCAAACTTTTTTTTTTGCAACAGAGGAAATCGTGTAGGCGTATTTTTGAAAAAGGAATTTGGTACAAAATATGGGGCTTTGAAAATAGAAAATATACGCTACAGAATTGAAGCCTTCTAGAACCAAAATTCATTTTAATTAATTGACTTTCAATAAGTCTTTAAAAACAATCAAATGATTTCATTAATGATTCAAAAGTTCCTTTCCAATAATTGAAACTTTAAAATTTAATAATTATTTAATTATTGCTTAATAATTATTGTTTAATATTAAATATAAATAAATAATAAATAAATTATAAAATTTAAATAATAATAAATAAATTTTATTATTTAATGAACTAATTAATCAAAATTGAACTTGCAATAGGCTAATGGTTAACTCTTGATTGGTTCAGAAACTTTCATAAAATAATGCATAAATTTGATAAGTTAAAAAATAACTTTTTTGAAAAAAAAAAATAAAAATCAGAAAGTGCAATGTTCTGAGAGATGTGGGACCTCGAAAAATTGATTATGAGTCTAAAATCTAGACCTCTTGAAACGGATAATGTCAAATTTCGAGGCCGATCAGAATTTTCGACCCACAGTGGGAAATCAATTTTCTAAAGACGCTTTTTCATTGATCTTGTGCACTATTTCCACAGTTGATTACCTGTATTCATAGTCCTGTATTAATAATTTTCCGTTTGAAGTGTTCGATTAGTGCGAAATAAAAGATGAAAAGTGATCTAACGAGTTTTTCACTTTTGGAAGAGAATGATTGGGAAAATCTCTCCTTCCTACTACTTTCCAGGGGGGGAAAAATATGTGAGAAGAAATCTTATATAATCTGTACAAAAAAAAAAAAAAAAAAACCAGTTAAAATACCAGTTAATTTTAAGATGAGTTACGAAATGAAAATAAGTTACAGATCGGATTTTGGGCGTAATTTCAATTAAGATATGCGTACAAACCGAGCTGCGCCTTCCTGCGGTCTGACACATTCCCCCCCCCCCCCTTAAAATTCTGACACTTGGGAAAGAGCTGTAGAAGTTTGAGACCCTTTTTTGTCCCTATTCGGTCACAGTAACTATTAATTAACTGTTAATTTTCAACGTTACCAACACGCTCCTATCCAAGCAACTCTCGGCCTCTCAGCTCGATCTCATCCGAGCCGTTAGGTAGGATTTTTTTTTTTTTAATCCGAAATTTTGACAAAATACTCGTTTTACCATCTAGTTGTGCCCGCAAGGTTTTCAGCCCGATCCCCCAAACCCGTGGGGCGCTATGAGGCTAAAATGTTTCGGCTAGCGGGGTCGAGTTAGAACTATTGCTAGAACTAGGTGTCGTTTTCGAACTATTTTTGGACGTAGAACCCATTTTTGTGGGTCCCGGAACGATCCAATTTCACTGTTGCGATCTATAGGGCTTTCATGGGCCTAAAAATGGGATTGTTGAAGGATCCCAGGAGGTCAAATAAAGTGTCGTTTTCCGAGTAATTTTTGACGCATAATCTATTTTTCGAGGTCCGACATCTAACCAATTTACAACAATTTTTTTTTTCAAAACTTTTCAAAAATATTTTATCAATGGCCCATGATTAATTTTTGCATCTCTAACGAAGAATAATAAACCCTTGTGTAAAATTGGCTTTTTTTTTCCGCCCAACAGTGATTTTTAGCACAAAATTGTGAAAAATTGCCATAAATTAAGGGTTGTGGGATGTTATGCGACTAAAATTACTTCGAGCTTCCGGCGCACAGCGGTAGGATGCGTCGGAAAACCTCCCCAAAATGAGAATGATCAAATCGGTACCTATTCTGGGTGCGGTAAATCACTCTCAGATAGCTGCAGATAAAGAGTTCTGGAACGATTTTACCCTAAAAAAAAATATACAGGGGTTGCCGAGGTGCTTATATTCAAGTCAAAGAACCGATATTGATTTCATCCACGCTTAAAAGACTTCAGATTGGTACTTCATAATAATATCGTGATATCAATTTTTCTCCATGTCAAGATGTACGTGAGTTTATTTCATTTATTTAATACGACCCGTCGTAATAGTAAAGTCTGACACGGATTTCAGTGTTATTGAACTGTTGTCATAATAATGTTAAACAATGAAAAAGTTTGGCTATTGAGTACCTATGCAGAAGTTTGAAAATTTGAATAACTAAAAATCAAAAGCTAATACAGAAAAATGGGCATCAGATTTGGACTTAGAACACCAAAAAACGTCAAGTATCATAACTGTACAGCCAGCTGGAACCGTTTTAGGGGTTTTCAACAAAAATGGTTCTTTTCGACGACTGTGCAGCGGAAGTCATTCAAAAGCCTCATTTGTAGCCCGATGGAAGCCGCATTAGACTCACGGTGTCTTCGGATGGGTCTGAGGTTCCCGAAAATGAATTCTACGTCGAAAATTACTATGAAAACGACACCTAATTTGACCTCCAAGTCCTTCAAAAGGGAACAAACGGGCCCATAAGGATCCCCATAGATCCCCACGGTGTAATTGTAAGGATCTGACAAACACGTAAGAGGATTTCACGCCCAAAAATACTTCAAAACCGACACCTCACTCGACCCCCTACACTAAATCTCTTAAAAACCCCTTCTGTAGCCCCACGGGTTAAGGCTATCGGGCTCTAAATCTCGCGGGCGCGACCAGAAGAAAAACCGAGTATTTTGTCAAAATTTCAGATTTAAAAATAATTCCAACTGCCCTAAACGGCTTCGACAGCGAATGTACTTTGCATTTTTGTAATCTGCACATCATGAAACAAGTAAGAACAAAATTTAATTTTGAGGTCGAAAATGTATTGACAATAGGATTTTTCGGGGAATAACACTATTCAAAAGTTCATAAAATGAGGACGTTAATACGATGATTAATTCAGCACTTTATCATAAAAAGGATCGGAATAATATTGTTACCTCAATAAAACGAAATTCCAAAATATGACGTCCCACAAATCACTCGATAAACAACACAGTAAACACACGCGAGTCGGAGTTTCTCCGGAGCGACACAACCTTCCCGTACAAGAACCCGTGTTGTACTGGTTTGGCCTATCTGGAGCTCCTGAGGGATGGACGAGGGGGTTTGGGGTTCGGTAAGTTCCGCCCCGGCAGCCGAGCAGTGCCGAAGGTTTGTTTTTGTTGGTCGGGGCCTTCGCCGCCCCGCCGGCTCCTTTGAAAGGGACGACGTGTTGTGTTTCGAGTAGGGCGAGCTGGGTCCCCAATAGTGCACGAGGTTGTGAGGGAAACAGAAACGTTGAATAGCTAGTAGTATTGTTTTCCATTGCTCAGGCCATTGAATTTGGCCGTTTAGCAACTTTCAGAGAAAAAGTTGGCCTACCCTGTCAACTGAAGATGAACCTACACCAGGTGTAGGTCCTACATGTTTCCGAGCCATCGCGAACTGCATCGGGAATTGCACTGAGCCCTGTTGTTACACACGAGTAGGTACAGGGGAAGGGTAAAGGGGGTAAAGGGGAAGAAGTGCTAGGGTAGAGGGACAAGATTCAGAGAGGTGTAAGAATATTCCGTGTAATCTTCATTTGTTGCCCAATAAACGTTTCCCATGGACCTTAAGCAACTCTAGGATCTACCGTTGCTTGTCTTATTTTTAGGTTTCTTAGAATCAAAGTAAATATATTGTTGAAAATCCAGTTTTGGTTTGGAAAAATACTTTTACGTTTTCGCGACGGGGGTCGACGACTCCGATCGGCCTCAAAATTTGACATTATCCGTTTCAAAAGGTCTACATTCTAAAATCCAAAATTGTCCGAACGCCGTCCGAGCCGTTTAGGGCCGTAGGAATTTTTTTTTTTAAATCTGAAATTTTGACAAAATACTTGGTTTACCGTCTAGTTGAGCCCGCAAGGGATTCAGCCCGATCGCCCAAACCCGTGGGGCGCAATGGTGCTGCGGGAGGCGTTTTTTGAAGGAGTTTGGCTATGAGATCGAGTTAGGTGTCGTTTTCGAAGTATTTTTGCACGTAGAATCCATTTTTTGGGGTCCCAGAATGATCCGATTTCACTGTGGGGATCTATAGAGCTTTCGTGGGGCGAAAAATGGGATTTTTGAAAGATCCTAGGAGGTTAATTCCTCTAATTAAATATTTTTCGAGTAAAAAAAAAAGAATTTTTGAAAAAAAAATTTTTTTTTTTTAAATCACCAAAAAAATATTTTTCCCTTATTTTTTTCATTGACCCAGAGCTAAATTTTTGCACAAGTAACCTATAAGTATATATATATATATTTGATATATATCAAAGATAATAAACCCTTGTGTAAAATTAGCAGCGTTTTCAAAAGTACCTTTTTGCCCCAGAGATAGACACCTTGAAAATCGAAATTGCCAGTTACAGATAGTTTAGATGGACCAGTAGGTACGTATGCTTGCAGAATCTACATCCAGAGAATTTTACTCTAAGTTAACAATTAGGTTAATAATTACTTTAAGTTAACAATCCTCACTGAAAGTAAAATTCTCTGCAACGGAAATATCTATTATTTTTTGGAATGTTCACCTTTGTATTCGGGACAAGAGCCGAAAAGTTTAAACTACCTAAAAATTTTTGTTCTATGGAATGCGTTTCAAAAATGCCTGGACCTGCTGCTCCCGCCGACTTTGGTGCCTAATTCGCATTTCTCAAAAAATCGGAATTTTTCACTGAGGTTTTTTCAGTCCGATCGCTCTCACCATCTTCGCCATCGTGCCATCTTCGAAGTAGTTGTGGACGTAGAATACATTTTTGGGTGTCCCGGAACTATTCGATTTCACCTTCAGGATCTACAGTGCTTTCCTGGAGCAACAAATGAAGCTTTTGGTAGATGTCAGGAGGACGAATGAGGTGTCGTTTTCCGAGTAATTTGTCCCCATTTTTTGAGTCCAACATCTATCCATACACTGTACCTACATGAATCCAGGGTTTTTAAATTTTAAATTTAATTTTCAATTAAATAAAATTATTGACATTACATTTTAATAAGAGTGGATTACCTCCTAATTGGCTATTTTAATCACGAGCATCACCACGAAATTGGCAATCTCAATGATGCCAACACCACATACCTGATTGACAATTTCAAACACCAACACCAGCTAATTAACAAATTTTCGTGAAGTTTCTAGTTATCCACAAGTCATATTAGAACTGCAGTCAACAACTTTCCACTCACATTTTTATTGGAAATTATTAGCGCGACATGGTGGATCTTTTGGTGCATGAGACCAGATTCTGTGCCCTTTAGCTGGCTGCAGAGTATTCAGCATGTGAGGGATTTTCTCCATATTTCAATAATTAAATTATTGCCTACGCTTCGAGCGAAAAACTCATCAGGCGTGTATTTGAGGGGGATGAAAGAGTGCTGTGCGTCATCACCACATCACGAGCTATCCCCAACTAAAATAGTTAAGAGCATCCGGGCATACTGGGGTTGCAGGTCCGAGGGTACACCCTGCTGCGGCCAGATCACTTCTGGGTCGCTCAACCTTGAACTTGAAAATCCCCTGACGTCATCCGAGAGCCTCCCGGGGCGATTTGTCTCGTCAGCCGGCCCTTTGAGGCGGTTTGAACGGAGGGGAATGGAAATCCGAGCTGATCGAGTATGAATCGAATTACCATCTCAGTAAAAAACGAAGTAGATACCCATGTAGTAAACATACGTCGGTCCTACGACGGATGATCGTCGGCGGACGTCCGCTTGGCCGACCTGACCATTTCCCAACGTCGCACAGTGGTCGGAATCAGGAAAAACCTGGCCAAAACCCCTGAAGTCATTGTAAACAAGTTTTTTGGGGTGCTGAACACGAAAATTATGTTCAAAAACTGCTAGGACCACTCGTTAGGAAGGAATCCGCCAGTTAGGGGGGAAAACCTCGGCCCTTTGAGCCTCGCCAGGACCTCTGGACCCCCGTTTGATTTTTGCTTTAGAGCTGATAATTCCAGAAACATGGAACATGCTTTATCAACCGTGGGATTGAAAACTATCTTGCGTGTTGGAAAACTCCGATGCCGAACTAGTGGTAAGACAAGTGAGGACGACGAACTAGTGGCCTAACGTATATTTATGTAAACGTGACACCCCCGCTTCTCCCTCCAGGACTGACGTTTGAGCAGTTATGAAAACAGCAATAACAATTTGGGATCGAGTTAGGTGTCGTTTTCAAAGTATTTTTGGGGGTCCCGGATCGATCATATCTATAGGGCTTTCTTGGGGCTACAAATGGGATTTTTTAAGGATCCCAGGAGGTGAAGTATTTTTCGAGTAAAAACAAGAAATTTTTGAAAAAAAAAAAAAAAAATCCAAAAAAAAAGTTTGAAAAATAAAAATCCAAAAATTTTTTTTTAATTTTTCCATTGATACAGAATAAAATTTCTGCCCAAGTAACCTATATCAAAGAATAATAAACCCTTGTGTAAAATTTGCAGCGTTTTTTCCAAGTCTTATCATACATTTTTGGTCCCGAATTGATACAAATCACAAGAAACCGCGGTAGCTATGAAGCGGTTGTTTCTATAATTCGTAGACTAAATTTTTTTTTTTTTTTTTTTTTTTTTGAAACATCACAATAAAACTTTATTCAAGGAATATGAGCAAAAATCACAACACCACATGTGGACATTTTAGAGTTGAGTTTCTCCCGCTCTGCTCTTGCGAGTTGTAGGCAGTAACTTCTGAAGAAGGCGTTTTAGACCCTCGGCTCTGAGGCGAGTTTGTTGTGGGGTTTTTGTTCTGGGTCAAATTTCCTGGAGAAAACGTCGAAGTCGTGGGATCAAGGTGCTGTCAATCAACGAAGTTGCAGCCCCAGCTGCAGCGCCGCCCCATCGTCAAACCCTAGCAGGTCATCAGCGCTCCGCCATCTCTGCCGAGTCCCCATCACACACATGGAGGCTGCACGTACGATGGCGAACGCTAATCGTGCTCTGAGCCACCCCTTGACGATCCCTTGGTGCCGCTTCCATTTGTCTGCCAGCCGTTCACCTAGGACATCGACGAACCGGGTCATCTGGGGTGCCAAAAGTCCATCCACTGCGCTAACCAGTGGGGTGAATGATGAGTGGCGATCTTGACACGCAGATAAATACTTCTGTTTCTTCTCTTCCTCTGCCGAAGTGAGAACTGATGCCACTGGTCGGGAAACATAAGAGGGTGCATCAGTGTCTACGACACGGACGTCAAATAATGCGTCCCTCTGTGGTTCCCATACCCCACGGCAGGCAAGATCCCCTCTCAAACCAGGAGTTGTGTTTTAAGCAGCCACAATCACTGGTTCTTTGCAGCAATTTCCCCAAGCTGTATTCATTAATTCCCCCAGGACGTCTCGAACTTCATTGTGACGCCGCGTGATCAACCCCCCCGTCTTACAACAGAGAGCATGCCTGATGGAAAAGGGGGTATGACCACAGCCATCACACTTATTTGGCATATCCACTGGGGTTCGCATGTACCGAACTGCAAGAGCATCTCGGAACTCACAGGCTGAGAGATCAAAGCTATGCCGCTTCAATGGAATGGCAGACAGCCACCCAGACGACTTCACCCTGGACTGTTCCACTACTGCTCGACTAATTGCTCTTCTTCGATCTACCGAGAACTGTCTTAAGGTGGTCCGTAAGAGTACGTCCTCCGCCTGCTTTCGTTCCTTCACTGCCTCTTTTTTTGCTGCCTCAATTTGCGCTTCGTGCTCCCTTACATCAAATGGCACTCCCAATCGCAATGATTGGCCAAGCACTGAAGAGCATAATTCTGAGGTCCTAAACAAGCGTCGAGGTGATGCAACCGGATCAGACCAGGCCAATCACACAAAGTTCACAGGCAAAGAAAATAGATCCGTTTCTGCGCTGGAGATGGGACACTGCAAGCTTCCGCCATTACCGCTGGCATAAATTCTTCCCGAATTACGTCTCTCAATCTTTCAAATTCCACCCCTTCGGTCCTGACTACCTTCTGAAGGAACTGCCATTGGAACTTGAATGATTTTATGAAAGCGGTATGGGCGGCTTGAGGCTGTTCCATGCCCACCATGTATCAATTCGTAGACTAAATTGATTACTGTGTGTTAAGGAGGTAGTCACAAAATTGTTACACAACAACGGGGGGAGGCCAGAGCCAAGACATTTTCACGTCAAAACGCCACCGTCCGTGAATTTGAGAAAGAATGTACTTAAGAGGTAATTTAAAAACGCTGCAAATTTTACACAAGGGTTTATTATTCTTTGATATACGTTACTTGTGCAGAAATTTAATTCAGTCAATGAAAAAATTAAAAAACATTTTTTTTTTTTATCTCAAAAAAAAATTTTTTTTTGATTTTTTTGTTTAAAAATGTGTTTTTTCAAAAACTCTGTATTTTTCACTCGAAAAATATTTAACATCCTGGGATCCTTCAAAAATCCCATTTTTAGCCCCACGAATGCCCTAAACATCGCCCCAGTGAAATCGGATCGTTCCGGGACCCCAAAAAATGGATTCTACGTCCAAAAATACTTCGAAAACGACACCTAACTCGATCCCATAGCTAAAAGCCTTCAAAACACTCCTCCTGTAGCCCCATTTTTGCCCCATAGTGCCCCACGGGTTTGGACGATCGGACTGAAAACCTTGCGGGCACAACTAGATGGTAAACCAAGTATTTTGTCAAAATTTCAGATTTTTAAAAAAATTCCTACTGCCCACAACGGCCTGGACGGCGGACGGACATTTCGGATTTAGAATGTAGACCTCTTGAAACGGATAATGTCAAATTTTGAGCCTGATCGGAGTCGTCGACCCCCGTCGCGAAAACATAGGTGTATTATTCCAAGAATAATAAACCAAAAAAGAAGAATTAGGAAAAAGAGAAGAGAAGAGAAATGCATGAGAGGTATCAATCAATCAATCAATCAATAATTTTTTTATTTGCATAAAGGTATCACTGCAAAGGGTTCGCACAAGAATTTAAGTGACAAACATTGACAAAAATAATAATAAAATAAAATAAATCAATTAACCGGGCTTGAATAACGTCAGCTGGAGACATATGGTACGCTTATATATTATGAGTCAACATTAACGAAGCCCCACATCAATAAGTAAATCTTCCAAGTAGGTATTTCCTACGCTTTAGATAGGCTTTAATATAATTGAAAACTCTGTACAATAAGTCCTTATTCGGTATTGTGAAGAGGCAACCACGGATAAACTCTGGGCTCAACATACCCGATCCAAAGTACCGAATCCTGTCGGCGCTGAGCTGAGGGCATTTCCCGAATATATGCGGGACGCATTCCTGTACAGTTCGTGTATAATTTCGGTCTGATGCTCGAAATATGTTCGGAGAACTGTGATGATACTGTGATGATGAGGTATGACTTTCGAGAGAAAGTGAATTTTTTCTGATTAAAAAAATATAGATAATTTAAGAAATAAATAAATATTAAATTTAAATAAAAATTAATCTTAAAAATTTTTTATGAAATAATTCAAAAAATTAGTATTAGGAATGAAATAACAACATAAACAAAGAAATTTAATTTTTTTAAATTACCTACCTAATAATTATTGCATTTTTTCTAGGTTGTTCACTTTGACTTTGAGAGAGCAGCCATATAACATTTCACCGTCAAATTCTCGGACGTGGGCGTTTTTTCCGAGGGCGAAGTTTCGTACAATCCGGCCTGACGTATGTGTGCTACAAGAGTAAAGCAGTGCGTTGCAAATGTAGTGAGCCTTTCCCAACTTTAAATAAGTCAAATCATAACGATGTTATGTTTTGACATGTTTTAATGTCATTATGATCCTCCAAAGAGCTGCTATACTTCAAAGAAGACACGTCATTCAACCTCCCTGTCCAAAGTGGAAGTTCTGATCACAAAATTCCACACCGGAAGTGGCCACGTCATTTGAATAACCTTCGCTAATTCGTGCAGTATGCTGTACCGATTCGGAATTTATAGCTTCCACGGAACTTAGCGGGCACTTATTGTTGTAGGCCGTTCGTTTTCTCGGCCTAAATTGACACGGGTGCTTGTTTACGTCCTGGTGGCGATATCAGTGCCGGGAATCGCCCAACCAGGTAGTTCGCCTACGAAGGCGCGTGTGGGCTGAGAGATTATTTATGCTGATGATCGCCGACTCAGAATAGTGTCTGAGTGTCTCGTTTCCCACCGTCAGCGTGCATTTTATATTTAAGCGAGCTTTACATCACATGTCTGTTAACTCTCGCGTACCAATCGGTTCCTCCTTATTTAGCACTTTTATGAACATAGTCTTCCTAGCAATTTAAATTGGGTGTTGTGTGATGGGTGGAGTTCCGAAGACACTATGTCTAAATTTATGCGGCGGCTTACGGTTGAACGGTCATAATTAGGGCTAGGATTTATATGTGTTAAAAAGCCTCAAATATGTACATAAAATATGTACTTATTTTTTCAAAATATGTATTTATTTTTCCGTAATATGTTAAATAAAACGCTGCAAATTTTACACAAAGGTTTATTATTCTTTGAGATAGGTTACTTGTGCAAAAATTATTTGTTGATGGAGAAAATTTTGGGAAATCTTTTTTTTTTTTTGGATTTTTTTTTAGATTTTTGTTTTCAACAAAAAATTTTTTTTTCAAAAGTTCTTTATTTTTTCTCGAAAAATATTTAACCTCTTGGGATCCTTCAAAAATCATATTTTTAGCCCCATGAAAGCCCTATAGATCGCCACAGTGAAATCGGATCGTTCCAGGACCCCCGAAAATGGATTCTACGTCCAAAAATACTTCGAAAATTTCGAAATATGTAACTAACCATGTAAAAATGAATGAAATATTTAAAAATATGTAATTTAGATCAAATACGTGAAAATATGTAACAACAAGTATGGCTCTAATAACTCAGTAAGTCCTGAAACGCATTTGTCATCAATCATTCAATTATCTTCAACCCTGACAAATATGTAAACACATACAAATCCTAGCCCTACATAATGAATCTAGTTGGCTTTCCCAGAGTCCACACTTCAAGTGTTGAGGGTTCCACTCATATCAGGTCTGCTGGGCTGGCACCAATGGTTAAGATTTGGGGGTGTGAAGGGATTGAATTTGAGCGATTTTTGGTTTATTATTCTTGGAATAATACACCTATATTTTCGCGACGGAGGTCGACGACTACGATCGGCCTCAAAATTTGACATTGTCCGTTTCAAGAGGTCTAGATAATTTTTTTGAAAATCTGAAATTTTGACAAAATACTCGTTTTACCATCTAGTTGTGCCGGCAAGGTTTTCAGCCCGATCGCCCAAACCCGTGGGGCGCTATGGGGCTAAAATGGGGCTACGGGAGGTTTTTTTTTGAAGGGTTTTGTCTATGGGATCGAGTTAGGTGTCGTTTTCGAAGTATTTTTGGACGTAGAATCCATTTTTGGGGGTCCCGGAACGATCCCATTTCACTGTGGCGATCTATAGGGCTTTCATGGGGCTAAAAACAGCGTGGCCGCCAAGCTGGGAAAAATTAATTCCCTGACTTTTCCCTGACTTTTCCCTGCAAAAGTACCTAATTTCCAGACCCGAAATTATTCAAAATCTGAGATTTTAATAATTTAATTATTAATAATAATAATAATTTAATCTGACATTTTATTAATTCTGATAATTTACGTACGCGAACAGAAAAAAATCTTTTTAATTAACTAGTAATGATTACAAGGACAGAGATCTCGAACCAAAATATCAAATGAAAGATTGATAGGTTACTTCGTGGGTGAAGTGGAACATTCCATTATGAAGAGAGGGATATTGGTGCATGAAGTGGGACTTTTCGTCGTGTGAATGGGGATATTATATCTGTAACGGGAATTCCGCCAACTCATTGAACTTGTGCGGGCAACATGGATGAAGAGTGAGGGGAAAACAAACCCGGCGAAGTCGCTCCCACCAAAATTCAAAAATTATCATCATTTTCGGGAAGGAAGAGAGGGACAAACTTGTCACCAAACAAAATTCGTATTTTAATACAATTTTAGATTTTTTTTTTTTTTTTATCAAAAATTTTTCCCTGACTTGTGACCGATTTCCCTGACTTTTCCTGAAATTTTTCATTCCCTGACTTTTCCAGGTTTTTCCTGACTTTTCCAGATGGCGGCCACCCTGTAAAAATGGGATTTTTGAAGGATCCCAGGAGGTTAAATATTTTTCGAGTAAAAAAAAAATTTTTGAGAAAAAAAAATCGAAAGAAAATTTTTTAAAAATAAAAATAAAAAAAAGTTTTTTCTCAACATAATGTAAGGTGGATGCGGCGAGATAGTGGGAATCCATCTTAAAAAAGACGATTTAAGACGAAATAGTCTATTTCCACGATAAAAATATATAAACTTGTAGACGCGTTTCGGTTGATTAGACCATCATCAGTACAATACAGATGATCTCATAAATTTGCGGCCTTTTATAGTATGATTAATAGGGCTTTATCGGTCCCAATGAATCAATTAGCTTTTCGGAAAGAAAAAGAAATAATTTACTCTATAGCGGAGAGTAATGGTTATCCTAGGGTTACAATAGATAGAATTTGGGGAAAGATTAGTAGGAAGAAATTTCAGTTAGCAGTCACAAATTTGGAAAGGGAGGATAAAGAACCAGATATTAGGAAGTGGGTTAGTTTACCGTTTTATGGGAATATAACTCAGAAAGTGGGTCGTATATTAGAAAATAGGGGTTTCAGAGTAGGTTTCTATTC
The DNA here is from genome assembly GCA_955831195.1 of Pilophorus perplexus. NCBI lineage: Eukaryota > Metazoa > Arthropoda > Insecta > Hemiptera > Miridae > Pilophorus > Pilophorus perplexus. Next base: position 49,193,465 of record OY037009.1, read on the forward strand.
ACAAAATTCTACGAAGAAATTATTAGGGAGTGTGAAAGATAAGATTCCCTTAGAGGATAAAGGGGGTGTGTATATATTAAAATGTGATTGTGGGATTCAATACGTAGGACAAACCGGCCGAAAATTTAAAATTAGAATGAAAGAACATAGTGATGATCTTAGGTTGGGAAGGGGTAGGGAAGCTTTTGAAAAACATTTGTCAGAAGAAAACCATAGAATTAGTTATGAGATAGGCGGTAATAATCCAGCCATTGGGATAGCTCATGTTTGCCAAAAAGGTCCAAAATTAGATGCTTTAGAATCTTTGGAAATTCAGAAAATTCACAATTTAGGAATATCTGTTAATGACCTGGATGTAATTAGGCGTTCCCCGTTAATTGACATTTTCTTGTGAGTCTTCCTTTCACTTATTTGCCTTTCACATTACCTTTCACCTTTCTCCTTTTATGCCACCTTTCTAATGCCACGCCCATTAGAAGGCACATTTCACTTTTGTATATAAGTAACTTCTCACATCTTCCTCACTCTGTATTGTACTGATGATGGTCTAATCAACCGAAACGCGTCTACAAGTTTATATATTTTTATCGTGGAAATAGACTATTTCGTCTTAAATCGTCTGTTTTTTCTCAATTTTTTTTTTTCATTGACAGAATTAAATTTATGCACAAGTAACCTATATCAAAGAGTAATAAACCCTTGTGTAAAATTTGCAGTTTTTCTTATATTTTAAAAACTTAGCGTTTCTCGCGGAATCATATTTTTAGGAAAATTAAAGGAAATAAAATTTCCTACAAAATGCATATAATATATGTACATATTATGTACTACAATGGAAGATCGGAACAACAGTAAGGCCGCTAGAGCGCGAAAGGCAACTTTTTCGCTACTTGACAAAAACCAAATAGTAAAATAATAGTTGTACCTACCTACCGATTCCGTTCTGTTCAATTTGATGTCTGTGCGGATAAAGTTGACTTTGTAAATGTAAAGTTTGTTTTCATAGTGACAGTGTGTGTGTTACTTTTCCGTCCAATAATAAGGCGCGGCCACGCTAATTCACTAAACTTTTATTTATGTACCAAATTCTACATATTTAGTGTCTTGCATCCAAAATTTAGATTCAATCTCAACATTTGAGTAAGAAGAAATTGTTCCGCGAAAGGGGTCCGCAACCCAAAATGTTGGGATGCCCTGAGAAAGACCATGGTAAACCTGATAGACCACTGCTTCTCCCACTTTCCAGCCAAAAAGTGGTGATCAGACATAGTAAAAATGCCAATCAACACTAATGACTTGTAAAATGGAACTGAGCATGAGAGGACCGCTGAGGAGGCCAACCTTACGACCGAAGACCTTGACGTGGCTGGAAGGTGCAGCCTCCAGGGAACTGAAGCTTGCGATATAGCGGCTAAACGCGAGAGTTCATCCAGCTTACGTTCCGGCTGTAGAATAAAGAAATATTTTCTTCGCTGATGCGTTCAACTTCCTCATTAGGAACCCACTCTCAAGATTGATTGATCACTCAATCTGTTGGTGCAGGCGGGTTACGACCAAAGTTTGACTAACCCATACTTGCCCGCTTTATCTCAACCCTTTCAATCAAAACGTGATGGCGTCACACAAACGTTTCCGCCCCAGATGAAGGGCACTTGAATGTTCTCAAGACGTCGTTAACCCCTATCGACACGAATGACGACCCTCAAACCCCTCCACCATCATTGAAGCCCCCCACTGTTGCCATATTTTGAGCCGTTGGGATGAAAATCATTGACCAGAGCCATCTAACGGGGGAATTGAGCAAGTTGACCAGTGGCCGAGTGCCTTTGAGCTAGCAATGAAAAAGGCTTATATGTATGGCTGCAAATGGGATTTTTGAAGGGCTTTGACACGGTCTCTGATCTGAAATTTCGACAAAATACTCGGTTTACCATCTAGTTGTGCCCGCAAGGTTTTCAGCCCGATCGCCCAAACCCGCGGGGCGCTATGAGGCTAAAATGGGGCTACGGGAGGTGTTTTTTTTTTAAGGCTTTCCGCTATGGGATCGAGTTAGGTGTCGTTTTCGAAGTATTTTTGTACGTACAATCCATTTTTGGGGGTCTCGGAACGATCCGAATTCACTGTGGCGATCTATAGGGCTTTCATGGGGCTGCAAATGGGATTTTTGAAGGATCCCAGGAGGTCAAATTCTGCCAGCCCTAGCGGATCTCTTGGAAAGTGAGACCAAGAGTAAGAGCAGAGTATCCTGCATGAGAGGGATATTTTCCCACAGTGATGATTACACACTGAATAATATAAAGAACACTCCAACCGCCTTCTTTTATTAGCCTGAAAACGATTGTTTCACTCGAAACGCCATCGTCAGATCACAACGCAACACCCGCATCACGTTAGATCCCCTCCTTGAAAATTTCCAACTCGTCAACTACAATTCCCCCCCTGTTCTGAAAAAATTGGGTTCGAGCCGAAAATGGCGTGACCTGGCGAGATGTGGATAGATCGCTTCCGTAACTACGTTTCCAACTAATTGCTACCCCCCCCCCCCCCCCCCCAAACCGGCACAACACTAACACGGAAACGCCGTGTGATTCATCATTGCAAGTCTCCATTACCGAATTATTTCCACGCGCATGAAAGATAATTATTCATGTGCGTGGAATCGTCGATCGGTTGGTTTCGAGCCACAAGGGTTTAGAGACCTGAATCCGGATAGAAACCCCCAAAATTAGAAAATCAATGCTACGGTGTAGAAAGGTAGACCAAAATTTGGCAGGAGGATGACTAGGTAAGAAGTCGAGGAGGAACCCAGAAGAAGGAAAAGAATCAAGGACAAGTGAGATGTTCAAGATGAATGATGAAGTTGGCAATAACTTTATTGAATAATGCCTAGAGAAGAACAGAAGAAGAAGAAGAATCAATAGAAGAAAGGGAAGACGTACATGAAGGAGGATCAGACCAGACAGAGACCAAACCAAAGGAACGAGTCAGACACCAGTCTGAAACCAGGAACCAGAGCAAACCAGACCAGACAGACAACAGGCAAGACACCATTCTAGGACCAGAAACCAGACCAGGCAGAGGCCAGTTGTGGGGAGGTTACTAACAGTTGGTGATTTGATAAAATAAAGTGTCTGGAGAAGTTGGTCCACTCGGTGAAACAAAAAAACACCTGGTAGCCAACCAAGAAACCCGTGAGACGATGTTCAAAAATTCTATTCATTCAACATTCAAATTTCAACACGCAAACTTCAAACTGCATTCAAATTTCGGACACCGATCTGGACCAGCTACAGAATTACATTAAATTGGCTTCTTCTTTCACTCACGTACAAGTCAGGCACGACACTGGTGACCCCGACGTGATCAGAACACAGAACACGGCAACTCTATTATATTTCACGTGATCCAACCACACCTTCACGGCGAATCAAGACCACACCTTCACGGCGATTCAAGACCACATCCCACGCACTGAACGTAAGTCGCTACCAGTTCTAGAAAATCCACCGGACCACACCGAACGAGCCCTTCTCATAGCCAACACAGAAGACCTCAACGCCCCAGCTAACATCGCCGATCGACTCCGCGAAGTACGACAACACTTCGTGCACGCAGTCGACGGAAACCTACCGTCAAGACCTCAAAACCCCGGTAAACATCGCCGATCGACTCCGCGAAGTAGGTACGACAAAACTTCGTGCACGCAGTCGACGGAAACCTACCCGTCAACCCACTACAACGGGTTACCGAGGAACTGGCCCAAGCAGTCAGAACTCATACCAACCGGGGAAGGTCAACAGTCCACTACAACCTCTCGCCACCTTTCTCCAACATTCTTTCCTCAAATCAGGGGGAGGTGTGTGGGGCGGTTACTAACAGTTGGTGATTTGATAAAATAAAGTGTCTGGAGAAGTTGGTCCACTCGGTGTGACAAAAAAACACCTGGTAGCCAACCAAGAAACCCGTGAGACGATGTTCAAAAATTCTATTCATTCAACATTCAAATTTCAACATGCAAACTTCAAACTACGCATTCAAATTTCGGACACCGATCTGGACCAGCTACAGAATTACATTGAATTGGCTTCTTCTTTCACTCACGTACAGGCACGACACCAGGCAAGAGAGAGGAAACCAGTCAGACACCAGAATTGAGCTTGTGATTGCATCCACCCCAAAGTGACCAAGAGGGAGTCCTACACTTTCGTTAGGCCAACCAAACGTGACCAGGAAGGAGCCCTATACTTTCGTTAAGCCGCTCCAAGCTTTCAACGAGCCCCTGGCACGAAGTCCTGGTCCTCCCAATTCAGGAGTCCCAAATGAGATTAATAGCTCGGAAGGAACAAGAACAAGGATGAGGTGGACACCAGAATTAATTCAAGAGACGAACTAGCATCACAATTGCCCAAAACCGGAAGGAAGACAAAAATGATAAGACTTTCTGATGTGGTTTGCAGTGAGGCAATGGCCACCGCCGAATAAGTAGCCATCACAGTTCAGCAGTTTAAGGAACCGTCAGAGAAGAAGCACTAGATGAGGTGAAGGATGGAGAAAAGAAAGAAGACCCAGTAGAAGAAAGATTAGATGAAGATCATAAGGCGCTGCAGGTTCAGTATAACTGTTGAGTAAGCTCGAGGTTGCACAAACCGTCAGAGAAGAACCCTGATCAACTCTACAGATTTGAACCCATCTTAGAAATGCCCCATCACAACACTAGGTCAACCACCACCTATTTTCCTCGGCACGAACAAACCCCAAGATGAGGTCATGGAAGGAGAAAGACCAAATAGAAGAAAAGAAAAGAGAAGAAGACGAAGGCCCTGTGAAATGCTGCAGCTGCAAATTGTGGAAGGAGAGAAACAAAAACGATATTCCCAATATGTTCAAAAATACCTCCCCAATATGTTCAAAATTTAGCTGAAGATTTAATTCTACGTTCGACTAGAGCAAACTCTAAAAAATCAGAATTAATTTATCTCCTAAAGCTTTGCTTGAGCCATAATTTCTTGCAGTATCAAAATAATGTTTATGCAGATTCCACTGGACTACCTATTGGCAGCCCCTTATCCCCCTTATTGGCGGAGGTATTTCATTTGGAAACCAAAATATTCGACAGTCAACATTCCTCAAAAATTATTTACTGGCACCGCTACGTAGATGATGTGATAGCCCTGTTTTCTGGGTCTACTAGACAGCTAAATGTTTTTCTAAATTTCATCAACTCTCTCCACCCAACAATAAAGTTTGAACTGGAATATAACGTACATAATCAATTAAACTTTCTGCCTTTATCAATTTCACTAAAAGATGGGAAACATGAATTCAAAATTTACCGTAAACCCACCCATACGGACATAGTTCTTCATAAAGACTCATGTCGACCATACACCCATAAACTTGCTGCGTTCCATTCCCTTACTCACCGGCTCCTAACAATTCCTCTCAATGAGAGCGATTATTTAGCCGAACTCAACATAATAAAACAAATTGCTCTAAATAATGGGTATGAGGGTAAACTTGTTGACAGCATCATCTCACGAAAACAGAGGGCTATCACTTTTGATTTATTATATCCTCCTGCTTTACCGTCAACCTCCTCTCCTGTACAAGTTCCCGCCTCTACCAGTTCCCTAGAAACTAGACCACCTTGGATTTTCTTACCATACTATGGTCATTTATCAGAAAAACTCGCCAAAGAACTCCGCAAACTGGGGCATAAAGTCATATTTCGGGCTTCCAACACAACTGGGAGGTTTTTTATCAAATCCTAAAGATAAAATTGAACCTAGGAACAGGTCAGGTGTTTATAAATTAACATGTGGAGAACCGCTTTGTGAAGTAAATTATGTAGGACAATCAGGCAGAGCATTCAGAACCCGATTGGCAGAACATGAAAGCAAGATTCGCCTTCAGCATCTTGGCTATAATGATTTTGCCGACCATTGTATCAGCTCGAATCATCCTTTTAACCCAAATAGGGATAGTAAACTTTTACATTTCCAACCCAAGGGTCGCCTGCTCAATGAGTGGGAGAACCTGGAAATCCTGAAAGCTTATACTATCCACCCCGATCTTAATAAAAACGACCATGGCAAAATCAGTAGATCCCCAATATTAGAAATTCTGAAACCAATTTAACTCTCTCAATCAATATTCTTTCACCCCCCCCCCCTTCTTTTAATTTAAAACTTTAAAATTCATACTTGAACATTCTCAAATATCCCCAATAACCACCCCTCAATAACGGAACGGTTCTCTACTCTCAAAACAAACTTGAACTTCCTGGGAATGTCGGTTTTCCTTTCAAAACACTCAAAGGGTACCGCCAGAGGTAATCCCTCGTCCCCACCCAGGTAGTAGGTACCTATTTAAACTCTCAGACGCTTAACCAATTGTTCAGAACTGATTGTACGTTCCACCTACCTCAAGTCACTCTGGTAAGCTCATCTGGATTTTTTCTATTTCACCCAACCTCCTGTACTTAATAACAATTGTTCAAATTTACCTATGTATGAAAACCGCTGAAAAAACTAACTCTTATAAAAAATTTAACTTCTCAAAAATTCAACAGTAGCTTCAAATAGATTCATAAATTCAATTAATTTAAACTTTCATATTCAAATTTACTTTTTGTATAAATTCAAAATTCACCATGTCAACTAGGTCACCTAGGTATGTCATATTTTTCTGTAGTTTTACTTATCAATTGTTTTTTAAATAAGAATAATTCCAACCTAATCATTCCTGTTACCAATTAGAACCAATAACCTTGTCAAATGGGTCCATTTTTAAAATTACCTCTGACTTTCTTACCTATAATTTCTCCTTGTCACTACTCACATATCGAGTATTTGTTTTTTGCCTCTAGAATAATAAACAATTCTCATTTCAGTACCTGTAGTATAGCCTAACTGGTTTTTCAAATGGTTCACTGGCCATCAGTCATGGAGCCAATTTTAACAGTGGGTCCATATTCCAAAACTACTATTGTCAAGTTACCACCATTCTGGACCGTTTTCATCAGTTATAATTTCCACTATTTATACCATTGTCATATACCTTCAGTATAATATAACTTTGTTACTTTGTTAATATAATTTTATGGTTTTTTTTTTCTGGTGCTAATGACAAATGGTTATCTTGTCAGGGCTGTAGATGAGCTTAGTCGCTCGAAACCGGTCCCCACGCTATAATTGTTTATTTAAATAAACAATTTAGTACTCAGCAGAGGAGTCATTTCTCACCCTAACCACCTCATACGATATTCCCTGTCAGACACTGCAGGGTCAGGGGCGATGGAGCTGAATGTAGATCAATGGTTACAAGTAACCGATCCTGCCTGTGGGATGCTACAGAGGACATGAATCAGTGGAGGTACACTTGTAGCTGAGCAAAACCAGGACCAGTGTTACACTCTTCCACTATGAGAGCCACGCTCTGGCCCAATGAGGTTGACTCTGGGCTCACAAGCTCAGCCTCGACACAATTCCAGAAGTAATGGGCTCCGCAGGACAAACTTGCTTGAGGCAGCCTATCAGCAGTGAAGACAAGGGAAGAGTGGTTGGTCTTGAAATGAAGAAGAGAATGCATGTAAGAAGAGAATTACGAAAACAGGGCTAACTAGACAGGTCCCAGCTGGCACCTACATGCGTTGGCAAGGTGAAGTTTGTATGCTTCCAACTATCATGGAGCCTAGTCAGGCCACGCTGCATACTGAATAGGTAGGTTTTACTGCTGGATGAGTTGAATTCGATGGCGAGGAACGAGGTGCAAGAACTGCTTGGCTTCGATCGGGCCCAGAGCCTGCTCGGGAACGCACTGCACCAGGTGGAGACAGTAGGTATACCAGGTCAAACCTCACGCGATTAGAGTGTGCAAGGTCAAAAGTGAGAGGAGAGCCTTCAAGAAAGACGGGCCCAGACAATATTCTCAGACAGCCAAGTCAAACAATGTAGCTGAACTGTTGGATTGGTGCTGGACGTTTAGGGGGTAGTTTGTCGAGATTTTTCCCAAGTTGGGGAGCTGGACACGCTGGAACGAAAGAGTAGACGCCCTGGCGGGGTTACGGCATGAACCGTACAGGACCTGAACCCTGGCCTTTCCTTTTGAAGCCGCCACCCCGACCAGGAGAATTTCAGCTGCAGATGGCACTCAGAGGAGTGTGTTAGCAAGTGCGCGATTTGACAGGCGGATACAGCGGTTGGTTAGAAGCACCACTGGAAGGAGTAGAGCGGAGGGCGCGTGAAGTGGAATGTGCCGATGCAACAATAATGATTAGTGTCACTTTATTGGGAAGTTAAACGGAAGGGAGAGTACTTTAATAGTAACCGTTAGATTTCGGATAAATACTGAATAAGCTGATTTTTTTTTGTTGGACCGTCGATAGTGTAGTGGTTATAATGGCGGGTCCACACACAAGGGTCTGGAGTTCAAGACAGTCTACAAACAGGTTTTTTGTCTTATTCCTTTTCACGGTTCTTGTTGAACTTCCAGACAATTGCAATAATAAAAAGTAGCAAAACATGCAATCCCCGCGGGTCTATCTCATGTTGACATGTGCATGAGATAAAAGCCTAGACATCAACACATGGATGCGTCGAATCTGAAGTTCAATCGCGTACAATCGGACCACTTGAGGACCGCAGTGTCCTTGGGGATCAAAATCCTGTCAGGATGAAGGGACACCATCGTCTAGCCATGACCGTGGGCTTTTCCATGTGGCTTCGGGATTGTGATTCCCAAGTTTGAATTTCAGAGCTTTTTAAAAAACTGAACTTTTACCTAAGACTCCATTGGGGGAGGGAAGCGCAACAGGAAAAGTTGAGAAATGCGCAAAATCCTACAGAGCGTCGAAGTGTGAAAAATTGCTGACAAGGTCGCCCTTGCAGGATACAATAACGCGAACAATAAAAAGTGCGATGCGACCCTCGAGAAGTAGGAAATTCACTTTAAAGGCAAGTGCTCGCTGTAAGTGCCCCCATTCAATTCGAAGTCAATCGGCAATTTCCACATCTACGAGCCCAAATGATCGAAAGACGTTTCAACCTGCACGCGACTTTCTCGAAAAACCCGCCCGACGAACAATTACCGTCTTTTACAGGGGCTTAGGGAACAACAGCGACGCCCTATTATTATTCCACGTCCATCAATCTTCCATTGTTGTGCCATCTGCAGGCGGAGCGCATGTGCGAACAAATCGGAGTAGGTGACTCACTCCTCTTTGCCTCCGAGTGTTCCCCTTGTTTACCGGCCAGGACCAGAACACATAATGGATTTTCATATTCCGCTTGGGTAAATGGCCGTTTCCGGATTTATGCGAGTTTCATAGTCGCCCCCTACCCAAATAACAGTTGGCTTTTGGGAGCGAATAAAAGTCGTGACAGTTTCGGTTGATGATGTAGTAGGAGGAGGGGAGTTTTTGTCATTAGGGGCGGTTTGAACTGTACTGATAAAAAACCAGAAAAATCGAACTCTGAGCTAGGGATGGGAAATCGGTAAGAAGTATCGATTTTTTGAATCGATTCAGAATAGCGGCCCATACACAAGCAGAAATCCGCGGCAGATTTGGTCGGCCGATCTCATCTGACAGATATCGCTAACGATCTGGAGTGACCGATGAAATCGGTCGTTGCCCCTTAACACGAAAAACTTTACGGCCGATCTTTCGTGCCCAAGATCTGTCTCCCGATGCCATCTGATCGTTAGTGGGATGAAATCTGGCAGATTCAGGTCTGTCACCGACGTTCGTCTGGCAGATTCGAGTTTTCGGTTGGATCCGAAAATTTCTGAGATCGGTGGCCGATTTGCAGCGCCGTAAGTTGATGATGCCATGGGGTTAGTGACTGTCCGTGATAACAAACGTAAATTAACCGATCTTTTTTCCGGAATTTTTTCAGTAGGTACCTATAAAATGACTAAGGCAAAATAATACATGTTTGGGAGAAGTCTTGGGTTTCGGAAAGAAGAAACTTCGGACACGTGAAGTTGGTGACCACGTTTCTGAAACTCGTCCTGAGGTTCTGGTAAGTGAGCCAATTTCCGCCTACCCTAACCGTTTTTCCTCATAGCAGCTCGGTTTAAACGTAAATCCGTCCGGAAAACTGTTTAACTTACCAGCAGGGTCTATCTTAACCTCCTGAAGCTCAAATGGCTTTTGAAAAATCATGCTAGAATTTGTAGTGAGAAAACCCAAAATCCCGATTTCCAAAAAAAAACGCTGCAAATTTTACACAAGGGTTTATTATTCTTTGATATACGTTACTTGTGCAGAAATTTAATTCTGTCAATGAAAAAATAAAAAAAATTTTTTTTTGGATTTTTATCTAAAAAAAAAAATTTTTTTGGATTTTTTTTTTTGTTCAAAAATGTGTTTTTTTCAAAAATTCCGTATTTTTTACTCGAAAAATACTTAACATCCTGGGATCCTTCAAAAATCCCATTTTTAGCCCCACGAATGCCCTAAACATCGCCCCAGTGAAATCGGATCGTTCCGGGACCCCAAAAAATGGATTCTACGTCCAAAAATACTTCGAAAACGACACCTAACTCGATCCCATAGCTAAAAGCCTTCAAAAAACCCCTCCCGTAGCCCCATTATAGCCCCATAGCGCCCCACGGGTTTGGGCGATCGGACTGAAAACCTTGCGGGCACAACTAGATGGTAAACCAAGTATTTTGTCGAAATTTCAGATTTTTTAAAAAATTCCTACTGCCCAAAACGGCCTGGACGGCGGACGGACATTTCGGATTTAGAATTTAGACCACTTGAAACGGATAATGTCAAATTTTGAGGCCGATCGGAGTCGTCGACCTCCGTCGCGAAAACATAGGTGTATTATTCCAAGAATAATAAACCAAAAAGGAAATCCCAATTCCGCCCATCAGGTATTCGGGGACTATTTTTTATCCATTTTTTGATAAAACGCACCACGCAAAAACACCGATAAAGGAGATAAGGAGAGATAAGGAGGATCTCAAGGGAGAACTAGTGGACATCTGAACGAAGGGACTCTGCCCGATCCGAATCGAACAGTTCTCAGAACCACCGACATCGCTTCCGAGAAATCTGCATGTTAGGGGGGGACGCCCGATTTCCGTCTGCCAGATTTGAACTCTCGCAGACATCGCTTAGCCGATTTGCTTATATTTCGTCTTTTCAACGCCCACTAACGCACAGATATTTCCCACAGATATCGTTTAAAAACGCCAAATCTGCCGCGGATTTCTGCTCGTGTATGGCCTCCTAATCGGATGCTCCAAATCGATTTCCCCAAAAAATCGCCATAAAAGTATCGATTTTTTGGAAAATCGATTCAAAAATCTCGTTCATTATTACCGCCCAAAAAGGCTATGTACGGCCAAAGACATATATATCTATGGACGGGCCTCTCCCGAGCGGCCGAGCGGTCCGAAAAATTCTGAGGGTTCCCCCTCCCTTGGAGGGATGGATCCAGCCAACCTTACGTTGATCGGCATTGCGACTCGCCTTTTTTTCGCGTTTAAAAGTTAATTTCGAATGATTGTAAACGTTTTTCGTCTCTATTGACGACAGGTAGGACACCTATGTTGAAACTAATTACATTTTGTGGGCTAAAGGTAGGAAGATTGTGGTAGGGATACAGGAAACCATCAATCCAACTCAAGGAATCTTCAATATATTGATTATATTATAATCATTATAATATATAAATCAGTCGAAGTAGGTAGTATTGGACAATAATGAATTTATTCCAGGTTTACAAAGTTATATAGGTATAGTAGGACTATTTACATGGCTGCATAGGTATGTGGTTGATAGACAAAGGTTTAAACATTATTGAATAAGATGGTTTTTGTTAGTTTTTCTGAAGTTCTGGGTTCTTGGGGAAACTGAAATTATAATATAACTTATAATAATAATTATTATATTATAATTATAACTTATATTATAAGTTATAATTATTGAATTGTGAACCTACTTGAATTGTTTCTTAGAACACACATTAAACTTGGAAAAACGTGTTGATGACGATTATTATTGTACATAATATGTACAATAATAATCGTCATCAACACGTATGCAATTTATAATTATTATATATATTATATATAATAATTATAAATTGCATAAATATAAATCATGATATAATATACAATAATGATACAATATATTATAGTGTATATATATTTAAACGTTATCTCGTTGCTAATAATCATGATTATTATAATCATCATAGAACCATGTACATACTAAGAATAAGATGGTTTTTGTCAGTTTTTCTGAAGTTCTGGGTTCTTGGGGAAACTGAAATTAAAATATAACTTATAATAATAATTATTATAATATAATTATTATATTATAATTATAACTTATATTATAAGTTATAATTATTGAATTGTTAACCTACTTGAATTGTTTCTTAGAACACACATTAAACTTGGAAAAACGTTTTGATGACGATTATTATTGTACCTATATAATAATGATATTATATTGCATAAATATAAATCATGATATAATATACAATAATGATACAATTTATTATATTGTATATATATTTAACCGTTTTCCCGTTGCTAATAATCATGATTATTATAATCATAGAACCATGTACATACTTACTAGGTACCATAATAATTATTATTATGGCACCTACCTAGTATGTACATGGTTCTAATATCAACAGATACCTACACCAAAGAATTTGAGCCCGACAAATGCATAGAATGCTTGAATTGAAAGCTTAAAATAAATAAAAACGAAGCCTGCTAGCTAGTAACTACTACAAATATCATGAAATAACTTCTTACCTGTGGAATGTCAGTCCGCAACCTTTAGTGTGCCTATTCTTGCAACCATATGCTACACAATAACTCACCATTTCGACAAATTATTAGTGAAATAAATACGTTATTTGGTTAAAAACTAACTGATCACGGCGATGGCCAATGCAAAAGTGAGGGCCCGGGACGGCATCGGTCCCTCCAAGGGTGGGGGAGGGCCGGGAATTATTCGGCTCGCATTCGGTGCCGTTGAGAGATAGGGGGAAGCCCGGGGTTGTGTACGGCAGACATTTTTAGAATTTACGCATCATGAAACGTACAAAAGTTGATGTATCGATTATTACATGTATCGATTTAATAGCAAGGCATCGAAATACAGGGCAGTTCCACATTGAATCTTTTAGAGTGAGTTACTCTCCCGTTTCCCTGGTTTAGTTGGGCAGTTACTGTAATTAATTAAGTAAATGTAGGGCCTACGCTTCTCATTTTTACAAAAACATGTAAGATGTAAAAAGACAATTTTTGAGGCTGATGAAAATAAGTTTTGTCAACTCCCATCGCAAAGATAAAGGTTGATTATTAACCAGTAAGGTGTCAGTTTATCTTCTGAAAATAAGATCCCCTGACTCAGTTGCCATCAGGTGCAGATGCTGTACCTTCCCACCTCCATCATCTCGCAAGTTTCGCGTGAGTTCTCACCTAACTTGATCAACTTCCTTCTCGAAAAGGGTCTCCGATCTCCTAATGAAGTTATTGAGCCCCTTTGTAAGATATATCTGCCCGTATCATCTTCAACTGGGATCGAGCCCCCGTCACGCACGAATTGTGTGGTTGTGATGGCTTAATCCTCCCCCCCCCCCCCCCGTCTGCGCCAGATCTGAGGGTGGGAAAAGTGAAACCTGGATACAAAAGATGGGCAAACTACGAGTAAATGTGACTGCGTATGTGTAGGTACATGGACGGTTTACAATTTTTACAAGGATTTCAAACAGTCAATGCGTTTGATCGAAATTGAGAAAGACTGCTACACCTATGTAATCGCGACGGAGGTCGACGACTCCGATCGGCCTCAAAATTTGACAGTATCCGTTTCAAGAGGTCTACATTCTAAATCCGAAATGTCCGTCCGCCGTACGCCGTTTTGGGCAGTAGGACTTTTTTTTTAAATCTGAAATTTTGGCAAAATACTTGGTTTACCATCTAGTTGTGCCCGCAAGGTTTTCAGTCCGATCGCCCAAACCCGTGGGGCGCTATGGGAAGGGGTTTTTGAAGGCTTTTGGCTATGGTATCGAGTTAGGTGTCGTTTTCGAAGTATTTTTGGACGTAGAATCCATTTTTGGGGATCCCGAAACGATCCGATTTGACTGAGGCGATCTATAAGGCTTTCATGGGGCTAAAAATGGGATTTTTGAAGGATCCCAGGAGGTTAAATATTTTTCGAGTAAAACCTAATTTTTTTTAAATTTTTTTTTTTTTTTTCATGGACAGAATTAAATTTCTGCACAAATAACCTATATCAAAGAATAATAAACCCTAGTGTAAAATTTGCAGCGTTTTTTGAAGGGTTTTGGCTATGAGATCGAGGTGTCGTTTTCGAAGTATTTTTGGACATAGAATCCATTGTTGGGGAGTCCCGGGAGCCATCAACGTGGCAATTGATGAGGATTCTGATTTTGAGAGGAGCGTCCAATTTCGCCAGCAACTTCAGTTAGCTGCGTTACCCTACTAGGTATACCGAAACCTGCAGCATCAACTATGGGAAGACGCTAAGCAAACCAAAATCACATCCTACTTCAAACAAAAATGAGGATGTATCATACATCCATACGGCCCGTGGAGGTTTCAGCGGCTATGAACCCATTGCAACACAATTCCATTTCCCCTTTCAATTATGCCATCAACGAGCTCTATAGCCTTATCGACTTCAGCATGGTCCGCAATTTTCCGTAATTTTTCCGTAATTCCGTAATTTTTAACGCACTGGGCTTATCTGGTTCGTTTGCTTGCTGTATTTGCGTTACTGAGGTCCTGGCAACAAGGCGCCTTGAGCGCTCTGAATCTCGACGCTTGTATGAACCCTTTAGTGTAATCCATTCCATCATTCCCAATGAATCTATTTACCACATTCAATCAACTAACGAATTTCGTGTTCAATCGTTTACTTGATAACTCAATTCGTGACCAGGAAATTCCCACTGGTTCGCTAGTGGATATTTATGGCGCCGACTAATTGACATAAACGACTTTATCGGTTCACACCATCACACAACGAGGAATGGGGAAGCAAAATATATTTAGATCCCTGCGGTGGGTGAGGTGTTAATGGTTGCAGTATTCACCTTTACGTATGAGCGCATTTGACACCTGAGAAGGTAAGTTCAAGGCGAACTTGTCGTCAGGATTTCTGCGGAGTGGGTGTTCTCGCCGTAAAAAAAAAATATTATAATGGGTTCATGTGAAAGGAAGCTAACGTTCGTTACTTGCGACTTATGGCAACCTTTGGGAGGTTACTTTCCCTTTGAAGAAGTTTAAAGAAGAGCCCTTGAATTCGCGAATGCCTTCGCTTTCCATGGACCAGGCATCTTTAGCTCTGGCTGTAGTGACAGCATAAATTTTCTTCCATAGTCTGAATAGAGCAAAACGGAGTACAAAAAGATGGTGGAGGGGTGGGGGGGGGGGGGGGGGAGTTTGTAGAGTATGTGAGGTGATCCTGGTTGTTAGGAATAATCTGTACTGCACATCAGGCTGCGACTGCATGTCTATGAGATCGATTTGACATGTGCTAAGATAAAAGAATCCAATATATTGGAATTCTGGGGTTTCACGGACGGCGCGTCGTTTCGCTACCAACTAGGGATTGCAATCCCGAACGTTTTTCTGAATCCCGGGATCCCGGGATTTTTCAGAGGCAATCCCGGGATTGATGATTTTTGTTTGAACGTGAAAAAATTGATTAAAAACGACGAAAAACTTGTTTATTTACAATAATTGTAAATTATATAAAATATTACTTCTCTCATGAAGGAAAAATTTCACTCATGTACTCAAAA
Organism: Pilophorus perplexus; assembly: GCA_955831195.1. NCBI lineage: Eukaryota > Metazoa > Arthropoda > Insecta > Hemiptera > Miridae > Pilophorus > Pilophorus perplexus. The sequence goes on from OY037009.1 coordinate 49,209,277, forward strand.
AATGTGCTTTTAGAAATCATAATGTTGGATCTTAGATTAGATTAATACCAGAGAGGGTATAGAAGTGGGTTCCTGAGGGGCGCCCCACTTCTCGCACTTAGGCCTATAGACCCATTGTGCTACCTCTCGGAGTTACTATGGTAGGAGTTCTGTGCCCTTGAAGAGGTTCAATAGTCCTCCTACCAGGTCCTTTCGCGCCAGTATCTCTCCCCGGTCTACAGAGCCCAGAGCAAGATACCTTCTGCGCTCCAGGGCCTCACATTCAAAGATGAGGTGGTCTGCTGTCTCCTCCTCATCTTTGCAGAACCTACAGGTGGGTTCATCATTTGTGACCCCTATCCTGTTTAAATGCTTCCTGAAACTGCCGTGTCCTGTGTACAGGCCCACCATGAATCTCAGTTGTGGCCGCCGTAGGCGGAGGCACGTTTCTGCCCTCTTACGATCCAGCCGACCCAGCATGGCGTGTCCATGCTGTTGGTGCGGGGTTCTTTCCCATCTGCGGCTGTGCTGTGACCGCTGCCACTGGTCCACAGCCCCGCGGAAAAGCGCCCCCGAAATACCTAGACAGGGTTCAGGTCCTATAAGGTCCATACTAGACCCCTGTCTGGCCAGGGCGTCCGCCTTCTCGTTCTCTTGATCCTTCTTCTCGTTGGATCTTAGAAAGCACTCATTGTTGGATCAGCCAATTTGCTTCTTAGCTTTGTCGAAAATAGTCCTGCTACTCAAAAGACCCTCTCACCTTCTACGGAGGTCAGTGGGATAGTCCTACGTGTTCTGGTTGTGCTTAAATTGAAGCTGAATCACTGCTCTACAATTTCATTCCTCATAACTTTCCTCGTGGGATGAATATTATAGCCGATATTCCGTACTGAAGAAGGATGAAACCACGATTTCTAACATTTGGGGGAAAATGGTCAATGTTTGAAGAGGGTTAATCTCGGGGCCCATTGGTCCTAGAAAGCTGCTGTTGCGCTCAAATGGTAGCAAATCTTGTCTACTTGAAAATAGTATACAGTGACTTTTTCGTTAGGGCGCACATTTTTGAAGTTAAAAGCCAAGAACTGAAAAAAAAAAAAAAAAAAAAAAAAAAAAAAATCAGAAAATTTCGCGGTTTTTCGGGCATCCAGCATTTAGCACAAGGGTTTCGAAGCCGGTACCGTCCCTGAAAACATTTAACAAAAATTAGAACGTGTCTATTTTTCCGTTCTAAGCCCTCTTTTTTTGTCCGCTGACCGGCCTAACAGGAGATATTAAATATCCACAAATTTTGTATACTAAATCCAAATGGTGGCCTCGGCTGCCTCCAGTTTTGAACAGGCTCGTTTCTTTTTTAATTGTGGTCGATAAATCTTTTCGTATTTTCGGCACCGGCACCGGCTGGTTCGTAGTTTTCCGAATCCTTTCTTCAGGGGACTTCACAGTTTTCATCTTAGAGCACTTTCACTTAGCCTTCGAATTATTGTCCGTTATTAAAAGATTTTTCCCGACAAGACTTGAGCAATTTACGTACGATGTGCAATTAATTCTCGAACCCCGGGATCCCGGGATTGACTCTACGAATCCCGGGATTTAAAATTGGCAAAAATCGACCGGGATCCCGGGATTTCGGGATCCCGGGATTGCAATCCCTACTACCAACTGATCGTTAATGAACACAGGATCTTTGGAAATGGGCAAAAAAAAAAGAAAAAAGAGAATCAGATGCAACAATTGGCTCGGCGATAATATCGATTGAAGATTCGTTGATTAGCACTCCGTTCATTCGATACAGTGCCAAGCCACTGCCCAACTCTTATTTTATCGATCTTGACAAATAAGTTGATTTGTGTGACTACGTTTCATCCGTTTGAACGCGTAATCGTCGTCGAGTTGAACAGACAATTCAGAAATCATCCAATTGTCATCGAGGAAAATGTCGATCACGCTTTCTGATGTGAGCACAAATCGGCAGTCGTCGAATTTTCATAAAGTGAAGACGTGGAGACATGAAACACTCGGAAATAGGATCAAAGGACGGTAAATAGCTCGGAAATGAAGGATACTGCAAAACGTTCATCGTTGCTAAATAAGTAGGTAGCGAGGAGCGATTTACAGCACGTATCGACGCATAATTTGAAAAAAAAAAAAAAAGCTGCAGATTTTAGACTAGGGTTTAGTATTCTTTGATCAAATCAATTTGAAAAACAATTATTTGTCATTAACAAAACCTTCTTATTTTAACTGAAAAAAAAATTACACAAGGGTTTATTATTACTTGGGCAGAAATTTAATTCTGTGTCAATGAAAAAATTTAAAAGAAAAAATTTTTTGATTTTTATTTTTCAACAAAAGTTTTTTTGGGGGATTTTTCTTTTTCGAAATTTTTTTTTGTTTTTCACATGAAAAAATATTGAACTCCTGGGATCCTTCAAAAATCCCATTTGTAGCCCCATGAAAGCCCTATAAATCGCAACAGTGAAAAGGGATCGTTCCGGGACCCCCAAAAATGGATTCTACGTCCAAAAATACTTCGAAAACGACACCTGACTCGATCCCATAGCCAAAAGCCTTCAAAAAACCCCTCCCGTAGCCCCATTTTAGCCCCATAGCGCCCCACGGGTTTTGGCGATCGGGCTGAAAAAAAACAAAAAAAAAAAACGAAAATTTCGTCAACATTTCAGATTTCAAAAAAAAAAAAAAAAACATTACTAGGTACTTACTGCCCAAAACGGCGTCAGACGTCTCGTTTTGGTTCATTATTCTTGGAAAAATATCCCTTTGTTATCGCGACGGAGGATTCTAACATTTTACGTTTCAAGATTTCTCGATTTCAAAAACGAAACGTCCGTCCGCCGTCCGCCTTCCGAGCCGTTTTGAGCAGAAGAATTTTTTTAATAAATCTGAAATTTTGAAAAAAAATACTCGATTTACCATCTAGTTGTGTCCGCAAGGTTTTCAGCCCGATCGCCCAAATCCGTGGGGCGCTATGGGGCTAGAAAGGGGCTACGGGAGGGGTTATTTGAATGGTTTCGGATATGGGGTCCAGTGGTATGTCGATTCCAATGAATTTTTGGAGGGATCATCCATTTTTTGGGGGTCCCAGAACGATTCGAGTTCACTGTTGCGATCTATATAGAGTCCTATAATATAGGACTTATATCCTATATTATAGGACTTTCATGGGGCTACAAATGGGATTTGTGTTTCGTTGTTCGAGTAATTTTTGACGCGTAATCCATTTTTTGAGGTCCTAATATTTCTTGAAAACATTTTCTTATTGACACAGAATTAATTTTTGCACAATTAACCAATATCGAAGAATAATGAAACCTTGTGCAAAATTTGCAGCGTTTTTGGAATCTGCACATCTTGAAACGTCTAATCACAATTGTCGCCCTCCGACACGAATACATAGAGGTGTTTTACTACTGGAATAAACCAAAACCCGTTTTCTACTACATAATTCACATTCATTCAAGGGAAGCCATTTGCCGCCGATTTCCTGGGTGGTAGAGAACTTGAAAAACCCCATGAAAGCCCTATAGATCGAGACAGTGAAATCGGATCGTCTCGGGACCCCCAAAAATGGATTCTACGTCCAAAAATACTTCGAAAACGACACCTAACTCGATCCCATACCCCAAAGCCTTCAAAACACCCCACCCGTAGCCCCATTATAGCCCCATAGCGCCCCACGGGTTTGGGCGATCGGACTGAAAACCTTGCGGGCACAACTAGATGGTAAACCAAGTATTTTGTCAAAATTTCAGATTTTTTTAAAAATTCCTACTGCCCAAAACGGCCTGGACGGCGTACGGCGGACGGCGTACGGCGGACGGACATTTCGGATTTTGAATGTAGACCTCTTGAAACGGATAATGTCAAATTTTGAGGCCGATCGGTGTCGTTGACCCGCGTCGCGAAAACATAGGTGTATTATTCCAAGAATAATAAACCAAAACCAACGCGCGTTCTATTTGCTCAGATGACCCAACGACCTCAAAGGCTCATAAATTCTGTCGTGGGCTACCGAATTACGAAACGTTTGGTTATCCGGCTCATTCACACGGTGCACATCAAACAGAAAGCTTTACGAGGAAGCGTTTTGACTGAACGGGTTTCCCCCCGCCTCCGCATCTTTTGATGTCACTAGACACCTACGTTGGTAATGAGGCCTGTTTCAACAACGTTCAAACAACGTCTGGGGCAACAGATTGCAGTTTGCAGTACCAAATACAACCAGATCGTATGAATGCCAACCATAAACCGTGTCAAATTTTTTTTTTTTTTGTTTGTTTTTTTCATACTCTCCCGAGCCAGAACCAGTCAATAAACTGCGCCCTTTGAGGTCTTGGAATAATAAGAAGATCCCGGCCGGGACACATGTTCGGAGTTGGGGTCCGGTTCGAGGTCCGGCATTTAACCGGAGTGCGCCGCTGTTAAGCTTTTTGACGCCTACTCGAGCGCTGTAACAACCTGTGTTGTCTGCGGCAAAAAAGGATGTCACCCCGAAGAGTTGCGAGCCGTCGACAGGGCAGTTAAAACTGTTCCGTCGAGCTTTTCACCGCCCTCATGACCGCACCGGTTCAAACAACACCGAACACGTACTTTTCATCGTCCCGATCGGTTGGAGTCGTGTCAAACAACCGAACAAGTATTGTGTTACTTCAAATGCTCCCATTTCAACTGTTCTTTGACATGAATTCGTACGTACACTCGGCCCTCAACATTCGCGGGGATCGGGACCGGGAAAATGCCGCGAATGTCGAGTCTATTAAGGGGAGATGCGGACCACCAAATTGCAGAATATGTGGTGTAAGTCAGTAATCACAACGTAATGTGCTTTAAACCCCTTTAACTTCATGTACAGAACAAAAAATATTAAATATACCTACCTATATCCTTACATACATTATGTATAGGCGCGGATAGGCGATTTTGACCGGCCCGGGCGATTCAATTTTACCGGCCCTCCGACAGTTACCTATACAAAGACCAACAAAGGAAGGGTTCTTCATACTTTGGAAAAGCTAGCAAATGGATAGAAACGAGAAAACACTCAATTACCTACTTTTAATACCGAGGTGAACTTAGAGAGAGGTGAAAGAGAAAAATGACGGCGCCTATAAGAAAGAATAAAAGTGGCGCTTGGTTTGTGAATTAGTTGGTACAAAACAGCGACTCAAGCTAGTATGCATTTCTTCAGTTACATTACCACAGCTTATTGATGAGGAGCATCTGGCTGGAGCGCTGAGCCAAGAGGTTTTGGGGGTTTCCAGCCCTCCTCGCCATCACCACTCCACCCCTTCTCACCTAAATCCCCCACTTGTTCATTTCTTTCAAATTCAAGGCTCAACCTCAGGCCCATAGTAAATGTACCATTTAGCTGTATACATTTAAATTACAAATGTTCAAATTCTTCTGAAAATACTGCAGTAGATCGCCCACATAGGAAGTTAAATATGACAAAATTGGAGGAGCTATTGCTCTTGGTTGACTGGTCTCCTGTCTATATGTCTTACGATGCAAATCAGGCTTATGAGCTTTTCCTCTGCATCTTGCAGAATTGCATTGAACTTAGTACTTATCACGTTATGCCGGTGAATCACAAAACTCGGAAACTAAAGCCTTGGATCACAGCAGCTCTCGTTAACTCCATTAACCGGCATGATGAATTAGCAAAAATATCGAGGAGGTTTCCTGGTGATTTGCTGCTACGTGCGAGGTACGTAAGATATAGGAACAAGCTTAATTTCCTCTTGGAAAAAACTAAAAACGACTACTTTACCGAACAGATAGCCCTTTCGAGCAAACCCTCTAAAATATGGAAAACTATTAACAATGCATTAGGTAGAAACCCGGATGAGTCGGCCCCAATAAAAAAACTGATCTGTGAAGATAATGAAACGACGGATCCGCTAGAAATAGCGAATCGATTGAACGCCTTCTTCACCACAATTGGGAGTAAATTAAATGCGGAATTTAGTAACTATGATCCAAACTTACATTTACCTAGTCCCGTACAATCGGCAATGAGCCTCCGTACAGTCACTGAGGAGGAGGTTTACGGTACGATTCTGTCTGTAAAAGGGGGAACTGGCCCAGGGTGGGATGGTATATCGTCAAATCTGATTAAAAGTGTGGCCCTAGCAATAACCTCGCCCTTAACACATCTGGTGAACTTAAGTATTTTATATGGGGAATTCCCCAATGCTCTAAAAATAGCCGTGGTACGTCCTATATTTAAGAAAGGCTCTCGGACCTCAGAAACCAATTATCGCCCTATTTCTCTATTGCCTAATTTTGCCAAAATCTTTGAGAAAATCATCAAATCTCAACTAGTTGAATATATTGATGCAAATGATCTCATAGCTAGTTCACAATATGGATTTAGGAAAAACTTGAGCACTCAAGATGCACTAGCTGATGTAGTATCTGAAATTTCTAATGGAATAAATAAAAGTGAGAAGGTAATGGGAATTTTTGTAGATCTCACTAAGGCATTTGATTCGATTGAAACATCTCGACTATTACTAAAACTGGGGAGGCTAGGCCTGGACGATGTGGCACAGAGCTGGTTCAGATCGTACCTCACAAATAGGAGGCAATATGTCAAAACTTCAAGCGTTTAAAGCTCAACAGAAGTCATAAACTATGGAGTTCCGCAAGGATCAGTACTAGGCCCCTTATTGTTCCTTATACACATCAACGATATGTTTTCAATGCACATAGCAGGCAAGTTTATCGCTTTTGCTGATGACGTGGCTATCATCATTAGAGGAAATACTTGGGACGAGACCCATGAAAACGCACATACAATTATGAGAAAACTAGTGAATTGGTTCCAACTGAACAGCCTCACGATCAATTTATCAAAAACGAAATATGTAACATTTTCTATTAATAAATCTGGGCAACCATCTGATTCAAAAATAGTTATGCATAAAGAGAGCTGTAACACTAGCTATATGTCGTGCCAGTGTGAAGGTCTAGAAAAAGTGGTGTTCATCAAGTATCTAGGAGTGTTACTTGATCAGCACCTAAAATGGAAATTTCACATACAAGACCTTGTGAAACGGATAAGAAAATCATTCCATTGTTTTATTGTCCTAAGAAAATGGATGGCACGTGACACTCTTAAAATGATCTACTATGCGTATGTATATAGTCTCCTAATATATGGGATTTTAGTATGGGGAGGGGCGTATCATAGCAATTTCCTCTGTCTGGACACGGCAGTCAACACAGTTTTGAGAATAGCTACAAAATCGCGTAGACACACACCCGTTGAGACTCTATACAGAAAGTTAGATGTAATGAAACCTAGAATATCATATGTATATAGAATAGTGCTGTACGTTTATAAAAAAATTGGCAATTTCGTTAAGCAACCGGACATTAGACCTACTAGGGCAAACTTGACTGCAATAACAGACATTCCACGGCCGTATAATGATTTCTTCACTAGGCAACTACCCTGGCTAGCGCCAAAAATTTTTGAACAGCTACCCTACAGAATGAAAACAGCCAAACACTTCGGTACTTTCAAGAATGAAGCTAAGAATTATTTGAAAAACAGTGAAAACGCCAGCTCAATTCTGCAAATTTTATTATAAGATTTATTTAGGTAGCACTATGTAAAGCTGTTGCTGTACTGCCTAGAAATAATTAACATAACATATATTAAGAAAAGCACACATTGATCGGGAGAGATTGAGGCCTGGACAGGTCCCTGACCTATAGGCCTAGACTTAAGTATTGGGAATGTACTCAAAACAATTTGGAATACGAACGAATTGTAAATGTATATCTGTAAACATTTGTGAATAAATTGAATTGAATTGAATTGAATTGAATTTAGTTAGGTATTAAGAAAGTGTTTTCAAAAATTTATCATTATTGTCATGATAAGTATTTGGATGGATGAAGGACCCCGAAAAATGAATTATCATGATTACTCAGAAAACGAGACCTTATTCGACTTCCTGGCATCCTTCAAAAGCCCCCAAGGTGAAAATGGATGCTTGAGGGAACCCCGAAAACGGATTCTTTCAAAAATACTTTGAAAACGACGCCAAACTCGACCTCATAAATGAAACCCTCCAAAAACCCCTTCTGTAGACCTTTTTAGTTCAAAAGAGCCCCACGGGTTTAGGCGAACGGGCTGAAAACCTTGCGGGCACAACTAGATGGTGACCGACTATTGTGTCAAAACGCTGCATATTTTACACCAGGGTTTATAAGTTTTAAATTTAATTCTGTGTCAATGGAAAAAAGTTTGGAATTTTTTTTTTTTCGACATTTTTTTGTTTTTACTTGAAAAATATTTGACCTCCTGGGATCCTTCAAAAATCCCATTTGTAGCCACATGAAAGCCCTATAGATCGCAACAGTGAAATCGGATCGTTCCGGGACCCCCAAAAATGGAGTCTACGTGCAAAAATACTTCAAAAACGACACCTAACTCGATCCCATAGCCAAAAGCCTTCAAAAAACCCCTCCCGTAGCCCCAATTTAGCCCCATAGAGCCCCACGGGTTTGGGCGATCGGACTGAAAACCTTGCGGGCACAACTAGATGGTAAACCGAGTATTTCGTCAAAATTTTAGATTAAAAAAAAATTCTTACTGCCCAAAACGGCTCGGACGGCGGACGGACATTTCGCTGTTGGAATATAGACCTCTTGAAACGGATAATATCAAATTTTGAGGCCGATCGGAGTCGTCGACCTCCGTCGCGATTACTTAGGTGTATTATTCCAAGAATAATAAACCAAAATTATCTTTTAGAATCTGAAATTTTGACAAAATACTCGATTTACCATCAAATTGTGCCCGCAAGGTTTTCAACCAGATCGCCCAAACCCGTGGGGTGCTATGGGGCTAAAATGGGGCTACGGGAGTTTTTTTAAAGGCTTTCAGCTATGGGGTCGAGTTAGATGGCGTTTTGGAAGAATTTTTGGACGTAGAACCCATTTTAGTGGGTGCCTGAACAATCCGATAAATCGACATTTCGCTGTTGCGATCTATAAAAGCCCTATAATAGGGCTTTTATGGGGCTACAAATGGAATTTTTGAAGGATCCCAGGAGGTCAAATATTTAATATTTGTCTTTAATTTTAATATATTTTTTTTTTTTAATGGATTGATTTAATTTTGGTACAAGTAACCTATATCAAAGAATAATAAAGCAGAGGACCGTATTTTGAAAAATACTACTCTATTTAAAATCAACCCCAGAAACATAGTGTGCCACTGCCCCCAGAGGGCTCTGACCTCCTTCATCTCTAAAAAACATGTTAGCTCGTGGGGGATTACGAGGGATTTCCCTGTCCCACTGATGATGATTGTCGAGCATCATTGTACGTCCCCGTTTTCCCTACAATGCGGAATGAGGCGTTTAAAATTCACCTGAACGCCCCTGGAAACGCGGTCTGCGGAGGTACGTAGGCCTCACAATGGCCCCTCAAATCACATCATTAGCCTCCCTTTATGTGAGTCCATCCCTGCAAGAACCCACCCACGCCAGGAGTTGTTGTCGCCTTTGTCAAACCGGTCGTATAACATCGTTTCCCACTGTTTCGTAAAAATCCTATTATTTTCAATTTTATTGCATTGAATGCACCCGACGTACAATCAAATCTATATTCATGCTGAGACATGTCGTTTGATGTGAAAGAACGTTATCTACTGCCTGGATCCCTTCGTCCATTATGTTCTAATAACAATAAAACTGAAAGCAGACATGACTTGGAACTGACGTATAATAGATTCAATTCAACGGTGGGAAAACTATACACCACTGATTCCATCTCGCCACAAGTTTGTTGAGCTGTGCAGCCCAAATTCAACAATCTACAGCGGGGAAGGTTCTAACCAACAGGAACGTACGGCACGTACCACAAACTGCTTTTACAACTTTGAAGCCAACTCCCATCAGAGTAATTCCGAGTACACGTGTCCTCCGAGAGTAACACCGCCCGAATGAAACCACTCAACATGTTGTAACGTGGGGCTCAAAACTTTCCGCGTACCTACTTATCTGTTGGAGTTCACTTAAGGCTCGGATTTTGCGTTTTGCTTGTTTTTTGGTATTCTTGGAATAAATACACCTATGTAATCGCGGCGGAGGTCGACGACTCCGATCGGCCTCGAAATGTGACATTATACGATCTAGATGGCAAAAACGAAATGTCCGTCCGCCGTCCGAGCCGTTTTGGGCAGTGGGATTTTTTTAAATCTGAATTTTTAGCTATGGGATCGAGTTAGGTGTCGTTTTCGAAGCACTTTTGGACGTAGAATCCATTTTTGGGGCTGCCGGAACGATCCGATTTCACTGTTGCGATCTATAGGGTTTTCATGGGGCTACAAATGGGATTTTTGAAGGATCCCAAGACGTCTAATTTCCGAGTTTAAAAAAAAAAAAAAATTGTTTTTTTAAGGTATCGAACCAGAGTTAATTTTTTCACAAGTAAATTTTTTTATCGAACCAGAGTTAGATAGATAGATAGATATGGGTCATTCTCAGCAAAACGTAAATCTGGGCTTCCAGTGCAATTTCACCTACGTATTTACGTACCTCTTATTCTCAAAAAGTAATTTGTTTCCAAATGATATTTTCGCAGTCTACATGGTCCATATATTAAAATGTCTTACCTATCATGGAATCAAGCTAGGTGTCGTTTTCCTATTATTTTCGGATGTGGTATCCATCATCAGGAGTTCTAGAACCATCCGATTAAAAAAAAATTCTTTCTTACAATTATTGTATTACACTGGAATCAAGCTAGGTGTCGTTTTCCTATTATTTTCGGACGTGGTATCTATCATCAGGAGTTCCAAAACCATCCGATTAAAAAAAAAAGAAGTTTCTTATAAATATTATGAATGGCCATGGGGTCGAGCTTGGTGTCGTTTTTTAATTATTTTCGGACGTGGTATCCATCATCAGGAGTTCTAGAACCATCCGATTAAAAAAAATTGTTTCTTACAATTATTAAGTCTTACCTATCATGGAATCAAGCTAGGTGTCGTTTTCCTATTATTTTCGGACGTGGTATCTATCATCAGGAGTGCCAAAACCATCCGATTAAAAAAAATAAGTTTCTTATAAATATTATGAATGGCCATGGGGTCGAGTTTGGTGTCGTTTTTCAATGATTTTCGGACGTGGTATCCATCATCAAGAGTTCAAGAACCATCCGATTTAAAAAAAAAATTGTTTCATTTTTTATTTAATAGAAACTGAGAACATGGCTTTTTCAGTCTAAATTAATACATCAGGATGTAATAATTAATTACTAAAATTTAGTAAGTATTTAATACTATTAGCGACTCAATCAACCAGTAATAATTATTTTGCGAGCCCTTAAGAAATATTTTTGAGAGATGTTTGGAAGGCCAAGTAAGATTGTGGTAGGATTTGAACGAGAAGGGAGAAGTTGAAGGGCAGTGGGAAAAATTTGAGTTTGTTGGGGAATCTTCGGTTTCCCCCATTGGTCAGAAACCGAAGATTTCATAAACGGTTTCCACCGCTTGAACGGGGTCGGAAACCGCATATTTTTGGGCGGAAACCGAATATTTCGAGGAGTCTTAAAAAGAAGGGACACCAGCGGTTTCCGACCTCTGGATAAAACTATATATATATATATATATATAAACTCATTATTTCTGTACAATAATTTGAAAATAAAACCGAAAATGTCATTGGATCACCATGTCTCCATCAAGGCCTTGCCCACGATGATTGGGTTCAGCAATTTCCGATAAACATTTAAACTTACCTGATCTTTCCACCCAACAAATTTTTAAATAGATTGAGAAGATTACAAATCTTGAATTTTATCATTTTCAAATGATTGCTTCTTTTTTAAATAAACTGCAATATATGGACCTGCCTGTCCCATCACTACTTTGAGGGGTTTCTTGAATGCTCGCTCACCCTTGTTTCTGAGAATCTGGATGAGCCACATCGTCACGTGACTTCCCCTCGACGGATCGCCGCCATTTTTTCAATTTTTCAGTTTACACCGGGACGCTGAGACTGATGGGTTAGTGCCGTATTTTTCGTTGTTGTCATTGGTCCGCCTCAACTTACACTTCGTAAGGCTTTTAGCTATGGGATCGTTTTCGAAGTATTTTTGGACGTAGAGTCCATTTTCGGAGGGCCCAGAACGATCAGATTTCACTGTGGCGATCTAAAGAGCTTTCACGGGGCTAAAAATGGGATTTTTGAAGGATCCCAGGAGGCTAAATATTTTTTAGTAAAAATAAAGAAAAAATAAAGAATTAAAAAAAAAAAATCGAAAAAAAAAATTCCAATTTTTTTCCATTGACACAGAAATAATTTTTGCACAAGTAACCTATATCAAAGAATGATAAACCCTTGCGTAAAATTTGCAGCGTTTTTTCTTCTCAGAATTCATTAGGTGTTTTTGTTGGATGGTTGCTATTAAGTAGTATCGATTTCTTGAGAAGATATTATTAAACAAACACATGTTTTGTCATTGGGACACTAACGTGGTTGGTTCATGTATAATGTGAACCGATGACAACTCAAGTGAACCAATGACCTCCTTGAAAGAAGTAATTTTATTTTAAATTAAAATCTAAATTCCATAGTGACAGCGTCTTCCTCAAATGTTTTCAAAGGAGTTCATTTTAGGACCGTAGATGTGAACCGTAACTTTAGATTTTTAATTACTTTCAGGCGATACTACAGTGAAAACGAGCGCAAATCGACCAATTTTTTTTTTTCTTCGAATTTTTTTAAATAATTTATTTTAGTCAATTGGGATGTGGAGAACATATCTATGGACCAAAAACGTGGGGAAAAAATTTACGTGTTTTTTTTCTTCACATTTTTCGGTAAGGTGTCACTAAGCTCAGAAATCCGTTTTTCAGGACGGGATTCATCAAAACCTCCCCAGGCGGCCGAAAAACCATCAAAACCTCCCCGTAGAAGAAACCATCAAAACCTCCCCGTGTATCAAAACCTCCCCGTTGAGGAAACCGTCGAAATCTCCCCGTGTATCAAAACCTCCCCGTTAGAGAAACCCGAGGAATGATGAATGATGAATAATGTTGAGTGTTATATTGCTTATAACTACAGTCGAAATCGTTTATAGTAGACTTCAAGGGACCGAACAGTTTTGTCCACTACAAACGATTTCCACTTAAAGTGATATATCACTTGTAGTATACTGTCCACTACTGGCGATTGAATCATTTGTTGTGGACAGTCCCCTACAAGTGATTTATGTACCTATTTTGGGAACGAGAAAATAAAGTATGTACACAAGACAACTTAGTGTGTATGTACAGTACAATTGATGAAAAACCTTTATTCCCTCACAAAAATTGGGTTCCTCTCCAAATAACCATTACAGTGACCTTTCTTTAGACAATTTCAACGTCCTGTCAGGAGGCTTACTATAAAACATGCACCGCTCCGAGCAATCGCTTGATCATTCAGCGATTTCAAAATAACGTGCTACGAGCATGCGTAGATGCGTACCGTTACACCAGGAACGAAAGACTACACCGGGAACTTCAAATTCCTACTGTCGAAGAAGTCATCAAAAAACAAGCATTAGCCCATCAGCAGAGGCTTCGGGGACACATCAACAGCGAGGTTCTCCAGCTCCTCGACGTTGAAGGCCTGCTCAGAAGACTTAAAAGAACAAAACCTCATGAGCTGTGGGAGTGGGGTGCCCTGTGAACTAATTATCAGCTCAGTGAGTAATTACTAGTGCGTCAGTTGCACAAAACAACAAGTCGCATAGAAGCAGTGTTATGTGTCATAGCTTCTTGCAAGTCATTTAGTATACATCAATTGTAAATTGCTGATAAGTTTGCTTACTTGGTGCAATAAGTTTCAAAAAAAAAAATTGCTCGCTGTTGAATAAACCACGACAGTAGTGCCTTGTCGAAATCAGGATGCGTGAAATTCCGAATTTTTGCGAATTTTGTTTGCTTAACAACCTGTTCTTTCGATTTCACGATCGCGTAAACCGCTGAACGACTGATTTTAAATTCACTGACCAAACTGCGCGCAGGTTCACCCGATTCAAACCGGCAAATAACCGGGGAGGTTTTGATGGTCGCCCTTTCAGGATTTCACAGCAATTCCCATTTTCGCTCCTTTTCAAGAGCCCCGCGATTCTACATGAAAGTTCATAATATGAGTACCCATATGAACGCATACTCTAACCCCCCCACCCATACCCCCCCCCCCCCCCCCCCCCGTCATGCATGCTTACATCATCCATACCTGCATTATCATCAATTTTCAGATTCTCCTACTCACAACCTTTCATATGAGTACCCACATGAACCTACCCCCCCCCCCCCCCCCCCCCCAACCAACCCCCACCCATGCACCCCAAAAAATGCAAGAACGCCAACATCATTCATACCTCCACTATCATCAATTTTCAGATTCCCCTTCTCACAAGCTTTCATATGAGTACTTACCTACCCACATGAACCTTCTCCCCCCCCTAACCAAACCCCCCCCCCCCCCCCCAACCATAACTCCCCCTGATGTCAGTTGGTATGTTGAGGGGTAGGCTCTGGGGGGGGTCTTCGGAAATGGTAGTGATTTTTCATAAGAAACGAAACATTCAGCTAACGATAGAGTTCATCACTTACCCTCGCCACGAGTGAAAACTTTGAAGCGCGATTCCCACGAATCTGATTTTTGCTCGTTTTTCAATACATATGTCGGAATAACTTTGCTTCTATACATGTTACGGCGCTGAAATTTTTACCAGGTACTCCTGGGTACCTGAACTAAAAACGGTAGTAGACTCGTACTTGTTCCTCCACCAGGAGGGGAGAGGGAGGTGGAGGGGGAAAACTCAAATTTACATACAAGTTTACTAAGCTGCCAAAATTATAAATTTTATATTAAACATCTGATTCTACTACCGTTTGTAGAGGAAGTCTTCATGTACAAAACAAGACCAAGAACATCAGGATCCGTTGAATAGATAAAAAGTTATTCCGACATTTCTAAGAGTACCATTTTTAGAGCTACTGGGCTATATATATATATTAGTATATATATATACTTTGAGAGAAAAACAAAGGGGACAAGGTACCTGTTACGTTTCGAGCGAGCTCTTCTTCAGACTGATTCTCTCCGTCGTCGACGACCGGCTGGGGAGAGAAGTGTAGAAGGGTGGGGAAGGGGGATGGGTGGGGACGGGTGGGTGCGGAAAGGGTTTCAGAATAAGGATGTGGGGTGGGAAATTGGCTAGAACAGGGTAGGAGATTTGAGTTAAAAAATAAATAAGAAAATAAAAATAAAGATAAAAATAATTAAATAAATAAATAAAATAAAAATACTTAACATAAAATAGAAAAATAAAAATAAAAATAAAAATAAAAATAATAATAAATAAATACCTAATGAGATTTAAAAAAAAAGGTGTTGAGCTGCCGCCCTTCAATGATTCAGGTTGAGTCCTGGTGGAGTAAAAGCGTGGAGCAGGCACTGATGTGCTCGCTCACTAATGCGGACATCTATGTCTGAGGCACCCTCCGGTAGACAGTTCAGGACCTTGATCTATATATATATATATATATATATATATATATTTTATTTTTATTTTTTTTCGATCACGAATCTGAAAATATATACCCGAAAAGCCTCCTATGAATATGAACGAAAATAGTCATTTCACTGTAGTATCGCCTTAAATAAGAATTAAATTGGTTCATTCATTCTGGTCATTGGTTCACCCTTACATGTCATCGGTTCACTCACCCATTTTTTAAAATTATTTTTAATTAAAAAAATAAGCTTGCTGGTGCGGTGCTGGTAACTGTTTTTCATTGAGTATCCATAGTACGACAAAAAGACTGGGCCGAAAAAATGACATCAGAAATATTTTCAAACAAGCACAATAGATTCACGTTTTGCTGAGAATGACCCATAATATTATGCTTTATCGTATAAGCCTTCCGTCGTTACAAAGGTTGGCTACAAAATTCAATTTTAATCAGTAAAAGAGGACAGAAATAGAGAAAGTACACACACAAAAATAATAATAATTATAATAATAGTATACTCAGAGTAAAGACGAGAAGAAGAAAAGGTAGACATTATACCAAGACAGCAGAAAAATAAGATATATAATATATTGAGCATGCCGTATTATATTATAATACGGCATGCTCAAGGATCAATATAGAAGTAATAAAGAAATACAACTGAAAGCGAAGAAAGAAAGAATTCACTCAAGAGAACAAAAAACTTCGTTTAAGAAGAATACTCAAGTTCTAATGCAATTACAAAGAAAAAATGACACTTTTTTTACAGAGGGGGTGGTCTTTACAAGACAATAGAAAAGCTAAGAAATTATTAAGCGAGAGAAAGACAGGGCAGGTGCAAATGAAGTGCACTATTGTGTCCTGCTCCCCAATGTTGCACACCGGGCAGACTGACTCCACAAGTCTCATTCGAAGAAAGCCATGTTTCAGACACACAAATAATATCAGCTTTATTATCTACTAAATAACTACCGTCTGCTAAAAACTTATTGTATCCCTGACAGTTTCAAAAAAATAAATTCAAACTTCTGGGCGGAAGGCTGTTTATTGAAAATCCAGGGCGCTGACGTTCCCAGAAAAAGTTTTCTTCTATTCGGGACACCCTTGCCGTCGGGAGAAGCGGAGAGGGGCTCTCTTGTTCTTCCCCTATTTTTCACTTCACATATGACACAAGAGCAGAAATAGTTTTTCAAAAGCACTTGGCACTGCGAGGAAAAAAAAATTAGTTAATTTTTGCAATGTCAAAATAAACCCTTGTGTAAAACTTGCAGCGTTTCACATGTTCATCCGAGCCCCAGAGATCACTGATGGTGAATTAGGCAGCCAGGAAGACCTTTTGTTATCCGAATAGATTCCGGGTTTTCATTATTGCACAAGAACACACGGGCTCACGGTAAGTACTGACTTGTCGAGTTTCTTCTAACAACTTTATTATGCAAAAACCGAAGACCGTCTGAAGGGAATGGAAATTTTTCTGAGTCTGGCACGGTAGACGAGCATGCAGGGTAGCCGAGACGCACGTGGGTGGCGTGGTGGAAAATTAAACGAGGAACCTTATAGGTAACTGCGAAGGGGGAAAAGTGCCTGAGATATTACGGAGGAGCTTTGGGATAAACTGCGAAGGGTGGAAAATGCACTTTTTCCAACTGCCAAAGAAATAAGGGTCGAAAATAAGGGTGCAGTATAAACGAGCAACGGTTGAGCACTTAGGGAACGTTGATCCCACTAAGATTTTGTTTCCTCACGTGGGAGAATTGTATTCCGAGCCGATGCATGTAAATGGCGAGGGGCTACGGGGTTTTACAAGGTACCACGCAAATAAAAGGAGTTGTCTGGGAAGGTCCGAAGCGTTTTCCCCCTTATTCCGAGAGCACTTGGTCGATATGGGGGTATGCATGTTTCGCTGTCCGAGCCGTTTTGTGCGGTTCATTTCCATGTAAACCACCCCCAGCTTCCTCAGGTCTTGTTAACATTGTTAAATAGCTAAGCTTGGAGATGCTGCAACAACAAATGTTAACTGGACTGTATAAAAAGGCAACGCTATCGATTCCAATGTGGGATCCAATAGGCGATAATTCAATTCAGCGATTTTACGAGAAATCCATACTGAACTGAGGGTAGTTCTGGTGAATTGGAAATGCTCCAACGAAACGAGCTGTAGGCCCGGAGCAACAAGGTTGAGCTGGTTAGGCGCAAGGGGGCGATCCAACTCCGCCAAAGTTCAGCTAATTGCACAAGAAACATCCCAACACCGCCAGCGATGGGCTAACGGGCCAATGCGAAGACTACCACACCGACAATCCAGAGATCAGGAAATCCAGAAAAAGAACTGGAGATCAGAAAATTCCGAGATCCCCATGGGGAAGCCCAGAAATCTACAGATCCAGAGATTTAGGGCGGAATTCATAGTCGTCAAACAAGAGCCAGTGTCCACTTCAACAACTTCAACATCAACACTTTATTTGTCCAGAAACACAACAGTGCATAGACAATTGTCACACAGAATTAATGTAAATAAAGGAACAATACACTAAACCTCAGCTATCAATAGAAGACAACAAGAACAACAAAAAACAAAAAAATTTATTTTGAAAAAAAAAAAAAAAAAAAAAAACGCAGTTGTACCTATTAGTTTGAAAACAATCACTTCACTTGGGAAAGTAAAGGGTTGCCCTCCACTTCAATCGTCTTATTCATAGTTCAATCAAAGTGTTCACTAACACTTCAGAAGAAGTGGAAGCGCGCACTCGCCTCAAGGGCACACTTGGCTTAAGTTCAAGTGCTCACTTCGCCTTTCTCTTTGCAGTTGGCAGTATGAAGGGAAGATTTCCCTGTTTAAGGGGAGGATTCCCTGTTTTGAGGGGAAAACGACGGAGAACTTTACCTTCTCACTTCCGAACTCTACAAACAATCTCGGGAGGGTATCCAGGGAGCCCCTTCAATCGATTCTACGTCCAAAAACGACACTTCACACGGTTTTGTGGACAAGGCCCTTCACAAATCCCGTATGTAGTTCCTTAGAAGCCCCATTTAAGTCTGGGAGCCCCCATCAGTCGATTTTTCATCAGAAATTACTTCGAAAACGATACTTATCAAAATTTTCTTACCAAAGCCCTTCAAAAACCCCGTCAGTAACCCCTTAGAAGCCCCATAGAGCACCAGGGTTTGTCGTGTTGAGTCTGGGGGCCCCATCAATCGATTCGACGTTCAAAATTATTTCGAAAACGACACAACACGATTTTCTTACCAAAGCCCTTCAAAAGCCCCCATCAGTAACCCTTTAGAAGCCCCTTAAAGCCCCACAGTTTATCCAGGTGAAGCTGGGACCTACATTAATCGATTAAACGCCAGTAATTACTTCGAAAACGGCACTTAACAAGATTTCAGACCGGAGCCCTTCATAAATCCCGTCTGGATCCTCTTAGAAGCCCCATAGAGCCCCACGGTTTGTTCAGATGAGTCTGGAAGCCTCTTCAATCGATTATACGTCAGAAACTACTTCGAAAAGGATACAACACAATTTTCTTACCAAAGCCCTTCAAAAAATCCCGTCGCCGGCGAAATGCATTCCTCACGCCATCTGTGTTCTAATGAGTTCTGGCCCTGTAGATCGCCACAGTGAAATCGGATCGTTGCAGGACCCCAAAAAATGGATTCTAAGTCCAAAAAAACTTCGAAAACGACACCTGACTCGATCCCAGAGCCAAAAGCCTTCAAAAACCCCTCCCGTAGCCCCATTTTAGCCCCATAGCGCCCCACGAAGTTTCGAAGTATTTTTGGACGTAGAATCCATTTTTGGGGGTCCCGGAACAATCCGATTTCCCTGTTGCCATCTATAGGGCCTTCATGGGGCTACAAATGGGATTTTTGACAGATCCCAGGAGGTTTAATATTTTTCGAGTAAAAAATAAAGAATTTTTGAAAAAAAAAAAAAAAAATCAAAAAAAAATTTTTTCTTCCAAAATCTTTTTATTGACACAGAATTAAATTTTTGCACATGTAACCTATATGAAGGAATAATAAACCCTAGTGTAAAATTCGCAGCGTTTTTCCTGTTTGACTCATGTTATGATTCGATACGAGGCGATAAAGACTGGGGCGTACAGGATTAGATCCAATCAATTGTATTTCAGTCTTAGAAACGAAATGAATGATGAAAAGGGTTCTTCGTAAAAACCTTCCGGCGCTACAGGTCAGCCCGTGTACGAATTTGTTAAAAGAATTTCCTCCAAACCGTCACGAAAACAGGTTGATTATTCCAAGAATGATATGGGGCATTCCACGTCAAAGGTTGAACTCAAAAAAATAAAGTTCTTCGAAATCATCCATTTTTGGGTATGTTGTACCCCTAGGTGAGAAAAAATTTCCCAGAAATTTGGAGACCGATTCGTCGCATTTTCGTCGCTCCACAGGCAGTCAAAGTTAGCAAAATAGGCAGGTGTGGGTTCACTTCGCCGGCTGCTACCGCCCTTATTCCGCCATCAAAAAAATAACATCGCCAGTGTTTTGGAAAGAGAAAAACCTCCTCTTTTCTTTGGTGTAATCGTTTTTTCAATCAAAATTTTACTTCACGTTTAAAATCGAGTTTGAAAACTTAAAAATAAGTTTTCTCCAATTTGGGCATTTTTAATTTTTGGCTTAATTTCAAGGTATACACCTGTAGAACATCCAGTTAAAAGGGAATCATGGGATGCAAAGTCGTTAAGTGTCAGCAAACAAAAGATATCACTAATATATGAGGAAAAACGCGTTTTTCTCCTTTTTACCGGGTTTTCCGCGGTTGCATTGCCTCGCATCCTTTCTCTACGAGAACACAGACTATAATGGACTTCATCTGCCACTCATAAGCTTTCCCAGTAGGTTTCAATATTTTTCTATTTCAAAAACTTTTTCAACTCTTAAAATTCAAATTTCCCAAGTTGTAGGCAGTTTAACACTTTCTATTCGATCCACATTCCTTTAGTTACCTACTATATTTGGGGGAGATGGTGAGAACACATGAAAACAGATGTATTCGATTTACCACCTACACGTTTATTTTAGCAAATTCACTAAAGGAAGATTCACTCGTTATTTTCAAGGTAAGACCATCTGGATTCGGCAGATATGCATGATAGCCCTTGGTACCATGAATTGTAAAAGAGCGACTGAACCGCTTCTGGAGGGCTAGTCTTTGGATGTCCACCTGTTTTTTGCTGCACCTGAATCCTACTGGGAAAGCTTATGAGTGGCAGATGAAGTCCATTATAGTCTGTGTTCTCGTAGAGAAAGGATGCGAGGCAATGCAACCGCGGAAAACCTGGTAAAAAGAGAAAAAACGCGTTTTTCCTCATATATTAGTGATATCTTTTGTTTGCTGACACTTAACGACTTTGCATCCCATGATTCCCTTTTAACTGGATGTTCTACAGGTGTATACCTTGAAATTAAGCCAAAAATAAAAAAAATTAAAAATGCCCAAATTGGAGAAAACTTATTTTTAAGTTTTCAAACTCGATTTTAAACGTGAAGTAAAATTTTGATTGAAAAAACGATTACACCACAGAAAAGAGGAGGTTTTTCTCTTTCCAAAACACTGGCGATGTTATTTTTTTGATGGCGGAATAAGGGCGGTAGCAGCCGGCGAAGTGAGCCCACACCTGCCTATTTTGCTAACTTTGACTGCCTGTGGAGCGACGAAAATGCGACGAATCGGTCTCCAAATTTCTGGGAAATTTTTTCTCACCTAGGGGTACAACATACCCAAAAATGGTTGATTCGAAGAACTTTATTTTTTTGAGTTCAACCTTTGACGTGGAATGCCCCATATACCAATTTAAACAAATATATAACATCACCCATCCTTATCCCAATGGCACAGCTAGTGTTGGGCCTGAAACAGAAACCATCATCTCCTCTGAGGGGATCCCGTTAGAACAACCAGGTCAAAGAATCAAGTTTTAAATATGTATTGACCAGGTACTCTCGTGTGGAACCAAATGAGGGGAATCCTAGACGGCAAAACGGCGTTTAACTTTTCCTACTGGGTCGGTCGGTAATTGCAGACTTGGAGGGCCCCCTCATTGAAAAGAATTCAGCCCAACCTATAACCCACCGGGGACCCATTGAAGGAGCCAAACTTATCTAGACGGCCTGTGAAGATGATTACAAGGCGAGTCTGCCAAGGAGGGCCATAGAAGGAAAAGGCTTCTGAGTCACATCTGGCCGTATTGGTTTATTCGTGAAGCAAACGTGAGAAACTGGTGAGGGTTGGTCGGGACGAATTGACGCTGATTCATGGATCGATATTTTCCCATTGATGCTTGGCTGTTGATGTTTCGTCAAAAAATCAACGTTACATTTTGGCAAAGATTTTCTGTTCCTCCAAACTTTTTTTTTTTTTTTTTTTTACATTAATTAAATGAAGATTAATTGTGATGTACAGAACCAAATTTACCCTCTCGATGTAATTTATCGAGTTGGTCATGCAAACTCGTAGAGGAAATGAATCTATAATCTACGGTACGCCATAACCTTTCCATGTTTGGTGTGGTTGTTGACCGTATTGCTTTCACTCTGTTGGCTAACTCAAACCTTACTTTCGTTTTAATATTTATGCCTTCAATATCTGTACAAGTTTGAGATAAAAACAAAATGAAAGAGGGGATACATTTCACGAAGGTAGATGAAGATATGACTAATAAATAATATTCACTACCTATAGAATTGTGTGTATTATTAAACCTTATATTATAAGGTGTTTGGAAGAGTGGTAATAGGTGAACTTCTTTAAATAAATTATTTATTTCTACCTTGAATTAAAAACAAATAAACGCAGCGAATTTAACAAAAGGGTTCATTATTCTTTGGTATAAATTATTTATACCAAAGAATAATGAACCCTTTTGTTAAATTTGCACAATTATTGTGCAAAACTCATTCCACGTCATAAGAAAAAAAAGAAAAGAAAAACAACACTAGAAAGGCTTATCTGATTATTATGCTGGTTTACTATTCTCATTAAAAAAAAAAAAAAAAAAAAAAAATACACGGGTTTATTATTTTTTGATATCGGTTACTTGTGCATAAATTTAATTCTGTCAATCAATTTTTTTCTATTTTTTTTTTTTTTTCTTTCAAATGTTTTTGCATTTACTTGAAAAATATTTGAACTCCTGGGATCCTTCAAAAATCTCATTAAATGAGATACAAATTTTGTATCCCCAAGAAAGCCCTATAGATCGCAATATGGTAACTTGAGCATAAATTTTATTGTCAATAAAAATTTTTTTTAGAAAAAATAAATTATTTTTTTGGATTTTCATTTTTCAAAACTTTTTTTTTTTTTTTTCAGAAGTTTTTGTTTTTTACTTGAAAATATTTTACCTCCAGGGATCCATCAAAAATCCAATTTTTAGCCCCATGAAAGCCCTATAGATCGCCACAGTGAAATCGGATCGTTCCGGGCCCCCGAAAATGGATTCTACGTCCAAAAATACTTCGAAAACGACACCTAACTCGATCCCATAGATAAAAGCCTTCACAAAAATCCTCCCGTAGCCCCATTTTAGCCCCATAGCGCCCACAACTAGATGGAAAACCAATTATTTTGTCAAAATTTCAGATTTTTTCAAAAATTCCTACTACCCAAACGGCCCGAACGGGGGACGGGCATTTCGGATTTAGAATGTAGACCTCTTGAAACGGATACATAATGTCAAATTTTGAGGCCGATCAGAGTCGTCGACCCTCGTCGCGAAAACATAGGTGTATTATTCCAAGAATAATAAACCAAAATGAGCCCATCTTTGATTGGATGTATCAGTAGTTAGATGTAACTGAATCCATACATTGACTCAACGTCCAAAATCACTTCAAAAATCACACCTCATTAAATTTTGACCTCCTCTGCAGTCTTTCAAACGTTCATATAAGTTGGAAACTATGCGGACACAAGAATGGGAGGTTTCGAGTTCATAATATGATATATTATATTATCAAAACATATTTACACATATTATCAAAATATCTCGACCACCAGACACCCTTCAAAATAGCCCCATTTGTAGCCTTTAGAAAGCCCCATAGAGCCTCATGGTGAAAGCCGATGGTTCTAGGACCCCAAAAATGGATTCTACGTCAAAAAAATAGTTTGAAAACGAACCTAACTCAATATCCTATCTTAAAACCCCCTTCTCGTAGCCCCTTTTTAGCCCCACGGGTTCGGGCGATCGAAGCTGAAAACCGACCGTTTGAAAACGGCTACTCTGCAGATGAGTCGTTTTCTCTCCCTAACCACCTCATTGGATTTGACCTCTGCACCGTCGGCAATAACCACACCGTTCAAGAAAGCCCTCAGCTGAGAGAGGATTAACAGTTAATCATAGCTACTGTTCAATAACCTTCACCATGATAGGCAATTTGGAGATTGGATGCCATTCGTTTTACTGCTTAGAGCTCAATTTTTTTCGGCCCAGCATCTACAAACAATCTGGCATACAAACAATGAGGATGGGATGGGGGATGGTCAGTACGGTTTGGCCTTCAGGAAAGCCACTTGCTAACAGTTACGCCCCCGACGTGGGCGGATCCCGGGCACCCTTAAAACACGTACTATCTAGACGTCTGTTTCAGGGGGCAAATCTGGAAATGATGGATGCGCCTCACAAGTCCACCCGCGCACAAAAAAAAAAAAAAAAAAAAAAAAAAAAACGGTCTTTCTCGTGGAAAAACTCTTTCCTGCCGATAATGCCGAGTGATTAATGCAACGCCATATGTTCTCCAAGTCTCGGCAGCTCAGCGGGGTTTTTTTTTTCTTTTCTTTTTCACGCACAGATAACGATATGCAACCGGGAGAGATGTAGAACGTCAACATGGTGTTCGGTTTGTTCCCCTAATGACGCCCAATATTTCATTAGTGTCGTAACAAGTGATGACGAGTCCAAAACAAAAACAAACGTACCATCCATCAGTTCAGCTAGTACACGCCACGGTGATTTTCCAATGTAACCAACTCCAAAATTATCACATTCGTGACAGCAATCGATGTCGTACGCTGGGCTGTTTCGTCCTGGAAATGAAATCATCCGTTAAAACATGCAAATGCTTCAAAATAAAGTTTTCAAGACGAAAGTCACAAATACATCCCTCCACTCTCAAGAAAAGTGCCTGTAAGATGTAACCACCATTTCAAGCCATTAATACTTCCTCAATGCGATGAAAAAGCAAGAAATTGTAATTGGATGTATTATTACGAGTGTGCCGAAAAGTTTCAAGTCGAAATTTAAAAAGTTGCAGTCACAGAATTGAAAAAACGCTGTTCTCCCATTGTAATTACGACGACTCACAGAAATATGACAAATTACCATCAATGTGAGTCCTTTGTGTCAGCACAATCAGTTCGCTTCGCTGCAGAAAAACTGGATTGACGCACAGACAATGAGACAATACGTCCCAAGCACTTTAGTAATGACGCTGATGCTCCAAAGCAGTCTGCCTCAGTGGCTGAAATAAGAAATTAACGTTTAGCAATGAAATCCATTCCACACAAAATTCTTTGTAAACAGTTGTACTCACCAACAGTTTCTCTGGGAAATCAGCAGCACAAATCCGAAGCAATTTCATTTTCATTCTTCTCACAGCAGCAACACTACTTCTGTTTCTGTAAAAGAAAACCACCCCTTGATATTTCCAGCGTGAAATAAAAATAATAAGTTAATTTTAAATAAGTACAAATACTTACAGAAATATGACGAATCGCCATCAATATGAGTTCTGCTGAAATGCAGTCAATGAGCAGCAAGATGGTAGATGTTGAGAACAGATTCGTGAAGTCAACCCAGGTCAGCTCAGGAAGGAACACAGAAAGACCAAAGAAGGTGATCCCATTGCTGCAGCAACCCTCGTCCGTTGTATCGCCAGAATCACTTCGCTTCGCTGCAGAAAAACTGGATTGATTCTCAGATGGTGAGAAGATATGCTGATGGTTTTTCCACGCAGATTACTTCAGTAATGACGCAGATGTTTCCAAGTAGTTTGTCATCAGAGGCTGAAATGCGAAATGACGGTTTAGCAAAGAAATTCTGTCCACACCTAATTCACTGAAGACAATGCCAATGCCAATGCCAATACATACCAATTGTTGATGACTGAAACCAATAATCAGTGGAAATGGGAAACTCTGCAATATTTATATACATACATTATACATGTGAACAACAAAACGAATGTAGCGTGAAAAAAGAAGAAAAAAAAAGAAGAAAGAAGATGAATTGAATAAAAAATTGTGAATTGAAAAAAAAAAAATTGAATAAAAAAGAATGTAGCGTGAAAAAATAATAAGAAAGAAACACGAAACATATCTTGCCAGGTTGCCATATTTCCTGAGCTGAGCACGGTCCACCAAACTTCACGGATGGACGACACAGTAAGTGTTATTGGACGGACAAAATGTAGAAGTAAAAGACAACAACATTATGCACACAGCATCAAATATTGTGCCGGTGGGAGCGGCCCACTCCTGGCTCCGGAACCCAGCATGAGAAACATGACAATCTACAGCAATTTGTTTCCCAAAGACAACTACCCAAAACCGTAAGTTTTTCTTTTTTTTTTAACCTTGGAGCCACTGGCATGCAATTTAGTACAGAACCAGATACCTGACAGAAAGATTGAAGACCACCACTTTGAACCAAGTGAAACACTACTGTTGAGAAAAGAAGCATACTCTTGTCAACTTGCAGATGAAGTTCTCGAAGTTCTCAGCTCCCAGAAGTTCAACATTTTTAAATTAAACTTCAAACAGTGGCTCCTCAAAATGGCATCCAAGTTGGCCAGTAATAATAATTAATTATTAAGCATTGCTTAAGAATGACTGTTGGAAAAATTTAGGGGTATCACGTTGAAACGTTTAATGAGTAAAATGGAATGCAAATCAAGTGAGAAGTGACCATCGAGTCACAAGAACAATATGTTAAAAGGAACTTGAATGCCATCATGAAAATTTTGAACAGTTTGTGAATTGTACCTGACTTGTTGATGAGCATACCTGAAAAAAAGGAAATACCATTAAAAAAAACTGTATTGTACAGTTTAGATTGCACAAACCTAACACAAAAGTATCCCTATCATTTACTATAGAAAAATAGAAATTGCAAAATTCAGCATGGCAAGAAACTGTGCTTTTTGGTAAATATTTGGCACTTTTTTTTTTTTTTTTTTTGTTTGTAACTCCGAAACTACGCATTCTGTGGATTAGGTCACTCTAGTGATATTATAAAAGTGAAAAAGCATTACCTATAAAATTTGCACACTTGCACTGCTGTGTGGTGAAGGAGGGAACCCGGCCAGTGTACAACCACCATCGAGTCCGTTCTAATGGGTCTACAATTAAAGTTGAATTTTATAGGAAATGTAAATTACATTATGTTGTAAAAACCTTTGCAAATTAGGCTTTATTAGTCACAATAAACGTGAAATGTAACATAAAGAAATTTGGAGTGAAGACACATGCCAGTGTCTAACAACTGGAAAGGTTATAATAAACTGGATGATCATAACATTCTTCCTGCCTTTTAAAACTTCAGTTCATAGTCCTTTAGGCGGGCAGGCGGACGTCGCTCTCTCGTAGAACGACGCGGGGAATTTTCACGAGGTTGCGAAGAAACTGTCGGGATTTCTGGGGTGGCCTCGGGGTCTTCCTGGTGTTCTTCCGGTTCGATGTCGTGTTGCTCAGTTGTCTCAGCTTCCACTGATTCTGGCTCAATCATCATACCACCAGGAGGTGCCAGGTGTTTCAAAGACACCGTCGTCTCCCGTCCATCATCGAGGCGAACCCTGGCATACTGCGGGTTAACGTCAAGGATATCGACTTCCTCGACCAGAGGATCGTACTTACTTGTCCGTACTTGCTTTTTCAATAGCGCTTTTTTCGATGGTGAAAGCCAAGTCGGAAGCGAAGTACCATTGGCTGATCTTCTGTTGTGGCGGAACATCCTCTCGTGAGGCGTTTCGTTGGTTGCCGTGCATAATAGAGATCGGATGGAATGGAGTGCATCCGGAAGCACCGATTCCCAATCCGAAGGGTCCAATTTTCTGTGCTTGAGAGCAAGAGACACTGTGCGCCAGATTGTGCCATTTAGCCGCTCGATTTGGCCGTTTCCCGTGGGGTTATAAGGGGCCGACATGGAAGTAGCTACTCCTCGGGTATGAAGAAATTCCCGTAGCTCCTTGGATGCGAATGAGGTTCCTCGATCGGTGTGAACGTATGAAGGTAAACCAAAAGTGGTGAAAAGGTTAGTAAGGCAGTCAATTACAGTTGACGAGTTCATGTTGGGACAAGGATAGGCGAAAGGGAATCTTGAATACTCATCGACGATCGTCAGGAGGTATTTATTCCTCGACTTCGACGGAAGTGGGCCCTTGAAATCCATGCTGATTCTCTCGAACGGATGCATGGCCTTCACCAGAGTGAACTTTGAATTCTTATAAAATTGAGGTTTCACAATGTTACAAGACGGGCATGAGGCAGTCATCTTTTTAATGTCCTCGACCGAATAGGGTAAATTACGAGTTCTTACCCAGTGAATCATTCTGGTCACTCCGGGATGGCATAAGTCACAGTGTAGGGAGTATAATAAGTCTATCTGTGAGGCGTTACATGCCCTGGAGAATATATCCGCTACCTGATTCTGTTTTCCCGGCCTGTATATGATCTCATAATTGTAACATGACATCTCTAGCCGCCACCTCTGAATCTTCTCGTTCTTGATTTTATTCAGATGTGTCATATCGAACATGAACGACACAGAACGCTGGTCAGTAATAATCTTGAAGAATCTTCCGAGTAAGTAGTATCTCCATTTTTTCAGGGCGCTCACAACAGCGTATGCTTCTTTTTCGACGGCCGAATGTTTACGCTCGCTGTCGTTTAGTTTTTGTGAGAAGAATGCTACTGGCCGCCCACATTGAGATAAAACTGCTGAAATTGCGAAATCAGAGGCATCGGTTTCCACTGTAAATGGCTCCTTGTCATCTATGGTGCTCACTACTGCTTTGGAAATTTCAGTTCTGAGCTGGTCAAAGTCTGATACAGCGTCTGGAGTCAAGGGAAAAGTTGTTGAGCTGAGTAGACGTCTAATTTTGTCTGAATAGTTCGGAACCCACCTGGAATCATGTGCAAACATTCCAATCGTACGCTCAAGTTCCTTTCGACTGGATGGAGGTGGAAGACTGAGCAGTGGCTTAAGGCGGTCAGGATCAGGAGATATGGTTCCATTTTCAATTTTATAGCCTAGTAACTTTATCGAAGTTTGTGAATATTTGCTTTTTCTTCATTAATCGTGAAGCCATATTTTCGGACTGCCTCTGAGAAGCGCTTGAGATTATCATGCTCCTCTTGCGTTTTTCCACAAACAGTAACGTCGTCGAGGTACGCATAAGTTTGATTGAGTCGTTCGTGTGTGATGACGTCATCAATGACTCGCTGGAATGTGGGTACCCCGTCGGTCAAACCAAAAGCCAGACGACGAAATTGGTACAAACGGCCACATGCCTCAAACGCAGTAAATGGCCGATCCTTCTCCCGAAGAGGTACTTGGTGGTAAGCACTTTTGAAATCTATCGTGCTGAAAAAGGAATTTCTGGACACCTTATAAACAGTTTCCTCGAGATTCGGGAGGGGATACGCATCGAGGTGTGTGTATCGATTTATGGTTTGCGAGCAATCAATTACCATCCGCTTCTTGTGATTATCGCTCTTTACAATGAAAGCTTGGGCCCTCCACGGAGACCTACTTTCTTCAATAATCTCGTCAGCAAGCAGTTTCTCAATTTCTTTCTTCATAAAATCAGTATCTTCTAAAGAATGCTTTCGAGACTTGGTGACTATAGGCTTGACATCATTAGTTAGGAATTCAAAAAGGGGAGGTGGTTCTATTTTTGCTGGAGCCAGGTAACTGATAGTCAATGGGGGTTTAGTTCCACCAAAGGAGACCCTGAGCTCAGAATGCTGCTTTAATAGATCATGTCCAACAATAATGTTAGCACACAAATCGGGTAGAACACTGAGCTTTGTTTTAGCGTAATGGTGACCTAACAGCTCCAAGTGTGCAACACAGTAATTCGAAATGGGCCTACATAGAGATGTAGAAGCCATGGAGACACTACCAGTGGTGGGGTACATTTTCAGCTTACAGTTATCCGCAAAGCGCTTTGATATGAAAGTCTCCGAGCTCCCCGTGTCTATCAAAGCAAAGGTAGGAGTGTTATTTACCTGTACCGGCACCATAGCTTTATCAAGGAAAGTGTCTAACAACTGGAACGGTTATAATAAACTGGATGATCATAACACATTATGTAATGCTCTTTCACCATCATATTAGGGGCGACTGGGGAGGTTTGGGACATGGGTAGTAAATAGCCAACTAAACTACATGATCCATTGAAAATGGGCTACAAACATAGGTTTTGAACCTACAGCGTGTTTCCACCAATTTTTTGGGATAACTTTTTTTTTTTTTTTATTTGCACCTCGTTGTTTGTTTTTACCTGTGAAATTGTCAATTTCAACTTGCATTTCGAGGGCCATATTGATCGTTGTACCTGTTTGGTTTTTAATCCAAGTGGCTCCCAATGAACATCAATCTATTGGTAAGTAGCTGAATATTTCAGTTCGTCTTGAACATTGATGCAATACTTACAGTGTAACTGTATTGCCTATCAGTTCACTGTGGCCAACAATAAAATAAAATCCTTTTTTATACAATACAAATACTTTTTCACGTTATTTTTCGTTAATTTATGGTTGTCCCAAACCTCCCCATCGTGTGTCCTGAACCTCCCGATGTTGAGGAGGCTTGGGACAAAAATTCTTTCTTTGGATTTTGGACTTTTTGGCCACGATAGAAATTATAATAAAATCTGGAAAAATCGGAGATACTTGGTGACATGACATGTGTAGCTTCATGTAGGACTTCCTTAGACCATTTAATATCAATAATTCGCAGCAGTAGAGGCAATTTTGTAAATTCTGTCCCACACCTCCCCAGTCTCCCCTAGTGACCTTTGCCGCAGGACGCATAGATATACGCAAAACACTGAAAAAAGTGCTGAAATGTAACCAAAAACGCACATTTCCTTTCCTGCAGGTCCCTGCGTGATGGAAATCTTCATCAAAACGTCACATACCAGGTTTGATAGAAAATTTAATAAGCTTTCACGTTAAAAAAAAAAAAAAAAAAAAAAAAAAAACTCCGTTGCTCAATACTATACTGAGAAAATACTCCGTTTACCATCTAGTTGTGCCCGCAAGGTTTTCAGCCCGATCGCCCAAACCCGTGGGGCGCTATGGGGCTAAAACGGGGCTAAAGAAGGGGGTTTTTGAAGGCTTTTGGCTATGGGATCGAGTCAGGTGTCGTTTTCGAAGTATTTTTGGACGTAGAATCCATTTTTTGGGGTCCTGCAGCGATCCGATTTCACTGTTGCGATCTATAGGGCTTTCATGGGGCTAAAACTGGGATTTTTGAAGGATCCCAGGAGTTTAAATATTTTTCGAGTAAAGAATAAAGAATTTTTGAAAAAAAAAACAATTTTTTTGGAAAAAAAAATCCAAAAAAAAAATTTTTTTGGAAAAATTTTTTTTTCTCAACTTTTTTTTGTTGACAGAAATAATTTTTGCGCAACTAACCTATATCAAAGAATAATAAACCCTTGTGTAAAATTTGCAGCGTTTTCAATAGGACTGACCGTTTTGAAGGTAAAGGATTTTTACAAAATCTTCAAACAAATCGCCCTATTCCCTGAACTATTGGGTCTACAATCAACTTTGACGAGTGACTTTTATAGGACAGTTGTTCTTCCACTTTGATCATAGTGACGTTTGCTGTAGGAAGCAACATTCCAGGTTTATCAACAAAAAACTGAAAATAGAGCAAAAAATTACAGTTGTTTTTTTTTTGTGAATACCTCAAAACACATAACAGATGGAGTTGGAACTCTTCAGATTCGGATTCAGCACCCAAAAAACGATAGAATAAGAACAAAAAATCCAACCGCATATTACTTTCTTTTTTTTTAATAAAAAAAACGCTGCAAATTTTACACAAGTGTTTATCATTCTTTGATACAGGTTACTTGTGCAAAAATTATTTCTGTCAATGAAAAAATTATGTTGGAAAAAATTATTATTTTTTTTTTTCAAAAAAATTGTTTTTTCGAAAATTCTTTATTTTTTACTCGAAAAATATTTAACCTCCTGGGATCCTTCAAAAATCCCATTTTTAGCCCCATGAAAGCCCTATAGATCGACACAGTGAAATCGGATCTTTCCGGGACCCCCGAAAATGGATTCTACGTCCAAAAATACTTCGAAAACGACATCTAACTTGATCCCATAGCTAAAAGCTTTCAAAAAACCCCTCCCATAGCCCCATTTTAGCCCCATAGCGCCCCACGGGTTTGGGCGATTGGACTGAAAACCTTGTGGGCACAACGATATGGTAAACCAAGTAGGTATTTTGTCAAAATAATACACCTATGTTTTCGCGACGGGGGTCGACGACTCCGATCGGGCTCAAAAGTTGACATTATCCGTTTCAAGAGGTCTACATTCTAAATCCGAAATGTCCGTCCGCCGTCCGCCGTCCAGGCCGTTTTGGGCAGTAGCAATTTTTTAAAAAATCTGAAATTTCGGAAAAATACTTGGTTTACCATCTAGTTGTGCCCGCAAGGTTTTCAATCCGATCGCCCAAACCCGTGGGGCGCCATGGGGCTATAATGGGGCTACGGGAGGGGTTTTTTGAAGGCTTTTAGCTATGGGATCGAGTTAGGTGTCGTTTTCGAAGTATTTTTGGACGTAGAATCCATTTTTTGGGGTCCCGGAACGATCCGATTTCACTGGGGCGATCTTTAGGGCATTCGTGGGGCTAAAAATGGGATTTTTGAAGGATCCCAGGATGTTAAATATTTTACGAGTAAAGAATACAGCATTTTTGAAAAAGACACAAGTAACGTTTATAAAAGAATAATAACCCCTTGTGTAAAATTTGCAGCGTTTTTTTTTTTTTTTCAGGGGCCCGATGAATTTCGGCCCCGGGCCCGGATTTTCTCTCCACGGCCCTGGCCTGCTGCATCTCCTCCAACCGCCCCCTCCACTCGTTCAGGCTGTTTGTGATCTCATGTGAATTTGCTTGAATACCTACTATACAAACTTGTATAAAGGTAGGTTAAAACATACGAAAATTGTTGCTAGTGGACGTAGGTAGGTATATATTAGTTTTCCTATTTTCGTTTCGTATATCAGTTTTCTGAAAACTAGGTACCTAGTTTTTATTGATAGGTACCTGTCGAATACCTTCCTACATTTTCGGATCATTTATATCAAAGAATAATAAGCCCTTGTGTAAAATTTGCAGCGCTTATAAGCGATGATAAATCATTTTGGAGGGCAAACAGTTTTTCGACCTTGAAAATTGGATGTGGCAGTGGTGCCAGACACTTATTCATATTGACTTAGTAGATAAAACAATGCAAATTTTACACAAGGATTTATTATTCTTTGATATAGTTAACTTGTAAGAAAATAAAATCTGTGTCAATAAAAAATGTTTTCAAAATATTTTTCAAACAATTTGTTTTTCACTCGAAAAACATTTGACTTCCTGGGATCCTTCAAAAATCCCATTTTTAGCCCAAAGAAAGCCCCATAGATCCCCACGGTAAAATCGGATCGTTCCGGGACCCCCAAAAATCTATTCCACGTCCAAAAATACTTCGAAAACGACACCTAACTCGATTCTATAGCCAAAAGCCTTCAAACACCCCTCCCGTAGCCCCATAGCGCCCCATAGCACCCCACGGGTTAGGGCGATCGGGCTGAAAACCTTGCGGGCACAACTAGATGGTAAACCGAGTATTTTTTCAAAATTGCAGATTTAAAAAAAAATCCTACTGCCCAAAACGGTTCGGACGGCGGACGGACATTTCGAATTTGGAATCTAGACCTCTTGATTCAAGAGTATTGAAACGGATAATGTCAAATTTTGAGGCCGATCGGAGTCGTCGACCTCCGTCACGTATTGTATTATTCCAAGAATAATAAACCAAAATTTGCACTACCTAAATAAAAGAAATCTGATGTTGGTAGGTATTTTTTCAATATTTAATATTAAATTTTGTTGGACGTAATCACAATACAATCACACCATTTACGTTGTCCCCCAACTTGAACGTTAGGTACTTTCTTTGTGTAGGTACAAAGATTGATACGAAAAGTTGCCATCTTCACTTTGCACTGTCTTTATAGCCCATTTCCAAAGGGAATGCTTGTGAGGTGCTATGAGTTTGACCGAATAGTTTGGGTGTCAGGGACCTGCTCGAGACTAGACCAAAGGACAACTTCCTTGTGGCTTGTTCTGCAACTTCCAGGTGCTCTTCGTCTCTGCTTTCCACATCACTGCGGACTTGTGGAAACCTTCACAATGGTAGCCGTCGGTTGTTTCGGATCGGGTTTTTCCAACGAACACGCCGACGCCTTCGACGCCTTGTGCATTTCCTGCACCCTCTTCACGAGTGCATCTTGGACGGGGTCGGGGCACGTGTTTTTCTTTTCCTTCTCCTCTATTCTGGCCTCAATGAAATGCGCGAACTTCTGCATCGACTTTCTCGAGTGTTTCGGCGTTGCCCCTTCTACCACTCGTATTTCATAACCTTTCAATGGTTTTGCCACGGGCACTGAGATTCTTCTTTCCAAAAGGGACTTTCGTTCTCTCAGCAATTTTCTAAGTTTCGACACTTCCCTTTTTAATTTTTCTTCTTTTGCCTTTCGTTTGGCTTTGTCTTTGTACTCGTCTTTCCCGGTAAATATTTTCCAAAGTGCGGTCCAAAATTCCTTCAGTGCCATTTCCGGCTGGGTTGGATAATGTGTCTTTTTCTACAGGAGTGTCGGTGAGTAGTGTTTAGGAAACCGTTATGGAGATGTGTTGCTGAGGTAATATGGGTTTTTATCGACTGAGAAGAGTACATAAAACGTCAGCTGAAGCTTCGGTGCTCTTGCAGTCTGAAATGCTGCAACGAAGCTGATTAGTATTGTTGGAAACCTCCCTTGACACGGAAGGGTCTTTCCATTAGTTAAGATAAGGGCCGATCCCCTTTGTAATGGTATCACCCACTCGTCCAATACCCTAAAACCCCAAATTCCTCTCTCGCTCCCTTTCAGTATAGAAGTTTCCGCCTTAAGACGAAATGTCAATACTCCGAGAGAGAATCCTCCACCCCCTGAGGATATTAGTAAAATGAGCCGAAACTCCGCATCAATCAGCATCGGCAATTAGGGGCTGGAAAGCTTTCCCTACGGACGTTTCCGTTTCAAAACAACGGGATGTCTTCACGCTAACTCGTCAGTTTCAGACTTCTCAGATTTGTGTAGTCAGACTATGGTGCTCTGTATGAACAGGTGCCCAAGTCTGGACAGTTGCCCAAGTCTGGGCAAAAAAATAAAAAATAAAAAATAAAAATAAAAATAAAAATCATGAAAATCGGTGCATAATTCGAGGATTTATGACGGCGGGAGAATAATGTTGATTCCTTATGGGAGCAGGAAACATGGCCGACAAGGGAGCCCGCTCTTAAAACCTGTAATGATCCGCTAACGCTGGAGGGGACAGGAGGGCCCGCTGTACTCCCCCTAGAGGAGTCCTGAAGAACAAGAAGTATGAAGAAACATAAGTGCACCTCCCCTTGGGGAAGAAAGCGTGACCAAGAAAGTATGTGAAAGATTGTTATGGGCCAGAAATGGCCTTAGATACAATCTAAGAAGCTCTGTACAGTGGGACAGGTTTGGTTTTGGAATCTAAACCTCTTGAAACAGATAATGTCAAATTTGGAGGCCGATCGGAGTCGTCGACCTCCGTCGCGATTACATAGGTGTATTCCAAGAATAATAAACCAAAAGTTAGAAACATTTGGCCTAACGTTTAGGGTTATAAATTTCGCTCACAATGTTTCAAGAATAGCATTGAAAACGCTACAAATATTACACAATGGTTTATTATCAGGGGCGTGTAGACGATTTTTAGCGGCCCGAGATTTCAGGAGACGGCGGCCCATTCTTATGTATGTATATTTATTTTTTTAAATTCAGCTAGTTTGGAGACCGAAAATTTCGACCTGGAAATCCGTCCAGGCATCCCAGAGTGCATTCTCAGAGTGCAGTTTTGTGGTGAATAATAATACATTTGCGAATTTTCCTGGATAATAACTCAGGGGATAAAATAAACATCAACACTGAATGAATTTCAAACTATAATTCAGTAACGAACGATAAACCCAAACGAAAATAATATTTATACTAGTCTCTCTGGCTCGCTTCGCTCGCTCCCCTAGTGGGGTGTATTGCCGCCTGTGGGGTGCGTAGCATCGATGGACACGTTCAAACCCCTACTCAGACATAAGGCCTCGCTCCGCTCGGCCGAGGGCTTATTCGGACAGGGGGGCCTCGCTTCGCTCGGCCGGGGGGGTCCGCGGCCCCCCTATTCGTAGCAGAGACGATAGAAAAAATCGGCGTATTTTTAGGGCTTACCGTTTAGGAAATTATTATTTTTAATTCAATTCAACTTTTTTTAAATAATCGATTCATTTAATATTATTATTATATACATTATAATAAACTCGTATTAATCACAACCACGACTGGAAAACAGTGTGTGGAATTTCGTATCACAAGAAAAAATGGCGTGATAAGAACTTCTTTTTGCTACCATGTCAGATATTAAACCATCGCAAGTCACCCTTTCGACCAGCTGTGGCTCACTTGACATGTCATGTACTCATTGAGTACTATAGACTATAGTACTATAGTCTATAGTACTCACCCTATAGGGTTTCAAGGTGCTCATTCTTCATTGTTTGCCTGAGCTGATTTTTAATTATTTTCAGTTTTGAAAAAGATCTTTCACATTCCACTTGAGTAGTGGGGACAGTCAGAACATATTGATATATTTTATACAAATTAGGGTAAGCATTGTTCATTAGCTGGTATTGAGTTAAATGTTCGGAAACACAAACTGTGCAGTTCGAACATTGCTTGTGAGGAACCACCAACACCAGAAACCACTTCTTCTTCCTCGGTTTCAGCATTGACGTCGGTAGTGGGAGGGAGGGGAGGATTATGTTTTTTAATCGACGACCATTTCGAAACGAAATCGGTGTATTCAGAGGCAAGGCTTTGTACATTGACTTCGCAGCCAACCTTAGCAAGAGATGAGATTATGCCATCAAAATACTGAGGTCTCGAACGTCAGTAAAGTTGCGAGGACCAAGAAACGACGACGACTGAAATGTTTTTTCGTGGCCTGAGAAACGTGAGTTTAGTGACGCAATTATCAGGTCAAAAATTTTATTATGTACGTCACATTCGTATTTTTCAGGGGGGGGGGGGGGGGGGGAGAGAATCGCGTCATCACATTCGTACTCGAACATCTTCTGATGTCAAGGTCCCGAATGAAAGCGATTCCACTTTCTGTGAAGTCGGGCTCAAAATGTTCAATGAAAGCTTCTGCCGCTGAATGGATGCTGTCGAAGTCGCGTGAAAATTAAGGAATTTTGTCCGTGGTGCTTTTCACCATTCGGAATGCAGTGATGAAATCCAGTCCTTTTGTTTGCAGATAATTAGACAAGAGGGTGGTATATGTGAAAATGCGCATAAAGATGTGGGCAGTTAGAACTGTCTCTTGGGACAACAATTTATTTTGCAGTGACTTGGCTGTTGCCCGAGCATCTGCTGGAATCTCACGGTCTGATGAGATGTCTTGAAGTGTGAGGACCAGTTTTCCATACTTGCAGTCGGCTGGATTTCCGTAGCTTCCAAAAATATTTTGAATGGCTCTTGCTTTCGCCCACCATCTAGTCTGCCCAATCAATGAAAGTCCCCTAGCTTTTGCGGCCTCCTTCCATTTATTCATCCTTTTATATGACTCACGGATGAAGACGAATATTGTAAATTTTCGGCCTGCTGTCACAGCTACTACTACAACAGTAGGTGGGCCTACCTACTAATTGTTCCGGCATAAAAAAAGAAAAACACAGGCCGCTGAGTTTAATTTTTGGGCCGCTGTAGCAGGAGGCCCTCATGAATGTTCCCATCCTTGAATAAATAAAATGAACCAAATTGGGGGAGACTAATTATCCTTGAAAAATTTGCAGGCCGCTGTAGTAGGTGGCCTACTAAATTTTCCCTTAAATAAAAAAAAAAAAGAACAAACCGGCCGGCCGGCCCATCAGCCCACCGGCCCACCGAGATTTTCTCGAAAGCTCGCCGGGTCTACACGCCCCTGTTTATTATAATAATCAAAGAATAATAATTATTCTTTGATTATATCAAAGAATAATTATTATTCTTTGATATAGCTTAGATATAGATAGATATCTGGACGGTACGGACGGTCCT
This sequence comes from Pilophorus perplexus, assembly GCA_955831195.1. Taxonomy (NCBI): domain Eukaryota; kingdom Metazoa; phylum Arthropoda; class Insecta; order Hemiptera; family Miridae; genus Pilophorus; species Pilophorus perplexus. The sequence goes on from OY037009.1 coordinate 49,247,232, forward strand.
AGGACGGACGTACGCTGCAGCAGCGTCGCTGCTAAAATGTTACACAATAATTTTTGGTGTAATTGTGCAAATTGTGCTTAGGTGCTAATTGTGCAAATATTAATTCTGTCGTCAAGGAAATATTTTTGAAAAAATAAAAACAATTTTTGTTTTTTTGTAGGAAACTTACGATGTTGGACAGATGTGGGACCTCAAAAAACTGATTTCGCGTCCAAAATTACTCGGAAAACGACACCTTATTAAATAAGGTCAAATTTTGAGCTCCTGGGATCCTTCAAAAATCCCATTTGCAGCCGCATGAAAGCTCTGTGTCCTCACGGTGAAATCGGATCGTTCTGAGACCCCAAAAATTGGATTCTACGCCCAAAGATACTTCGAAAACGACACCTTTGAAAAATAGAAAATCAGAAATTTTGCTTTCAAATTTTTTCTTTTTTTTGTAAAAAAATTTTCTTTTGGCCGGAAAATGTGACCAAAAAAATAAATTTGACGTACCTGTTAAAAAAAAATTTCATATTTGACCTCCCGGGATCCTTCAAAAACCCCATTTGTTGACCCATGAAAGCCCCATAGATCCCCACAGTGAAATCGGATCGTTCCGGGACCCCAAAAAAGGGATTCTACGTCCAAAAATACTTCGAAAAAGACACCTAACTCGATCCCATAGCCAAAAGCCTTCAAATAACCCCTCCCATAGCCCCATAGCGCCCCACGGATTTGGGCGATCGGACTGAAAACCTTGCGGGCACAACTAGATGGTAAACCGAGTATTTTGTCAAAATAATTTTAATTTTAATCTGAAATTATTTCAGATTAAAAAAAAAAAAAAAAATCGAACTGCCCCAAACGGTTCGGACATTTCGTTTTTGGAATCTAGACGTAGAATCTACGTCTTGAAACGAACGTCAAATTTTGGGGCCGATCAGAATTTTCGACCTCCGTCGCGATTACATAGGTGTATTATTCCAAGAAAAATAAACCAAACGAACTCGCTGCTGCCATGAGATCCTCGGCTCAATGGTATCATGTCAGTGTTTTGTGAAGTAACAATGCTAATAGCCTTCAACCTCTGTTTATTCAACCCACGACGCCCTCGTCCGCTATCGTTTTCACGGCTTCCAACGCAAGCTGTGTTTTCCCTCGTTCGAACCCAGCAGTTTTTAATTACGAAAAAGAGGGCGGTGGGGATGTTCTGGACTTCGTCTCCAGATAGGCAGCTGCTCGGGAGGTTTTGAGGGTCCTCCAGTGAAAACAAGGTTTCAATGGGCATCATCTTCGGGGAGTTTTTATGTCGATTGGGGCCGGCTGGTAAAACAAAGTCGCACATTGGCAAGTTCGCTGCGAGGGTGAAGCCTCATGTAGTTCAAATCACATCTTACGAAGCACATGTTACCACGAAAAGTAATTAGTTACGCGTTTGGCCGCCAGAGCAGGACACCCTCAGGCTCGGGGAAAGACGCGGTAATTAACGACTAATCATTTTAACGCTAGAAGAAGGGTTGTCATGCAAATTAACCATATGGTGTCATTGGCAGCTGTCACTTTTACCCCAGACATAGTTTTTAGTGTCCCCCAACATCAAAGAAAAATTAAAATAAAACTTTTTCAGATTAAAATTTAATACAATCTTCACCGTATAATCATCAATCAAGTTGAAGAGTTATCTCAAATTCTGCTACAACAGGTTTGTGATCACTGTCCAAAAATCCGTCGACCGAGTCGTAAAGCTTGTTGATGATTTCTCTCCCGGTGTCGGATTTGTATAAAATTCTATCAGTCCAGGCTGGCCTTCTTTTCATGTTGTAGCTGCCATCTTGTGGTATAACCTGCAATCAATACGGGGTTAGAAGGTGTTTGATGCGAGTTAATTTGAATTTTAAAATGTTTCGGGATACTTTGAACGTTGGGTTGAACTTGATTTCGGCTTCTTCCCACCCGTCGAAAATCAGCCCTTGTTTTCGCGCTGTGTTGAGTTCGTCTTTCTCAAGGATGTCGCTGTAGAGCCCTTTTTTGATCCTGGAGTTGATTTCTTCGGCGTCTAAGGAATTAAAGTCAACATGATTTACAAGAGGATGTGCAAGCCTTAAAAGGTGGCAGATAAGAGGCAGACAGTGCAGCCACACCTAGGTAGTTGCAGATCAATATCAATGATTTTCGAACTTACAACGCTGGAAATTTTACACAAGGAAATGTTACATATCATATCATATCATCATCATATCATACAATAATATAAAATCGTGTGTGTGTCGGTAGCCGTGTGGTAGCCGTGTGGTTTGTTGGTACGGGATAACGCGTTCCCGAGTGAGTTTTTTCACTTTCCGCTCCCTGGCGGTTTAGGGGGTCGAAAAAATTACGAAAAAATACGAGCCGTATAGATCAGACCTGGAGGAAGACGTCGGTCAAATCGTAAATTGGAAATTCGCACGGGAAATTCGTCGAAAAATCGTCTTTCTCCCGTTTGTCCTACGTTTTCCACTTTCAACTCGCGCCAAAGGCCGTTTAAGGGGTCGAAAAAATTACGAAAAAATACCAGCCGTATAGATCAGACCTGGAGGAAGACGTCGGTCAAATCGTAATTCGGAAATTCGCCGGAAATTCGTCGAAAAATCGTCTTTCTCCCGTTTGTCCCACGTTTTTTCGGGTTCAAAAATACCCAGTAAGGAGCCATTTTTTGGGTATGGTATCCGCGAGCCAAATGCGCGCCAAAATATGGCCAATCCGATTCCGAAGTCGGATTTCAAAAAAACCGAGGGGGAGGGGGCTATTTCACGGTGAGAAGACAATTGGATCGTTTTAATTCGCTCGGGGTCAGGGATCTTAGAAAACGGAGGATGCCAGGGACCTTTGTTAGGTGGAGAGGCGGGGAAACTGGTCGGCCGAGTATACAATGAGAAGACACACTATACGAGCGATCATGTCAATGTCCGCCTCAAATTCTGAAAATATACCAATCCGAAAAACATGTACCATGCTTCCTTGCTATGATCCTTTTTTCCTGTGAGTTTTCAAATTTGATTTGATTTCACTAGCACTTTGACAGGGATGGGGGGGGGGGGGGGAGGGGGCTTTCCTCGCTCAGCCGATCATTTTACTGGCCAGGAGAGGCTTTTTTCAAACTTTTCAAATTTGATTTCACTAGCACTTTGACAGGGGGGGCCTTACTTCGCTCAGCTAATCATTTTATCGGCCAGGGGGCTGTTATATTATTATTGAGGGTGGACTTTTGAAATTTGATTTGACTAGCACTTAGACAGGGGGGCCTTGCTGATGTTGATGTTGATGTTGAAGGAGCAGTTGACCTTGATGCAGGGTTATGAACGTGTCCATCAGCCAGGGGGGTTGATGTTGAAGGAGCAGTTAGCCTTGATGCAGGGTTATGAACGTGTCCATCGAAGCTCCGCACCCCACTAGGGGAGCGAGCGAAGCGAGCCAGAGAGACTAGTTCTTTGATATAGTTTACTTGGGCAAAAATTATTTCTGAGGTAATCGAAAATTTTTTGGGTGGGGGGGGGGGATTGGATTTTTTTTTTTTTCAACATAATTTGTTTCAAAAATTCTTTATTTTTTGCTCGAAATCCTCCTGGGATCCTTCAAAAATCCCCTATAGAATCTATAGGGCTTTCATGGGGCGATGAATCGCCACAGTGAAATCGGATCGTTCCGGGACCCCAGAAAATGGATTCTACGTCCAAAAATACTTCGAAAACGACACCTAACTCGATTCCATAGCTAAAAGCCTTCAAAAAAACCCTCCCATAGCCCCATTTTAAAATGGGGGCTAAATAGCACCATAGCGCCCCATGGATTTCGGCAATCGGACTGAAAACCTTGCAGGCACCACTAGATGGTAAACCGAGTATTTTGCCAAAATTTCAGATTTAAAAATAAAAAATTCCTACTGCCCAAAATGGCCCGGACGGTGGACGGACATTTCGGTTTTGGTTTATAGACCTCTAAAAACGGATATTTGTCACATTTTGAGGCTGATCGGAGTCGTCGACATCCGTCGCGAAAACATAGATGTATTATTCCAAGAATAATAAACCAAAAGTTCATGAGATCACTGAGGACTTCTCTACGCATGAGCTAGGTACCTAGTTGTAGGGAATTGAAACCTCTCAGGTTTTCCAAGAACTGGCAGCGCACTCTTACCCCCAGCTACCCTGGCCATAGACTTCTCGGAGCTCAGCTCGCTCACTCCAATTGCCAAAATCAACCTCTGGCATAAAAAATAAAAATAAAAAAAATAAAAAAACTTCATACAACCATCCTCAGATTTCAACGTCATTGTTACAGTACAAACCATAGGAACCTGTGGCATCCCTTCCAGAGGGATGGATGTGCCCAATGACTCCACTCTTAACGAGCTCTGCCTCCAAGCTATGTTGGTAGACTCCAGCAGTCAGTCTGAAGCTTCAGACAGACCAGGGAGACCATTCCTGAACTTTCGTATCTTTTCAACCTCCAATACGCACAATACAGCAACAAGAACTTGGACATAGAGCCATCCAACCACACAAATACGCCCAGGCTGAGACTATACATACCTAAACTAGGGTCCTCAGCTATACGGAAATTCAAGTCGCCGATCCAAAAAAGATAGTCACGAGCGTCCCAGGAAACCTTTACCCTGCAAAAATTAACAAAGCGGGTGATTCCAGTCGGTGGGTGACCAACAATCATACAGGCCAAGAGTTAGCGCACGATTGGGTCCGTTGCCCCAGGCCCACCCAGTAAAGAACGCCCTGGCTGGCAGATGACGAGGAGCCACACCAGCCTGTGACAAGGCAACGAAAGCGGTCCAGCTTTGGTGCTTACTTACTTCCTTGGCGCTACAACCCGCGTGGGTTCTGGGCCTCCTGTAAATCCGCCAATCATCTGCATTGATTGTTTGACTGATCTCCAATCGCAAACGTCCAGAATGGAACGCGCGTCAGCTGCCAGACCATCTACCCATCAAAGCCTAGGCCGACCGAGCCGTCTCTTGCTATGTACCTATTCGTCGAGAATTCTACGCGGTATTCTGGTCCCATTCGTGCCACATGTCCAGCCCATCAGAGCCTGCCCTAACAAATCAAACCACGTCCCAATCTTTGAACAGGTCCATCACCTCTTGATTTGTCTGGTTTCTACAGGCAAGACCAATCCCAGAATTCTCTCAGGACTTGTGTTCGAAACGACGTAATTCGTCCTCAAGGGCTTTAGTCAAGAGTCCATGACTCCGACCCATACGTCAGGACTGGTCTGATTAAGGTCTGGTATCCTAGTCGGATTTTGGTTGCTCGAGAGATAATTCGACTCTTCAGCAGTGGGGCAAGTCCAAAATGGCTCTATAGTCAATGGCCGCCTGTTTCCTTTTGTGCACCTCTGCCCTGATACAGATCCACTGGTCGACAGGCTTGAATCCAATTATCAATTAGGAAGCCTTTCTACCCATTACAAAACCTGTGCCGAAGTGGCGTAGCTTTTCTTGGCAGTAGTATACCGTGTGATCGTCTTGAGCGTTCCAGTTCCAGTCCATCTCAGCTCTTGTGCAGCAGTAATGTCTACTCGCAAGTAGTCCAGATGTAGTGCTTCAGGTTTATCAAGCGACAAAACATTCCACGTTCCAAGTCGAAAGTCAATAAGGAGGGCGTTATGTCGTTTCCGTGAGCTCAGTCCGGCTTTTCTTGTTTCAGGATTCGCAGTTTGTGATTTTTTCGAGGTTGGGTTACTAGCCCTACGCTCAACCCCCAACCTGGCGGGCCAGTCTAGCAGAGATAGTCTAACGAGAGATCTATCTCTTCAGAGATTGCTAGCAGCGCTCCCCTCCTGCAGCAGAGCTGGAGTTGGCGTCACGGCTCTTACTTGCCTGAGACGGGCAACATTGTATGACCCCTTCAGGTTACCGGAAGGTCCCGTTTTAGTCATCTCTTACGACACGCAGGGAGATTCTAGGCCTCATCCCTGCAGGGCCAGGCTTTGTTGGCTGATTTGAAAGGCGTCTGGAAGAGTGTGAGACTGGCTTTCTTCGACAAACGCACTAAACACGCATGTTTTGAACATGACCACGCTGAACCTGACGTCTCACCTGACAGACCAAAGATAGCTGAAGCTGCAAAAAGTAAAACACCAAAAAGATGTCTGATCGGACGAGCTGCGGAAGAGGGTAGGGGATCATAGGGTGCTTCACAAGTTTTCGTCAACCTTTGAAACATTAAAGTGATTATTGGGGAGGGGGGGGGGGGGTGAAGAGATGCGAGATCAAGTAAGAGGACTGCACCCCCAATCACCACCCTCTCACGAGGATCGAATTTCTTTAGGAAAAAACTATTCATTATCAAAAACGCTGCCAATTTTAAACAAGGGTTTATTATTCTTTGATATAGGTTACTTGTGCAAAAATTATTTCTGGGTCAATGGAAAAAAATGTTGAAAAAAAATTTTTAAATTTTTTTTTTGCATTTTTTCTTCATAATTTTTTTTTTTTTTTTCAAAAATTCTATATTTTTTACTCGAAAAACATTTAACCTCCTGGGATCTTACAAAAATCCCATTTTTGGCCCCATGAAAGCCCTGTAGATAGCCATTATGAAATCGGATCGTTCCGGGACCCCAAAAAATGGATTCTACGTCCAAAAATACTTCGAAAACGACACCTAACTCGATCCCATAGCTAAAAGCCTTCAAAACACTCCTCCCGTAGCCCCATTTTAGCCCCATAGCGCCCCACGGGTTTGGGCAATCGGACTGAAAACCTTGCGGGCACAACTAGATGGTAAACCAATTAATTTGTCAAAATTTAAGCTTAAAAAAAAATTCCTACTGCCCAAAACGGCCCGGACGGCGGACGGACATTTCGGATTTTGAATGTAGACCTCTTGAAACGGATACTGTCAAATTTTGAGGCCGATCCGAGTCGTCAACCTCCGTCGCGAAAACATAGGTGTATTATTCCAAGAATAATAAACCAAAAGCAATTAGAAAGAGTCAGAGGCCAGGTGGGTCAGGGGTTGACAGGTTTTAGCTAGCTTGGATTGGCCCCGTAGTTCTAGAACTGGCGCAAAAGGGACATTTTTCTAATTTGCTCTCAATCCAATTGGCGCAAACGTACGCCTCTTGGCGCAAACATATTCGTTTTGTAATCGGACAGACGCAAACTGGTAGCCCTTCCATCAGCCACTATCCATCATCCTGTAATGAAGGAGATAGAAACCGCATTGGCAAGTCCTCATGTGGACCAGAGTGTGCTTACAAGTCGCCGTAATAAAGGCAGTGTCACTCAGACTGAGGGCACCCAGAAAATAGTGAAGTTCCTTGATATCGAAGATATGGTGCCATTCCATTGCTCAGAGAATGACAAAGTCAAGCTTCCATACCCTCATTCGTACGCGATCTACTTCATAGGAGACAATTGTCTTAAGGTTTGAGTGGAGCAAATGGGGAAGAGAAGCAAAGCCTCCCTGTCTACATGCGTTTAACAATACTTTATAATACATTATATTTCAGCCAGCCAGCCTGAGTTAGTCTGAACCAGATTGGATACCTGTGCGCTTCGATGGTTTTCCAATCCGCAATTCTCGCTTTCATTTCACCATCGTTGGCAGGCAAATGTGAATTGACGAACCCAAAGCTGCTACCGAGCATGTGGAAATTGACCATGACTGCCCCCTTGTTGCCGTACAGTCCCATGAAGCCTGTCTTTACGGAGGATGCTGCAACAGAGAGGAAATTTGTAGAGTTCATTCTTCAGGAGTTGGCTCTGATGACCAGGTCGTGTTCCTACCTTCAATATCGTACAATGTCGGTGCCAGATCATTCCTAATGTATACGATAAGAGCAACGCTGACTAGAACTCTGGTTTTTACCTAAAACACGTTACTGGTTAACGTTTCTCAATCTGTTAATGTTTTAAATTGCCTCGCCAACATTGAACTTACTTTGGTGTAGTCATTCTTCAACAGTTCCTCAACTCTGTGGGACCATTTGTCCTTGAAGAGATAATCGAGGAAAGCTTGTTTGGGGTCCATAGTCACTTCTTGCAACCCCAGAACAATCAGGTCGGGCGACTTGTCCTGTACAGAGATAAGAGAGTGATGCCAGGTGTTGCTGTGATATTCATGACGTGGAAGTGACGAGATGGTTTACCAGACCAAGGAGTTTTTCCAGGCCGTCGGGAGGATTTTTGCTGTTGACGTTCCATGTTGTGATGTGAACTCTGAAAAAAAAGGAAGTTGGTTTGCGAAGATTCGAAAGAGGTTCAGGCGAGCATTAGGGTAGGCGAGGCCTAGGGTTTCCAATAAGCTTATTGGAAACCCTGAGTCATAAGTATGAGGTTTGCTGTCATTTTTATGAGAAAGAAGAACACGACGGTCGAACTTCGCAAGACAAAAGGGTTGTTGCCTGATAGGAAATTCGTGGGAACTGTAGGATTTATGATTAAGGTAGGCTACGGTTTTCTCGGATATTGTAACGGCTGTCTGGATTGGCTGTCTGCAGAGGTGGCGTATTCATATTCATGAATATGAATTTATTCACAGGACGCAGATTTGTGAATATGAATAACGTTATTCACCGTTTTATTCATGAATAACCGATTATTTACAGTTTTATTTACAAAAAGAAGAACACCTCCCCCCCTTCCTAGAAAATATTCCTTCTTCACAATCAAAAAATGTAAATTTACAATTTACTGTAATTGCAACCTGAAACATTATTTATAATAGGTAGGTATTTATAATAGCCTACAACGAAGTTTCCTTCCACTAATATTTATGAATTTTTTAGGAAAAATAGAATGAAAGCTTGTGGGATGGGTGCATAATTGGTGGTTGTTTGTGAATAAAAACGTGAGTAATGAGTTATTCATGAATAAAAACCCGTTAATAACGCGGTATTTATAAATACAAATGTGAATAACCGGTTATTCATGAATAAACCTGCGAATAATCGGTTGTTCATGAATAAAATGAATGTGAATAACGTTATTCCTATTCATAACTTTATTCATATTTATATTCACAAATCTGCGTCCTGTGAACAAATTCATATAGTCCAGGCAAATTAGACCAAAAAACAGCGGTGCCGGGAAATAAATAAGGTAGAACGGTGTATGATTTTAACTCACTTTTGGCAACCCAAATATGACCCATGTGAGTTTGCGACAACCTCAGGGCTGTGCTAAACTTTTGGGAGCCAAAACACCAGGAAATTTTTCCGGTTTTTCAGTTTTTCGCTTATAGCACGAAAACGGTGCATCCTACAAAACATTTTACTACTTACTTAATTAAAGAGTATAAAATTACGGGTCGAGTGACCTCCTAACACGTCCAATTCGGTTCAGCCGTTTACCACCTAGCGATCGTCAAAGAAAAGCAATTTTTACCAACTTGGCTCAAAAATGGGAAACGTCCATATTTGAACGTCTCTAAATCGAAAACAACGGCTCCAAATGAAAAAAGTCATGGAATGGAAGTTGTAGAGCATCAAATTCTGCATTCTGGGAGTACCTAATAATTTTAATTAGCTCACTTATACTCAGAGACACAAAAGAAAAAGCAAAAACATCGTAATGGCTGATTTCCTATTAAAAAAAAAAAAAAAAAAAAAAAAAATGCTTGTGAGATTTCATTAGTATTTATGTCATTTTTCTGTTTTTAGAAGCCGCAGGCCAATTTGTAGGTGAAATTATTAATTTTCGAAATTGAAACTGAAATTGGTTTCAAAATAAGAAGTACACCATATAAACACATAGTAGGTATATATAATTAAATATTATGTGGGGCTGGCAGAGAACCATCAATGGATTGGACCCAATCTCCACTGATCAACCTCCAGCTCCACTTGAACTCCTAACCACACTTGCTTGCTCCTGCCGAAAAGGTGGTTATCAGTCGTTTGTACAAGTTGCAAGGGGGATTCGTGCCTGAATTATTTTATAAAAGAATATATACGGATATAGTATACGGACACAGAAATTGCCCTCGACGCCAACCAAGCTGATGAGGAAGTTGACGCTGTCGAAGAGGAGCAAATCATGGATTCCTCATCTGAAGTGGTCGACGAGGAGTTTGAAAAACAAGGCCCCACACCAGCAAAGCGAAGCCGATCATCAAAATAATTCATTTCATATGCATGTACATTTCATTCCTAGTTTGACATTTTCTTCCTTCTCGAATTAATCATTTGTTCATTCATTCCTGTTCAGTATAATTTACAGTACCTACATTCTATTTTCCTTTGAAGTACCATTATAAATTCCTTTGGCAACACATAATATTTAATTATATATACCTACTATGTGTTTATATGGTGTACTTCTTATTTTGAAACCAATTTCAGTTTCAATTTCAAAAATTAATAATTTCACCTACAAATTGGCCTGCGGCTTCTAAAAACAGAAAAATGACATAAATACTAATGAAATCTCACAAGCTTTTTTTTTTTTTTTAATAGGAAATCAGCCATTACGATGTTTTTGTTTTTTCTTTTGTGTCTCTGAGTATAAGTGAGCTAATTAAAATTATTAGGTACTCCCAGAATGCAGAATTTGATGCTCTACAACTTCCATTCTATGACTTTTTTCATTTGGAGCCGTTGTTTTCGATTTAGAGACGTTCAAATATGGACGTTTCCCATTTTTGAGCCAAGTTGGTAAAAATTGCTATTCTTTTACGATCGCTAGGTGGTAAACGGCTGAACCGAATTGGACGTGTTAGGAGGTTACTCGACCCGTAATTTTATGCTCTTTAATTAAGTAAGGAGTAAAATGTTTTGTAGGATGCACCGTTTTCGTGCTATAAGCGAAAAACTGAAAAAACCGAAAAAATTTCGTGGTTTTTTGGCTCCCAAAAGTTTAGCACAGCCCTGAGGTTGTCGCAAACTCACATGGGTCATATTTGGGTTGCCAAAAGTGAGTTAAAATCATAAACCGTTCTACCTTATTTATTTCCCGGCGAAAGTCTAATTTGCCTGGACTTCATATTCATGAATTTGAATACGCCCACCTTTGGCTGTCTGTAGCCAGTACTGGGGTGGAAGATCGTCGGTTTCAGCATTCATAATGCGGTTATTGAAGCATGATGACCTCAAAGTGGTTGTTTGCCGATGGTGCAGAGGTCTAATCCAATGAGTTGGTTAGGGAGAGACGACTCCTCGGCTGGTCCCAGATCAGGATGGAAGTGTATTGAAATGAAAAACGCTGCAAATTTAACGCTAGGGTTTATTATTCTTCGATATGGGTTATTTGTGTCAATGACAAAAATTGTAGAAACAATTATTATTATTATTATAATTTTTTTTAAATTTTTTTCCAAACTTTTTTTTCAAAGATTTTTGTTTTTAACTTGAAAAATATTTGACCTCCTGGGATACTTCAAAAATCCTATTTGACGCCCCAAGAAATCCCTATAGACCGCAACAGTGAAATCGGATCGTTCCGGGACCCCCAATAATGGATTCTACGTGCAAAAATACTTCGAAAACGACACCTAACTCGATCCCATAGCCAAGTCTTTAAAAAAACTCCTCCCGTAGCCCCATTTTAGCCCCATAGCGCCCACGGGTATGGGCGATAGGGCTGAAAGCCTTGCGGGCACAACTAGATGGTAAACCGAGTATTTTGTCAAAATTTCAGATTTAAAAAAAATTCCTACTGCCCAAAACGGCCCGGTCGGCGGACGGACATTTCGGTTTTGGAATCTAGACCTCTCGAAAGGGATAATCCGTTATAAAGCCGATCGGAGTCGATTACCACAGTGTTTTTTAAATTTATTTATTTTTTTTTTTATTTGTCAATTTTTACAACAGAACCTAATGAACGCTCGTGTAAAATTTACAGCGTTTTTGATAGTTGTAATAGGTACCAGTCATTTTCGCAATGGATCCACAGTGTTGTCATAATTTTGCTGTTTTATTTCTAAGAGGGAGTTGAAAGAAGTGGGAAAGAACAGCTGTTTGGCACTCACGTCAAGATAGCCGGTCCTTTGGTGTGGGCTGCCAGCCAAGCCGCGAAGACAATGACCCTAAACGATTGAAACATCCCGGCGAACCTGACCCGTCAGTTAAAAGGTGCATCTTCGAAACATCTCTTAACAGTTGCCGTATCGCTCGGCCCGGTTTGTTTTTCTATCGCGAACTAAACCCCGCCAGTCGTTTTCACCAAGTGGGAGATGTAAATGGATCGGAGAACGGCCTTGTGGACCTGTCGGCTAACCAGTCAACTCATCGGTAGACTGCTCGAGTATTCGGCAGAGTGAGCCAGCGAAGACGCCTCGCACATTTAAATATTTGGGACGAGTCGAGCCCCTCTCTGCTCGAGATGCGAAAGTGGATAATAGTTGGGAGGTTGAGATGGACGCATTGTTGATAAGTTGAACTGAACGAGTTGACTAATTAGTCCTAATACAAAGTTAGTATGATTCTCAAAATGATGCCTGCTATTGGAATCGAAAACTTTACAACCATTGCAGCAATGCAGCGAATCCACATGCTCCTCACAGAGTTCCCCTTTCTGCCACCTAATAAATTATTTCCCCCTTTTCTTGGGCCAAATTCCCCCGAAAACTCCATCCTACTTGTCAACTAGTTATGGGTTTGGGGTAGTGAGTTTTTGGTTTATTATTCTTGGAATAATACAACTATGTTTTCGCGACGGAGGTCGACGACTCGGATCGGCCTCAAAACTTGACATTATCCGTTTCAAGAGGTCTACATTCAAAATCCGAAATGTCCGTCCGCCGTCCGGGCCGTTTTGGGCAGTAGGAATTTTTTTTAAAATCTGAAATTTTGGCAAAATACTTGGTTTACCATCTAGTTGTGCCCGCAAGGTTTTCAGTCCAATCGCCCAAACCCGTGGGGCACTATGGGGCTAAAATGGGGCTACAGGAGAGGTGTTTTGAAGACTTTTAGCTATGGGATCGAGTTAGGTGTCGTTTTCGAAGTATTTTTGGACGTAGAATCCATTTTTGGGGGTCCCGGAACGATCCTATTTCACTGTGGCGATCTATAGGGCTTTCATGGGGCTAAAAGTGGGATTTTTGAAGGATCCCAAGAAGTTAAATATTTTTCGAGTAAAAATTAAAGAATTTTTGAAAAAACCCATTTTTGAAGAAAAAATCCCCCCAAAATTTTTTTTTTTGAAATATAAAAATCCAAAAAAAAAAGTTTTTTTAAATTTTTTTATTGACAGAATTAAATTTCTGTACAAGTAACCTACATCACAGAATAATAAACCCTTATGTAAAATTTGCAGCGTTTTTTTTTAAATCTGAAAGCCAGTAGACCAATTCATCCACTAATTCGTCGCTGTAGAAGCAACACCGCCTAATAATTAGGCGGTGAATTATTCACTTCTGTCGGATAATGAAAAGCTGTTTTTAAAATGAAACAAATCAATGGAACATCTACATGAAATCGTTACATGACCGTTATTGGCGAAAATAATTTTCAATTATTGTCACGACATTGACAATAAATCGGTTTTTTAAAAAAGGGCGTAAGTCCAAAAAAATGCGATTTTAGGTTTTTTTAATTTTCCTGTTCTACAACCCTAGGCGCATCGTTTGCAATTAAAAGGGCAGGCGAAAGCGGTCTCTAACGTGGTCAAATGGCGTTTGAAAAATCCTGGTTTCTTTTAAAAGGGCGTAAGTCCGGACTTACGCCCCTTTAAAAGAAATGTGGTACGGCGCACTCTGTTGGGGAAGAAAAAAAAATCAACCTTCTCGTTGTACTGAATTTGAAGATGAAGATGTTAGAGGTTCACCAAGAAGCTAAACAAAAGAAGCTAAACTGATTTTGAAGAATTTCAAGAATTCTTAGTGATTTGATCTTTCCAACTTTCCAAAATAAAAATTTCATTTTTTTACAATTTTATAGCTATTGTGTTAGATGACAACTTGTTCACCAGATGTTAGATGTTAGAGGTTCACCAAGAAGCTAAACTGAATTTGAAGAATGTTTAGTGATTTGATCTTTCAAACTTTCCACAAATAAAAATTTCATTTTTTAACAATTTTATAGCTATTGTGTTAGATGACATCTTGTTCACCAGATGTTAGATGTTAGAGGTTCACCAAGAAGCTAAACAAAAGAAGCTTAACTGATTTTGAGGAATTTGAAGAATTTTTAGTGATAACATTATGAAGAATTTTTTCACCAGATGTAAGATGTTAGAGGCTCACCAAGAATTTTTTCACCAGAATTTTTTCACCAGTTGAAGCTAAACTTTTTTCACCAGATGTTAGATGTAAGAGGTTCACCGAGAAGCTAAACAAAAGAAGCTAAACCGATTTTGAAGAATTTTTAGTGATTTGATCCTTCAAACTTTCCAAAAATAAAAATTTCATTTTTTTTTAAACTATTTTATAGCTATTGTGTTAGATGACATCTTGTTCACCAAATGTCACCTAGATGTTAGAGGTTCACCAAGAATTTTTTCACCAGATGTTAGATGTTAGAGGTTCACCAAGAAGCTAAACAAAAGAAGCTAAACTGATTTTGAAGAATTTTTAGTGATTTGAAGAATTTTAGTGATTTGATCCTTCAAGCTTTCCAAAAATAAAAATTTCATTTTTTTTTTTTACTATTTTATAGCTATTGCGATCCTTAATTTAACTATTTCCCGGGTTGACAAAGCTAAATGGAGTAATTTATCATGATTTCAGAATGCCAGCAATTCGAAAAAGTGAGGTAGCGCGCGATTTTTTTTAAATGGGCGTAAGTCCATGAGATAGATCAGTGAATTTCGAACACCTAGGTAGGGTATAAAAATCTGGAAAACATGGCAAATCGATTGCTGCGACAGGGAAAATTTGTATTATCCCACAATTTTATCAGCAGTGGCATATAGGAAGTTTTTTTTTGATTTCCCAAAAGTTTGGTTGCATGGACTTGCGCCCTTTAAAAAAAAAAAACCGAAAACCCTTACCCTTTAAAAAAATTATTATTATTGCCACGACACGATTCGACCTTGATTGAAACTGAACTGAAAGCTTGTTCTGATGCGAGTCATAGGAACTGTCCAGAAAGCGATTAGTTAGGTAAGAAAAGTCATATCCTGGCATCCTTCAAAAGCCCCATGGACCCCCTCGGTGAAATCGGATGCTTTTGGGACTCCCAAAAAATGCAGTTTACGTCCAAAAATACTTCGAAAACGACCCCTAGTTCGTGAAAACCCCTCCTGTATCCCCTATTTTTAGATCCGCTGAGCCCCACGGATTTGTGCACTCGGGCTGAGCACCTTGCCAGTGGGAGAAGAAGGTGAACCAAGTATTTTGTGAAGAATTTCAGATTTTTAAATAAATTGCTACTGCCCAAAACGTCGTGAACGGCGGACAGACATTCCAGTTTTGAAATCCACACATCTTGAAACGTAGATACCTATAATGTCCAATTTTGAGAACGATCAGAATTTTTGACCCCTGTTGCGAATACCAGTGTATTATTTCAAAAATATTTAACCAAAACGGGATCTGCATAACGCTCACAAACAAAACGCTAGCTGATGAGGGAGAAGAGACTAAGCGGTAGCGGATGGTGAGGAGGGCCAAAATCGACCGAAGCCACTCGCTCAGTGCTCCAGCCAGTCACTCCTACTCGCAAGCCACCAACATGAGATCCTTCAGAGTTCGCCTCAGCTTTGTTTTGATGATTTTAAATTTTGAAAAACTCGTCTAACACTCGATTTGGGTCGAGAGCAGCTAAAAAGTTCCCACATTCCCCAGAGAGACGAGGCTTGTTTGCATCAACACGAGATGGCATTACGTCGTGGTAACTACGAAATCGCACAACTGCGTTTTGCCAACTTTTCAGGAGAACCAAAAAACTGATTTATTTCTTCACTAGCACTCAGATAAACCTCATTACAGTTGTTATGAGTCACTATCATTATACTACACATGTTTACCATGTTGATTAGATTTCATCTCCATGTATTCAATATTTAGTTCTGTTGTGCGATTTAGTCGGTAACTTACAGGCAGATGTGCTATTTTGTCAGTAACGTACAAGGAGATGTGCTATTTTGAGGTACTTACTAGATGTGCTATTTTTTTAAAGAAGAAAACCACCGGATTTCCCGAAAACGAACTTTATTTAGATTCTATCATAAGAAAAATTAACAAAATTTGTTTTAATACCTCATGAAAAAAATAATAGAAGACATGACATATCTTTTATCATTAGGTACATTATGTACATCAGAAGAAAAAGGAACTTGAAAAGTCAAAATAAAGACTTAAAACCATTGAATGTGGAGCGCAATAAAAATAGAAAGCACAAAGCAATAAATACCCCCGCAATAAAAAAATTAAAGCACAATGCGCAATAAAAATAGAAAAAATCTTATCTGCTTTTGGTACCTAGGTATTGATTTTATCACAAATATAAGAAATAATGTACCTACCTAAATTAACCTCACTAGAACAAGGAACTTGAACATTTAAAATAGTCAAGTTGACTACTAAGGTACAATGCGCAATAAAAATCAGAAACTCCATTCAGGAACAATGAGTTTGAAAAATTGAAAGTGAACCACTTCAAATACATAATATGTACTATATTATAGTCACGGGTTTTTCTTTCTTTTCTCCTCCCTCTGGCTTTTTTCTAGATGGGGAAGGGACTCGTAATATGAGAAGGAATCTTTGGGTATTAAATCCTTCACTAAAATTTAATGCTTTCACCTCTCCGCCGCTTCTCCTGCTCTAGCCGTTTTTTCCACAGCAGAGGGGTTCTGGGAAGGGTGCTTCCTCTTCCGCTAGGATTTTCTTTCGAGAGAAACGTCAGGCGAGTGGTCCTCTTCTTCATTTTCTGCTTCGCACCTCAGGTCATCTAAAGGAAAGGAATAGTTTGATTTGATTAGATTTGAGGAAGCTAAATTAAAAATTACAGAAGGAGGTGTTTAGAGGGGGGCAATGATGATGAGTGGTATTAGGTCAATGGGTAAAACGAGAGTAAAAACTTTAGCCACAAACCTTGAATACTGATGTCGGACAACTTCTTGTTTGATCCTGGGTCAGTGACGTATGTATCAGGCGAATCATTGGGCAAAAAGTCTTTTCTGCATTTTCAGTTGAACATTCTTTGCTCCTCAGGTCATCTAATGGAAAGGAATAGTTTGATTTGAAGGAGCTAAGTTGAAAGTTACAGAAGGCAATTTTTAGAGTGAAGCAATGGACATGCGTGGTATTACTGTAATAACTTGGGAACACAAACCTTGAAATACGTCAATGACGAATGTATCTTCTAAAACAGCCAAGTTGTCATCAGCCTCACTGACATCGTTTTCCCTGAATCCATGCGCCTCGTCTCTCCATCCCATCGGCTGGTCAGATTGAAAGTAATCCTCTGAAAGAAAGAATCTTGATTGGTACCGACCCTCTGCAATACACGACGAGGTGGGTGATGTTTGTCAACTCGACCCCCGCTTCACTTACCTGGTACTAAAATATTACTGTCAACCACAGAAAACATTGGGTCTGGCACGATCCCACTAATGTCAATAATTACTGTCGTATTAGGGCAGTTGGCGACCATGCTCAGTAATTCCTCCAATCTCACCATCTCGTCGTCGGATAGGGCCTGGAGGGAGAAAAGAAACAAGAATTAGGTAGCACAGTTTTTGGTGGATCAAAATGCAACGCGATGGAGCCAGTGTACGAAACATTAGTTTAGGGGCATCTGGTCAACCGGGGTCCCTGGTGGTATTTAACTTTTAACGTAACTGAAGCATAGCAAGGCTAGATGTGATTATGTAATAAATGCAATTACGTCGCTAGAAATGTCTCCCAAACAGAGAAACACGAAAACCACTGTTCAAAATTCGAATTTTAAATTTGAATCAAAATTTATCCACCCATAATACCAAGACCGAAGACACACAAACAGCACATCAACAGGGTACCTATTGGTAACTCCAAAATCACACAAGTGCTAGTAAAAACTTAGGCAACCAAACCAAAAGGAATATTATGAAAATCCACATGGTCTAATGGGTTCCCTGTCTTCAGCAATTAATATTGATTCCTATAGAAACAAGACCAGACGATTTATGGCATTATTCCAATCATAATAAACAAACTTACCTCGTCGTCTTCTCTCATGATGCCGGCTGAACGTGAAAATGCGCTGATGTGCGATTTTGGTTACCGAAATCACATGTGCGAAAAGGTCATTCCCGCGTTTTCGAGGCATTTACAGTCGGCCAAATGATGAATCAATGACACTATTCGATCGGGCGAGAAAAATCCTTTACAATAGGTACCTAATCTCAAAATCGCATTTTTGTCAGTTGTGCGATTTCGCAGTTACCACGACGTATACATAATTTATGTATAATACTATTATTATTATGCGCACTATTTCTGGGGACCATTTATCACAAAGCGTACCTCCATCAAGTTAATAAAAAAAATAAAAAAACTCATGAACGAAGAGGATTTTGGTAGACGTCCTGCCCTGACACTTGTACTCGAGTTGCCAAGCAAGTTTATCCCCTCTGCTTCTCAACAGGCTTCTCGGGCAGGGCCACTGCCTTAAATATATTTTTCCTCATTCCTCTTGAATCGCCATTCCGCCTCTCACGTTTCGCAGTTCGGACATCAGACGCGAAAAATTGAATGGGCGAACGTCAGTGCGTCAAAAAATAATTGTGTTTGCGTCAAAACCACACTATTCCACGATCTGAGACTGCGCCGTAGTTCGATGAAGAAAGAATCAACAAGGTCAGCAATCTACTGCACATTACGCAACATACCAACACCTGTGAGTAACATTCTACGTTTATGCAATAAAAAAAAGTTTCATGAAACAATTTTTTTTTTTTTTTTTTTTTTTACTGAATCAGATGTACTGAATCAGATTTACTGAATCAAATTTTTTCCCAATTGTCTGATTCATTTCAGATTATTTCGCCGAAAATCAGCGAACATCGAACTTCAAGATTAACAAGTTCACAACACCTGAACATGATTACACGGGAAGAATTTAGTCACGTAGAGCCTTCAAAGATTTTATCACTCCAAATTAATGGACACATTTTTGGACAATCTGTAGAATATGCGCGATTCCGCCTCACAGCAGTGGGATCACAAAGTTTTTGTTAATATGCACTTAACATGAAAAGGCTCGAATTAAAGTTTCAACTGTGTTCGTTCAATTTTACACATACTGACGGTGTGAATGTACTTTTGTTGATCAGACAGTAGCGAGTAATTCTATATTTATTTTGGGCATTGTAAATCAGCGTTCAGACCATAATGTCACTCAAACTCTTAGCAATTTTGTTAATTTTTGCTGGTGCTGTGAAATGCAACCACCTCAAAATAATAGACAGTATAAGCCAGGCATGTGGTTATAGATGTGAAAACACATCAGGCAACGTCACTGCAGAAATGTTGGACGAAAATATCATTAAAACGTCAAAACCATACTGTCGTGTAGGGCTGCACATCGACGCCATCAATGGGGACAATAAAAAAGTGGAGGAAATCCTGACTAAAGGAACGTACGTCGATCTTCCAGACAAAGATGGGGTGACTCCTTTACAACTGGCAGCAGTCAGCAACCATCACGAGGTTATGTCGACATTATTGAGAAGAGGTGCCAACATCAATGCCAGAACAGCTAACGGGTCAACAGTACTTCACTTAGTTGTACTGTCAAGAAACGTGACGACTCTGAGTTATGTTTTAGAAATTGAGAATACAAAAATCAATGTGAAAGATGATAACGAGGAAACTCCCCAACAAATAGCAGAGCGTTTGGGCTACACTGATGTGGCTCAACTACTACGACAAAAAACAGCCGCTCTCAACTCAGAATTGATCAAAGCTATCGAAAGTAATATTTTGGAGAACGTAAAACAACTAGTGAAAAAAGGAGCACAAATTAACAGTAAGTTTGACTCTAAAGAAACACCTTTGCACAAAGCCATTGGCTATAATAACCTGGACATAATCAACTATCTTATCATATCTGGAGCTAACACCAATGCACAGTCAACTGGTATGACGCCCCTGCACAAGGCATTGATTTTGGGAAGAGCTGCCGCAGTTGAAGTACTCTTGAAGTATGACGTCAACATCAACATGCCCCGTTCAGACTCGATGGCACCGCTACATATGGCTGCTCGGAATGGCAGCGTTGGACTGGTGGAGTGTTTTTTGGAAAGGGGAGCTCAGGTGGACCAACCAAGCAAATTCGGAATGACTGCTCTTCATCATGCAGCAATCAACAACCATACAGACGTCATGGATATCCTGTTAAGAAAAGGAGCTAACATAAATGCTAGAATGGCAAATGGGGAAACAATACTACATCTGGTGACTGCTAGAGGTAATGAGAAGATAGTAAAATATATTTTAGAATTCGAAGAAGTCAGAGTGAACGTCAAAAATGATGACATGGAGACGCCTCTTGAAGTTGCTAACCGTTTAGGCTATACTGCAGTGGCTCTAGTAATTTCTCAAAAAATTGTCAACCTTAATGATCAGTTGTTGACCGCCGTTGACGAAAAGAATCAAGAAAATGTCTCACTATGGATCAAGAGAGGAGCAGATGTGAATGCCTTTGACGCGACCGGAGAAACGTCTCTGCACAAAGCTGTTCATAACGCAGATGTGGAAATAATTGACTACCTGGTCGCTCTTGGGGCAGATATCAACGCTCAACCTGGGAATGCCATTGAGACAAATTTGGTTACAACCCGAAATCATTTTAGTGGAACAGATGCTAACATCTCACCACCACTTTCACCTCTACACGTGGCAGCTCAAAACGGGGGAGCAGCACTTGTAGATCACCTTCTTACAAGAGGAGCTTTCGTGGATCTACCAAGTCAGAACGGGATGACTCCGCTACATCTAGCAATTATTAATAACCATCGCAATGTCACAAACATTCTGTTGGATTGAGGGGCAAATATCAACAATAGAATGATCAACGGGTCAACCGCGTTGCATTTAGCAGCATCCAAAGGTGACGGGCAAGCAGTTGAGTATATCGTCAACAACGAACATGCGAGATTAAGCTTGGAAAATGACTATTTGGAAACGCCGTTATTGTTAGCTGAAAGAGAAGGTCACACAGGAATAGCCACGATACTGACCAATTACATTGGCGAAATAAGCACAGAACGTTTAATCGAAGCTGCTATTGATGGCAATCCCCATGAAGTTCGATCATTGCTATTCCGAGGAGCACGCGTGGAAGACAAAGACGAGCATGGTTGGACAGTTATGTTCTATGCAGTGCTTTATGGTAACAATGAAATTGTGGAGTGTTTGGTGGAGAATGGGGCAAGCACAAACGTCAGGGACAAGGATGGAAGAACTCCTTTGAGCCTGGCTGCATTCCAAGGTCAACTAAAAGTCGTTCAATATTTGATAAAGAAAGGCGCTGGAGTTAATAGCCAAGATCCATCTGGTAAGACACCATTGTTCATGGCTGCAGCAGCTGACCAGTTGCGCGTCGTCAAACACCTACTGCAGAGTGGAGCAAACATAAATACAACCGATAACCGGGATATGTCTCCTTTGTTGATAGCAACTGTCAACGGTTGGTTCGACGTAGTCAATTACCTGTTGGAAATGGGTGCCGACGTCAATGGAAAAGATAATTCAGGAGAAACAGCGCTCCACAAAGCTGTTCACAATGAGGATCAAGAGATGATGAACTTACTGATCAAGAATGGAGCAGATATTAACGCCCAATCCCTAAATGGGTGGACTCCTTTACAATGGACTGTGGCACGAGGAAGAGCCAACCTTGCAGAGATGTTGCTCAAATTGCAAACAATAGATGTTAACCTGCACAGCCTGAGCCAGTCTTCCCTTCTGCATTTGGCTGTTGTAAACGGTAGTTATGAGTTGGTAGAGGACCTGTTGGGAAGAGGAGCACTAATAGACCTACCGGGCAAAGATGGGATGACACCTCTATACCTCGCCACCGTCAACCATCGCTGGAACATCGCAAAGACACTTCTAGCAAGAGGTGCGAACATTAACGCCACTACAGTCAACGGTTCAACTATCCTTCATTGGGCAGCAGCAAACGGCAAACTCGAGGTTGTTCAGAATATATTGAGTGAACCAAATGGCACCCAAAGTATATTCGTCAATGACAGAAACATGAAAACCCCTCTCCTGTTAGCTGAACGCGGAGGGTACACTGGCATTGCAAACTTGTTGAAGTCGGCCATGGATGGAGTTAGACAAGGTGAAAGAGCTGATATTAAGGGGAGCTGATGTGAACTATAAATATGAATACTCAGATTGCATGACCGCTTTAATGTGTGCTATAGATGGTCGACATGTTAGTGTGGTGAAGTATTTAGTTGAAAAAGGTGCAGAGTTGGATGTTAGAGATGAAGATGGTTTGACTAGTTTGATGAAGGCTGCAGACAGTGGGTTCATAGATGTGGTTAAATACCTGGTGACCAAAGGGGCGAAAATGGATGTGAGAGATGGATACGATAACACTGCATTGATGCTCGCTGGATACAAGGGATACGTTGATGTAGTGGATTATCTGGTGACAAAAGGAGCTGAGCTGAACATCACAGGTGAAGATGCTAATAGACTCCTGTTTGAAGCTATTCACATTGAACATCTAGACTTGATCAAATACTTAATGGAGAAAGGAACTGACCTGGAAACAAGAGATGAATCAGAAGAAACTCCTCTAATAAAAGCCGCGTCCAGAGGTCATTTGGAAGTTATTAAATATCTGATTGGGAAAGGGGCGAATCTGGATGCTACAAATTTTTTGGGCCAGTCTGTACTTAGTCGTGCAGTTATTTATGATCATCTTCATGTTGTCAAATATTTGGTAAATGCAGGAGTGAACATTGAATCTAAAGATTATTATGGTCGCACTGCTCTGCATGATGCTGTATTCCGTTTTGAAATTCTACAGTATTTGGTCGACAAAGGAGCCAACCTGAATTCACAGGATTCTGGCGGAGAAACTCCTCTTATGAAAGTTGTAGGTACAGCATTTGTGCATTCATTCAAGTATCTCGTAGATAAAGGATCTGATCTGAGCATTAAGAATGATTACGGGGCGGACATTCTGTTGATGGCAGTATCCAACGGAAATCTAGAAGGCTTGAAATACCTGGTTCAGAACGGGGCGGAACTGGAAGCCAAAGATCGTTCTGGCTCGACCGCTCTATCACTCGCAGCAGCGGTTGGCAATTTGGGCATGGTACAGATCCTGGTGGAGAATGGAGCTAAGATTGAGACAGTTAACATTGAAAAGAATACCCCACTTATAGCAGCAGCAAACCGTGGAAGATTGAAAGTGGTGAAGTATCTTGTCGAGAAAGGAGCTCAACTGGAGGCGAGGGATAGTCAAGGAATGACACCTCTGGCAGCTGCTGCGACTTCCGGACACACCGACGTGGTGAAGTATCTGGAGGAAAAGGGGGCTAGAACGGACACTGCGGACAATCAAGGAGTAAGAACTATCCCAAGTAGCACACAGCGGTTGGTTAACAGTTGGTTAATGGTTTCCGTAACCGTTGGCCTAACCATTGGGAAATGGCGGATTTATGGTTGATGATTGGTAGGGAAGTGGTTGGCCTCTGTTGGCCCAAGCATGAACGCCATCCGTTCAATGGGAAATTTTTGTGTATTTGTGGGACCGACAGTTGGTGTGCTCCAACCAGTGGCGCACCCAGGATTTTACTTGTGATGGTGGGGATCAAGTCTAGATTTCAGTACCTAATGTATTATAAATTTACTAATATGATAAATTTACAACAATATTGTATTGTATATTGTATATTATATTATAATATAGGTAAATTATATTTATTGGTAAAATATAGTATGGTTATTGGTATTTAATACCAATAACTTGACCCATGTAGTTATTTATCGAAGTAAACAGTTATCATTGTTACAATTATAATGGCAGTTCACTTCTTTTATTCACGCTCAGAATTTTGTTCAGTTTTTGTTCATTCTTTAGAATCACTCCATACAGTACCACCAATCACAGGCATATAGGAACGAATAAGATCTTTACTGCCAAATCTAGTTCAGATAAAGTGTATTTCACAAAAAGCAAATTATAGTCCAATACTATATTCGCAGTAAAATGGAAACGGATCACCCAATTACCATTAAATCATTAATATAAAAAAAAAAAACGCTGCAAATTTTACACAAGGGTTTATTATTCTTTGATATACGTTACTTGTGCAGAAATTTAATTCTGTCAATGAAGAAATTTAAAAAAACATTTTTTTTTTTATTTTTATCTCAAAAAAATTTTTTTTTTGGATTTTTTGTTCAAAAATGTGTTTTTTCAAAAATTCTGTATTTTTTACTAGAAAAATATTTAACATCCTGGAATCCTTCAAAAATCCCATTTTTAGCCCCACGAATGCCCTAAAGATCGCCCCAGTGAAATCGGATCGTTCCGGGACCCCAAAAAATGGATTCTACGTCCAAAAATACTTCGAAAACGACACCTAACTCGATTCCATAGCTAAAAGCCTTCAAAAAACCCCTCCCGTAGCCCCATTATAGCCCCATAGCGCCCCACGGGTTTGGGCGATCGGACTGAAAACCTTGCGGGCACAACTAGATGGTAAACCAAGTATTTTGCCGAAATTTCAGATTTTAAAAAAAATTCCTACTGCCCAAAACGGCCTGGACGGCGTACGGCGGACGGCGGACGGCGGACGGACATTTCGGATTTAGAATGTAGACCTCTTGAAACGGATAATGTCAAATTTTGAGCCCGATCGGAGTCGTCGACCCCCGTCGCGAAAACATAGGTGTATTATTCCAAGAATAATAAACCAAAAGGATGGAATCTAAATCGGTTTTTAAAGGGCCTAAGTAAAAAAAAAAAAAACGCCATTTCACTTTTTTTCAGTTTTTAGTTTTACAACCCAAGGCGCATCGTTTGCAATAATAATTATTGTTTTTTAATTATTAAAACGGCAGGCGAATGCGATCGCAAACGTGGTAGAAATCGCTTTTGACAATTCGGACTTACGCCCCTTTGTGTAAAATTTGCACAAAGGTTTATCATTCTTTGACATAGAAAAATTTAACAAAAATTATTTCTGTCAATAAGAAATTATGTGTAATAGGATTGATTATGCGTCCAAAATTGCTCGGATAACGACACCCATCAGACCCTAAATTAAAGAAGGCGGACTGTTTAACCTTGTGCTAACGTCAGGGGGCCTTAAAAACCACGATTTTGTTTGGAACTTTTTTCAGTTTTTGGGATATAACGTTTTTCCTATCCAACCAATCGAAAACCTCCTCGCATTAAAAGTTAAAAAGGACGAAATTTTGTACACTTTGCACTACCTATGTTTAATTTTCGATCAAATAGGTACCTACCAAGTTAGGTCCAAAAACGCTTCAAATTTTACACAAGGGTTTATTATTCGTTGATATAGGTTACTTGTGCAGAAATTTAATTCTGTCAATGAAGAAAAAAAAAAAAAATTGGGGGATTTTTATATTTTAAAAAAATTTTGGAATTTTTTTCAGCATTTTGTTCTGTTTTTTACTTGAAAAATATTTGACCTCCTGGGATCCATCAAAAATCTCATTTGTAGCCCCATTTTAGCCCCATAGCGCCCCACGGGTTTGGGCGATCGGGCTGAAAACCTTGCGGGCACAACTAGATGGTAAACCAAGTATTTTGCCAAAATTTCAGATTTAAAAAAAAAAATCCTACTGCCCAAAACGGCCCGGACGGCGGAGGGACATTTTGGGTTTGGAATCTAGACCATTTGAAACGGATAATGTAAAATTTTGAGGCCGATCGGAGTCGTCGACCTCTGTCGCGAAAACAACATTTATTTATTTATTTATTCATAAAAACATAAAAACATTTTCACAATAAGGCAGAGAGTCATGATTTGTATACATAGAAACCAATTTTTCTTGATTTGGCCTATAGGTCTTTGACCTGTCCAGGCCTAAATGTCCATACATAGGTGTATTATTCCAAGAATAATAAACCAAAATCGGCCAAGTTTCCCAAAATGCTTAAAAAAATCAATGTTCCGGAGAGAAAGTTAGTTCTCAACCCCTCAGTGAAGAAAAGTGATTTGTGTTGTGGTAGTAGAAGTTATTAGAATATAAATAATGCAATTCAATGTTACTGCTGGAGAGGCGCTGGAAGTTATTAAAATATTTGGTACGGAACTGTTACTTCTACATTACTCCTTTCCCTTGAGACGAGTCGGGCTATACACATCAGGTCGCTGAGACGAGTCATGCCGTGGCGACGAGACAGGCGATGTCCCCTCATTCGACCTTCTGACATCCTTCAAAAGCCCAATTTGTAGCCCACTTCAAACTTTTAAATTCTAAAACCTTAATTTTTGAAAAATTATTAAATAATTCCAAATTTTAGAATGACTTTACTTTTGCTATCTTATACATATGTATACCTATTCGCGACGTTATTGAAGAATGACTGAATCCAGAGTTCAATGAGTGTAGGGATACATTCTCCGTTCGCCTTCTTCCTGGCCATCCCATTCATGCCTCAGCTTATGCGCTATCGCCACGCCAACTATTTCTAGCCAATCTATTTCGCACCGATGTGCGATAAGTCCACACCACCGCTCCAATAAAGGGGATCAGTTGGCCTAACCGGAAAGTCACTGCAAAAGACGTCGTCAGAGAGTAGCTGCTTTGTACGTAATGTACAAACCTGTTAAATAGTAGTGCGAGGAATTGCGTGCTTAGTGACAATCTACCTGGCCCACCTGCTCATCCCTCCTAGCATCCATTCCCAAAGCTTGAGACCCAACGCTCAAGTCCCTGTTTAGTAGTGCATGAAACGTATGCAAGGAATGAATGATTGAATAAAGCATGTGGACAGTATGAGTTGGGATTCAAACCCCTATCACGTTAATTTTGCCCAATCAAGTCTCCTGGCAATGATCGCCCAGGGTAGTTGAAGGAGGAGTAGCAAATAATAAATTGAGCTTACTATACTTCAATCGTTAAGTATTGCTACTGTTATTCTTTACAATTACAGTAAGAACCTAATGTAATATTCAAAATCTTGATTTTTCGTACTTTTCAACCTTTTCAGAGGACAACCCGGGTAACCCTCTCTCTCCAGGCAGAAGAGCCTCAAGAAGTAGCTGCCTCCTGCATCAGCAACACATGACATTGTCAGCCCAACGGCACACCTCTGACTAGTAGCTCTTCTTAATACAGTCACCCCTGACCACCAGATCACGCAGCACAGGGCAGCCTAAGGAGGACGGACAGCAGCCCAAGGACGAAGGCAAGGTTGATGCCCATCCAGCCTTCCAGGAAGTCAGGATTCCCTCCAAGCCCGAGGCGCAGCCCAGGATTACCCCCAGGTCCATGGCAGACACCCAACAAGACTGAGAACTGGCAGCGCGAGGACGGGCTTATCTAACCCGGAGGTGAAGTTACGTACGGATGCAGCGAAGGTTATCGTGCGCTGCATCAGCGCGGAGACGTCAAAAGTGGAGCATTGGCAGCGAAGAGGGGGAGAGAGGGAAGACCCGATGACGGTGCTCTAGATGGAGGAGTCGTTGATTGTTCACCAGAAGGAAAGGAGTGTAAGGATTTGTGAAAAAAAAAACTTAATATACAGTTAATTATGTGGAAATTGTGTAAGTAGTGATAACTTCACCCGCCATCCCGGCATCCCGGCATCCATAGGGGGTTGGGGGGATTGTTACAGGATCGTTATCATTATTTGGCAAGAAGATGAGAGATGAAATAGAAGGAGGAACCAAGAATTGACTTTTAATTAAAGGTAAAGTAGAAAACTCCGGGGTTAGTGGGAGGGAAGAAGAGCCATCAATTTCTTCAATTTCAGCTTGAAAACTATTGCGACAATGTCATAATATATATTGATATTATCGATGTTGAGGTTTTTGATTTGGAAGCAGCAACTTTTGGATCTCTTTCCATCGGCTGTTGCATGTGAAAGTTAGAAACAGATCCGCTGTGCCGAATTTTCTGACGAAACTCATCCCATCCTGTATTCTCTCGCACATGTAACGAGGACTCCCGAATGAACGAACAGTGAAATCAGATCGTTCCGGGACCCCCAAAACTGGATTCTACGTCCAAAAATACATCGAAAACGACACCTAAATCGATCCCATTGCCAAAAGCCTTAAAAAAAATTTTTTGGATTTTTTTTTTTCAAACATTCTTTATTTTTTACTCGAAAAATCGGTAGAGAATGAGGCCTGGACAGGTCCCCTACCTATTGGCCTAGTATTGGGAATGAGCTAATAATAATTTGGAATATGAACAAAATGTAAATGTATAATATACATATTATGTCTGCAGTTGTGAATTAATTGAATTGAAAAAGGATATAAAACACCAAGTTCGACAAGTTTCTTGTGTAATGAAACTCGACTGGTAAGTCAAAAACGTTCAATGTCCCAAACAGAGGCGAATTCATTCGAGGTCGTAAACATTAACCAATCAGACAGTAAGGCTGCAGATGTACCAGCGGGTAGGAGAAGGAAGAATAATTTTATTTTCATTTTTTTATTTTATTTTTTAATAATTAATAATTCCAGAATTTTCTTTATCCTGTTATTGGAGAAGTTGTACTTACAGGATAAAGAAAATTCTGGAATGGCAGGCAACCAAGTAACTTGCCAGACATTTCGAGAGCCAGTGGGTGCTCTTGAACTTTTGGATACTGATCATAACTGTTATGATCAGCCTGCACCTTGCCTACATTTATAATTTTCTACACCTCACTGCATCCTGCGTTCTACGCTCTGAGCATTTCAACTTGCGCTATGCATTCGGCGTTTCTGCATCCTGCAACCTCGACGCCACCTACTTGTCTGCATTGCCAATTTTGTGCACCGACTGTTGTCGGAACGTCGTTCAACCTGGTGTCTTTGCCAGCAACCCCCAAGTTACGTGATACGTTCCCTTTTGAACATTGAAACTTGAAACGACCTATCAAATAATATTCCTCCACGTCGTGGACCCACTAACATGAAGTTTGAAAGTCTTTTAGCATGAATTGTGGCTTCCGCCAAACTGAGGCGTTGCCCTCGAAGTATTTGTTCCAATGAGAACTGTTGCATCACTAGTCTTCTGTATCTGTGATTCCTTGTTTTATTCTCTTTCTAACACTGTTGTAAATTTCAGGTAATTTGTCGAAATAATGATCCGGGGCGCCCTAGTAGGAAAACTTGTCAAAACGTCTAAAACCCGATTTTGTGAAATAGGTACTGCTACGTCGTCATTCTGTCCTCTCTTTTGTAGCTTGCATGAAAGGTAATATTTCAACAATATAAAAACGTTATAACTATTTGTGTGTGCCCTCGTTCAGGAGCCCAGGAGTTATTTCAAGTTCGCATCCCTGGGATTGATTGTCGATTGCTCGGGGACATTTATTTGTCCTTCTCTTTTCTCTTTTCTTTTGTGGAGCTCCGCTCCCTTTGGGCCCTCTGCCCAGGAGCGGATGTTGCATGAAGTGGCATAACTGTTATGATCAGTATCCAAAAGTTCAAGAGAGTGGGTACTGGCTCTCGAAATGTCTGGCAACTATATATGAACGACGCAGGGGTTCAAAGAAGTTGCAATTGGTCCCAAGAGAAATAATAGCAACGAGAGAATGATGAAACGTAGCGAATGAAACGATGAAGCTGAAGGTGGAAAAGCGCTGAAGGATGCAAAGACTAAACAGGGTGATAGGCACAAATAGAGGCTAGATAATCAGCAGTCAAGTAACAGGGAGTCGGTGATGGAAAACGTCCGAAGAGTGGATGCAAAGCTGGTAAACGGACGGTGCTCCACCAACTTTGTTCAAAGTAATTATTCTTGTTGTTGATACACTAACTATAGTTGTTATAGTTTTTGATCAGTTGAGATGGACCCAGTGATAATTATCTGACTGATTATAATCATAGAGACTGAATGAAGGAAAAATACGATGCTAATACAAAGTTATTATGAGTTTCAAAGAGTTTCCGTTTCTTTACTAAAATATATTCCAAGAAAAACATTTTGAATGCCACTCACTTGAGGGTCCTCTGCTCAGCGATAGCCACAGTCACCCAAGCGGCCGCAGCCAATAAGAAAAAGCGGAGCATGATGCCACAGTGAGATCAATCCAACGCACCACTGGAAATTTCTATACGTCTTGCCTCAGCTCATTTCATTTCTGTTCATTAGTCGAGCAAACAATGATGTTTGCTCACTTTAATTGGCGTCCCTGAAACACAAACTTTTGCAGCACCAGTCAACGTTAACACAATTCAACATGTTCCAGTTCACGAGATTAAGACTTTAAAATTAGGTATACTATTTTGTAAAGAAGATAACTGTCGTGGCAGACGGTTCGCCAATTGTTCGTTTCTGGTTTCACAACCGTTTTTACTGTTTATACGATAAAATTTTCTCTCTCTCTTTTTTTTTCCAGCATGAATCATCTCTATGAGCAATAATTGCTCTAACTAATTATTAGAACCAAGGTCGACCCGCGAATGATTCATCACTTCATAATTACAGCCATTATCACCAGACAGTACAATTAGCGGGTACTTGAATGCAGCTGATCTACAGATAGAGCTTATAGATAACAATCTTATAATATCTGATATTATTTCTGGTGTTAGCTTCCGTTTGTTGCCCACAGATGCTGTATTGGTCAAAGTTGACTTAATCCAAGATTAAATTAAGGACCTTTTGGCGAACAGAAAGCGAAAGGTTGTTTGATAAGCAATGTGTTAAAGGGCAGCAATGCGTTTGGGTGATCGATGATTTATCTTTGCTCCGATATACTCGTGAGACAAGTACCTATGTTGTAGAACTCTTATGCAACTTTATAGAACCTACAAGGGAAAGCACAAATCAAGTCCTGAAATGAAAGAAGCACCGAAACAGTTTGGATATATTGCCACAGCAAGGCCAAGCCCATAAGTGACAGCATTCAGAATACATGCCCCTTATTCGCCAAGCCCTTCAGCTTCAAATGAATACATTGCTCTAACTCAGGCAATAAATTATATCTAATCCAACATTCTAATTTAGCCCTAAATGGGCGAAAAAGGAATGCTCTCATAGCCTGAGGGTAAAATAGGAACTAAACTTCATTACATGAGTAAGGGAAGACACAAATTAAGTACTGAAATGAAAGAAGCCCCCTAAATAGTTTGGATATTTTGCCACAGCAAGGCCAAGCCCTCAGGTGGCAGCATTCAAAATGCTGGCTACATGTTCTCCAACGGCCACAGCTCCATGTCAATACATTGCTCAAAGTCTGGCAATCGATTAGGATATCCACACGTAGCAAATAAGATATTATCGCACTTGTGGGCATTTCATTTATTCTTAAGATACAGCAAAACAAAAGTTTGGTTCGACAGACTTTTTAATCCATTTTGATGTTTCCTTCGATTCCCCAAACTCATCGCCTTCTTTGTAGAGCCTTCCCCCAAAACCATTGCGGTTTATATGCAATCCCCCAAACTCAGCGCCCCAAATCAGCCCTAAGATTAGAAAGACAAAACTATATAAAATTCATAAGAATTAATGTAATTTTAAATACATAAAGAATATAAACCAGGTACAGGTATAATTGGTATGAAATGAACGTCGCGTTATGTTAGAATGACGAAAAAGGTAACAAATTCTTCTTCGTGAAGTTAAGAAGCGAAATGTTTTTTAGAGAGCGTCTCCGAATCCTTCAAACTGCCTGAAATCCGCTTTTCACTCATCAAACGGTAACTCGAATTCGGCAACGACGGGTTTATGGTCGCTGCCTAAAAACCCTTCGACGGAAGTGTAAAGTTTGTTGACGATGTCCTTCCCCGTTTCCGATTTGTAGAGAATCCGATCCGTCCAAGCCGGCCGCCGTTTCAGGTTGTAGCCGCCTTCTCCGACAAGTACCTGAACCAAAGTGAAATCAACACTGTGAAGTAGCAACATGACCTGCAAGAGAATCACATTTTCAAAATATTCCCCCATTTGGTATCGAGAAGTTCCTAAGATGATCAATCATAGCGCTGAAATAGCCTAGAGAACCAACACAGCCTGTCAGGTCTGTCAACTTGGCCTATCCGACATTGTTCTCATGTCCGCCAGAAAGGGACAGCAAGCAACAAAATCCGTGCTCTCTATCACAAACCATCGTGCGAACATCAGGCCTGCAAAAAGCTGATCCGCTCAATTATCGCAACTACAACACTATATGGCAGCGAAATAACTGGATTAAATGTTGGTGATCTGCTAGAGAGAACTCAGGTGCCCTGCTTCAAATCGATTTTTCATTTTGCAGAAAACAACCCAGATCAGCAGGGGAGCAGGAGTAACAGAGGAGCCGGGAGGGGACAGATAGGGCCGTTGAGGCAACAGCAGGAGAGCTACCCTGAAGTGATACATACCGAAAGGTGGTCCCGGGGTGGCTCTCTAAGCGGAGGACTTGGAGTTGAGGGTTTTAGTCGGTGAGAGTCCGACACTACCAGAGAGAAGCGGCTCCACCTGGTGTGCATTATGCATTTCCCCCTCCAAAGCGAAAAACAGCCTGTGACACGTATAACCATTGACTCCCACTAGAGACTATACCTACACCTGACTCCCAATCCGCGCATGCGCAATCGCACTTTTTTTTATCGGTAATCGATGCGTTATGAGAAAGATCGATTGTTCGCTACGCGTTTCAATCGATGTTGCCTTAACTTCCAAAACCCGCCTCTTGAAACAATGGAGGGCGGTTTTTTCATTTTCTTTTTCAAATTCTTTGTTTTTTACTCGGAAAATATTTAACCCGCTGGGATCCTTCAAAAATCCCATTTTTAGCCCCATGAAAGCCCATAGATCGCCACAGTGAAATCGAATCGTTCCGGGACCCCCGTAAAATGGATTTTACGTCCAAAAATACCTCGAAAACGACACCTAACTCGATCCCATAGCTAAAAGCCTTCAAAACCCCTCCAGTAGCCCCATAGCGCCCCGCGGGTATGGGCGATCGGACTGAAAACCTTGTGGGCACAACTAGATGGTAAACCAAGTATTCTGTCAAAATTTCAGAATTTAAAGAAAATTCCTACTGCCAAAAACGGCCCGGAGGGCGGACGGACCTTTCGGATTTAGAATGTAGACCTCTTGAAACTGATAATGTCAAATTTTGAGGCCGATCCGAGTCGTCGACCTCCGTCGCGATTACATAGGGATCCTTCAAAAATCCCATTTTTAGCCACATGAACTTGCCTCGCTTTTGATTTCCACTACACCACAGTCGATCCTCTGCTCGCGCTTCGAATGTCTGGACGCCTTTTTGGACAGCCCCGAAATCCGACAACACCTCGCACAAATAAACCGAATATAATTTGGGGTCAAAAGGAAAATTACAGTTATTTAGAAGTTACTTCTAGGCGCCCCGGTCGAGTTGACATTTTGGATTTGGAATGAAACCTCTTGATCAGAGAGGCTAGATGTGATTCGTTATTCACAGTGTATCCACATGGGAGCAGTTCAAAATAGGAAACCGCCTCACTGTCTGGCATAACATGGCCGTGACGATAATCGAAGGTGATGGAACATCGAAACGAAGATCGAACATCGAAACATTACCGATAAAAAAGTGCGATTGCGCATGCGCGGATTGGGAGTCAGGTGTATGGGTAGTCTCTAGTTTGACTCCCCTCGTCGCCAAATTTTGAAAGGTTGAAACACCAAAATGCGAAAAAAATAGATGCGCCATGCTGCTTCTAAGACGACAACATACCAAATTTTGCAGGAACGAATTGCCAAAAGTCTCCATTTTTGTTTTCATTAAAAATAATCTGGCACTCCTTGCGTATGTATCCTACCTTCCGAGACCTACCCAATGAGATCCGTTACCTACCGGAGCTCAACGAAGGCTGTGTATGCTACCTACCGCCCAGAAGCCTTCGATCATTGATATGTGCAATGCTTGTCGACGGCCGATGATTTCGTTAGTTGATAAAACAACCAAAGGGGCAAAGAGGAAAGAGGCGCCATTAGGCAGTCAGAAATTCAGGTTGGTGGAACGATCTTCAATCGCACGGCACAACTCCTCGGATACGCTGACGATATCGACATCGTCGGTAGGACGTTTGCAGGTATGAGTGAAGCCTTCACAAGTCTTCAAGCAGCAGCGGCACGGTTTGGACTGGAAGTTAACCAGTCGAAAACCAAGTATATGGTCACAAACGCCACAAGAAGAGTACCCGAACGCATTCAAGTCGACGGATACACATTCGATACTGTGAATGAATTCGTATACCTGGGATCCCTAGTAACAAAGGATAATGATGTGGCCTCAGAGGTGCAGCGAAGAATACCTGTATGCAGCCAACTGGTGCTACTTCGGACTGGTCCCACAGCTCAAAAGCAGGGTGATTTCCCGAACAACAAAGTTGCGCCTGTACAAGACCTTAATCAGGCCCGTCCTTACCTATGGCTCGGAGACATGGACGCTGACCAAGGCATTGGAGGAGGACTTACGTCGCTTTGAAAGAAAAGTGCTGAGGAGAATCCTGGGCGCAACCTACGATCGAGAGGAACTCGCCTGGAGACGCCGAACAAACCACGAAGTAATGGACTTGTATAAGGACTGGGACGTAATCCGTTTTATAAAGGTGGGAAGGCTCCGGTGGGCTGGCCATGTTGCCAGGATGACCTCAGAGGAGCCACCTCGAAAGATCCTGGACGAAAAAATCTATGCCAGGAGAAGGCTCGGGCGGCCCAAACTTTGCTGGCTGGATGGTGTGACCTCAGAGGCCCGCTCCATCATTGGGACAAGGAACTGGAGAGCGGCAGCACAAAACAGAGAGGACTGGCGGACATCATTACAGGAGGTCCTGACCCCTCGGCGGGTTGTAGCGCCATAGTAGTAGTAGTAAAGAGGAAAGAGCAAACGTGAGCCGTGGACCATTTTCCTTATCTTCCCAAATTGAGTTTTTAAGGTGCTGCGTCGGTTTGGTTTGAGATTCGGTCGGTTTTAAAATGAGTGCGGGTTACCTCTTCACGGAGCCTTCAGGAGCACACTCAGACCATCGAGAGGCTAATTCTCTTGCTGACTCTGATTCACTTGGGGGGGGGGGGGGGGGGATTATCTGCTATCTCAGCCCGCATTGCGTCGTTCATTCAGATTTCTCATCTCAGAAATTATACAAATATAAGAATAGAAAATACACAAGAATTTTTGGTTGAGACTGCTGTACATCTGGTGACAATTTATCTGACGAAGCCAGGAGAGCAGACCCAATTATTTTGCGCGGGGTTCTTGTCAAGGCAGCTATTACGGACAAATTCCTTCGTCGCCGCCGGGAGAGGAACCCTTCATCAGACACAATCAAATGCTGATGTCTCCCTTACCAACAAATCGCTTGGGGAAGCTCAACATCTGATTGCTGTTGCAGCATCAATGCTGATACAGTATCGAATGCGGATCCAGGACGAATTAATACTGATATTGACACTTCAATTTCGGTATTAAAATCTCCTGGACTCCCTTCCAAAATCCAACGCATTCCAGTCTACCCAGACACTTCTTGTCAGGCTGGAGATAGGAATTTCCACATCTGCTTCGATATTACCTCCTAAGTCAGCAGATCACAACAAATTGTGTCATGTCCTACGTAAGAATATACAAGCACTCCCTTCACTTTCCTCCAAAGACACTGGGGGCGAAATCCTAGTTGCGCTAGAGGCCTTCCCCCAAACACACAACACTCAAATTGATACTAAATTCGAATTACGAACTCAATTTGAACACGTAGGTACACGCCCAACACCCGCTAAATTGGGCAAACCCACAATCTACATCATCTTTACTTTATAAGTGGGGTTGAAACTAATTTCAGCTTCGGCCCATCCGTTGAAGATGAGGTGTTGCTGTATCGCTTGATTCAACTCGTCTTTCTCGAGTACGTCTTTGTACAGACCTCGTTCAATCATACTGTTTATTGCGTATGCATCTGAAAAAATACCAATTTATAAATAAAATAAATTACAATTTAGAGTCGGAATAAACTTTAGCGGGTCTACTTACCCAAATTGTTGTCAGTGATTCGGAAATTGAGGTCGCCAATCCAGAATAAATAGTCCTGAGGGTCATCGGAGATCTTTTCCCTGAAAGAGATTGATCGGTGGGTAAATGCTCAGTGAATATAGACCAAAAGTAATAATTATTGAACCGAGGTGTAATATGGAACCTGGTGTGCAAAATACCAACAGCCTGCGCACTTGACGACAGCGGGAGGCGCTAGTGAATCACAAGTTGTGATACTTGCACATCCATTCATATTAAACAATAATTGAACCCGTTTTTTTTTTTAAGGGGCTGTGACTTTTTTTTTTTTTTTTTTCAAAACGCAAAACATTTATTAAATAAACAAGAAACGAGCCGGTATCAGGGCCTTCGTTTTGGAGAGAGGCCAACCTCGCCATCGAAAATTGCTCTGATCGCCTTCACCATGTGACGTTTTTGGCCATTTTCACTTTTTATCATTTTCTGAGTCTTCGTACATGGTTACATCGATTGCCATTGAAAGGAGTCTCGTAACATTGACCCTTCCCGGGTTGAAATTTCCGAGGTCCTTTGAAAGGGGCTATGTGCGCCACATAACCCCTTTCAAATGACAACTTGCTGCCTCTCTATGTCGTCACCGTGGAATTTCAGGGTTGTAGAGACGCTAAAATTTAGCCTGAAATTTATTTAATAAAATTGAAAGACTCTTAAAAGTGAGTCTGGATGAGGCAACCCAGGAATCAACAGTTGAAGCAACTTCAGTAGTAACTGTGATGGATTTCCCAGGGGGTCGAGTAAGATGTCGTTTTTGCAGCATTTTTTGGGTATAAACGGTTCAGAGGGATTATAGACCAGTCCGACCACCCTTAGATGCCGGGTAAGGCTTTTATCGAGCTACAACTGGTGCGAGTTTTGACAGGTTAGAGCCAGGAGCTCGAGTGAGGTGTCGTTTTCGGGAGTAGATTCGATTTGTGGGGGTCCCAGACCTGTCCGAGGCTTTTAGAGGGATTCAGGGGTGGAGGGGGTGAGGGTTTGAAGGATTTTACCTTGTTGTTAAATTCATTTAACGCTCATGAGAGACTGATGAAGTGCTTGTACAGGAAATCGGTTTATGAAGTTTTTCATTTTTCCCGATTTTCCATTAACAAAAAGTTCTTATCATTAGATATACCTTTCATAAGTATCGGAAAAGGAGTTTATTAATCGAAATACTTTCATTCGATAAATAAAGCTGTTTATGGGAATTATTTCAATCCTGAAAAATTGATTTTTTTTTTTTTAAGGGGCTATGTAACCGATTTTCAAATTGCAATTTGATACACTTCCCCACTCAAAAAAAATCTGATTGTGTAAAAATGTGTAATAGCTAGCTGTATAGGAATACAAACTAAAATTGGAGATTTTGACAGTAATGATAGAATTAGACAGTTTTTTGCATTTTCCCGGAGTTTTTGAATCGGCCAAAAACGTCACATAGCCCCTTTAAAAAAAAAACGGGTTCAATTATTGGATATTTATTGTCCAAATAGTGTTTCTTGTTTGTCTTTTTTTTTCTTTTAAAATCAATTTCGGATTTTTTCCAGTTTCCTGCATTTTTCTAAAAAACGGATATTTGGCTAAAAGACCGCAATCTAAAAACGCTGCAAATTATACACAAGGATTTATGTAAGTATCTTTGAAAAAATTAAAAAAAAAAATCTTTCTCTGCAATGTTCAGTCAGATGTGGGACCTCGAAAAACGTATTTTGCGGAAAAACGATTTAGGTTTCCTACTCGGAAAACGACAACTTATTGGACGTCCTGGGATTCTTAAAAAATCGCATTTTTAGCCCCATGTAGATCCCCGCAGTCAAATTGGATCCGATATTCTGGGATCCCCAAAAATAGATTCTACGTCCAAAATACTTCGAACACAACACCTAACTTGACCCCATAGCCAAAAGCCTTCAAAACCCCTCTCGTAGCCCCATAGCGCCCCACGGGTAGTGGCGATCGAGCTAAAACCTTGCGGGCACAACTAGATGGTAAACCGAGTATTTTGTCAAAATTCCAGATTTTGCCCAAAACGGCTCGGACCAAGGGTGGATAGGCAGTTTGGACCGACCCGGGCGATGAAAATTAATCAAAGTTGTAGATACGTCTGTGTACTTTATTTTAGTATACAGTGAAGTTTTCAGTAGGGTTGACCGTTTTCGAGAGAGGGGAGAACAACTGAAAAACCCGTAATATTTTCGTCTTCCCCCCTCTTCAAACGCGTGGCAAGATTCGGTGTAACTTTCTACAAACGTAGGTACGACTAGGATTTTTTTTTTTTGTGATGTGTCGGGCTAAGTGCTAGTTTTACCGTACTACTTGTAATGTGGATGACTTGAATTCTTCAAGGGGGCTTTGTAGGTACCTACTTAAAGAATCGTTGAGACAACTAACTTCTACATGCTTACTTGTAGAAGTTTAGAAATTTACATTATTCCAAGAAAGGGGCTTTTTTGAACATAGACATTCTGCGCTATAATTAGGCTACTTTTTAATGATTAAGTAATACATAGTTATTATTACTGGACTAGTAGCTCTCCCGAACAAAGTACGTAGGCCTACCTACCTACATACCTATCGTCGGGCGAATCCGCTGGCTGAAGGAGGATTGCAACATTCTGAACATCTTGGCTTCTCTTCACTCGGCCGAGTGAATTCAATTCACCTTTCACACCTGATCGGAACCCACTCTAAACGAGGAAAATGCCCTTACTTACGATTTTTTATAAGTCCGTCAAGAATTCTTCTTGTCCGGACAGCGGACGGCGGACGGACATTTCGGAAAGAATGTAGACCTCGTGAAACGGATAGTGCCAAATTTTGAGGCTGATTAGAATTGCCGACTTCCGTCGCGATCATAACCAAGAATAATAAACCAAAATTATTAACCCTTTGACACAACTGACTATCAAACTGACAAGATTTGGCTCATCCTATCCTAAACAAAAATAAATTAAAATAGTGGGAGTTTGGCAGTGATGCCAGACGGAGCGTCTGGGGAGAGGAATAGTGAGGGCTAACGCGAGCGCTCACTCGACCCGCGGCGTTTAAGCAAACTAACATTATCAAGGAGTCTACAGCAGTGTTGCCATCCACGGATTTTTATCCGTATTTATACAGATTTTTGGGGGTCTGCATAGATCATCAAGAATGTATCTGTCGTACGTATTTTGCTCTCTACATAATATTATGTCATATACCTATTCCGACATCTCGGAATTCCACTGTTTCCTCTCTTTCCCTTTGAGCCTGCTGACAAGATAATTCAAATGTTTTTCAAGGGCTGCTGAAACCAAGGTAGACAGTCAATATCATAGTTGGTTTTCGCCAACTATTCTACCAATTATTTTATGGAAACTACACTGTAGAAGCAATGTAGAATGTAGAAGCAAATTTCATTGCCGTTCAAATTTGTTAACCTCTGTCGCGAACACTTTGGTCGATTATTCTGAGAATAATAAACCAAAAGGAAGGTAACTGTGATCAAGATTAATTAATAAAAAACCCTGGAAATTCTCCGCTTCATTCACCGGAAAAACATTGAATCATGGATATGTTTACTGTAAACTCCAATCACGTGATTATTTTCGCGATTATGTTGCAACAAATTTTGGTTGTCGAGTAGTGTTCAAATATCGGAACACTGCGATAATTTGTACAATTCATTAATGTGACATTCGTTCGATTCATTACTCACCAATATATAACGCTGAAGGTCGAAGTAAATCACAATAAATCGCTCAATAACTTGTTTAATTAAATCACTTGGTCACAGTTGAATATAAAAAAAGCACGATAACAATAAGAACGAGAAAAACTAAGGCGCAACAACAACATGGCTTCCGAAAAACAGGATGACCAACATAACACGAATAAAGTTATCTGGATCAAGTCCCCAGTTCTTATTTTCGTCACTCCCTCCACTGGATTCAGATAACAGGCAATCCCATGTGGAGAGCGACAGCATTACATGTTCCAAAGGAGCCAAGGACAAGAGCTGTGGAATGTTCATGCTCTAGGCACATTAGTCGAAACACAATAAGACAAATTTCTGAGCACTAATACAACTTTTAACAAAGAGTGAAATGACACCAAGAGTGAAACGTTGACAAAAATATAGATTATGGCTTGTACGTACAGTACTGCCAAGTACCATTATAATTTACAAAGGACAGAGGTTCATAACACATTAGCAGGACGCCCCTATAATGCAAACGTAGTGCATAGTAGAAATCAAACAGTAAACCTGTAGACTCACTGGAAGACGCTCAATGATCACTCAATTTTCGCTCAATTCATCTGGGATTAAAACCAGAAATGCTGTACATCAGGATGAACATGATTATTTCACCCGATCTGAAATGTAGACGTATACACAATTAAACTTTGCAGGCGCTTACAATAGCATTATGGAAGTGCATGAATTTTGCTCTCGGAAGAGCTTTAGTGAACAGGTATGCCAACTGGTCGTCCGTTCCTATCCACGCGATTAATCGAGACTTTATTTTCCCGAACCTCTTGTCTAATGTAATGGTAATGCAATTTAACCAAATGCTTTAGGGTATTAGATTCATCAGTTTGTGCAATTTTGATGGCAGCAGCATTATCTTCATAAAGTGTTGGAGTTATCTCCAGAAGCAAAATCGACTTACACATAGCCCTTACATTAGCTAGCTCCTTACATGCCAAACTCATAGCCACATATTCACATTCAGCAGAAGATATCGCCACATGATTCTGCTTTTTAGTCCTCCATTGTAAAACGTCCCCAAACAACCTAATTACAAAGCCACTAGTGGAGTGACCATTTTGGTCATTCATGCCTAAAGAGGCGTCTACAAAACAGTCAATCGACTCAGATTTTCCTTCAAATCTCAAGCCTAGTGAAACGGTTTTCTTCTAATATCTCATAATTCGTTTTACATCTAACCAGTCTTGACCCGAGAAGTTACTTTGTTTTCTACTGAGTAGGTTGGTAGCAAAGGTAATATCAGGTCTCGTGCCATTCTGTAAATACAGTAGGGATCCGATTGCCTCTCGATAAGGTGTGTTTTGTGTCAGTTTAGGGATATTTTTGGTGGGAGTAGTTTTCTCACTATTCGTTACCATTGGAGTATCAACTAAACGACAATAATTGTAATTATTACTAACCGACAATAATTTAGTAATTATTACTAACCCCAAATCGTTTTAAAATGGATTCAATAAATTTTTGCTGATGGAGATAAATTGTTCTGTTTTCCCTGTCCCTTACTATTTCGAGGCCAAGAAATTTTTGTGGCTCTCCTAACTCAGTTACTTCAAATTCTGAAATTAGATGTTTTCTAATTGCTTCAAACTTGTGTTTACTATTGGTAGCCAACAATATATCATCAACATTAGTAAAAGAAGGGCCATTGCACGACCATCAGGAATTTCAATAAAAACTGACTTTTCCGAAACTCCATTCAGAAACGCGGTTTTGATGTCATATTGCACAACGTCCAAGTCATATTTATTTGCTATGATGAGCATAAATCTGACGTCTGCTAACCTCGCAACTGGCGCGTAAATTTCACCGATTTCATATTTGTTTTTATCCGCAAAACCCCGAGCTACAAGCCGGCTCCTATATCTAATACCGTTCACTTCGTCTTTCCGCCTATGAACCCACCGAGCTCGAATTGGTTTTGTATTCACGGGCAACTCGCTTTTTGGAGTTATCTCCCACGTTTCGTTTTTATGCAATGCGTTATATTCTTCGTTAATAGCCTTAATCCATTCTGATGAATCATCACGATTGATAGCATCATAGTAAGTTTCTGAATCACCGTCAACATTGTGAATATTCATTTGATAGGCCATGAAATTAGCGGTCTCACACTCACTCTCGCTGTCCGATTCGAAAAATTCCACAGTCTCATTTCCGCCTAGAAATTTTCTACTCGTTTTGAGCAAACCACTGGGACCAGATGTTGGGTCCAACGAGCAAACATTTGAATCTAGATCGCGTAAGTTTATAGTTTCAGGTTCCTTGCTCTCACCCATTCCCGCGTTTATTACCTCTGACTGGTTACTTTCCTCCCTTGCACTATCATCAAAGGTTAGTTTGTCAGTCTCTGCATGTTTGACTTGAAAACCGTATTCGTCCCCGTACGTTCTAGACTCGACAAAATCCACATTTTTTGATCTAACTAGAACTCTTTTGATAGGGTCAAGGAGTGTGTATCCTGTCTCTTCACAGCTAAGTAGATAGGCTTTACTAGACCTAGGAGCGAATTTTCCTTTAGAACGCGCATTACTATCCAGGACATACGCTTCACACCCAAACCGTTTGATATATGCTAGATTTGGGGGACGCCCGGGGTTTCATAGGGTGTCAGAAACCCGATTGCGCTATTCGGTGTTCGGTTGTGCACATGAACACTGTGTCGAAGAGCATGTTCCCAAAAGTATTTGGGCATACCCGCAGAAATTAGGTTGGCTCGAATTTGAGTTTGTAAGGTAAATTTTAGTTTTTCTGCGACACCATTATGTTGAGGAGTTGCGGGTTCGAATACCAACGGTACAATATTTTCGCGCCTCAAAAGGTCCTTCATCTGCGCCGTTTTATATTCAGTCCCACCGTCCGTAGCGAGACTTGTAACCTTGATTTGGTCACCCTTCAGTAACCTAATTTCGCTTAGACATTTTGAAAGCGCTAAATGCACTTGCGTCTTAGCACTTATGCCAAACGCAAAAATATATCTTGGAAAGTCATCTGTGAATGTAACAATGTATCTACTTGTTGAATGTAATGGGAAGGGGAGGGTCACGGGACCCATTAAATCAGACATTAGTTTTCCGAAAACATTATCTGACCGTCTCCTTGGCTCTAGACAAGGTTTACGTTTCCCTTTAGCCAATTTACAGTCTACGCGATCCAAAATTTCATTTCCACAACTAACATTCTTCATGTCGGGAATAACTTTCGCGGCCTTTTCCCTACTACCCGGAGCTACTCCCTCCCACCTTTTCATAAATTTTATTTACGATTACCTCTCTTTGTTGCTCAGTTACAGAATTTAGCACAAGGGGAAATTGAACCCACCAAAAACCTTTTTCATAAAACCCAGTTTTTACTATTTCAGATGTAACTGAGTCAATGAAAATAACCTTTTCTCTGGTGATTTTACTGTCAAATTTGCTTGGGTTTGTTTTCGAAGAGGAAACACGAGATTTTGAGAATATAGAACATTTCTCAAGCAGCCCAATTGTTTGGTTTCTAGGTTTTTGTATACCAAATCCCCTAGGCCTCAGAACTACCATTGGCGCAAGTAATATGTTTCGGGGTTTCCAGCATTTTTATGTTAATTAGACATTCCCTAGAGTTAACAACATGATTTGAACATCCTGAGTCCACCACCATTTTGATTTTCTTATTATTGCTCTTACCATCTACTTCCAGGCACGCCGCATCACTATCGCTCGATTCGCTGTCGGATCCAGAAGGTCTGCTCCTTCCCCTGGTCGATGCGAAGGACGCTCGCAGTTCTTCGTCGACGATGTCTGGATCTTCGATCCAAACCATGTCGGTGTCATCACTGTCTGATGAGTCGGGGTACATCGCCAGTGCAGCATGACCAGCTTTCTTCCATTCTTTGGCGATGGAGTTTGCCTTTTGGAGGGTCACTTTCTTCAATCCAGCCTTCCTTCTACCAATTTTCTTCGTTTTGGGGTTCACTCTTCGTAATTTGGATTGAGACGGTTCTGAGTTTTGAGGGGGGGGGGGGGGGGGGTCGTTGCTTCTCTTGGGTTTGTTGTCGGATCGCTGTTGGTTGCCCATGCGCTTTGGCCAGGTCGCAGAGATGTGAGTTTTCGTGTTTCGTGAATTCTTTGCAGTAATAACACTTGCTTCCCTCATTTGGACACGCCTCTAAATCATGCCCCAAATCACCACATCTCCTGCACACGATGACCACTTCCCCATACCTGGTCACCTTTTTGTTGCTCTTCTTTGGGTCAGGTTTGCCATACATCGCTGTCGAGGGAGGTGCTAATCGACGATCTTGCTCTTTCTGGGACGCTTCAATTTCAAACATTGCATTCTTGATGTCTTGCAGGGTCATGGTCTTGTCCTTGGTAGCTTGCTCAGATAGGGATCGCATCTCTGTTCGTATCGCAACCAGCAAGTTTAACCTCACAGTGTCATCCGTGACACTCTCTGTTCGTATCGCAACCAGCAAGTTTAACCTCACACTGTCATCCGTGCCATCTGGGGTTCGCTTGACTTTCTCTACGATGTCGCTGGGGTTCGCTTGATTTTCTCTACGAGGTCGCTGGGGTTCGCTTGATTTTCTCTACGAGGTCGTCAAATCTCGTGAGAAATTCCAGTACTGATTCGTTTGGATAATCAAAATGGACGTGCATAAACTGGGTTTGGAGCTGGAAAACTCCCAACGGAGACTGAGGTTCTGACGCTCGCTCCAATGCCCTCATAACCTCGAATGGTTCAGTTATGTTTTTCACGAGCCAGTGAAATTGTTCGTCAACGTGGGAAACGATAAAGTTCCTTACTTCGCTCTTTAGTCTTCTCAAATCACTTTCGCTGTATGGTCTTGTTGGTTGTTCCATTTTGTCCACTAAAAACAGACAGTCATTAGTGACCAACTCCCCGTATATCAAGTCCTTCCAAAAGCCAAAGTCCGTGTCCTGGGAGAGCTTCCTGTCCATCTTTCTGAACTTCAGCCTGTCCACCTGCCTTGGTTTCACAAATGCCACTTCACGCGCTTCTTCATGCTCCAC
Source organism: Pilophorus perplexus (assembly GCA_955831195.1). NCBI lineage: Eukaryota > Metazoa > Arthropoda > Insecta > Hemiptera > Miridae > Pilophorus > Pilophorus perplexus. Next base: position 49,292,022 of record OY037009.1, read on the forward strand.
TTGTTCGCTCCACAGCTCTCTCCTTGGTGTGTCCACCCTGGTTTGCTGCTGATCCCTTTCAACTTGGCGCTGACTCAGTTCACGGTCTGCATCGAAATTCGTTTCGCAAATCAATCCTCCAATTGTGTTGGAGAGGAGGTCGATTTCCTCATGAAACCTAAGGTGTTGGTCGTCCACCTTCTTCTTCAACTCACTGACGCTGTTGATGAGCTGTGTCATCACTTTTCGCTTTTCGCTTTCGCTTGTTCACTAACGCTTTTCGCTTTCGCTTGTTCACTAACGCTTGGCTGCTGCCCTCGCTTCATTGGAAACTGAAAAGTATACAAAAACATCAATGCTTCATCATGTCAAATCAAACACACACATTGAAACGCATCACTTTCGCATCTCTTATCGAGCACTTTCGCTGTACGCCTAGATCGCTTATCACATCGCTTATCAGATCGCTTTTCACTCGCTTACAACAATCGCAGATTTTCATGACTGTACGCCTAGATCGCTTATCAGATCGCTTTTCACAATTTCGCTTACAACAATCGCAGATTTTCATGACGGGCCCTTCCGTGTTTTCACACTTTCGGTCAACACAATCAACGACGGGTGCTGGCAGGAAAATACGGGATGTCATCCAGATAGATACTGGCCGGGACATCATCAATCAGACCGTCCCGATCATCCGTACAAGCCCCATTTATGACGGGGAGGCAATATACCATACTCAACCATAACCATGTATACAACCTGCTCCCTATGACCTTGCCCTACACTTCGAGTACCTTGATATTAGACACTCAATCGCTCAAACACCCTTTTTTTTCTTTAAACGCAAAAACCGCTATGGGCAGAAATTAGTGAAAACACGGGCCTGGTTTATGCAGTCGGGATGTTTGGAACACCGCTCAAGTCGTGTTGCTGTTCACACATACACAAATACACAAAAACTCGTTTTCAACACCAATTTCGCTCGAACGCTGCCATAATGACGCGTTCACAAGGGGTTTGTTTGGCCAGAACAACCACCATTTCACTACACTTTGCCTGCAGGGCTTACGCTCGCTCGCAAAATCAGATGAACCTCTCAATTTCGCTAATCGCTTTCGCTAATCGCTTTCTCTAATCGCTTTCGCTAACGCTTCGCTGTTCATCTGATTGGCCGATCTCCAATCATTCGCTCAACACGACTTCAACGGCTCCAAACTTGTCGGAATTCCTACCGCTTCCGAACTAACCCTCTGTCGACATGTTCAAATATCGGAACACTGCGATAATTTGTACAATTCATTAATGTGACATTCGTTCGATTCATTACTCACCAATATATAACGCTGAAGGTCGAAGTAAATCACAATAAATCGCTCAATAACTTGTTTAATTAAATCACTTGGTCACAGTTGAATATAAAAAAAGCACGATAACAATAAGAACGAGAAAAACTAAGGCGCAACAACAACATGGCTTCCGAAAAACAGGATGACCAACATAACACGAATAAAGTTATCTGGATCAAGTCCCCAGTTCTTATTTTCGTCAAGTAGAAACAGTTTCTAGTAGGTAACCAATCATGTGATTTGGTGTCGCAAATTTTAGAATGACCCCCAGCCCAAAAACATATCTGTTACTATATCGTTACCTTGTAATTGAACCTCTTTGAACGCTGTTTCTTTTCTATGGATTCTAACTGCTTACAAAGTACAATAGAATGAAATCTGCTATTTCATACAGAGGCAAGAACACTTCCAGATGAGACCCATGGTTTAAAAACTTTACCATTGACTGCAGAGGTCGAAATTACATCAAATAATGGACCCTGGTTGGGATAATAATCATTAGGCAACTAAATGGGTACCTAACCCAACACTCAAAACCTTCTGTTGAATGTGAATAAACAATTTATTAACAAGTGTTTGCTTAATAACAACTTATTGGCAAGTGGTATTAACATTTGCTGACTCGATTCCCCTATTCCATTCCTCATGAGCAATTTTGGCCCAAGTGGAGAATTCCAGAGTAGATGGTTGGATGCGCACGTCTTGCGTCTTCGAGTGGTAGCCTAGTGCTCAAACATCTCTTCCCATGAATGCAGGTATCTGATTTGATCGGTTTGCCGCACGTATCAGTAAAATTGACGGAATCAAAATCTTGGAATCAAGCACGCTAAAGCAACAGTAGGGGGTGATAAGATGGGTGGAAAGCACAGAGTAAAATCTCTTTGAAAACGTTAGTTCGCTTAAACGCCGCGGGTCGAGAGAGCGCTCGCAATAGCCCTCACTGTTCCTCTCCCCAGACGCTAGTGATGCCAGACGCCTTCCACCTGAAAGGGGGAAAGGGGGACACCTGGGCCGAAAAAGGGCACAAAGGGGGACTTGATCTCTGCAAATTAAGGACATTGAGGGGGACCAAACAAAAAAAAACTACAAACTTTACACAAGCGTTTATTATTCTTCAATTTCAATTTCTTTCAATTATTATTATTATTATTATTTGATAAAGTTTACTTGTTCGAAAATTAATTTTGTGTCACCAAAAAATATTTTTGAAAAAAAAAAAAGGCCTCACGGGTTCGGGCTGAAAGCAAGCGGGCACAACCAGATGATAAACCGAGTAGGTCAGAATAAACCTATTTTGTCAGAATTTCAGATTTAAAAAAATTCCTTCTGCCCAAAACGCCCGGGATGGCGGAGGGACATTTCGTTTTAAAACGTACTTATACCTCTTAAAACTTATACCTACCTAATGTTAAATTTTGAGGCCGATCAGAACTTTCGACCTCCATCGCGATTACATAGGTGTATCTTATTCCAATAATAATAAACCAAAATTGAAAATTCGGTACTCATGATATTAAACGATAGGAGGGATGAATACCACAACATGCAGAACCAACTTTGGTAACTGCAATACCCACGGGAGGTATTTTTAAATTTTTCCCACCATCAATTTTTACTTTTACGTGCTTTCTCCTCTCTTCAATTTTCTACCAGCATAAAACTGTAGATGACCACCGCGGACTCTAATAAGTACTCGCAAGTCTCATAATATGAGACTTGCGAGTACTTATTAGAGATGGAGCAATTCAATATATTATATTGAATTGCTCCATCTTCCATCATCATCATCAGAAGAAGAAGATTTTTCTTCTTCTTCACCTATTGCGTTAGCGCGTCATTGGGGGATGTATGGTATATTAGATATACCTCTAATAGATTCTATTAAATAACTAGGTAGGTACCCATAACTTCTTTACCTATTTGTTTCCTTTTTTATCTAAACCATTTGGGGAAAAGACGGGGCCCTTATTTCCTATTATTAAAGAAGGGGGACTTCTGGCAACAGTGGACTTTGCGAGGGATGTGGCAACACTGGATAGAAATGTTTCTGGAATGTCATTGTTGCTTGAAACGCCCAACCCTAATATTTATAGTGATACCATGGAAGTGATACCATTCCTTATTCCATGAGTGATACTCAAAATTCCCCACTTTTTGTTGAAAAGAGGTGTCGGATGGGGGATAGTCAGTTAGGTAACAAATTACAATTTCTTTATTTATTTCATCTTAATGTCGAAAGGATGAGGTGAAGTTTACCCTTCTCCCTGACTGAAACAACAATTTTTCTGATTTTCGTTTATTATTCTTGGGATAATACACCAGGCATTATTAAATAATTTTAAATTAAATAACTAATAATTAGTAACTAATTTAGTAGGTCCTTTGTAATGGCGACTTGAGGGTGCTTGCGCTGAGCCAAGATAAAAAAATTCATTCCACCGACCACCGATTTCTTGTATAATGCTAACGTCTCAAGGTCATTCATATTTTTGTCTTCACGTTCGTTTCATTTTTATGCATTTTTGGCTTTGTATGCATAAATATGATGAATTTCCTATCTTACTGTTTTCAGCAAACTTTTTGATGTTTTTAATTAGTTTTAAAATATTTTTTTGTGTTATCACTTTTTAATTAAGTGTAGGTATTACGTTTTGGCTGTGTATACTGTGATGCATAACAGGTACGTGTACTTACGTGTACTTAAGATGAAATAGAAAATAGGAAACTAAATGGTACGTATGCATAATAATATTATGCTTCTGACTAGGCTCACCTACCATAATATGGTATGTGAACCCGGTGAGATTAAAACGTACATCTGATCCAAGATTTTTCAGTCAATGTGTTAGGTACCATTTTTCCTTGAGTACCTACCTATGAGATCATTGTGAGAAGAGAAGTTACCTATATTTTTGTTGTGTTTTGGGCTCTGCTTTAACTACCTACATTTTAAAAACGATTATTACACAGGTTTACAAAAAAGGTCAATCTCAGGCGCCGCAGAAAAAACCATCAAACTCTATGTTTTTTGGGGTGCTGAATCCGAATCCGGCCCCCGTTTTTTCCGGTCACGCCCAAATTTTCGAGATATTGGCGATTTTTCGTTTCGACCTTTTTCCGTTTTGAAAATCACAGGTAAATGTGCGGAAACAATAAATAGTGATATCTTGTGATTGATGGAACTGTCTTTGTTTGTGATTGAATGTTAGTTTAAGGAAACAATAAATTTAATAGTGATATTTTGTGATTGATGGAACTGTCTTTGTCGCCTTTTGGAAATTACCCTGTAAAACAACGAAAGAAATATCTTGAGGCAAGCCAATGCGTAATCCACAATGTTATCAGGATCTACCTACAATAATTATAAGTAAGAATAAATTTTGTTTCCCGTACTTATTGCAAATAAATATAAATTATCTTGACCATTTAATGGCCAAGATGTTCAGCGTAGGGAAATTAGAGATGATATAGGGAATTTTGAGGGAAAAGTAGGGATTTTCTAATGGCCCGTAGACACTTTCTTGGCGAGTCGTCTGGCATCACTGCTCACCAACCTCCTCGTCCACAAGATACTGAAATACTACCATTTTCCCGTGGGATATTCCACCACTATGAAATATCCTTGTATAGCATGCACCACACGCGATTTGAACTCACCAACCTTCACTCGCAGTGAACACTGCCATACTGAACAACAATGTCCTTCTCCCCTTAGGTTAGGTGCGGGCTCCCCCCTCCAGTGCCACAGTGTGATAACGGGTGCATTTAATAAACTGCATTATCGTGTGCATCGGTGTAAGTAATTGTTTTAAAATTTAATTTTTGTAAGTAGTGAACTCGTAGATATTGCAACCATTGGAAAATTACTACTTGTCGTTACTATCAGCAGCAGGCAGGCATTGTCTTATGTGATTGTGTTCCGTTCAGGTGAGGCTGCAGGTTTATGTAAATCCAGTTCGTGTTTATTCTATGGCTGTTTATTTTGTAGACAAGGCAAGAAACGGAATTTTGACGAAATTTCTCTTCCAGCTCCTGTGGATGTCTGTCAGTAATGACTAGAGCTCGGATCGTTAGGTGCTATGCTCAATCACCAAAATTTTATTGCTATGCTCAATCACCTTTTCTTATAGTCCATATGAAGCTGAACATTTCCCAAGGTTTTCTAGCATATTTAATATGCTCGAAAAACATCTGTTTTATGCTCACTTGATAAGCTCGAAAACCCTATTAGGTATATGCTCTTAAATATGCTAGAAAACCTTTAGAAATGTTCAGCTTCATATAGGACTATATGAAAAGGCGGAATATTAGTTAGGTACTAAGCGGTGTGCTGCTATTTTCGTAAATTCTGTCTGGAACCTCGCCATGTTCCCCTTTGTGCTCAACCTGTTAGGAAGGATCTACTTGGCCACTGGCAAGTAGATACTGCTGGTTTCTGCAATGACTGAAGGCCAGTCAAATAATCAGAGCAGGCGGCTGCCACTGGTCATACTCCCTGGCCAAGCAGTGCTCAGAAATGGAACAGCCGAGCCCACCTCTGGCATACCACTCTGCGAAGCCCATAAATCAGCTCCCATTAAATCAGCAATAGCCAGTTCCATCAAGACCTCACCATCGACAGATCAGCTCAGGGAAGCAGTGGGCCTCATAGCTCGTCGGTGACGGGAAGATCCCCGCTACTCTTCAGAGATGGATTTGTGACAAACGTCCGGACCGCAATGGGGCACGATTATCTGGGCTGACATCTACATCGCGTCGGTGTCGCACCACAGTCTACTTGCTCGCTATGTGAGGAGAAGAAATGGATTTCTCCCATCTCGACACAAAATTGCCTCTTCTGTCCGCTAAAGCTGGATAGTTGTTGACCAGCTCTCGCTCAAGTTCTCTTCGTTTATGGCACGTGAACAGCACGGGTTTCTTCGAGGCCGCTCAACGGTCACCAACTTGTTGGAATTCCAGGACTTCGTCCTGGATGGCTTCCAGCGTGGTCTCCAGACCGATGTTATCTCCACTGATTACGCCAAGGCCTTCGACAAATTGTCTCATCTTCATCTCCTCTCACTTTTGAATTCCTTGGGCGTTCATGGATCTTTTCTGTAATGGATGCAAAGCTACCTACGTGGCCGCCAGCTCGTCGTTCGTGTGAAGGGCGCTCTGTCTTCACCTTTTGCTGCTTCATCGGGTATTCCACAGGGTAGCCATTTGGGTCCCCTATGCTTCCTCCTTATGATAAACAGTGTCGTTGAGATATTTGGACCTCACATCAGATGTCTTCTCTTTGCCGACGACCTGAAGATTTTCTGTCAGATAAGTTCTCCGTCTGACTGTGAGACCCTTCAGCATGCGATCTTTCGGTTGGAGGAGTGGTGCTCGCTAAATCACCTTCACCTTAACCCCGCTAAATTTTCGGTGGTTACTTTTAACCGCAAGGCCCAGCCATTCATTTTTGACTACATTCTCGGCGATGCTCCCCTACGAAGGTCGAGTGAGATGGTTGATCTGGGCGTGCTTTTCGACGAGCAGATGTGTTTTTCGCGTCATATAGAGGGGCTTGCAAACCGAGCTATGCGTACTCTTGGTTTCCTGAAAAGGAACACAAGGGAATTCACAAGTATACCTGCTATCGTGACGGTCTACAAAGCCCTGGTTCTTCCAATCTTGGAGTATGCATCTTCTGTCTGGTGCCCGTCATACGCTGTGCGCCCGGCTTGAGCGAGTCCAGAACAAATTCTTACGATTTGTTGCTTTCAAGCTGGGTATCCCCTCAGCCGATGTTGAGTACGATTATATTCGTGAGCGGTGCTGCCTGGAGTCCCTGGAGAGGCGTCGTGGCTCAGCCGATCTCACGTTGCTGTTCAAGATATTGAATAATCAAATCAACTGCCCTACGCTTCTGACGAAGATCAGCCTTGTTGCACAGCGAACCTCTACCCGCTCGCAAGTGCTTTTTTACATCCCTTTTTCTCCTGCAAACTACCAGAGAAGCCGACCCCTACGCAGAATTCCTCGCAGTGCGAACCTCTTCCTGGCTGTAAACCCCGATTTCGACTTTTTTCACTCCTCCCTAGCCACGTTAAAATCAAAACTTTCCTCGTCCCCTATCATTTATACATAGAGACAGTTTTCCCTGTTTTTTTTTTTCGCTTTTTTTCCCCCCTTTATATCATTATTATCATTTTTATATTTTCACTTTATATTCATTTTCATAATCATTTTTCCCCTGGTTAGAATGACGTACTGATTTTATAGAATGTAATTGGGCTTGTCCCGTGAAATAAAGAAATAAGAAATAAGAAATATTATCCAGCTTTAGCGGACAGAAGTGGCAATTTCGCCGATGATGAATCCCATTGGACCCGAAATACAAAGCTGTGCTAGACGGCAAGGGAGCGAATGGCCATGCTGCCAGCTACCACGGCATAACCTTGTTATACTCTAGGTTGTTAATTGGCATGCCAGGTGTAATACATCCTGCTAATACTCTGCTGGGTTGGTCACTTGGTCCCCTATTGTAATAAACTTTCTATACCCATTTCTACATATTATAAGTATATATTATTGAGTATGGAGACCTCGTATCTCCACAGAGATCTCCATTGAGATACGGGGTCTCAATACTTCACCGTCGTTATGTACAAATGCCACAGTGCCGCCGATGGGATGCCACAGGTTCACCATTGTCCATTAGTTACCCTACCTGTTAAAAGAATCCTCTTTCCTCATCTGACGTTCTTACCTTTTCGTTTCAATGGCCTCCCAGTCGGATATTCTTGCATCTATTTCACCGTCGCTCGCGTGCAAATGACTGTTGACGATGGCAAAGTGTTTTCCGAGCAGGCGGAACGCTATTATGACAGCCCCTTTGTTCCCGTACAATCCTCCAAAACCTGTCCTCACTGTAGACGCTTGAAGGGGAAAACGACGTACAATGGGAGATGCAAAATTGGTCAAATTTGTTGAAATGAAAGCCTTATATGGCGCTCTTAATGGGAGAGTTGAGGGTTTATGTTGTTACCACCAGGAGGCAAATGCTGGATGCCCCAGAAGGGGGATCGCCATCCTGGACCTATTTAGTCAGGTCCAGGGTCGCCAGCAGGAGGCGCATCAGAAGCATCGACCGGACGCCTCCAGGGAGGAGAGCTTCGCTGGGAAATCTCCGTGGCGAGCAAGGAGCTGGGTCACGAGTAACCCCAGCTTGACCCAACTGGCCTCAAGCCTTCCTCCAATGCTGGGGAAGAAGGCAAAGGTGTGCAGGCCGGTGCCCAACGCCTCCCACTCCCCCTGCCAGCGCCTGGCTGGTAGCTCACCTACCTGGCGGCTCACCTCAGCAGGGCGGAGCAGATCCTTGGCCGAGAAACTGGTCCCAAACAGCTCAAAGGGGGGCCCCTTCCTCGTGCGATAGGACCTCTGCCAACACAGCACTTGTAGAGAAGATCGCGTAGGCCCTAAAGACTGAGGAGGGTCCCCTCTACTACCACCAGGAGCGCCCCAACAATTATCTTGCAACTTTGACTTGTGAGTGACACTTACTCTCAATATCTCCAACTAAAGGTGCTAAATCCCTTTTGACGTAGACAATAAGAGCCACACTAACTGACACTTTGGTTTTCACCTGCAAATAACATTTAATTGTTCATTTCTCTCATCGACATACTGAAAGCTTTTTACAACTGTGGTAATTTTGAGCACTCACTTTGGTGTAGGATGGGTTGAGAGTTTCTTCTATCTTCAGGGACCATTTGTCTTTGAACACAGTGTTGAGGAAAGCCGTGACCGGATTCATAGTCACCTCTTGAAGGCCAAGTATTATCACGTCAGGATAAGCATTTCCGTTTCCCTGAGGAATGAATATACATGACTGATTGTTTGTGACAGAGCTAATGTATTGTTGATATGGATCCCTTCGGTGTCTGTGTCGAAACTGATGGCAAGTTGAAGGATATTGTTCGTAAGACTCTGGACAAGCAAATTTGGCTTTGGCTGGCTTTGTCTGTAGTCATTCAGCCTTGCTGCATTGCCAAACGCCACCTGATTCCAACCCGAAACAGCTCAGTCCAGATCAAAGCAAGCCGAATCGAATTGAAGCAAAGATCAGTGTTTAAAAGAAAGAGTACTGAATACACGTCTTATCACTGTGTCGACTTGGGGGTGGGGTGGGGGGTGGGGGTGGGGGGGCACTCAAAATCGAGCCACTAGCTTTAGAAACCTTCTACTCGCTTTTGGTTTATTATTCTTGGAATAATACACCTAGGTATGTTTTCGCGTCGGGGGTCGACGACTCCGATCACCCTCAAAATTTGACATTATCCTTTTCAAGAGGTCTACATTCGAAATCCGAAATGTCCGTACGCCGTCTGCCGTCCGGGCCGTTTTGGGCAGTAGGAATTTTCTAAAAAATCTGAAATTTTGACAAAATACTTGGTTTACCATCTAGTTGTGCCCGCAAGGTTTTCAGCCCGATCGCCCAAACCCTTGGCGCGCTATGGGGCTAAAATGGGGCTACGGGAGGTTTTTTTTAAGGCTTGTGGCTATGATATCGAGTTAGGTGTCGTTTTCGAAGTATTTTTGGACATAGAATCCATTTTTGGGGGTCCCGGAACGATCAGATTTTACTGTTGCGATTTATAGGGCTTTCATGGGGCTAAAAATGAGATTTTTTGAAGGATCCCAGGAGTTTAAATATTTTTCGAGTAAAAAATAAAGAATTTTTGAAAAAACACATTTGAAAAAAAAAATCCCAAAATTTTTTTTAAATTTTTTTCATTGACAGAATTAAATGTCTGTACAAGTAACCTACACCAAAGAATAATAAACCCTTGTGTAAAATTTGCAGCGTTTTGGTTTATTATTCTTGGAATAATAAACCAATGTTTTCGCGACGGAGGTCGACGACTCCGATCGGCCTCAAATTTTGACATTATCCGTTTCAAGAGGTCTACATTCAAAATCCGAAATGTCCGTCCGCCGTCCGAGCCGTTTTGGGCAGTAGGAATTTTCTTGAAAATCTGTAATTTTGACAAAATACTCGGTTTACCATCTAGTTGTGCCCGCAAGGTTTTCATTCCGATCGCCCTACCCCGTGGGGCGCTATGGGGCTATAATGGGGCTACGGGAGGTTTTTTTTGAAGGCTTTTAGCTATGGGATCGAGTCAGGTGTCGTTTTCGAAGTATTTTTGGACGTAGAATCCATTTTTGGGGGTCCCGGAACGATCAGATTTTACTGTTGCGATTTATAGGGCTTTCATGGGGCTACAAATGGGATTTTTGAAGGATCCCAGAAAGTCAAATATTTTTCATGTCAAAAACAAAAAATTTTGAAAAAAAATTTTTGAAGAAAAAAAAAATCCCCCCAAAAAAATTTCTTTTATATTTTTTTCATTGACACAGAATTAAATTTCTGCCCAAGTAACCTATATCAAAGATTAATAAACCCTTGTGTAAAATTTGCAGCGTTTTTGATAAGTTTCAGACTGTTTATTGGGGGATTTGATCTCTGTGAAGCCAGACAACTGCAAGTTAGATGCAATTTGCAATTGCGTGCATGATGGCTGTTTCCCACGTTCTATTAGTTTTTTCTTTGCTGAATGATAAGTGTGAAGAAACGTACCGTGGACCCAATGGCCCAGCTCGTTGTTGCGAAGCATGGGCGCAACAGGCTAGTTGATGGTCACAATCCAGGGGCGCAAAAGGCCTGTCCGGGTTGTAAGTCATAATTAACGGAAGGCCTTAACGAAGAGGACTCCACCACACGGGGTCTTAACCTTCCGCGGGCTCCACTCCCTAGCGACCCCACGACCCCCTCGAGACCAACCCGAAAGCCGGGGGGGGGGGGGGGGGGGCAAGGACCCAGGGATGACCCCCAGACCCAAGACCCGGCTCCCCCCCGCCCGAGGTACCGGAGAGAAGGAGTTGCTCCAAGCTGGGTATTATTGCGTGATTGTTATTGGGAGCAACTCCTCCACATTAAGGACACTCCGGTCGGTGGCTCTCTACCGCTTTACATGCCCCTAACATCCCAGCGTTACCCGGGATATCAGCCTGAACATTACAGGGGTGGACATGAGGGTCGAAGAGCCGAGTCCGCCAGTGAGCCGTAGCACACTAGCATCAACCTACGGCCGCCGGGAACGGTCCCCAGTCGAGCTCAGTACAAGAAGAATTTTGACTTGCGTCACAAAGACAGAGCTCAGCTCGCTTAAATGTGGAGAATTTGTCTGGGTGACTGATCTCAAACGCCACGGGAAGGTAATCAAAGTTCTGGAAAATCGGTCTTACCTGGTCCAAACCACTAGAAGCACCATAAGACGAAACCGGTACTCATACCGGCTCCATATTTGAGTTGTGTACCGGATTCCAATAGACAGGAAGAGATCACCGATCACCCAACGGCCACACCTGGATGAACTCACCGACCAACAGTCCTCCGAAATTGCCCAAAAGAATAATTCCAATCCCGTCATCAGAACCGGAACCGGGAGTACCAAATAAGCGTCGAAGCTTGACTGACCAGACGCCTCCGCCTCGCCCCTCGCTCCGTCTCAGCAGTCCTCCGTCGCCTCAGACAGCTGCGGAGCCTGTGCCGGAGCCGCCATCAACGCCTGCCGCTGCTCATCGATATCCCTTACGATCTTTGATCAAGGGACCTGATCGATTCACACCGTCCTGACTGGTGTGAATCTTGGAGGGGAGATATTGAGGACGCCGATCAGCCGTCCTTATTAGTTGATCCATTGAGAGATCCTCTGAACTCCCAACCTTGGGACGAGCCCACGCCGCTGATGAAAAGCGCGTTTGTGGTTCATGAGATAATGTCCAACTAGGACTGATCGAGTGTATTTTCACTGAACAAATAAATAAATTACTTAACGGTTTCGAAAAGCATCCAATTATTATCCCGCTAGTCTCTCTAAGCTTAAAACAGCTGACCATGTGTTGCCTTTTCAAATTAGGCTTACCCTGGGGTGACGACCCGCTGTGGTCAGGACGCCAGCGCCTCCAAGCCCCGATCCTGGTACTCTGTCTTAACTTATCTTTAAATATTAAATCAATCTATTCGTGGACAGTTTGGAATGTGAAAACTTGACAAGTGATTTCGTCTGAGTGGTTAGAAGCTCCTAAGCAGGTTCAGTTCATGTCCTGAGCAAACTCAAGATCCCATGCAAAATACCTGGCCAAGTAGTTCTCCGAGATTTTCCGGCGGGCTTTTGACGCTCTTCACGTTCCATGTTGTGACTTGAACCCTACAGCAAGATGAGAATTGGTACATTTAACAAGTGTAGGATCATTGTGTAGAAATAGCAGTTCAATTGCCACACGCCAAGATAAGATTCGACATTATTGGGTTGTATGAGTCATGATGGTGTAAAAATATACGATCTGCGTTTCGTTATCGTTCCACTCATTCCTGATAAAAAAAATTTCGTTTCAGACCCTGAGGCCGCCCCCACAGCTGACTCAGTGTTTACTCACTTGAGGACTCTCTCAGCGACAAGGACAGTCACCCAGGCGGCGAGGATGGTCAGGTTGAGCAGACGGAACATATCGAGACTGAGAGGTCAGGGCGGCTCTGGAAGGGGGGCCCCAGAAGCGGGAGAAGCCCCCAGAACGACATTCGGTGACGTCATCTTCGAGGAAACAGCTGATTCAAAAGTAGGTAGGAAGGCGACGTAACGAAGGTTGACGCCACTAATGAGCGTACGAGTAGTCCTCTTTAAAAGCCAGGCGTTTCCAGATTTTGGTTTATTATTGTTGGTATTGGGACGGGGGTTGACAATTTTGATCGGTTTCAAAATATGTCATTACACTTTTCAAGACGTGTAGATTCCATGAATAATGGCCGTTTTGGAAGGTAGGCATTAAAAAAAAAAAAAAAAATTAGACAATAGCTAAACTCAGTTCGCCATCTAGTTGTGCCCGAAAGGTTTTCAGTCCAATCGCTCAACCCCGTGGGGCGTTATGGGGCTACGGGAGGCGTTTTCGAAGGTTTTTGGGTATGATATTGAGTGGGGTGTCGTTTTCGAAGTATTTTTGGACGTAGAATCCATTTTATGGGGTCCTTGAACCATCGGATTTCACCATGAGGATCTACGGGGCTTTCAAAGGGTTTCAAATGGGGCTTTTGAAGGGTGTCAGGAGGTCGAAATATTTTTGGGCACTAGGCTTCCTTTTTAAACCTGAAGTTTTGACAATAAATGAACTCGAAACTTCTCATTCTTGTGTCCGCATAGTTTACAACTTTTATGGGCGTTTAAAGGACTTAAGAGGAGGTCAAATGAGGTGTGGTTTTTGAAGTAATTTCTGACATTGAGTCAATGTATGGATTCAGTTACATCTCACAACTGATACATCCAATCAGAGTTGAGCACATTTTTATTTATAAATAAGGTTGTGAATTGTATTTATACCTTATAAGGTTCTGATTGTGCTTTGTGTTGAATGTGAATTAATTCCTACTTCAACTATTTGTAAATGTGAATGTGAATTAATTCACATTCATAACGTTTTCTGTAAATTAAATTAAATAGGTACACATAAATGAGTTAATTTGTAAATGTTTTGGTACTTTTCCGTTATACCCCCGCCACGCGATTTTGGTTGGCTTTGGGTGCCTTAAAGCCATCGGGAGGGGTGTGTTTGAAACACGAAATCCCGGGGGGGGGGGGGGGGGGGGTACAACGGAAAAGTACTCGAATTTGGGTGCCTTAAAGCCATCGGGAGGGGTGTGTATGAAGCACGAAATCCCGTGGCGGGGGTATATGTTATACCGTATAACGGAAAAGTACCAATTTTTTAAATCACAAATTAAAAGTGATTTTTTAAAATTTAAAGCGAATTAAAATCAAATTCGCGGTAACACCATTTTTTGTGGGTCCTCTGACCAGTAATTTTGTGATGCTCAGACAAAAACCGATGAATATAATTTTTGTTGCAATTCTTTCCCACCACTAAATTTTGGTTTATTTCTTTAAGCCAGAGTTGGGCACATTTTTAATTATAAATAAGGTTGTGAATTAATTCACATCATGCTTTGTTTGTGAATGTGAAATAATTCATACTTTACCTATTTGTAAATGTGAATGTGAATTAAATCACATTCACAACTGTAAATGTGAATTTATTCACATTCACAACTGTAAATGTGAATTAATTCAAATTCACAACTTTTTCTGTAAATTAAATTAAATTCACACAAAAAATTGTAAATTATTCTCAAAAATGTAAATAATTACAGAAAATAGCCTGTGAATTTTTTTAAATTCACAAATAATTTGTGAATTTTTTAAATTTACAAATAATTTGTGAATTTTTTTAAATTTACAGTTAAATATGTGGATTTTTTTAAATTCACAACTAAATATGTGAATTTTTTTACATTTACAGTGAATTAAGACCAAATTCGCGGTAATTACAGTTCTCATGGGTCTGCTGATATTGTAATACACTGAGAAAAGCCGATGAATACAATTTTTCTGGCAATTTCCTACCACTTAATTGTAGTATATTATTAAGTGGTATTATTGTGGTACCTAGTAGGATTAAGTGGTAGGAAATTGGCAGAAAAATTGTATTCATCGGCTTTTCTTAGTGTATTACAATATCAGCAGACCCATGAGAACTGTAATTACCGCGAATTTGGTCTTAATTCACTGTAAATGTAAAAAAATTCACATATTTAGTTGTGAATTTAAAAAAAAATCACGTTTAATTGTGAATTTAAAAAAAATTCACAAATTATTTGTAAATTAAAAAAAATTCACAAATTATTTGTGAATTAAAAAAAATTCACAGGCTATTTTCTGTAATTATTTACATTTTTGTGAATAACTTACAATTTTTTGTGTGAATTTAATTTACAGGCTATTTTCAGGCTAAATTCACAGGCTATTTTTTATTCACAGGCTGTAATTATTTACATTTTTGTGAATAATTTACAATTTTTTGTGTGAATTTAATTTAATTTACCGAAAAAGTTGTGAATTTGAATTAATTCACATTTACAGTTGTGAATGTGATTTAATTCACATTCACATTCACATTTACAAATAGGTAAAGTATGAATTAATTCACATTCACATTCACAAACAACGCATGATGTGAATTAATTAACAACCTTATTTATAATTAAAAATGTGCCCAACTTTGCTTTAAGCTCTACGCGCGCCTTCAGGACGATCATCCTGAAATAATAGACTGTGAGCACGCAAAAGTTACTTGTCAGCGGACCCGCGATGAAAACAAGTTTTTAGGTTTTTTTAGTAGTTGTTTACATTTTTTGTGAATTATTCGCCAATTTTTTGTGAATTGAATTGAATTGAATTTAAGAAAAAGGGTGCAGTTTCGGTATGCGTTCTACCAGCCGGGTGTGTTCTACTGGCCTCGCCGCGTTCCCTCGTGCTCTTCCCCGGGCTGCGTTCTACCTTCCTCCCTCTTCGGAGGATTCATACGCAGAAGTAGTAAACCAAAGAAATTACGGTGCAAGAGTAGATGGCTCCTGGGGTTTTGGCTTGAAAAACGGCAACGACTGTGGGTATTTTTATGTTCCATGACGAGACACAGCAACTCTTCTGCCTATCATCGAACGAGAATGTGCCCAAGGGTCCGAAATTTTTCCGACGAGTAGGCTGCTTATCGATGCCTTTACCATCTAGTTGTGCCCGCAAGGTTTTCAGCCCGATCGCCCAAACCCGTGGGGCGCGATGGAGCTAAAATGGGGCTACGGGAGGGTTTTTTTTAAAGGCTTTTGGCTATGGGATCGAGTTAGGTGTCGTTTTCGAAGTATTTTTGGACGTAGAATCCATTTTTTGGGGGTCCCGGAACGATCCGATTTCACTGTGGCGATCTTTAGGGCTTCCATGGGGCTACAAATGGGATTTTTGAAGGATCCCAGGAGGATAAATATTTTTCAAGTAAAAAAAAAAAAAAAAATTTTTTGAAAAAATAAAATAGAAACATTTTTAGAATAAAAATCCCAAAAAATTTTTTTTTGCTAACATTTTTTTTATTGACACAGAATTGCACAAGTAACCTATCAAAGAAAACTAAACCCTAGTGCAGCAACTTGCAGCGTTTTTTTTTTTCTGCATTTCAGTTTTTGATTTAGCAATATAAATTTAAATGGAATGAATGCAACCTTTTCAGGCTGGAAAAACTGGGGCGGAACGGTCCATCAGAAAACAATAGCAGCCGTACATGTACAAAGCCGGAAATGCGAGGGGAAAAGCAACACAAGAACAATAGGACGACGCTGGCGTGTCCATTATTTTTTGTTTGTTTCTTTTTCAACTCCCTTTTCTCCCTCTTTTATCTTCATTAGGGGAAAAAAGACGTCTGTCAAAAAAAAAAAAAAAAAAAAAAAAAATGAGCGGGAAATCGTTAAGTTGAGAAAAGGAGCGGCCCCCTTAGAGGCTGCACAATTTGGGTGAAATGCGGGAAAAAGGCTCTGTGAGTGTTACAGCGTACAATCGGCTGATGAAGTGGGTTTGTCGCTTCGGGTCATACACCGTTAAAATATCTCATAGTGTGGACTTGCACGCTTCGCAGACCGTGTTATGCCTCCGGCTCTTATTTCTATTCGCAGCCAAAACGGCAGCTCCCTCCGGCTGCTATCTCGTATTTCACCGGCGAAGGGAAAGTTCGGTGGAGATGAATTACTTAAAAGACACAGAGCGCAACAACCTCCGTGAGCGGCCTCAGGTTGAATTTT
Source organism: Pilophorus perplexus (assembly GCA_955831195.1). Taxonomy (NCBI): domain Eukaryota; kingdom Metazoa; phylum Arthropoda; class Insecta; order Hemiptera; family Miridae; genus Pilophorus; species Pilophorus perplexus. The sequence goes on from OY037009.1 coordinate 49,309,053, forward strand.
CCGACCACTAACGGGGGCCATCGTGAGGATTTAAGTGCCAACTTAAAATGCACAACAGGACTCCAACCCCAAAGACTGGGCGGACCTAAACACCCCACTGAGGAGGCCGAAACTGGCGCTTTAATAGATTCCCAGATAATAAACAAGATTTAGTGTACCCTACGTGATAAGCACTACAATGTAAGCATGAAAGCAACTTCGAGTTAGTCCGCGAATATTCTCCCAATACTAACTTTAACCTCCAACCAGGATTCCACCAAAATTAACCTTTCTCCTATCTCAACTTCAAAGTCATCATTTCAGTTGAAAACAGTTGGTCATGCTGACACCCCGTTGGTAGACAGTGAGTCAGCTGCGTCGCCCATAAATACTCATTAGGGCTATAAAAATCTGGTGGTAACCTAATGTGCTCCACCCTCTACGGATGTACAGTAGTCTAGTGTGCAAGGCTCTCCTTTAGGGGGATCTGGTGGCTCAGATTCTATGCAAAGAAAATAGGTAGGTATATAAAAACATTCGGAGCCCCATAGGAGCCAACAATCCTCAGTGTTATTGGATGAAGAGTTGGACACATTTTGGTTTATTATTCTTGGAATAATACACCCTTGTAATAGCGACGGAGGTCGACGACTCCGATCGGCCTCAAAATTTGACATCCGTTTCAAGAGGTCGAGATTTCAAAACCGAAATGTCCGTCCGCCGTCCGGGCAGTTTTGGGCAGTAGACTTCTTTTTTTTTTTAGATCTGAAATTTTGACAAAATGCTTGTTTCGCCATCTAGTTGTACCCGATCGGGGTTTTTTGAAAGTTTTTCGGCTATGGGTCGAGTTAGGTGTCGTTTTTGAAGTATTTTTGGACGTAGAATCCATTTTTGGGGGTCCCAGAACGATCCTATTTCACTCTTGGGATCTGTAGAGCTTTCATGGGGCTACAAATGGGACTTTTGAAGGATCCCAGGAGGTCAAATATTTTCCAAGTGAAAAAAAAAAAAAAAAAAAAAATACACTGCCAAGGAGATGGCACAGCAGCTTCCTCGTTACAATCAAAGTGACACCATTATAAAATGCGCTGAGCGTACCCCGGATTCAATCTTAATGAAACTGATAGGGGACCATCTAGAGCTATATGCACACAATTCCTGAAAATTTGATTGAAATCCGATCAAAATTGTGAAAGTTATGCCTGTTTCAAGAATTTCACGTTAGCGCATGCGCAGAGCGTACCGCTGATTCAATTTTTTACCCAAAGCCTGGGTAATCATCTACGGCACAACCCGCGTAATCCCTGAAAATGTCATCAAAATCGGATCAATATTGGCTGAAATCCTTCTTTAGGGAAGGAGAGGGGGTTGAAGGAGGGGAAAACGGAAAAAATCCTTGAGGGCGCTCAACCTATCTCAGAACGTACATCATTTTTGAATTTCTCGAGATTTTCAAGAATATGTATATATAAATTACGTTCGCGCGTGCGCAGGGAGTACCACTGATTCAATCGCGATGAAACTGATAGGGAACCATCTAGGGCTATTATAATACCCACACAATCCCTGAAAATTTGATTGAAATCCGATCAAAATTGTAGGAGTTATGGCTGTGGCAAGGAAATTACGTTCGCGCATGCGCTGAGCGTACCGCTGATTCAATCGTGATGAAACTGACAGGGGACCATCTAGAGCTATACGCACACAATTCCTGAAAATTTGATTGAAATCCGATCAAAATTGAGAAAGTTATGCCTGTTTCAAGAATTTCACGTTAGCGCATGCGCAGAGCGTACCGCTGATTCAATTGTGATGAAATTCGTATGGGACCTCAAGGAGCCTGGTCCGCATAATCCCTCAAAATTTGAGCTAAATTCATTCAAAATTGTGGAAATTATGGCTGTAACAAGGAAATGCGGACAGACCGACAGACCCACAGACCGACAGGCACGGAACCAAATTTGTTCAGTAGGCTATGAAACGCAAAATGCGAGTGGAAATTTTAAATTCGGACAACAAAATTTTTTTTTCTCCCGAAAGTGAACACAAGGCTTCCGCTGCTTCGCAGACTCGGAAGCAAAAAGTGAATATTTTCCAAGTGAAAAAAAAAAAAAAAAAAGTCGACGACTCCGAACGGCCTCATAATTTGACATTATCCGTTTCAAGAGGTCGAGATTCCAAAACTGAAATGTCCGTCCGCCGTCCGGGCAGTTTTGGGCAGTAGACTTCTTTTTTTTTTTAGATCTGAAATTTTGACAAAATGCTTGTTTCACCATCTAGTTGTGTCCGCAAGGTTTTCAGCCCGATCTTTTTTCCCGGCTTCGACTCAGGGTGCGATAGGTACCCAAACAAGCTACAAGATAGCACCACAAACTCGTTTTCTCAAAAAATTGACATTGATCGTTCTTCCCCGCACCCCTTCAATTTGATTCTGTCAAAGAAAAAAAATTGAAAAAAATATTTTTGGATTTTTTTTTTCAAAAATTCTTTATTTTTTTACTCGAAAAATATTTAACATCCTGGAATCCTTCAAAAATCCCATTTTTAGACCCATGAAAGCCCTATAGATCCCCACAGTGGAATCGGATCGTTCCGGGACCCCCAAAAATGGATTCTACGTCCAAAAATACTTCTAAAACGACACCTAACTCGATCTCATAGCTAAAAGCCTTAAAAAAAAACCCTCCCTTAGCCCCATTTTATCCCCATAGCGCCCCACGGGTTTGGGCGATCGGGCTGAAAACCTCGCAGGCACAACTAGATGGTAAACCAAGTATTTTGTCAAAATTTCAGATTTAAAAAAAAAATCCTACTGCCCAAAACGGCCCGGACGGCGTACGGCGGACGGACATTTCGGATTTTGAATGCAGACCTCTTGAAACGGATTATGTCAAATTTTGAGGCCAATCCGAATTTTCGACCTCCGACACGAATGCATTCGTCGGACACGTATTCGTCGAAAATTGATACTTCAACGTTCCTCGCCGTCCATCATTACACGCTGCTTTGCTGTTTAGATCGTCACGTCCGCCGCTGCCCAAAAGGTTCATGTTTTCAAGTCACATATCGCTAACGCCCACTTCCTGTATCTGTGAGCAAATCTCATTCACACCAAAGTGACTCCTCTTGTTGCTCAACCGTCTTCTTTGTATGCGACGAGCAAAGTCGGAGGGTTTTGTCAAATAAGTTGGGGGCGTAATCGGATATTGAACAAAACCAATCAATAAAATGTTCGCCTACAGATTAAATTACAGTTTATTTGTCTCTGAATGGCCCTGTGGGCTGACCAGAACAATGCGCGTTTTAAAATGACAATTAGTGAAAAATCTTTCAAGTTTGAGGGGAACTGCGCTCTTTCTTTTCGGGTATCGATCGTTTCTTCCGACCCCTCTTGGTAAAAAGCCTCCGTCCTCCAGGGACTTCTTAGTGGCCATAAATCCAATAAATCGTTAAAGGGAGTTTAGTATAGAAAAAATCCTCATAATGCCATTCCCTGTATACTCTGAGTCCCTGGGGCGGCGTAAGGATACCACAACGTTTCATTTTCAGAAAAAGGATTTGTGGTGGTTGAGAAACGTATTCAAAAGTTGGGGTAGGGTTACCATCTCCTGCTCTTCAATCTACAGACGTACGGACTCCGCACAAAAATACATACAAAAAAAAAAAAAACAAAAAAACAAAAAAAAAAACTGCAAATTGTATACAAGTATTTATTAGTCTTTAATACAGTTTAATCGCGCAAAAATTAATTCTGTGCCAATAGGAAGTAAATATTTTGGAAAAAATAACATTCTGTTCACTTCTGTACTGTGGCCAAAATTAGTCTGAAAACGACAGCTTATAAAATTTATAAAGAGGGCAAAGCTTATTTAATAAGCTTTGCCCTCCCTTGGATTCTTCAAAAATCCTATTTGTAGACCCAAGAAAGATCCATAGATCCCCACGGTGAAATCGGATCGTTCCGGGACCCGAACAAATGGATTCTACGTCTAAAAATACTTCAAAAATGACACCTAACTCGATCCCATAGCCAAAAGCCTTCAAAAAACCCCTCCCGTAGCCCCATTTGAGCCCCATACCCCCCCCACCCCCCTCGGGGTTGGGCGATCGGGCTGAATACCTTGCGGGCTCAACTAGATGGTAAACCGAGTATTTTGTCAAAATTTCAGATTAAAAAAAAAAAAAAAAAAAATCCTGCTGCCCAAAACGGCCCTGATGGCGGACGGACATTTCGGATTTGGAATCTAGACCTCTTGAAACGGATAATGTCGAATTTTGAGGCCGATCCGAGTCGTCGACCTCCGTCGCGATTACATAGGTGTATTATTTAATGATGTGGAATAATACGATACTCGGTTTACCATCTATTTGTGCCTGCAAGGTTTTCTGGTCGATCGCTCGAGGCTCGGTGGGGCTAAAAGGGCTACGGGAGGGGGGTTTGAAGGTTTTTGGCTATGTGGTCGAGTTAGCTGTCGTTTTCGAAATATTTTTGGACATAGAATCCATTTAAGGCGGTCCCAGAACGATCCGATATCACCGAGGGGATCTATGGGGCTTTCATGGGGTTACAAATTTGTACATTTATGTGATTTTTGATGGATCAAAGGATGTCGTTTTCCGAGTAATTTTGAACGCATAATCCATTTTTTGGGGGTCCCGTCCACAAACATCCCAAGGAAAAAAAACAAACTTGAATAAACATTTTTCTATTGACAGAATTAATTTTTGGATAATTTAGAGCGAGGAATCTAGACCCTTGTGTAAAATTTTCAGGTTTTTTTTTTACCGTGAAATTGGGACAGAGAAAATACAGACACTATTCGGACAGATTCGGTGTGGTAATGGGTTTTTCATTTTTAATATGATTTTTGTGAACATGGAATTGTTATTGTTTTAATTAGTGGAGTGAAACACGGGCCTTCCAAAATGATTCTACTTGAGCGCTTATTTGTGAAAATGAAAGAAAAACAGATCCCGAAAAATTCCCTAAAAATCAAGTGAGTGACTTTGATTTGCAAACACGAAATCATAGAGAAGGTTTCACTCGTAATTGTAAATTTCCGTAAGGGGATTGTGAATGTGACTTCTTTTTAAAACTGAGATTTAGCGCTGAAACGGCGGCTTTACCTCCTTCATCGTTTTAAATTTTGGTGAAATCGGCTCTGGTCACATTAAATGTTGCATAGAGAAGTGATTAGTAAATTTTACCAATCACTTCTCTATGCACACCACTCATAGCTTCATATAGCAGGTTTTCCTCCTGATACGACGTACCCACTTGGCTGATCTCTTCCGGATGTTCTCCGCTATTCCTTATCAGTGCAATCGCCTTCGTCGTCATCCGTTCCTCGTCACGGTCAACTTATCAACGTCAAAATGTCGAAAGCTGGAGTTAAACGGGTGACTATCAACCAGTTGTCGCCGAATTCGACGGATTTTCTCATAGTTGGTGTTATCATAGCGATGAGAAGCGCGAGAAAATTCAACGATCGGAGGGGTGAGGTTTGCATGTGACGAATGTGTGGATGTCTGCTGAGCTTAAGGCTACTTTTGGTTTATTGTTCTTAACAATTGTTCTCAAAATGTGACTTTATACGTTTCAAGAGGTCTAGATTCTGAAAACGAAATGTCCGTCCGCCGTCCAAGCCGTTTTGTGCTGTAGGCTTTTTTTTTTTCAATCTCAATTTTGTTAAAATAGGTATTCAGCTTAACATCTAGCTGAGCCCGCAAGGTTTTCAGCACGATCGCCCAAACCCGTGTGGCGCTATGGGGCTATAATGGGGCTACGGGAGGCGTTTTTTGAAGGCTTTTGGCTATGGGGTCGAGTTAGGTGTCGTCGTCGAAGTATTTTTGGACGTAGAATCCATTTTTTGAGGTCCCGGAACGATTCGATTTCGCTGTTGCGATCTATAGGGCTTTCATGGGGCTAAAAATGGAATTTTTGAAGGATACCAGGAGGTCAAATATTTTCCGAGTAAAATTAATTTTCGCACATGGAACCTACACCAAAGAATAATAATAAACCCTTGTGTACAATTTGCAGCGTTTTTTCTTTGTTTCAGAGGGAACTAAGCGAGGTGTTTGCGGTTTCACGATTCGAGACTCTCCGGCGGACTACATCAACGTGAAAGTTTGGGGGTCGGCCGTTTTCGTGGACGATTTCGTCGCGAGATGTCACGTCGGTGACGTCGGTAAGTTGAATACAGGAAACGGAGGGATTTAGCACTTGAATGATGATGAAATCGTTCCGGTGTTTAGGGGGACCTCTCGTCAGTACTCGATTACTCACGTACATATCTATTGTTGCAGTCGACCTTATAAATCCTAAAGTGCAAGTTACTAAGGAATCTACTTCCGCCTACGAACCTCCTGTAACAAGGTAAGTGAGCGTTAAATCGAATAAGTAGGTACCTACTGTATCACAAATAGGTACATAGGTTCCTTGTCTGTTAAACACAGAGGTGCATAGAGGTGAGTCATCCCTTTCTATCAGCAGTGCCTCGTACATGACCCGTTTGGTTTATTATTCTTGGAATAATACACCTATCATCCGTGTCGGAGGTCTACATTTTGATCAGCCTCAAAATTTCTCATTATACGTTTCTAGATGTCTACTTTTCAAAAACGAAATGTCCGTCCGTCTTCCGCCTTCCCAGGTTGTGTCTAAGGCCATTTCTGGCCCATAACAACCTCTCTCTCGTACCTTCTGCTCTCTTTATTCCGCCTTCCGCCGCCCGAGCCGTTTTGGGCAGTAGGATTTTTTTTTAAATCTTAAATTTTGACAAAATACTCGGTTTACCATCCAGTTGTGCCTGCGAGGTTTTCAGCCCGATCGCCCAAACCCGTGGGGCGCTATGGGGCTAAAATGGGGCTACGGGAGGGGTTTTTGATTGTTTTTGCGCATGATATCGATTGGGGTGTCGTTTTTGAAGTAATCTTGGAAGTAAAAGCCGTTTTTGGCGGTCCCTGAACCATCGGCTTTCAACGTGAGGATCTATGGGGCTTTTGAAGGATGCCAGGAAGTCGAATGAGGTGCCGTTTTCTGAGTAATTTTGGACGCTTTTTTTTTTTTTTTTTTTTTGCCCCCACATCCGTCCACAAACTTTACAAGGAAATAATTTTAAAAACTTTTAAATAATTGAATTAAATTTTTTTGTTATTGAATTAATTTTTGAATATTTTTATATAAAATGATATTATCAAAGAATAATAAACCCTTGTGTAAAATCTACATTGATTTTTAGCATATGGTTTGGACCCATTAGAGTAGGTAGTTTAAATCCAAGTTTGCAACTGTTTTGTCTTACGACACCGTGGATAATGAAAATATTATTCTAAGGAAATGAAAAGGCAAATAAAATGAAATGTTAAAGTTTGAAAAGTATGGTACCTGACGATTGAAAGTTTGGGGTGATAAATGAAATAAAATGGCGAATTAAATTAAAGAAAATGTACTTCTAACTATGGTACAGTAATTAGGAAAAAAAAAATGTCCCTAACGAACCTACTAGAGAGCTCTCTGATGGTAATGAAGTTAAGTATGTATGAAAATTTAATATTGAATACGCGAATCAGTGAAGATCTGACCTTAGCAATGGCGGGCTGTAACGACGATTTCGGCTGATGGCGTTCTCAGGTTGACGGCGGGATTTTGGTTGGCGGCGTAATTGTGGAAATTTGACAGCGACGGGCGGCGGCGGATGACGATGAGACTGAATACCAGTTCGGTGGGATACTGAAGACCCAACGGCTGATAATTCGATGGGATTGAGGGGGTTTTCACTGAGGATTCTGACCACCTCTCGAGAAAAACGTGTTAAAAATGAAGGAAAATGCGTTAGCAGTGACCTGGCCAGGTGATTGATTGGTACTAATTGGGGAGGGAGATGAGCTGCCGGCTTCCGGATTCCTGGTAGGGGGTCCAGAAGGAGAGGTTGAGGTGGTGGAGGCGGTGGAAGATGTTGTGCTGGACCTTAAAGTTGACCCACTCGCTCAACTCTCCCCTCGACCTATTGCCTACCTAATGTAAATATTTGTTAATGAGAGGAAACCTATTTTATTTTTAATTTGAAATGTAGTGGCCGAAACAGCAACTTTCTAAATGGTGTGGAATTTGCATAGCACTTGGATAACTGTCAAGTTTGTTTACTCTTTTCAATTTTTGCTCTATATCTCTTAAACTATGCATTTTTCGATTACTGACACCCGCTACACTCTTGAAGAGAACTGTATTGGCAAGAATTTGAGAACAACCGGAGCTCCACAGGTGAATTTGGGACCGAGCTGGCCCTTTGAAATTGGTAAATTTTTCCAAAAAACGAAAAATTAAACTTTCTTTCTTTACACCGGAAAATCGGCTATGTAGCTTATCCTACCACGAAAAGTCATGAAGTTAAAGTTGTTGGCACCTAATTTAATTGGCTTTATTTTAAGGGCATAGTCTGTACCTAGACCTCACACTTTGATCAAATTATTTCTAAAAACTCAAAATAAGGTAAATCGCTTTTCGAACCAACGCACAAAAACACGCAAAGTGCGTAAAGACCCCACCATTTACATTGCAAACTTGGATTAAAACTAATCTTCATGGGTTCGAACCACGTACTAAAAAACGCTGCAAATTTTACACAAGGGTTTATTATTCTTTGATATAGGTACTTGTGCAAAAATTAAGTTCTGTGTCAATGAAAAAAAATTATTTTTTTGGATTTTATTCTTCAAAAATTCTTAATTTTTTACTCGAAAAATATTTAAACTCCTGGGGGCCTTCAATAAACCCATTTTTAGTCCTATGAAAGCCCTATAGATCGCAACAGTGAAGTCGGATCGTTCCGGGACCCCCCTAAAATGGATTCTACGTCCAAAAATACTTCGAAAACGACACCTAACTCGATCCCATAGCCAAAAGATTTTAAAAACCCTCCTGTAGCCCCATTTTAGCCCCATAGCGCCCTACGGGTTTGGGCGATCGGACTGAAAACCTTGCGGGCACAACTAGATGGTAAACTGAGTATTTTGTTAAAATTTCAGATTTTAAAAGAAATTCCTACTGCCCAAAACGGCCCGGAAGGCGGACGGACATTTCGGGTTTGGAATCTACCTAGACCTCTTGAAACAGATAATGTCAAATTTTGAGGCCGATCGGAGTCGTCGACCTCCGCACTGTGGGGCCAATGACCTCAAAAGGTGGCGGAAATTATTCTTAGCAAATAAGTGACTGAAAAATGTGTATTTGGCATAGAATAACACAAATAAACTCAACCATTAAAAAAAAAAAAAAAAAAAAAAAAAAAAATGCTAGAACTGATTGTACGTTCAACCTACTCAAGTACTCAAGTAATCAAGTCACTCTGGGCTGTAGATGAGCTTAGTTGCTCGAAACCGGTCCCCACGCTATAATTGTTTACCTGAATAAACAATTTAGTATTCAGCAGAGGAGTCGTTCTCTCTCCCTAACCAACTCATTGGATTAGACCTCTGCACCATCGGCAAACAACCACTTAGTGAAAAAAAAAAGCCTCAATATGCCTCAAATTGCCTGATTTCCTGATCGCGTGATATGCCTCAAAGAGGAAATCATGGGGCCTGAAGTGATAATATCATCTTACATATTATGTAAGTGGTTCAAAATGTCATAAGTGGTCGGAAGTTATGGCGGTTTCGAGCTATGACAGACAAAACTAATAAAAAAAACTAAAAATAAAAACATTCAGTAAAACGTTCAAAAACGAATAATGGGCAAGATTTTATTTATTTTGACACATTCTGCAGTTCCCCCAGAATACGAGAAAAATAATGGCGTTGCTGGTTCATGTGGGGTCAAGCGTCGTTTTCACCTATATATATTTACGTTTAACGGGTTTCTCCAGTTCATGTACGAGTACAATAAAACGAAGCGATACTGATAAGTAAATAAAATATTTTTGTATGGCACTTAACTGAGGCCCTTTCAGTCATCGTTGAAAAATAATACACCTTGTAGTGTCTAGTGGAATAAATGAACTGCACAAGTAGATCCCGGCAGAAGACGAATAGAGATAAGAGTTGACTCCCTTCACTAACCCCCAGACAGCCTTCAGTAGCAAAATAATAAAGGGGTATTGTCCACCTATATATTAGCTACCAACTCACGAAGAAGACTGCCACGAAGAGGTGCAACTTTATTTTTTTGGACTTTTCATCACCTTTATCGGTCACCAAGTGACAGTCGCTCAATGCGCTAAATTTAACGGGCGTAAAATTGGCCGTAAAATCGTCTTCCCACACACCAGAATATATCCAAAATTACCGTAGAATGAACCCCCCCCCAAGATACTCCGTCGCGAAAAATTATCCCAAAAATAATAAACCAAAATTAGAACTACATCACGTTTTGCGAATTTAGTGTCGAATTTGACTGACCTTTACCATCTCATAAGCATTATTACCCGCAATTTAATCAAAACCGCCTCTTTGAAGGAATTAAATACACTGGCTTGGAGGTCATACATTGATCACATCTAGTGAGATGTCGTCTTCGAATTAGTCTAAGACCTATCCAACTACACTGTTGCGATAAACGGGGCCACAAGATTTAATTAATGGGATTTTTCAAGGGCTTTGGATAGGAGTTCAATGTTAGTGACGTTTTCGAACGAAATCTATCAATCCTCAGACCCATCCAACTACACTCTGGGGACCTATGGGGGCTATAAATGAGGTTTTGATGTCCTTTGGCCAGATATCAAAATTTGATCATTTCATGACGTGTCATTCTCGAAGTAATTTTGATCGTAGAATCCATTTTCGGGGGTCTTTCTTCTGCTGGCTAATACAGGTGTGTCGTTTTTTAATTTTTTTTTTAAATTTTAATTATCCCTTTTTAATTTAATTTAATTTTATCTTTAGATGTGCATCCTCTTCTTCTTTTTTTCCTTTTCTGAATCACTATTATATTTGTATTTTCTTCTAGTTTCCTGGAACTGGTGTTCAACGAGTCGACCTCTGAAATGGTTCCGCACTATGAGGGAGATTCAGCGGAGTTTTTGGCGCTTCTTCGACTCCCCTCGAAACCTCCCACGTACTTCATAAGCATCGCTGACGTCAAATCTTCGGGGAAACCTTTGAACGGGCAATACGTCAATTTACTGGTGGCTGTTCAAAAGGTGAGCACGTGCGTGAACGCGGGGGAAATTTAACGCTGACGGCGCCCACTCTGTTCCTCTCAAAGAGGCCATTCGACTGCTATCTGCCGGCTCCTCGCGGAACTATTGACGTCGATCAAGTGCCGGTAGATGTCGTGGGGTGTAGCGCAGCGAACCTGTACAACCCCCCAAGTTCAAATAGCCCCATGAAGTGCACGGACGTGTTTTTGTATTCAACTTTTTCACATTTTCAGATAAACCCCCCGCGCGAAGTGAACACCAGATATGGCGAGTCGCGGGTTCAAGAATTCGAAGTGATGGATCAGACAAGCCTCGGTTTCATCATATCCTCTTGGGAACAGCCCATCATCGAAATGATAAAATCCTGGCAGCCTCGAGACACTTGTAAATATGCATGAGCTCCATTACACCTTCATTAGGGCGAAACTGCTCCAGTTTTTGGACAATTTAGAACAAATCGTTTTCAGAACTGAAATTCTGGTCATTCCACGAAAATACATTAATTTAGAAATTCGCCTGCATGCGGACTCTGCTCGAACTGCTCGTGGTTCAACAGGGGTGCCTCACTTCGGATGGATTTGGATTCAAATCCAAAAATATAATATATATTATATCCGAATAATCTATATCTATAAAAATGACTGCCAAATCTTTGAGAACTCACTACTTAAAAACCAGTGGAGTGTTTGGCACCAAATTGTGTGAGAATGTTTGTGAAGCATTGTAGATGGTTTTAAAGAAGTTTCTACAAAATCGGTCTCTTCCTTCATCGCGAACGGAGCTTTCCTTCGCAACGAGAGCCGGGTCAAATAGCGTCGTTACTAGGGATCGCTAGGAACATTTTCGAAACTCCGAAACCCGGTACAACTTTTGTCGTCGGTTTAGAACGAAACTACGTCTGTTAAAACGAGCGTTTCACGCTGATTTCAACGAGTACAAAACGATTTCTGTGCGATAACCCGTTCGCAAGTTATTCGAAGATCGTCGGTAGGCGGGTATGAGTATTTTTTGCGAGCTAATTGTTATTTCACAAACATTCTCACACAATTTGGTGCCAAACACTCCACTGGTCTTTAAGTAGTGAGTCCTCAAAGATTTGGCAGTCATTTTTAAAGATATTATATCCGAAATAAGATTAAAACTAAATACGCCATCTTCTGCCTGCTACTCCTCGCCTCTGTCAAACATTGGGACGAAATGGCTTAAACCCGCGAAACGGACTCTAGCTCTCTCAGGGCGCCATTCCACCCCCAGACTGGACATTGAAAGCGTATTAAGTGAACTGTAGCGAGCTGTAGTACGGGGTTCATGAAATCTGTGGGTGGCGTGTCTGCTGTTTAACTTTATGTAGGTATACCTCATTTTGGAATTTCAACAAAGTATCGGTGAAAGTGTAGATATCTGGATGAGACTTATTGAAACAGTCACCTACGTGTCGGTGGAATGACTCACAGCAGTTAGTAGTTTTATTGACATCATAACTAAGCTCTGATTTGGTGGATATGTCGTAGTATAAATGTAATTTCTCTTTAAATAGGTAGTTGACAAACTTACTGGCTCCCGCGGACGCTTTTGGTTTTTCTTTAATCAAATCTTCAAAAGCGAGAGGTACTTCTAATGGCGGCAAAAAAGATGAGACCAAAAAACTTTTTCAGCCAAATAACCATATTGGTTCGGTTTTGATAATCAGTACTCAGTCTGGAATTTTGGATAGACCTCCACCAAGCTTGGCAAAGATTAAAAACGGCAAACGAATGAATAATCGTGCTGAAGGCCAAGTTCGTTTACTTGCGTTTTGTTAGCCTACCTACTTCCAAGTCTGACAACAGTGTCGATGGATTCAAGCTGAAGGTGTGGACGGAGCAAATATCAGCAATGACCCTGGCTGGGTGGAATCTTAAGGCATGGTGTGGACACTGCTGGCACTGCTATACCCCATCAGTGTCGCTCTAGCTCTCTCCGTGTAGACCTAACTACCTTAAGGCTTCAATTATTTAAGAAAATTTGGATATTAGGTCCATAATTGGCATATTTCCAGTGATTCTAATAAGTCAGGGAAAAAATGGACACCGAATTAGTGATCTACACCCTTGAAAACCCAAGTATACGAGGTTTTAGGCCAAAGCAAACCCTTCAAGGGTATCAAATCGCGATGTCCGCGGTTTTACTGGTTTCGTCCCACTGTGCATCGCCCTGTTTGGTTATCACCAGTAGCAGGGGGCAGACCAAGAGTGTAAAATTTGGCTTAAGAAATAACTGACTTACTGCTTGAAATAACAGTAGAAGTAATAATTCATTAGATTTATTCGGTTCCTGCGACTAGTCCAGCTCTTCGACTCCTCCATTGCTGATTGGTGTCGTTTTCGAAGTTATTTTGGATGTAGAATCCATCTTGTCCATGACATCTTGTAGAATCCATCCATATTTTTCAAGTAAAAAAAAATGTTTTGAAAAAAAAAATATATATATAAAAAATTTTTTTTCCTAAATTTTTTTTTTCATTGACACAGAATTAAATTTCTGCACAAGTAACCTATATCAAAGAATAATAAACCCTAGTGTAAAATTTGCAGCGTTTTTTCTCCCCGCCCCGTTATCTTTTGAGCAGTAGCGGACCATTTGGGATACTCCCCTTTGTGGGTTTACAGTGTTCTGTTCTTACTTCCAGATTTGTTCCTCTCCGATGTCAAATTGCAATGGAGTGACTACAAGGTGCAAATGATCGGCAATTTGACAGGAAGGAGCGTCGTCACTGTGAACCCCGACACGGAAGAAGCTGCCGCTTTGGCCTCGTACGCCGCGACCGTCCCGATTCAAAGGACTGCCGTTGTTGACGCTCTGGCTGCATCGATGGCTAACCGTGAGTGGAAAACTACGTCAAAGTGGGGCTGCGAGGGAACTAAAAACTGACAAGACTTTTGAACTCACATTGGTCTCCTTTAAGTACTTTTATTAGAAAGTGGAGCTGTTCAAAAATCCTTGAAACTTGGGCGCAGGCTGGCTTTTGAGCCGCAAAATCAGTTTACATGCATTTTTGGTTTATTATTCTTGGAATAATACACCTATGTAATCGCGACGAAGGTCGACGACTCCGATCGGCCTCCAAATGTGACTTTTAGTCAGGAGTCAGGTGTCGTTTTCGAAGTATTTTCGGACGTAGAATTCATTTTTTGGGGTCCCGCAATGATCCGATTTCACTGTTGCGATCTATAGGGCTTTCATGGGGCTACAAATGAGATTTTTGATGGAATCCAGGAGGTCAAATATTTTTCAAGTAAAAAAACAACAAAAATTTTTTCAAAAAATCCAAAAAAATTTTTAAATATAAAAATTAAAACAATTTTTAAAAAAATTTTGTTCGTTGACAGAATTAAATTTCTGCACAAGTAACCTATATCAAAGAATAATAAACCCTTATGTAAATTTGCAGCGTTTTTTTTTGTTTTTTGTTTTTTTTTTACTTGAAAAATATTTGAACTCTTGGGGTCCATCAAAAATGTCATTTGTAGCCCCATGAAAGCCCTATAGATCGCCACAGTGAAATCAGATTGTTCCGGGACCGAAAAAACTGGATTCTACGTCCAAAAATACTCCGAAAACGACACCTATCTCGATCTCATAGCCAAAAGCCTTCAAAAATCCCCTCCCGTTGCTTTGATGGGACGTAAACTGTTAAGGGGTCGTGCAGGGATCTGAAATGAGTGCTCCCTGGTGGCGAAGCGGGAATTACTGGCAGGGTGACCAGTTGATTTTCACATTACATTCTCCTCTTACGGACTTCGCACAGTCTGGCCAACAAAGCTTGATTTCACTCCTGCTTTAGTCAGAGCTCTCTGTCAACCTCTTCCTACCATCTCCACTAGAAAAGCGTCGACCAGTCCCCCCGACTGAGCTCCCCTTTCCAGCTTCTCTGGAAACGGATGTCACAGGAATCTCTGGCGCCCAACGCCAGAGATTCCTGTGACATCCGTTTCCAGAGAAGCTGGAAAGGGGAGCTCAGTGGTCTCGAATAAGAGAGAGGAAGAACTGATAACAGCAGTTCTCCCCTAGAGCAAGAGAGAAGAAACAAAAGATCCCAGGGTAGGGACAACAAGAAGGACACTGAGGGTCTGAGAGCAGAGCGCACAAGATAGTGTTAAAATTGTTATAATGACGTAATATTCACCTTGACAAAACGCTGAAATTGATTTGCAGTTGACGATGTAGCGTAGGGCTTATTGGAGTTTGGCTCGCAGGCCGCTGAATAATATTCCTCGAGGGGCCCCAAATTCTCTCTCCACAATTCGTACCTGAAAGTACACTTAATTAGACTCTGACATATCACAAGAGTTTACAAATGAGACTAGAGTTGACAGATATATCACCAAAGAACATCACTTATGAGGGGAGGCAGCGCCTCAGTGCGGCTTGTAGGCCTTCGACTTGCTAACAGCTTAGAGAAAATTCATTAGTAGTTCCACAGAGTGGTAAAGGTTTTTAAGAGTTCGGTTATTTGTGCTTCCAATCTTAAAACAAGGATCGTGCTACGTAACTTGTTGTATTCGACGATTCACGACGGGTTGATGACGCCGTTGTTGGCAGGAGATGTGGAGATCCCCAGCACCGTTGGTGCGGTAGGGCTCAACGTATGACGTCGCACAGTGGCCAATTTCCCCGATCTAGGTGGAAAAAATTCAAGTCATGCTTTCAAGATTTTTGATAGTACATATTGTTAACGATATCCTATGAAACAGGAAAACGTGAATAATAACTGTCCAAAGTCGTTTATGAACGATGGAGCGAGGTAAGAAGTCAGGAAAACACGACTCTTTGTGGCCTGCGACGGAGAAATCTGTGTCCACTTCACTTGCCTTCCACCAGATTTCACAAGCGGATTTAGAACTGATGAAGGGTGTTCTTGTGACTAGTACAATGTATTCTATTATTTAAAAAATAAACGGAGGACATAAACTCAGCAGGGGGAGAGCACTCAAGCTTTTTAGTCTGTAATGTAGTCAATTTTTAAGAGAACTTCAACTTCAAAGCTAAAAATTTCATTGAACCCCACGAGTCCCCAGAGTGATTTTAGTCTTAAAATTTCCGTCTGACACTCTAGTTTTTAGAACTGCCAAGCGCTTTTTGCGCTTTTTTGCGCAAACCCCGTTTTTTCTACTTTTAGCTCGAGAAAAAGGCTAAAAAAAGGCGGTTTCGCTTTAAGCTTCGTTGTGCTACAGGCGTGTGCGAGTGCTTGTGTGAGGGAAGGAGTGTTTGTGTGTCCCAACAGTTCATAAAATACTTGAACATACTGCTGAAATTATACGCTACCATATTTCGGTGCCTATAGGAATGCTGAGTGAAGAGGCCCAAGAGGCTCGGAACAAGGACTGCAGGCGATTTAGATTGAATAACACCAGGAAAACAGGAGGGAAATAAGTTAACCATGATTTGCTAGTGATGCTTCTGGTTTCATCAGATCCATTAATAGCAAGTCACAGGAGTCCAATGAAAAAAAAAAAAAAAAGTCTGCACCACTTGATGAGGAAGTTGTAAAGTTGTTGCAATGTTCTAGTCCCTCAGATTCCCAAAATTATTGTCGAGAGGAAGTTGAAGCAGAATCCTCACCCCCAGACACGATCTCCGAGACCAACCCCAACAACTCATCAAGTGGTTCGTCTGACAATGAGTCAAGTGGTTAAGCGGGGGGGTTGTAAGGTGAAAATAATTGTTTTTCTTCTATCGCATAATTATGGCAGTTCATCATTCGTTTTGATTATATTTCATTATTGTATTATATTAATTCATCATTATATGTAAAATGTAAATGTGTTATTATATATTATTATATTATACGTCATTATCACCTTCAATTAACATGAATGTTCAAGTGTTTCCTTCAATTATCATGAATTTACCATTAATTTACAAGTGTTACCACCACTACGTGCCAACTATGTATTTTGTAAAAGCCATGTATTCTGTGTTAGGAAAGCCAATAAAATAATTGTTTACGTGAATTCAGAGAGTATTTGGGGAAAAAAATCACCTAAAATAGGTAAAAACACGTTTTTTGGTAGTTTTTTGCCAGAAAACATATGAAGAAGGCATTTGCGACCCATCATGTATGGCATATTCGTGTTCAGCGTTAAATTTCCTTCAAGATAGGACCATAAAATAATTGTTTCCACCTAGATCCGGAAAATTGGCCACTGTGCGTCGGCGACGACGTAACAGAAGACTTCGACAGTACTAGCTCTTCGCAAGCAATATTAGTTTAAGTACACCACAAGCAGTTTTAGCTCGCCGCAAAGAACATTCGATCGCAGAGTGTTAGATTTCTCGGGAAGCGGATTGCCCCTGTAAGATTTATTTTGGAATTAGCTTTTACTTCAATGGTACCTTCCCCAGGTAAACGGACTCTTCACACTTACTTCTAGTGCATATTCAGGAGCTGGAAAACGCTCACAAGAAATCCCCGATAGGTGCCAACACGTTGTATTCCAAGTTCGAAAAACGGTAGCTTTTCTGAAATCACGATCTGCCCTTCACAAAACGGTTCTCCAGTTAGGCCCGTGAAGCCATGGGAGTCATTAAACCTCCCGCAACGAGTGAAAACTCAAATAATTCTCACCTTATGATATCCGAGTGATGTCGGGTAGGTTAAGTAAAATCTCCAGATTCCAAGGCAGTCCTGGACGTAGCCTTGTCCGACACTTTCTCCGATCGCTGAGTGCGATTGGAACCAAATCCGAAACTGATATTTACACAGAGTATCCCGAATTTCGAGGATTGCTCTGATGAAAAACGAAAAACAGGAAGCCGACCTGTTGCACCAAAAACTCCAAAATTAGCACGCCATCTTGGCTTGGCCTTCACAATCACCAGAGGGCCGCCATTTTCAAACCTGCCCCCTTGTACTCGATTTGACGTCCATTCATTCGATTTGCACTGTTTTCAGCTCAGTCGATCACAACCGTCATGTCATGCAGGGCCGTCCTCGAGCAAGCCCTCACGTCGTCGAATAACTCAGACAGTTTCACCGCTTTGGTGTACGCCGTCGTCGAAAAGTACGATTTGGACGGGTGCGTCCCGGTCGTCAAAATTAAATGGTGAGTCTGATTTCCTGAACGTCGTCAGTGTAATGAAATGTCTTCGAGTGTTAGTGAATTTGACGAAGGCTTGGAATGCTTATTGTTCGAAAAATAACGATGCTGTGAAATATTCATAGTCATCAGTATTTTTTGTCATACTTCTCTTACAGCCATCATAGTTAATAGGGAAAAAAAGAACACAAAACGCTTTGTCACTACTAGAACTCACTTCAGCCAGTTGATGAGATTTTGTTTTTCAGTTCTGTTTGCGGTGGTTTAATCAACTCCATCTGCTCAAATGAAGACTGTCAAGCTCAGCCCACTTACGGCCTCATTTCGGCCTCGTACGACATCCGAGTGACTCTCATAGATCACACTCACGCTTTAGAAAATTGTCGCCTCAAAGGTGACAACGCCGCTAAACTTGTAGGACTTTCGGTACGTGCTTTTAATTGTGTTGAGTCGTAACGAAAAAGAA
This sequence comes from Pilophorus perplexus, assembly GCA_955831195.1. NCBI lineage: Eukaryota > Metazoa > Arthropoda > Insecta > Hemiptera > Miridae > Pilophorus > Pilophorus perplexus. The sequence continues at coordinate 49,327,721 of OY037009.1, forward strand.
TCCCCCTTTCGACTTAAATTCCCTTTCAACCACAGGCAGAAGAGTTTCTCCAACTTTCCCCCAGCGACAAAATCAACCTCAAATGGAACTTCCTTTTGAAAAAAGTCGCGGCCCGCCTGGTCGTCCTGCCGGCTCAAAGCGACGGACGCCCTCTCATCTCCGTCGTGTCCCTGGAAACTGTGTCCCTGACAGAATTCTCCCTCGGCTTCCCAATGTGCTAATTTTGTCCGCTCGTCACTGCCGTAAAGAAGACAAAAATTCAAGCTACTGGAGCTTTGAAAGCCGTTCGTTGATTTGCCGCCTTGAAAATGTTCGATGAAGTTGAGTTCAGTGTGACGACATTATTGTGTTTGGGAAGTTCCAGGGTCATCAATTATTGAATTAATCGTTGTGAAAGTCATCAAAATTTACGTTGAAAATTATGTTCAGAATAAGAATTCTACTGAATCGACTGGTTTAATCACTTCGTATCGCTCCCAAGTTATCAGATTTGTTTGGGTTCTTTCATCTTTCTAGTTCTGCCTACTTCGCGATCGGTGCTTCTCTCAACTTCCTTAGACAGGATTCCATTAAAAAATCACCTCAAAAGCCATACAGTCAGGCAAGAGGGGGACAACAAAAGTTGTGGATGCTAAAAAAGAATCGATCCTTTGAAAAAATCGAAACTTTTCGAATTGTTTGTGTAAGCTGGAGCTCTGGTAGCGCAATCTCCAAACCTACAAAACCGGGATATTCCCGTCTTACCACTTGGTCTTCCCTCTGGGAATCATCCACTTGTCAATTTGTCAATTATTTCGTCAGTACACACCCCGATCTGAGGGAAAAATGAGGCAGGCGACACGCAAACATTTTAGGTAATAAAAAAGGTTATAATTCAAAAACGAATAAAATTGTAAATACAACCAAATAAAATACTTCAAGAAATATTGCACGTTGGATTTAATAGTTAAGTTCTGCCGACCGGTGTCGGCCCTCAAAAAGGGATCGGGTCGGCGATTCAGGTCGACGGCGTAGATGACGCCGACGCCGAAAAGGAAATAAAAGAGTATAAAAGAGTATGAGAAAACTACCTACACCGAGTGTCGGTCCGGTGTCGGACCTGACCTAGCAAAAGATCCGTAAGTCGGACGGCCTGAAGGGCCGGACCACCTAATTTCAGTAAAATTATAAGAAAATAGGCCGGAAGGGCCGAACTAGTACAATACTAGAGAAAATAAGAAAGAAACGGCTAACTGGGCGAAAACTGGGCTTCCCAGCGACAACTTCACTAAAACAACTAAATGCTCGCAAACTGAACCAGGACGTAAAAAGATATTTACTAACGTTATCTCTACACGACGTTTTCAAAAGATTAATAAAATTAAAAGATTAACAATAAAGAAAAAGAGAGAATTTGGAGGGGGGAATCACAGAAATGAACATCCGTGGGCGAACCTGAGATTTGGACCAGAACGGTGTCGTCCGACGTCTGGAGACGGTAGTGGGCGCCGCTGGCTTCCTCTTATTCGGTGTCGATCCTGGTGATTCGGGGGCGGTTGACGGAGGAGCCCGAAGGGAGTTTTAACTTGGGGTTCGGGAGATTCGGGGTCGGACTCTCCAGGTCCGGCACGAACGGCAAACTTGCTGACTCCACCAACTGGACTTCAAACTAGTGCTGCAAAAAAATCTTAATCGTAATCGATTAATCGATTTTTTCCCAAAACATCGAAAAATCGATGTTAAAAAAAGAAAATCGATTTTAATCGGACACAAAAATTCACAACTCTTGCAAAAGAGGAAAAATGAAATATGCCTTTTAAAAAATTTAAATTATTCATCTAATTTATATCAGCGAAGAATTGAGGTCTTACAACATAAATTTGATCCAATTCAGTTAATAAAAATGTTATTAATTGAAATAATTTAATTATTATTCCAACAAACGAGTAGAATCTAGATTTAAAAAAATACAAAATGTAGGTAGGGACTGTTCTAAAGGCCCGTCAGGGACGTTCTAAACGCATACATGATAAAGATGACTATTATTCACTTTCAAGATATATTATGGCCTTTTGAGCAGCACTGCGAGTGGTTAACAACTTTACGAATATCAGCAGTCGTCAATATCAAATTTTAGGTTGGTTGGAAAAAGGTTAGGTACATTTTCGTAAAAAAACACAAAAAAACCAAGTTTGTCCAAGACTTGGACTTGGAAGTTGTATGGCAGGAGGCGGTTCCGTCGACTTTGGATGGTATTAAATACTACGGTAAATTTTACAGTCTAGCTGAAAATCCGTATTTTTCGAAACCCATACGTGTATTGAAACGTATTGATTTTCGATTTTTAATCGATTAATCGATGTTTTCCGAAAATAATCGAAAAATCGAAAAGTTGAAAAAATTGATTTTTTGCAGCACTACTTCAAACGACGGGAGCCTCCCACCCTTTGCTACCCTCTTTACTACCTTACTCTGTGCTCCCACCTGAGGCCTTATCCCTCCAGTGACTGAGTCAAATTACGAATGATCGCGGTGCATGATAACACCGGTCTCGGAGTTCTGCGCAGGCGCAGGACGGGGGGGGGGGGGGGAGGTGATGGGATGTTCCTCCCCGGCGTTAGAGGAAGTCCATCAGGTCCACAGAGTAACAGAGAACAAAGGTCTAGTAGCAATTCTGATCAGGTCTAGTAGCAAGTCTTGCGATGGTCCAGTCGACCGGGCTGGGCACGGGTTCGTGGTGGGTTTTCCGTCCTTTTTTGGGTTCCCTCTTCTTCTTTGGGGCCCGCTTACATTTGATTCTTGGAATAATAAACCTGCTAAACGTGTAGTATGTCTCCGAGGTGGAGGTCGAACATTTGGGTCAGCCGCAAAATTTGACAGTTTACATTTCGTGACACGTAGATTTAAAAAATCAAATGTCCGTCCGGGCCATTTTGTGCAGTAGGATTTTTTTTTTTTTAATCTGAAATTTTGACAAAATACTCGGTTTACCATCTAGTTGTACCCGCAATGTTTTCAGCCCGATTGCCCAAACCCGTGGGGAGCTATGGGGCTAAATTGGGGCTACGGGAGGGGTTTTCGAAGGGTTTCGGCTAAGGGATTGAGTTAGTGGTCGTTTTCGAAGTAATTTTGGACGTAGAATCCATTTTTAGGGGTCCCAGAGCGATCCGATTTCACCGTGACGATATATGGGGCTTTCATGGAGCTACAAACGGAGCTCACTTCAATTATTGCTGCTGCTAGGCCTGACAATCGAGGAGTTTCATCGAACAGTCCCGAAATTTGAATTCTTGAAAAACTTTTACGAAAAATCGATACGATTTTCTCATTCGACGATGATTCACTTCAAAAGGTACCGATTCTTAAGATTAGATACCCCATTATAAATATCGATACATTCCGAAAATATCGAGACGGTTTAAAATTTAATGTATTATTTTTGTATGTCGACCGTGATGAACTATAGTTTGGTTGTTTGGGATCTTGAGGTTCGGTCAGTAAAATGAACTTCTGGTTTCCCGACTTTACCGATTTAGAGAATTCAAACTCATCCCCAAGCCCTCACAAGTACTGAGAAACTTCAGAAAACCCCCACCAATTTCAATGACACCGCAAAAATAGCATTCAAAAGTTCATTCCAAATGCAATGACACCGCAAAAATAGCATTCAAAAACCACTTAATAGCCTGTTTACTAATGCAAAGGACCATGGGCGAACGCAGGTCTTCCTTTATGGAGGGGGGGGGGGGGGGGGGGGGCTAAAAAATATTGCAAGTAGACATGCTGCCAGCAAGGGCACCTAGTTAAATTTAAATTTAAAAAGCTGCAAATTTTACACAAGGGTTTATTATTCTTTGATATAGGATACTTGTGCGAAAATTAATTCTGTGTTTTGAAAAAAAAGTAAATTTGACGCTGATCACGAATATACCCCATGTTCCTGTACCTAAAATGGATTCTGAGCCTTTTTTTCCCCAAAATACCTTTAAAAAAACACGTTTTCAGTACATTTTCCAGTGTGCGAGCCAAGTAAGGATTCTCCCGAAGTTTGTACATAAAGAAAAGTTGTAGAGCAATAATTTTGGCGTCGATTGAACACCGTAAAATTGAAAATTACTACAAAAATGAAGAGGTCGAAGATGATTTCGATCGAACACTCCTATGATTTCTGATGGAACCCCGTAACATTGGTGAATTCCATTGAACACCCTAGAATTGAAATTTTTCTACTTGAAGACGGAAGATTGCTGAGCCAGATTGGTTATTTTCATGACTTTGTAAGGTAAAACAATGTGGCCTTTTAAATTAAATTTTGTTGCGAAGGTTCGAGCCAGAAATATCTCGCTGTAGGTAACTTATTATTTTTTATCCACTGCAATGACCCTAATTACTAGGGTCGAGAAATCGAGAAAACAAACTATGAAAACAATTATAGGGTAGGTATATGTATGTTTTCATAGTTTGTTTTCTCGATTTCACTAAACGATCGCCGTAACTATCGCAGGTTCTCTGAAAGGTCTATCTAGGTAAGGTCGAGTTTGAAGAATCTTCAAACTCGATCTGATTAGATTTAACGTTATCCAACGGCGGGAATACAATGTAAATAATATTTACATTGTATGTCATATTTTTGAAGTTTGGTACCTATTCAGCGTCTTTTCTGCGAAAAAAGGAATTCTCACAATTTCACGCATTTACCTTAAAATCTGTAGAAAAAACGGACGCCATTTGTCGGAGTTGTTCAGTACATAGGGTACCCAGGAAAAATAGTCGCATACCTACCTTAGCTAGCCCAAGCTCGACTTAAGTCATAATTATGATGAATCAAATGCACAAAAATCTTGGTTTTTTGCTTCATAGTCCGCTAAAAACTTGTTGAAACCTGTGTCTAGATTTTTTCCGCAGAGAGATAAAATTATTTTCTTGTAGCTGAGTAAAAGCTGAACAAATTCGATGTCTAACGAATTTTTTCACGTGCAAAATGAGTCGGCTACGATTCTCCGTAAATAGGTCTAATACTGCTCCCGTCAACTTATAATTTTCCAAAATCGAGAAAGGTATACTGCACGAGTCAGGTCTACAGTAGGAGTCAAGTTGATGACTTTTTGATCCGAAAACTATTCATATCATTAATATATAATTATACTGAATGGAATTTCTGATTTTGGGGATTTATTTATTTTTTATTTTTATTTTTATTTTTTTCACCTGTGGACCACTGTGCGGCAGCGGTTCCATTTCGTTTTTGCAATCTAGACCTCTTGAAACGAATGATGTCAAATTTTGAGGCCGATCCGAATTTTCGACCCCCGTCGCGATTACATAGGTACCTATATTATTCCAAGGGCCGGTTTTTGAAACCATAGTTAACTCTGACGGCCGTAAAAGACGACTCTGACGGCCGTAAAACCGAAAAAGCGTTTTTTGAACCTTAGTTACCGTTTTACGGGCCGCTATTTTTACGAAACGGTAACCACAGCAGGACCCTGGGGTCAAATTTTTACGGAGCCGTGACCACCGCTTTCATTGGTTGACGAGAAACAACTGACTGACGAGACGGCGCGCCGCGGACTCCACGGCGCGGAGGGTGGGGAGTGGTAGAAAGAGATGGAGATAATTGTTTACTTTTTTCGCTCAAATAACGCCCAAAATAATGACATGTTGAAGGCAGAAGAAGCGGGAAATGTGAACTCCTTCTTCACAAATGAGTTGTCAAAACCCGCAATGACGAAAAAAGTTCACCTAGGGAAAATATTCAAGGCGCCAAAATTTTAGCGGCGTGGTCAGCTGTCGGAACGCTGACTATGGTTCTAAAAACGCCGACAAAATAGCGGCTGTAAAATCGCGTTTGACGGTGGTCACCAAACCACTCGTTTGCGGTGATTTGACTATGGTTTCAAAAACCGGCCCCAAGAAGAACAAACCAAAATGATCGTAACTTTGCATGTAGGTATTTGGAGTGCGGAGTATGGTGTGATAGGTACCCTATATCGTAAATAATATTACACCGCTTGAGTAATAATACAAAATAACATGCAAATCATTTTTACAAAATCAAGTGTTGTAGTTCACTTTTTTCCCCTCTTAATATAAAACCTTTACACAAAATGACATTTTGTGTAAAGGTTTTATACATTGTACACAACATAAGTACCTACCCAGCAATGTCAAGTTGATTTTTTTTTTCACTTCATGAGCCACCTCGGGTTCTCTGCGAATTTTTCAACCACTACTTCCTCTTTTTCTTTATTTTTATCTGAAAGTGTATATATATTTTTCGTTTGTCTAGGGGGGGGGGGGGGGCCTCTATCCCCCCCTTGCGTACGCCTATGCAAAGGACCACCGATAGACCCCGGTTCCTCGTTACGCAGGAGCGATGGTTGTTAACCCTCAGGTTCAGGGGCGTCCATGATTTCCCTACTTAAAACGCATGATAAGTTCCATAATAAACTTTAGAGCAACAGGATCAAATTTTTGAAAAATTGTCATCCAAAGGTCATTTGGAAATTTAACACTTGAATTCTTGAGCCTCTTGTAAAATCCAAATTTTCTTTATTAAATTTGGAGAATATCCAATTTAGGACTTAACTTAGGGACCAATTGGATTTGTAATCACGCTCCTCTATGAATGAATAATCAAGGATGAAATTTGAGCCCAGCGAAAGCATGCCGAGAAAAAACTGAAACGCGGACTCTAAAATATTTTCAGTGTCTTGAATCAGCTATCGATAGCCTTCCCATTGTGGAATGAAATATTTAGTTTCAAGTTTCCATCAGTAACTGCACAAAATGACATTGATGGCGAATCTCGGGATAGATGGCTCAGGTCAAATTTAATTTAACGAGTTGAGTGGTTAACTGACGCACTTTTACAATTTGATTTCAGTAAAAATATCTTTAGCCTCAATTAGCCTCTTCTCTTTTATAGCGTCTGTTGTAATGCGCCTCGTATAGCTTGAATTTTGCTTTCAGTTCAATAAAAGTATAAACGCTATGAAGCTATTTGGATTCCCAGTGCTGGAACCAAAGTTACTCAATGATCTCTTTCAACCTACTTATTGTAGCTGGCCTATTTCTAATGGCTGACGTAGTTCATAGTAAAAAGACAAGCAGGGATTATGACGACTTTGACGATGTGACGGTTGATTTCGGCCTCATCAAGTTCCATTTATATACAAGGTAACCTAAGTAAGAAACCTCGCGTTGATTACGACTTGTTTAACGATTTGAATTTTACAGAAACAACCGCAAAGAGCCAGCCGACATGTTCACGGGTGATGAGGAATCTTGGAGAGCTTCCGGGTTCCGAGCCGAGCGTAAAACCAAGTTCGTGCTGCATGGATTTTTGAATTACCGTAACTTTAGAATGGCTGAAATTACTACAGATGGTGAGTCAAATATATCACTACTTGCTTCAGATTGGGTGTTTATTGCAAATGGCCGTAGCCCATCTGTCGAATCATGCTGAGCGGTGCCTCAGAAGGGACGTGCGGTGCAAAGCGTGGTGTAGCATTTTTCTCAACGGTTTTATAAGTTTTTTGGGGTGCTGAACACGAATCCAAATCTTCCCAACAAGATGTCTGGGACGCTCACCGTCGAAATTGCAAAGAACCTCGAAATTTCGGCACTTTTTGTGATTTTTTACGGATAACTTTGAAAGGGTGCGTTATAGGTGAAACTATTCTTCATAGTTAATTAAAGAGCACAAAATTCTGCGTCGAAAGAGCTACCTCAAAGTCAAAATTCACTCAGCCGTAAGGGCGAGACGGGCCGCCCAAAAATGTCGATTTTTTTCCTACTTTTCGGAAAATCAAGATAACTCAAGTTTGAATGTCTACTGCTCAAAAATGGTAACGCCCACGTGAAACCCCATTGAATGGAAGTTGTAGAACATCTAATTTCGCGTTCAGGGAGCACAAATAATGTTACTTCTGTATAAATTCATCATTGTATACATTTTCGGAAACACTCAACTAATTTTCTTATTATTAGCGATCAGTGATTTTTGCTTGGCGCGTGGAGGCTGCAGTTCTCCATCAATTTTCGTGGGAGATGGCTCATTTGAAAGGGCTCGACGCGAAGTTGTGCCTTTTGAAGGTCTGCCCGATCGACGCCGGCTCCTTCGACGGTTTTCGGGCGGTCCTTCACAACGGAGGTTGTTTAACTCAACTCAACTCAACATTTTATTTGTCCAAAAACACAAAGTTGAGTTTACATCCTTGACGTATCTAAGGAGGACTCAAAAGCAGAACGAACGTTTTTGTCCGATTTCGTTGGGTCACGGCTCTCTGGAATGAGCTTTTTAAGCTGATTCCAATGACTCCAGAACGATTTTTGCAGCTCGAACCGTTCGTCAGATCAGGTCGGTATGGGTTTTTTTTTGTCTGTGTCACGTTCTACGGCCTAAACGGCCGAACCGATTTAAACGATTTTTTTCTAAATGAATCCGAGGGTTGACGCGGTGATGCACGGTCTTCCAAAATTGCTCGATACCCTCTACGTCCGGCGATTCGGGTCATCCTTAGCAACGCGGAACAAGTTGGTTGTTAGGCCGGTTTGTTTACGCAGCCATAGATTTTTTTAAAATCTCGGGTCGATATTCCAAGAGTTTAGATACCTATCCAAAGAATGAGGTGAAGTGTCTTTCAAAGCAATCGAACTCGAAGGAGTAGGTAACGCATTGCCACTATAATATAGTCATCTCATCATATTATGTTGAGGGTAATACGAGGGTTGAAATTTGAAAATGAGCCTTTTGGGAGTATGACATACGTACATTGTACTCCCTTCCTGTTCCTCCAAAGACAACGGGGGCAAAATCCTGGATATGACGCCAGAGGCTTTACCCCAACCACACAACACATTAATTAGGGACAAATTAATGTTAGGAACACGGAATCAACATGTAGGTACACACTTCACACCCGGCAGAGTGTGGGATCCTACAACCAGCATCACGGCGCTAGAGGTAAACTCCCCTTCCTCAAATGACTTTACACAACGGTTCGCACAACGCCCACCTAACACCGACAGCCTCAACATATCTTCGCTCCTCTTCAGTGATCATGAAGACAATGATGATGCACATAATGATGACAACCAGGAAAATGAAGATGTGTCAACACCGTCAATATCAAAGACGTCACAACTGAGTTAGACGATGTGGAGGCAGAATCGCGTTAGATAAAGCCCGTTTAAGAACCCGTCAAACCTTCCTGCAGAGAAAGAGGCAACGACTACACGCTGAGCTGTCATCCATTAGTTCGTTTCTTGATTAACAATAATTATTATTATTATTAGTTGCTAGCAATTATTGTGATACTTCATTCTCACTATTTCGCTAGGCAATGGTAAAACGCGTACAATTCACTCAGTTAGTTGGTGCAAAAATTCAATGTCAATGAAATCTGTATTTAATGAATCAAATTAAGTCAATTAAAAAGTAGCTGTAAGGATGGCGTTATTCGTAGGTACAGTACCGACGGATAAACCCATTAGTCGTAGGTATTACGCTTTTATTTATGTTATAGAAATACATGCCGTTTATAAATAATAACAACTATTCGTCATAATCAGACAGTCGTCACATGTGCCAAAATCGGTATAGTCTTCATCAGTCTACTGTGTAATCAGGGTCGTCAGTGTCAGATTCGATTTTATTCCTCCTTTCTTGAGTTTCATTCTTCTTCTCTTGAGCATTCCGTTTTCGTTTTCTTGCTTGTGGTTCTATCAGCAGTAGTTTTGTTAAACGAACACAACTGTCGGTGTGCTCGTTTTGGCCGCCCTCGAACCTTCACTCTAGTGCGGAACTGCAGGTTTTGGAATTTGCTCTTAGGCAGGGGATCTTGAGTTTCTGTGTTCTGTGCGTGTTCTTCGACGTCCTCTACCTCTGGTTGATCTACTTGTTCAGCAACACTATCGGGCTCCTGCTCATGTTTCTCTTGCGATTCTACTCCGGCGAATTCTATGTCTCTCACCAACTTTTCTACCTTTTTCATAGCATGCAGGTACCGATTGAAATTACGCGTATGGTTAGATGTAAGCGTCGCAATGTTGAGCATAATTGGCAAAATTTGGTTGTATTTTTCTCGGGCGCTCAAAGTTCGAGTCTCGCCTTCCCGCGGGAAAAATTCTCCAATTCTTCACTTTCGTTCAAGAGCGGTTCTCCGCTTTCTCCCGGCGTCGAATGACTGGATAATGCACTGTTTCGATGATATCGGGCATGGAACAAAGACAAATTGAAAACAGATAGCAAGGAAGGAGCTTGCTCTTGAGCACCCTACTGATTTGGCTAACTTCGCCATTGGCTTCCTTGAGGTCCGACACCACCTCGATTTCCCTCTCATCTAAATGCACGTTGCCAAAAACGTCTTCGCGACACCCGTTTGTATCCATGTCGGCAATGAATCGTCATTTGGCGTTTATTGTTCGTTGTGATGAGAGGTTCATAAGTTGCGTTGCAGAAATCGTGAAATTCTTGCAGAAACGACTCATTCGTAACAAACTGTTTTCCTACTTCACCAAATGGATGTTTCCCGGCCATAACGGCTACTAAAGTACGGAGGATTGACAGAACGGAAAATACGGAACGAGTCAGATAGCGTGATGACAATGCGACGTATGCAAATAATCTCGTAAACGATATTAGTTGACCTATTAGACCGAGATTAAGGCCAGAAGTGCAAAATAAATGACAGGATGCAGAGTGAATGATAGTTGACCAATATTATTGTTTAATAATAAGTGGGAATTTAAAAAAATTTATTACTGTATTATGAAGCAGGAGTTATGAAAGGATAGAGAGTAAAATTTACTCTCAATATTTAACAATGTCCACTCACACGGGTTTTATTGGAAAATTTACATAGCGGACCGGTTTCGGATGGTTATTTTATGAAATTTTTTTTCAGCATTATTAGACGAGGGTGACTATAACGTAATAGTGGTGGACTGGAGTGGAATTTCTGCCAACCCTGTCTACCCCATACCCGAACAGTCAGTGCCGTTCGTGGGAGGCCACGTTGGGGAATTTGTGCTGTACCTGTTGGAAAACCAAGTATCAACGAAGGACGTACACTTGATCGGCCACGGTTTGGGCGCGCATGTGGCAGGTTTCGCTGGGAAGGAGGCCAATCGTGCAGGGAAAACTGTAGACAGGATAACAGGTGAGTTTTTTTATGGGCAGGGACACCCTTTGCAGTGTCCCAGTTTTACAGTGGTGTTGTGTGATGGGCGGTGGCTTGAGTCCGTCACTGGCCACGAAAGGTGTGTGAGAATGAGTAAATTAGGGAAAAGAGTCTGTGATATGTGTGTCATCGTTTGTGTGTTCAAATTCAGTGTGCGTCATTGTATGTGTGTTCAGATTTTATTTTTGTCTAGGCTAGTCATGTTAGTTTTAGGGAGGGGAGGAAATTTTGTTTAAAGTACTCGCACTCTACCAGACAAGTAAACGTGGAGAGAGCAACCACCCATCCGAAAACTGCAAGTTACAAGGGGAGACAGAAGAGCAGGTATGTATGGTTTGTTGCATTCCGCAGGCACGAGATACAAGAAGAGGTGGAATAGTATGTGGGTCTGCTGCGATGACTCCTGTTCCAATGAATTTCGAGTCAATTTATAGTGATAAGACCTCCTTTAAAACCCGGCACCTCCACGTTGGTCCATCCCGGCCGCACCAGAATGATGTGGCTAACGCTGGAGGGGACAGGAGGGCCCGCATTACTCCCCCTAGGGGAGTGCTGAAGAACAAGGTAGAAGAAAGAAGATTGAACAAACATAAATGCACTTCCCCTTATAAATAATAATCTTTCGACGCGTAACTTCGGCCCTCCACGTTTTTGGATGTGCTGAATCTTGGGTTGCCAGATACATTTTGAGAAAACAAAAACTACAGCACCCACCAATCAGGACAAGCAAATTTAATTTTCTTCACATACCCCTTTTGGTTTATTATTCTGAAATCTGAAATTTTGACAAAATAGGCTACTCGGTTTACCATCTAGTTGTGCCCGCAAGGTTTTCAGCCCGATCGCCCAAACCCGTGGGGCGCTATGAGGCTACAGGAGGGTTTTTTTTTTTTTTTTTTTTTTTTAAGGCTTTTGGCTATGGGATCGAGTCAGGTGTCGTTTTCGAAGTATTTTTGTACGTAGAATCCATTTTTGGGGGTCCCGGAACGATCCGATTTCACTGTTGCGATTTATAGGGCTTTCATGGGGCTAAAAATGGGATTTTTGAAGGATCCCAGGAGGTCAAATATTTATCATGTAAAAAAAACAAAAAAATTTGAGAAAACAATTTTTGAAAAAAAAAAAATCCCCAAAAAAATTTTTTGTTAAAAAATAAAAATCCAATTTTTTTTTAAATTTTTTCATCGACACAGAATTAAATTTCTGACCATATATCAAAGAATAATAAACCCTTGTGTAAAATTTGCAGCGTTTTTATTAATGATTTAAGCTAAGCACTTCATATCATAAAAGTTTGATGACGAAGGAACTGTTTCAATGGAGGTAATCAATTTTGACATGAATGAAGCGCAACAACCTTGTGGTGATCCTCCCCAGTGAATTATTTTTCGCGCAATTTCTCAATATCAAAGAATAATAAACCCTGTGTAGGTACTCAAACAAACTGTAAACAAACTCTGCCCATTCACTGTCCGACACATCTGATTCGTCACTGGTCATGACCAGATATAAAATGATAGGTACAGAAAAATCAAAAAACGAACAATCGTGAAAACAACCACGAATGACAGTGGGAAGCAGAAAAAAAATTTCATTTAATGAGGCTGCCCAAAGGATCGATAAGTCTTATCAGAACCCCTCAAGGCGCGATAACATTGTAGGACCGTTAGGGCTATGGACCAATATCGCGCGTTGATAAACACTTCTTTTCGAGGTTTCGGTTGTAAAGGCTTATAGGTACCTAATCGATTCGATAAATGTGTTTGTTAAACCGGCCCTTAGTGTATTACTCCAAGAATAATAAAACAAACGTCATCAGGTGCAGGCCCGGATTAACGGGGGGGCTAGGGGGGCTATAGCCCCGGGGCGCACACCACAAGGGGGCCACTTCGCCACCGTTGATTTTTTTTTTTTTTTTTTTTTTTGTAAAAATTAACAAACCGTTTTTCCTTATTCCTATGCTGATATCCAAAAAATTGTTTTCCTGAAAAAGAGGAAGGTGAACGGAAAGTTTAAAGTTACCTACCCTCCACTAAGTCTTCCACTACCTTCCTTACCTTAAAACCGGAAAACCTCATGGAGTCGTCTATGTCTACACTCCCAACGCGAGTTATAGACCTCACGGATTTTCCACACTGTAGTGGTGGTTCAGAGTTTGCTAAGCGGGTTGGACTCTGTACCGCATTTGGTTCATAAAAACAAAAATAATTTTTTTAAATTTTTGGTTTATTATTCTTGGAATAATACACCTATGTTTTCGCGACGGAGGTCGACGAATCCGATTGGCCTCAAAATTTGACATTATCCGTTTCAACAGGTCTATATTCCAAAACCAAAATGTCCGTCTGCCGTCTGCAGTCCACCGTCCGCCATCCGCTGCACAGAGCTTCTTAGGTTGTGTCTAAGGCCATTTCTGGCCCATCACAACCTTTCTCATACCTTCTGCTCTCTTTCTTCCCCCAGAGGAAGTGCACTTATCATTGCTTAAATCTTCTTTCTTCTACCTTGTTCTTCAGATCTCCCCTAGGGGGAGTACAGTGGGCCCTCCTGTCCCCTCCGGCCACATCATTGCGCCTGGCGTACCTGGGTTGGACCAATGTGGAGGCGCCGGGTTTTAAAGGAGGTCTTATCATGTAAATTGGCTCGAAATTCTTTGGGGCAGGAGTCATCGCAGCAGACCTAACTACTATTTCGCCTCTTCTTGAAACTTGTGGTGTTCGGGTGGTTGGTGGCTGCAGACCGTACCTACTCTTCTATCTCTTCTCGTAACTTGTAGTTTTCGGATCATGGGTGGTTGCTCTCTCCACGTTTACTTGTCTGGTGGAGGGCGAGTACTTCTACAAAATTTCCTCCCCTCCCTAAAACTAACACGACCAGCCTATACAAAAATAAAATCTGAACACACATACAATGACACACCCTGAAATTGAACACGCATACAATGACGTCCACCATCTAAAATGACGGCAGCTGCCGTCCGGGCCGTTTTGGGCAGAAGGATTTTTTTTTTAATCTGAAATTTTACCATCTAGTTGTGCCCGCAAGGTTTTCAGCCCAATCGCCCAAACGCGTGGGGCGCCATGGGGCTAAAATGGGGCTGTGGGAAAAGTTTTTTGAAGGCTTTTGGCTATGGGATCGAGTCAGGTGTCGTTTTCGAAGTATTTTTGGACGTAAAATCCATTTTTGGGGGTCCCAGAACGATCCAATTCCACTGTTGCTATCGATAGGGCTTTCATGGGGCTACAAACGGGATTTTTGAAGGATCCCAGGAGGTCAAATATTTTTCAAGTAAAACAAAAAAGTTTCGGAAAAAAAGGATTTTTTCGAAAAATAAAAATCCAAAAAAAAAGTTTTTCTTGAGATTTTCTCATTGACAGAAACAAATTTCTGCACAAGTAACCTATATCAAAGAATAATAAACCCTATAGGGTTTATTATTCTTATACTGTTAAATTTGCAGCATTTTTATTTATTGTAAAAAGAAACTTTTTTCTTACTTTAGTTGTAAAAATAGATTGCCCTGCATTCGGAGTTTTATTACTGTTTTGACCCAGTTTTTGGTTGTGAAGCGACAGACGCGATTTTCTAGTGGTTTTTACGTGATACTCCTGCCAGAGGATCCACTTTCATATATAATATATATGTGTACCTATATGTACATATATATAGGGGGCCACTTTTAAGTCTCAGCCCCGGGGCCCACGAGAGGTTAATCCGGCGCTGATCAGGTGGGAAAAAGCCCTAAATTTTGATTTTTGCAAAGACGATTTTCGAGTTCATATTATGAATTGATATTATAATAATATTATAATATGGGTTAATATTATTAACCGTGAATGTGATATTTCGTTATTAGTTCGTTTAAAGAAAGGCCGGAATGAAAGTGTGTTATCATTCCATCAGAAAATACACAAAACAAATTAAAATGGCAATCAATCAATTGAAGAGCGATATCTCAAAACGCAAATCTTGCAAAAGAGCCCTTTTCCCAGCTGGCCTTGGTTTTGAAAATTAGTTAAAAATAGGAGGGAATTTGCCCATTTCCACGATTTGTGAGCGTTTAAGACACATCTTGTGTGGCCACACAATGGATGGGCTTATTGTTTGGATATTATCCGTGTTGAGCGTTTGCAAAGAAAGGCGCACTTGAATGAGTGGAATCGAAAGTTGACGATTTTCTCTCTTCTTGGATTGAACTGTGTAAATACAAGTTGGAAAATGTTGTACTTAATACTCACCCTGTCGCCTTCTCATGTGTTACGTCACTTTTCCAGGTTTGGACCCGGCGTACCCGTTTTATTTCATCCAAGACGACCCTGACGGGAGACTGAATCGAGGAGACGCTGACTTTGTGGACGTCATCCACACGGACGGATCATGCTTCGGATCCGACTATAAAATCGGGGACGCCGACTTTTATCCCAACGGAGGAATTGAACAGCCAGGATGTTACGACTCGTATAAATTCAACTTTCCCCCCAAGCGAGTCAACGAGACGGGATACGATTATTTGCCAGACGTACCGTGCGCCGCCAAACTCCATTCTCTGGCTTATTACAATTGTGCGCATGCGAGGGCGGTCTATTACTTCGCAGACTCTACGAAAAAAGGGCAGCGCTTTAATGTCGAATCAAAATGTGATTCAATAACTGAAGGCACGACCAATAACTGTGAGAGTTTGGATGAAACGCAGCGAATGGGACTTCATGCAACCCGAAAGTAAGTAATGCTAACTAAGTCACTTTTGACATGGACATGTCTTATCGCTAGCACTTGAGTACTAGTTTTGGTTTATTATTCTTGGAATAATACACCTATGTGATCGCGACGGAGGTAGACGACTCCGATCGGCCTCAAAATTTGACATTATCCGTTTTAAGAGGTCTACATTCCAAAACCGAAATGTCCGTCCGCCGTCCGGGCCGTTTTGGGCAGTAGGAATTTGTTTTATCTGAAATTTTGACAAAATACTCGGTTTACCATCTAGTTTTGCCCGCAAGGTTTAGGTGCCCGCGAGTCAGGTGTCGTTTTTGAAGTATTTTTGGACGTAGAATCCATTTTTTGGGGTCCCGGAACGATCCGATTTCACTGTTGCGAGCTATAGGACTTTCATAGGGCTACAAATGGGATTTTTGAAGGATCCCACGAGGTCAACTATTTTTCGAGTGAAAAAACAAAAATTTTTGAAAAAAAAAAAAAACTTTTTTCAAACATTTTCTCTAGTGACTCAGAATTAAATTGTTGCGCAATGGGGAGTTCGCATTGATTTTAGATTTGGAATTCTTCCCTACCATTCAATAATATGGCTAAAAATTAACTTGCACAGCCTCCAATAGGTACCTACCAACGAAAAAAAAAATCATTGTAGGGGCCGGTTTTTGAAACCATAGTCAAATCACCGCAAACGAGTGGTTTGGTGACCACCGTCAAACGCGATTTTACAGCCGCTATTTTGTCGGCGTTTTTAGAACCATAGTCAGCGTTCCGACAGCTGACAACGCCGCTAAAATTTTGGCGCCTTGAATATTTTCCCTAGGTGAACTTTTTTCGTCATTGCGGGTTTTGACAACTCATTTGTGAGGAAGGAGTTCACATTTCCCGCTTCTTCTGCCTTCAACATGTCATTATTTTGGGCGTTATTTGAGCGAGAAAAGTAAACAATTATCTCCATCTCTTTCTACCACTCCCCACCCTCCGCGCCGTGGAGTCCGCGGCGCGCCGTCTCGTCAGTCAGTTGTTCCTCGTCAACCAATGAAAGCGGTGGTCACGGCTCCGTAAAAATTTGACCCCAGGGTCGTGCTGTGGTTACCGTTTCGTAAAAATAGCGGCCCGTAAAACGGTAACTAAGGTTCAAAAAACGCTTTTTCGGTTTTACGGCCGTCAGAGTTAACTATGGTTTCAAAAACCGGCCCTAGGAGATATACCGAAAAAGCGAAACGCACAGTTTGAATCACTACGGGTTTCCCACCAGTCACTGTTTGAGGTAATGACGTCACAGTTCCAGTGAATCTCTCACCATGAGCGCTAGTGTCGTCAGCTTATATGATGAATTTATAGCAATAATTTATTATAATTATTATAACTTGATACGACGGAAAACATTATTAACTTTTAATTATAATGCACGATACTTGAAGTTTAAAGCCTTATCAGAAGGATTTACGGCTAAATTGAATTTCATTCTGTGATGAATAGTGGAGTAGCAACCCTGGGCGAAACAATCCCCTCACCTGTCAAGAACATAACACTATCGACGACGCTCTTCAGCTGTAATGAGGTAGTGACGTCTCGCTCCCTCCATGGCCGTGTCCCCCCCCCCGCGTTTTTCAAACGCCGTAATTTTCGTTAAATTATTTAAATTTTCTGGAAACGATTTCAGGCGGCTGACTACTGTTTTCCCTACATTCTCAGGGAGTACTTTCAGAAAACGCTGCAAATTTTACACAAGGGTTTATTATTCTTTGATATAGGTTAATTGTACAGACATTTAATTCTGTCAATGAAAAAACTAAAAAAAAAATTTGGATTTTTTATTTCAAAAAAATCTTGGGTGGGGGGGGGGGGGATTTTTTTTTCTTTCAAAAATGTGTTTTTTCAAACATTCTTTATTTTTTACTTGAAAAATATTTAACCTCTTGGGATCCTTCAAAAATCCCATTTTTAGACCCATGAAAGCCCTATAGAACGTCACAGTGAAATCGGATCGTTGAGGGACCCCGAAAAATGGATTCTACGTCCAAAAATACCCCGGGACCACCTTTCGGTGTCACTTAAGGGCAGCTCTCCTGCTTTTGCCTCAACGGCCCTCTCTGTCCCCTCCCACCTCTGTAGACAAAATTGTTAATCAAGAGTTGCGCATGTATGTCGACCGTCATGAAATTCTCGACCCTTTTCAATCTGCTTTCCGAACCGGCTTCAGTACCGAGACTCATCGGAATCCTGGATGATGCGACAGCGGCGATGGATCAGAAGGAGGTCCTCATTGTGGTCATGGTTGATTTCTCGGCTGCTTTCGATCTGGTTCGGCGAGACATCCTTGTTGCCATTCTACAGTCAATCGGTGTTTCGGGTATTCTCTTGTCGTGGTTCTGCTCATACCTATCAGGGCGGCTCATAGCAGTGAAAGGTGATGAGGGAACGCTATCTGAATGGAATGCGCTGAATGTTGGGACGCCTCAAGGCTCCGTGCTGTCGGCCTTGTTCTTCATCCTGTACATTCGGTCTATTGTAACGGTTTTCTCGCCAGGGACAAAGCGTATTTCTCGCAGATGACCTGCAATTTTATCGTGCGTGCAAAATCAGCGACATAGCGAATACTGTTAGCATACTCAGTCACGACCTCATCAAGGTGGAAGGATGGTGTGTGGAGCACGGCATGAAGATGAACATCGAGAGAACGAATACTGATTGGCTCCCCAAGGATAGTGAGCGGCATTGACTTTGGAGCGTTACCCAGCGGTACACCTTAATGATTCTCCTCTAGAATACGTTAACAAGACGAAAATCTGGGTATTTTTATTCAAAGCGCTTTCAGCTGGGAAGAGCAGGTAGGTAACATCTACTTGTGCGAAAGCCTTCGGTGCAATTTATCAACTACGTCGCCTCGCCGCAGACCTCCCGACCCAAGTTCGCCTTCATTTGGTGCAGAGCCTCGTGATGCCCTTTTTCGACTATGCTGCGGCGGCATTATGCGATCTAACGTCCAGCCAGCTGGAGAGGCTTATGAGAGCAGAGAATGGCGGCCTTTCGACTCGACGAACACGTTACTCCCCACTACAAGCGTCTTGGCTGGCTCAAAATCAACGAGAGGAAGAAGCTACAAATTGCCTCGTTAGTGTTCAAAGCATTGAAGTACCAGCGCCCAGCCTATCTGTGAAAAGTTTGACTTTCTCAATGCCAGAGACACTAGGAATAGAATCCTTTGCATCCCAAGCCAGCGGACGAATTTTTTTGGTAGGAGCTTCGCATCCCAAGGTGCCAAAATTTATAACGAAAGCGCCGATATGTTTAATTTAACTTTGAAAGAAAGTGTGTTCAAGGATAGGTTCAAAAAAATGTTAGTGAACAAATATTAAGTACGTACCCAAAGAAAGTGAGGAAAGTGAAGTGCCGAATTTTCAACAACAATTTACTATACTAGTGAAGTCAATGTTATTTTCATCGAAGGATTAATTTATTTTTGGTTTATTATTCTTGGAATAATACACCTATGTTTTCGCGACGGGGGTCGACGACTCCGATCGGGCTCAAAATTTGACATTATCCGTTTCAAGAGGTCTACATTCTAAATCCGAAATGTCCGT
This sequence comes from Pilophorus perplexus, assembly GCA_955831195.1. Classification (NCBI taxonomy): domain Eukaryota; kingdom Metazoa; phylum Arthropoda; class Insecta; order Hemiptera; family Miridae; genus Pilophorus; species Pilophorus perplexus. Next base: position 49,347,189 of record OY037009.1, read on the forward strand.
CCGCCGTACGCCGTCCGCCGTCCGCCGTCCGCCGTCCGCCGTCCAGGCCGTTTTGGGCAGTAGGAATTTTTTTAAAAATCTGAAATTTCGGCAAAATACTTGGTTTACCATCTAGTTGTGCCCGCAAGGTTTTCAGTCCGATCGCCCAAACCCGTGGGGCGCTATGGGGCTATAATGGGGCTACGGGAGGGGTTTTTTGAAGACTTTTAGCTATGGAATCGAGTTAGGTGTCGTTTTCGAAGTATTTTTGGACGTAGAATCCATTTTTTGGAGTCCCGGAACGATCCGATTTCACTGGGGCGATCTTTAGGGCATTCGTGGGGCGAAAAATGGGATTTTTGAAGGATTCCAGGATGTTGAATATTTTTCGAGTAAAAAATACAGAATTTTTGAAAAAACACATTTTTGAACAAAAAAATCCAAAAAAAAATTTTTTTTGAGATAAAAATCCAAAAAAAAATTTTTTTTTTTAATTTCTTCATTGACAGAATTAAATTTCTGCACAAGTAACGTATATCAAAGAATAATAAACCCTTGTGGAAAATTTGCAGCGTTTTCTATTTGCATTGATTGAATTACCAAGGAAATTTGTATTGTAAATTTTTTTGTCAGGGCAGGTGGCAGAGAGGGACTTATGGCCCTAACCTGCCCTGATCGCGAAATAAAAGAATCAATCAATCAATCAATCAATCTGTTGCTACTCCTGCTAACAAGTTCGGTCTATTTCTCCAAGATGGATCTTTTGCCCTGACAACACTCTCAATTTATATACAAATTTCTCGCTCTACTCTTGTCTGGCGACGCGAGCTCTCCCTACTGCCAGACAATATTATTTCCGTTGCATCTAAAACGAAATTTGTAAATTTTTGTTTTGCATGAAATCAACACAAGATTTATCTAACCACTGACGTCATTATTCTCTTACAGAATCAAAGGTTCATTCTATCTGACGACAAATGACGTTTCACCTTTTTCGAAGACGTAAGAGACTCCTCGCTGGATCCTTTTTGTAAATCTTTATTGTTAAGACAGAATAATTAATACATAGTTATTTCGTTATCACGTATTTGCTTCACTGTTTGTCGTTCAGAGCACCCACTACCACCTGAGTCTTTACACAATTGAAGCTGGAGGGTGACGCACAGAATGCAAATCTAGCTGGACAAAAATCATGTGACGTGGAAGGAACCAAAAAGACAGGTTCGAACGTGCAAAAAAGTAGCAAAAAACGCTGCAATTGAATTACACATGGGTTTATTATTCACTGAGAGAAAAAAAAGGCCTATTCTAGGTTATTTTTCGATTTTTTTCTAGGTTAAATGCTGCCAACCTAGATTTTTTTTGGTTTTCATTCTAGGGTGGAACAATTTAGTCAAGGTTGAATATCATTTAACCTAGATTGAAAATACTGGTGAAGTTACCTTCCTAAAAATGCAAACAACCAAGATTTAAAATGCGCCACCCCCACACTTTAGTTCTAGGTTAAATTCACGGTGTGTGCCGCCGCCTCCATCCATTTACAGTCTAGGTTAAAAACATTGTTGTCTTGGTTGTCTCACCCTGGTATTCAATGTTTTTCACTTTCATAGACGGTTGATTTACCCTAAAACGAAAACGTTCTCACCCCACCTCAAACAATTTACAGCCATGGCGCGTTAACCTAGAACCCATTTTTCTCTAGGTTGTGACCCTTTATTTACGAGGTTGTTTCAGATACTATCTGTGTTGTACCAGTTAAATTTCTAGGTAGCTTCCTATTCTTTTCAGGTTGGTCCTAATAAATTACTAGGTGGTCTCCTTTTCTTTCTAGGTTTGCTCCACGTCCATTGCAGGTTGGTTCTATCAACTTCAACTATCTTTCTGGGTTGTCTCTGTTTTCAACTCAGTACAAAAATTTGAATGTGACGTCATAATATGACTGCACATAGTGACAGAAAATAGATGATTAGAAATTGACAGAGATTTGGCCTCAACCCCACCAGGTAAATAGCAGGGGTGCCAAGACAACGAGAATTAACGCCCACCGCCTACAGTGGCGCTCTCTGCGACTGCTTAGCGTACCGTAGAAACTAGGTAGGTACCTGGAATTTATTGAATGAATTAAAATCACTGTTGTTTAAACCTAAACCTATTTGTGGTTTTAACCGAGACTGAAAGTCTAACTTTTTCTTCTGGGTTGTGACCTAAAGTAACAATCTCGCCTTTTAAATCTCTCGGTTGTTTTCAGTTGTACAACCGAGACTTTAATGGAGGGTAATTATATGGAAGGTCAAATCATTCGATTCTAGGTTACCCCACTTAAAAGTCAAAGATAGGTAATATATTTTCTAGGTCTTCACAACGTCAACCTAGACCAAATGTGAAGTTCACATTTGATCTAGGTTGACACTTTTTTATTCCAGGTTGTGGTTAGAGGGCAGGTTATAACGGATTAGGTTGTTTCTGTATGGGTCTAGGTTGTATAAATATTTTTCTATGTTACTTTAACCTGGACCTATTTTTTTCTAGGTTGAATCAATTGATTCTAGGTGGTTTCAATTTATTTTCGAGGTTATTTCGGATTTAACCTAGCCACTAAAAAAATCTTTTCTCTCAGTGTTCTGGGCCTTTGGACACCCAAAAACTAATCGAATCGAAATGAATTATTAGGAGGACCAACTAGACCCCTTCATTGACCGCATTTTCTGAATTTTACGAATGTTTCTCTGACGTGGTCAAAATGTGGGCATTGCCCTTGTGGACACCCGAAAGCTAATCGGATCGGATTGAATTCAAAACTGTTACTAGACCCCCCAAACGTGACGTTTTATAAACATACCATTTTCGTACACAACTTTCAGAATTGTTTTGTTGGTGACATCGCGTTTTGACCTTTATGAAGAGTTACATTTTGAAAATTTAAACGTGGGAGTTTTTTCCGGAATGAATTGGCCTGCAATTCTTTTCATATCCGCCCCAATCACTAAGTGAAGTCTTCTGAGTCACTACGCATCTTCTGCCTATTGAAAGACGAGGATAACTAGTCATAAAACCTTACCAAATGTAAACCCGTTTGCCTACAAACGACGATGATTTTTAAAACCTTACTCAGATCCTCCTGAACCTCATGATCCTGAAGAAGGGGCGAGAATCTCCAGAAAGCTAGAAGAACAGAGAAAAATTAAACAAGCTACATCCGGCCTTTCTTCCTATTTCATCAGTGTAACTTTCAGTATCTTCTCATACTCTACAGACACTTGAGCTGCAGCAAGTTTGGGCATATTGAATGCGAACAAAAAATTCAAATTGACTAACAGTTCAGTATGAAAGTTCAGGTTGAAATGAATAACGATGAGTAGAAAAAGCCCCATAGGTCCCCACGGTGAAATCGGACCGTTCTGGGACTCCCAGAAATGGACTCTACGTCCAAAAATACTTTCAAACGACACCTTACTCGACCTCATTGTCGAAAACCTTCAAAAATCCCTCCTGTAGCCTCATAGCGCTCCACAGATTTGGGCGATTGGGCTGAAAACCTTGCGGGCACAACTAGATGGTAAATATGTTGAGTATTTTGTCAAAAGTTCGCCAGATTTTGGGTTTATTATTCTTGGAATAATACACCTATGTTTTCGCGACGGAGGTCGACGACTCTGATCGGCCTCAAAATTTGACATTATCCGTTTCAAGAGGACTAGATTCCAAAACCGACATGTCCGTCCGCCGTCCAGGCCGTTTTGGGCAGTAGGAATTTTTCAAAAAATCTTAAATTTTGACAAAATACTCGGTTTACCATCTAGTTTTGCCCGCTAGGTTTTCAGCCCGATCGCCCAAACCCGTGGGGCGCTATGGGGCTAAAATGGGGCAACGGGAGGGATTTTTTGAAAGCTTTTGGCTATGGGATCGCGTTAGGTGTCGTTTTCGAAGTATTTTTGGACGTAGAATCCATTTTTGGGGGTCCCGGAACGATCCGATTTCACTGGGGCGATCTTTAGGGCTTTCATGGGGCTAAAAATGGGATTTTTGAAGGATCCCAGGAGGTTAAATATTTTTCGAGTGAAAAAGAATTTTTGAAAACAACAAATTTTTTGAAAAAACAATCCAAAAAAAAATTTTTCCAAACTTTTTTTAATGACAGAAATAATTTTTGCACAAGTAACCTACCTATATCAAAGAATAATAAACCCTTGTGTAAAATTTGCAGCGTTTTTTGAAGGTTTTTGGCGATGAGATCGCGTTAGGTGTCGTTTTCGAAGTACTCTTGGACGTAGAATCCATTTTTCGGGGTCCCGGAACGATCCGATTTCACTGTCGCGATCTCTAGGGCTTTCATGGGGCTACAAATGGGATTTTTGAAAGATCCCAGGAGGTCAAATATTTTCTAGTAAAAAACAAAAAAATTGTTTGAAAAAAAAAAAATTCTAAATTTTTTCCTGAAATTGAAAAAAAAAATTTTTTTTTCATTGACAGATTTAAATTTCTGCGCAAGTAACCTATATCAAAGAATAATAAACCCTTGAGCAAAATTTGCAGCGTTTTCCCTTAAGCTATAAGCCGAACTCGAAAAAGATGTGTTATAAAAGAAGATAGTTATCGACCTTTAAGTAGTAATGAAGTTTCCACTCCAGTGCCGGGAACATAACAGAATAAGTAATGAACCAAAACGTTACCTCTTAAAAGAGTTCCAGCATCTAACATCTTGAATCGGCTTCAAAAGGAAATATCGAGCCTAGTGCATAAAGTGGTATATAATTTCTTACTTGTAGCGTTTCGCCGGTACCTTTACGATACTTACAATCTCGGTAAAAGTTATTTTATCGTGGTGGGTTAATTGATGCACTAAATCGAATATTACTGAAAACATCTTGAGTTTTAAGAATTTAATCGGCCTCATTTATTTTATAGCCTCTTGGAATCCCTTTCATCTAAGTTGAATTGCACCACAAGTTGAAATATAAAAGAAAAATCGGCAATATAGAACTTGCTGTAGTCCCAGTGTTTGAGGTATTTCGAGAGGTACGCAATGCTGGCTATCCTCACCTTTTTTATTCCCTACACCTTATTTCTCTTGGGTGATATATTTTTGTATAATCATGAATTGGATCCCGATTCGGATAATACAAATTTATCTGCTCTCATTCAATACTGCTTATTCACAAGGTATACCCAAGTTGTTACTATTAACCAATGAGTATAATAAGAAACACTATCAGTAGCCAGTGTTACAATTTGTTTCACCCACAGAAACCTCACTGAGTTCCAGACACTGTATCCAGGTGATGTAAAGACTTTGACGAGTTGCGACTTCCAACCCACTCGCGAGACCAAGATTATAATTCATGGATGGATGCATTCAGTTTCTATTGGAATGGCCCCGACGGTTAAAGATGGTAAGCCAAGAGATCACTTCAAGTTGTAATGAGCCTCAGAGGATGTTCAATCTGACGATATTTCCCCAGCGTTATTAGAGGAAGGTGATTATAACGTGATAGTCGTCGACTGGAGTGCCATTGCTGGCGTTCTCTTCTACCCCATACCTGAGCACGCAACTCCAAACGTTGGAAGAAATCTTGGAGCTTTTCTGCTGTTCCTGTTCGAAAACGGAGTGTCACCTAAGGATGTACATTTGATCGGTCACAGTTTGGGCGCACATGTGGCAGGTTTTGCAGCGAAGGAGATCAAACGTGCGGGACCATTTCAAAACAGGACAGCGAGTAAGATAATATATTAGGTATTATTCACTAAATGACTTCTGTGATTGATGGATGATTTGCGTATAGGCGGCAGAGATCGATTACCCTAAGAAAACGCATTGAGGAGGGTGTTGACGAGACGGATTATGCTTGCAGAATGAGATAAGCCCCGTCCACTTTGCCCCCCCCCCCCCCCCCCCATTTACTCACTGCGTCCACTGACGTCCCCCTCTACCTCGTGACTGGCTTAACTGGGTGGGGAGGTCGGCAGGGCAGCGATGGAGTTGTGTGAGGGGGGGGGGGCAAAGTGGGCGGATCTTATTTCAATCTGCAAGCCAACTCCATCTCATCAACAGTGTTGATTCAACACCCTCCTAAATACGTTCTCTTAGGGCAATCGGACTCTACAACAATACCTTCATCATTTTGCCGTTTTTTTTGCAGGTTTTGCTGGGAGGGCGATCGATCATGCAGGACAAAAGATAGGAAGGATAACAGGTAAGATATTGTGATAACACCACCTTAACAACGTGTATTTTAGACCACAACTTACTACTCACTGAATGGTTCGACGTGTGATGGTTTTCATCACACTGTCCCCCTCTAAGTCGGCGAGGGCCAGCCAGTTGACGTGGACCATCTTCTTAATTTTTCCAGCGGGTGCAGCCTTGAGTTTGCCCTACCCAATCTGCCTGGAGTTTTCTTGAGCGCCACTGACTTGAACCCTTGCCCTCAAGTTCCCTTATCAGCCTGGCACACACTCCGAGGCCCCAAAACTAGGGTGGTCCGTAGTGTGCTCAGGTGGGGTACTCCTTTAGTGGCAACTGTCACATCCTTTTAGAAAACGTCAACTTTCGTGGCGAAATCAGGCCTTTTCTCTTCCAAGCTCTCCGGCACTTGCTGCAGCTCTTCCAGCCTTCTTCTGCCTGACACACCCTCCAAGCCCCAAAACCGGGGTGGTCTGTAGTGTGATCTAGCCCAGTTTGCCCCCCCCCCCCCCCTCGGCCTCCTGACTGGCTTCGCTGCACATGGGGAGGTCAGCAGGGGAGCTTCGACTGGTGTGGTGTGTAGGGGTGGGGGGGGGGGGGTCGAAGTGGGCGGAGCTTATCTCATTCTGCAAGTAAGCTGTGTCTCATCAACACCCGTCTAAATACGTTCTCGTGAGCAGTGAGACTCTAAACGTATACAGTATTGGTACCAATACCTGCATCATTTTGCTACCATTCAAAACCACTAATTCAGAACGTCTGTGGCTGACTATCTATCTAACAGAGTATGTCACAAGCCTTCTCCTTTGAAACGGTAAGTGGTACGCCGATTTTTTCTATCGCCTCAGTGACCTGTTTAGCTACTATTAGGGGAGTTGAGATCCTCCCAAAAAGCTCGCGAATCGGCGCATTTGCGCCCATCTTTCTTATCTTTAAATGAGAATCCCTGATTTTTCTCTCGAATTTGGATTTCTGAGACAATTTTTCGTCCAATAAGCACATTGAGCGCAATTTTTGATGAGCGCAACTCTTCCTATCTTCGTTGTTTACTGCCGATTGTAACGGCGTTTCCACTGTATCCTACCTAGCGATCTGAATTTTAATACAAAATCCCAAAGAACGAATTCTGACGTTTAATTTGAACGATTTTTAGCAATCTCAAGTAGGTTTAGCGTGTGTCTTATAGACCATATAGGGGCCGGCACCTGCGTGGTCTGTGGGCAGGCCCGGATTAACGGGGGGGCTAAGGGGGCTATAGCCCCGGGGCGCACACCCCAAGGGGGCCACTTCACCACCGTTGATTTTTTTGTTTTTTTTTTTTTGGTTGAAAATTAACAAACCGCTTTCCTTATTCCTATGCTGATCTCCAAAAAATTGTTTTCCCGAAAAAGAGGTAGGTTCTTTCTTCTACCTTGTTCTTCAGATCTCCCCTAGGGGGAGTGTACAGCGGGCCCTCCTGTCCCCTCCAGCGTTAGCTGCACCATTCTGGTGTGACTGGGTTGGACCAATGTGGAGGCGCCGGGTTTTAATCATGGTAAAGGAGATCTTATCATGGTAAATTGGCTCGAAATTCTTTGGGACAGGAGTCATCGCAGCGGACCTACCTACTATTCCACCTCTTCTTGTAACTTGTGGTGTTCGGGTCATTGGTGGCTGCGGAATGCAGCAGACCGTACCTACCTACTCTTCTACCTCTTCTCGTAACTTGCAGTTTTCGGATCATGGGTGGTTGCTCTCTCTACGTTTACCTACTTGTCTGGTGGAGGGCGAGTACTTCTACAAAATTTCCTCCCCTCCCTAAAACTAACACGACCAGCCTAGACAAAAATACAATCTGAACACACATACAATGACACACACTGAAATTGAACACGCATACAATGACGTCCGCCATCTGCCGTCTGGGCCGTTTTGGGCAGTAGGTAGGAATTTTTTTTAATCTGAAATTTTGACAAAATACTCGGTTTACCATCTAGTTGTGCCCGCAAGGTTTTCAGCCCGATCGCCCAAACCCGTGGGGCACTATGGGGCTAAAATGGGCTACCGGAGGTTTTTTTAAGGCGTTAGGCTAAGAGGTCGAGTTAGATGTCGTTATTGAAGTATTATTGAACGTTCAATCCATTTTTGGGGGTCCCAGAACGATCCAATTTCACTGTTGCGATCTCTAGGGCTTTCATGGGGCTACAAACGGGATTCTTGAAGGTTCCCAGGACAAAAAATTCCAAACAAAATATTTTCGAAAAAAGATTGTTACAAAAAAAAAAAATCCCAAAAAAAATTTTTTTCTTAACTTTTTCTCATTGACACAGAAATAAATTTCTTTACAGGAATGACTTGAGGAAATTTGACCTGCTTCCTCATGCAGTGAAATAAATTTCTGCACATGTAACCTATATCAATGAATAACAACCCCTAGCGTTAAATTTGCAGCATTTTTATTTATCGTAAAAAGAACTTTTTTCTTAATTGTAAAAATATATTGCCCTGCATTCGGAGCGTTTTTTGACTGTTTTGACCCAGTTTTTGGTTGTGAAGGACAGACGCGATTTTCTAGTGGTTTTTACGTGATACTCCTGGCCAGAGGACCCACTTTCGTACATAATATATATATGTATATGTACATATATAAAGGGGGCCCCTTTTAAGTCCCAGCCCCGGGGCCCACGAGAGGTTAATCCGGCGCTGTCTGTGGGGGACCTTGGATGGGAGGAGAGGCTGCCGCTGGTGTGCTCCTGACTCGGGTCGAGAAATCGTTTACATACTACATACATCCCGCGATTCTAGAGAACATTTTGGTTTATTATTCTTGGAATCATACACCTATGTTTTCGCGACGCGGGTCGACGACTCCGATCGGCCTCAAAATTTGACATTATCCGTTTCATGAGATCTACATTCAAAATCCGAAATGTCCGTCCGCCGTCCGCCGTCCGGGCCGTTTTGGGCAGTAGGAATTTTTTTTTAAATCTGAAATTTTGGCAAAATACTTGGTTTACCATCTAATTGTGCCCGCAAGGTTTTCAGTCCGATCGCCCAAACCCGTGGGGCGCTATGGGGCTAAAATGGGGCTACAGGAGGGGTGTTTTGAAGGCTTTTAGCTATGGGATCGAGTTAGGTGTCGTTTTCGAAGTATTTTTGGACGTAGAATCCATTTTTGGGGGTCCCAGAACGATCCAATTTCACTGTTGCGATCTCTAGGGCTTTCATGGGGCTACAAACGGGATTCTTGAAGGTTCCCAGGACAAAAAATTCCAAACAAAATATTTTCGAAAAAAGATTGTTAAAAAAAAAACAAATCCCAAAAAAAAATTTTTTCTTAACTTTTTCTCATTGACACAGAAATAAATTTCTTTACAGGAATGACTTGAGGAAATTTGACCTGCTTCCTCATGCAGTGAAATAAATTTGCAGCATTTTCATTTATCGTAAAAAGAACTTTTTTCTTAATTGTAAAAATAGATTGCCCTGCATTCGGAGCGTTTTTTGACTGTTTTGACCCAGTTTTTGGTTGTGAAGGACAGACGCGATTTTCTAGTGGTTTTTACGTGATACTCCTGGCCAGAGGATCCACTTTCGTACAGAATATATATATATATATGTATATGTAAATATATAAAGGGGGCCCCTTTTAAGTCCCAGCCCCGGGGCCCACGAGAGGTTAATCCGGCGCTGTCTGTGGGGGACCTTGGATGGGAGGAGAGGCTGCCGCTGGTGTGCTCCTGACTCGGGTCGAGAAATCGTTTACATACTACATACATCCCGCGATTCTAGAGAACATTTTGGTTTATTATTCTTGGAATCATACACCTATGTTTTCGCGACGCGGGTCGACGACTCCGATCGGCCTCAAAATTTGACATTATCCGTTTCATGAGATCTACATTCAAAATCCGAAATGTCCGTCCGCCGTCCGCCGTCCGGGCCGTTTTGGGCAGTAGGAATTTTTTTTTAAATCTGAAATTTTGGCAAAATACTTGGTTTACCATCTAATTGTGCCCGCAAGGTTTTCAGTCCGATCGCCCAAACCCGTGGGGCGCTATGGGGCTAAAATGGGGCTACAGGAGGGGTGTTTTGAAGGCTTTTAGCTATGGGATCGAGTTAGGTGTCGTTTTCGAAGTATTTTTGGACGTAGAATCCATTTTTGGGGGTCCCAGAACGATCCAATTTCACTGTTGCGATCTCTAGGGCTTTCATGGGGCTACAAACGGGATTCTTGAAGGTTCCCAGGACAAAAAATTCCAAACAAAATATTTTCGAAAAAAGATTGTTAAAAAAAAAACAAATCCCAAAAAAAAATTTTTTCTTAACTTTTTCTCATTGACACAGAAATAAATTTCTTTACAGGAATGACTTGAGGAAATTTGACCTGCTTCCTCATGCAGTGAAATAAATTTGCAGCATTTTCATTTATCGTAAAAAGAACTTTTTTCTTAATTGTAAAAATAGATTGCCCTGCATTCGGAGCGTTTTTTGACTGTTTTGACCCAGTTTTTGGTTGTGAAGGACAGACGCGATTTTCTAGTGGTTTTTACGTGATACTCCTGGCCAGAGGATCCACTTTCGTACAGAATATATATATATATATGTATATGTAAATATATAAAGGGGGCCCCTTTTAAGTCCCAGCCCCGGGGCCCACGAGAGGTTAATCCGGCGCTGTCTGTGGGGGACCTTGGATGGGAGGAGAGGCTGCCGCTGGTGTGCTCCTGACTCGGGTCGAGAAATCGTTTACATACTACATACATCCCGCGATTCTAGAGAACATTTTGGTTTATTATTCTTGGAATCATACACCTATGTTTTCGCGACGCGGGTCGACGACTCCGATCGGCCTCAAAATTTGACATTATCCGTTTCATGAGATCTACATTCAAAATCCGAAATGTCCGTCCGCCGTCCGCCGTCCGGGCCGTTTCGGGCAGTAGGAATTTTTTTTAAAATCTGAAATTTTGGCAAAATACTTGGTTTACCATCTAGTTGTGCCCGCAAGGTTTTCAGTCCGATCGCCCAAACCCGTAGGGCGCTATGGGGCTAAAATGGGGCTACAGGAGGGGTGTTTTGAAGGCTTTTAGCTATGGGATCGAGTTAGGTGTCGTTTTCGAAGTATTTTTGGACGTAGAATCCATTTTTGGGGGTCCCGGAACGATCCGATTTCACTGTGGCGTTCTATAGGGCTTTCATGGGGCTAAAAATGGGATTTTTGAAGGATCCCAAGAAGTTAAATATTTTTCGAGTAAAAATTAAAGAATTTTTGAAAAAACACATTTTTGAAAAAAAATCCCCCCAAAAAATTTTTTTTGAAATATAAAAATCCCAAAAAAAATTTTTTTTAATTTTTTTTTATTGACAGAATTAAATGTCTGTACAAGTAACCTATATCACAGAATCATAAACCCTTGTGTAAAATTTGCAGCGTTTTTTAAGATTTGGGAGACGGTTCATTCCGAGCGAAGTGAGCCCCCCCTCTGTCAGAGTGCTAGTCTTGCTGTTATACTTGCTACTGTTGACGATTTCTCAGGATTGGACCCATCGTTGCCGTATTACTTCAAAGAAGACGATCTTGACGGGAGGCTGAATGAAGGAGACGCTGCCTTTGTAGACATCATCCACTCCGACGCGACCTGCTACGGAGCCGACTTTAAAGTCGGGCACGCCGACTTTTATCCCAACGGGGGACTTGATCAGCCAGGATGCGACGGCGGGGATAATTACAATTTGTCAATCGACGTGGGAGACTTTTCCGGGAAAGAACGTAACAATATACCTAACTTACCGTGCCTCTTTAAAATCCATTCGGTAACTTATCATCATTGTTCCCACATGAGGTCCGTCGAATACTTCGCAGAGTCTGCCAAAAACGGTCATAACTTTTACGTCGAATCGAAATGTGATTTAATAAAACATGGCAAGCCTCAAAACTGTACGAGTTTGTCCACCGAACAGCGTATGGGACTTCATGCAAACCGAAAGTGAGTACAGCTACAAAACGTTATCACAGTATGATGTATGTTGTCACTGACTTCATTTTTCTCTTACAGAATGAAAGGTTATTTCCATCTGACTACAAGTTGTGTTTCACCATTTTCGAAAACCTGAGAGACTCCACGCTGGATAGCCCTCAAATCTTGACTGTTACGATTTTAACATTCAATACATTGAGTAACCTCGTTACCTCGTATTTGCTTCACTATTTCTGGCAGGTGTTCTTTAGTACTGCCCCCACTTTCAAAGTGAGATTTCTCCCCCCAAACCCTTAATGCTTACTCTTATTGAAATTTAATGAGTGTGTCGGTGTTTGCATCGTTAGCAAGATGAAGACCAGGAAAATGGCGGCAAAATCCCGTAAGTCATAGTAGGCCTGTAATGGACCAGTGATGCGTGGAATGGTATAACCTAACACCTCAACAAGGCCGTACCCAGGAAAAATTTGCGGGGGGGGGGGGGGGGGGGTTGTGGTACCAGGCGGGGTCCGGAGGCCCTACCCAATAAAACTTTTTAAAAAATTGTCAAATAGGTACCTAACCCATTTTTAGGCCATTTTAAGCTTTTATTGACAAAAGTTAGAACGACACTAAGTATATATATAATAACAAAAATAATTTCCCCTGTTAATTTGGTGACTAGGAAAATAAATTCGCACAACAATAATCCTCGCCTCAATGAGGTAACGAGTTACAGCGGTGTTGTTTTTTTCTGTTGACGAACCCCGCAGTGGAATCATCAGGTTTTTCACACGGAATCCCAGCGAAAGTTGGCGTGTTCCCGTGAGATTTTTCGTCCGGGATTTCGGCGTGACGCGGCGACGTGTCGCGGCCGAACGCCGAACGCCAGTGAAGCTCTGCGGTGGTCATCCCGGTCATGCGACTTCCCAAGGTTTCGCTCATATAATTATTCTTGTCATGCCTTCGACATGAAATTTAGAGCCCTACAGAGCTCTGTTCAGGCAGGTCTGTAACTAGGTCATATCGTCGGTCCTACTACAGCACCGGCTAACTGGACGACATTCAGCAAAAATGAACCAACACCCAATAATGGGGTTTCGGGATAAGAGCATCACTGTGATGTGCAACTCAGTATTTGCATTCAGCAAAAAGGAACCATCGTTTTGACGCTGTTTTCCCTCAAACATTCGAATTTGAAAAAAAAATCATTGGAACTTAAGAGGCTTTTCCTGTTTCTCAAAATGGAACCATTTTGGCTAATGCTCATTTAGGTTAATGAATGCTTAAGAAAGCGTTGACTGTGATAACTTATCACTGACAAGGAGAGGCTAAAGTTTGTATGGTTTTCATTGAAATTTGAGGACCAATTTGGCGAGCCTTCCTCAGGTTTCTGGAGTTCACGACCATTACACTCGGTCCCGTAGCGATCTTGTGGTCCCCTTCACTCGCCTCAGTACCGTTAAGCAGGGTGACCCAATGTTGGTGGGCTCTCGTCTGTTCAACACTCTTCCCCAGGAGGTACGAGAGCTCCGTATAAAGTCTTTCCTCGGGGTGGTGAAACTCAAACTTATTAGGGCTGAGTTGTACTCTCTGGAGGAATTTATGGAAATTGACTGGGTTGTTTGTTGAGTCTCTCGCACCTTTATTGTTTTGTATGCTGAGACCTCAAACTTCATGTAATGTTGTTCCTTTTACCTGCAGCAGGTGCGGTTTTTTAATTTTTATCTGTTATTCATAGCTGCTATGGTATTATGTATCTAAAAGTATTATGTTATTGTGAAGTACCTTTGCGCTTTTTGCGCCCTTGCGACTTTTGTACTGCCTTTTGGCTATTGCAAATAAAAAAATATTCTATTCTATTCTATTCTAAGAAAAATAGGTAGGTAGGTAAGTATGAGGGTCATCCAGAAAGTAAGTTTACAACGGCTCCTGTGGCGAGGGTTTTTTTTTTTTTTACATTTTATGCCTTTACTATTGCACATAACTCGAAAAGTATGACGTTAAGGTGTGTCGAAGAAAGTGTTATGAAATTTTCTGATGATTTCCGCTTACAACCGAGTCGTTGCTGGGGAAATGAAACGTCTTCAGTTTTCAAGGGACAGAAATCGTTCACCATTCGTTGGAAAGCTCTCGATTTATCACGCGTTTCTTTCGTACTTGTTCTTGGTATTTATGTCGCCATTTTATATTTATTGATGTTATTAATGGATGCAGTAAACAATGCCGCTTGTTTTGTTGTTATCAGTTGCCACGTTAGAAATCAATTTGAGAAAACGCCAAAATGAAGCCGTTGGTAGAGATAGAAGGGTAAGAGAAAGGGTAGGGAATGGGGGGGGGGGGGGGGTAACTAAAGACATTAAATGTCCCAATGTGTTGCACACTCGTATGCAAGCATTTCTAGGTTTTCTTTTCGCAGTTTTTCTCATAAACGATTAAATTTTACAACATAACACCAATAGGTTTAAAAATCAGCTGTTCCTCATCCCGTTTTCGTTGCACCTAGGTACTTCCTGTTCTTCGATTTGATAATGGGCACAATGTGATGAATAGGGCTCGGATTTGTATGCTCGATAAAATCTCGAGATATGCTCGAAAAACCTCAGTCTTATGCTCGATAGATATGCTCGAAAACCCCATAATATGCTCTTAAATATGCCCGACCGTTAATAACTTTAGAAAGGTAGGAACGCCAAACTACAAAAACCACAACTTATCTTTACATGCGAGCTTTATTTTCAAATTTTATTTATTTACATTATGTACAATTATATCTACAAGCTTCAGGTCTGTGCAAATAGGTCCGTGTTGGTCTGAATAACAAGAATTTTTTCAATATTTTCAGTATTGAATGATTTTCTTAGATCGGTCAATAAATTCTTCATAGACGAGAACGATCTTTCAACGTCAACTGACACGAGGGGTAAATACTTAAATGATGCTGCTTCTTGTGCAGAGTAGTTTGGGGAATTCTCCGAGGTTGCAGGCTCGCCGCGCAGCATCCTCGCCAACTCCAACCAGGATTTCGAGCCAGTACGAACTCCAACTTTTCTCTCGCTGTTTTGCCACTCTCTCCAGGCCACGTTTTGGATGTTTCAATTACTCCATTTATGGTAGCGACCACTTCAAGCAACTTGGTTCCACGCGATTCTAACTTCAGGATGACATCCGGAATTATACTCATGTAGGCATTTATGAACGTCAAGGATGGCACCAATTCTTTCGATTGAAAAGCAACCTTAGCTTTTCCAATGTATTTGCTTTCGGCCTCGTCAAACGTATTGATCACCTGGGAAAAGATAATTGAAAAAATGAGAGAAGAATAACTACTACCTACTGAGAAATCTATACAACCATGCACCATGATCGAAGAATGGAGTAGGTGAACGTAGAAGGTTGAAAACGTATGAAAAAAAATTGAGGAGGAAAAATCGAAAATGAGCTTTAAAATTTTCAAATATTCTCACCTCTTCAATTGCGGGAAGATTCGCAGAGTAATACAAGGCAGCCAAGATCCAAGTTCCCCATCGAGTTAATACGGGTTCAGGAGGTAAAGGGAGTTCTGGATGCATCATCTTGAAGGCTCGGACGCGAGAAGGGGCTTTGACGAAAATTTTCTTCACCGAAGAAATGACTGTGTTGACCATGGGTGATTTTTCGCGCAGAGCCTCAGCAACCCTATGCATAGCATGGGCTAGACACGTGACGTGAATCATCTTGGGGTAGAGAAGCTTGAGGCTCCTCCCAGCCTTCAACATATAGGGAGCAGCATCAGTCACCAATGCGAGTACTTTGTTTTCATCCGCATCCGAAAAGCATTCCACAGCTTACCTGACGAGTCGCTTTCTAATCCGGCAGAGGCTTAAAACTCGCAACCCACGAAAGAAGCACATTGACTCAGGTCAGAAACCTGAGGATCCGTTATTTGCACAATGAGGATCCATGTATACACTTTTAACTATGTCTATTTTCGAACCTTATTGGTGGTCAGTGCCCAAGTTCATGGTAAGTTTGAAGAAAAACAAACCATTTCTACCAAAATCATTAGAATATGCAGTTATATGCTTTTATTCTGAAAACCACGATTTTATGCATTTATATGCTCGATAAATTTAAATTCTGTTGGTCCCAGAGAGGTGAAAATGCCACCAAAAGCCTTCTTTCAATGTGTACTGTTCAGGAAAAAAATATGCCAATATGCTCGAATCCGAGCCCTAGTGATGAATAAAGAAATTGTTTTGAACTCTTCCTTATTTACCTATGAAGATCAATTATAACTTGAGTAAATTTAATTCCTATGTGTTTGAAAACGCTTATTTTTTGGAAAATTTCTGGGGGGGGGGGGTTACAACCCCTTTGACCCCCCCTTGGGTACGGCCCTGCACCTCAACGTTCGAATCTGAAGGTACTTGAAGCGGCACAGTTACCAAGGTGGTCCGAACGTGTTTCGGTTTCATAATATGAAACCGAAATATTATTTCCAAATGTGTAAACTATTAGCTCGTTTCGTCCCAATTCTTCTAGGTGAAGTTGTTTAGCAAGGCGAGTCATCATTTGAATCATTTGAAAAATTGTCCAAAAATTGAAACAATAAAACAAAAAATTATAAAAAAAAAAAACAAAAAAAAACAAAACAAATGGCTATAAATGGGCAAGCAGTGCTTACCTTGCTTTGCCAGAGAATTCGCCTCTGTTGGAATTGTTTTTGGACAGGAGAGTTTCTGTGGTGAAAGATTCAGATGGCCCAGGTGTTGTGAGGACCCCAAAACCGGTGGCTAATGGAATCTTCCTTGTAAGATACAGTTTTTTTCAATGCTTCACGAATATTTTGTACAGTGTACCCATTAGCTCCAAGACCCTTCCGAATCTCGTAGTTAATTTCATAGGGAAATTTCTCTATGATGGCTGGGCGCAGTCCCTCGTTCTCGTTTACCTTTTGCCCCAAGAGTTCAAGAGCGCGAAGGTGACTTTCAATTTCGACCCAAACCTTTCGACAACCACCTATGTCATTTGACGAGGCTGGACTGATTTTGTAAAGTGCCGAGTAGTGGGCATCAATGACCATTTTGGGTTTGCCAAACCTTTCGTGATGCTTTTGGACCGCCAATTTATAATTTGAATTTTTCATGGGAGTACCTTGGAGCGTTTCCTTAGCAGGGCCTTCGACGGCACCGGCTAGATAAGACAGTTTGTCGACGTCAGGTATGTTTCTTGAGTGGATAGAGGCGGAAAACTTGTACCTACCGAAATTCAGTCCATTTAAGTTTATCCCCATGATATCGAGGGATTTCTAATTTTGGGAGACGGCCCGTATCAGAGGGATGGGGGAAATAGTCGGGTTCAGTTTTGCTATTAGTCCTGTTGAGGATTTCGACCTCCATTGTCTCCATTGGTCCGGTTGAGACTTCTCCGGCTTCCATTTGTAATTCACTGAAAAAGGATAGTTTTTCCAGGAATTGGTCGGTGACTTCGGAGGGCTTTTCACGAAGTACATTGCGAATTTCCTTCTCCGGTTTATCCGTGGAGGCCTAATTGAACTTCTTGTTCCGGGCTTAATTTATTACCAAGAAGCAAATTGCTTGATCCAACTTTTGAGTGCTTTCTAAGATCCAACATTATGCTTTCTAAAAGCACATTTTCTGAGTACATAAGTGAAATTTTCCCTTCATGAGAGAACAAATAATATTAAATTTATATAAATTTTGTATAAAATATTATTTTATATAATTTACAATTAAATAAACAAGTTTTTCGTCGTTTTTAATCAATTTTTTCATGTTCAAACAAAAATTAGAAAAACTTTCGGGATTGCAATCCCTACTTCCATGGCATACTTTTTTCAATGACACAGAATATACTTAATTTCAGCACAAGTAAACTATATTAAAGAATAATAAACCCTTGTGTAAAATTTGCAGCGTTTTTAAAAACTAGTCCCTCCTAAAATATCGATTTCGATGCGTTCGGCTGACTGTCAGTTTTGTCGTGCAGAGGATACTTATATTATTTTTCGGCAAAGGTCAGTGCAACGCCTTTTATTCCAATCGTGCTGTTTCCGACGAAGTTCAGCTGCATTTCTTTGGGAGCCCATTCGAGGGCGAGGGGCTCATATGGGGCCGTACCTACCAGTAAAAGTCGACGATAAGCTGAGGTGAAGTTATACTAACCCTCAACGCGGTTAGGAGATACCGGCTTAGATTACCCAGTCAGTAGTTACCTCGCCTCATAATAATTATAGCCCATAAATGTAACCCCTAGAATCCGTCATGGTGGGAGATGTGGAGTTGAATGATTTTAAGGCGGTTGGGACGTGGACTTTATGGGACTAATTGAGCTTTATTGCGCTAATTGCGCTTTATTGAGCTAATTTTTGAGCACAATTTACAAGGGTAACTTACTTTTCCCGAAAGGTGAAACCGCACTTCTCGCAAAAGTTCCAATTTCAACCCATAAGGACCCCATTTTTCAATTGAGTGGTGAGTCCCCTGGAGGCCTGCAACCGTCCATGTCCCAATGGAGATTCAAACTAGGACTAATTACCATTCTTTTGCGCTTGGTTTCTTCCTCGTAGCTCCAAAAACAGGGCGTAGTGAGACTTTATGGGGAAAAAACGCTGATTGTCCCACAGCGATAGGTTGGATGAACTTATCGGATGTAAGCTCGAGGTCTCGTCTCTGCACAGTGCGTATAATTCGTCTCGGGACAAATTTAACAGTTCTACTCAAGACCATCTGCGAAATGAGGAGATTTGGCTGGAGGAGAAGGAGGCCCTCGAGACGTCGCTTATCAACCTACAAAAAAAAAAAAAAAAAAAACTACGACAGAGAATTAATTTTTGCATAATTTACCTATATCAAAGAATAATAAACCCTTGCGTAAAATTTGCAGCGCTTCTTTGTCGGGAACATAGTGTAGCCCTCTAAGAAAGATCCTAAAGTGGACGAAAGTTTATCGAGTAGGTAGTTTCCAAGTTATTGAATTTTGACAATTTTACCAACATTTAGGTCCACCGAGAGGGGGGGGGGCAAATGGGACATTTTGCCCCGGGCCCGGACTTCTACATGGGGCCCCAGCGGGCACTAGAAAAATAAGAAAAAACGCTGCAAATTTTACACAAGGGTTTATTATTCTTTGATATAGGATACTTCTGCAAAAATTTAATTCTGTGTCAATAGAAAAAATTTTGGAAAAAAAATTTTTTTGTGATTTTTTTTTCAAAAAAATTTTAATTTTGGATTTTTTTTTTCTTCAAAAAAATTTCTTTTCAAAAATTCTTTATTTTTTACTCGAAAAATATTTAACCTCCTGGGATCTTTCAAAAATCCCATTTTTAGCCCCATGAAAGCCCTGTATAGTAAATCGCCACAGTCGGAATCGGATCGCTCCGGGACCCCCGAAAATGGATTCTACGTCCAAAAATACTTCGAAAACGACACCTGAAAACCTTGAGGGCACAACTAGATGGTAAACCAAGTATTTTGTCAAAATTTCAGATTTTTAAAAAAATGCCTACTGCCCAAAACGGCCCGGACGGCGGACGGACATTTCGGATTTTGAATGTAGACCTTTTGAAACGAACATTGTCAAATTTTGAGGCCGATCCGAGTCGTCGACCTCTGTCGCGGTCACATAGGTGTATTTTTCCAAGAATAATAAACCCAAAATGGCTGAGTTGCCACATGGCAAGCAACGTAGTCTTCCGTGTGATTAGGCCTTGTAAAACTCAAGCATTGTGAATCACAGTAAACGCTGTGAATCACAATAAACGCTGTGAATCACAATAGAAAACTGGTCAGGATAAGGAAGAGCGCCGAAGGATGGAGCATCGAAAGGAAAACATCGATGTTCACCATTATTCGTAGGTACCATCGCTTACATGGGGGCCCTATGCTCTCTTCTGCCCCGGGCCCGCTTTTTCTCTCGGCGGCCCTGAGCGGGAGACCAAACTTGGGGCCCCTTATTCTAAGGGTTCTTGTCCGCATTTGCACCACAAGTGGGGCCGAGTGTTCTAGCTCACTCTCCCAGTTACGGGCTGGTATCCCAGCTTCCTCCATGCATATGAGGCAAGCTATGACCACGACCAACCTCGATTCCAACTCCAAACCGAGGGGGACGGCCGGTGGCATTTCGCAACAGGTGTAACCTCGCTGCAGCATGCCTGTGGCACCGTGGGCTCCCCCTCGCCCGAGGATTCCTGATTTAGGAAGGTGGTTGCTGGTCCACTCTATCCATTTTAAGGCCGCATCAGTGGGAGGCCCGAGTGAGCAAGATGTCGCGCTCACTCTACCGCTTTTCATACCTCCATCACCAAGGTGATGTCCTGAACATTACAGGGGTAGATATGAGGGAGGAGTGCCATGTCAGCCAGGGGAACCGAGGGATCGTACCCTTGTATTACCCTGGCGTCGACCTCGGCACCCACAGTGGTTCCCAATCCACAGCACTAGAAATTTTTCTAGTCTGCATTATGCCGCCGTGCCAGAATTGGCAACATCTCAGAGGCAAAGCCCTGCAATCGCCACTGCCCGTCTGGGCTACATAATATATCCTCAGGCCGAACAATGCTCCAGCGCCTCCTGACGTCCTCATACACGGGGCAGGCCTCCATCAGGTGCTCAGCCGTTTCCTCACCTCCGCTTGCACACGGCATTCGCTGCCTCAGTCCAAACCTAGTGAGGCTGGCCGCAAACTCGCCATGGCCGGGGACAAACTGGACCCATTCATGTCGTGGCTTTATCCATTTCCTCTGCAAACGCACGCTCACGTCCGGCATAAATCGATGGGTACGTCTCCCAGTTGTGGCACCGTCCCAATCTTCCTGCCATTTCCCTAGAAGTCTGCGCCGTACGGCACTTCTTGCCTCGCTCTTTGGCACGTCAGCACCAACTTCCAACTCCAAGCATGGGATACGTATTATGTTCCTTTCGTTTATGCAGTGTTATGCATAGCGCCTCCATGCCTCCAGCCTGATGTGCAGGACCCCGGCTAAGACAGACATGCTTGCCTTGGGGGCAGTCCTGTATGCCCGGTTGACCTTCAATAGAACCCTGCGGTCAAAGGACTCAATGCAGAGCCATTGCTTCTTGGTGAGTTTCGTCGCCCAACTTTGTACACCATACAGCAGGATGCCTCTAAACAACCCCTGGTAAATCACTCTTAACTCCGTATAAGTAATGCCCCATTCGGAGCCGGCCAATCGGC
The DNA here is from genome assembly GCA_955831195.1 of Pilophorus perplexus. Classification (NCBI taxonomy): domain Eukaryota; kingdom Metazoa; phylum Arthropoda; class Insecta; order Hemiptera; family Miridae; genus Pilophorus; species Pilophorus perplexus. The sequence goes on from OY037009.1 coordinate 49,368,489, forward strand.
ACACCCGCATGAAGGCTTCCAGCGCCTTGGCTCCTGCTGCCTCTATATGTCCGGCCTGACCCATCCGCTCCTCAAGCAGCAAACCGAGGTACTTGAAGGACCTGGAGCACCGCAAGGTCATCCCTCCTGCGTTCAGCACAGGGTAGTGCGGATATACCCCTCTAAAAGTCCCTTTCAGCATCATGGGCACAGTCTTGTTTGCGGCTACTTCCAACTTTAGTTCAGAGCAGCATTCTAGCAGAACTCCCACGATCCGATTCCCTGCAATCTCCAAATTCCGTCGGGAATCCGCCCTGATGAGCAGGACCAGGTCGTCAGCGTAGGCGACTGCCTCCACCTGCCCCTCTAACGTCTGCAAAATGACGTCGAAAACGACGTTCCACAATTGAGGGCCAAGGACTGAACCTTGGGGACATCCCTTGGTTACCTCCTTGGTCACCATCATGACTCCCTCCTGATATAGAACCCTTCGGCTGCTCAAGTAGCTGGTCAGTAAACCAAACAGCTCGCGCGGACACTGACGTCTCTTTATCTCCTTCAAAACGCACGGCCACCAAACATTATCGCACCTCTAATATCGACAAAGATGCCCATGACATACGTCTCCGTTGCATCCTGTACTGCCTGTTGCAAAGTTTCTATCGCTGTGATCGTCGACCGTCCTTTCACGAAACCATGCTGTCGACTCGAGCCTTGCTGCATCGTCGACTGCAGCCCAGCAACCATTGCCCTCTCCAGCAGTTTACCGGCAACGCTCAACAGACACAGCGGCCTACTTATATCCTTTGGGATCGCCGGGAGCCCGATCTCCTTCTGTCTTGAGTACACACAGTCGGCCAATCTTCCAACGTTCAGGGAAATACCCCAATTCGGCACACCGTCTGTAAATGGCCCCATACCACGGGAAGGTCAGGGACCATGCCTTCTTCATCATCTTTACCTCAATTCGGTCAATTCCTGGCGCTTTCCTATTCTTCATCGTGCGCAGCTGCCTTTCGAGCGAAGCATCACCAAGCATTTTTGGGGGTCCCAGAACGATCCAATTTCACTGTGGCGATGTATAGAGCTTTCATGGGGTTAAAAATGGGATTTTTGAAGGATCCCAGGATGTTAAATATTTTTCGAGTAAAAAATAAAGAATTTCTGAAAAAAAAAAAAAAAAAAAAAAAAAATCCCCAAAAGATTTTCATTGACAGAATTAAATTTTTGCACAAGTAGCCTATATCAAAGAATAATAAACCCTATTGTAAAATTTGCAGCGTTTTGGTTTATTATTTTGAAATAATACACCTATGTTTTCGCGACGGAGGTCGACGACTCGGATCGGCCTCAAAACTTGACATTATCCGTTTCAAGAGGTCTACATTCAAAATCCGAAACGCTGCAAATTTTACACAAGGGTTTATTATTCTTTGATATATCAAAGTATATATAGTATATATTAACGTATATATATACGTTACTTGTGCAGAAATTTAATTCTGTCAATGAAAAAATTAAAAAAAAAATTTTTTGGATTGTTATCTCAAAAAAAATTTTTTTTTTTGATTTTTTGTTCAAAAATGTGTTTTTTTCAAAAATTCCGTATTTTTTACTCGAAAAATACTTAACATCCTGGGATCCTTCAAAAATCCCATTTTTAGCCCCACGAATGCACAAAACATCGCCCCAGTGAAATCGGATCGTTCCGGGACCCCAAAAAATGGATTCTACGTCCAAAAATACTTCGAAAACGACACCTAACTCGATCCCATAGCTAAAAGCCTTCAAAAAAACCCTCCTGTAGCCCCATTATAGCCCCATAGCGCCCCACGGGTTTGGGCGATCGGACTGAAAACCTTGCGGGCACAACTAGATGGTAAACCAAGTACTTTGTCAAAATTTCAGATTTTTTAAAAAATTCCTACTGCGCAAAACGGCCTGGACGGCGGACGGCGGACGGACATTTCGGATTTAGAATGTAGACCACTTGAAAAGGATAATGTCAAATTTTGAGCCCGATCGGAGTCGTCGACCTCCGTCGCGAAAACATAGGTGTATTATTCCAAGAATAATAAACCAAAACGCTGCAAATTTTACACAAGGGTTTATTATTCTTTTATATACGTTACTTGTGCAGAAATTTAATCCTGTCAATGAAAAAATTTAAAAAAAAAATTTTTTGGGATTTTTTTGTTCAAAAATGTGTTTTGTTCAAAAATGTGTTTTTTTCAAAAATTCTGTATTGGTTTATTATTCTTGGAATAATACACCTATGTTTTCGCGACGCAGGTCGACGACTCCGATCGGCCTGAAAATTTGACATTATCCGTTTCAAGAGGTCTACATTCAAAATCCAAAATGTCCGTCCGCCATACGCCGTACGCCGTCCGTCGTCCAGGCCGTTTTGGGCAGTAGGAATTTTTTTAAAAATCTGAAATTTCGGCAAAATACTTGGTTTACCATCTAGTTGTGCCCGCAAGGTTTTCAGTCCGATCGCCCAAACCCGTGGGGCGCTATGGGGCTATAATGGGGCTACGGGAGGGTTTTTTTGAAGGCTTTTAGGTATGGGATCGAGTTAGGTGTCGTTTTCGAAGTATTTTTGACGTAGAATCCATTTTTTGGGGTCCCGGAACGATCCGATTTCACTGGGGCGATCTTTGGGGCATTCGTGGGGCTAAAAATGGGATTTTTGAAGGATCCCAGGATGTTAAATATTTTTCGAGTAAAAAATACAGAATTTTTGAAAAAAACACATTTTTGAACAAAAAAATCCAAAAAAAAATTTTTTTTTGAGATAAAAATCCAACAAAAAAATTTGTTTTTAATTTTTTCATTGACAGGATTTAATTTCTGCACAAGTAACGTATATAAAAGAATAATAAACCCTTGTGTAAAATTTGCAGCGTTTTAGTGAATACCTCTGACGAATCGATAGCTAAATGAGTGATTGAAAAGCTGGTTTTTTTTTTTTTTTTTTTTTTTTTTTTTTTTTTTGCAATCGCTGGAGCCCGTGGGGCTTTCAGTAGGACCACCTGTAGCTCCACCAGGCTGGCCAATCAGAATCAGAAGCGTTTTATTTGGCGTTTTGTTCAAGTGCTTTTGTCAAAGGTCCGCCGTCCGTTTCGGGCAGTAGGAATTTTTCTTTAAATTTGAAATTTTGACAAAATACTCGATTTACCATCTAGTTGTGCCCGCAAGATTTCCAGCCCGATCACCCAAACCCGTGGGGTACTATGGGGCTGCAGGAGGGGTTCTATCTAAGGCCGTAATTTTCCACAGTTTTTCCATCCTCGTCAAATTTAACTTCGGACACGATGCCTGCGCTAAATGTTTCTGAATCTTTCCCGAACTGACAATTTTGACTAGTAATGATCTGACTGGCGCTGCGAGTAATAACGTTTTAATTCTTTGGGACACTGTCGTTGGCGAAGGATGGTCATAGAACTTTCCGAGCCCTCTTATCCGAGTAAAATAGCTCTCCAAGACATCTTGGTTGCATCTGGATGTCATAATATAAGTATAGCCTTCATTTTTCAAATCTTGGTATAAGCCTTTAATGCTATTAATCGACATGAGGAATCCTTGCTGAAACGGAAGTGTAGTGTTTTTCTTTTTCCCCAGTACGCGCCTTGTAGCAATCAAGTGATGCAATTTATCGAGTGCTTCGTTTTGCTCAGTAAGGCTGGTTCCATAAGCACTTTTAAGCTTATTTGAACATACTGAATTTCGAGAGTTTAGATCATCGAATCCGTTCTTCACAACTAGCACTGTTTTCCCCACATGTTCGAATTGGGGGAAAATTGTGGCAAATCGCTTCCCCCACATGAGCTGAAAGTAACTGGGCGGCTTTTCTAACATTTTTCCTTTCCGTTCCAGCGACGAGAAGATGTTTCGTGTCAATTTTGTACGCATATTCTAGGTCACCTCCACTCTTTTGAGTTTCTATCAGCTTCATAAACGCTTCTTTTGTAACTTTTTCCCCACATTCAAGTTGAAATCCTTCGTCGAGGAGATGATTCCGGAGCAGTTTCAAAGCGTGCCAAACCAAGAAGAGAAATACTTACAACGAAAATTGTGGGAGAGACGGGAAATGTAACGCAGTCAACATAGAACTGAACTGATGTGAAGGGGCCGAGGGTGCCATCTGACGTCACAGCCCTTGGGGATTCCCTACCTGTGCCCGAGATGCACCTTACCTTCTATTTCTACCTACCTTGGTTGCGCCGAACTTACAATTCCGCTTCTCATGCGCCCAACGGAGGAGGATCTTGTTTACGATTAGCATCACCGAGATAATACCCTCCTGGGACTTCGCGCCCAATCTACTGCCGCCCCTTTGAAGGGTTTTGGCTATGGGATCGAGTTAGGTGTCGTTTTCGAGGTATTTTTGGGGGTCCCGGGACGATCCGATTTCACTCTTTGAAACAGTATCACTATTCCTTCAACATTTACGTCCCTACTCCTATGGAAAGGTGCAACGACTTTAACGTAGATAGTGTATAGTACAAAGTGGTTGTTTGCCGATGGTGCAGAGGTCTAATCCAGTGAGTTTGGTTAGGGAGAGAGAACGACTCCTCTGCTGAATACTAAATTGTTTATTCAGGTAAAAAAAAACCGGTCCCCACGCTATAATTGTTTACCTGAATAAACAATTTAGTATTCAGCAGAGGAGTCGCTCTCTCTCCCTAACCAAACTCAGTGTATAGTACTGTACGCCAAATTTCTGTCAACAGTTTTTGAATTGTAGGTACCTAACTTGTTTCGCTCTATGAAGTTTTTCCAGTTGAGTTCCTGTTCCATGGAAAAATTGGTGCTTTTCGAGCTTGCATCACTACTGAATGCTTAATTTCACAAAAATCTTTAAAATTGTATCCCTTCTCGGGAGCCTTAAGATTCCACCCGGCGTTGTCATTATCTCGAAGGATTTGAGCCACTCACTGATCCCATCGGCTTAAGAGTGACCTTAAGACTCCACTCGGTCTATTGTGGCCAGTTGAAACCGAACCTTATGATTCCACCCAGCCAGGGTCATTGCTGATATTTGCTCCGTCCTTCAGCTTGAATCTATCGACACTGTTGTCAGACTTGGAAGTAGGCCTACAAAACCCACGTAAACGAACTTGGCCTTCAGCACGATTATTTGCTTGCCGTTTCCATATTTGCCAAGCTTGGTGGAGGTCTATCCAAAATTCCGGACTGAGTACTGATTATCGAAACCGAACCAATATGGGTATTTGGCTGAAAAAGTTTTTTGGTCTCATCTTTTTGACGCCATTAGAAGTATTTACCTCTCGCTTTTGAAGATTTGATTAAAGAAAAACCAAAGGCTCTATGGGCAAAGCTTAAGCTAGTAGTTTTATTGGCATCAGAACTAATTAGTTCTGATGCCAATAAAACTACTAACTGCTGTGAGTCATTCCACCGACACGTAGGTGACTGTTTCAATAAGTCTCATCCAGATTTCTACACTTTCACCGATACTCTGTTGAAATTCCAAAATGAGGTATACATAAAGTTAAACAGCAGACACGCCACCCACAGATTTCATGATCCCCGTACTACAGCTCGCAAAACCGCACTCCAAAACCAAATAGAATTGAACGTCGCTCAACAAATATCCAGAGCATAATAATATTATGCTCTGGATATTTGTTGAGCGACGTTCAATTCTATTTGCATATTATGCTCTCTATCGTATAGAGAATAATTCACACTCATTAAATTAATGAACCCTGACATGTTCCTAGTACACAGGACTCGACGAAAACATTCACATTAGGTACCTGAGCTGATATCTACTCAATGCCAAATTGCTCGAAAATCCTTGACTTTGTGTTTACACTCAATTAAAAGTTTTACTTTGAGCAGGTCAGCACTGCTTGCTACGAGTAAATTTTCCACGAGTCGTTTTACTTGCCTTACTGTATGAAAAAAAAGAAGGCTTTTTACGGTTATTATTACTACGTAATGCTGAATTTCACAGAAGCATTCAGATTTGTGTTCGCACTTGAGCTCACTCTATGTGAGGATGTATCTCTACTCTTTGTATCGGTATCACAATTCCTTCAAAATTTGCGTCCCTACTCTATGGACAGACTTTGACGATATTCGAGCTTGCGTCACTACTGTACGCCAAGTCTTTATTTTTTCTTTTTCACCTAACTTAAGTTTCGCACTAAGAAGTTTTTCCAGTTGGGTTCCTGTTCCAGGAAAAATTCAATACTATTCGGCTCGTATCACTATTTCATGCTACATTTCACAAAAGTCTTTAAAGTAGTACCTATCCCTTCTCGATGAAAACATTTGCATTACTTGATAATATCAATTTTCGGGAAGTTTGTCGTAGGTATCATATTATGATACCTACTCTATGACAAATTTCCCGAAAATTCTTGAATTTGTGTTCATACTCAATGAAAAATAGTATTCTGCCCCAACCCACTGTGCATTTTCCCAGAACCATAGAATTTTTTGAAGGTTTGTCCAACATAAAAGCCCCCCCCCCCCCCCCCCCAATAAAAATTTGATTCTATCATGGGTTGTTCGTCGTGCTTGTGTATGAACGAACCAGCCCGTGTCCCAGTCCAATTCAGGAATTCCTCAATATCCGCGGGGGTTAGGTTCCAGAGGGTCACCTTTTTGTTTTTTACTCGAAAAATATTTGACCTGGGATCCGTCAAATATCCCATTTGTAGCCCCAAGAAGCCCAATAGATCGCCACAGTGAAATCGGATCGTTCCGGCACCCCCAAAAACGGATTCTACGAAAATGACACCCAACTCGACCCCAATTGCTGAACACTTTCGAAAACCCCTCCCGTAGCCCCATTTTAGCCCCACAGTGATTTGGGCGATCGGGCTGAAAACCTTGCGGGCACAACTAGATGGTAAACCGAGTAGGTATTTTGTCAAATTTTCAGATTTAAAAAAAAGACTTCCTACTGCCGGCAACTTCCTTGCAACGGCCCTGACGGCGGACGGACATTTCGTTTTTGGAATTAAGACCTCTTGAAACAGATAATGTCAAATTTTGAGCCCGATCGGAGTCGTCGACCTCTGTCGCGAAAATGTGATATTGGAACCTACGGGGGAAGCTCATGAGTAGCAGATGAAGCTCAGCATGGCAGTGTCTTCGTGAAGCTCTCGATCCGAGATCTCACTTCATAGCTGTTTTGTTCGGATGCCAATAATTAAATTATTATAATTTCATTAGATGTTCTACGTTCAAATGGAGAAGAGTAGTTCTGTTCGAAAAGTAAGAGAAATTGGTTCGTTTCGTCCAATCTCCAATACTGATGCAGCATCAGTATTGGAGTGATGCTCATTCGATTATCTAAATCATTCGTTTTGTTCATCACCATCAACAGTGACAAGTTGTTCGGCGTCCAACGACTGAATTTCCTGCGAACCCTATTTTTTTATTTTAAGAAAAAACTAATCATTATTGAAAAGCGAGTAAAAGAGGTCAGAGGCCAGAGTCAGGGTTGGCTGATTTTAGCCAGCTCGGGGTGGCCCCCAAGTCGTACACAAATGTGAGCTATCAGCGTTACCCAGAGGACACCTCGAGGAGGTTGCTCACGTTGTCCCCCAATATCAGTGGCATGAGCCACCTCGTCAAACGTTTAAAAAAAGAAAATGGTGGGGGGGGGGGGGGGGTTACTCATGAGTGCGAAATAACGTCAACTTGATACAGGCGAGTGACAAGGGTTCCACAACTGTTTCCAAACATATACCAACTGATATGTTTCAGTCCCAACAAATACCAACCAATAGTTCCATGGAGGCGCCCGCCTTACACTCGTCCCTCCTCAAAAGAAGAGAGACCCCTATCTCGTTGAGCCTCATATGCCTCCACCAGTTGAACACTTGACCAACCCAAAGGATGCACTACGAACAACTTCGTCCAGTTCTTCGATCTCTTCAAACTCGTGTGTGTCCTCTTATGTGTGTTCAAATTTTGTCAATAGGTTCATGGTATGTGTAATAATGCACTAAGTACCTACTCGACCTCAGCCTTCGTAAGGATCCCTTACGATGGGTAACTATGGGAAACTATTCCTAAACATTTACCAAATACCCACTGTAGGCACTTCACGAGAGCCATCCTACCTTCAACCTACCATCTTCATTTCATCTTCCAGCCTTCTCTTCTATCCTTTGGTGCAGCTTCTTCCTCGAGCTCCTTTCCTCGTTTTTTTTTTTTTTGTATCTTCTGTTGACTGGGAAGCCTCTGGATCTGCCATGTTTAAGCCTCCGATCACTGGAGAACTGGTGACTCCAACGCAATACAGGGGAATTGAACCCGAGCTGATGCGAGTTTCTGTAAAATGTGAAAATGATGAGAAAAGGATCTAACTCTTGGTCCTGGCATTTATATATAAAGAGAACCCCCTTTTTACAACTAATTATTATTAATTAGTTGTAAAAAGGGGTTTCCCCCATGTGACCTCCTCCTACCCCCCCCCCCCCCAACTAAGGGGGGGCTTTCCCCAAATAGTCACACCTTCCTCACCAATTGGGTTAGGTTAGTTTACTGGAACAAAGCATCAATCGTGTGGAAACAGGCGGTAAACGTTCCAGGCAGGAAACAAGCAGTATAAATGCTCCAGGCAGCAAACAGGCAGTATAAACGCTCAATGCAGCAAACAGGCAGTATAAATGCTCAATGCAGCAAACAGGTAGTATAAATGCTCAATGCAGCAAACAGGCAGAATAAATGCTCTGTGCAGGAAACAGGCAGAATAAATGCTCTGTGCAGGAAACAGGCAGTATAAATGCTCTGTGCAGCAAACAGGCAGCATAAACACTCAATTCAGCAAACAGGCAGAATAAATGCTCTGTACAGGAAGCAGGCAGTATAAACACTCAATGCAGCAAACAGGTAGGTAGTATAAATGCTCAAAGCAGGAAACGGGCACGCTCCATGAATAACAAAGGCAATATAAACATTCAATGCAGCAAACAGACCGTAAACATTCTATGGCAACAAGTGGTGACAGGGAAAGGAAGACGTTCCAACTATGGAAACTAGCGGTGATAACTTTACACAGGCAACAGGCAATGTCCAACGGAAATACTTACTTTTGAGGATTTCTCCTCTTACCAGGGGCCCGACACCAAACCCTTTGGTCCAGACAATCATCCTTGGTGAGGTTGAGGCGACGCATCGAGTGGGCACCCTTCTTCAGTCGGCCTTCTGGAGAACCTTTCTGAGGCCATACCTATGAGAAACATGCCTGTACCATTGGAGCGTCCTCTTGTCCAACGAGCTACAGCTGATTCTCCTTGGGGACAAAACACAAACTACTCTCCCCCAACATCTTCTTATCTTTTTCATAATTTGCCGCTCCTCTTCACACCATTCATCCCCCTCCATTGGCAGTATACTTTCAACAAAAACACTGAGGATGAGCTGTTTAGTTCGGCAATGGATTTCTCTGCCCCACCACTGACAGTTGAGGGCTGAGAGTTTGAATTGTTCCTCTGGCTAATGAAATCCGGGTTTCAATATCCAATTTGCACACTCCTGACTTGTCAATGATGGAATCCAGAAACTTGAAAGAATGGACAGTACCAACATCAAAAACCTCTAGGGCGACCTATGGAACCCTTAAAGAACGAGAGCCAAGAGTAGATAATCAGAACTTGCATGTCTTCATTTTGTCAAAGGACTCTAAAAATCTAAATATAAGGCTTCAAAATTTGAACTCTTTTTTGTGTTTGTGAGCCCTCTATTTAATAGAGGGCTCACAAACACAACTTTTTTCGATAAAGACAAAACAGTACCTAACTACTCTCCCTCAACGTTCCTTCTTACCTTTCATAGTTTGCTGTTCCTCTTCACGCCATTCTTCCCCCACCATTGGCAGTAGCTTCAGACTGAAGACCCTTTGGGATCTTGGGAAGCGTTCTTTAAATAAACTCACTAAAACCTATTTGCCAAATTATTTGCCTTCAAGGTGATTTCATGCAGAATTTGGCGACATCATTGCAGCAGCAACTCTTGTCTAGTGTGTCCCTTCGCAGCAGAAAAAGTGGATTGGCTCGTAGATGATGAGAAGATAATATCTTCTCGGGCATATTATGTTGGTGGTCTTATCATTCAGAGTACTTCAGTTATGACGCTGATGCTCCCAAGAAGCCTGCCATCGAGGCTGAAATATAAAATGACCGTTTAGCAAGGAAATCCACTTCATATTTATTTCACTGTAGTCAATCAAACTCACCAACAATGTCTTCTCTGTAAATTCAGTCAATGATGGCAGCTGCAGATGTTGAGGAGCAGATTGGCAGTAGCGTCAGACTGAAGACCCTTTGGGATCTTGAGAAGCGATCTATAAATAAACTCACTAAAAGCTATTTGCCAAATTATTTGCCTTCAAGGTGATTTCATGCAGAATTTGGTGACACCATTGCTGCAGCAACTCTTGTCTGGTGTGTCGCTTCGGCGCAAAAAAACTGGATTGGCTCGTAGACGACAAGTGTATGCTCCCAAGAAGCCTGCCATCGAGGCTGAAATACAAAATGACCGTTTAGCAAGGAAATCCACTCCATATCTATTTCACTGTAGTCAATCAACCTCACCAACAATGTCTTCTCTGTAACTTCAGTCAATGATGGCAGCTGCAGATGTTGAGGACTGTTTGTGGAGTCAAACAAAATCCACCCAGGAGCACGAAGAAAGCTAAGACGCTGAACGCATTGCTGCATCACCTTGTCTGGGGTGCCTGCAGAATCACTTTGCTTCACTGCAGAAAAACTGGATTGATTCGTAGACGATGAGCAGGTAATACCAACATAATATGTTATATAATATTATTATGTTGGTAGTCTTGCCCATCATTCGGAGTAGGTACCTGCTTACTTACTTCAGTAAATGACGCTGATGCTCTCACGTAGTCTGACATCAGAGGCTGGATTACTAAGTGCCGTTCCGCTAAATAAAGAAGAAGTACCTAAAGATGAAACAATAACCAGGCCAGGTCGTCATATTCCCCGAGCTGAGCACGGTCCACCAAACTTCACGGATGGACGACACAGTAAGAGATATTCGGTTTGCACAATGTAGAAGTCAGAGACAACAACATTATGCCCACAACATCAAATATTGTGCCGGTTGGAGAAGCCAACACCTGGCTCCGGAACCCAGCGTGAGAAACATGACAATCTACAGCAATTTGTTTCACCAAATACAAGAAGAAAAGACAAAAACAGTCGAAACAACAACCAGGCCTAGTCGTCATATTCCCCGAGCTGAGCACAGTCCACCAAACTTCACGGATGGACGACACAGTAAGAGATATTTGGTTTGCACAATGTAGAAGTCAGAGACAACAACATTATGCCCGCAACATCAAATATTGTGCCGGTTGGAGAAGCCAACACATGGCTCCGGAACTCAGCAAGAGAAACATGACAATATATAGCAATTTGTTTCACAAAGACAATAGTTGCCTACCTAATTGCTTTAAAAAAAAATACCCTAATTGCTTTAAAAAAAAAAAAAACCTTGGAGCCACTGGCATGCAATTTACTACAGAATAGAGATTGATAAGAGAATATTTGAAGCCTACCACTTCAAAACACAACATTAGAGCTGAGTTGTTCTCTCTTGAGGAATTTGGGGGGATACAGTTGAGTCAATTTAGGAGGGGGGGGGGAGTCAATTTATGGTTTGTAAGCTGAGGACACTAATGCATTGTAAACTAATTGTAATTTTTTACCAGCTTTTTTGTGTACCTACATGTGCGTTTTTTTAATGGTTTATGCAAAAAGAAGTAGGGAGTTGTGGGAGTTCTGAAGAATATTCTAATTGTAATGAACAACGTTTATGCCTACGTGGGTTACTTATTGTTTTGTGGAATGCAATTATTGGAATTGTCTACTAAGTAGTTTGTGTGTGTGTGTGCGCTGGTGTGTAACAAGGGAATTTCACCCTGAATTTTCGTCCGACTGGCTGCTGCCGTCGCGGACGTCGTCAGCCGTCCTCTCAAGGAGGATCGGAACTTGTCTGACGATTTGCGCTCATGGCTCCCCATTGCCTCGTCCCCCTGGGTTGGGAGGAGTTCGCCGTCCGATTGAACGCAGAAAATACTTGTATCGGTGACCCCGCTCCTCACGCGGTCACCCATCCAAGTACTAACCACGCCCGACGTTGCTTAACTTCGCTGATCGAGGGAAACGGTAGTTTACCCAACGCCACACCGGACGACTGGTGGGTGTGTGTTGTATATATAACCTAGCCACCTAAATATGTACCTACTCTTCGTGTTCTTGATTCTTGAAACGAACAAATACCACGTGAAATGTGACTTTGGATAAAAGAAGCATCCTCTCGTCGTCCTTCAGCTGAAGTTCTTGAAGTTCATGAAGTTCAACATGCCAAAGGGGGGAAAGAGACTAATTTCAAACAGTGGCTCCACAAAATGGCATTCAGGTTGGGTAGTATTTAAGCATTGCTTCAAGTTCAGATTGACCATTTGACGAATTTCTTTAGCGTTTTTTTGAAAATTTCAAAGATCGGAAAAGAATGAAAATAAAGTGAGTAGTGACCATCAAGTCACAAGAATGTTGAAAAGGAACTTGAATGCCATCTTGAATGGTTTAACATGCTTTTGAATTGTACCTGGCTCAATAAATGTTGATGAGCATGCCTGAAAAAGAAAAAAACGTTTTTAAAAAAATGATGTGAAACTGTACAGTACCAACAAAATGTACACAGAGTTTACTCACCACCCAAACCTTGTCCATGAAGCGTTCAGGAACATAGGAGAAACTCGGATAAGACCCCCACACCCCACCCCCCACCCAAACGCCGCGAGACTTGGGAGCATTAACGGACACTCGCGTGTTGAAATGATGAGGCAGCAGCAGCAGCAGCGATGGCGAGGCAAGTTGTGAAGTCGACAAACAGAGTGATGGCCAAGGAGCACGTCTCGAGGTCTTGGCTGAGTCTAGAAGTCTTCTTTTCTTCTCGGTGGTGTCAAAACAGGAAGTGTGTTCTTACACTACCGTCACTGTGATAGCCCACGCACACAGACTGGCATTGACGCTCTTCAATCGTTACGTGCCAATGATAATATATACGCCTGACTGTCGAGTTCAATGCTACTGGTAACTAACACAGTAGAAACGTTTCGAGTTTTGTTTCTCAATGGTTGGAGTACCTAGTCCCCCCTCCCACCAGAGCCTACCTACACAATCAGCCCCACCATCCAGATCGAACCAAACTGAAACTCCATCACTGTGCCAGTCCACCACGCCTGCCACTAGCATCAGAAGTTCAGATCCGTTTACCACGTTTACCAGCTGTTGATAATTGGAGCTGACCAACCATTGCAACCTTACTCTCACAGTGACCACCACTCACATGCATGGCGAATCACCATGGCAGAAGCGATTTCCAGCCTTGCTAACCACTTCTGCCACTTCATCCGCCCTAAGACTACCTACCTACCCGAGACCTAATGGGAAAGACTATAACTATCTTACTATCTATAATCCACGCGGCAGGCAGGCAAGGAGGCACAGCTTCGCAAGCTATCAAATAATGAATGGCAGGCTGGATCCTACGAGCTGGCTTATCCTTGCTGCGTACCACGTTTACCTACAAACCGTTTCACAAATCCTGTTGACACCACCCAACTAGCCTACGCGCACTTAAAACACTTTACACAACACTGCACTTTAACACTCCGATGATGCCCAACGCGGTTGCTCCTATTTATGCTCCCAAGATCAACTAATTTCAGCCCAATCCCTGATTCACACTCAACTTTACCCGAATGTCAGAAATACATTTTGATTTTTAATAACTCTGGTTGATTCTGTCAACACTGTTTTGGTTGTGGTGAGCGCTTTCAATGTGAAAACCTCATCGTCTGACCATTGATGACGTTATCACATCGAAAGCGCTCGCCACCGCCAAAACAGCCAGTGACGGGCTCAACCAGAGTTAGTTAATCACTGGCAGGCCCCAAAACCCTTTACACTCAATACCATTATTATTTTTTATTCAATTTGCCAGGACATTGTGAATTAGTTATTTTCTCGATGGAATTTAGTGAATGATTTTGTGAACTGAATGATTCTTTACTTTTGTTTTAAGGAGTATTGAATACGAATGAAGTGGATACGAATTTTGAGTGAAGTTTTTTACCGAAGAGGTCTAATGAGGAGGTTAAGGAGGGAAATCACTCCTCTGCTGTTGTGGGTACTAAATTGAAGTGGGGAAACCAGTTTCGAGCAACTAAGCTCATCTACAGCCCAGAGGAATTTGAAGTAGTTGAACCTATACTGAGGTTTTTTAAAAATATTTTTTATTTTTTTATTTTTAAGTATAAATCTGAGTATAGGTTCAACTACTTCAAGTCAGGTAGGTAGGCCTACTCTGGGCTGTAGTTGAGTTAAGTGGCTCGAAACCCATCATGACCCTATAATTGTAGCCCCCCCCCCCCCCCCACGAAACGAGGAAAATATTTTATTACTCTGAAATAATCACGATAAATAATTAGAATTGTATTTAAGATGCTTTGATCAAGTGAAATGAATCAATGTTCTATTAATTTTTTGTGCTGCAATACTTTAAGGCGTGATTTTAAGTCCCCTGATTTAAAAACGCTGCAAATTTTACACAAGGGTTTATTATTCTGTGATATAGGTTACTTGTACAGACATTGAATTCTGTCAATAAAAAAAATTTAAAAAAAAATTTTTTTTTTGGATTTTTATATTTCAAAAAAAATTTTTGGGGGGATTTTTTTTTCAAAAATGTGTTTTTTCAAAAATTCTTTAATTTTTACTCGAAAAATATTTAACTTCTTGGGATCCTTCAAAAATCCCATTTTTAGTCCCATGAAAGCCCTATAGATCGCCACAGTGAAATCGGATCGTTCCGGAACCCGAAAAAATGGATTCTACGTCCAAAAATACTTCGAAAACGACACCTAACTCGATCCCTTAGCTAAAAGCCTTCAAAAAAACCATCCCGTAGCCCCATTATAGCCCCATAGCGCCCCACGGGTTTGGGCGATCGGACTGAAAACCTTGCGGGCACAACTAGATGGATTAAAAAAATTCCTACTGCCCAAAACGGCCCGGACGGCGGACGGCGTACGGCGGACGGCGGACGGACATTTCGGATTTTGAATGTAGACCTCTTGAAACGGATAGTGTCAAGTTTTGAGGCCGATCCGAGTCGTCGACCTCCGTCGCGAAAACATAGGTGTATTATTCCAAGAATAATAAACCAAAATGTTTACTCTCCCCCCCCCCCCCCCCCCATATTATACTACTTACTGCAACAACAGGCGATTTCTCTCCCTAACCTCCACATACGAATTTCAAGTTTGCCACATCACGAACTGTCCCTTGCGGGCACAACATTTGTCAGAATTTCAGATTTGTTGACTAAAAAAGAAATCCTACCGCCTAAAAGGGCTCGGACGGCGGGAGGGAACATTACAGTTTTGGAACTTACCCATCTTGAAACGTGAAATGACCAATTTTGAGGCCGATTAAAAAAAAACTTCCGAGAATAATAACATATTCATTAACGGCAGAAAAAAGCTCAACAAGAGAGACAGAGAATCCCTCAATGAAATCAATTTGAGGCCAAACTAAATAAACCAATCAGGAGGGTTTGTAAGCTTCATGAATATCAAATACCGCGAGTGAGAAACAATAATTATTCGTAAAAGATGAATAATTCATCTTACAATAATTATTATTGTAATCAGTTCATACCAAATACGTTTTCGTCTAAAACACGGCAACGCGACAACTTTCTTTCTATTCGTTACTCTCCCGGATGATAATATCACATTGTGCGATAAGTGGAGATAATTTCAAATGAATTGGGCTGAAATTACATTTAAATTTAAAAAATACCCCAACATGACCTCCCCGTCGAGCTGCTGGGAGAAGACTGAGTGATGACGAGGACGGGGCCACACCCTTCGCGGCCGTTCGATGTGGCATGTTGCACGAACTCCGCTGGTGTTCGTGTAAGGTCTACACAGCTAGGTCTGCGGGCCGAACGCGCAGACCTTACAGGCCTTATAGAGATTCTGTGGTTCCGCGAGAGGGCTACTTAGTAGGTAACAATGAATAAAAATAATAACAATGATTATTATTCTTAGTTAGGTACCTATACTAAATGTTTGACCCCTCTGGGACTCAACATTGCCCTTAAACATCTCATGATGCGAAAATTCCATGAATAAAGTGTATAAAGTGAAAAAGTGTTACTATTCTTTGATAGGTACCTATAGGTTAATTATGAAAAAATTAAATCTGTACCAAAGGAAATATTTTTGAAAAAATTAAAAATAGTTACTTACTTATTAGGTTGGACAGAAGTGGGGGCATAAAAAAAAAAAAAAAAAAACGTCCAAAATTACTCGGAAAACGACACCTTAGGTATTAAACAGGTTTTTGAAAAATCTGAAATATTGACAAAAGACTCGGTTTGCCATCTAGTTGTGCTCGCAGGGTTTTCAGCCCGATCGCCCAAACCCGTGGGGCGCTATGGGGCTAAAATGAGGCTACGGGAAGGGTTTTTTGAAGGTTTTCTGCTATGAGGTCGAGTTAGGTGTCGATTTCGAAGTATTTCTGGACGTAGAATCCATTTTTTGGGGTTGCGGAACGATCCGATTTCACTGTGGGGATCTATTGGGCTTTCAGGGGGATACAAATGGGATTTTTGAAGGGTTTCAAATAAGGTGTAGTTTTCCGAGTAATTTTGGACGCAAAATATATTTTTTTATGTCCTACCTAAGTACAGATTATGGTTTATTACCTATTCTTGGAATACACCCACACCTTTGTAATCGCGACAGAGGTCGACGACTCCGATCGGCCTCAAAATTTGACATTATCCGTTTCAATACCTAGGTCTAGATTCCAAAACCGAAATGTCCGTACGCCGTCCGGGCGGTTTTGGGCAGTAGGAATTTTTTTAAAATCTGAAATTTTGACAAAATAATATTTTGGTGCCTATATATATTATATTTTGTATAGGTTCACCTACACCAAATACTTGGTTAACCATCTAGTTGTGCCCGCAAAGTTTTCAGCCCGATCGCCCAAACCCGTGGGGCGCTATGGGGCTAATTTTGAGCTACAGGAGGGGTTTTTGTAGGTTTTCGGCTATGGGGTCGAGTTTGATGGCGTTTTCGAAGTATTTTTGAGCGTAGAATCCATTTTTTGGGGTCCCGGAACGATCCAATTTCACTGTGGATAGCTTATAGGCTTTCATGGATATATCCATGAAAGCTTTCCATAAGGGAGGCCCACTCAATCACCTGAACCATATTTCAGAAAATCCCTCACCCTCCAGTTTATGAGCGATCTCTAAAATTTCACCCAACGTTGCTGTTTCCGAATCAGTCAAATTTTTGTCTGGATCCATCACTCCGACCACTCCAAGCCATAATTTTATCGATGGATTCCTTGATGTTGTAAAAGCAATGTGCGATATTGTGGGTTTTCCACATCAAAGGAGCTGTGAGCTCAGGAGCAGCATCCATCGATATCAAGGTTTAAGGACATTTAGGCAAAAAACCGCTGTTAGTGAGGGTTAACTGTATTAAGGTCCATCCACAAATCAAGTACATTGTTTCACTTTTTTGGAGAACGAATATTTTGGGCGCATGAGATGAGTTCCCCCATAGAGGGATCCTGTACGCTGCTCTAGTCTGCTTCCATGGAAGCAAGCGCAGTAAACTGTGCGTAGAACCTCAGGAGAAACCGCGCCAACCAATCTTCTCAGCATAAATATGCTGGAGGAAAGCTTAGATGAAAGTACCTCTGTGTGCCTGGCCCAAGACAGTCGATTATCGACCTCAATTCCCACAAGATAGAGTTGTCCATTGTCGAGATCGATCCTGGACAGCGGTCCGGTTAACGAAACCGGCGGACGTGACGTCTCGACACAGCAGAATCTATTGGGTTCTACTCGGCTCTACTTGGAGGCCGAATCAAGGCTGGTTTGGCACGTGAACGTGAACGAGGGATTCGGATAAAGGGACTGAGGGGATGCTGCATCAGGGTGAGTGCATTCCAGACAGTCAGAGCGAGCGTACCTATGCCCGTCTGCCCGTCGGAGGCCCAGGAGTCGACTATCTCCTGGGTCTCCAGTTCGTATCCAGATCATCTTCTGGACCTTCCAGATCGTCACCGGATCCCTTGGACCTCCGGGACTCACTTCACAGCCCAGGCAACTCCGGACAGGACTCCCGGGACCCCTACGTCGGTAAGATGAAGTCCCTGGCGATTTACACTGCAGCGACCCTCATCGTGAGTAGCTTGGCCTATAGGCGAAGTGAGTAGCGAGGCTATAGCTCCCACGTCTCGTGAGAAGACATTTCGCGTTCGGTATCGGGTGTTAGGATGTTCACGAACGATATATTTATTTCACTGTATAATAAATACGCTTAGGGTCACAACCCTTTGGAACTAATTTCCATACCTCCTGATTGCCTGGGAGAGAGATCAGTCAATTAACCCTCATTTCATAATATAATAATTATTGACTCCCGAACGGAGAGCCATTTCACTCTCCGACAGTCATCTCTCCATTCAGCTCCAACAACAAACCCTGTCTTCCCTGGAATTTCCCTGACGCGTCTGCGGTCGGCGGCGGCGCACTGTGTTTTTTTTTCGCCAATCTAGCTGGACAAAAGTCCAAAAAAAAGTTCTTTCATTCTTCGAAATAGTTGGCAAGGTAAGAAACAAAGGAGAAAAAGCTCAGAAGGCACAGAATCGTGTCATATCATGCATTGTTAAGAGGAATCGAATGGTGAAGGCTTTATGTCGATAGAAGTGGGTGGTTACAGTCTGACGCCAGCCGCACAGGTAGGTACTGTCCAAAGAAAGATATTGCACCAGATGACATGCCGTGTTCCAACTTTTCCAACAGCTGTTGTTGTTGTTGTTCGAATGGGAAAATAAATACCTAGTTATATTATTCGATTTCCCCTTTAAGGACGAAGAACAAAATCTGAACCAAACAGCATTATTAAAATATCTCCTAGGCAGTTATAACGGGAGTTATGACCTTAAAACAAGATTATTGCGTTTATCTGAGAATCACCCATAAATCAAAATTGCCAATTCGGACATGGAATAATAACAGTATTATTCCCCGTGTGGGATTTGTAGTACCTATATGCAAATGAGTTTCACCTGAACCCTCGCCCGAAGACAAATCCATGTTGTGTAGAAAGTTCGAAGGCCCGATTTTAAATAATATAATATAATGAGGTTTGTTTCAGGTCTGACGGCGTCTGTTGACAAAACAGACAGCTGTCGACAGCAGTGCCATTGCCTTCTGAATCGCTGTTGAGCTCTGTCGAACAGCCCACCTTCTGACCTGGAACGCGAACTGTCAACAAAATTGTATTATTGTATTCAGAATAATCAACCTTTTTCGAGAGAGGAGTATCATAAGGGCGGGAATGAGTCATTTAAAGTGTTTGAGGGTATCTACGAGGACTTCGGGAGGACGCGAGTACAACTTGATGCGTCAAGCACCAAAATAAAGGAGGTTATGAGAGAGGTTTCAACTGGGTTATCCAAGTCGACAGCTCCCAACCGAACTCATTCGAGCTGTCGGTTTCCGTCCGACTGCAGTTGAACTGCTGTCAACCTACAAATCGACCTGGAACAGCCGGCGACGGCGACCTGGAACAGCAGTTTTCTCAACTGCGCATGTCTCCGTCGATTTCTGTTAACAGTCCGTCAAACCTGGAACGAACCTGTTATTCATCAGCTCGGTCAGTGATATCCATTTCGCCACCAGAACGCTCTCATTTCAGTCCCGTCACGATCCCTATTATGCAGGCAGTAATAATGTTTACCAACTAGGTCAGGCTTTCATTTCGAACATTGAGCTGTGAGATATTCAGACAGTCCAGTCAAAACCACAAAACTACGAAAAGCTTCGTTTATTATTAAAAAAGTGACAAATTAATAAAAATATGTGAGAATGAGCCCCAGATGAGAATGTCAAAATGTTCTTCATTCACTTAGGCGGCAATTCTCTCGTTCTTCCAGCTGTTCTTTTCTTTGAGGTACATGACTCTGTCTGCGATCCTGGGCCCAAGAGACTCGTAAAACTCGATCATCGACGGGAAGATCTTGTAGGCGACCCTGAAACAATTGAAAGATAGATAGAGAGAGCTTTCGCCAAAGTGAGGAACACGTCTGAAGCCTAAATTTTGCTCGTAGGGTGGCAGCAACCGTCAAACAGATTTCGGCGCTCGGTGAACTGATTTGTGAGCACTAAATGACCAAATTTGTGTAAACAGTATCAGTAAAACTCTTACACGTGGTCGGGTTTGGCGAGGGCGTTGGCTCCTTCCTTATATTCGTTGAGGATCTGATCGTGGTGCTTCTTGAGCTCGTCCCCTGGTGGCACACGACCGCTCGGATTTTGCAGAAAAGCGGCTCAGAGTCGTACAGGTCCTTCCAGTTATCGTAAGGCAATTCATCAATGGGTCCTTCTATCCTCACCTGAAAGAGATCAAACTCTCATGACTAACTAGAACAGTAGGAAGTTCCAGAGGTGGGGGAAGAGAAGTACAAGGGGCGTGAGGTGGTTAGGAATAGAATATAGAATAGAATAGATGATTTTGGTTTATTATTCTTGGAATAATACACCTATGTTTTCGCGACGGAGGTGGACGACTCCGATCGGCCTCAAAATTTGACATTATCCGTTTCAAGAGGTCTACATTCAAAATCCGAAATGTCCGTCCGCCGTCCGGGCCGTTTTGGGCAGTAGAATTTTTTTTAAATCTGAAGTTTTGACAAAATACTCGCTTTACCACCTAGTTGTGCCCGCAAGGTTTTCAGCCCGATCGCCCAAACCTGTGGGGCGCTATGGGGCTAAAATGGGGCTACAGAAGGGGGTTTTTGAAGGCTTTCGGCTATGGGATCGAGTCAGGTGTCGTTCTCGAAGTATTTTTGGACGTAGAATCCATTTTTTGGGATCCCGCAGCGATCCGATTTCACTGTGGCGATCTATAGGGCTTTCATGGGGCTAAATATGGGATTTTTGAAGGATCCCTGGAGGTTAAATATTTTTCGAGTAAAAAATAAAGAATTTTTGGAAAAAAACAATTTTTTGAAAAAAAAAAAAAAAAAATCCAAAAAAAATTTTTTTGAAAAAAAAAATCCAAAAAATTTTTTTTCCAACATTTTTTCTTTTGACTCAGAAATAATTTTTGCGCAACTAACCTATATCAAAGAATAATAAACCCTTGTGTAAAATTTGCAGCGTTTTTGGTTTATTATTCTTGGAATAATACACCTATGTTTTCGCGACCTGGGGTCGACGACTCCGATCGGCCTCAAAATTTGACATTATCCGTTTCAAGAGGTCTACATTCAAAATCCGAAATGTCCTTCCGCCGTCCGGGCCGTTTTCGGCAGTAGGAATTTTTTTAAAAATCTGAAATTTTGACAAAATACTTGGTTTACCATCTAGTTGTGCCCGCAAGGTTTTCAGTCCGATCGCCCGAACCCGTGGGGCGCTATGGGGCTAAAATGGGGCTATGGGAGGTTTTTTTTGAAGGCTTTTAGCTATGGGATCGAGTTAGGTGTCGTTTTCGAAGTATTTTTGGACGCAGAATCCATTTTTTGGGGTCCCGGAACGATCCGATTTCACTGTGGCGATCTATATGGCTTTCATGGGGCTAAAAATGGGATTTTTGAAGAATCCCAAAACAATTTTGAAAAAAAATCCAAAAAAAAATTTTTTTTTGGAGATACAAATCCAAAAAAATTGTTTTTTTTTTTTTTAATTTTTTCATTGACAGAATTAAATTTCTGCACAAGTAAGAATAATAAACCCTTGTGTAAAATTTGCAGCGTTTTTTACTCGAAAAATATTTAACATCCTGGGATCCTTCAAAAATCCCATTTTTAGCCCCACGAATGCCCTAAAGATCGCCCCAGTGAAATCGGATCGTTCCGGGACCCCAAAAAATGGATTCTACGTCAAAAAATACTTCGAAAACGACACCTAACTCGATCCCATACCTAAAAGCATTCAAAAAAACCCTCCCGTAGCCCCATTATAGCCCCATAGCGCCCCACGGGTTTGGGCGATCGGACTGAAAACCTTGCGGGCACAACTAGATGGTAAACCAAGTATTTTGCCGAAATTTCAGATTTTTAAAAAAATTCCTACTGCCCAAAACGGCCTGGACGGCGGACTGCGTACGGCGTACGGCGGACGGACATTTCGGATTTTGAATGTAGACCTCTTGAAACGGATAATGTCAAATTTTCAGGCCGATCGGAATCGTCGACCCGCGTCGCGAAAACATAGGTGTATTATTCCAAGAATAATAAACCAAAATGCCCGTCCGCCGTCCGCCGTCCAGGCCGTTTTGAGCAGTAGGAATTTTCTAAAAAATCTGACATTTGACAAAATACTCGGTTTACCATCTAGTTGTGCCCGCAAGGTTTTCAGTCCGATTGCCCAAACCCGTGGGGCGCTATGGGGCTACGGGTGGGTTTTTTTGAAGGCTTTGGGGTATGGGATCGAGTCAGGTGTCGTTTTCGAAGTATTTTTGAACGTAGAATCCATTTTTTGGGGTCCCGCAGCGATCCGATTTCACTGTTGCGATCTATTAGGGCTTTCATGGGGCTAAAAATGGGATTTTTGAAGGATCCCAGGAGGTTAAATATTTTTCGAGTAAAGAATAAAGAATTTTTGAAAAGAAAAAAAAAAAAATCCAAAAAAAAATTTAATAAGAATAAAGAATTTTTGAAAAAAGAAAAAAAATCCAAAAAAAAATTTTTTTGCGCAACTAACCTATATCAAAGAATAATAAACCCTTGTGTAAAATTTGCAGCGTTTTTAAAAGAGTTTTTTTCTCCTTTTCTTACATTATTGCATTGTTTAATTTTGTGGCTTATGTCTGCCATCTCCGTAATTTATGTGAGCTTTTATGGACGTCTTTTACTTAATTGTATTGTCTCTGCTCAATGAAATTTTCTTCTTCTTATTATTATTATTACATGTAATAATAATACTGCAGTTGCCGTGGCCAATTTAAAGCATTAAGGTTGCTCACTCTCCCCGGTCTTTATGTGCTTGCTTACAATTCATTCACAAACACCTCAGTACGTTTGAAACGGCAGAGAACCGACACAAGCATTCAACGAGGAATCGCGATGATCTCTGGATCACTGCCGCTCGTCTAACGTCTACAAGCCCTGGTCAAATTGGAGGCTTTTCAACCATCTGCCGATCCACGTCCGTCGCCTTAGTTCAAAGCCTTTCAAATTGTAAATTAAAAAAACTTTATTAGACGCTGAATTGTACAAAGTAGACGATTTTTACGATGTAAATTTTCAAACGTAGCTTCTTCTTTTAAACTCATGTTTTGTTATCGTCAATTATAATTGTTGACGTTTGTAAGACCTTTTGTTAGGTGGCTGCAAATAAAAACTTATTTATTTATTTTATGCCAGAATTAATATTTGCACAATTAACGAATAATAAAATACTTAGATTAATAAACCCTGGTGTTTAATTTGCTACGTTTTCACTTAAGCTATGAGCCGAACTCGAAAGAGAAGTGTTAGTTATCGACCTTTAGTACCTAATCAAGTTTCCACTCCAGCGATTAGTGATGGGAAGATAACAGAATAACTAATGAACCAAAACGTTTGCTCTTCAAAAAGCTTCACAAGGAAATATCGAGCCTAGTGCATAAAAAGGTATAGTTTTTTACTTGTTGCGTTTGGCCGGTACCTTTACGAAAAAATAACCTCGACGGCGAATCTCGGTAAAATTTAATTTAACGTGGTGGGTTAACTGATGCACTAAATATAATATTATTGAAAACATCTTGAGCTTTAATAATTTAATTGGCCTTATTTTATAGCCTCTTGGAATCTCTCTCTAAGTTGAATTGCACCACAAGTTGAAATATAAAATAAAAATCTATAATATAACACTAGTTGTAGTCCCAGTGTTGGAGGTGCTTCGAGAGGTACGCAATGCTGGCTATCCTCACCTTTTTTATTCCCTACACCTTATTTCTCTTGGGTGATATATTTTTGTATAATCATGAATTGGATCCCGATTCAGATAATACAAATTTATCTGCTCTCATTCAATACTGCTTATTCACAAGGTATACCCAAGTTGTTACTATTAACCAATGAGTATAATAAGAAACTATCAGATGCCAGTGTTACAATTTGTTTCACACAGAAATAACCCCACGGATTTCCAAAGACTGTATCCAGGTGATGTAAGTACTTTGAAGAGTTCCTACTTCCTACCCACTCGCGAGACCAAGATTTTAATTCATGGATGGATGCATTCCGCTAGTTATGGAATGCCCCCGACGGTTAAAGATGGTAAGCCAAGAGATCACTTCAAGTTGTAATGAGCCTCAGAGGATGTTGAATCTGTCGATATTTTCCCAGCGCTATTAGAGGAGGGTGATTATAACGTGATAGTCGTCGACTGGAGTGCCATTTCTATCGTTCTCTTCTACCCCATATCTGAACACGCAACTCCAAACGTTGGAAGAAATCTTGGAGCTTTTCTGCTGTTCCTGTTCGAAAACGGAGTGTCACCGTGGGATGTACATTTGATCGGCCACAGTTTGGGCGCACATGTGGCGGGTTTCGCTGGGAAGGAGATCAAACGTGCGGGACAAATTCAAGAGAGGATAGCAAGTAAGATAATATTGCTAGGCGGTGAGTAACAATTACACAACCAAATTCCACAAAAAAAAAAAAAAAAAAAAAAAAAAAAAACGAACTCATATTTTCAAGACCAACACCTGAGATCTATGCCATGTGACAACTCACAGTCCCATGGAGGCGCACTCCTAACACTCGCCCCTCAAGGGACGCTCAACTCCTCGAGCCTCCTATAACGCCACCATGATGGAGTTGGGCCATGGCCCGTGGAGTACGGTGATGAAGGCCTCAGCTCCTGTAACCTGGTCGAGCTGCCTCTCGTCTTCGACTGAACTGCTCTCAGCCGTCTCTTCTCGTCAGCCCTATTCGTCCTGTCGTTTCCTTAACGAGAGATACAGTAGAACCTGGTTGCCAAGAGGACCGTGACTCGTTCCTTGCTCATCTTTCCTCCGTGACAATCCTGCCCCTTAATGGCAAACACTTGTAAAACAATCCTGTTTCGTCAGCATTAAATATATCAGGGGAATAACCATGAAGAGTAGGAAGGTCTCTCATCCACTGAGCGGTCACAGTGCTGTCTACAACCTTACTATCGCCACAAATTCTTCTGAAAAACCAGGTCGTTCCTCTTCTTAAATCCCTGCAACCATCCGTGGCCGAGGAGGGAAACCTAACACGTCGATAAGCCGCTTCTCGGACGTCTCGACTGCTAATGACCACTAATGGCTTTCCGGGAGAGAAAACGAACCCGCCCCTTTTTGTTTAATAAGGGCACCACTTACCGGAACGTTCTTATTTGTGCACTGCTTCAGCCACTCTACAAGGCGCTTCTCCAGGTCAGGAAACTCCGCTCCACGAGCTCTCTTCACTTGACCGTGCCCGTCAACGCATTCGGCTTCCACCGCCGCACGATTTTTCAAAACACGGCACAAAGTTGATGAGTGTACTCCAAATGTTTTGGCCAACTCATCTCTGGGTTTCCCAGCATCTGCTTCCGCGCCACAGTGCCATTCATCCTCCCCCCTCCCACCCCTCCCGCACAACAGGCTCTGCAGGCCGAAGGCGACACTTCTGACACCTAATGTAAGACAGGCAGTAACACAACCAGGTTCCACAACAAAACTTGAACTAATAAAATCTCAAGACCAACATAAAACCTGAGATATAATATATTATGCCATATGGAAGGCATATTTTAGTCCCATAAGGCGCACTCCTAACAATATATTATTATTTACTAAATGACCATGACGATGAGTGATTAACTTCTGTGATTGATGGATGCTTTGCATGTAGGTGGTAGAGATTGATTAGGTACCCTAAGAACACGCATTGAAGAGGGTGTTGATAAGTCGGAGTCTGCTTGCAGAATGAGATAAGCTCCACCCACTTCCCCCCCCCCCCCCCCCCCCAATCCATCACTGCGTCCGCTGACGTCCCCCTCCCTCAACCTCCTGACTGGCTCAACAGGATGGGAAGGTCGGCAGGGGAGCTTAGGGGGGGGGGGTATTTCTTTCTGCAAGCAAAATCCGTCTCAGCAACACCCTCCTAAATGCATTCTCTTAGGACAATTGGGCTCTGTAACAAGACCTTCATAATTTTGCCACTTTTTTGGCAGGTTTTTCTGGAAGGGAGATCGATCGCCCAGGACATATTTTAGGCAGGATAACAGGTAAGATGTTAACTAAATGATGATGAGGAATGATAACTATGTAATTGATGGATGCTCTGCGGGCGACTACGAATTCTAGGTGGTCTCCATCCATGTCGCCTGTACCACACAGCTCACAGATTGGAGATGGCTTCACGCCAATGCGAGAAATATCTTGTAGGAAGTCGTGGCCAGTTAACGTTCGGAAACAAGCAACTCCAATTTTATTAGCTTTGGTTTTGATCCCAATTTTTCGCTGATATAAACTAGATGTTTTCAATAGTCACGTTTCACTTTTCCTCATTTGCCAAAGTCGAAGTTTTTCATGTTAGATTTAAATCAATTTTAATGAGAAAACATAGATTTTTTCGACGGGAAAATCGATTAATCGATTAAGATGTCGATTTTTTTTGCAGCACTAAGTAAAAGAGCGCTCCTGGGAGCAAGTTTGCTGACCCCCTGCTCTGCGTGGTAGAGATCGCTTGCCCAAAATGCATTTAGGACGGTGTTGACAAGACTGAGCACGTTTGCAGAGTGAGATAGGCTCCCCCCCCCCCCCCCCCCCCTGTCCGGCCTTCAACGTACTGGCAGGCGCCCTTCACCTGTGGATGGGGCGGACGGCAGGGGAGAGGACTGGGCGGAGCTTATCTCACTCTGCAAACGTGCTCAGTCTTGTCAACACCCTCCTAAATGCGTTCACTTTGGGCAATCAGACTCTATAACAATACAATATCATTTTGCTATCAATCTAACTAGAATACCTGCTCTGTGGACGATTTCTCAGGATTGGACCCATCGCTCCCATTTTATTTCAAAGAAGGCGATCCTGGCGGGAGACTGAATCAAGGAGACGCTGACTTCGTAGACATCATTCACGCCGACGGGACCTGCTACGGAGCCGACTATAAAATCGGGGACGCCGACTTTTATCCCAACGGGGGACTTGATCAGCCAGGATGCGACGGCGGGGATAATTACAATTTGTCAATCGACGTGGGAGAAATTACCTGGAAAGGCCGCAACAATATACCTAATTTACCGTGCCTCTTTAAAATACATTCGGAAGCTTATCATTATTGTTCCCACACGAGGTCCGTCGAATACTTCGCAGAGTCTGCCAAAAACGGTCATAACTTTTACGTCGAATCGAAATGTGATTTAATAAAACGTGGCAAGCCTCAAAACTGTACGAGTTTGTACACTGAACAGCGTATGGGACTTCATGCAAACCGAAAGTGAGTAGGTACAAGCTACAGCTACAAAACGCTATCACAGTATGATGTATGTTGTCATTGACTCCATTTTTCTCTTACAGAATGAAAGGTTATTTCCATCTGACTACAAGTTTTGTTTCACCATTTTCGAAAACCTGAGAGACTCCACGCTGGATAGCCCTCAAATCTTGGCTGATACGATATTAAAACTCAATTCATTGAGAAACATCTTCATTTTGGATTTGCTTCACCCTTTCTGGCCATAGATCACTTCCAACCACCTGACTCACTAGCCCATAATATGGACCATATTATGGTCCAGGATTCACTAGGGTTTATTATTCTTTGATATACCTAGGTTACTTGTGTAGAAATTTAATTCTGTCAATGAAAAAAAATTGGAAAAAGAAAAATTATTTTGGGGGATTTTTTCTTCAAAAATTCATTAGAGAAAGCCCTGCAATTTCCAGATTTCCACTAAATTTTATGCTGAATTTTAGGTTGAGCTCTTATCTATAACCCCCTGGAAAGACAGTCATCTCCTGTCAATAGTAAAGGAGAAATTGAATATTTAAGGAAAAACGTTGCAAATTTTACACAAGGGTTTATTATTCATTGATATAGGTTACTTGTGCAAAAATTATTTCTGTGTCAATAACAAATACTTATTAAAAAAAAATTTTTTTTGGATTTTTATATTTAAAAAAAAATTTTTTTGGGGATTTTTTTTTCAAAATTCTTTATTTTTTACTCGAAAAACATTTAACATCCTGGGATCCTTCAAAAATCCCATTTGTAGCCCCATGAAAGCCCTATAGATCGCCACAGTAAAATCGGATCGTTCCGGGACCCCCAAAAATGGATTCTACGTCCAAAAATACTTCGAAAACGACACCTAACTCGATCCCATACCCCAAAGCCTTAAAAAAAAACCCTCCCGTAGCCCCATTTTAGCCCCATAGCGCCCCACGGGTTTGGGCGATCGGACTGAAAACCTTGCGGGCACAACTAGATGGTAAACCGAGTATTTTGTCAAAATTTCAGATTTAAAAAAATTCCAACCGCCCAAAACGGCCCGGACGGCGGACGGACATTTCAAATTTGGAATGTAGACCTCTTGAAACGGATAATGTCAAATTTTGAGGCCGATCGGAGTCGTCGACCTCTGTCGCGAAAACATAGGTGTATTATTCCAAGAATAATAAACCAAAAAAGTTTGCAGGGCTTTGCCCCATAAAATGGGGCAAACCGCTGCAGTGCTAGGTAGGAATGGGTTAACAAAATTCTATTGAACAAAAATGCTCAAATAAAGTTATTTCTTTATTTAAAAATTCCTTATTTCTTCTTGATCGAAAGAAAAAAACTTGAACGGAGGGATAAAATCAAATGACGAGGGGACATGGCACAGTGTCCTCCCGTTCAACCACTCCAGCCAAATACTCCGATTTACCACCAAACTGGATTATCGGTCATCACAAACACGGAACCAAATTTGTTCAGGAATCCCTGATCATCAAACCTGGCAATTATTGGCAATTGCTCCCTACTCTTTGAAAATGATGTGCACCTATTTGATTGATATTAAATTATAAATGTTGAAATGTTTAATTGACATTCAACTATAATGACATTATTGAATCCACATGTTCCATACAATGCCAAAATACGTGCTGTTAGTGAATGGGGCAAAGACTTGCACTTGAGGGGTGCACGGATTCGCCCCAATCAACTTGCAGGGACTTGCCCCAAATGGCATGTTTGGAAATGACTCTTTGATAAGGTTAGGAGAAGTGAGGTAAAGAAACGGTTCTCCCCCGACATTGAAGCTCAATTACAGTACTATTCATTGATGATTAGCTGATTAATTTGGCTGCAATTCACACAAAGTTGACGTCAACTTTCCTGAAAATGAAATACAAAAGAAGAAAACCAAACTTAACTTATTTTCTCAGCCTATTGCCCTCAGAGTAGGGATGCAAATCGATTTTCGATTAAATCGAAAAATCGATTTTTTACCTCCGATTTCCGATTTTTTTGCAATCGATTGATTGTACCGATTTTTATCCAAAAATCGATTTTTTGTTTTTGCGAAATCGCTGTTTGTTTTCTGTATTGTACCTACTCTTTATGTACCTATGCAGCAGACCCACAAGAAGGATATAATATAACATAACCTCAAAAAATGCCCCCTCGCTTATTTGGAAACAAGAAACCTGCCTCTCCCAAACTTCCAATAATTGGAATCCAATAATAATAATTATTATTATTGCTATTAAGTACGTAACCTCGGTGTCTACGTCAGTCCCGAGCGAGAGGCTTTTTTCTAAGGCAGGTCTCATGCTCACCAAGAAGTGCAACAGGTTGAAAGGCGACACTCTTTCCAAATTATTATTTTTGAACTGTGTACCTACCCGAAATTTACTTTTTCTAAGTGCAGTGGTCCAAGTGCTAACCTTGTACGTAATTTGTTTGATTTTTTATTAAACGTGGCTCACCCAAACTTCCTAATTATACTTTTACTATGAAAAAGGTGTCTTACAATAATTATTATTACAGTTACTTACAGTTCCAATATTTTCTTTAATAATTTGCATGAAATAAAAACCACCTAAATTTCGGTAGGTTAAATATTTAATTACCTGCTGATTAAATTACATGCTGTTTTTTTTTAAATGAATGATAATTTTTTTATTTGTCCGTAAAATCGATTTGTAAATAAAAATCGATTTTTTTTGACCCAATTAATTGGGTACAATCGATTTTAACGTCCGATTAAAAATCGATTGTCAAAATTTTTGACCACCGATTTTGCATCCCTACCTCAGAGACACTATTACTTTTGATGACAGACACCTGCAACAGTTGCTGAACCTCAACTGCTGCCTGGTTGCCAGTTTCTCAATCACTAGTGAACAACTGAAAACGCTGCAAATTTTTCACAAGGGTTTATTATTCTTTGATATACATTACTTGTGCAGAAATTTAATTCTGTCAATGAAAAAATTAAAAAAAATTTTTTTTTTTGGATTTTTATCTCAAAAGATTTTTTTTGGATTTTTTTGTTCAAAAATGTATTTTTTTCAAAAATTCCGTATTTTTTACTCGAAAAATATTTAACATCCTGGGATCCTTCAAAAATCCCATTTTTAGCCCCATGAGAGCCCTATAGATCGGCACAGTGAAATCGGATCGTTCCGGGACCCCAAAAAATGGATTCTACGTCCAAAAATACTTCGAAAACGACACCTAACTCGATCCCATAGCTTAAAGCCTTAAAAAAACCCTCCCCTAGCTCCATTATAGCCCCATAGCGCCCCACGGGTTTGGGAGATCGGACTGAAAACCTTGCGGGCACAACTAGATGGTAAACCAAGTATTTTGCCGAAATTTCAGATTTTTAAAAAAATTCCTACTGCCCAAAACGGCCTGGACGGCGTACGGCGTACGGCGGACGGACATTTCGGATTTAGAATGTAGACCACTTGAAACGGATAAGGTCAAATTTTGAGCCCGATCGGAGTCGTCGACCCCCGTCGCGAAAACATAGGTGTATTATTCCAAGAATAATAAACCAAAAGCCACTGCATAGCTTTGCCCCCCCCCCCCCCTACCCAACCTATTTTTTAGTCGAAAATATTTAACCTCCTGGGATCCTTCAAAAATCCCATTTGTAGTCCCACGAAAGCCCTGTAGATCGCAACAGTGAAATCAGATCGTTCCGGGACCCCAAAAAATGGATTCTACGTCGGAAAATACTTCAGAAACGACACCTAACTCGATCCCATAGCCAAAAGCCTTCGAAAACCGCCTCCCATAGCCCCATAGCCCCATAGCGCCCCACGGGTTTGGGCGATCTGGATGAAAACCTTGCGGGCACAACTAGATGGTAATACGAATATTTTGTCGAAATTTCAGATTTAAAATTTTTTAAAAATTAAGTAATTAATTAAATTTTTAAAATTTTAAAAATTAATTTAAAAAAATTTTGATTTTGAGCGATTCTCAAAAATAAAAATCACTCATTTTAAACCCCTGCTCAAAACGGCCTGTACGGCGGACGGACATTTCGGTTTTGGAATCTAGACCTCTTGAAACGGATATTGTCAAATTTTGAGGCCGATCGGAGTCGTCGACCCCCGTCGCGATTACGTAGGAGTATTATTCCAAGAATATAAACCAAAAGGGGAAATAAATCTTTATACTACGGGGGCCACGCTCTGCTTGCTACGCCAGCCAAACGTCGTTCCGCCCTGAGGAAACAGAATGCTGCCTCTCCTAAAATTGGAATAATGTACGGCAATTATGACTTAAGCTCGTGTGTCAGAACTCCAAAGAGATTGGACCAAAATCAGTTACAGATTTACGCTAGTAGGTAAGTAATCAAGTTTCCACTTCGGGTATTAGTGATGAGGTGGTAACAGAACAATAACTAATAAACCAAAATGTCATTTCTAAAAAACAGCGCTTGTATCCAGTGTCTAGAATCAGCTTCAATGATAGTAGGAAATATGAAGCCACAAACATGAAATGGAACGCAATATTTAGTTTCAGTTTTTCATCAGTAACTTTGCCAAAAACGACACATGAATGTCAGGAAAGATGATGCAGGTAAAACTTAACGAGGTAAACTGACGCATTTTAAAAATTTGATCAAGTCAAAACACCCGTAGCTTCAAGTGGCCTCTCTTTTACAACCTCTGCTCAAATTACTCATATCTTACCTACCACAATTTGAAATTTAAAAAGCAGAAGTGGGAATACTATGAAACCAGCTGGAATCCCAGTGCTGGATGTAGTTGCAGAGGTACGCAATGGGTGTGTTAAGCTCACTTATTGCCGCTGGCCTGCTTATTACAGCTGAAGTTGTTCACAGTAAGAACAAGAAGGAAAACGCTTCCGGTGAAAAAAAGTTAATAAGCGTCGTTAGGTTCGTCTTATACACAAGGTGAACACCAATGACTGTAATAAGGGACTCCACCAGCTTGATATACCATTGTGTCACAACTTGTTGGATTTTGCAGAACTAACCGCAAGGCGTTCCAAAGACTGTATCCGGATGATGTATATACTTTGACGAGTTCAAACTTCCGTGGTGATCACAAGACGAAGATTGTAATTCACGGATATAATAACTCTGTTAGAAAAGGAATGGCCCCACTAGTAAGAGATGGTAAGCGAAAGGAGATCACTTATAGTTACGGTGACGAGACGTACCTACTACTTTTGTAGGGACATTTGTAGGGACGGTAGGCCTACTACTTTTTAGGCAAATGTCCTGTATAGGTACTATTTTCTTCCTTTTCGCCGGGGTTATTCAGCTGTCGACTCAATCTTTGTGCTGAATGGACTGGTAAAGCTGAGGCTGTCCCGCCCATCTTGCAAGACATACGCGTTTTTTGTGGACCTGAAAGCCGCCTTCGATCGGGTCATTAGGGATCACCTATTTGTGAAGCTGACCAACATGGGGATTTCTGAGAAGTTTGTGTCGGTGCTGCGCAGCCTTTACAGCAATGTTACGGCCTCAGTCTGGACAAGGGATGGCTACACGGGGGAATTTCCGGTTCGCTGTGGAGTGAAGCAGGGCTGCCCTTTGAGTCCACTACTATATGCATTGTTCCTAAACGACCTGGTGATTGACCTGCCTCATGGTCTGGAGCTGGACAAGTACGAGATCCGTGTTCTCAAGTACGCCGACGATCTGGTGGTATTGGCAGGGGACCCGGGCGAAATGCAGAGGAACGTTGATGCCTTGAGCAGGTACTGTACCAGGTGGGGTCTCAGCATCAATTTAGAAAAATCAAAGATGATGATCTTCTCAAACGGTGGCAGGCGGAGTGCTAGGGAGAAGTGGTGGCTGGGTGGTGAAATGTTCGAAATTGTGAACGAATATATTTACCTCGGAGTGACACTCACACCCCAGCTATCCTTCTCAAAGCATCTCAAGCGGAAGGCTGCAGTGGCAAAGATGGCCATGAACTATGTATGGAGCAGTGTGTTTGCCAGTCAGTTGCTTCCTCTACAGGCGAAGTTGCAGGTCTTCCGTGCGGTTGTGAGGGCAATTCTATCCTACGCGGCGCAGGTGTGGGGCTTCAGAGAGTATGTGGACGTCGAACGGGTCCTCCTGCTTTTCATCAAGAGAGTATTTCACCTCCCACGGTACGCGCCAGACTATCTGCTGTTGCTGGAGACAGAGATGGAGACATTATCTGCGTTTACTCTGCGTCTCCATCTGAATTATCTCGTGAAGGTGGCGAGGATTACCTCGCATTGTGGCCAGGAAGGTCATACGGATGGGCATTGACTGGGCGGAGAACTGGAACATGCTTGCAGCCAAATTTGGGTCCAGTGGTGGCCTGGCATCATTGGACGCGGCTCTTATGAAGTCGGACGTCGTGGAATTTGTCAGATCATTTGTGGAGGAGAAGACCTCCCACTTCAGAAATAAAGCTGTAGCCTCTGAAACGTTCACGCTTTATCGAGAGCTGGACCCATCCGTTAAAAGTGCGAGCCTGGTTCGTGATGCGGCGGCCCCAATACAGTCGATGAGATGGACATTCAGGATGAGGACTGAACTTGTCTCCCTCAACGCCAGGCCGTATCCGGTGGACAGGCCAGAAGAATGCTTCATCTGTGATATGCGGGCGCGAGAGGATCAGTTCCACTTCTTGTGCGTGTGCCCTGCGCTCGCGGAGTTTCGTCAGGCCGCATTTGGCCGTCCTCTCCTGGATAGGGAGGAAGCTATCGGGATCCTGAACGGCCCTAGTTGGTCGGAGCTGGTTGAGTTCTGTAAAACAGCGTGGAGACATAGGAGCTTTAGGCTGGACCAGTTCTCTGCTTAGTGGGTTTTTCTTCTGGATTTGTCGCTGGCTTCCCGCCCTTTTGCCCTTCTGTTCTCACCAAAGCCCCCCTTCTCAGAGCCTTCTCACTCAAACCCGAAACATGAATAGTATTCAATTATTTTATTTTATTATTTTTTATTTTCTCCTTAGCATAACGGAGAGTTATGTATATTTCTTTCACCATATAACTAGTAAACTTGTTTTGTTCTTGTACTGTGCCCTCGGGCCCGAGCCTCCGGCAGACGGATTGGATCCATTGCCGTATTTGTTTATTTTGAATTTAGTGTTTTATGCTTGTATTCAAAATAAATCTCTTTCTTCTTCTTCTTCTTCTATTTTCTTCCTCGAAAAGACACTGAAATGTACTACAATCTGAATGTATTCAGGTAGTGAAATTTTCTGAAAGTAGTATATTTCCTAAGGCCGGTTTAGCACATTTAAAGGGTCAATAAAGTAGCTATAACGCTATACTCCCGATAACTCGAAAAGTGGTGTTTGTCAATGCGCGCTATTGGTCCTACACCCCCTACTGGTCGTTTATAGATCTTATAAAATTATCAGGGCCGGTTTATCGATTGTACGAAAAAACGCCCCCGTCCGTGGATTTCAGAAAGAATGTAATACCAGATAGGGCTGATTTAGATCATGACCAGTGACGAATCAGATCTGTCGGACAGTGAGTGGGCAGAGTTTGTTTACAGTTTGTTTGAGTACCTACAGTTAAAAACTGCAAATTTTACACAAGGGGTTATTATTCTTTGATAGGTATAGAGTAATCGCGCAAAATTAATTCTAAAATTCTGCAATTCCTTCCACAGCTGAGTCATTAGGTAAGAGAATATTTTTGAAAAAAAAAAATAAAATAAAATAAAATAAATAAATAAAAATAAACTTGTTTTTTCTTTTCGACGTTTGGACAGACGTGGGACATTGAAAAACGAATTTTGCGTCCAAATTACTCGGAAAACTACACCTTATTTGACCAACACAACATTTTGTCGCTCTTATCCAAAAAGTAATTCTATATCAGATTTGTAGCTTTAAAACGCTGCAAATTTTACACAAGGGTTTATTATTCTATGATATAGGTTACTTGTACAGACATTTAAATCTGTCAATAAAAAAAATTTAAAAAAATTTTTTTTTGGATTTTTATATTTCAAAAAAAATTTTTTGGGGGGGATTTTTTTTTCAAAAATGTGTTTTTTCAAAAATTCTTTAATTTTTACTCGAAAAATATTTAACTTCTTGGGATCCTTCAAAAATCCCATTTTTAGCCCCATGAAAGTCCTACAGATCGCCACAGTGAAATCGGATCGTTCTGGGACCCCCAAAAATGGATTCTACGTCCAAAAATACTTCGAAAACGACACCTAACTCGATCCCATAGCTAAAAGCCTTCAAAACACCCCTCATGTAGCCCCATTTTAGCCCCATAGCGCCCCACGGGTTTGGGCGATCGGACTGAAAACCTTGCGGGCACAACTAGATGGTAAACCAAGTATTTTGCCAAAATTTCAGATTATTAAAAAAATTCCTACTGCCCAAAACGGCCCGGACGGCGGACGGCGTACGGCGAACGGACATTTCGGATTTTGAATGTAGACCTCTTGAAACGGATAATGTCATGTTTTGAGGCCGATCCGAGTCGTCGACCTCCGTCGCGAAAACATAGGTGTATTATTCCAAGAATAATAAACCAAAAAAATGAAAAATAGAATCTATTTAAAAAAAAAAAAAAAAAAAAAAAAAAAGCTGCAAATTTTACACTAGGGTTTATTATTCTTTGATATACGTTACTTGTGCTGAAATTTAATTCTGTCAATGAAAATATTAAAAAAAAATTTTTTTTGATTTTTATCTCAAAAAATTTTTTTTTTTGATTTTTTTGTTCAAAAATGTGTTTTTTCAAAAATTCTTTATTTTTTACTCGAAAAATATTTAACATCCTGGGATCCTTCAAAAATCCCATTTTTAGCCCCACGAATGCCCTAAAGATCGCCCCAGTGAAATCGGATCGTTCCGGGACCCAAAAAAATGGATTCTACGTCCAAAAATACTTCGAAAACGACACCTAACTCGATCCCATAGCTAAAAGCCTTCAAAAAACCCTCCCTTAGCCCCATTATAGCCCCATAGCGCCCCACGGGTTTAGGCGATCGGACTGAAAACCTTGCGGGCACAACTAGATGGTAAACCGAGTATTTTGTCAAAATTTCAGATTTTAAAAAAAATTCCTACTGCCCAAAACGGCCTGGACGGCGGACGGCGTATGGCGGACGGACATTTCGGATTTAGAATGTAGACCTCTTGAAACGGATAATGTCAAATTTTGAGGCCGATCGTGTCGTCGACCCCCGTCGCGAAAACATAGGTGTATTATTCCAAGAATAATAAACCAAAAATGGATTTTTGAAATTTAAAAAAAAATATTTTTTTGGGGGGGATTTTTTTTCTCAAAAAATTTTTGAGAAAAATTTTAATGTGTAAATTTAATGTGTTTTTTCAAATATTCTTTAATTTTTACTCGAAAAATATTTAACGTCTTGGGATCCTTCAAAAATCCCATTTTTAGCCCCATGAAAGCCCTATAGATCGCCACAGTAAAATCGGATCGTTCCGGGACTTCCGAAAATGGATTCTACGTCCAAAAATACTTCGAAAAGGACACCTGGTACCCGATCCCATACCCGAAAGCCTTAAAAAAAAACCTCCCATAGCCCCATTTTAGCCCTATAGCGCCCCACGGGTTTGGGCGATCGGTGTGAAAACCTTGCGGGCACAACTAGATGATAAGCCAAGTATATTCTCATAATTTCAGATTTTTAAAAAAATGTCTACTGTCCAAAACGGCCCGGACGGCGGGACCGCCATTTTGGTTTTGGAATCTCTTGAAACGGGTAATGTAAAATTTTGAGGCCGATCGGAGTCGTCGACCTCTGTCGCTACCACATAGGTTTTTTATTCCAAGAATAATAAACCAAAAACCAAAATGAGACAACCGACGATTGAACAGTTTTTCCAAAATACATGAAACGCGAATGTAGTTCATACGCATGTTACATTTTACATCTCTACATATTATGTAGAGATCTACGATGGCATTTATCGATGTTTCACTGTAATATTATAGATCCGTTGAGAAAAAAAACTTCCCAAATTTTGTTACGGGATAACCACCATTTGACTGAACTAATTGACATCCGAATGAAATAGCTATGAAGTGA
Source organism: Pilophorus perplexus (assembly GCA_955831195.1). Lineage (NCBI taxonomy): Eukaryota > Metazoa > Arthropoda > Insecta > Hemiptera > Miridae > Pilophorus > Pilophorus perplexus. The sequence goes on from OY037009.1 coordinate 49,406,076, forward strand.
AATCTCGGATGCGAAAGCTTATTGAATACACCGCCATGCTGAGCTCATTAATTAATAACAATAAAAATAAATACACTGCCTAGTGGGACACATGGCTTCCTGGCGATCAAACACTACCCATTGCGGAAATTAGACTTTCAATCTAACGACATTTTTCCAGCATTATTAGAGGAAGGTGATTACAACGTGATAGTCGTTGACTGGGGTGCGATAACTCTCCAATCCCTCTACCCCAAAGCTGAACAAGCAGTCCCACACGTAGGCAAAGCTCTTGGGGCTTCTCTGCTGTTCCTGTTCAAAAACCACGTATCAATAAAAGATGTACACGTGATCGGCCACAGTTTGGGCGCACATGTGGCAGGTTTTGCTGGGAAGGAGATCAAACGAGCAGGACAAACGTTAGACAGGATAACAGGTAAGATAACGAAATGACGATGATGATGAGTGATTAACATCCATGATCGATGGATGCTTCGCTCGTAATCTAGCTGTGCCTGTTCTGACGATTTTCCAGGACTGGACCCGGCGTATCCTCTTCATTTCAAGAAAGAAGATCCTGATGGGAGACTGAATCGAGGAGACGCTGCCTTCGTAGACGTCATCCACACGGACGGAACCTGCTTCGGGTCCGACTATAAAATCGGCGATGCTGATTTTTATCCCAACGGGGGAGATGAACAGCCAGGATGCAACGGCATACTCGCTGTAAAATTATCAATCAATTTGGGAAAAATATGGAAAGGAAGTAGTAATTCACCGAACGTACCGTGCGTAGCCAAAGTCCATTCAACCGCGTATCATCGTTGTTCCCATTCGAGGGCGGTACATTTCTTTGCAGAATCTGTAAAAAAAAGGCATCACTTTTATGCGGAAACAAAATGTGATTTAATAGAAGATGGCCGGGGACACAACTGTAAGAGGTTGCACAAAGCGCAGCGTATGGGACTTCGTGCAAATCGAAGGTGAGTACTGCTACAAAACTACCAAGACAATAAGATTCACAAAACCTTACCACTGTATATTCTTACAGAATCAAAGGTTCCTTCTATCTGACTACAAACAGCGTTTCACCATTTTCGAAGACGTGAGACTCTTCGCTGGACACAATAAGGCATTACATTACTCGTATTTGCTTCGCAGTGGATCATAGATTACTCCCTTCCACCGCCTGTCTTCCCAATTCCAGGTGGGGGCAGACGTTTTCACGTTCGGCGCTCTCCCCACCGGCCGATGGCAGACTGTGTAGAGAAATCACATGATTCTCCAAGATTTATAGTAAATTCACGCAATATAACATTTATTTATTGCAAGTTTACGTTCTTTTCAATCTTTTATTTAGTGTTCTATTCTACTCTATTCTATTCATTCGAATCCTGATCCAAGTTTGTGTCGGGAAGGAATTTATAACCTCCCGCTCTTGAATCATTAGTGACGATATAGAATACTGAATAGTGATTACTGTGACATTAGAACCTCTCCCTCCCAGGCAATCCAGGTGGAATCAGATCCAAAAGGGTTGTGACCCTAAGCGTATTTTATTGTACATTAATTATTATACATATTACTAAATAGTTTCCGAAGCTATCCCGATTCGCGCCGCGAAACGTCTTTCTGGGAGGAAGGAGCGTTAATCCAAATTACTCACAGCGAGGATCATAGCGTGGATGACCAGGAACTTCATAGTGTTGGAGGGTGCCCGGGGAGTACTTGGGCTGGCGGATGAGCTTACGTAGGTCCGAGGGATGACGAGACGAAGTCCTGGAGACGAACTGGAAGTTCCAGGAGACCCGGGAGATAGTCGACTCTCGAGCCTCCGACTGGCTGACGGGAATACGTTCGCCCTGGCTGTGTGTGATGCACTCTCTCGATGCAGCATCCCCTCAGTCCCTTTATCCGAACCTCTCGTTCATGTGAACGTGCCGAACGTGCCCAGCCTCCGGCAGAACCGGCCTTGTTTCGGCCCCCACTTGGAGGCTGGTCAACACACATTTTGTTGTGCAGAGATCGACACGTCCGCCGGTTCCAACGCCAACCGGACCGCTGTCCAGGATCGATCTCGACACCTTCCCCATGTTTTTGTGATGTGGCCGCCAGGCGACATCATCCAAGGCTGCTCGAAGTCCAAGCCGCGTGAACAGGCATCACCAGAGGCAGACAGGATCGTGTCGGACGAGTACTGGACAGAGGCGCACGCTCAGAGGGTAGAGGGAGGGAGCTGAGGCGTCCATCAACGTAGCCATCCGATGCGGAAGTGACGACCGTACGCGAATGACTTAAACAAAATCGACGACAAGATATTAATAAAACGGAGTAAAATAACATTACGATAACCTAGTACCTAGTGTTATAATCCGAATAGTGAAATAAACGTAATTCAACAAATACGTGCCCAAAAGGCACAAAAAACAAAATTTGCACACTTAATGTGCCAAAGACGAATTTACGTACTCAAAGTACAAAGCGCATGTTAGAGTTACACAAATTGATCAATTATTAGCCAAATTACTTACTTACTAACGTAACTGACAAAATTCAGTCATAGTTATGGCAACTTACTGATAAATAAAATAAAATAAAAAACGAGCGCAAACGTATTCACATAAATGTACAAAAATTTACAGCAATGTACAGAAATTTACAAAAATTTACAAATATTATATAGTAGGTATCTAGCACATAATATGGATACCCTAACAAAAAATCTGAAACTAATGTCTCATGCAAGTATACAATGTAAGTATAAATAATGTCATAATTTCATTCCACGTTATACCAAGAATGATTCTTTAAACACGCACATTGAAACACTCAAAGACGCTAACAAGGGTCACAAACGTTTACTATTGATCACATTAGGTTACTAGTGGGACTGTTCCCATATTCGACTCAAAAAATATTAACATCACTATCAATACTGAAATGTACAAAAACCGATAAAAACAAAAAATTAATTATGAACCTAAAGTAGACCTGTATTGGCTAACAAGAGCATTGACAACAACTGCTTGAAACAATTTTGTTTTAACCTGCTGGCTTGGCTCTGAACGATCGGTGAACCATGCTGCATGGGAAATACTCGACCCATACGTTACACCTTACCGACGTACCTAAATTTATATATAAACAGCTTGCAATAATTTCTTGCAGGTAAGTAGTTACTTATTTACTACGTTATACTTACTTGCTACCGTGCGACACTCGTCACGGGGGCAACGATTATTGATGCATTGATCAAAATTATTTTTATTATATTTCCCGCTTGTTCATCATTCATTATTCATCATTCAGTATGTCATTAATTTGCTTCTTTATTATTATTTCTTTAACTCTTAATACTCTACTCTTATCAGCTCATTAGCTCATCGATAACCCATCGATGGAGAAGCATAAAAAACCAATGGAATATCCAATTGGCCGCGCGCGCGTTTGCGGGTAACTCATTATGAAAATCCTCAAAACTTATGCTAAGAAGCCCTACGGATCAGCTACTATCCTGAAAGGGCGGGAACTACCCGGGGAGGATGGCATAAACGACTGCAGACCTCAATCGTATGCCTACCAACTCCAAAAAATCTGCATCCAGTCCTGGCCGCACCGGCGTAGCGAACTTAGAACTAAGTAATTATAACCTCAAAAAAACTACTCAAGGCAACACGTAAGATCATTGCCAAGCGCGAATGTCCTACCGATCTGTTCGCGCCATCGGTAGCCGTGACTCGAAAACTTAAAATTAATTTCCCTACTTGTTTTTAGGCTCCTGAGTCAAAACAAAACAGAGCAAAAACAAACAAACAAACAAATTGGGTCGTCTGCAGAACGCTGGCTGGTTCGAAAAGGAATTCACGCGTCCGCGAACCTCTCGTCACCGCCACGATTCGTCCAGCTGACCCAGACTGAATGATTCCGGATCCCTTTCAGTGACCATGAAGGTCCAATTTCATTAATTTTATTCTTGAATCCTTTATGGACCCGCTGTCCAACAGACCTCCACCACCCCTTATAGTCTGCCCCTTTACCACACTGTTTATAAACCAGTTATGGTTTCTTTCACCACGTATCCGCGGCCTTTCATCGACATTTGGATCACAAAACCATTTGTTTTGTGATATCAATTTAGCACATACCTTTTTCAACTCTTGCGAGGCTGCATCGTCTCCCAGCGTCACTCTGATCGCGACACCAAACTCATACTCACTATGACTCAACTTCTCCCGAAAATGCCTTTTTCGCCATCTTCATTGTTAGTTCCGCCAACTACCACCAGATCGTTTATAACAACTAGTTTCTTTTTCCGCCTTTCAGATTGCCGTTTGGCAATAGACTGGGCCCCGATCCTCGCCCCCTATTGTAGACCGGGCCTAATCCGTTGCTCTGTATGGAAGGTACCTACCTGGATGCTTTGAGAATATGCCTCGGAGGATCTATCCCGTAAATCCCTGTCCCTTCCTCCGCAGCTCTCGGCGGAGTGAACATGTAGTACCTATGCGCCTCAGAACTCCATCAAACACCCCTCACTGAAATAGATTATCAAGAAAAAACGCTGCAAATTTTACACAAGGGTTTATTATTCTTTGATATAGGTTACTTGTACAGAAATTTAATTCTGTCAATAAAAAAAATTAAAAAAAAATTTTTTTTGGATTTTTATATTTCAAAAAAAATTTTTTGAGGCGATTTTTTTTTCAAAAATGTGTTTTTTCAAAAATTCTTTAATTTTTACTCGAAAGATATTTAACTTCTTGGGATCCTTCAAAAATCCCATTTTTAGCTCCATGAAAGCCCTATAGATCGCCACAGTGAAATCGGATCGTTCCGGGACCCCAAAAAATGGATTCTACGTCCAAAAATACTTCGAAAACGACACCTGACTCGATCCCATAGCCAAAAGCCTTCAAAAACCACCTTCTGTAGCCCCATTTTAGCCCCAGAGCGCCCCACGGGTTTGGGCGATCGGGCTGAAAACCTTGCGGGCACAACTAGATGGTAAACCGAGTATTTTGTCAAAATTTCAGATTTTTAAAAAAATTCCTACTGCCCAAAACGGCCTGGACGGCGTACGGCGTACGGCGGACGGACATTTCGGATTTTGAATGTAGACCACTTGAAACGGATAATGTCAAATTTTGAGCCCGATCGGAGTCGTCGACCCGCGTCGCGAAAACATAGGTGTATTATTCCAAGAATAATAAACCAAAACACCTACCTATCCTAGGAATAAAAATAAAATGTGTGGATTTATGAAGCCACGGTAAAAGTGAAACTTTTATTCACACTAGTTTCAGGAAATGATGCCCACATTTATATATTATATTATATTAAAGGGTGCTGGATGGGTGTAAGGAGGGAGGGGGGAAGGTACAATCTGTAATCTGGGAGGCACAACCAGCGTAATCCCTGAAAACGCACCCGTGGCAACGACGCTTTTTGACCCGTCTCTCGTTGCGAAGGATTACCTAGTACCTATCAAACTAATCGAAGGCTCGCAAAAAATACTCGCACCCACCTACCGACGATCTTGGAATAACTTTCGATCGGGTTATCGCACAGAAATCGTTTTGTGCTCGTTGAAATCAGCGTGTAAAGCTCGTTTTAACAAACGTAGTTTCGTTCAAAACCGACGACAAAAGTTGTATCAGGTTTCGGCGTTTCGAAAATTTTCCTAGTAATCCCTAGTAACGACGCTTTAGATAGATAGATAGATATGGTTTTTTATTGCAACAACCATAATGGCAATACAATCGTCATATTATTACAAACAGAGATAAATTCAGCACGATTACTTTCATAAATATTCATCGGCAATACAAAAAATTATTAGGTTAGGAAGGTACTTATATAACTTAAAATAGAAGAAAAAAAGTCTTCGACAGAATACAATTCTGCGTTAATCAATGCATTTTGGTTTATTATTCTTGGAATAATACACCTATGTTTTCGCGACGGGGGTCGACGACTCCGATCGGCCTCAAAATTTGACATTATCCGTTTCAAGTGGTCTAGATTCCAAAACCGAAATGTCCGTCCGCCGTCCGCCGTCCAGGCCGTTTTGGGCAGTAGGAATTTTTTAAAAAATCTGAAATTTTGACAAAATACTCGGTTTACCATCTAGTTGTGCCCGCAAGGTTTTCAGCCCGATCGCCCAAACCCGTGGGGCGCTATGGGGCTAAAATGGGGCTACAGAAGGTGGTTTTTGAAGGCTTTTGGCTATGGGATCGGCTCAGGTGTCGTTTTCGAAGTGTTTTTGGACGTAGAATCCATTTTTTGGGGTCCCGCAGCGATCCGATTTCACTGTTGCGATCTATTGGGCTTTCATGGGGCTAAAAATGGGATTTTTGAAGGATCCCAGGAGGTTCAATATTTTTCGAGTAACGAATAAAGAATTTTTGAAAAAACGATTTTTTTTTTTAATTTTTGAAAAAAAAAAAAAACCAAAAGTTTTTTTCCCAACATTTTTTCTATTGACTCAGAAATAATTTTTGCGCAACTAACCTATATCAAAGAATAATAAACCCTTGTGTATAATTTGCAGCGTTTTTTACTTTACGTTCGAATTCCTTATCCGACATCTGCCGAAGCGATTTTGGTAACCTATTGTAAAAACGGATACCATTCTGTAGCGGGCTACTTTTCAAGGATGTGGTCAATCGCACGCTGGAAGGACGCAACTCGTCACAAGTCCGTGTGCTATAACTGTGAAAGTCGGAGCCCTTAGGAACCAGGGAATCATATTTCCTAACCAGTCTCAAACAGTTGAAGATGAACAATGAGGGAACAGTCAAACAACCTAATTTTCTTATTAAGCCGCGGCAGCTCTCCCTAAAGCTTAAACCGAAAATGACTCTAATAGCGGCTTTTTGCAGCCTGAAAATATCTGCGCAGGATGAGCCCCAAAAAAAAATCCCATATGATGCACGGCTCATGAAGAGTGCGAAGAACACGTCTCGCAGAACCGGGAAGGAGACGATGCCAGCAAGACGGCGAAGGACGAAGTTCACATATGCCAGTCTAGCACCGAGCTTTTCAATGTGACAGCACCACGAAATCCTGCTGTCAATCCACAGCCCCAGGAAGTTGACCGCGTTGTCCAGCCCACCGTTGAGAAGGAACTCGAGGTCCTGGGTCTTCTCCTCATTGAGCCGGAGCGAATTTGACGTGCACCAGGATTTCACCACCACATCCGCGGCCAGCATATCGCCCGACAACTCCAAGCTCGTTCGACCAGACGCCAAGACAGTCATATCATCAGCAAACAAGTAAATTTGATTCTTTTGTAGATTGAACTCATAGGCCAAATCATTGACATAAAGGAGGAACAACGTCGGACCCAAAATGGAGCCCTGCTTAACCCCACAAGGTATGGGCGACTCCTCTGAAGCGATGCCATTGTAGAAGACAATTTGACTCCACCCCGCCAAAAACGCACTGAAGAAGGCAACAGACGCCTCATCAAAGCCATAACGCGAGAGTTTCGTCAGCAATCTGTCGTGAGGGACCAAATCGAAGGCCTTGCTCAGATCGTAGAGACGGATGGCGGTATGCTCCCTCTTTTCTAGGCGCTCCAAAACAGATGAGATCAATGCGTAAGCAGCCGTGGATGTACTCTTCCCTGCCTGGAAGCCGAACTGGTGGTCATGGAGGATACGGTTCTCCGACAAATACTCCCTGATCTGAAGCACGACAAGACTCTCCATCACCTTCACCGGGAGTGGCAGCTTCGCTATAAGGCGGTGTTGATCGTAACTATCGCATTTTCCTTTTTTTGGGATAGGACTAATTGCAGTGAACTTGAGGCAGTCTGGAAAGCTCCCCGTTGTGAAGTACAAATTAAACAGAAAAGTAAGGGGCTCCACCAGGAATGCTGCCACACACTTCAACATGGCAGTTGTAATTCCGAAGACGTCCGCTGCCGAGGTATTCTTCAGCTTATGAATCGCATCGAATACCTCCTCCACCCGAACCTCTCGAAGTCTGAAGGTACCAGAAAGCAGTGGAGCCGCAGATGTGATCCTCGAATCAGTGATGTTAAGCGTGATGTTACACAAAACGACACACAGACCAAAAATTTTGGGACGATGTAATAAAAGTTTCACTTTAAAAAACCCTGGAAATTCGTCGTCACAAATTTTGGTTATCGAGTAGAAACAGTTTCTAGTAACCAACCGCGAAACTTCCTTACAGACCAATCATGTGTTTAAGGGGACCCGTAGGGTAGTCGAAAAAGAAGGCAAAAACAGGGTAACTTTAGGAACCTGCCCTGCCCTTAATACTGGTCCAATCTGGCTCAAATTTTTACCACATGTAAGCGGGCCCAACGAAAAGAGACGAAGAATGGAGAGGACAGGACAACCCAACCCGTAGGCTCACCCAGCCCTACAGTTGGACCTAGCGGACTTCCCTTGACGCCAGGAGGAGGTCTATCTACAACCCCCCCCCTCCACCTGCGCCTGCGCAGCAATGAGCCATCGACGTTATCGCTCGCCGGGGGCATTCATTCTGTGTGAAAACGTTGTCCTGTGTGGAAGTTGGAGGCATAAGGCCTGGTGAGAGGCAGCCGTCCTGTGATAGTCAGTCAAGTGGTTCGTAACGTTTTTCGGTCCGGTGTGCAGGAAGCAACCGTACCACCCAAGTCTTCAATTCTACCCCAAGTCATAACGCCAAGGGATTTCCTTCGGGCCCCCTTGTCCCGCCCCCAACGTCTGCAAGGGATTTCCTCCGGGCCCCCTTGTCCCACCCCAACGTTCATCCAAGAAGACATCCGAGGAGGATCAGCACAAACCGAAGTACGCCTCAAGACGTCGCTGCGGCTCTGTTCCTGGTCTCAACTCAGGTTCGCCCTCGGAAGCATTTTGGTAGAGCAATCCCTCCCCCTTCTTGTATTTCTTTATTAATTCTTTTAATCTTGTTTCGGGCTAAGTGCCACAAGCCGTAGTTAAAGTCGAGTCGAATTGTTAAATGAAGTCTTGCTATTTGGTTTTAGAAAAGAGAAGTGAGAATAAGTTTGTTGACGGGGAAAACCCCCAGGTTTCTGAGTAGAGTCTTGTGTTTATTACTTTTTACTAGCTCCCGCTAGTCCCGGCCCTTTCTGGCCACATATTGCGTTTTATACTTTTCTTTAGTTTTCTTGGTTCGTCCCGTTCGGACCACTCCGCTCCGTTAGATAGGAGCTTATAGATTTAGGAGGACCTTACTTTTCGGCGACGTCTTAAACGTTGTCGGCTGCCGGACTGCTCTTATCAACCGGTTAGCGGTCCGTCGTAACGATCTTGCCGTCGTCCTGTTTTGGATCGGAGTAATTTGTGATTCGAACCCTCTTTCTGATTCGGAGCAATTTCGCTATTTAGGAAGTTCGGTTCGGTAGGGAGAAATACTACCCTTACGTGAAGTACCTTTTTATTTTGTACTAAGTTTTTACATTTTATTAAAACTCCCTTCGTTATGAAGATGTCTTGTGTCGCCTACCTCATTTTCTCCCTCCAAGATCTGTGAGTACTGACAATTATATAATTTCAGGGAATAGTTCCAAGGACCAAGTGTGGTAAGACGGGAATATCCCGGTTGGATTTCTTTTTGATTAAGCTGGAACACGCGCTACCCTAGGTCAGTCCCGGCTTACAAAAGTGGTGGCAGCCCGTGGGATTTTAGTGTGATTCGTCGTGCTAGTCCCCACGCATGTCAGTACTCATTGATTGGAGTGAATGAGGCCTAAGTAAAGGCGAGTAAATTTTTAAATTTTCTGAATAATTCTCGTTCGAGTCGGATCGACTCCCGTTTAACTGATTTGCGAATTTTATTGAATATTTCGACGTTGAGTCCGATTGACTCTGTTTTTAACTAATCTTGACTTTTTACCGAATTTTGACAAGCGCCGTGGGTGTCCGCGTAATTTGGGGTAATTCTCGACAGATTTAGATCACGTTCAACATGACGGATCCACCAATTTTCACCGAGAAAGACGGGGCTTTGGGCCCAGACCCAGACAAGAGTGTTCCGGAGACCACCACGGCGGAGATGTTTCAACAACTGACGATGATGCTCAGGCATTTCAACACCACCCAAAGCCAGAGACCGTCGGGTAGGAAGGGAAAAGGAAAAAGTGACTCCCAGACAAGAGAGACGCCAGATGATGAACTACCACGATCTATGTTCATGGAAATCGACCCTTACAACCCCGACAGCGATGATACGATTTCCACCACCACGTTTTTCAAGTTGTTCGAGGAGGTGGTTGGAAATTTGGTCGAAGATAAGAAGGTTCGGTTGTTGCGAGCCAAAGTCAAAGGCCGAGCCAAGCAATTTTTGGCCGAGTCTGACGAGGATACGTACACGGGCCTCAAGGAAGCAATGATCCAGTGGTTCGAACCCGAACGAGCCGAGTTAGCCAGTGTAGCCCTCTGGGCTTTGAAGAGACAGCCTTCGGAAACGTTACGGCGATTCGCCGAGAAGGCTCGACGCCTGGCTCGTCTCGCAGTACGGGAAGAGAAGGTGGAGTTGGAGCAGGAGGAAAGAGAAGCCTGGACGCAACGCCGTACTGTTCAAGCCTTTATGAGAGGTATTGGCACCAAGTTGAGTGTTCACTTGCTGAGCCCGAAGCCTGAAACGATCGAGGAGGCGCTCCGACGAGCTGAGGAGGTGCAGGGGCATCTGGACCCGGAGGAAGAGCAGGACCTTCGGTGGGAGCTGGGGGCAGTCCAGCAGGGAGATCGCAAGTGTTACCAATGTGGCCAAGCCGGCCACTTTGCCGCGCGGTGTCCGTCCAAGACGTCATCTGGAGCATCTACAGGAGCAGAAACCAGTGGGAGCAGCAAGCCCCCAGCGGCAACGACGGCTGCCAACCCAGGGACGCGAGGCGCTAGCAAGCCGCCTCCTCATTACCCGTGCCTGCTCTGTGGGGACCTTTCACATTACCCAGCTGAGTGCACCAGTGACATCCGAAAGGCTTTACCCAACCCAGGGGGCAGAGTCACCAACAAGCCAACTCCCCGTTACCCCTGCATGTTCTGTGGGGAATTTTCACATTTCCCCATTGAGTGTGAACATAACACGCAGAAAGAAAGTTTTTGCAATTTTTGTTCTTCAAGGGATCATTTGGAACCACAATGTCACCAGAAGAAACAGCTCACGCCGGTTTCACATCCCCGAGGAACGCTCCAGCCGCCCCCAACCGCCGGGAACGAGCTGGTGCCAGCGACGAGGGAGGTCGGACGCGTGACTGTCGTCGAAAAACCCCTGCATAGGACGATGCGAGTCAGAACCCACCTGAGTGGTGAAGAACGGTTCCTAATTCTGGACACCGGCGCCGACGTGTCGGTATTATCGACGCCCATCCGGGGTCAACCGATTTGGCCTACCAACGCGACTGCAAGGGGGGCGGACGGCCGTCCCCTGCAGTTTAAGGGGGAACAGCGACTAAGAGTGACTGTACAGGACCATCAGTTCGACCACACTTTCTTCATATTGACGAGGGAAAGAGCGGGGCTAGATCTGCTGGGTCTGGACGCCCTACGAAAACTCCCCGTGATGATTCGGGCTGATCGGGACGAAGTTACTATTTTGCCGGCGTTGGAGAACACTGTAACAGTCGCCGGAATAATCCCGAGTCAAGTTCGAAATGTCCCGGTGCAAAGGGAAAAAATCCCGAAAACGAATTTCGCTACGAAAGTGGAAAAAACGCCTGGGGAGGTTGACGCCGCCAGATTGAAGATGAGACGACTCTCACCAGACGCCCAAAAATCAAACGCCGGGAACCCCACCAAAACCGTCGACAAACCCTCGAAAATGGACGTCGGGAAGAAAAAGAACGTCGGGAAGAAAATTGACGCCGAGAAGAAAATTGACGCCGAGAAGAAAATTGACGTCGTGATGGAAATTGACGCAGTTAAGGAAGGATGTGACGGCTCCCCGAGAACTCCTGCAAAGTTACCGAGAGCAGGTGCGGACATCGTTTTAGTCAGCAGGGTGACGTCACGAGGGGTGCGGCCGCCGCTGCGAAGCGAAGACGAGACAGGGCGGAGTCGGAGCGAAAGCGACTCGGCTGTCCCCGACGCTGAAAGCGAGACGGAGCGGAGTCGGAGCGAAAGCGACTCGGCTGTCCCCGACGCTGAAAGCGAGACGGAGCGGAGTCGGAGCGAAAGCGACTCGGCCGCCCCCGACGCCGAAAACGAGAAAAAGTCGACGAATGCAGGAGCCATCCCCGACTACATGAGGAGTGATTTCGACGGGGAGGACCGTGAATTGACATCCGGAGAAGGATGGACGTCCACCCCGAACGAGTTGGATGAGGACATTGGACCCTCAAACGACACTGGTAGCAAGCCCGTCGTGTTTGTAAGGAAAAAACGGGCGCCTCCGGCGCCTGATCTTCAGGGCCCACGACGCTGGCGATTTAATATTGGGGAATTAATTTAGAACCTTGTATAGGTAGGTGATGGAATTAGTTTAAAACCTTGTATAGGTAGGTGATGGAATTTGTTTAAAACCTTGTATAGGTAGGTGATGGAATTCGTTTAAAACCTTGTATAGGTAGGTGATGGAATTAGTTTAAAACCTGGTATAGGTAGGTGATGGAATTAGTTAGGACCTTTTAGATGTAGGTGTTAGAAAGATAGGAAAAACTGGAATGCTCACTAACCAAAAAGCAAGACATTGAAGTTAGGGGACGTAAATGTAAAGTAAAATTATTAGGAGTACCAAAATGAACGGCTTGTTCTGACCCCGCTTAGGGAAATCGTGCTGACCGTGGGTGAGGTTGATTTGTGGCTTGTGGGCGGGCGAGATGGAAAGGAATGAACTACTCCAGCTTCTACGAGATGATCGGCCCACTCTCTACTTGCAGCACATAGCGCGACGGGGCGACCCCCCTTCACCACCCCCGCGACAGGCCGACATGCCGCCTCCTGCGCCGTCAACTAGTAGCGCTGCACCGGGACGGGAAAGTCAAAACGTTCCTGACGTTCTGAGGACGACAGAGAGACCAACGGAGATAGCAGTACCGTCACCGTCCCCACCCGAGCTTGACGTGGAGGAGGAAGAGGAGCCCGAGACTGAGCCGGGGGAGGCCGAGAACGTCGAAGAGGACGAGTCCCGGTTAAGCGAAACTGACGAGTCACTCAGCGCCGGACCCGTCAGCGCACCGGACCCAACGGGTGACGCCCGGACCGATCCGGAGTCGGACCGCCGGGCCGCCCCCGGCTCTCCAGCGACCGAGAAACCTACGGGATCGTCGGAGGAGGCCCCTGTCCGGACCCGAGAACCCAGGAGCGTCATGAGCTGCCCGTGTGTGTCCGGATGGCGGGCTGCTCATCCCATCCGTGATTGACATCGGGGACGATGTCTTCCCCCCCCCCGAAGGGTGTAAGCGGGCCCAACGAAAAGAGACGAAGAATGGAGAGGACAGGACAACCCAACCCGTAGGCTCACCCAGCCCTACAGTTGGACCTAGCGGACTTCCCTTGACGCCAGGAGGAGGTCTATCTACAACCCCCCCTCCACCTGCGCCTGCGCAGCAATGAGCCATCGACGTTATCGCTCGCCGGGGGCATTCATTCTGTGTGAAAACGTTGTCCTGTGTGGAAGTTGGAGGCATAAGGCCTGGTGAGAGGCAGCCGTCCTGTGATAGTCAGTCAAGTGGTTCGTAACGTTTTTCGGTCCGGTGTGCAGGAAGCAACCGTACCACCCAAGTCTTCAATTCTACCCCAAGTCATAACGCCAAGGAATTTCCTTCGGGCCCCCTTGTCCCGCCCCCAACGTCTGCAAGGGATTTCCTCCGGGCCCCCTTGTCCCACCCCAACGTTCATCCAAGAAGACATCCGAGGAGGATCAGCACAAACCGAAGTACGCCTCAAGACGTCGCTGCGGCTCTGTTCCTGGTCTCAACTCAGGTTCGCCCTCGGAAGCATTTTGGTAGAGCAATCCCTCCCCCTTCTTGTATTTCTTTATTAATTCTTTTAATCTTGTTTCGGGCTAAGTGCCACAAGCCGTAGTTAAAGTCGAGTCGAATTGTTAAATGAAGTCTTGCTATTTGGTTTTAGAAAAGAGAAGTGAGAATAAGTTTGTTGACGGGGAAAACCCCCAGGTTTCTGAGTAGAGTCTTGTGTTTATTACTTTTTACTAGCTCCCGCTAGTCCCGGCCCTTTCTGGCCACATATTGCGTTTTATACTTTTCTTTAGTTTTCTTGGTTCGTCCCGTTCGGACCACTCCGCTCCGTTAGATAGGAGCTTATAGATTTAGGAGGACCTTACTTTTCGGCGACGTCTTAAACGTTGTCGGCTGCCGGACTGCTCTTATCAACCGGTTAGCGGTCCGTCGTAACGATCTTGCCGTCGTCCTGTTTTGGATCGGAGTAATTTGTGATTCGAACCCTCTTTCTGATTCGGAGCAATTTCGCTATTTAGGAAGTTCGGTTCGGTAGGGAGAAATACTACCCTTACGTGAAGTACCTTTTTATTTTGTACTAAGTTTTTACATTTTATTAAAACTCCCTTCGTTATGAAGATGTCTTGTGTCGCCTACCTCATTTTCTCCCTCCAAGATCTGTGAGTACTGACAATTATATAATTTCAGGGAATAGTTCCAAGGACCAAGTGTGGTAAGACGGGAATATCCCGGTTGGATTTCTTTTTGATTAAGCTGGAACACGCGCTACCCTAGGTCAGTCCCGGCTTACACACATCTTCAGAGTATAGTCTAGTCAAAACGCATCGCTTAGTTTTTTTTCTAAATACAATTCACAATTTAGCTCGGAGGTTTCAAAATTTGGTCACTTTTACCCAGCGAGTTATGGTCGACGCGGCCGCCCCACAAACGTTTTTTCCAAATGTTGAGCCTTGGAAATGTTCCTTCCTTCATGCTGAAAATTCTAAAAAAAAAATCGAGTCAATATCTCAAACACAGCCCGAGAAACAGGTTCCGAAAGAGCGGAAAACATAACTTTCGGGAAACGCGAAAAAACCAAAGTAGTAGCGCAGTAGCCGGCGCGACGGGCGCTCGCTTGATTTGATGTGTTTTTTCACTCTATTTTCTCTCATGTCGAATTTGTGGCCTCCACTAAAATATTTTTGGGACAGTAAATTTTACTACAACATCCACATTTGTAGAAAACAACAACACATTTTATAAGATGATACGAAGGGAGGGAAAATGAACAGATTTGATAACATTCTCCGTATTTTCGCTTTTGAAGTTCTTATCGTGAGTGCAAGTTGAAAGTTTTGACGTTCGAGTTGCCGAATTTTTCTCCGGTTGTTGAAATGCCTCGATGTGGGAAAGTTTTCAAGAAAGTGAAGAGGATCCCTCCTCATTTGAAAACACCAAAATGTGACCCAGATGTAGAAAGCTGCATGTCAATAGATTCCGCCTCTTCGAGAACTTCGCCTGCCGAGAAGAAACTCTCAACAGGGTTGAAGGAATATGACGATTATTGTGCTGAAGATATTTATGATATCATAAATATCAAGGAATATACCGAGTTTGTCTGCCAGTTCATGCGGTGTTTTCGGTGCCAAGGAAAAATGAGTTTCAGCTATGGCAAGCGAGTCGGATTAGCGACCACAGTCACTTTACGTTGTACCGGTGGTGGTGATTGCCTTGTTGCTAGTGAGTACACTAATAGTAAGAAGCCGAATGGGGAAGTTGGCAATGCCAACTTGTATGAATACAACCTGAGATTGGCCTATGGATTGCGGTCTATTGGACAGGGCGAAGCTGGGGCACAAACATTTTGTGCGGTGATGAACCTTCCCTACCCTGTCGCTAGATTCACACCCTATGACGACGTTATTGGCAAGGCTGCTGTGGAGGTTTGTAATTTTAGCATGGAAGTGGCCAAAGAAGAAGCTGTAGTACTCAACGAGGGTTCAAGGGATATTCCTGCCGCTTTCGACGGCTCCTGGCAAAAGAGGGGCTTCTCTTCGATGAACGGCCTGGTAAGTTGTACCAGTGTGGACACTGGGAAGGTACTCGACATAGCGTGCTATTCGAAGTATTGCTTGTGCCCTAGAAGGCTAAAAAATATCCATGAAGAAAACTGTAGGGCAAACTACTCTGGATCATCAGGCGGGATGGAGGTTCAAGGAGCCAAGGACATTTTCGAACGCTCAAAAACTCGAAATATTCGCTATACCCGTTATCTCGGCGATGGGGACTCCAAAGCTTTCAAATCGGTCGCGGAATCAAAGCCCTATGGACCAAGCGTGGAAATTTCAAAGCTGGAGTGCATCGGTCACATCCAGAAGCGTATGGGGTCACATTTACGTAAAATCCGAAGCAAGGGTGGCACCTTATCTGACGGGAAAAGCCTGAAAGGTCATAACAGACTGACCGAAAAAGTAATCGACCAAATACAAGTCTATTATGGGAATGCGATTAGAAGTATGTAATGTGTCCAATTTGGATGATATGAAGAAGGCAGTCTGGGCCGTCTATTTTCATTTAGGGTCGACAGATGAGCATCCTAATCATGGCCTGTGCCCACCTGGTGAGGATTCTTGGTGCAAATTCAATAAAGCCTCTGCTCTAAACCAAGAATATAAGCATAAAGAGCACTCCCACATCGATCCTGTCATAATGAATCACATCAAGCAGGTATTCCGAGATTTGGCCCACCCAGATCTTCTCAAGAAGTGCCTTCACGGCAAAACGCAAAATGTTTGTGAAAGTTTGAACAACTTGGTCTGGTGTCGGTTGCCGAAAAGGGTCTTCATTCAGTTGCCCCGAATGAAACTGGGAGTTAGGGAAGCTGTAGCATGCTACAACGACGGCTGCATTGCTATAACATTTATAAATGTCGCATCCTTCGAAAACTAGGCATTACTCCTGGCGCTAAGTGTGTTGAAGGTATGAAAGCAATTGATCTGAAGAGGACCAAAGAAGCCAACCGAGCAGCCTACAATATGACTAAATTGGCAAGACAGAAACGGTCAGCAGCGAGGAAGAATTTAGAAGACAAATTCGAGGCAGCAGAAGGTGAGCCGGCATACGCAGCAGGAGCCCACTAGCCGAGCGGCGGAAGCGGATGGACTCAACTTCGACGCTATATTTGAAGGACTTTTAGTGAAGGTAAATTAATGTTTTATGGCTCATTCGACGTCAAATTTACTATAGAAACTGAAACAAACATAAAAAAAAAAAAAAAATCGAATTTTTCGACCCTGACTACCCTACGGGTCCCCTTAAGTATAGTTTTCGCGATTATGTTGCGTAACAAATTTTGGTGTCGCAAATTTTAGAATGACCCCCAGCCCAAAAACATATCCATGTTAAAAAATAAAAAAAAACGCTGCAAATTTTACACTAGGGTTTATTTTTACATTAGGGCTTGGGGAGGGGTTTCCATAGAGCCTGTCTTACAAGAGGCTGATGGAGCATCCCCAGCCCTAGTTGCCGACATCAAAGTCCAGGGGGTCTGGGAGAGTGAGAGACCGGCGTATTTTGACGTCTGCATAGTAAATGCCGATGTCGTCTCTTACTCCTCTCGAGACTGGGACTCTACAGCCAACAGCGCAGCAAGGGCCAAACATGCTAAGTATGATGCGGCAGCTGAGGACCTGAGGGGTTCATTCACGCCGTTGGTCATCTCATGCGACGGGGCTGTGCAGGCCGAATTTGGATGATTCTTAAAGCGCATGGCCCACGCCCTGGCAGAGAAATTGCCGAGACAAAAAAAAAAAAAAAAAAATCAAATTTGGGGAACGTACGGTAGAATGAACTTAGTGGTATGGGGAAATCAGCGTTATTCGAGCAGCTGGTATGGGATTTTTTTAAAATTCACGGTGTGTTCGGATGTGTTCGTGGAATCAATTCCCCCCCCCCCCCCCCCCGTTCCATTCTGTTCATGTATTACCAATGTTTTGTAGTAGCAACTGACCGCAAATAAACTGTTTTGGGGTATTTGTGGACTTATTTCGTTGAAAAAAAGGAGTTTTTGACCGGTTTCTGACACAAATTTGTCATTTCCGAAAGAGGTTCAAAAAGGTTCAGAAAACGGCTTATATCCCCGTGTTCCTGACGTATTTCTGAAGGGAATCTCGTCGATTTTGCTACCAACTATTTCCAACTCTCCGAGAACGGTGATAATTTGTTAGCTCAACCACTGTAAAAGTCATGTTTTCGGTTTTGTGTGATACCAACTATCATAGTTAGGAAATTACGATTGGGACTGGTAGCAATCGATTCAACGACTCCAAAAAACATGTAAAATGACAACTCACTTGCTTTTTTGTAAAATAAGCTATTTTTTAGAACAACATTATTTGGCCCATTTGGTAATCTGGGGGGTAAAATCGGGCTGGGACTAGTTGCAATCGATTCAGCACTCCAACACCTCCAACGACCTCACGAGTCCCACTAACCCCCCCACTAAAATTTCCTAAATGGGGGAAACATACATAGAACGGACATTGAAGGTGTTTCCGCTATTTTTTTTTTTTTTTTTTTTTTTTTTTTTTTTGGGTCATGAAATTTCTGAACGAGACAAATAGCTGAATTTTCTTAGAAAATGCGCTTTAAAAAAAAAGTAGGTTATTTGCCCATTTCCATGACATTTGAAAAATATTTAACCTCCTGGGATCCTTCAATAATCCCATTTTTAGCCCCATGAAAGCCCTATAGATCGCCACAGTGAAATCGGATCGTTCCGGGACCCCCGAAAATGGATTCTTCGTCCAAAAATACTTCGAAAACGACACCTAACTCGATCCCATAGCTATAAGCCTTCAAAACCCCCTCCCATAGCCCCAAAGCGCCCCGTCGCGGCGATCGGTCTGAAAACCTCGCAGGCACAACTAGATGGAAAACCAAGTATTTTGTCAACATTTCAGATTTAAAAAAAAATTCCTACTGCCCAAAACGGCCCGCACGGCGGACGGACATTTCGGATTTTGAATGTAGACCTCTTGAAACGGATAATGTCAAATTTTGAGGCCGATCGGAGTCGTCGACCCGCGTCGCGAAAACATAGGTGTATTATTCCAAGAATAATAAACCAAAATGTTGATATCATCCGTTAGAAAGTATTATAAAATTCCTAACTTCCTTATTTTCAGCATTCGAACTAAGACATAAGCAATACAGTAAATTGGGGAAACCATTAACTTTTCTCAAGGCCACTAAACGGTTTTTTCAGTTTCTCAACAAAAAGCCGAAATGGATAGGCCTTTATGGCCTTTTGAAAGTAAACTCCTCAAATGTGCGAGATGAAATGATGTGCTGAAACGCTTTTTGATTTTGTATTTTACTAGGGAGGGTTAGGGGATTAAGCGGGTGCTCGTTTAACGAATACTTATTATTTTTAGGCAACATGCAGTGATCAGCCCTCCATCATCCGTAATAATATTACGACCCCAACAGATCTCCCAAACCACCCAGGCCTCAATTGATCATAATTGGTTGAAGCACTTCGGTGTAATCCTGGTTGTTTTTTCCACCTGCCCCGATCGCTCCGTTGTCGCACACTGGCATCCCTTGACCCACCACACCTTCGACGGGCATCCATTTGAAGTGAAGGTCGCATTCATTTCCATCAGAGTCTGTGTATGACACCCGGTAAGAGCTGCCCATTCCCCACCACTGGAAACAGCCGAAAACGTGATTAGCAGGTTCGATTTTATGGAAAGCCGATCATGTAAAAACTAATCCATGTGGGCCTCACCTTCGCGTAGAAATTATTCACTCGTATTCCATCAGTGTTGATCCCCTGAGAAGATAGGACTTGTTTCACCATGCCAACGTTTTCCGGGTCATGCGCATCTTTTTGCACGTATCCCAACAATCTTGCAGCATGTTTTGTTCGATGTTTGGATTCTACCATGCCGACAATAGCTATAGTTACGATAAGGAGGATCTTCACATGGTCCCTCATCATCCTTATGCTCCAATACGCTCTGGAAACAATTAAAAAAACGCTGCAAATTTTACACAAGGGTTTATTATTCTTTGATATAGGTTACTAAGTCTTGTGCAAAAATTATTTCTGTGTCAAAAGAAAAAAATTTATAATTTTTTTTTCAAAAATAATTTTTTTTTGATTTTTTTTTTCAAAAAAATTGTTTTTTCAAAAATTCTTAATTTTTTACTCGAAAAATATTTAATCTCCTGGGATCCTTCAAAAATACCCATTTTTAGCCCCATGAAAGCCCTATAGATAGCAACAGTGGAATCGGATCGTTCCGGGACTCCAAAAAATGGGTTCTACGTCCAAAAATACTTCGAAAACGACACCTAACTCGATCCGGTAGCACAAAGCCTTCAAAAACCCCCTCCTATAGCCCCATTTTAGCCCCATAGCGCCCCACGGGTTTGGGCGATCGGACTGAATACCTTGCGGGCACAACTAGATGGTAAACCAAGTATTTTGCCCAAATTTCAGATTTAAAAAAAAATTCCTACTGCCCAAAACGGCCCGGACGGCGGACGGACATTTCGGATTCAGAATCTAGACCTCTTGAAACGGATAATGTCAAATTTTGAGGCCGATCGGAGTCGTCGACCCCCGTCGCGAAAACATAGGTGTATTATTCCAAGAATAATAAACCAAAAAAAAAAAAAAAAAAAAAAGTGATCCTGGGCCATTTCTACGACATGGAAGACTTGACGAATGGTCGCTCCAACACTACCACCACAACTCAAAACAACACTATCACAACTAGACTATCACAAGTCTATCAAGGCTATCACAAGACTCTCACAACTCAAACAAGTTACTCACAAGACTATCACAACTCAACAACAAGACTAACACAACTCAAAACAGGACTATCACAAGACTATCAAAATTCAAACAAGACAGTCATAAGACTATCACAACTCAAACAAGTCAATCACAAGACTATCACAATTCAAACAAGACAGTCATAAGACTATCACCACTCAAAAGATTATCTCAACTCAAAGCAAGACTATCACAACTCAACAACAAGACTATCACAACTCAAAACAGGACTATCACAAGACTATCACAATTCAAACAAGACAATCATAAGACTATCACAACTCAACAACAAGACTATCACAACTCAAAACAGGACTATCACAATTCAAACAAGACAATCATAAGACTATCACAACTCAACAACAAGACTATCACAACTCAAAACAGGACTATCACAAGACTATCACAATTAAAACAAGACAATCATAAGACTATCACAACTCAACAACAAGACTATCACAACTCAAAACAGGACTATCACAAGACTATCACAATTCAAACAAGACAATCATAAGACTATCACAACTCAACAACAAGACTATCACAACTCAAAACAGGACTATCACAAGACTATCACAATTCAAACAAGGCAATCATAAGACTATCACAACTCAACAACAAGACTATCACAACTCAAAACAGGACTATCACAAGACTATCACAATTCAAACAAGACAATCATAAGACTATCACAACTTAACAACAAGACTATCACAACTCAAAACAGGACTATCACAATTCAAACAAGACAATCATAAGACTATCACAACTCAACAACAAGACTATCACAACTCAAAACAGGACTATCACAAGACTATCACAATTCAAACAGGACTATCACAAGACTATCACAACTCAAACAAGTCAATCAAAAGACTATCACAACTCAAAATAGGAATATCACAAGACTATCACAATTCAAACAAGTCAATCACAAGACTATCACAACTCAACAAAAAGACTATCACAACTCAAAACAGGACTATCACAAGACTATCACAATTCAAACAAGACAATCATAAGACTATCACCACGCAAAAGATTATCACAACTCAAAACTTTCAGGTTTTGAGTTAAACCTGCATATGAACTTGAAAGTGACGGGAAAATTATGACATTGTGCTATACCATTCCTACTCACCCTGGCATTCCCGCCGCCAGGACGCGCTGTGCAAAACTATGACATCTCCCCACTTCATCTTGAAGTAATGAAGAAGACCTTCATACCTCTAAATGAATGAATGAATGAGAATGGGAATGAGAAGGTTAATTTGTAAAAGCCTTCCGGCGATACACGTTCATATCTCTAAATGTGATAGTCATGCTGAAATGGTGAGTTGTTTCTCACCGAATTTATTTTCTACAATACTAATTCTTTTATTTATAGAATACTCTTTCCCAAATCTTCTGTCAGAATTGTGAGATAATTTTGTTATTTTGTCGGAAATATCATACTTTACCAAACATTTTTCCTCTCTTCGTCCATTTCTTGGCCACTGTGAATAATAATTCTGAGCAATAGGTACTATCATATCTCGGAATAAGGGATGAGCTCTAGAGTGTGATCGAGAAGAGGTGAACCCTGCAGTTAGTTTCCTAAGATCCATAAAAAATGCATACAAAATAAACTGACATTCAATCTTGTCTCTGGAAGCTGCAATGTAGTTCAATACTCGTTCAAATCGTTGAAAACATTTATTTATATTTTTGAAAAAACAAAAAAAAAAAACAAAAATCTACTCTGAAAATGTTTAGAAAGATGTGGTACCTCAAAAAATGGATTATGCGTCCGAAATGAAACTCCCAAGGATCTTTCAAAAATCTTATTTGTAGCCGCATGACAGCCTCAAAGATCCCCACGTTGGATCATTCTGGGACCACCAAAAATGGATTCAACGTCCAAAAATACTTGGAAAACGACACCTAACTCGACCCCATAGCCGAAACCCTTCAAAAACCCCTCCCATAGCGCCCCACGGGTTTGGGCGATCGGGCTGAAAACCTTGCGGGCACAACTCTTTGTCTACCACAGAAAGCTTGCGTCTATGAGTCTTGAAATGGATACTGTCAAATTTTGAGGCCAAAGGGTTTCAGGCCATTTTAAATACAGGTAGGTGAATTATTCCTAGAATAATAAAACAAATTGTCGATGAGAGTGTTGCTCTGACGCCCTTAATTAGTAGAGTGTTATATCCAGCTTTTTGGCTCCCAAAGGACACCATCGGTAAATAGGAAGGCTGCTTCTTGGGTTGATCAGGTTCGCTAACTTATCTGGAGATGTTCAGCACCCACGTAACAGGATTCACTAACTCAAGCATCATCAGAGATCCGGAGAGCTGCTAAATTACGTACGTACCTACCTATTATTTGAACAATTGTTGATGATAATGTTGACTGTTCGAATGTATGTGGGTGGAAAGTTGTTGAGGTCCGGTCAAATAAGACGAAGAATGTGACGACGTTTCTACATAATCTTGGGCGTAGAATCAGAGACTGTTAACCGATGGTTCAAAAATTATGTTATTCTTCAAAAAAATGTTATTCAAAAAAAATGTTAAGTAATTTGTTAGGCAACACCATAATAGGTAAGATGAGTGAACGCTTTGAAAGCTTTCCTTACCTTGAAAGAAATCCGGTTTTTATAGTCTTCGCTTCACTGAATCAATAAATTACTTGAAGTATCAAAATAAAATCTCTCAATCAATTAAATATCAATATCTGGTATCTTTTACTCTGTGAGCAATATCAAATTGATATTGATATTATCAATCTAGAATCAACAGCTTCAATCTGGCACCACTGCCTATGGGGAGGAAACCTACTTATAGGCAGTGGTGCCAGATCACAAAGTGTTTCTATAAAGTGGAAATTTCTCCTTTTTCGGGGAAAACAGCCTTGCTCGGGGGAAGGGCTTTGAAAGGGAAAAATGGGGGAAATATAGAGAAAAGGAGAAATTTATTGAGACTACGATCATACACAATGTATGTGAATGATGTTGTCGTATCCCGCTACTCACCGGGACCATAAAGTATACATATACAACAACATTGTGTTGCTGCTCTTACGTTTTAACTTCTCTCGATTACACACGTTCTACATTTTCAATCCGCCGTTTTAATATCAATTCCTGCTCCATCGATGATTATAGTGTTAATAGTGTTACAACAAATTGGCGACGAGGATGGGATGCGGAACAGTTTAAGCAGTTGATGGACGTCATCACATCGAATCAAAGGATGCTACTCGCAGCGGTAAGCAAGCCGGTATCGACGGACGGCGAACGCGGCGATGTAAGTGCATTACCAATAAATCGACCTCCGAATGCTTTTCTTGTCCCGCCCTTCGAAAATTTCATCCCTTCGAAAGAAAATTTCAAGTTATACCAACAACGTTTCGAAAATTACATGGTTATGAAGGGTGTGTTTGCGGATAAAACGGTGGTCAAACAATTGTTTCTCAACTCCGTGGGATCTGTCCACTACCAGTTACTGGTGTCGTTGTTTTCTCCAGACAGACCGGAGGATCAAGAATATGATGTGTTGAGCAAGAAGCTGGTTGATCATTTGTGCCCCAAGAAAAACGAACTAGTTTCTCAGCATAAATTTCTATCCTTGTACCAGGATACGGGCCAATCAATTGCCGATTTCGTTGCGGTACTTCGTCGTGACGTGGCTGATTGCGGGTTCGTCTCACCCTGCAAGTGTAAGGTCAGTACTGCTGACACGTTCCTCAGGGCCCAGCTGATCCGCGGAATTTCCGACAGTTCAATAAGGGAACAACTTCTTCAAAGTGAAGAGACAAAATTCGACAAAATAGTGGAAAAGGCCCTCTCTCTCGAGGCGGCTAAACTGGATAGTCGCTTGTTAGGCACGAAGCCGGCTACCGGCCATTCCACCACTGGGTCCGCTGACCAAATCAATAAAATAAAATCATCCCGACGAGGCCGCTCAACGTCCCGCACTGACCAATCATCTTCGACGTCGCACAACAGCTCCAGACCTTCTCATCAAGCGCGATCAAAGTCGCGATCAAAAATCGATTATCAACTTTTGGGTCTCGATAACATTTGTTTGCGGTGTGGCCGTGACAATCATCTGTCACGTCAGTGCCGGACGGACCCATCGAAGCTACAATGTTCTGAATGTTCTAGGACGGGACACGTGCCAAAAGTTTGTATAAAAACGCTTTTAGCTAAAAATCGAAAGTCAAAATCGA
Source organism: Pilophorus perplexus (assembly GCA_955831195.1). Classification (NCBI taxonomy): domain Eukaryota; kingdom Metazoa; phylum Arthropoda; class Insecta; order Hemiptera; family Miridae; genus Pilophorus; species Pilophorus perplexus. Next base: position 49,430,993 of record OY037009.1, read on the forward strand.
CATCAAATGCAAATTCCCTACAGCCAGTTGATATTCAAAATATTCAAAGTTCTAGAACATCAAACCCTTATCAACATTCCGACTATGGCATCAATCGTGTGGTCGATATTTTCAAACATCAAACCGACGCAGATTCTAGCAAATATTTTGCAACCGTGGAGATTGACGGGAATTCCCAGACGTTCGAAATCGACTCCGGAGCGGGTTACACGCTGCTACCCCGCCGATTTTTTCAAAAATTCAAATTCATCAACCAACTTGAACACTCCGACGTCGCATTCCGGTCTTACACAAATAATGTTTTTGTACCGGATGGGAAAATCAACGTTTTGGTTCGTTATAATGGGAAAACGTCAAACGAAGAGCTCTACATCGTACCAGATGAGTTCACCCCTCTGCTTGGGCGCGTATGGATCCGCCATTTGAACATAGACCTGAAGGAGCTGGACCAATCAACTTCTGCCCCAATGCAAGTTCACTCCGTGGAAGATCTACCAGATATAATCAACCAATTTCCATCGATTTTTGAGCCCAAAGTGGGCTGCATCCCAAGCATGACGTGCTCGCTTCACCTCCGTGAGAATGCCCGGCCCATCTTCATGCGTCATCGCGACGTTCCGTATGCACTAAGGGAGAAAGTGGAAAAGGAGTTGGACAATCTCGAAGCAGATGGCATTATAACGAAGGTTGACCATAGTGATTGGGGTTCGCCTCTGGTCATTGTGCCTAAATCAGATGGGACGGTGAGATTGTGCATTGATTTCAAAACAACAGTCAATCCCCAAATCACCAGCGCTCACTACCCCATTAGGAAGATCAGCGACATCCTTAGTGAACTACGCAATGCAACTCATTTCTGTCGGCTTGATCTCTTCAAGGCATATTTGCATGTTCGAATGGATCCCGTAAGTGCCAAAGTTCAAACAATTTCAACGCATCGAGGCACTTACCAGGTAAATCGACTAGCTTTTGGAGTGAAAACAGCTCCCAGCGAATTTAATCGAATTCTGGACCAAATACTACAAGGCTTGAAAGGAACCCTATCGTATTTCGACGACATAGTTGTGTATGGATCTTCAAAAGCAGAATGCCAGAGTCGGCTAAAGCAGTGTCTCGCTCGACTTCAACAGTACGATCTTCACTTGAATAAAAATAAGTGCGAGTTTTTCAAAACAGAAATTCAGTACCTGGGACATATTATTCGGCAAAACCAGATCTTGAAATGCCCAATCAAAGTCAAGGCCGTAGTCGACATGCCGCGCCCCAAGAACGCTGATGAACTGCGCCGATTCCTCGGGTTAGTAACATACTACGCCAGCTTCATTCCAAATCTCTCATCAATGACTCATCCTCTGCGCCTTCTTCTCCGGAAATCAACCAAGTTCAACTGGTCCACAGCTTGTGAGGCTGCATTCATCAAATTGAAGGCCGAAATTGCCAGCGACAGAGTTTTGACGCCTTTCAACCCAGAACTTCCCATCGTGGTCACCTGCGACGCCGGACCAAAGGGAGTCGCGGGCGTTTTGTCGAACGTCGTTGACGGTCAAGAAAGACCTGTTGCCTTTGCGTCAAGGGCATTGACGCCAGCTGAGACCAACTACAGCCAACTCGATAGAGAAGCTGTTGCAATTGTTTTTGCATTGAGTCATTATTTCATGTATCTACATGGGCGCCACTTCACCCTAGTGACAGACAATCAACCCTTAGTGAGGATATTTCATCAATCAGCAAAGCTACCTGCAATGACATCTGCGCGACTGCTCAGATATGCTTCATACCTGTCTGGGTTTGACTATGAGGTAAAGTTCAAGAGAGGTACGGACAACTGCAACGTGGACTGCCTTTCAAGAGCGCCAATCGACACCAAAACTCCATCAATGGACATCTTTATCGGGGAAGAGGTACATCAAATCTGCACACAGTCCTTGTTTCAAATCTCAACGGAAGAGCTGACTGCTTTCAACATCGCAAAAGAAACAGATGCTGATGAAGAACTAGCTGCAATCAAATCTAAAATTCAAGAAGGGGAACACAATGAAGAATTCATCATCGATCAAGGGATCCTCTTCAAGGGCCAAAGGGTCGTCATTCCCATGAAGCTCAGGCATTTAGTTCTCCAAGAGCTGCATTCAACTCACATTGGTGCCTCCAAGATGAAGCAATTAGCCCGGAGATACTGTGTTTGGACTGGGATCGACAAGGACATCGAACGCCTAGTGAGCTCTTGTGAAGCTTGCGCACAAACCAAATCAAATCCAGCTAAGGCGCCGCTTCATTCGTGGGAAGAACCACAAGGAAATTGGGATCGACTCCATATGGATTATGCGGGCCCATATCAAGGAAAGCACCTGCTAATTCTCGTCGACGCAAAATCAAAGTGGGTCGAAGTCAGGGTCATCAACGAAGCTCCAACCTCATCGAAGACCATCGAACTCTTGGAATCAGTTTTTGCAACTCATGGGTATCCAAAAATCCTTGTATCAGACAACGCTACCTACTTTGTTAGTGAAACCTTCAAACAATTTGCCAAAATCAATGGCATTGTCCAGAAGCTTAGTGCCCCTGGGCACCCCGCCACCAATGGGCTGGCAGAACGGAATGTCCAGACGGTGAAAAACCGGCTGAAGGCCATGGAGTATGAACCGTTGAATTTTGGCCAGAAACTTCAGAAAATTCTTCAAATCTACAGGGCAACTCCATTGGCCGAAGGAAAATCTCCTGCCGAGCTCTACCTCAACAGGAAAGTTCGAATACGTCTCGACGCCATCAAGCCTTTCACAGAACCTTCAAGCGCCACACCAATTCCCGGAACACGTCAGTTCAACGTAGGAGATCGAGTTCAGTCTCGGTACTACACCAATACCAAACCGACATGGCGTTTTGGTACAGTCATCAAGAAGTACGGATTTCTCCATTATCTAGTCCAGTTGGATGATGGATACACTTATAAACGCCATGTGGACCAACTGCGCTCTACTGGGGTCCAGAAGAAGACAGTCAATTTTGCTCCAGACCCATCAAATGTTGGTTCCACACCGTCAAAACCATCAGACCCAGATATTGACTCAACACCAGCCAACCAAGAAATCCCACCAGAACTGCTGATTGACGGGCCTACTTCAACTGCTGAGCCGACTGTCAGTCCAACCTATCATCCACAGGCACCTCTGGAAGCTGAGGAACCTCCAGCACCTCCTGCTCTCAGACGATCGGACCGCCAGCGCAACCCTCCAGGTTATCTTACAGATTATGAATGCTCCTAATTCACATTTAAAAAAAAATTTACAATCTTGTGTAAGCAATGATTACATTCAATAATTTTTTTAAACTTTCGACTTGCTCAAATTCTAAAATTGTATTTTGTTCGAATCAAATATGTTTCAAATAAGTTTCAAATAAGGGGGGGAGAGTTGTCGTATCCCGCTACTCACCGGGACCATAAAGTATACATATACAACAACATTGTGTTGCTGCTCTTACGTTTTAACTTCTCTCGATTACACACGTTCTACATTTTCAATCCGCCGTTTTAATATCAATTCCTGCTCCATCGATGATTATAGTGTTAATAGTGTTACAACAGATGTGAAAATCAACAATAAAGTTGGTTCCTACCTATTTCATTGCTCATGGGTGGGTAGGTATTATACTCTGTAGTGTCCTGGTGGGGGCAAACTATAATAGTTTTCCCCCACCAGGACACTACAACAAAAAAGGCGATTTGGAGCGCTCTGAATGAAGAAGAAGAAGAAGGCGAGAAAAAGGCTTAAAAAAAATTAAAAATGTCCGCTACATGGCTCCAGGTCACCACGGCAGAAATTATCGTTCAGGTCTTCGATTGGCACGTCGACTGCGTTTACTTTCGATGCCAATCCTGGAGTACGCGTGAACTATTTGGTCTTCTCAGTGCACAAGTATCGGCTTGAGAGAGTGCAGAACAAGTTCCTTCGGTGTCTCGCCTTCAAGATGGGTATTCCCTCAGCCGACGTCACATACAAACCGCTGCTCCAGAAATGACGTCTATGTTCCTTCTAACACCGTCGCTGCGCAGTGGACCTTACATTCTTGTGCAAGCTGCTGAACAACCAAATTGATTGCCCGGCTCTACTATCAAAGTGAACAATGTCGTCCCGCCTCGCGTTCACCGCTGCCCTTCTCTCGGACAAATTACCAGCGAAACGGACCACTCCGAAGACTTCCACGCACCGCAAATCTTTTTTTCTCCGTGAATCCCGACTTCGATTTCTTTCATTCCTCCCTCTCGAAGCTCAAATCCACCATCGCCAGATCCCCCCGTATCTTCAAGTTGAAGACAGTTGAAGACTTCAACTAATCATCCACAACTTTATTTCACTTGCCAATTTGGTTAATTATTCTTGGAATAATACACCTATGTGATCGCGACGGAGGTCGACGACTCAGATCGGCCTCAAAATGTGACATTATCCGTTTCAAGAGGTCTAAAACCGAAATGCCCGTCCGCCGTCCAGGCCGTTTTGGGCAGTAGGATTTTTATTTTTTATTTTTTTAAGTGAAACTTTTATTACAACGTCTCAAACTTTTTCGTCTGTGTGTCGTTTTTTTTCACACCACATCACGCGTAAAGCGACCGTAGAGCCTAGAGAGACGGCGTTTTTTCCGTCGGGTTTCTGCGTTGGTGCGGATGTGTCGTAGGCCATATTTTTTTTAAAATTAAGTCTTAAATTTTGTCTAAATACTCGGTTTACCATCTAGTTGTGCCCGCAAGGTTTTCAGCCCGACCGCCCAAACCCGTGGGAGGGGTTTTTTGAAGGGTTTTGGCTATGGGATCGAGCCAGGTGTCGTTTTCGAAGTATTTTTGGACGTAGAATCTATTTTTTGGGGTCACGCAACGATCCGATTTCACTGTTGCGATCTATAGGGCTTTCATGGGGCTACAAATGAGATTTTTTATGGATGCCAGGAGGTCAAATATTTTTCAAGTAAAAAATATAACAAAAAACGCTGCAAATTTTACACAAGGGTTTATTATTCTTTGATATAGGTTGTGGAAAAATGATTAAATAATTAAATTATTAAAAATGAATAAATAAATTATTAAATACCTAATTATTAAAAAATTATCTGTAAAAAAAAAAAAAACGCTGCAAATTTTACACAAGGGTTTATTATTCATTCGTACCTACTCTTTCTCTTCATAGGACGTCTTGTAGAAGAAAGCATGTGATGAAATAAACCTTTAGGAATAAGGCTTTAATAATTAAAGCGAGGCGTTGACATGGAGAAGGTGTTAAGTCACAAGAGGCAAAAAAAATTTTTTTCACGGAAAAGATAGCCAGATTCAAGGCCAATGGCATGGTAAAGGAGTTATGTCGATAGCTCAAATAGTTTAGTTGGGAGATCTCTCCAAAGATGGCACTCGAGGTAACACCTAGCCCGTTGGCGCAGGAAAAGTGATAAGTCACGGTGCCGGTCACGGTCAAGGTCACGCGGTAGGACATGCGAAGGTTACCTATTTTTGTTTATATGAGGATTATTTTTACACGATTTCGCCTGTTACTGAATGTTTCGATGCTTCATCATCAATGTCGGTCAAGTTCGTCCCCTTCAAACCAGTGAGTATTATTCTCCCTTTGTTGTCAAAACAGTGATTATTACCACCGTAACGCTAACTTTTGGTTTATTATTCTTGGAATAATAAGTACACCTATGTTTTCGCGACGGGGGTCGACGACTCCGATCGGGCTCAAAATTTGTCATTATCCGTTTCAAGAGGTCTAAATTCTAAATCCGAAATGTCCATCCGCCGTCCGCCGCCGCCGTCTAGGCCGTTTTGGGCAGTAGGAATTTTTTTTAAAATCTGAAATTTTGACAAAATACTTGGTTTACCATCTAGTTGTGCCCGCAAGGTTCTCAGTCCGATCGCCTAAACCCGTGGGGCGCTATGGGGCTATAATGGGGCTACAGGAGGGGTTTTTTGAAGGCTTTTAGCTATGGGATCGAGTTAGGTGTCGTTTTCGAAGTATTTTTGGACGTAGAATCCATTTTTGGGGTCCACGAACGATCCGATTTCACTGGGGCGATCTTTAGGGCTTTCATGGGGCTAAAAATGGGATTTTTGAAGGATATCAGGATGTTAAATGGACGCCAAAAAAAGGACTTGCTAGCCATGCTAGCCATCGCAGTTTTTATGAAAATATTTGCTCCTAAATTCGACATTTTTATGTTTTCTGCTTTTGTTTCGTTTTTGGGCACTTACTTGTCACTTACGTGTAGTTTGTTCAATAAATATTGATGCAAAAAGTGAAAAAAAAAAAATAGTTTTTTGGCTCTCCTGTAAAATTTGGGTTTTTTGACTTAACACCTTTTCCCTGTCAACGCCTCATTGTACTTGGCGTTTAGCTAATTATTAGCTAAACGCCAAGTACAATGTCATCTATCTATTGTTCAATGTCATTGAACAATAGATAGAACGGAAATGATTGATAGAGATTTTTGGCCAGCTATCGTTGCCACGTAGCTTATCGTATAGCACAACGCACTTGGAGGGAGTAATTTTTAGCGCAACCTTTTTCCAAAAAAATGGAAAGGTGCGCTCACCTCTTCGACATGTATGTTTTTTTTTTGTTTTTTTGTGTACAGAGCATCACGCCCGAGCGGCTCAACAGATTTTCATGAGGGTGGTCTCATTGTCATCAGCGAGTTTGGGGGGTGGTTATAGGCTATCTTGATTTTTCCTCCCTCATCCCCTTCATCGGTTTTCGGGAGGTCCTTCACGACGAAAGTTGTTTATCTCTGATGTGTAACTAAGGAGGCCTCAAAAGGGGGACGAAAGTTTTTGTCCGATTTCATTGGTACAAGGGTCTATGGAATGAGCTTTTCAGGCTGATTCCAACGACTCCAAAACGATTTTTGCAGCCTGAGCCGTTCGTTACCTCTGATCGGCATAAGGTTTTATTACGCATCGGTCGTTAGGGTGCAGTTGTTTACGTAATGAGCATCACGTGGATGATGTGTTGTGTGGCATAGTTTGGTCGCTAGATACCTACTGTTTCTTAGTTTCTCTCGCGTAATAACAAAAAGGTTGCGCTCATCTATTCAATTCAATTGATGGCTTGTTTTTTTCGACGCGAATGACTCATGCCAATTTACAGTTGATTTTTTGGTTTTTTTTTTTTTTGCTCTTAGAGTAGAAGGATGAAACGAGCCCTTTGGTTGCTGGCATGACATCCTGTAAGTCGTAGACTGCTATAACAGCTTTGTTGAGTTAGCCTTGTCTCTTTCTTTTTCCGCGCGGGACAGCTCAGTCTCCTTCTTGTGGCGATCAAACGCGAGAGAGAGAATTCTCTTCAGCGTTACCATTCTTGTACGAATCACAGAGATATTTTTTGTGGTAGGAAGAACGAAATGTTGAATTCCGAATTGAAAATGCGACTGAACATGATGGAATTCGCAAAAGGCAGCCCTTGTTGCTCTCGCTGGTCTTTATAGTCTCTGTACAAATCGGCCAAACTTCTGCCACCATCAATGTACTTTCTGGTGGTCTGTGCACGTAAATAGTGAGATTCTACACACGGTGTGATGGCAATAAAATCCCTGATAAGATCTCGAATAAGATCTCTGGATGTAGGTACATAAGGCGACCTTATCTTTTCGCGTTCATTTTGGTGTCAACCAGTATTCTAATGTTTTCCGTGCGGTTAGGTTTTGAATCCGAGTGCATTAAGAACCTGTAAAATTTTTACATTTGTGAGTGGGTCGATTGACCAGGCCTCCATTGGTGACAACTCATTTGTTGAAGCCGGCTAGCTGATTCCCAGTGGAACTGCGGGCTAAGGGCCTACTGATACCAATCATGACACTCCTAGTTTGATATCAGATTTCCCTCAGCACTCCAGGCCGACTCGACATCTCGCGTCAACCTGGAGCTCGCAAATTCCCCGTTCAAGTGTCGATATCACCTTCTCGGTCAGCAGATCGCGACACTTCGTGTTAAGCCCTTGATAGGGATATTTCTGCACTCCCCTCCTCTTCCTCGAAAGACAATAGTGGCGTAATCCTAGATATGGCGCTCAAGGCATTCCGCCACCCACACAACACATATTAAAGAACCTAATAAATTAGGAACATAATATTTTACTACGGTTGTTCGGGGTGAACCTTCATGATTATAAAATTAAATTTTTTATTATAATTATCCATAAAATTAAATTTTTTATTATAATTATCCATACCTAGTAGGTAGGGAGGGGGTGTTCCACAGTCACTATCATAGTTTGTTTTCGCCGATTCTGCAATAATCTAAACTTAATGAAATGTAGAAGCAAATTGTATTGCTGTTCAAAATGGTTGACCTCCGCCACGAAAACATTGGTCAATCTGAGAATAATAAACCACAAGGAAGGTAACAGTAAACCTTAATTAATAAGACACTCAATACCTTGCAATTCAACCTCTATGCACACTGTTTCTTTTCCGTGGATTCTAACTGGTTACAAATTACAATAGAAAGAAATCTGCTATTTGATACAGAGGAAGCTGGAGACTTCCAGATGAGGCCCATTGTTTAAAAACTACACCGTTCACTGGAGAAGTCGAAATTGATCTCATCAAATTATGGGATAATTCGGCAACTAAATGAATAATCCGAACTCAACACCTTCTGTTGAACGTGAATAAAATTACGTGAATTTAATTACAAATGTAAAATTTATTATAAGTACTTATATAATATTTTTTAAAATCTCTTCTCTCTTGGTCTTGATAGATGCTCTTGATAGATGGCTCTCTCATTTGCAAAATTTGAAGATGTCAGTCTGGTTGTGAAGCTCCCAGCTCTGAAGCATTGGAAGTATCTTTGACATTTTTCACGGTTGAAATTCTCCGCTCCAGTTCGAGAAACCTACCTGCAAACATATTAACGAACCTTAATATAGTAGGTAGAGCCTCATACACAGTGTAGAGATTTATATGACGCAAGGGTTTTGCATAAATTGTGAGCAAATTATGACTATGACGGAAATTGTTTTTTTTTTTTTTCCAAACTTGTATATTGTAAAATTCTTGGAACCCCGTAAGTGATTGTACCTATGTAGGTACAAAAGTTCTCCCAATTAGACACTTTTTACGGGGCGAGTACAAAAAGAAAAAAAAGCCAAGATCCTCTTAAGAGGGGTGGAGGATTATATATATAATATTACATATATCGCTTTTCAGATCGCTTGGCGCTTGCATGTAAAAAAAAAACTGGGGTGTGGTTTTATGAAACCACGGTAAAAGTGAAACTTTTTTCCCACTAGTCTCTCCGGCTCGCTTCGCTCGCTCCCCTAGTGGGGTACGTAGCATCGATGGACACGTTTTTTATGTCTTGTCCCCCCCCCCCCCCCCCCCAAATTTCCTACTCATTCACCTACCCTTGTATCTCTACCCACGGCTTCATTTTGGCGTTTTCTCAAATTGATTTCTAACGTGGCACCTGATAACAACAAAACAAGCGGCATTGTTTACTGCATCCATTAATAACATCAATAAATATAAAATGGGGACATAATGACAAAGAACGAAAGAAATGCGTGATAAATCGAGAGCTTTCCAACGAATGGTGAACGATTTTTGTACGATTATAACTGGCGAAGATGAAGTTCCGTAGCAACGAATCGGTTGTAAGCGAAAATCAACGGTAGCGTGACGGGACAAGAAACGACACAAAGACCAACAAATTTGGGACGATGTAATAAAAGTTTCACTTTAAAAAAGCCAACTTACTTTCACAGGGCGATGTGAAACAAGCCATCAATTGAATTGAATAGATGAGCGCAACCTTTCTGTTATTACGATATATTTAATGGGCGAGAGAAACTAAGAAACAGTAGGTATCTAGCGACAAAACTATGCCACACAACACATCAAAAATATCCACGTGATGCTCATTACTAGAGCTCGGAATATATGCAATTTTTTTTTTCTCCAAAATATGATTTCACAATTGGCAAAATATGCAGAATATGCTTTCGTGCAAAACAAAACAAAAAAAAAAAAAAAAAAAAAAAATATGCGAAAAAATATGCACCCCACCAAAATACTATAATTTGACCATCAAGTATCTCAATGATTACCTTGATTTGTCTAATGTAGGTACAATAAGGATACAAAAGCAATAAGAAGAAACATTTTCACTTGTTTACAGTTAATTACTTTATTCAATAAAATGTAAATCATCACCAAAGTTACTGTATTGAACTACCAACACTTTTTCTAAGTTTTCCACAGAAAAGCTGCGTCTTTTTTATCGCTTAATAACAATTTTAAAGTGGAGAAGGACCTCTCTACAGGAAACAATAGGTAAAAATTTAAATGAGGTCTTCATTAAACTGCTTCTTTGGATCCTGCCTTGGCAAAACCAGATACGAAAGACTGAATCTTCCTGCCTGTTCGTACAGAAACTACTTTTTCAATGTGCTTGGCGGTTTTTTTTGTTGTTGCTCGAATAAAAATTTCCTTTCTGAACTGACCTGGAAAAGAAACGATAGACAGTAATTTCTAAGTTTCAAAACAAACAAACAAAAAAAAAAAAAGAAAAGATTTTTGATGAAAGTGAAAAACATTCACACCACCACAATTACGTTGTAGATTTCTTTAAAGAAGCGAAAGGCTGGCGGAGTTAGTATAGAAATCTGATAAAAATGGTACGCTTTTGTTGCACAGTTGGCAGAAGATGACAGTCCCATCGAGCTTGAACGCTGGATCACTCCCTATCCACATTTTAAGAGCACTTGCATTCAGAGATGTAAAGGGGGTAAATACCCAGTGGGTAGGGTATTTACAAACTGGGTATTTACCCAATCGCCGAATAAATACCTTCCCAATAAATACCCAACCAAAAAAATACCGAAAAAATTTTTTTTTTCATTTTTTTTTTTAGTTTTGAAAAAAAAAAATCAAGTAAAAGGTCAGTTTTACGACCATTTCTGCACACCTTACTACCCTTTCCTACCTCACGACGCGATTGTTACGTACCTACAGTGTGTCCTCCATGACTGTAACAAGGAGTCCAACTTGATAGGAAGAAAAAGGGTACTTAACGTAACCTACAAATGTAGCCAAGAAGCGAGTTCACGATGAGTCCAGCTCGGATGAGGATGAAGACTCAGATTCATCTACAAGCGAACTTTCATTCGATGAGACCGATGAGATGAGGGAATGATTGCTAGGTATTTAAATGCAAAAAAACAGTTTGAGCAATTTTTTTTTTTTAAATGTACCGTAAACTGGGGCTACTTGAGAAAATTTTCGCGTTTAGACGCAAATTTAGGTACCTACCTAAACATTTTTTTTTCAATCGGCTCGAAAAGGTTTTGGATGAAGTGGCCTCTCGGCTACCTTTCTGCGTTATCAGAATTTAAATCCCCCCAATGGGGGATTTTATATAATTTTTTAAATAGCGTTCTCAAATCACCCCAACAGTTGGGGTAACTTGAGAATAGTGCTTTTTTGCGGCATTTCCGAATTAATATCGCACGAGGGGTACTTGAGAGGTGACCCCAAATTTAAAAAAAATTGTTTTGACAAAATAGGACATCAAAGAAAAATTTTTTTGAAGAAAAAACCAACATTTTATTATGAAATTTGTAAAAATACAAATGTTTAAGTTTCCTCTCTCTCTCTTAAGTGTTATTTATTACATTTAACGTTTAACTAATGTAAATCACAGTGAATAGATCACAAAAGCAGACTTCTAAATCACAAAATAACTACAATCACTCGATCAATCACAAAATAGTAAAATGACTCCCTACAATCAAACTAAAGGTTTCCATTTTTTTTAAAAGAACACCATAATATTTCCAAACTTGAAACTGAAACTTGTCTTGACTCTACAGAGAACCAGAGCCGTCTTTGACGTGATCAATAACCTAGCCCCCCCCCCCCGGCCTTCCCTAGCATTTCCTCCGTGTACGCGCAATATGGCTTGAACGATGTACCTTTTCTGTGGTTGCTGAACTTCCTCTTATAGCTACGAACCATTTTCTGGAATAAAAACGCGAAAAAACGGCGTAAAAACACATTCTCAAATTGCCCCAAGTTTTTTTCTCAAATTACCCCATTGTAAAAAAAATTCAATAGCGTCGCCATTTTTGAAGATAGAAAGCTGCGATTTTGAGAGAATCTCTCCAAGATATCCTTTGAAAAGATAGGATAGTTGAACTAACCCGAAAATGTTTGAATCCTCTTGGGCAGGTAGAAGTTGTACCACGTTACCCTTAAAAAAGAATACCCGGGTATTTTACATCTCTGCTTGCATTGGGCATGACGAAAAAAACAGGAGTTAGTGAAGACGTTGTTTAGCGAATGAAGTATGCGAGGGGTTTGAATCATAGGGACATGTGCAGGCAGTATTTATACAATTAGAAGATAGCAAGGGTTATTGAAAAATAAGTGAAAGGTCTGACCTACTTGGCTTAGGCCCAGAGCACGGATACTAAACTATAGTTTAGTATCCGTGGCCCAGAGTAACTAGTAATGTACCTACCCATTAGCGGATTAACCATCTCCGTCACTCCGCAGGTAGTGAGCAATTGCTCACTATAGTGAGCCATGGTTAAGAGTTGCAACTCTTAACAATGGCCTCTGATACCAAACATTAAGGTCAGGTCGATCACCCTTGAACAAAAACCACATTGGGAGTTTTTCCTAAGCTCGTTTCTTGAAAACATATGAAGAAAATGTAAAATATGCGAAATATGCAGCAACATGCCAAATATGAGAAAATTTGCGCCAGCAACCAAAATATGCAAAAATATGACATTTGAATTTCATTGGAACGCGTTCAGAATTTCAAGTATCTTGGAGTTATCGTGAAAGAGAAATGGAATCCCAAGGTTGAAATTCGCGCCAGGATTGAGCAGGCCAGAGCGGCTTTTGTCCGGACGAAATCATTCTTCTGTGATAAGCATCTTAGCTTCAGCATTCGCTATCGTACGCTTCGGTGTTACATTTGGTTTGTCCTGCTCTACGGCGTTGAGACGTGGACCATTGCCTCTGTGAATCGCCTTTTGAGATGTGGTGCCTCCGAAGGATGTTTCGGATCTCGTGGGTTCAGAGGGTAAGGAACACTGAGGTTCTGCGCCGAGCCGGCCTTGAGGATCGTCAGCTCTTCAAGGATGTGAAAAGGAAGAAGGTAGGATATCTCAGCCACGTCTTCAGAGGAGATCGTTACGCTTTCCAGCGGTTGGTTCTGGAAGGGGAGACGTGGGATTGGCCGCAAACAACTCTCGTGGCTTCGGGACATCCGGAGATGGACAGGAATCCACAACTTCGCCGCTCTGAAGACTGGAGCGATTGAGAGGACACTGCAGGCTGTGTAGGAGAAGAAGGATTGGTCGCCATCGGATCGTTCACGTCTCTGGCACCCACAGAAGAATTTATGTATAAAGAAACTATGTTCTACGACGCACCGTTTTTTAGTTGTAAGCGAACAACCGAAAAATGGGAGCTTTAAACCCCTCCCCTTCCGCCGCTCCACCTCCAGGCTTAGGGCCTTTTAGTATGTTCATGTGCCACTTAGAATGAATACATTCCTGAAGGAATTAGCTATGTAGGTACCCAGATTAAGGATCTAGAGGAGAGATTTCCCCACGGTCCCAGCCCGTCCATCCTTCGCCTCCAGCGACGCGCTGTAACAGTGGCTGATGTCGGCAGACCAGTGGGACGTCTCCCTCTCTGCCGACAACCGGAGCTCAAGCTGCAGCACACGTTTAGTCTGCAACGACTAGTCTAGCAGAACTCTAGATCACCTAACCGCGCTAACCGTCGATCCAGTTCAGTCTGTGCATCTTCTGACCACCCCTCCCTTCTTCTGAGTTCACGGTGGGGGCGATGGAAGCCTCGGCCCAGCCCCGTTTACGACCTTGCTCAGCATCAATCGCCAAAGGAAAACTCGGATCAACTCAGTTAATGACCAAAATGGCAAAAGGAAAACTTGGTCCACCAGTGAACTGAAGAAATGAACGAAATGAACTAATAATTCCATTCCCGAGGGTTTATTCGTTATTAGCATCGTCAAAAAAGTGTTGGTATCGTCAAAAAATGGACAAGTTACTTACTGAGGATCTTAAGTTATGTTACAACATCAACAAGCGGTATTATTAGTTACCGAATTTTTTAAACGCTGCAAATTTTCCACAAGGGTTTATTATTCTACGCTATGGGTTAATAGTGCAAAAAATAATTCTGGGTCATTAACGAAATATTTTTGAAAAAGTTAAAAAACGGACGGACGTGTCGTTTTTATAATCTATACATTTTGAAACTTATAATGTCAAATTTTGAGCCCGATCAGAATTTTCGACCTCCGTCGCGAATGCATAGGTGTATCGTTCCAAGAATAATGAACTAATCGCTGCAAATTTTACACAAGGATTTATTATTCTCCATTTTGGGGGAATTTTTTACATTAAAAAAAAAAAATTTCTTATTGATACAGAATTATTTTAAAAAGCAAAATTAACCAATTTATATCAAAGAATAATAAAATGTAAAATTTGCAGCATTTTTATAGTTGAAGTCGTCGATTTCGAGATGAACGAATCCTCGCTGAGAATGCGCATTACGTTCTCTGTGTAGGTACGTGTACGTACCGTGTAGGTGTACGTTCTCTGTGTTACATTCATTCTTTATCGTTATCGTTCACGAACTAACTGACGCTGGGCCAACTTTTCCTTTCTGGCACCCCTCGTTATCTTAATTACTTTAGAGGGTGGCCGAGTTTACCTATTCGAAAACGGTCTGAACAGCGAACCCTTGGATTTGGGCCGACATTTCCTCCGCCCCACGGCGGGCAGGTATCCTCGTTGGGCGGCAAACGTACAAAAATGAGATGATTTTGAATTTTAGTGTGTGTAATTTGTGGAAGGTCCGGCCTAAAAGCTGAACTATCTGGGGTTTCCTTCTTGACGACGCGCCGCGACTTCAAGGTGCTGTGCATTTCAGTATGATAACCCCATCCACCAGTAGGCCAGTGACTTTAAATTAAAAATGCCCAACCTTGCAATAAATCCGACTTTGGTTTTGACTTTTGCATGTTGTTAGGACCCCTTTGAATAGTATAAAACCAAGTTTGCAGCTTCGAAAGTGGTGGGCTAACTTCGTGGTGCTCGGAAAACCTCTAAATTTTCTGACTATTTTCAGTTTTTGGCTCGAAACTCCCAGAATGAAGCTTCCTACGAAAAAAGTGACACTTACCTTTTTTAAAGTAGATGATATTTGCTACAATTAGATACCAATCGCAGTTTTGTAGGTCAAATAGAACCTGAGATATTGGCTTCCGAAAATTGGCAATTTTTTCCAAAAAGTTCCAAATTAAAGTTTTTGCCATGTTTCGAGTGGAATTACGGGTTTAATACTCATCCTAAGGAAATATTCATGGGGGATGAAGTTGTAGAGAAACTATTTAGCTTTCAATTGAGCTCATTTGGCCGCCTGTAGGCCCAACAATAGTCGTGTTATGTTGAAATAACCAAAATCGGAGTAGTTAGGTTTTTTGACAAAAGGAAAATGGCAATGTTCGGTGTTAATTCTGATGGTGAAGAAAGGGGTAAATCAACTCATCATCATTAAAATGCATGCTTTAATCATATTTATTTCAAAACGAGTCATAAAAAAATAATGCAATTTAATTTAAAATATAAAATTTATATTTAATATATAAAATTTAAATTAAAATTAACGCAGAAGAAATTCAAGGGAAAAACAGTAAACACGTACTAAATTTAGATACAATTTTTTGTTGTTCCTATTTACATTTTAAATTTTTTACTTGGCCCAGGTTCATTTGAATGCTCTGCCAGTTGGGCTCCCAAACCTTTTGACGAGAAGAGGGGGGGGGGGGGAGCTTTCCATGTCTTCCTCATCGTCTGTGGCCTCAAGCTCTATGGGATGGGTATTCCTGCACTTACTACCCTGGCAAAACTTGCACAGAGCAGAGCAGTTTAGCCCTGCTCTCTGGCAGGAGCAGGCAACCCTTGCGGCACTTGCAGGAAATTAGCTTCAGCAGTGTTTGGGGGGCTGGTTCCTTTCGGTGTTAACACTTTGGCGCTTGCTGCACTCCTCACAAATATGTCGTACCGAAGGTTGTGGAGCGTGTCATCACCCTTGCCTCCATAGAGGAGGCGAAATGACTCTATCACGGCCATTGTGGCTAACTATGTGAGCTACACAACTAAGCACTTTGGCAAAAACGTGGCAGTCATTTTCGATGGCTATCCAGAAGTAGGTGCTGAAAGAAGCACAAAAGCTGCAGAAAGATTCCGCCGATATGCTGCCTCGTCTGGAGGGTGCCTCTATGGAGGCAAGGTTGATGACACGCTCCACAACCTTCGGTACGACATATTTGTGAGGAGTGCAGCAAGCGCCAAAGTGCGACTTGCACGTCTGCCGGGCAGACTCTGCCCCCAACTGAAGAGGCTGCCACTCAACATTGTTTTAGGGTGTACCTACCACCAGGTGCAGTCTTGGTTGGGGGTGGCCAAAGACCCTTACTAGTGGCACCCTCCAGACGAGGCAGCATATCGGCGGAATCTTTCTGCAGCTTTTGTGCTTCTTTCAGCACCTACTTCTGGATAGCCATCGAAAATGACTGCCACGTTTTTGCCAAAGTGGTTAGTTGTGTAGCTCACATAGTAAGCCACAATGGCCGTGATAGAGTCATTTCCCGCCCATCTTGTTGATTATTTTTCATCTGTCGGTATAAGAACAGTAGCCAATTTGCCCCCAGCAACTAGTAATCCGCTAGACTTCAATACAAACGACTCGCCTGCGTTTGATTTCTCGTCCATAGAGCCGGATGAGGTTTGCAAAATAATAGGTAATCTTAGAAACTCAAGTGGTTGTGATTTTTATGGTTTATCAACAAATATGATCAAAAGGGCAGCCCTGGCGCTTGTGTTTCCCTTAACGCACTTGATCAACGAATCCATAAATGCATGTCACTTCCCATCAGCTTTAAAAATCGCTGAAGTAATCCCACTGCATAAAAAGGGGGACTTCGACGATATGTCCCATTTTCGGCCCATTTCTAAATTACCTGTTTTCTCGAAGATATTCGAAAAAGCAGTGAACAAGCAAATTAAACACCACTTCGAGGAGAAAAACCTCTTTTGCGACGAGCAGTTTGGCTTTTGCTCAGGCAGATCGACTGATCAAGCAATTCTATGCATGTCAAACTTTGTTAGTGGGGGCCTTGAGGAGGGCAGATACGTCGCTGCCTCAATGGTGGACGTTTCCAAGTGCTTTGACCGCGTTCCGCATGACATACTTCTGGGCAAACGGCCCAAGTACACCTTCTCAGAGAATGCAGTAAATTTTGTAAAATCATACCTGGAAGATAGAATGCAGAGGGTAAGGATAGGTGATGATGTATCCCATGTCACTCATCTGGGAGGCTTGTCAGTGGTTTAGGGGAGCGTTTTGGGGCCTACATTATTTTTGATTTTCTCCAATGACCTACCCCAACATACCCCAAATCGCGCGATTCTATTCGCTGACGACTCGACTATCTTGACCGCACATGCCAGCTTACCGGCCCTGCAACGGGAAACCGAGAACTCGGTTGATTCTTATTGCAGCTGGTTCCACAGAAATCGGCTGGCGGTCAATTTATTTCGGCCTGCGAGATCTCTCGAGTATTGATAATAACCCTGACAAAGTTAAAACCTTGGGAGTATTTGTCGACCCTAAGTTGAACTGGAAAGCCCATTGTGCACAGCTGGCTAAATCTTTAAACAGCATAACATATCTTCTCCGCCGACTTAGGTACCGAAAAACTATCAAAATCCGCAGTCTTGTCAGCTTATTATCTCTTCTTCCAAAGTAAAGCCACATCCTGTATTCTGTGCTGGGGTCACTCCACACATAGTGACTTGGTTTTCGCTAGCCAAAGGAGAGCCATTAGAGCTGTTGCAGGAATTTCTTTCAGAAATGACTGCCGTGATGCTTTTCTGGGTTTAGAAATTCTGACTATCCCTGCCCTGTACATCCTCGAGTGCCTGGTATATGTCCATAGGAACTTGGCGGGGTTCAGGCATTCCCATTTCACGAGAAATGCTGATTTGTTGGTCCTCCCGTTCTCCCGCTTGCCCACGAGCCGTAATTCAAAACCGCTGCAAATTTTACACAAGGGTTTATTATTCTTTGATATAGGTTACTTGTGGAGAAATTAAATTCTGTCAATGAAAAAATTAAAAAAAACATTTTTTTTTGGATTTTTTTGTTCAAAAATATGTTTTTTCAAAAATTCTTTATTTTTAACTCGAAAAATATTTAACATCCTGGGATCCTTCAAAAATCCCATTTTTAGAATCAGAATCAGAATCAGAATCAGAAGAGGTTTTATTTGCCGATTACATAAATGTATATGACAATGGTCAACAAGGTGAACAGGCTGCAATTTAGTCAGATGTAAAAATTTTGTACACAAAAATTTGTCCAGTGAGCAATTTAGCTTGAGGGTCCAAAAAAGTTCATTTATCACTAAGACTAATTCTGCGAAGTCAATTTAGCTTATGGTCCTAGAGGTAAGATGAGACAAAAACAAAGAATTCATCGAAATTATAGGGAGCAATCTGAATTAACAGCTCTTTACAATTTTTCTTAAAAATAGAGTCGTTTTGTTGGCGTAAGTAAGAAGGCAAGGCGTTGTAGAATTTAACTCCCCACCAGTTTGTAGAGTTTCGACTGGCTGTCAGTCGTGTAAACGGGGGGACAAGTGACTTGGAACTTTTTGTGCCATAAGGATGAGATGGGTGGCAGAAATCTGTTATATTGGTATGGACATATATCAGGCACTCAAAAATGTATACGGCCGGTATAGTCAAGGCTCCTAATTCGACGAACGCGTCCCTACAGTCACTCCGGTAGGCTAAGCCTGCCACAACTCTTATTGCTCTCCTTTGACTACTGAAAATCATGTCACTATGCGGGGAGTGTCCCCAGCAGAGGATGCAGTATGTGGCCTTGCTTTGGAAAACAGCGTGAAATGCCGACAAGACCGCGGATTTTGAAAGTTTGTCAGTTAGTCGACGTAAAAGGTAAGCGATGCTGTTTAAAGAGCGAGCCAGTTGTTCGCAATGAGCTTTCCAATTTAGTTTTGGGTCAAGGAAGACCCCCAACGTTCTTACTTTATCTGGGTTATTTTCGATACCTGAAAGGTCTCTGAGTCCCAGAAACATTTGTTCTGTTTTGGAGTCATTTACTGCCAACCGGTTGCTGTGAAACCAATCCTGAATCTCTCTAACCAGGTCAGCAGTTTTTCGCTTCAGATATGTCAGGTCAGCATCCACCGTGAGCAGTGTCGAGTCATCGGCGAATAGAGTCATGTGACCTTGAGTTTGCTGGGGGAGATCATTGGAAAAGATCAAGAACAGGGTAGGCCCCAACACGCTGCCCTGAACTACCGACAGTCCTCCCAAGTGCGCCATTTGGGAAACCTGGTCGCCCATTCGGACCAGCTGCATCCTGCCCTCCAGATATGATTTAACCAAGTTCACTGCATTACCCGAAAAGTTGTATTTGGGCAATTTTGCCAAAAGAATATCATGTGGTATGCAATCGAAGCACTTTGATACGTCTACCATAGTGGCTGCGACGTAAATCCTATTTTCGAAGCCAGAGCTTACAAAATTGGATGCACTTAGAATTGCTTGGCTTGTGGATTTTCCCGATCGAAATCCGAACTGTTCAGTGCAGAAAAGGTTATGGTCTTCAAAGTGATCTTTGATTTGCTTATTTATAGCTTTTTCAAATATCTTCGAGCATATGGGCAATTTAGATATAGGCCTATAGTGTGCCATAGAGTCGAGGTCACCCTTTTTATGCAAAGGAATAACTTCTGCTATTTTTAGGGCTGTTGGGAAGAGACCAGAGTGGATTGATTCATTGATCAGGTGCGTCAATGGGTACACCAGCGCCAGAGCCGCTTTTTTGATCATGTTTGAGGACAGGCCGTAGTAGTCACAACCACTAGAGTTCTGGAGATTTCCTATGATTTCAATAATCACTTCCGGCTCAACTGAGGAGAAGTCAAACCTCGGCGACTCATTCGTACGGAAATCAAGTGGGTTTTTAGAGGTTGAGGGCAAATTTGCCACGGTATCCCGGCCAACTGATAAGAGATAGTTATTAAAGTCATCAGCTGAAAAGGGGGGGTTGTGAATAGCCTGATTAGCGTTTGGTTTACGGTTTTCATTTATTACCTGGCACATTTTTTTACGTGGGTTTTTTGCAGAAAATATCTCACGCTCGTTATGGGAAGTTTGAGCTACTTTGATTGAGTTTCCGTATACACTTCGAAGCGCCCGATACCTGTCCCGATCATTTGGGTCGTCAGAATCTTCAGAAGCTTTATATAGACGTAAAACTTTTTGTTTTAAAATTTTTAGATCGGCTGTAAACCACGGTTTTGACTTCTTACATTTTAGCTTCACTATTAAATTCGGGAACGCATGGTCAGCAACACTTGAGATGGTTGACATAAAGGATGTCCACCTTGAATCTAGATCCATGAAACTATTATAGACAAACTCCCAATCTATGTTAAATAGGGTCCATTCAAATAGCTCCAGTTTAGTTGATGTTACTGGTCGGCAAATAATAGTTTCATGACTTTCAGTGAGGTCTGAAGGGATGTCATCAAGCCGCAAAAAAACCGATCTATGGTCGGAAAAAGTAACGTCGTCCACAAATGTTTTGCCAGTATTTACTATCTTGAAGTTAATAAAAATATTATCGATACAACGCCTGCCACGAGTGGGCACAAACACCTGTGGGTAGAAATTGTAAGCGAGGAACAAATTACACAGTTTTCCAAACCTGGAAGCATCCTCCAGGGCACACACATTGAAATCACCCAACACAATGACTTTTTTGAATTTAAAAATATGGTTCAACACTTCAGACATTATACAGAGAAAGTTTTTAAAATTACCATTTGGGGAATGATAGACTGAAACAATTTCTATTTCCAAAGAGTACAAGTTGATCGCGACGACCTCGCAGTCTCTCGGATATGACAATAAGTTGACGCTCTTCAAGATAGAGTACTTGTCTTGGTTTCTTACAAATATCAAAACCCCTCCATGTTGGTTCATGGGTTTGCAGAAGGCTGTAGCTAGCGTAAAATTTTCAAGTTTAGTAAATGGAAGTTCGCTTTCCTCGACCCAATGTTCATTTAAGGCTATGAAATCAACACGGCAATTTAATGATTCCAAATACGCTTCCAAGTAAGGGATTTTTTTTCTAAGCGAGCTAATATTTAGATGCATAAATGTCGTGTACGAACCAGTCGGAGGTTGAGTCAGAGGGGTCGGGGGTGACATCAGGGGGCCAGGCGGCTGGGGGTCATCAGAAGATGTTGCAGGGGAGGGGGGTCCTGAGGCGGAGTTTTCCCAAAAAAAGAACCATCCTGGTATGATTCGGATGAAACCTCGGCGTTGCCTACTTCTCCTTGTTGGGGATGTGGGGTTACCAGAATGATGGGTGGCTCATTTGATGCAGGTTCGGAAAAACTCAGGATGGCTTCCTTGATCTTCTTGCCCAGTATTTTACGAGCATTTACAGAGTAATAGGGGTTAGCCCCATGAAAGCCCTAAAGATCGCCCCAGTGAAATCGGATCGTTCCGGGACCCCAAAAAATGGATTCTACGTCCAAAAATACTTCGAAAACGACACCTAACTCGATCCCATAGCTAAAAGCCTTCAAAAAAACCCTCCCGTAGCTCCATTATAGCCCCATAGCGCCCCACGGGTTTGGGCGATCGGACTGAAAACCTTGCGGGCACAACTAGATGGTAAACCAAGTATTTTGTCGAAATTTCAGATTTTTAAAAAAATTCCTACTGCCCAAAACGGCCTGGACGGCGGACGGCGTACGGCGTACGGCGGACGGACATTTTGGATTTAGAATGTAGACCACTTGAAACGGATAATGTCAAATTTTGAGCCCGATCGGAGTCGTCGACCCCCGTCGCGAAAACATAGGTGTATTATTCCAAGAATAATAAACCAAAATTGGTGGGGGATCAGGTTCTTCAATGCACTCCCTCTGCATGTACGTCAAGAAAAGGACACAATATTCAAAAATACATGTAAAGACCTCCTGACTCAAATTGTGCCTTACTCTTTTGACGAATATTTTGCCTTCACCAAACGCTATTAAATAGCGTTTGGTGAAGGCAACACAAATTTTGTAGTTTTTTGCCACCTGATGTTCTCCTTGACTTAAATTTGTTTTACTTGACATGTGCATGTAGGTACCTCTAGTTTAGCCTGTAAGACATCAATCTGACCATTGTCATATACCATGTGTACACGACAAATAAAGCTTCTTCTGATTCTGATTCTGATTCTGTGAGGAATAGTCGTGTGGTTCCCCGTCGAATTTGGTTTCCATTCCCCGCAGCATTTTAGACGGTATGCCGTCTTCATCACATTTACTGGTTATTTTAATAGGTATTCCTACAGAGAAATCGACTCAAGTTTCCTCTTCAGCTATTAGTGATGGTGTCAAAACCGAACAACACCAAAAACCTTACACACCAAAACGTCACCTTTGAAAAGTGTTACAGTGTAATGACTTGCAGTCAGCGTCGCAACTCATAACTTCTCTTTATCGCAGGGAATAAGGAGCCCCGTCAAAACCATAAATTAGTAATGAATATTTAGTTTCAATAATTGAATTACCATCGCCACAGTTGTGAATTACAAGTCAGCGGAAAGATGATAGCAGGTAACACTTCATTGAACGATTTGGTCAACTGATACGCTTTCGTGTTAATTGACCTCTCTTTTACAACCTTCCACTTAGTCTCACCTAGCTTGAATCGTGCCAGAATATAACATATTGAAGAAAAAGTATTTAATACTACTAAAAGCCTAGTTGGGGTCTCAGTGCAGGATGTGGTTTCAGGAGTACGCAATGATCTCCATCAACATACTTGTCATGTGCCTATTCCTGACGTCTGAAGGGGCTCATGGTAAGAAGGCGAAGGAGAAGGATGTGGCAAGAAACGATTTATACCGAAAGGAAGAAACGATTCACTCAAACCTTAGGTTCCTCTTATACACGAGGTAAACTCCCAAGCTGTTAAGTAGGTAAGAAATTCCATAAGCTCGCTTGATTCATCATGTGCCTGCGTTGGATTTTTCAGAAACAACCGAGACGATCTCCAAAGACTGAATCCAGATGACGTAAACACCTTGATGAGTTCCCAATTCAAACCCAATCGCAAGACGAAGTTTGTAATTCATGGATATTTGAATTGCATTTATTTTGGGATGGCCACACTTATAAAAGATGGTAAATCACAAGTGTACAAGTGCTCAGAATTATGTATTGTATCGTCTCGTAAACGTACGATTCGGGGTGCTCCACTTTCGAAATGAAAACCTTCACGTAAAGCTTCAAAAAAATTCCTGAGCTTTCCTTGGTCTATTTTGAACGGAATGAAACCATTCGGCGATCTCAGCCATGTGCATTATTTAAATAATACGCCTGAACCAAAATCCGAGAACGGAGGGAATTACACTCCTTCGGAGGGGAATTACTCCGCAGGCGGACGGGATTTACATGGTTGAGAAATCGCTGTCTTCCCATCAAATGAATTATTTGCAAGTTGTATATTACCTCACGTTGTCACCTAATTTCGTCACTAGATCAAAATTTGATTATGTAGTCCCTATTAAATCAAGTTGACGTCATATCATAAATAAACGAGAGGGATTAAACTGGGAAAAATTAGGTGTCCAACGATTCTCTTTTAAAACGTGTATTACCGGGTATGTAAATTTTCGAACGAAACAAGCTTTTCTGGAAACTCAAAAGATAACAGTATAATAAAAGATAATATTATGTAATGCCATCATCTGTTTGAACAGTACGTAACGACAATTGCAGTAGAATTGAAAAAATAGATAAATATATTTAAATGAAACATCTTAAAATCATGACTTAGTTGAGAAAAATTGCGTTATCAGTCTCCGATTCTTATTGAACAAACTTTACCGCTTAAAGATGAATTGTTACTGAAAATCTTTCCAGTCCGGAAAATCCAAAGATTACAGTCACAGCTCTCACGTATCACATTTTAAAATAAGCTCCAAACCGTTGTAGAGCTCGAGAGTACAGTTCAACATTCGTAGAACTACTTTTCGTATCTTTAACGTCTTGAGGAGATCGAGAAGGAACACAATTGAAACCTGACTTCAAAACATAATAAGAAAACCAAACAATCCTGTTAAATTTCAAAATATTAAACTGTTCTAGATTAAAATTAGAAGATTGTTCTAGATTAAAACTGTTTTAGATTTAATATAAAATTCCAGATTAAATCAGAACAAATTTTGACGGCAGACGGCTCACGATTGGGTTCTTGTCGGTCTTCATGGTCCACGGTTTTGCTGAAACTCTCTTCGATTTCCATCCTTTCAAGCACTGCAGGATTATCTGGAATGATGCAGTCATTTATGACAGTATTGTTGTCAAGCTCATCTGGTGGTAAGATGCTGCCTGACGTCAACTCCTGGTGTTCTTCACGACGTACAGTTTTAGGGTCATCGCTTTTCTGTTCGTCATATTCAATTTCATGAGGACGAGAGACATGCTGGCCAATTCAGTGGTGCTTGCAGAGATTGGGGCACACAAAACAACTCAATTTATTCATTTGGAGCAGTTTCTTCCCCTTCCTCCAAACCACCTGGTGCACTTTCATAGTTCCTTTGAAGGGAGAAACATCTCTCGGCAAGCAATCTGTCATAATATGACATTATCTTGAATAGACGAGCTCTCCACTTTGAATAACAGCACATTTTGCAGTTTGTTGGACAGCGCACCAATGAATCGATGACTGTTATATGCCCTTGAGCTGCAACTTTGTCTGCTGTCCTCTTTATCGTTCCTCCGACGCGTCGCGACGCCATCGGGAGCCCCCTTTATGTGACCGGCTTCACTGTAGTTGCCTTGGTAAGATGAGGGAAACTGTTCTGTAAGCGGTGCTGCAGTGGATAAAAGACGGTCTTGTTACGATACTGTGTTGATGGTCCATCTGATAGAAAGTGGACCTGGTGACGAATTCATTGAGTTGGCAGTTAATGGTTCGACGGACACAGCAGACCTGTTCTTTGATGATCGAAACTTTGCAGCTGCCGATTACTTTCGAACGTAGAAGAGCCTCCAATCTTAGCTCAAAATTTGCATGAGTTTGTCAGAGACAGGTTTCCCTTTTGGAGACATCTGGTGGCAATACCCAGAACGGTCTGAATCTACAAAACGTAGGAGATTATACAAGAATGTGAAAATAACAATACAAAACACCTCATTCTGTATATCCCTTCCGGACACAGTAATTCCCTGCGCAAGCCATGTAATTCCCCTCCGCTGATGTTAAGGTAGGGAAATACACGTTAGGGATTTACAAATTGAAGTTTTTTTAATATAATTTCTGCTGCATTCATCGTAAATAAAAAAACCAAATATCTCTGTAAACCTTTCAGTTAGAGTATTGAGAAAATAGAAGCCAAGCAGTGATAACTTTGAAACTAACCTTGTAAGAGCGCAGAAGGACACCGAGGGACTCCTTATGCTTGACGGCCCTCGTTTTTGGCACTTGATTACCCTTACGACATCTTGCTGTTGACTGAATGGCCAACCTTAGGCGTCCAACGTGGAGGTGGGATCCTACCACCCCTGTACAGGTGGGGGAGAACTCGCTCAGCGCCTACTCAGTGCCCCAAACTGAAGAAACCCTGTCCGCGGTAGGGAATTACACACCCCTTGGAGACAAGCCTTATTTGTGAGAAATAGCTACTTTATTGTCATAATAATTAAAATTGGACCACAGATTCTGAAAATAGAGATAAAAATGGACAGAAGTAAAGAATAAAACCTTGAACATTGTCGAAACTCACTCCACACTGAGTGATCAAAGTTGACAACCTCTCCCTGGAGACATTGGAAAAACGTCAGTTTTCGGTATACAACCTTAATTTTCATAGTGAGGCAGTGATTTTATCAATTCGAAATGTGAAGCGCTAGAAAGAGCCCAAAATTTCCTTTCAGAATGCTACCATCAGAGTATGATAACTCCTCCTGGCTTCTCAGAAATCGCCGGTACCCTCGATTGTACGTTTTTGTGAGAATGAACATGTATGTTTATTTTCTTTTGCCCAGCGTTATTAGATGAAGGGGACTATAACGTAATAGTGGTTGACTGGGGTGGAGTAGCTGGCGATCCTTACAACTTCACTCCTGAAAGCTCAGTTCCATCTGTCGGAGCGTACGTTGGAGCTTTTCTCCGGTTCCTGTTCAAAAACAAATTATCAAGAAAAAACGTACACTTGATCGGCCACGGATTGGGCGCCCATGTGGCGGGTTTTGCCGGAAAGGAAGCCAAACGTGCAGGACAAATTGTTGACAGGATAACAGGTGAGTTAATATATTAACCTCACACTTATTTATAAATGTAGCCTTTTCGTAGCTTGTATCGGAGCTCCAGTCAGAGGAGAACGAGGAGGAGAACCATAGCAATGATTGTTATTTTAGGGAACTTTTAGAAGTCGAAAAAAAGTTGAAATTTGACTCTGAAAATTCAACTCGGCGAGTAGATAACGAGAAAAGTCTGAAAACGCCAAAAATTTGGCTACAAGTGGTCCGAAATGAGCAAAAAAAAAAAAAAAAAAAAAACAACAACTATTCATTTAAAAAAAGCGAGAAGAGCACAACTACATACCTTTCACGACCAGCGACGAGATATCTCGCGAGAAGAAGAGGCCCCTCAGGATCTGAGACAAGGTAACTTGTGAGGAGACGTGGCCTGCCTGGGCCAGAGACGAGAAATCAAGCAAAAAGAAGTACCCTGGCTGAGCCAGAGACGATATATCAAGCAGCAAGAAGTGCCCTGTCTGGGCCAGAGACGAGAAATCAAGCAAAAAGAAGTACCCTGGCTCAGCCAGAGACGATATATCAAGCAACAAGAAGTGCCCTGTCTGGGCCAGAGACGAGAAATCAAGCAAAAAGAAGTACCCTGGCACAGCCAGAGACGATATATCAAGCAACAAGAAGTGCCCTGTCTGGGCCAGAGACGAGAAATCAAGCAGCAAGAAGTACCCTGGCTCAGCCAGAGACGATATATCAAGCAACAAGAAGTGCCCTGTCTGGGCCAGAGACGAGAAATCAAGCAAAAAGAAGTACCCTGGCTCAGCCAGAGACTATATATCAAGCAACAAGAAGTGCCCTGTCTGGGCCAGAGACGAGAAATCAAGCAAAAAGAAGTACCCTGCCTGGGCCAGAGTGGAGATATCCAGCAAAAATAAGTGGTTAGCCTGAACGAGAGACGATAATATCGATATATTATATCAAGCAACAAGAAGTGCCCTGTCTGGGCCAGAGACGAGAAATCAAGCAAAAATAAGTACCCTGGCTGAGCCAGAGACGAGATATCAAGCAAAAACAAGTGTCCTGCCTGGGCCAGAGTGGAAATATCAAGCAAAAATAAGTGGTTAGCCTGAACGAGAAACGATATATCAAGCAACAAGAAGTGCCCTGGCTGAGCCAGAGACGAGATATCGAGCCAGAGGAAAAGGGCACTCTGGACCAAAGACGAGATATCACGCTAGGCGATATTTCGGACCAATGCTTTGGATTCAATACCCACGAAGGCTCAGTCGCGAAAGAGTTAACGAGCTTCCGTCATTCAGTGCGATCCTGGGCCGTCTGCTTTCAGTTCCTGATTCCCGTGCACCTGAGATCAGTCTCCACATCCTGCATCCATCGTGCTCTTGGTCGACCCGGTCTTCTCTTACTCACTACAGTCGTGTGGAACAGTCGTTGGGGGCATCCTGTTTGGCGGTATACGTTAGACGCGATCCCTTGTTGGACGCTTGTTCGGTTCTCTCCCCTTTCAAAGGTGTTTGTGAATGAATTACGTACTCAAAGGTGTTTGTGAATGAATTACGTACTCAAAGGTGTTTGTGAATGAATTGTACGCAAGCACTTACCGATTATAAACTTCATTTACGAAGACCTCTTTAAGGGAAAAAGCATTGGGGAAGAGAGTAGAAAGCGTCTGAGGCCAGGTGGGAGAGGTCAGGGGGTTGGCTGGCTTTAGCCTAGTCCCTACATAACAGTGAAAGTTGGAATCCAATGTAAATAACATTAAAAGTGTCCTTTGTGTTACAATACCTGCAATATTCAATTATGTACCAATAGTATCACTTGTGTTAACCATTTTCAGGATTGGACCCGGCGTATCCGTCTTATTTCAAACATTGCGAACCCGATGCGAGGCTGACTATAGGAGACGCTGACTTTGTAGACGTCATCCACACGGGCGGAAGCTGCTTTGGGTCCGACTTTAAAATCGGGGACGCCGACTTTTATCCTAACGGGGGAAATGAACAGCCAGGATGCAACGAAGGGTTTAAATCAACGGCGATGGGAGACAACAATTTGACAATGACGTGTATTCCGATCATGCCGTGCGCCGCCCAAGCTCATTCGCCGTTTTATGAATATTGTTCCCACATGAGGGCGGTCCTTTACTTCGCAGAGTCTGCAAAAAAGGGGGTCAACTTTTACGCCGAATCGAAATGCGATTCAATAGAAGATGGCAAACCTCACAACCCGAACCCGTTGGACAAAACACAGCGTATGGGACTTCATGCAAGTCGAAAGTGAGTACTGCTACAAAACATTAACGTCATTAAGAGATTTAAGTAATTGCTGACTTGGTATCATTCTTGCAGATTCACCGGTTACTTCTATCTGACTACAAATAACCTTCCGCCATTTTCGAGGACCTGAGAGACTCCCTGCTGGATGCTGAACAGTGGAGGACTGCACCTGATCTATTTTGTAGGTTCTGCCAATAAATCAGAAGCATCGTTCACCATCATAATTTCATTGCCACTCCGTGTTCTTTGTGTTCGAAAAAACTGTTAATTACCGAGAAAAGGCTGTCCTACCGAGTAGCCTTCTGTTAGAGCATTCGTTATTCATTTTGGTTTATTATTCTTGGAATAATGCACCTTTGTTTTCGCGACGGAGGTCGACGACTCCGATCTGCCTCAAAATTTGACATTATCTGTTTCAGTAGGAAAAATTATTTTTTTTTTTTAATCTGAAATTTTGACAAAATACTCCGTTTACCACCTAGTTGTGTCCGCAAGGTTTTCAGCTCGATCGCTCAAACCCGTGGGGCGCTATGGGGCTACGGGAGGGTTTTTTTTTAAGGCTTTTGGCTATGGGATCGAGTCAGGTGTCGTTTTCGAAGTATTTTTGGACGTAGTTTTTGACATTCTTAACTTTAAACGTTTTCACAAGTCCTAACTGAACACCAGCCTTGCGAAGAGATTCGATAGTGAACAAATACATAGAAGCAGGATCCCTCGAGACATCCCCGATTTCGTGAGCAAATGCCTCTATACAGCTTTTAAAGTCTTTTTCTTTACCAGAACTCCACAAGAATTTTTCACAGAGTGGCAGGGTTTGATGTGCACGGCTGCCCAGCGGTGCAACCTCAAAACCCCTCAGGCCTAGCTGACAGACCGGATGGTCAGCACCAGAAACTATATCCAAAACTTCAAAATCTTCAGCAATACTAAGACAGTTAACATCCACCCACACCTGGTCGACGCAGCTCTTTCCAACATGGGAAACAAGTATAGTTCCCACAAGCGTCGCTCATGGACCTTCCGTTGACAACTAAAAACCATTCTCTTCCATGAACTTTACAAACCTACGACCTGGAGCATTGAGAACCAAATCACAAGACATTCTGGATGATAGAAGATTGCTTCCCACAAACGCATCATAGTCCCCCTTGTTCTCCTGCCCGATTCGTGAGTTCCAATCGCCCCCTATAACCACAAAGGCGCGAGGATACGAGTTTCTATATTGAAGGATACAATCATTTAGAAGCTCCTCCTGAGTGGTGCCAAAACCGTCTTTAAAATAAACATTTCCCACAAGCATTTGCTCACCTAAAGGGGTGATGAGAAGAGAGATGATTAGGTCGTCGACTTGTGTCAAAACCCTGCACTCAAATGACTCACGTTAAAACATCAGCAAACCCCCACTGAAACGACCCACGTCGGCGCTCCTGGTCCCCCTCTGTGAAATAAGCCTGAAGCCTTCTAGTGTACAAGCAGGCTCGTAAGACAACCATGACTCAGATACTCAAATTACATGCGCATTATTTTCTACAAAGTAACTACGGTCATAAGAAGTTTGAATACCCCTGACAATTCCAGAAAAAAAGGTTGAAGTTGTTCGGCGGCGGGCAACTTTGATGAAGCTGACGTTCATCCACTCCCTCAGAGGCCCCTGAGCACTCAGACATAAGACCTCGCTTCGCTCGGCCAACCACTTACTCAGACAGAAAGCTTCACTTCGCTCGGCCGACCACGTTTTCGGTCAGGGGGGCCCTCGCTTTGCTCGGCCAAGTGACAGTCGCTCAATGCGCTAAAATTGGCTGGGGAATTGAGAGAGAAATCGTCTTCCCACACACCAGAATATATCCAAAATTAGCGTAGAATGAACTGTTTCCCAAAACTGCCCCCTCCCCCAACCTCAAGTTTCCCCGCCTCTTCCACCTTTCTAAGGTCCCTGGCACCCCCCCGCAACGTTCTTTCCATCGTTTTCGAGGTCCCTGGCACCGTCCTGAACCACCCTCCCAAGACGCTCGGATCTCATGAAATTGTTCAAATTAAACTTGCCGTCTAAATTTGCTCGTCGTCGGAACTCGTTTTTTTCGGGATTTCGTATTAAAATTCGGATCTCTAGGCAAGAAACGCCGAATTAATGTGACCATTAACAACGAAGATAGGTACTAATAGGAGGTAGTTGCACGAATTTGTGGGCGCCAAACATTTCGCTCTACCCGCTTATCGGACGTAAAATTGGCCAAGGAATCCAAATTCGGGGAAAAAATTAGTGGTTCCCATTTAAAATAAGAAAGTTGAGCGCAAATTCGCCTACTCGCGCGCATTTCAGGGGGAGCTCAACCCCCCTATTCGAAATTAAACGGTCCACCGAGACGATTGAAAAAATCGCCGTAGTTTTATCGCTTACCATTTAGGAGAAATAGGCACATTCTGTTAGATATTCAGATACAGACTCGGTGAGAATTAGTGGTATAAATGATGGAGTGACCACTTACTTAGTTTCATCATGTTTTGACGTCTTTGGCCCAAAAGTCAAACCGCCCAGTAAATTACGCGCAGTGCATCTTTTCGTCGTAAGCCTCGCTGGGGAGGTGGGTGGGCCGACACTTTAAGTAAACCCACATGTCTGAACAGTCCCTCATAGTGACACCCCATGCTGATGCAACTAGGCGATGTCGTTGGCGCGTCCCATTCTCAAGTACTTCGTCCAGGATGGCAAACACACTTTTCTCATCTCTGACCGATAGTGAGCCGAATGACTTCTGAAGGCCTAAATATTCTGAGTTGATTACTCATCCATTGAGCTACAGGCCTCTGACTGTTCCTCTTGATTGTATTCAGTAATAAGTTATTTTTATCTGTTTGACGATTGCTATGTCACAGTTTGCTTTGGCAATAAAAAACGTGTTGATTGATTGACTGGTATTCTTTTGTTAGTTGGCAATTGAAATGATATCTTTGGCGTTAATTTAATTTTCTCTTTTATAGCCCCTCTTCAAATTAGTCTCATCTAGCATTGTAACACGATTTCACAAAAGTTCAATAAAATGTACTGGTGTAAATACTACGCAACTCTTGGGTTCCCAGTGCAGGATGTACTTTCAGAGGTACACGATGTTCTCCCTCAACTTTCTTATTGTCATGTGCGTATTTCTTATGGCTGAAGGCGTTCCTGGTATTAATAGGAAGAAGAAGATTATGGTGAGAAAAAAGGAATTTCAAATTAGAAAACGCGCCGATACGTTTCACTTCGGCCCCATTGGTTACAACTTAAACGCAAGGTAAACATTCAAGCTGTCTCTCAACTTTTAAAGATAAATTGAGGTGCTCCGTAAGTAAGGAATTGGGATGGTTCGAATTGTTCCAAGCCTGAGGAATCTCAAGTGAACCCGGAATGAGCTTTTTTGTTATGTATACCTACGTCATTCAACGACGTAAGAGTACAAGGAAAAGGGGGATAACTCACACTTCCGAAATATAGGAAGGGTAAAATCGTGTAACTTGGATCACTTCAGAGAGAAGAGAAGTAGCAACCTTAAACAATTTTGTCCGCCCGAAACCAAAACTCTATTCCAACACACCGTAAGAGAGGAGCCATTTTTCCTTATTTTCCATAATCAACTCCTCCCCACAGCACAAACCTATGGCTCACAGTGGGTAGTAAGCAAGAAGTATTATTATTATTACCTATTACGTTCTTTATTAATCTTTTTTTCCTAAATAAATGCGGAAATTTAAACAATCATGGGCGGATAGGCGGTTTTGACTGGCCCTCCCCTCCCCCATACACACACTTAGGTACCTATTCAAAGACCTTACTTTTGATACCCACGTGGACCTAATACTTAGGTGAAAGAGAAAGATAACAGCACCTTAATTAGAAAAAAAAATTACAGCTAACTGTTAGCTGGTACCGTTTACAAACCTCGTTTATATGAGTCGCTATTTTGTTTGTATAAATACAAACAAAATAGCGACTCAAGCTAGGATGCATTTTGCACATTTCTTCAATTAAGTACATAATTACAGCTTATCAACAATAAAAAAGAAGGCTCGCAAGAGGAGCATCTGGCTGGTGCTCTGAGCCGAGAGACTTTGGGCATTTCTGGCCCTCCTCACCATCGCCCCTCCACCCCTCCTCATGTATGCGTACATGAGGAGGGCTGGAGGGGTGATGGTGAGGAGGGCCAGGAGAGGACATGTCCCCCGCTTGTTCATTTCTTTCGAATTCTAGGCCCAATGTCAGACCCATGGTATTTTTTTTTTTTTTAATTTTCATTTCAACTGTTTGGACGAATTAAGGACCCTGGAAAATCATTCATCACGGTTACTCGGAAAATGAGTCCTTATTCGACTCCCTGGCGTCCTTCAAAAGCTCCATAAATCCATGGAATCCACACGGTGTAATCGAATCGATCTGGGACTCCAAGCAATGGATTCTACGTCCAAAAATACTTCGAAACGACACCTAACTCGACCCCATAGCCAAAAGTCTTCGAAAAAACCCTCCCGTAGCCCCTTAGCGCCCCACGGGTTTGGGCGATCGGGCTGAAAACCTGGCGGGTACAACTAGAAGGTAAACTGAGCATTTTGTCAAAATTTCAGATTTAAAAACAGAATCTGATCCTACTGCCCAAGATGGCACAGACGGCGGGTGGACATTTCATTCGTTTTTTTTTTTTTTTTTTTTGGAAACTAAACAACTTGAAACGTATAATTTCGAGTACAATCCAAAATACACCCAAAAGGGGAAAAAACTAAATCAAAAAATACGAGAAAAACAAACCAAATCCAATAACAAAAACTACACTCACAAAAACAACAACAACGAAATCCCCCCCAATATACAACATTAACAAAGCCAAAATAAAAACAACAACAACAACAACAAAAAAAATCTTTTTTTTGTTATTTCTGGTATTTCTTACCATTCTTCTTTACCATTTTTGGTATTTCTTAAGAAATACCAATCCAACAAACAAGATCAGCCACACCAATAAAACCACGACAAGCAACTCAAAGCAAACACACAAAAACAAAAAAGCTACAAATTTTACACACGGGTTTATTTTTATTTCTGATGTAGCAAAAACAAACCCATTCCATATCAATAAAACAATTTTTAGTTTAAGTTCAGTGAAACCTCGATAAGTGACCATAAAACCCAGTTCCCTTCACCTTGGGGCCATTTCACATTGATTTTTAACTCGTTATTAAGTGAACGTGATTTGAAAGTACAAGCTCGTTAAGTGCAACGTGAAATTCGGATTCGAACCTCGATAAGTGACCAAGAAGACTCGACCTATCTCGATAGGTGACCATTTCCCTCGCTAAGTGACCATGAGTCGGCGGAAACCTCGCTAAGTGACCTAGGCGGAATGTGGGTACAGGCATGCGAATTTGTATGTGCAAATGTTTGTTTGCTTATCTGGGGTCAAGACCTCGTCACATATTTCTGCGAACCCACTGCCACGTCAGTACATATTTCGTGAACCGTCGAGAACTATCTGTCATGCCCCGTCCAAAGAGAAACATGAAGACGCTGTCAGTCACGGAAAAGATGAAAGTTATCCAGGAACTAGACACTTCTTCCCGAAAAGACGTCGCCAGAATGTTTGGAGTACCTAAGTCAGTTCACGATAACTCGCATCCTTAAAAAAAAAAAAAAAGCATTTTCAAACGCCGATAAATCCGCAGGATCGCGAATACGGAAACGTCAGGCAGGCTTCCCTGATGTCGAAAAATGTTTGCTCGACTGGTTCACCCCATTAGGCAAAAACAAAAGGCAAAGGCAAAGGCAAAAACATCCCCCTCTCTGGCCCGATCATGAAACGGAAACCAAAAGATTTTGCAAGCATGTTGGACATTCCCAATAAGATGATGCTGACCATGAGACCCCCTCATGTGAAGAAGTTTTGCCGACGACAGACCTTTCAACAGCTATTAACACCCTAAGCTGCATGTTGGAAAGCAAGGCCGAAGTTCCCGATGAGATGTTTGACCATCTCATAGAAATCGAAAACTATTGAAAAAGAAAGATCTCGTCCAAAAGAAGATGAACGATTATCTAAGTTGACCACTTACCGTTTTATGCTTTTAAGTATGTATCTATAATATTTATTACGACGAGTCGTATAATTAAATATTATTTAACAGCTGTGTTAATAGCTGTTGAAAGGTCTGTCGTCGGCCAAACTTCTTCACATGAGGGGGTCTCATGGTCAGCATCATCTTATTGGGAATATCCAACGTGTCAAATTTTATTCATCGTACTCACGATGAATAAAATTTGACAGATCATTCTCATCAAGACCTCGTTAATTAAAAAATTTTCCCTTCTGCCCTCGATTAGTGCAAAATCTCCTAAGTGAAAAACCTCGATAAGTGCAAAGAAAATCTTGCTCCATTGCGATTGCACTTATCAAGGTTTCACTGTACTCGACACTTTCACTGTTTGTAGGTACCTTCCTATACTTTTTTCTCTTGTTAAGTTTGTCGACGGTCCGAAAATGGGATTATGCGTCCAAAATCACTCGATTTTAATGTTAATATTTGACCTTTAATGACCCAATGTATTTTTTTGAAAGACCATTTTTGAACGCGTTTTTCAACACTGCTCAATCGTTGTTGTCGGTAATAGCTAACTTTAATAATAATAATTTGTACATTTTTGAGGATCGACTTATAGCGATCGATAGCTGCTTATCGATATAGGCATACCGACATCATGTATCGATATATTGATATCAGTAAAACTCCGCAATGTGCTCTCGTTCTAATAAACCGCCCGTATTAAGTTAATTTTGCTTCTTAATTTAAAATAGGTCCCTCCATCAGGTTATGGACCCAGAAAAGTGCGTGAAAGTAAAAAGCATTCAGTGGAAAAAGTAAAAAAACGCTGCAAATTTTCCACAAGGGTTTATTATTCTTTGATATACGTTACTTGCAGTGTGGTGTCTGCCGACGGTGCAGAGGTCTAATCCAATGAGGTGGTTAGGGTGAGAAATGACTCCTCTGCTGAGTACTAAATTGTTTATTCCAATAAACAATTTAGTACTCAGCAGAGGAGTCATTTCTCACCCTAACCACCTCACACGTTACTTGTGCAGAAATTTAATTCTGTCAATGAAGAAATTTAAAAAAAAAAATTTTTTGGATTTTTATCTCAAAAAATTTTTTTTTTTTGGATTTTTTGTTCAAAAATGTGTTTTTTCAAAAATTCTGTATTTTTTACTCGAAAAATATTTAACATCCTGGAATCCTTCAAAAATCCCATTTTTCGCCCCACGAATGCCCTAAAGATCGCCCCAGTGAAATCGGATCGTTCCGGGACTCCAAAAAATGGATTCTACGTCCAAAAATACTTCGAAAACGACACCTAACTCGATTCCATAGCTAAAAGCCTTCAAAAAAACCCTCCCGTAGCCCCATTATAGCCCCATAGCGCCCCACGGGTTTGGGCGATCGGACTGAAAACCTTGCGGGCACAACTAGATGGTAAACCAAGTATTTTGCCGAAATTTCAGATTTTTTTAAAAATTCCTACTGCCCAAAACGGCCTGGACGGCGGACGGCGGACGGACATTTCGGATTTAGAATGTAGACCTCTTGAAACGGATAATGTCAAATTTTGAGCCCGATCGGAGTCGTCGACCCCCGTCGCGAAAACATAGGTGTATTATTCCAAGAATAATAAACCAAAAGCCACGTAAAATCCCGACGACAAAAGTGATAAGGTGAGGTTAACCCCAGTTTCTGTTCGGCGCGATCTTCGTATGATTTTCGTCATTGTCGGCCGTAAATCAAGGTAAGATGTCGAGTCGGAACAGTAGTGAAGATTATTCAAACATTGAAAAGCTTGAGGGACCCGAAAGTTTTGCTTCCT
This sequence comes from Pilophorus perplexus, assembly GCA_955831195.1. Lineage (NCBI taxonomy): Eukaryota > Metazoa > Arthropoda > Insecta > Hemiptera > Miridae > Pilophorus > Pilophorus perplexus. The sequence continues at coordinate 49,467,564 of OY037009.1, forward strand.
GGCGTTTTGAACTGAAGATATTGCTGAATGCTGCTAACGTCCTTAACGCAATTTCGTTCCCAGACGGTGATGAGTTCCCTAAGGATGCGGAGAGCCTTAGGAAGGACGCGAAAGCTCAGAAAGCCTTAATAATGAGCATTAGTAAGAAAAACAAGCAGTTGGTGATGTCGTGTAAAACTGCTGCTGAGATGTACAAGAAGCTCTCAAGCATATATGAAGGGGACAACGACAGACTGAAGGATAACTTGTTGGCTCAGTACTTTGGGTTCAGAATCAGAAATATCGCGAAAGGTATTGCTGAGCTCGAGAACATTGTGACACAATTGAAGAGTCTTGACCATGAGATAAAAGATGAAGAGCTCACCCAACGAATCCTGTCTGCTCTGCCTGAGTCATACAACAGTTTTGCCGTCTCATGGGATTCTGCCCCCAAAGTAGAAAGGACCTCAACGAACTTGATTGCAAGGTTGCTGAAGGAAGAAAGTAAGGCCAGCTCATCCAAACCCGAGAAGACTGACGTTGCCTTTACAGCTGCCCGGCCTGCTCGTTCTCGGAAATCCGACGTCAAGTGTTTTGAATGTGATGAAATGGGACACTATGCCCGAAACTGTCCTACAAAGAAAGATGGCGTTCATTGTAAGATTTGCAAAAAGACTAACCACTCCTCAGAAGACTGCTACTTCAGAAAGAACAAGAACGGGAATTCGTCAAAGACCTCGGAAGGTTCCAACGGCAAGAAGAAAGGTAAAAACACCCAGGACACAGACAAGGTAGCGTTCTTCACCCGTGAAGACGATGATGATGCTGCAAACATGGCTGCCCACAGCGCCATCTGGATAATTGATTCTGGTTCATCGAGCCACATGTGTAATGACGACAAATACCTTGTGAATGTGAAGAAGATTCACTCTGAGATCAGCATTGCCAAAGATGGAATCAAGATGGCCGCCATAAAAAAGGGAGATATCAGCTTCATGAACTGCACATTGAAAAATGTACTGTATGTACCCGAACTTTCAACAAACCTGCTTTCAGTGAACAAAATCATTGAGTCAGGTGGGCAAGTGAGTTTTGAAAAGAACAAGGTAGTGATCAAATGTGGAGATTTTGTTGTCAATGGACAGAAAAACGCATCTAACCTCTTTGAAGCAAAACTGGTACAGGACCAGTCAGTCTCAGCACTTGTGGCTAAAGCTGATGACGCATGTGCAGCTGAATGGCACCGAAAGCTGGCACATCTTGGCTATCAGAACATCGCAAAGTTAAAAAAGTGCAGTGAAGGAATGGAAAAGTTGATATTTTCTGATGACAAGAAATTCTGTGAAGTTTGTACTCTATCGAAGCAAACCCGACTTCCATTCAACAACAACCGTAAAAAAGCAGAACGGCCACTCGAAATTCTCCATTTTGATTTATGTGGGCCTATCCAAGATACTTGGGATAATAAGTCGTACTTCCTTGCTGTGTTGGACGACTACACTCATTATTCTGTTGTAGCGTTGCTCGAGCACAAGTCAGAACTTGGCCGCGAACTGAAAAGCATCGTAGCAGAATTTGAGGCAAAGTGGAACACAAAAGTTCACATGTTACGTTGTGACAACGCTGGAGAAAATTCCTCAAGAGAATTAAAAGAATGGGCAAAAGAGAAAGGGATAAAGTTTGACTACTTCCCACCATACGTCCCTGAACTAAACGGTAAAAGCGAGCGACTTATGAGAAGTTTGATGGAAAAAGTGCGCGCTCTCATTTTTGACTCAGGTCTTCGCGAGGAATGTTGGGGAGAGGCGTTGTATGTTGCCGCTTACCTTCTGAATCGTTCGCCGACTGCTGCACTACCTAGTAAGACTCCACATGAGATGTGGAATGGAAAACGTCCGAATCTAAGCAACCTTCAGATATTTGGATCTCGTGCCTATGCCCACGAAAAGGGGCATTTAAGAAAACTCGACCACCGAAGCAAGGAGTATACTTTCGTTGGTTACACCACAATGGGCTACAGGTTGTGGGATGAGGAAAAGCGTAAAATAATTGTTTCGAGGGACGTAAAATTTACTGGAGAAACCCCAAACTCCTCCAAGAAAAGAATTCAGTCTGTTTTCATCCAAGGCAACGAAGATGAAGATAGTGAAGATGGAGAAGAAGAAAACAGCGAAGACACCATTGAATGCAACATGGGAGACACCACTGATGAGTTAGTATCAGACCGTTCTGAGCGATCAATCAGCACCCTTGACAACTTGGAAAATGCTCCTGAGATACCAGATGCTGAAGAAAATGAGCTCGAGCCACCACGACGAAGATCTTCACGGCAGACTAAAGTTCCAGAAAAGTTCAAGGATTATGTGACAAACCTTGATTCGGATGAAAGCTTGGATGAGTCAGCTTTACTGTCGTACACTGAAGCCACTAGTGGAACCGACCGGAAAAAATGGCTAACTGCGATTGAAGAGGAAAAGAACGCCCTGAAGAAAAATAAAACCTGGAGCTTGATTGACAACTCAGAAGCTAAAGGCAAAAAGGTACTCACAAGCCGGTGGGTATTTAGGATCAAAGATGATGGCAGGTACAAGGCCAGGCTTGTGGTACGGGGGTGCCAACAGAGGTTTGGCATTGACTTCCTTGACACTTATAGCCCAGTGGTAGGCACAGACACCCTCCGCGTGCTACTTGCTCATGCTGCTAGAAACCACCTGAAGATCAACACTTTTGATGTAAAGAACGCATTTCTTCATGGATTCGTCGACGAAGAAATATATATGACCTTACCTGAGGGCTATGGCAAGCACAGTGGTAGAATCTGCAAGTTGAACAAAGCCTTGTATGGGTTGCGCCAAGCCCCAGTAAGCTGGCAGAAACGACTGGTGACATTTCTCAAGGAACTTGGACTAACTCCATTGAGAACAGATCGATGTGTGTTTGTGAACCAGGATAGATCGTTAATTCTGGCGATTCATGTGGATGACGGACTTCTGCTGGGAGCTGATGAGACAAGGATGAAGAAATTGCTAATACAACTTGAAAAGGAATTCGAAATAACCACGACGAACAACCCCACTTCGTTTCTGGGTATGGAACTCAAGATTACCCAGGGCCGCATTAAAATCACCCAGAAGTCCTACATTGAAAACGTGTTGGAAAAATTCAACATGACAGATGCAAAACCAGCACCGACGCCATTGTCTACAAACCCGCTGACCTAAAAAAACCAGACAAACCACCGAATTTTCCATTTCGTGAAGCAGTTGGGAGTTTGCTCTACCTTTCTACTAAAACGAGACCTGACATAAGCTTCGCCGTAGGGTATTGCAGCAGACAAATGGAACACTACGACGATCGTGATGTAATAAACCTGAAGCGCATCATGAGATACCTGAAAGGAAGCCTGGAAAACGGAATTTCCTACAGCGCCGATTCCAGTGATGAACTCCAAGTATTCTGTGACTCTGATCATGCAGGTGACCCTGCTACAACTAAAAGTACTTCTGGATTTGTTATGTACTACGGCGGCGGACCAATTTCTTGGAGATCGAGAAAACAACCAACGACTGCAGATCACAGCACTGAAGCAGAATTCGTCGCTGCCGCTGAGAGCTGCAGGGAACTAATCTACATCAAAGCGTTCATCGAAGAGCTGACTCAAGAAACCATCGAAGCCGAAATGCTGATTGACAACTCCAGCACCATCGAGTTGATCAAGACTGGCGTGATGAACCGAAAAAGAAAACACATTGATGTGAAGTATCATTTTTTACACGAAAAGTATGTAGAAGGTTTAATGAAATTGTCTTACTGTCCTACTGATGCTCAGATAGCAGATCTTCTGACCAAGCCACTTGGGCCTACGAAATTCAATTTTTTTCAAAAGAAACTATTTACCTGAATTTTGTATTATATTTGCAAAGTAAAATTTTGTTTAAAAATGTTTATAGCTTTGATTTTCAGTAAGTTAAAAAAGGGGCATTAGGTTCTGCTCATTTACAAAAATGTAAAATTACGGGGGTGTGTCGGTAATAGCTAACTTTAATAATAATAATTTGTACATTTTTGAGGATCGACTTATAGCGATCGATAGCTGCTTATCGATATAGGCATACCGACATCATGTATCGATATATTGATATCAGTAAAACTCCGCAATGTGCTCTCGTTCTAATAAACCGCCCGTATTAAGTTAATTTTGCTTCTTAATTTAAAATAGCTCCCTCCATCAGTTGTGAACCTCACCAAACAAATTCGTGGCAACCATGACATCCAGGCACGAAAACGATAAAATGTTTTGATTTGAGAGTTTGGTCTACTTTACGTTTTAGATGTTCCATTTTAAAATAAACATTATGATTTGATACAAAGGAATGCAGTTTTGACACCCCTACCTATTAGTCGTAAGATATACTAGGTGGAAAGCACGAAGTTACCTCCTCTTTCCTCTGAATATTAAATACATAATATGTACATACATAATATTTGGGCATATTATGCCCAAAGGTACAAATTTTGTACCTTTGGGCATTCGGCATTGTTTTCAAAGAACTTTGATGTCGATCGGAATCAGGAATTATTGACTACATAGGTAATATGTATGTTAGGATATTATCCGCATTCTACATTCGAAAGGGAAATTTTGGTACATGTACCACCACATTGAAAAAAAATTTGTAAATTGTAGGTATACAATTTGCAATTTTTTTTTTTTTCAATGTGGCCCACTTGAGGAGTAATTGCGTTTTGCGCAGTAAAAATGCTCTCCTGAAAAGTTTCGACAAGTTGAGTTATCTCCAATTTCCCCTGGGGGTTTCTTTCAAATTTTGAAAATTCGTGGTTTTGAGCATTCGATCACAATTATGCTACTGGAGAGCTCCCAAACTGAAGAAAGTGCTGAAGGTTCTAGAAAGATAATAATAATAATTATCTGAAACACAATTTTGTGTTTCAACTTCTTTCATGGTGAACGTTGAATTTTGCACAAACAGCGAAAACGTGCCGCCTCTGAAAAATGTGATTCCAGCGATAAGTTCCAACACCCGAGCCGACGGCAAGCCCAAGGTGGTTGATGAATTTTTTAATTCGGTCTATTACGGAAAACCCTCAGTTGTAAAAAATGGTAAGCCAAAAAAAAAAAAAGAAGATTTTAAGGGCGCAAGTGCTCCAAGTTGTGTTTTGTCATAGAAGAAAGGAAAGGAAGCCTCACTCCTGTGTTAAACTGAATTCCCAAAACGCCAACCAGGTGGTGGAACGGTGGGGGGATTGCCACTGCAGACCCCTACGAGAAGTTTGAAGGTGATTTAATTGCCAAAACTGAACCAGAAAATGGCGCTTAATCGCGACGGAGGTCGAAAATTCTGAACAGCATCAAAATTTGACGTTAAACGAAATACCAAAAGCGAAATGTCTGTCCGCCGTCCAAGCCGTTAGGGCAGTAGGAAGTTTTTTTAAACCTGATATTTTGGCAAAATACTCGGTTTACTCGGTTCACCATTTAGTTGTGCCCGGGATCGTCTTCCTGCGAGGCTTGATGTCCCTGTAGGCGACAGATGTGTACAGAAATCTTGTGGGGGGGGGGGGGGGACAGCGACCCCTAAGGTATTCACTGGCGATGAAAAATCGGAACGGGGACCAGGGAAACTGGGAATCACGTTTTGAGTCTTGTTAGTCACCACTGCTCAGGCTTAGTATCACTTGAGAAGTGACTTAGAGATAGTCTGGCTGGAGCTCCAGTCCTCCCCTCTCCTTGAGCTGGGCTGGTGGAGGCTTCAGGATCGGGCAGGAGACTTCAAACAATGGGGAAATTGCATTAGGCCTAATTTTTTTCAAATTTTTTTTTTCGAAATACTACTACATCCTACGAGAATAACAAAAACGACAGTCAGCCGTCTGGAATCGCTTCCAGAAAATTATTATGATTTAGAGAAAGTGGTGACGTTTGAAAATACTCAGCTGGGTCAGTGATGTCGTTTGGTAACGAAGGAGCTACCAACCTTGCCGAAGTTGTTACCAGTGTTGCCATCTGACAATCCATCACAACGAACGCTATCGAATCACCGTCAATCTGATGTAGTAATAAGACGTAAAATGTAAAAAAAAAAAATGTAAATAGGGAATTTCACCCTGAATTTTCGTCCGACTGGCTGCTGCCATCGCGGACGTCGTCAGCCGTCCTTCTCAAGGAGGATCGGAACTTGTCTGACGATTGCGCTCATGGCTCCCCATTGCCGCGTCCCCCTGGGTTGGGAGGAGTTCGCCGTCCAATTGAACGCAGAAAATACTTGTATTGGTGACCCCGCTCCCAACGCGGTCACCCATCCAAGTAGGTACTAACCACGCCCGACGTTGCTTAACTTCGCTGATCGAGGGAAACGGTAGTTTAGGTACCAAACGTCACACTGAACGGCATGTAATAGGACGTTAAACTAAAAGTATAATAATATTATACTCAGAATATATATTTTATTCTGAATTATTTATTCACTATATCAAATGATAAACCTTCGTAAATTCCTTCTACAAGCAGTAGACACTAGCGCCCCAAGTGAGAGCTTTGCCTTGTATGTGACGTAGATTGGTTTAGGCAGCCTCGCGGACAGACCCGCGAAAATTCGAACCTACTGTTTTTTTTGCTCTTCTCTCCTCCAACAATTAAAAAAAAAAAAAAACTGATTTCAGTGTTTCTATAACATAATAATATTATGATATGCTTCGGTCCTACAATACAACGGTAGGGTTAAATATAAAATCGTAAGTTTATGCAATTTCCCCATTTATATCAGATATAAATTCTACGTTATACCTATCAGTTTATATCAGATAAAAATTCTACGTAGATTCTACGTTATGTCAAATGCCACAGAGCTGTGGTTGTTCTCTTTCGAAGAGAAGGATCGACCTTTACAAGATGCAGGTTCACAAGAATTTTTCCAGACCTTACTTTCATTCTTTTCTCATAAAAAATGCTGAAAAAAATGACCAAAAAACGCTTGCATACGAGTCTGCAAGTTGCAGACGGCAACACATTGGGACATTTTATGTCTAAACAAGTTCCATTTCCCTAGAAACGGCTTGGGACAATTTTCGTCAACAGTTTTCGTGACGATTTTTGTTTGTTTATGTGCCAAAGCAAAGACATAAAATGTCAAAAACTGGATTTTTCGCAAATAATTTGAAAAAAAAAAAAAAAAAAAACACGAGGGTTGGAAGCACAACGTACTATAGGTAGTGTAAACGAAGGTTGGAGTTGCTTGGAGAACGGAATGAGGAATTTGAAACGGTTCCTGGGGCCCTCGCCGGGAGGGACCCCCACTCTGTCCTAGTTTTCCATTCATAGGTCGTTCACCCTCTGCCGGAGCGTGGCATTTGAGGTTTTCCCTTGGAAGAAGGGCTCGTATAATTCACTACATCTCGTAGGGATAGCGCCACCGTCGATTTCGGCACATGAGATCCTATCAAGCGTGTTAAAAAACTCACTGAGTTCGCCTTTCCTTTCCTCCATGGTGTATTGTTTTGTGCCTCTGCTTCGTTCAATTTATGTTTTGCCCGTCATTATCAGATCAGGGTGTGAAGCGTAAGGTAACCGTCGCTCCCAAAGTCAAACCGAAAACGTCAGCCCCACACGTAACAAGAAAAGAAGTGCCCTTGATCGTCCCCAAGTTGGGCACACAATTGACAAAGGTTGATGTAAAGAAGACCAGACCAGCAGGCAGATCAACAGGTGACTAGTATCGCAATTTGCATACTATATAATATAATATATTATTATATCCCGCCTTAATCTCAACGTCGCACAGAGGTCTATTTTGTATAATTGGTGGAAAAAATGTAGGTAATTTCCTTCTCAGCCTGGAGAGCGGTGGGACCTTACCCGATTGTAAACATCTCTGTTCTTGGACAGGCTGCTGGTAGGTACTCAAATGTTTGTTTGTGCCAAAAAGCCACGACGTTAAACATTGGAATTCAAATTTAGCTAAATTACCCTGGCTACGCCAGCGAACCCCCTGGTCTCAGACCCAACAACTCGTTTTACTATATTGGGGAGTTTTTTTTTGGTTTATTATTCTTAGAATAATACACCTTTGTTTTCGCGACGGGGGTCGACGACTCGGATCGGCCTCAAAATTTGACATTACCTATCCGTTTCAAGAGGTTTCAAGAGATTCCAAAAGCGAAATGTCCGTCCGCCGTATGCCGTCCGCCCCATTTTGGGCAGTAGAAATTTTTTCAAAAATCTTAAATTATGACAAAATACTCGGTTTACCATCTAGTTGTGCCCGCAAGGTTTTCAGTCCGATCGTCCAAACCCGTGGGGCGCTGTGGGGCTAAAATGGGGCTACGGGAGGCGTTTTTTGAAGGCTTTTCGCTATGGGATCGAGTTAGGTGTCGTTTTCGTAGTATTTTTGGACGTAGAATCCATTTTTCGGGGTCCCGAAATGATTCGATTTCACTGTTGCGATCTATAGGGCTTTCATGGGGCTACAAATGAGATATTTGAAGGATCCCAGAAGGTCAAATATTTTTCAAGTAAAAAACAAAAATAAAAACATTAAATGTTTTTGAAATATAAAACTTTGAAAAAAATTGTTTTTAATTTTTTTATTGACACAGAATTAAATTTCTGCGCAAGTAACCCATATCAAAGATTAGTTATTATACACACAAAAATCTGTATTTATTTTAAGAAAAAACGCTGCAAATTTTACACAAGGGTTTATTATTCTTTGATATACGTTACTTGTGCAGAAATTAAATTCTGTCAATGAAAAAATTAAAAAAAAAAATTTTTTTGGATTTTTATCTCACAAAATTGTTTTTTGATTTTTTTGTTAAAAAATGTGTTTTTTCAAAAATTCTGTATTTTTTACTCGAAAAATATTTAACCTCCTGGGATCCTTCAAAAATCCCATTTTTAGCCCCATGAAAGCCCTAAAGATCGCCCCAGTGAAATCGGATCGTTCCGGGACCCCAAAACATGGAGCCTACGTCCAGCGCCGGATTAACCTCTCGTGGGCCCCGGGGCTGAGACTTAAAAGTGGCCCCCTATATATATGTACATATAGGTACACATATATATTATATATGAAAGTGGATCCTCTGGCAGGAGTATCACGTAAAAACCACTAGAAAATCGCGTCTGTCGCTTCACAACCAAAAACTGGGTCAAAACAGTAATAAAACTCCGAATGCAGGGCAATCTATTTTTACAACTAAAGTAAGAAAAAAGTTTCTTTTTACAATAAATAAAAATGCTGCAAATTTTACAGTATAAGAATAATAAACCCTATAGGGTTTATTATTCTTTGATATATGTTACTTGTGCAGAAATTTATTTCTGTCAATGAGAAAATCTCAAGAAAAACTTTTTTTTTTGATTTTTTTTTTCGAAAAAATCATTTTTTTCCGAAACTTTTCGTTTTGCTTGAAAAATATTTGACCTCCTGGGATCCTTCAAAAATCCCGTTTGTAGCCCCATGAAAGCCCTATCGATAGCAACAGTGGAATTGGATCGTTCTGCGACCCCCAAAAATGGATTTTACGACCAAAAATACTTCGAAAACGACACCTGACTCGATCCCATAGCCAAAAGCCTTCAAAAAACTTTTCCCACAGCCCCATTTTAGCCCCATGGCGCCCCACGCATTTGGGCGATTGGGCTGAAAACCTCGCGGGCACAACTAGATGGTAAAATTTCAGATTAAAAAAAAAATCCTTCTGCCCAAAACGGCCCGGACGGCAGCTACCGTCATTCTAGATGGCGGACGTCATTGTATGCGTGTTCAATTTCAGTGTGTGTCATTGTATGTGTGTTCAGATTTTATTTTTGTATAGGCTGGTCGTGTTAGTTTTAGGGAGGGGAGGAAATTTTGTAGAAGTACTCGCCCTCCACCAGACAAGTAAACGTGGAGGGAGCAACCACCCATGATCCGAAAACTACAAGTTACGAGAAGAGATAGAAGAGTAGGTACGGTCTGCAGCCACCAACCACCCGAACACCACAAGTTTCAAGAAGAGGCGAAATAGTAGTTAGGTCTGCTGCGATGACTCCTGTCCCAAAGAATTTCGAGCCAATTTACATGATAAGACCTCCTTTAAAACCCGGCGCCTCCACATTGGTCCAACCCAGGCACGCCAGGCGCAATAGTGTGGCCGGAGGGGACAGGAGGGCCCACTGTACTCCCCCTAGGGGAGATCTGAAGAACAAGGTAGAAGAAAGAAGATTTAAGCAATGATAAGTGCACTTCCTCTGGGGGAAGAAAGAGAGCAGAAGGTATGAGAAAGGTTGTGATGGGCCAGAAATGGCCTTAGACACAACCTAAGAAGCTCTGTACAGCGGATGGCGGACGGTGGACTGCAGACGGCAGACGGACATTTTGGTTTTGGAATATAGACCTGTTGAAACGGATAATGTCAAATTTTGAGGCCAATCGGATTCGTCGACCTCCGTCGCGAAAACATAGATGTATTATTCCAAGAATAATAAACCAAAAATTTAAAAAAAATATTTTTGTTTTTATGAACCAAATGCGGTACAGAGTCCAACCCGCTTAGCAAACTCTGAACCACCACTACATTGTGGAAAATCCGTGAGGTCTATAACTCGCGTTGGGAGTGTAGACATAGACGACTCCATGAGGTTTTCCGGTTTTAAGGTAAGGAAGGTAGTGGAAGACTTAGTGGAGGGTAGGTAACTTGAAACTTTCCGTTCACCTTCCTCTTTTTCAGGAAAATTTTTTTTTGGATATCAGCATAGGAATAAGGAAATACGGTTTGTTAATTTTTACTAAAAAAAAAAATCAACGGTGGCGAAGTGGCCCCCTTGTGGTGTGCGCCCCGGGGCTATAGCCCCCCTAGCCCCCCCGTTAATCCGGGCCTGCCTACGTCCAAAAATACTTCGAAAACGACACCTAACTAGATCCCATAGCTAAAAGCCTTAAAAAAACCCTCCCGTAGCCCCATTATAGCCCCATAAACCAAGTATTTTGTCAAAATTTAAGATTTTTAAAAAAATGCCTACTGCCCAAAACGGCCTGGACGGCGGACGGCGTACGGCGTACGGCGTACGGCGGACGGACATTTCGGATTTTGAATGTAGACCTCTTGAAACGGATAATGTCAAATTTTGAGGCCGATCGGAGTCGTCGACCCCCGTCGCGAAAACATAGGTGTATTATTCCAAGAATAATAAACCAAAATTTTAGAAAAAACAATTTTTGTGTAATATTTTTTTAGATTTTTTTTTTTTTTTCAAACATTTTTCGTTTCTTTCTTGAAAAATATCAAATATTTTTGACCTCAAAATATCAAATTTAGACCTCCTGGGATCCTTCAAAAATCCCATTTTTAGCCCCATGCAAGTCCTATAGATCGCAACAGTGAAATCGGATCGTTCCGGGACCCCAAAAAATGATTTCTACGTCCAAAAATACTTCGAAAACGAGCCCATAGCCAAAAGCCATATAAAAAATCTTCCCCACGTGTTTGGGCGATCGGGCTGAAAACCTTGCAGGCACAACAGTAGCTCTAGTAACTGTTACTAGAGGGTAAATCGAGTATTTTGTCAAAATTTCACATTTCCTACTGCCCAAAACGGCCCGGACGGCGGACGGACATTTCGGTTTTGGAATGTAGACCTCTTGACTCGGATAATGTCAATTTTGAAGCCGATCGGAGTCGTCGACCGATTACATAGGTGTCTTACTTATTCCAAGCATAATAAACCAAAAATTGAATAAAAGATTAAAATATTTAGTATGCTTAGCAGTGTCCAACCCTTTTTACGAGAACTCCTTACTCATAGTCCGCAAATAGCTAGTTTGCCTCAGAACGTTTTGCTGTTGTTGTTAACTGGGAAATTCCTTCTCATTTTGAGCGTTATTGATTTTTTTTTTTTTTTTTTTTTTTCGCGCAAATTATACAAAAGGGCCCACTGTGCGTCGCCTCCAGTAGGTCTAGTCCTAGGCCTGGTCGTTAGCGTGAACATTGGCAATTTTTTTCCGTTTATTATTGAGTGTCAGTCGGTTTGCCTAATCCGTTCGATTGTATATCGGAACGATCAATTCTATACACGAAGGTACCAATTTGCTGTAATCCGTCGTTTTCCATTTCACTCATAAAGCTTGAGATTCCAATAATTTGAAAAAAAAAAAAAAAAAAAAACGGACGTGAGCGGGTGCAAAATGTGGTTTTCGTTATCAACTGACCGAGCGCTGACTCACCTGGTGCGAGTGTACTGTGTGCCTAAGTGTTTGTGTTGTCGACTATTTTTGTTTTTGTTTTTCAAGTGGGGAAGTGGGGAAACTCATTACGAGTGAAGAGGGGGGACCGCAACTCCACAACAGTGTTGGACTCTCCCATTATCCGGGCAACTAAACGACCACCTTTCTTCTTATAGAGAGCTTCCTCGGAACCACCTGTTTTTCGGCCGTTCCGGCACTTCATCTCTATACCTCGTATTTTCCGTTCCCATGGTCTGTTTTGCTCCTTGGTTTTTAGGACGGCAAAGACGAATAACGCCACCGCATCCCAGTTCTTCTTTTCAGCTAACATTTTGCTGACGTCGGTCTCCAGTGTGGTCTGTCCTTCTTCCAGTCTTTTTGTGTACCTGATGGAAGTGAAAACCCTAAATTTAGGTTGTGTGTTTGGAGGAGGGTCTGTGGCGTACGTCCCCGATTTCGCCGCCGGTGTTTTGGAGGCAGCGGAAGGGAGTGTGGAAACACCTCCCTCTAGGGAGTCGCACGAAGTATTGTCTTGAGCTCCGAACCTAGGGGTGAGTGGGGTGAGTGCAGCCACAGAAATGGGTGAGGAGCTTGCTGCGGATTACTCGACGTTCGGTCTCAATACCGACCCTTCCTCCTTGCGCATGTGCTTAAGCCCTGTGTGAGGGAAGCCTTCGATATCAATGTGCTATCGATTATTGACGATCGTTCGAACCGTTCGAGATAGAACACTCGCGTTGGCGCCTGAATTCAAACAAAATAACGCCACCAATCGACTCGATGTATTTCGTACCTAGTACAATTTTTGTTGTAGCTGAATATCGGTTGTGAAGAAAAGTGTTAGAATATTACGAGCTTGGTAAATAGAAGCTTTTCATTTTTCGAATTAATAAATAAAAATATCATTTTCCAACTTTCCAATAGAGATAAGAGATTGATTGAGCGTGAGGATAGCTTGCCGAAAAATGGCTATATCGTCGGGTGAGAACTGTAGTGACGTAAGTAGAAAAAGTGTACTTTCGAGATAATTGAGTTTGAAGTTTTGTCAAAACTTTCCACTCTAATTACTTGGTTATAAATTAGCATTATAAAAAGCTTTTTTTTTTTTGTTTCCACTTCAAATTCCGTTCTTTATCAAGCCCCGATGATTTCAGCTCCATAAAGTGACCGGTAGAAATTGCAATTTTGATTTACGTCAGTACTGCATCAATGCGTGACTACTTTTTCAAAAATATGCTGAGGCTTAAGTAAAATGAATAACCCACATAATTAGGAAAAATTTATTTAGGGCACTGTCGAGGTTCACAAACGATTAATTGATAAATGTTTGAGTGTAGCAGGTCGTAAAGTGGAGTCAGTGCTCGATTTAGTTAAATTTCACGCCTTATTTATTGCCAGTTCCCCAGCATAAGATGTATGGTTCATGCCTATGATTCATTCATCATAGTCAGCAGTGGGGACGAAATATTTGCACACTAGTGGAAGGTACCTACACATTTAACTATCATTATTAACGTTTCAGCTCACAGCAGCTGCTAGGAACTTAATATCTTGAATTCGAGGAACATTTCCTATCACAACAGGTAAATCGCAAATTTTAGAAGGTGACTCAAGTTTACTAAGCTTGCTAGACTAATTCAAGTTTTTAAACTTGACTACGAACTAACAATAATGTCACATAATAAAATACAAAATATGTGTTGTTCTTTCTTTTCCAGAGAGAAAAAAGAAGTGCAAGTCCTTTCAGTGCAATGGTGTCTTATGCGAGAAATTGTCAGTTTTGCACTAATAAACTCGCAAAATCTTGTTCATGGCGAGATGGAAAACGGCCGATATCAAAAAGAGTCACTGCTATCCTCAGTTTACACAAACGTTCCATATACCAAACTGGCGTCAGCCTGCTTCCGCCACTATTACACTTGGTCTATACCCATTTTCAACTAGTAGTGGGCGACGTAAGTGGCGCTAATTCGGTAAAGAGTTGAGTTAAAAATCCGCCAAAACTGCACGTTAAAGAGGGCTCACTTGGGGGTCTTTTGCCGGTCTTAACTCAATTTTTCAAAATTCGGACTTACGTCACTACTGTTCTCACCCGACGATATTAGAGAGTTCCTAAAGCCACTTTTTGCCTAACGGTGATGAGTTACGGTCGACGTAACTCGAGATTTCGCGCATGCGCAGAAATAACGGTGATAACTTACGTCCTTATGCCTAACGTCGAACGTTATTGCCGTAAAGTTACGGCAATAAACTTACGGTCTTAAGGATACCGCCGTTAATTTCGAGCAATAGAACGTAAATAGCGGCACTTTAAATTTAGCGTGACTTTTGATAAGACCGTATCTCTGTTACGGTCTTATGTGAAGTTAGCTTTTCTTTGATACTCCCTAGACAAATCCCTTACGGTGATAAAAATTAACGGTCGACGTAACTCGGATGTTTCTTTAGGAACTCTCTATTATGAGGAGAGAAGATCATTTATGATTAAAATAAGATAAATTTAAATCGTGCTAATTAAATTATCATAAATTAATCATAAATTTTATGATTAACACCCAGGGCCTCATGTTACAGGGGCAGGATCGGGCGATGAAATATATAGCCATCTAGGATTCACGTCTCCTAAAATTCTCAACTTCCAAACTCATGATCTGCAAGCTAAACAATGTACATAACTAGGGGTTTTCGTTGGTGACGAAAGCAAGAAATTCCAACAGTTGGAATTTCTAGTTACGAGATCTATCCCATTCTCAAAACTGGTTTGAAGATGCTTTTGAAGAACGTAATATAGTGGATCTTTAGGAAGCTTTTTTTTTTTTTCTACAGTTTTACCATCGGAATGATCGGCCAGACAGGCCGAAACTTTTGGGAAACCTGTGATTTTCGATATTATACGTTAATCTACTAATACAAAGAAACAAAATTTGAATTTATTTACTCATTAAAACTTCAAAACTGTGATAATTACGAATGTCTAGCGTTTTTGTGCAGACGTCTAGCTTTCTTGGGTTAAAAAATGTGTACCTACGTAAGTAACTACATACCTTCTCCACGAGTGAAAATCCTCGACGGTTTCGAAACGTCGTCTTTCGTACGATGTTTTCATTCCGTGGACATCGCATGGCAATTGAAAGCGTCGACGTTACTGATTTGGCTGGTGCACATTCCACACCTTAGCCGACGAACATCACTAAGTCTTGTGATTGACTTGTGATGCACACGCCGACAGTGGCGTCGGAGACTTTCCCGCTGGCCAAATTCTTTCCCGCAATCACCACACGTTAGTTTCATAATAAATTTTCTGACAATGCCAATAAAGCGTTTTGTTTATAAAATGATGAACTTCGATCCATTTTTCAAACATCATCATGGACACGATCGTCAATAATCGATAGCACACTGATATCGAAGTGCTCGTTTTCGATAGTTGAAGGCTTCCCTCAAACTGGGCCCAAGCGCATGCGCAAGGAATGGTTGGTATTGAGACCGAACGTCGAGTCTGCGGATTGGCCTGAAGTGTCAGGATTCACCTCATAGGCATCCTCACCGGAAGGGAGCTGAGGGGATGACCATGTCCTGTATGAGGTGACAAGGAGGACATGGTTTCACCCAGAGTCCGCAGTTTTACTGGAGCCAGTTCCTGCAGCTACCTCGGACAAAATATTGTTGTTCGATGTGGCATGCTCCACCTGTCTAGTCTTACTTGGAACCTCCCTGTGGCTTCCTTGGTCGGATTATTGCCGGCGAAGGAGTCCTAATTGGCGGATCCAGGAGTCGGGTACTCCCCGCTAGTTCAGCTTCCCTGGGCAAATTGTCATCGAGGGAGGCATGGCCTTTGGGATTATTCCCTAACACCGTACTGCGTGTAAAAGGCATAAATAATAATGGCACACAGGGAATGGTAATTAAAGGGAGAAAAATGCACTCGTCCATCAAGAGAAAGGCTGTCTAGCCGGCGGGAGAAGAGGAGTTTCGTCGCATCGTGATAGTGGCGCGACCCACCCCTCCCACGGGTACTACCTCTGGCAGGCTGGCGAGAGTGACACACAGTGGGGTAAAACCCCCCACATCACCCATTTGGGATACAAAAGAACGTGTAATGAGCATCATCACTGCCCAGCAAAAGTTGCTAATCCGTCTTTCTCATCTTTGCAAGAAATGTACGGAAGTACCCCATGACCAGTGAGAAACTGGGTAAGGTATTCACCTTTCCATACATCCAGGTGTCCAGGCTGGCTATCTACCGGTATGTCCAGTGGCCTCGCATTTTACTCATCCAGTCAGTTTGCCACCTCTGGAGGGCTTCACTTTTTCTTCTTTCTTGACTGTCACTGAACTTGGGTTGAGTTCTCATTCTTTTGCAAGTAAATGGGCTAGGGAAAAAGGTCAGAGGAATGGGAAAAAACGGCCGAATATAGTAACTATATTAGTTCAACTGTTGAACTAATAATGAACAAAGAACTCAGTACCTACAGAGAAATTATAGGTCTACCACAGAAAGTTTGCGTCCCTTTGGCGCATTCTTCTGGAGAGAATAGTACTAGTTATCTCTTATCATCGCTTATCATCAAGCAGATTCCCCTGCGTACGATAATTTTTCGGGAATTTCTTCCCTCAAAAGTGGCATGATTTCCCTCCTCGGGAGGATGAACTTGAGAGCACACGTTCACAGCGCAGCCACTACACGAACATCAAATTTCTCACCACTCCAATTTCCGTGTCAAGGTTTCACACTGGAAGGTTGACTCGATCGTTAGTACGCGGATCCGCCACCTAGGGGGCGCCACACAGACGCAAACTTTCTGTGGTAGACCTATAGTTGTCTGAGCAGAGGAAATCACTAGTGAATGAATATTTGAATTTTCCATTTTGAATTTTCCCGCGTGACACTTTAACTAATCTGCCAGAGTGCATTCGCACAAAAAGTAGTGTACAAAAAAATCTGTTTTTATTTTTGGTTATGTTATGTTGGTGAACATGAATATGGTCTGTCCCGTCACGCTCACGAATTCGTGCTTTTAGTTCATTAACTGACCACCAGAGAGCACTTCTTGGAAGAGCCACTCTTCCCTCCAGATTCAAAGTTGAAATTTTCGAAAGTGCCCTGGACATTCGTATTACACCGTAGGAGCCCAAAACTCACTGCTATGGCTTCAAATTATGAAGTTCTTTCAGAAAAAAGTATTAGTCGACAATCGGTTCCCTAGCCCATTCGCTTCTTCTCAGCTGCCAGCAGATGGATTGGCATAACCTCAGCCACCGTATGAGCTGCCGGGCCGGACACTGATTCAGTACTCACTACGAATTCTCAAGGCTCTGCCCCCAATCACTTTCGGTAATTCTGGTACTGTAATGAATCTGCTCAGATCTCTGCCCAGTAAATCATTAGGTGTGGTCATAGGGATAGCGCACCCGTCGATTTCGGCACATGAGGTCCTATCTCGTGTGTTCTCCTTTCCTTTCCTCCATGACGTACCCCCCTGAAGCGCAATCTTTGGGGGCACGCCTTTATAATATCTTGGAAAAATATTAAACTATATTGACTGATATGGAGCAGTATTTTTTATACGCCTAAAAGAAGATAAGAGCTTCCGCCTGATCAGCTGGACGTCACCATGATAATTGTAATTTGTAATGATTCCCTAGCCGCATTGAAGGGATCAAGGCCATGAAGAACCTCTTGTCACGGATATCAGGCTGCGAATTGATGACTTAATTCGACGCCAAGGAACTCAAGTGACCCTTGTCTGGATACCTGGGCACCGTGCGATTGCAGGGATCGTCTGTGCAGACAAACGTGCCATGGAGGCAGCAACTCGTAACTCATCACAAGTTCGTGCTGGCTGATCAGCTGGCAAGAGGATTGGAGTTCGCATGAACTGAACAAGCTTTGGAAAATCAAGAATGACGTGTGAAGCTGGTCCACGTCGTGTCGCACGAAGCTGATGCCTGATGGTCGTCGGGAGGAGGAGGTTCTACCTAGACTAAGAACATTGAATGTTAAAGGAGGGCTCGCCCACTTCCAGAGCTACGCCTCTCCCGCCGGATGCAAGCAAACCGGCAAAGCCCACTGCCGGAGGTCCGTAGACGTCCAAACAAAGGAGACCCAGCACCACGAAGGTGGCAGTACTTGTACTACTGAGCCACAAGTGGGACCGAGTGTTCTAGCGCACTCTACCAGCTGAGCAGGCTGGTACCCGAGTTTACGCCCAGAGTCACAAAACTCACATGCCGCCAGATGAGCAGACTCGTCCGCTCATCCAGCTACTGTCTCTTGTGAGACTGGGTTATCACCTCGAATCCAACGCCGATTGAGGGGGCCGGCCAGTGGCGCTTTGCGAGCGCAGGACACCGAAGTGCCCAGCACCCATGGTGCGCCTGTGGCAACGGGGGCTCCCCCTCTCCCGAGGATTACTGGTAGTCCAGTAAAATGAGGCCGGTTTTGAAGAAAAAAAGGAAATAATTGGTGGAAAGCTGGAAATGATTTTGATCGTTCCTAGTGGACCCAAATGTGAGGAATCTGAGTTTGCACCATCGTGGGAGGTGAGCTTAAGTTTTGGTGGCCCCAAAACCGCGATTTTTTTCCACTTTTTTTTTTTTTTTGCCATTTTCACCTAGAAGAAAGCGTCTGACCCCTTAGACGCCCCCCCCCCCCCCCCCGCGCCCCTTTATAATACATATAATAACCCTACTTTTGTACATATCCAGTGTGCGAGGGGGGGTCCCCCATTCTCATTATAATAATTAGGAGATTTCTTTTTGCACCTCGCAAAATTTGATTCCTGGATGCTTGGCCAGCGGACCCACGTTGGTTTTGATGACAAATGGCTCAAAACGTGGTTTACAATGCGTTTGAGTACTTATCGAGTACCTAAGGGTGAATTGAAATGTCCAGATGGTCAATTTTGGAATTTTTGAAATTGGGTTCCTGGTCGGCGGGCCCAAATTTAAAATGCTCTAAATTACGTCAGTTGACATAAAAATATGATAACTAGGTGATTTGTTATGATTTGGGCGTTGAAAGTGGCTTATAAGTTATTGACCAGATTTTTCTTCCTAAAAAGTAGTACATTTTCCAAACTAGAATATATATATACCAATGTCTGAAAAATGTCTCAAAAACGTCTGAGGGCACGAGCAACAAAGCAAATCAAACGAAAATAGGATTTTAGGGATATATATACCAATTTAATATATTATAGGTACCTATAGGCTATCCCTTATCTGTAGTTTTATTTGGATAGTACAGGCATTTGGATCGAATTACCGAACCATTATTGGGGCCAACTTAATTTCTTTTTGGTTAGAACAATCAACCAACGCAGGATGACCAACCCGTCAGGATGACCAGGGAAAAATTTCCCTCTGACCACGTAGGTACCTACCTAATTCCCCCTTCCCACCGAACTTTCACAACTTTTTGTTTTGGTTTTTCAATTTTTTAAATTTTTGGCAAGAAAGGCAAAAAGTAGTACACTAGGTAGTACATGATACGTGGTAGTACATTGAGCCCAAAAGTAGTACATGTCCTTCCAAAGTAGTACGCCTGGTCACCGTACTTATAACTCACTTTTAACACATTTTGGAAAAAATTGCACATCTTTGACGTTCGGTCTCGGCTAGAAGGCCTAACCGGATTGGGTCGAGAGGGTACTCATTCGACGGAGAATTTTATTCTCTTTAAATAAGGGGTCAGACGCTTTCTTCTAGGTGAAAATGGCCAAAAACCAAAAAAAGTGGAAAAAAATCGCGGTTTTTGGGCCACCAAAACTCAAGCTCACCTCCCACGATGGTGCAAACTCAGATTCCTCACATTTGGGTCCACTAGGAACGATCAAAATTATTTCCAGCTTTCCACCAATTATTTCCGTTTTTTTTCCCCATTTTACTGGACTATGGATTAGGAGTGTGGGAACACCACGTACTCCACTTTAAGGCCGCTCCAGTCGGAGGCCCGAGAAGGATTAGGTCTAGCATCCCTCTCTACCACTTTACACGCATCTCCCACTGGAGTAGGATCGGAACGTTACGGGGGTACGCATGACGGAGAGCTGTCTCGTCCTCCGGGTTAGTGAAAGGAGCCAATCTAGACTAAGAACAGGGCACTCATTGGTCACTCATAGCCTTGTCTTCACGCGAGATCCACCACAATTAGCCATCTCCTCAGGCAGTGTCCAACCTTCCGCCGACATGCCAGACCGACCTTCAGGCCCTCATACGAAACGACGTACCTAACCAACTTTCAACTTGTTTTTGAAGTGTTGAAAACCATTGACTTGTTCCATAGACTGTAATCAGAAGTGTTCGTTGTTGCTTATATTCGTTTTGAGGCTTTAACTCGTTCATTATTGCACTGTTTAATTTTCATGTAAAGCGTTAGATGACCACTTGAAGTTGATACGCTAATAATAATAATAATAATAAAGGATTATGTAAGGCTTATGTAGGCGTTCATGTGCTCCATTATTATCGTGTTTTTTATTGTTTAACAAAAAGATTACCTGATTAATTGTTCTGACTGTTACTCATAACTGTATTTAGAACTAGGTTATCTGTTTGACGATTGCTATGTCACAGTTTGCTTTGGCAATAAAAAACGTGTTGATTGATTGACTGGTATTCTTTTGTAAGTTGGCAATTGGAAAGATATCTTTGGCGTTAATTTCATTTTCTCTCTTTATAGCCCCTCTTCAAATTAGTCTCATCTAGCATTGTAACACGATTTCACAAAAGTTCAATAAAATGTACTGGTGTAAATACTACGCAACTCTTGGGTTCCCAGTGCAGGATGTACTTTCAGAGGTACACGATGTTCTCCCTCAACTTACTTATTGTCATGTGCCTATTTCTCTTGGCCGAAGACGTTCATGCTAATAAGGAGAAGGAGAAGAAGAAGGATCCGGTGAAAAAAAAGGGAAACCCAGCAGCTGTCTCAAGTCAATCCGATGGGGTTAATTTGGACCACGTTAGGTTCATCTTATACACAAGGTAAACACCCAAGCTGTTACTAATCTTTTAACTAATAAAAAAGGAGAATATTGATGATCAATTAGCAAGGAATATTGTCGTTTTACAACTTGTTCTAAGCCTGAGCAACCTCAAATGAGTTTATTGTATACTTATTTAATAGGGTTATGAGTGGGGCTCGGATTCGGGTATAAAATTATAATTTACAATTTACAAAGTTACAATTTTGCTTCATTTTTCCTACCTAGAAAGACACCTTTCGTCGGTATTTTCCCCTCTCTGGGACCATCCGAATTTAAATTTGTCGGGCATGTTAATGGATAAAACCGCGGTCTTCAGAATAAACGCATAATAACACCTATAAGTTTATTTTTATAAATTTATTTATTGAGATCGGGCAGAACCCAATTGTGCAGAAGTAATATCACACACTCATAGGCGTAGAAACATACAAAAAACGCTGCAAATTTTACACAAGGGTTTATTATTCTTTGATTTACATTACTTGTGCAGAAATTAAATTCTGTCAATGAAAAAATTAAAAAAAAAAAATTTTCCCGCAAGATTTTCAGTCCGATTGCCCAAACCCGTGGGGCGCTATGGGGCTATAATGGGGCTACGGGAGGGTTTTTTTGAAGGCTTTTAGCTATGAGATCGAGTTAGGTGTCGTTTTCGAAGTATTTTTGGACGTAGAATCCATTTTTTGGGGTCCCGGAACGATCCCATTTCACTGGGGCGATCTTTAGGGCTTTCATGAGGTTAAAAATGGGATTTTTGAAGGATCCCAGGATGTTAAATATTTTTCAAGTAAAAAATACAGAATTTTTGAAAAAACACATTTTTGAACAAAAACGCTGCAAATTTTACACAAGGGTTTATTATTCTTTTATATACGTTACTTGTGCAGAAATTTAATTCTGTCAATGAAAAAATAAAGAAATAAAATTTTTTTGGATTTTTATCTCAAAAAAAATTTTTTTTTTGATTTTTTTGTTCAAAAATGTGTTTTTTCAAAAATTCTGTATTTTTTACTCAAAAAATATTCAACATCCTGGGATCCTTCAAAAATCCCATTTTTAGCCCCATGAAATCCCTAAAGATCGCCCCAGTGAAATCGGATCGTTCCGGGACCCCAAAAAATGGATTCTACGTCCAAAAATACTTCGAAAACGACACCTAACTCGATCCCATAGCTAAAAGCCTTAAAAAAAACCCTCCCGTAGCCCCATTATAGCCCCAGAGCGCCCCACGGGTTTGGGCGATCGGACTGAAAACCTTGCGGGCACAACTAGATGGTAAACCAAGTATTTTGTCAAAATTTCAGATTTAAAAAAAAAATTCCTACTGCCCAAAACGGCCCGGACGGCGGACGGCGTACATTTCGGATTTTGAATGTAGACCTCTTGAAACGGATAATGTCAAATTTTGAGGCCGATCGGAGTCGTTGACCCGCTTCGCGAAAACATAGGTGTATTATTCCAAGAATAATAAACCAAAATCACTATTATCATGGACAAATGGATACACAACCACATGTGGATACTGCTAAATTTTTTTTTTTTTTACTATTTCACTGCATTGTGAAATTTCTCCTATCATATCTTACTGTACCATTTACTCTTACATCTCCCCTTATAATATGAGCGGGCAGGGGTTTTCCGTTGCATTTGTACACCACTAAGACCCCTTCAGTTCTGCTATGGTCCACTCTGCCGTCGTCAGAGGGTCTCAGGACTCTTTAGGATTCATCGTTTGATTCGTCTTCCATTTTTCAGAAACAACCGAGACGATCTCCAAAGACTGAATCCAGATGACGAAAACACCTTGATGAGTTCCAACTTCAAACCCAATCGCAAGACGAAGATTATAATTCATGGATATTTGAATTGCATTTATTTTGGGATGGCCACACTTATAAAAGATGGTAAATCAGTAGTGTACAAGTGCTCAGAATTATGTATCGTCTGCCTCATATGTTTATTTTCTTTTGCCCAGCGTTATTAGATGAAGGGGACTACAACATAATAGTGGTTGAGTGGGGTGGAGTAGCTGGCGATCCTTACAACTTCACTCCTGAATTCTCAGTCCCAACTGTGGGAGCGCATGTTGGAGCTTTTGTGCTGTTCCTGTTCAAAAACAAAGTATCAAGAAAAAACGTACACTTGATCGGCCACGGATTGGGCGCCCATGTGGCGGGTTTTGCTGGAAAGGAGACCAAACGATCAGGAAAAAATGTAGACAGGATAACAGGTGAGTTAATAGAGATACTAGCACTCTGACCGAGGGGCCTCGCTTCGCTCGGCCAACCACTTTCTCCTATGGCGTCGAAGACACACACCAGAATATATCCGAAATTAGTGTTGAAGGAACAGTCCCTCAAATCTTAAAAAACGTTCTTCAGAATTGTAGGATGTAGGTAAACGATTTCTCGACCCGACGGCAGGCTCTCGTCCCTTCCAAAGTCCCCCGCAGACCGCGCAGCAGCCAGCCCCTATAAGGTCTAAAAGACAGACGGCATACCAACGCGCGATCTCTCAAAATCTTTCAAATCAAACTCGGCTTCAATAAGAAAATCGTGTGGTGTCGTTTTCGAAGTAATTTCTGGTGTAGAACCGACTGATGGAGGTCCCATAATCATCTGGACAAACCATGGGGCTTAATGAGGCTTCTAAGGGGTTACAGTCGAGGTTTTAGAAGGGCTGTGGTCAGAAAGTCAAGTGAGGTGTCGTTGTTGAAGTATTTTCTGTTGTAAAATCAACCGATGGGCGGGTCCCAGAATCATCTGGGCCAACCGTGGGTCTTAATGGGGCTTCTAAGGTGTTACAGACGGGATTTGTGAAGGGCATTGTCCACAAAACCGTGTAAAGTGTCGTTTTCGAAGCAGTTTTGGACGTAGAATCGATTCAAGGGGCTCCCTGGACAATTAACCGAGATTGTTAATACAGGTTGGAAGTGAGAAGGGAAAGTTCCCCGTCATTTTCCCTCTAAACAGGGAAAACTTCCCTTCATGAAACTGCCACCACTGCCAACTGTAAGGCGAAAGGCGAAGTGAGCACTTGAACTTGGACCAAGTTACTTGCGTGGTGTGAACATTCACTTGTATGAGATTTGGAGAAAACTTGTCTTGGGGAGGAAATAATTGGAAGGTACTCGAGTATCTGTAAACTGGCACATACGGGCGTATAGACGAAGAGCTATAATCCGATTTTGGCTTAAGCAGACGATGACCAATCGTCAACCCAAAGGCCTTTCACTTCAATCCTTGCACAAAATGAGACCACCCTGTCCCGTAAATCCCGTGTTAACTGAATTCCCCCTGAACCGAGGCCAGCAACCTCTTTCTAGCCAGACCCCGTAAAGTCCCAAACCTATTTCTAGAGAAAGTTTTCCGAAAAAAAAAAAAATAAATAAATAAATAAATAAATAAAATAAAATAAAATAAACCTTAGGAATTTTCGTGAGTTATGAAAATTTTCAAAAAACCGGCCAATATATGCAATATAATGCAAATTTAAATTTGAAATCTTCAGCTCAAATTAGTGGGAAAGGTTTAAAACATTGAAGTAAGAAGATAATAAATAACATAATAAATAAATGTTTCACGGAGGGGAGGTTCCCTAACTGTTTAAAGAGAGCCGTTATAACACCGATTCCAAAAAAGGGTAACCCTAGTGATTACAGTGGATTCCGCCCAATCTCCAAACTTCCCATTTTTGTGAAGGTTTTTGAGCATGCCGTATTCAAGAGAATGGGGTCGCATTTGGATGGTCATGAGTTGCTTCATCCTCAGCAGTTTGGGTTTCGCAGGGGGAAAAGCACGTCCAGTGCAGCTTTATCTTTGCTCTCCCAGGTTTTTCTGGCACTGGAGAACAGGCAACTAGCATCCATCAATTTATTTGATCTTTCAAAGGCTTTTGATCTCGTTCCCCACAACCTGCTATTGAAAAAACTTGAGCACTACGGTTTTACCCACCAGGCAGTGTCCTTTTTCAAGAGTTACCTTGAGGGTTGGTCCCAGGTTGTAAACTACAATGGTAGTGTGTCGGAAGAGGTTGCTATTCCCTGTGGAGTCAAACAGGGAAGTATCCTGGGTCCTTGTCTCTTCCTCATTTACATAAATGACCTACCTAGCCAATTTCCTGACCCTTCTAAGGTATTCTTATTTGCGGATGATATCACTGCCTTGGCCACGGGTTCTTCGAGAGAAGAGTTGCACCAAAATCTGCAAGTCGGGTCGTCTTTGATTGAGAATTGGTGCTCCGTCAATGCGTTGGTCTTGAACTCGAAAAAGACTCAGACTCTCGAGGTGGGCCTGAGCAGACGTTTGGATCAGGCGGTGAATTTCTTGGGCTTGACGATGGATAACCGTCTGTCATGGTTGTCTCATGTCGAGGCGCTTGTGCCTAGATTGTCTTCCTCAATATACATGATAAGAAGGTTGAGAGGGGTGGTGTCTGACGGGGTGCTGCTTTCGGTTTACCACGCCTGCTTCGCGAGCAGAGCAAGTTACTGCGTCATAGCCTGGGGAAATTCGAGCCATGCACTCAATATCTTCAAGCTACAAAAGCGAGCTGTAAGAATCTTGGCCAATCTCTCGTGGAACGAAAGTTGTAGAGGCTCCTTTGCTCGTCTGGGCCTGTTGACGATCGCAGGTTTGTACGTCTTGGCGGTCCTGAACCTTGTGAAGGCCAATTTGGCGAACCTTCCTCAGGTTTATGGAGTTCACGACCACTACACTCGGTCCCCTAGCGATCTTGTCGTCCCCTTCACTCGCCTCAGTACCGTTAAGCAGGGTGACCCAATGTTGGTGGGCTCTCGTCTGTTCAACACTCTTCCCCAGGAGATACGAGAGCTCCCTATAAAGTCTTTCCTCAGGGTAGTGAAACTCAAACTTATTAGGGCTGAGTTGTACTCCTTGAGGAATTTATGGAAATTGACTGGGTTGTTTGTTGAGTCTCTCGCACTTTAATTTGTTTTGTATGCTGAGACCTCAAACTTGATGTTATGCTTTTACCTGCTTCTATATGTTCATGTGCGTTTTTTGTTTTTATCTGTTTTTCATTGCTGCTATGGTATTTGTATGTATCTAAACGTATCATTTTATTGTGAAGTACCTTTGTGCACGACTTTTGTACTGCCTTTTGACTTTTGCAAATAAAAATATTCTATTCTATTCTATTCTAATATCAGATATAGATTCTATATTATATTTTAAAAAAAATACATAAGCTAATATGCAAAATTCCAAACCCTACTAATAAAATATGAACAACACACTTCTTCTTAAGGAAACCCGCTAAAACACCCTCAAACACTCATCTGCTTCAGCCTGGCGGTTCAGGGAGCCCACTAACCTGCCTCTACGATAATCAAACATTACCTTCCCTGAAGTCGTAAAAGGTATCTGACGTGTTAACAATTTTCCAGGATTGGACCCGGCGTATCCGACTTATTTCAAACATTGCAGCCCTGACGTGAGACTGAATCAAGGAGACGCGGACTTTGTAGACGTCATCCACACGGGCGGAACCTGCTTTGGATCCGACTTTAAAATCGGGGACGCCGACTTTTATCCGAACGGGGGAAATGAACAGCCAGGATGCAACGAAGAGTTTAAATCAACCAACAGTCTGACAATGACGTGTATTCCGATCATGCCGTGCGCCGCCCAAGCCCATTCGCCGTTTTATGAATATTGTTCCCACATGAGGGCGGTCCTTTACTTCGCAGAGTCTGCAAAAAAGGGGGTCAACTTTTACGCCGAATCGAAGTGTGATTCAATAGAAGATGGCGAACCTGTTAACCCGAACAGGTTGGACAAAACACAGCGTATGGGACTTCACGCAAGTCGACGGTGAGTTCTGCAACAAAACATTAACGTCATTATAAGATTTATGTAACTGCTGACTTGGTATCATTCTTGCAGATTCACCGGTTACTTCTATCTGACTACAAATAACCTTCCCCCATTTTCAAAGACCTGAGAGACTCCCTGCTGGATGCTGAACATTGGAGGACCGATAAAGATCTATTTATAGATTCTCCCAATAAATCAGAAAGACGTTTTTCATCCTCATAATTTCCTAGTGGCTCTGAGTGCTTCGAAAATACCTATTCGCGCCCTTCTACTTTGCAGTGTTGGGCTGCCACAAACAGTGGGACAAGAGCAGCAAAAACTCCTTTTTCCGAACATGCCGATTCCCTTCTGGTTCAACATTCTCACATTGTAACACTGAAATCGGTTTCAGAGTCACAAGACCAAAGGGTTAAACTGGAATTTAAACGACAAATTATTAGGGCCATACTGCATCCATCGGCTAATGTCCAAACTGCTGATCTTACCATCTAAAAAGGTCGGCATTCATTTTATATCCTTGTTGTTCAGACTTTTGCACTTCATGATGCTCACACTCGATGAGTTAGTTCGTGTGGCTTCTCTTTGAGTCTTCTAAGCAGATCGTCTGTGCTGAGAAGTTGGACCACATCGTCATTGACATGATCTTGGGACCTCGAAAGGTGGTTGACGGCGTGGTTTCATTGACCGGTTCAATCTGCAGCTCGTAGTGAATTCTGTCATTTCTGAAGTATCTGTACCTGGTAGGTAGGTAAATACCGTCAACGTGGCGGCTATATTCATATCCATTGTGGAGAGATGAGCGAGTCCACTGCCGAAGACGTCCTCATTCGATTCGGCATGGCTGAAAACTTGCAAATTGACCCAAACACCGGCTTATTTCCACTCAAAACAAAACGAGTCGAAAGAGAGGGCTCACTATGTTCGGCAAAACCGAGATTCCGTCTATATAAACCCATTAAAACACGCTGAAATGACGTTTTTGATCGAAAATCGGCCAAAACAGCTATGTCCCTATTGAGGAACCTGGACACCCCTAAATTGCCATTTTGGGAAAAAACACTTGCCAAAATTCGTTGGTTTCACTTTTATGAAATCTGACAACAGCTTCCCTCTAGTTAATTATGAGGCTAATAATAAATCCAGGTGACAACATACCAGTGGTCCCCTTATACGATCACCATGAGAAGTTTTTCGTACAAACTGACTAAGCCCATTATCACTGTTATCACTTCCCAGACGGCGGGAGTTGAAAAACGACTTCTTTTGTTGTTGACTCATCATTAACATCCAGAAGAGTTGACTTTCACCATGAACATGAATTTTAGTGTAATAGAACGCCGCCAGGGGCGATTTTAATCTCGTTCCGCCAGTTCTGTCCCTATTATGAGCAAATTACGGCATTTTTCGTAGTTTTAGACACCAACTCATGTATATTTTCGGAATCAGCGATAAATTTCCACTAAGAAGAGAGTTTTTGTGGAATTTTTTGGTATTCGCACGTTTAGCTGTTATTTTCTAAACTGAAAATGACCGAAAAATCGCCAATATCTCGAAAACTTGGACGTGACTGGAAAAAACGGGAGTCAGATTCGGATTCAGCACCCCAAAAAACTTGGAAAAAACGCTGCAAATTTTACACAAGGGTTTATTATTCTGTGATATAGGTTACTTGTACAGACATTTAGTTCTGTCAATAAAAAAAATTAAAAAAATTTTTTTTTGGATTTTTATATTTCAAAAAAAATTTTTGGGGGAATTTTTTTTTCAAAAATGTGTTTTTTCAAAAATTCTTTAATTTTTACTCGAAAAATATTTAACTTCTTGGGATCCTTCAAAAATTCCATTTTTAGCCCCATGAAAGCCCTATAGAACGCCATAGTGAAATCGGTTCGTTCCGGGACCCCCAAAAATGGATTCTACGTCCAAAAATACTTCGAAAACGACACCTAACTCGATCCCATAGCTAAAAGCCTTCAAAACACCCCTCCTGTAGCCCCATTTTAGCCCCATAGCGCCCCACGGGTTTGGACGATCGGACTGAAAACCTTGCGGGCACAACTAGATGGTAAACCAAGTATTTTGCCAAAATTTCAGATTTTTAAAAAAATTCCTACTGCCCAAAACGGCCCGGACGGCGGACGGCGTACGGCGGACGGACATTTCGGATTTTGAATGTAGACCTCTTGAAACGGATAATGTCAAATTTTGAGGCCGATCGGAGTCGTCGACCCGCGTCGCGAAAACATAGGTGTATTATTCCAAGAATAATAAACCAAAACTGGACCTTTTTTTGTAAACCTGTGTTATTAATGTAATAATTACTTTTCTGATAATTTATATCAAAGAATAATAAACCCTCCTGTAAAATTTCCACGGTAAGAAAAACACTTGTCAGTTCACTCCACTATGTGACGTGTTTGAATTTTTCGCCAGACCATTTTTTTTTGAAGTTTCGCCAGATCATTAAATGACGTGTTATACGAAATCCTCTCGTGGAACGTTTTATCGCACAAAAATGTTGGTGACGGCAATTTTGGTGTTCGCCATTTTCTTCAGTGTGCCTTGCGTAGGTCAGAAAGTCTCAGATTACAATTGGTGCTCCCAACCGTTTACGTGCGTCACGGGCGGCAAGACGGTGAAAAATACTATGTGCCTGAACAAGAGGAGTGAGCTCCTATATGGAGATATATGTGGGTGTGCTCAAATGGTTTTTCCCGATGATCACACTACACCTGAATTCTGGCTGGCGGCGATGAACACCTTCAGGGATCGAGTCGCCGCTGGCAGAGTTGGCAAGTTACCTCCAGCCGCCAACATGCAACGCCTTATATGGAGTGACATCCTTGAGGAACAAGCTAACCGATATGCTCTTCAACACTGGAACACAAATAAGGAAGACCCTTGCAATATCAGCCCTGTTGGGAATGACCCACCCGCAAAGGTGCCAAGTGTTTATCGGAAGTGTCTACTTTTTGGTGACGAAAAACTGGAATGGACACATTGTTTTAGTAATGAAGTTCAGTTATTGGGTTTGATATAATAAGCCACAACAGTTAGAGAACGGATCTCCGGCAAACTCTGAGTGCGCTCAGCCTCGACAGTCCCCCGAACCCCCACTCAGCCACGCCGGAACAAGTCATGGCGGACACAATGGAGTACTGCTTCCAGTACCCACTACAAGCCTAATCTACTCAGCATAGACAGGATTAAGTACGCGGAACGTTTTCATCATGACTTGACGTCTTTGTCAGTGATGGCCGGCCTACGGTATGTGGGCGGCTCTTTCTTCGGGCGGCACGGCTTTAACGTTTTCAATGTTTACTTTTCAGGAGCCAAAATTGTTATCGAGCCGCAGGCTTTGTACAAAATAGGACACCCTTGCACCCAGTGCAACGAGGGGTACAGATGCAATCCAGCATCCACGTACAAATACCTGTGCGCAAAAGCCGGTGACCCAACTGACGGAGAAGTAGTCGACAACGTCAACATGCTTGGGTCAAAAGAGCCCTTCAATCCTGAACTATGGCCCAATACGACGAGTACGACGGAGGGAATAGGGGGGCTTCCAAGCAGAGCACCAATCCGTCCTCGTTTGACCGACTTTTTCATCGTTTCCTTCAGTCTGTTCATCATCATTTGTGAGCCAGCTATTAACTTCCCGAATATGACCTTTTTTTCGATTGTGTCCCTATTAGGGCTTATAATAAAACATTATGTTCTCTTGTGTTTTGCTGTTCTCTGATTCTCTGGCTGACAGAGTGCTGAGAGTGTGCAGTGAGAAAGTTAGCGTGTCCCAACAACAGCTGGAGAAGAAGCTAATTCACCTTTTTCAAAATTTGCAGAAGAGATTTTGGTTTTTTGTTCTTGGAATAATAATTATTATTCCACCTATTAATACACCGTTGAAGGTATTTGCGACGGGGGTCGAACATTTTCAGCGGCCTCAAAATTTCTCACTTCGTTTCATGAATGAAATGTTCGTCCGCCGTCCGAGCCGTCTTGTGCAGTAGGATTTTTTGACATTTTATGTCTTTGCTTTGGCACATAAACAAAAAAATCGTCACGAAAACTGTTGACGAAAGATGGCCCAAGCCGTTTCTAGGGAAATGGAACTTGTTTAGACATAAAATGTCCCAATGTGTTGCAGACTCGTATGCAAGCGTTTGTTAAGATTGTAAATAAGTAATTTTTTTTTTTAATCCGAAATTTTGACAAAATACTCGGATTGCCATTGTAAGCGGGGGCCCGCGACATCCAGCGGAGGACAGCAGAAGCAACAGCTTCGAGAAGCCCCGTCAGGCAGCCACAGCAGCACCGACAACGAACGCCGAACTCCGCCCCCCCGGACCCCCTCCTACCCTGGGAAGGGGCATCCACACACCCACCCCTCCCCTGTTGGGAGTGGGGGAAACCCATACATACGCCTGTCAGTATTGGACTTAGAAAATTGTGAAGTGGTTCGCGAACCAATCCGGACACATCCTTTGTCTCTCAGTGCTTAACCCTGCCCGTGAAGCAGTCAAAGTTTTACGGTTTCCCCCCCTCTCAGCTCTCCTCCATAAACTCGGCGACTTCGCGTACTGACGACCTTCAGAAGAAGACGACCCCGACGTTGAGGCCAGAAGCAAATCCCCCCCCCCTGGGTAATTCCCTTAAATATTTACATTCCGTCAATCCAGCCTTCTGCCAGTTTGAGCATCTGGGTGTTTTCTTTTGGAGTTGTTGAAATATTACCAGGTAGTTATTCATTCTTTGTAGTTGAAGATTTAGTTGTGATTGTTTAGAGCTAGGAGTTGTTTGGAGCCTTCAACTCAGTGGTTGAGTACCAGTGGCGGATCCAGAGGGGCCCCCCCCCTCAACGAGAAAATATATGATAGATTTAAAATTTTATAATCGCCTAAATTTGAAGAGAAGTACTCAACATAAGTTTGATTAAATGTCTGTGTGTTGTGTGGTGGCTGCGCTGCGTTCATCACTGTGCCGAGAAGGTGTCAGGTAGTGATGGGGAGCGAAAGAGTGAGCGACTCCTAAGGAGCGATTCTTTTCAGGGAGTTCGTTCACCAAATCGCTCCCTTAGAGGAGTGGTAGTTCAGAGAATGACTCCTGGTTCAACGAACCCGGGGTTCGTCATACTGCAACAGGTAAAAAGGGCCAAGCGCTATCCCCAGCATCACAATGGAGGGTATATCGCTTGATCCTTTCTTGGTGCCGCTTTATCATAAAGCCTTTATGTTGTGAGCCAAGTAGGGATGGGCGTTTCGGTTTCTTTTAAGAAATGAAACGAAACAGATTTTTCGTAGAATGAAACTGTTTCAAAATAACAGTTTCAGCGTCAATGCGTTTCGAAAGTACTCTAGCAGGCTTGCACAACAATAACAGAAACAGAAACCAAAACGGTTTCGTCGTGCCTCAGACTGCTTCTTGTTTTCCTCAGCTCAAGCTGTTGCGAAACCGTTTCGTTTTCTAAGGGGGTTTCTTTTCATTTCGTTCATTTGCTCGTTTTTTTGAAATAGCTATTCCAGATTAAGTGAAACTGTTTCAACGTTTCTTCTCGTGAAACTGTTTCGTCGAAACTGTTTCGCGTTTTTCCCATCCCTAGAGCCAAGGGAGTTGTTAACAATGATCCCTATTGGACCAAAACGAGTGAAAGAGCGAGAAAATACGATTTTTGATAAAGAGGGGAGTTGGATTGACCGGTAGGTGTGTTAGGAGTGACTAGAATTATCCCTATTGGCCCAAATTGAGCGAAAGAGCGAAACGAGACAATTAGTGATTGAGGGAGGAGTGGGACTGGCAGGTATGTCACATGGGTACAAAACCCCCCCAAGAAATTGAAGAATTCCGATAGTGAAAAACGGCGGAATGGGAAAGAAACTAAGCAAAGCCATAGGTGCAAAACTTTAATTCTGTGTCAATGAGAAAACAATTTTGGAAAAAAGATTGGACGTTTAATCCATTTTTCGGGGTCCCACATCCCTTCCACAAATGTTACAAAAAAAGTTTCCGCCCCCCCCTCAGAAAAATCCTGGATCCGCCCTTGTTGAGTACTCAACCAGTTGAGTACTCTTCTACTTAGAAGATTGTTTCATTTGAAGCCGCTTCACGGCACCCCAGAATCTAGGTTCTTACCAGAATATTTTCCTCCTGGACTGGTTCGCCTGGTTCTTCTTTTGTAGGAGCTATTGGTTCGATAGGTACGACTGGTTCTTCACACTTTTTGGTATTGCCGAAACTGGTACGCGTACCAGGTAATCTTTAAGAACCTGTCCTCGCCAATTTTATTTTGAAATTGGTAGGTACGCGAACCAATTGCCCCACCTACAAACCAGTTGCAACCTGGTATTCGATCGTACCAGTTAAGATTCGCATTGTAATTTCATCTGTGAATTTCTGCCGTACTGAAAGTTATTTTATCCGTTACTTACCTTGTATTTGACATTGTTTCCTTGACATTATAACTCATATATAAACCATTTGTACTTATTCACCCCCTGTTTTCCCGGTGTCAGTCAGAACGGAGTCTTGAAAGGTAAAGCTTAACATTGAGTTTGACAACATTTATTTACAGGTTTTGACAATTTTGCTTGGACTTCAAGCCAGAGTAGGTTGTTCTTAAAACTAAATTCGCAATTTTGGAGGCCTCACCTCACGCTACCATCTCGAGGGGCTTACACCATGTAGTTGTGCCCGCAAGGTTTTCAGCCCGATCCCCCAGCGGGGCGCTTTGGGGTTATGGGAGGGGTTTTTGAGGGTTTTCGACTATGGGGTCGAGTTGTGTGTCGTTTTCGAAGTATTTTCGGCCGTATAATAAATTTTTCGGGGGTCCCAGTATGATCCGATTTCACCTATTGTCCTGCAAGCTCGGCGTAGAAGAAACAGCGCCTGGTTCAGCTTCTCGCAATACCTATGGGGTCCATGACATACGATTATCGAGAATGAACCCCAGATAATCCGCTTATGATGGGTTGCCTCGGTTGAGGGAGAGCCTCAGTTCCTGTGTCTTGTCGAGATTGAGTACTAGCCTATTTGCACAGCACCTGCAGAGCTGTGGTTGCCTCGAGTGCTCCCCGATCAAGTTCATCCGGGGTTTCTGCAACCAGTACTGTGATGTCATCCTCAAACAAACGAGTGTGTACACCAAGCAGCCGCAGAGAGATAGGAATATAGGTATATAGGGAGATAGGAATATAGATAGGGCCGTCATTTCGAGAGAGAGGAAAATTAAGGGAGGAACATCAATTGTGGAAAATTGAGAATGATCGAGTTCTACAAATTTGAATGTGTATATTTATTAATTCTGTATTAATACTTCAAAAACAAGTTAAAATCAAACGAGGGAGCTTTTAAAACTTCAAACGACCTTAAAACTAGCACATGTAGGGGAGTGGGGGGCACATTTGACACATTTTCGCATTTTCCATCCTGCAAGGTTGAAAAAACGAGATGTCTTTAATTTCTTTCTCCTATCGTTAACTACAGTACTTTTGCTACCCAAATACATTTAGTTCCTTTTTTAATCTGTTTGCCAAGTATTTTTCTTTATAATTTTTCAAAATGCTTAGGAAGTGACAATTGTGCCCCTTCCGTAGGGGCACAATTGACATGAGCAAGGGGCACGTTTGACAGTTCACAGAAAGTTAATTCTATAATAATGTATCCAAAACCCCACGGAACGTCCAGCAAATCATCATCTGGCAATAATGTTGAGTCAGGCACAACAACTGTAGACCCTACGGCCAGTAAAAATCACCACTACTAACACCCACTCTTCTTTCTCGAAGGAACACCAAGTTTTCTGGATGTTGAAATATAAGTACTTAACAGAAAATAATGATCAAAACAACGATCTTTATTGAAAAACGTCAGGTCGAGTAGGTATTCGAAATCCTACGACCACTTAAAGCTTACAAACTTCATAGGTATATAAAAATATTAAAACTGTCAAAACTGCCCCGAGGGCATCCCAAAGAAAATCCCAAATATAAACCTCAAAGATAAATTGTTTTGAAAAATCCAAGGAAAACACATGCAAGGAGACGTATACGACTGACAAACTGGATGAGCTACATGTGAGAAAATGCTGAATCCACTTGGTAATCGACGAAAAACGAAAAGAAAAAATACCTACTTTTGAAGGGCCCAAACACTCAAATCGTCCTGAGCCGACTGGATGATTTAGAACCTGCTCGCTTTCAACCTGGAATGGTTCTTCTTCTTCTTCCTCACAATACAAAAACACGAAATCGCTGTAAAATTCAAACCCACAGAGAAAAACAGCCATAGTCAAATGTGCCCCCCCCCCCCCCCCCCCCCCGCCACTCGCCATGTAGGTATGCCATTAAACGAGTGCACATACAAGAATATTCAGGCAATTCATTGAATTGCATATTCAGCTCCGAGTTGGACAAATTAAATTTAGTTAAGGTAGGCACAGGGCCGTGGAGAGAAAATCCGGGCCCGGGGGCAAAATTCATCGGGCCCCCTAAAAAAAAAATTAAAATTTTTCCTATATTGATCTGTCCCTTTTCCCATTTTGCCTCTCCTCCACTTTAAAAAAAAAAAAAAAAAAAAAAAAAAAAAAAATCTCAAGCAAATCCGGGCCTCCCTATTAAGGCAGGGCCCGGATTTACCCCCCCCCCCCCCCTTTCTACGGGGCTGGGTAGGCAACAAACGTACCTACTTGACGAGAATAAAAAACTATATATATCCATCATTATAGTTATAGATTCACAGCCCAGGGAAACCTTTTGTTTACCTCCCTCCATATCCTTGTTGCAGTTTTATCTTCCGTAATCGGTCGGGCCCCACGCCCACCCATTTGTTCGATGTGTAGGTGTCTATATAATTATTATAGGGTTGCCATACCTTTTTTTTCGAAATACGGACGTTACAGGGTAAAAATACGGACAAATACGGACATTCAGGTCAAAAATACAGACGCTCACGTAAAAAAATACGGACACTTCAAATAAACTTTAATAATTTAAGAAAAATCACAGAAAAATGAACTAGGATGCAAAAATCATTAATAATTTAAGAAAAACTTTAATAATTTAAGAAAAATCACAGAAAAGTGAACTAGGGTGCAAATCCATTAAAAAAATCACTTGGTATTTTTCAGCCCCACCTACTTTCTTCAAAAATGCCGTTTCCGTTTTTATGTACCTAATCAAAGAATTCGGGGCAGGAATTTTTACTATGGCCAAAGTCTTGACCATTTGTGGATCGAGCAGGTTTCGCTCCTTTGTCAACTGCGCGGAGATTAAGGAGAAAATGCGCTCGACGAAGGCGTTGTGAGCGCTCAATGAGAAAACGAAACTTGTCACCTTGCGTAGCTCAGGGAACTGCTTGTTGTACTTATTGTTCAAGAAAAACGTCGACCACCTTTGCTCCACCGATTTTTTTTTTTTTTTTGAAAATCTTCTTTATCCTTTTGTGAATAGACGAAGGTTTTAATTGCGGTCCAGCAGGTGTCTCGATCTCGTCTTAATTTAGAGGTAGGTAGGTAAATTTTTTCAAATTTGAGTGTAAAATTCACAAACTTTTTCTAGGTTCGATGTTTTTCCGGTGATCTTGTGAATTTGAAAAATACGGACACTTATACGGACAAATACAAGCTTAATACGGACACCCCAAAAATACGGCCAGGACAATACGGACGCCTTAAAAATACGGACGGATGGCAACCCTAATAATATATAATATATATTATATATTATATTCGGTGTCTATTCTGCTGACCAGGTGCCGGAAAGGGATGGGAAGGCCTATATTGGTCTGTACCTTTTCCCATTTTGCCTCTCCCCCCCCCCTTTAAAAAAAAATCTCAAGAAAATCCGGGCCCCCTACGAAGGCCGGGCCCGGAGGCAACGGGTCCAGTGCCCCCCCCCCCTCCCCCTCTGCGGGGCTGGTCTTGAGTCCGAGTGCGGATGTTTGAGTGAACCGTCTTGAACACGGAACAACCGACTCGGCAGAATTCGTTTACTTCCCAGGTGTGCTCCTCTTCAGAACGGCCGCCCATAAAGTCGGACCTCCCTCAACTTCTTGCGACCCGGAGTTGCCGTCCTGACGGGATTGGCCGCCCTGGTGACCCGCTCGAGGCTTCGGATTGGTCCACCAGGGGTTTCCCTCCATTCCCGACAACCCCCTTCCCGCCCTACCCGCCCCTCCTGGTTTTCACGAGACTCCGAGTTCCGTCTTCCGTCGTCGGGCTTCAGTCCATTTTGCTCGCCCGGACTGTGAAGTTCGTTGAAACCTGAAACGACGTGAGTGCGCGTGTGCCGACCAGACTCGATCGCGACTTCCACTCCTCAAACCAGCTGTAGTCCATCATGTAAGTGAGATTCCTACCCTCGTATAATATACGATTTTGGGGGATTTTGGTTTATTACTCTAAGATTTTTTTTTCTTTTTCAATAAGCCTTCTTACGATAACTCAATAATTGAAGACTATTGGGACCAAAGGGCCTAAATTCCAAAATGACTATTAGTCAATAAATTAATTTCAATAAATAGTTACTTTAAAATAGTAGTAAGTTGATTCAATTAATTTAAATAACTAAGTTATTTATCATCATTTTATTTATATTTTATTTATTATCAAGTCTTGATAATTCACGACAGCTACTGTTGTGAATTATTGAGCAATTTAAATTAGGTAATTAAATTAACTTATTACTTAACATAACAAATTATTTATTGAAATTAATTTGCTGATTTTTGAAGTTTTGAATTGAGCTTCGTTGAAAAGTGGGGAGTGGTGCCTAAGCGAAACGAGCCCTCCCTGTCCGCGTGCTGGTTATTCTGTAATAATTGTACACACTTTTGTGACCCCCATAAATCAACGTGTTTTTTTTTTTTCCTTCGATAACTACCCCTCACTCGGCCACCTTGCTAAAAAAAAAAAAAAAAAAATCCTTGCTGTAAGTAAGTTAGAAACCCCTACGAGCCCCACGGCTGAGATCGTTGCTATCACAAGTGGGACAGCAACCGAGCTTTTGCTTAATTTTCGGATTAAAAACAAGAAAGGTGTCCAGGCAAATTAGACTTTCGCCGGGAAATAAATAAGGTAGAACGGTTTATGATTTTAACTCACTTTTGGCAACCCAAATATGACCCATGTGAGTTTGCGACAACCTCAGGGATGTGCTAAACTTTTGGGAGCCAAAAAAAAAACACGAAAATTTTCCGGTTTTTTCAGTTTTTCGCTTATAGCGCGAAAACGGTGCATCTTACAAAACATTTTAATCTGTACTTAATTAAAGAGCATAAAATTACGGGTCGAATGACCTCCTAACACGTCCAATTCGGTTCAGCCGTTTACCACCTAGCGATCGTCAAAGAAAATCAATTTTTACCAACTTGGCTCAAAAATGGGAAACGTCCATATTTGAACGTCTCTAAATCGAAAACAACGGCTCCAAATGAAAAAAGTCATAGAATGGAAGTTGTAGACCATCAAATTCTGCATTCTGGGAGTACCTAATAATAATAAAGGTGGCATCAAGTGCTCAGTCGTTTGTACAAGTTGCAAGGGGGATTCGTGCCTGAATTCTTTTATAAAAGAATATATCCGGATATAGTATACGGACACAGAAATTGCCCTCGACGACAACCAAGCTGATGAGGAAGTTGACGTTGTCGAAGAGGAGCAACTCATGGATTCCTCATCTGAAGTGGTCGACGAGGAGTTTGAAAAACAAGGCCCCACACCAGCAAAGCGAAGCCGATCATCAAAATAATTCATTTCATACATACATTTCATTCCTAGTTTGACATTTTCTTTCTTCTCGAATAAATCATTTGTTCATTCCTGTTCAGTATAATTAAATTAAAATAGTAAATTTTACAGTACCTACATTCTATTTTCCTTTGAAGTACCATTATAAATTCCTTTGGCAACACATAATATTTAATTATATATATACCTACTATGTGTTTATATGGTGTACTACTTATTTTGAAACCTTGGACCATTGTTGTTGAGCTGAGGCTTTGTGGCTATTTCAGGGTAACGGGAGGTTCAGTAAATTTATCAATTCACCAAAGCTAATCAAGTTTCAAATTTCAAAAATTAATAATTTCACCTACAAATTGGCCTGCGGCTTCTAAAAACAGAAAAATGACATAAATGACATAAATACTACTAAAATCTCACAAGCATTTTTTTTTTTTTTTTTTTTTAATTGGGAAATCAGCCATTACGACGTTTTTTGCTTTTTCTTTTGTGTCTCTGTATAAGTGAGCTAATTAAAATTATTAGGTACTCCCAGAATGCAGAATTTGATGCTCTACAACTTTCATTCCACGACTTTTTTCATTTGGAGCCGTTGTTTTCGTTTTAGAGACGTTCATATAAGGACGTTTCCCATTTTTGAGCCAAGTTGGTAAAAATTGCTATTCTTTGACGATCGCTAGGTGGTAAACGGCTGAA
This sequence comes from Pilophorus perplexus, assembly GCA_955831195.1. Classification (NCBI taxonomy): domain Eukaryota; kingdom Metazoa; phylum Arthropoda; class Insecta; order Hemiptera; family Miridae; genus Pilophorus; species Pilophorus perplexus. Next base: position 49,507,021 of record OY037009.1, read on the forward strand.
CCGAATTGGACGTGTTAGGAGGTCATTCGACCCATAATTTTATGCTCTTTAATTAAGTAAGGAGTAAAATGTTTTGTAGGATGCACCGTTTTCGTGCTATAAGCGAAAAACTGAAAAAACCGGAAAAATTACGTGGTTTTTTGGCTCCCAAAAGTTTAGCACAGCCCTGAGGTTGTCGCAAACTCACATGGGTCATATTTGGGTTGCCAAAAGTGAGTTAAAATCATAAACCGTTCTACCTTATTTATTTCCCGGCACCGCTGTTTTTTGGTCTAATTTGCCCGAGGTTCATTGGCCATTTGGTTGGCTCTTCCCTTGGCCACCAAGTTAGGGAATAGAAATTGTAATTTTTCGCTAGATTCGTGACAGAGATTCAAAGATTCAAACCAGCAGGGCAGTGGTTATGCGAAAGTGGGTGTCAGCAGAAAACGATTTCTGTCTGCACACCAGGTTGACGAATTGTTCTTCGACCAACCGTGTGGAAAACAGGCAAGCTTGCACTAGTTGAATGTATTCTTGATCGATTCTCTGGATAATGCACCTGTGTGTTCTCATCGGAGGTAGAAAATGTTGATCGGTCACAAAATTTGTCACTATACGGTTTAGAACACGTAGGTTTCAAAAATTAAACGTCCCACCGCCGTCCACGCCACTTTTGCCAATAGGAATTTTTCAAAAAATTTGGAATTTTGACACTAGTATTGAGTCTTCAACAAGAAAAACGTTTCAGCTTGATCTTACCATTTCGCTGAGTTCTTTAGAGGAGAAGATATTTATGGGATTTTAGAGAGGCAGGCGAGTGGAGTGTAAATTTCGATGTAATGTTGGCCTACATAGAACCGATTAAAAGGCATCCCAAACCAGTCCGAACACTCTACAACGTTGGTAATTAGTAGACAATTTCCAAAGAATCTGCAATTTTGACACAACAAAATTTGAACAAATTTTGGGACCCATCGTATTTGATCCCGCAAAATTTTCAGCTCGATCGAACAACCCCAAGGGTGAGCTGCAAAATTATTACCGTTCCAAATTCCTTTTGATCATATGACTGTGTTGTCAAGTCCAAATTCTCTCATCTGGGGTCGTACTTTCTGTTCTCCCAAATCTGTGCACAGAAATCATCATTGGAAGGGACATTCTCCAGCTCCATTCCAGTGTGCAGTTCGATTTCGGCGGCATTTCCTTCTTGGCCGTCATTTCAGGCTACTAACTGATCAGCAATCAGTTTCGTTCATTTTTTCAACTAGCCACAAAAGTAAATGCAAGAACGAGAAGATAATGCGATGGCGACTGGAACTTTCTTGTTATTCTTACGACATAACATACCGACCGGGCAAAACCAACATTGTCGCTGACACTTTCTCACGTGTATGTTCAATCGATTCAAGTGATAACCTCCGGGTTTTCCATCAAATTCTCTGTCATCCGGGAGTGGCTCGATTCTATCATTGGTTGCGATCCAAGAACGTGCCAGTTTCAGTGGATGACGTCAAGAAAGTTGTTTCAACATGTAAGGTTTGCGCCGAACTAAAACCAAGATTTTTCAGGCAACAGGGTACATTGGTTAAAGCCACCCGGCCTTTTGAGCGTCTAAATATCGATTTCAAGGGACCTCTGCCTACAGGACCATCCCGCAATCGGTTCTTACTGACAATCGTGGATGAGTTCTCTCGATTTCCCTTCGCATTTCCTTGTTCAGATCTAACCGCCAATACTGTGATCACATGTTTGCTTGAACTTTTCAGTGTTTTTGGTGCCCCTTCATACATTCATTCAGATCGAGGGTCATCTTTCATGAGTCAACAGCTGAAAGAATTCCTGAGATCCTACGGTGTTGCTACAAGCCGTACTACTGCCTACAACCCGCAAGGAAACGGACAGGTGGAGAGGTATAATGGAATTATTTGGAAGACTGTAGAGCTGGCGCTTAAGAGCAAAGGTCTTCCAGCCTCGCACTGGGAAGAAGTACTAACCGAAGCTCTTCATTCGATCAGATCATTACTCTGCACTTCAACAAATTTGACTCCGCATGAAAGACTCTTTACCCACGAGCGTCGCTCCGCAAATGGAGGCTCCACCCCGACTTGGCTACTGAACCCAGGTCCTGTGTGGCTGAAGAAGTTCGACAGAAGCTCTAAATTCCAACCACGAGTCGAGGAGGTAGAACTCCTCGAGGGAAACCATGACTACGCTCATATTAGATATCCAGACGGGAGAGAAACTACTGTCTCAACTCGCCACCTAGCCCCTACTGGAGCTACGGAACAAGTTCCCACAATTCCTACCATGGAAGGGCACTCCCTACCAAATTCCGAAATCGTCGAAGATGGGCTCCCGCCCATCTCTCCGCAGACTCAAGACCAATCTGACGGTTCAGCGGAAAGTTCTCCACCTTCATTGAGAAGGAGTTCAAGATAGCGTCGAGCCCCGCGCTATTTGAGGGACTATGAACCTTCCTAGGAAGGGGCGATTGAGCTGCAAAATTATTACCGTTCCAAATTCCTTTTGATCATATGACTGTGTTGTCAAGTCCAAATTCTCTCAATTCTGTCAGGACCTTTTTAGTGTAATTCCGTGTAATAAAACCTTTCTAAGGGTAAAGTCGAGCACAGTTTCATTACAAAGGGGTTATATGGGGCGGAAATGAGGTTTTCATTGTCGACGTACATAATTTTGGTAAATAAAAATAAGCTTTTTCGAGGATTTTTTATTTTTTTATTTGGAGTTTTTTGGTTTATTACTATTTACTTACTATTTATTAATATTTATTGGAGTAAATGGATAAATAACTGAAGAGATACAATTGTTAAGATTTCAATAATCAGAGAGATACAGTTTTGTTTTGTTTTTAAATGTTTTTACCTACTATTTCTTTCACGGCACGCAAAAAATTTACTACTTTTTGGAAAAAAAATCTGGCCGTATGCGTAAATGGTTGAAACTTTCTTTCAAGGTCCCACATCTGTCCGAACATTGTACAAACAATTTTTTCCACCGAAATATTTTCTTATTATCACAGATTTTTGCAAAATAACCTTCATCAATGAAAACTAAACTCTTGTTTAAAATTGGCAACGTCCTCGTTGATGATGATGTTGACCGTTTGAATGAATAATAATTATAAATTGATTGGACTTCAATAACGTGCCACCCACGTTTATGTTTTCCCCTCAAACCTGTGGACGGTTCTCCATATTATTCGCACTTTGACAGAAGCCTTTAATTAGAAGTGATGCTGACGATACGGAACAGTTCTTGAAATGGTTTGCTTGAAGTCAATTGAAGTTAAGCGATGTGAGGTACGTTCGAACCGCCCGAGTCTGTTTGCCAAATAACCGACGCCAGGCGAGCTTTTAACCGCACGTTCTGTGTGCTGTGTAAATGATTCGAGTTGTTTCATATTTGTACGCTTTTTGGGTGAGTGAGCGCGGGCGGTTGGAGAGAAAAAGAGATGTCAAAAGGTCGGCGGGTAATGAGAGGAATTCAATACGCAACGGTGTCCATTTTGAGTTCTTTTGAGGTGGTCAGGATGTGCCACGAGAGCAGTAGTCCAAAAAGCAGAGGTAAATTCTCGATGTAAACTGGGCCCCCACCTTCAGCCCCTCTGTATTGTGGGTCATTGGTGAGTGGTAAACTGGGCCACGTGTGTTGGTGTACGCGATGATGGCTTGGCGTTCCGTCCAAAATTCACACTGACCAGGGGCGCAACTTCGAATCAAAGTTGATCAAGGAAATGAGCCACCTCCTGGGGACCAGGCACAATCGGTCGACTAGCAGGCTGGTAGAACTCCTCAATCGAACAAAACCCAAATTTCTGACTAAGTTCGTGAACCAGAAGCAGCTTGGGACAGGCTATTACCGCTCTTCCTGCTGGCCTACAGGAGTGCGGCCCTTGTCACGACCGCCCACTGGGGAAAACGGCCAATCTAGGTCGTCGTTCGGCCCAAATTTTATATCGACGGATCAATCGAAGAACATTACCTTGTTTTTATAGATGGTTGACTAGATAAAACCCGCATCGCACATCACATTTGACGCAGTTGAAACGGGTTCAAACATGCGGCTCAATCCAAGGCGAAATGCAGCTCCTCACTCAGTGCAGATTTGGACCCTCATTGTTGATTCTGCCGTCGCTCACTTCACTGCCGGGGACATTTTTGATAGTCCAGGCAAATTAGACCAAAAAACAGCGGTGCCGGGAAATAAATAGGAAGAACAGTTTATGATTTTAACTCACTTTTGGCAACCCAAATATGACCCATGTGAGTTTGCGACAACCTCAGGGCTGTGCTAAACTTTTGGGAGCCAAAAAACCACGAAATTTTCCCGGTTTTTTCAGTTTTTCGCTTATAGCACGAAAACGGTGCATCCTACAAAACATTTTAGTCCTTACTTAATTAAAGAGCATAAAATTACGGGTCGAATGACCTCCTAACACGTCCAATTCGGTTCAGCCGTTTACCACCTAGCGATCGTCAAAGAAAAGCAATTTTTACCAACTTGGCTCAAAAATGGGAAACGTCCATATTTGAACGTCTCTAAATCGAAAACCACGGCTCCAAATGAAAAACGTCGTAGAATGGAAGTTGTAGAGCATCAAATTCTGCATTCTGGGAGTACCTAATAATTTTAATTATCTCACTTATACTCAAAGACACAAAAGAAAAAGCAAAAACATCGTAATGGCTGATTTCCTATTAAAAAAAAAAAAAAAAAAAAAAAAATGCTTGCGAGATTTCATTAGTATTAATGTCATTTTTCTGTTTTTAGAAGCCGCAGGCCAATTTGTAGGTGAAATTATTAATTTTTGAAATTGAACCTTGATTAGCTTGGGCGAATTGATAAATTTGCTGAGCCTCCCGTTACTGAAATAGCCACAAAGCCTCAGCTCAACAACAATGGTCCAAGGTTTCAAAATAAGAAGTACACCATATAAACACATAGTAGGTATATATTTAATTAAATATTATGTGTTGCCAAAGGAATTTATAATGGTACTTCAAAGGAAAATAGAATATAGGTACTGTAAATTATACTGAACAGGCATGAACAAATGATTAATTCGAGAAGAAAGAAAATGTCAAACTAGGAATGAAATGTATGTATGAAATGAATTATTTTGATGATCGGCTTCGCTTTGCTGGTGTGGGGCCTTGATTTTCAAACTCCTCGTCGACCACTTCAGATGAGGAATCCATGAGTTGCTCCTCTTCGACAACGTCAACTTCCTCATCAGCTTGGTTGGAGTCGAGGGCAATTTCCGTGTCCGTAAAAGAATTCAGGCACGAATCCCCCTTGCAACTTGTACAAACGACTGAGCACTTGATGCCACCTTTTCGGCAGGAGCAAGCAAGTGTGGTTAGGAGTTCAAGTGGAGCTGGAGGTTGATCAGTGGAGATTGGGTCCAATCCATTGATGGTTCTCTGCCAGCCCCACTCTTCTGGAAGAAGGTTCGTATTCTTCCACATCTGCACCTGCAGAAATACACTTTTAGAATGCTGGCGAGCAGCTGCTGCAAGTGCTCAGTCGTTTGTACAAGTTGCAAGGGGGATTCGTGCCTGAATTCTTTTATAAAAGAATATATACGGATATAGTATACGGACACAGAAATTGCCCTCGACGCCAACCAAGCTGATGAGGAAGTTGACGTTGTCGAAGAGGAGCAACTCATGGATTCCTCATCTGAAGTGGTCGACGAGGAGTTTGAAAATCAAGGCCCCACACCAGCAAAGCGAAGCCGATCATCAAAATAATTCATTTCATACATACATTTCATTCCTAGTTTGACATTTTCTTTCTTCTCGAATTAATCATTTGTTCATGCCTGTTCAGTATAATTTACAGTACCTATATTCTATTTTCCTTTGAAGTACCATTATAAATTCCTTTGGCAACACATAATATTTAATTATATATATACCTACTATGTGTTTATATGGTGTACTTCTTATTTTGAAACCTTGGACCATTGTTGTTGAGCTGAGGCTTTGTGGCTATTTCAGGGTAACGGGAGGTTCAGTAAATTTATCAATTCACCCAAGCTAATCAAGGTTCAATTTCAAAAATTAATAATTTCACCTACAAATTGGCCTGCGGCTTCTAAAAACAGAAAAATGACATTAATACTAATGAAATCTCGCAAGCTTTTTTTTTTTTTTTTTAATGGGAAATCAGCCATTACGATGTTTTTGCTTTTTCTTTTGTGTCTTTGAGTATAAGTGACGTAATTTAAATTATTAGGTACTCCCAGAATGCAGAATTTGATGGTCTACAACTTCCATTCTATGACTTTTTTCATTTGGAGCCGTTGTTTTCGATTTAGAGACGTTCAAATATGGACGTTTCCCATTTTTGAGCCAAGTTGGTAAAAATTGATTTTCTTTGACGATCGCTAGGTGGTAAACGGCTGAACCGAATTGGACGTGTTAGGAGGTCATTCGACCCGTAATTTTATGCTCTTTAATTAGGTAAGGAGTAAAATGTTTTGTAGGATGCACCGTTTTCGTGCTATAAGCGAAAAACTGAAAAAACCGGGAAAATTTCGTGGTTTTTTGGCTCCCAACAGTTTAGCACAGCCCTGAGGTTGTCGCAAACTCACTTGGGTCATATTAAATATGACCCAAAATTATTTTTGATATTAATCATATTAAATATGACCCAAAATTAAATTTGAACCCAAATTTTGGGTTGCCAAAAGAGAGTTAAAATCATAAACCGTTCTACCTTATTTATTTCCCGGCGAAAGTCTAATTTGCCTGGACTATGAAGCTTTCCTACGTGTTTATGAAGGTAGGTAGAAGGTATACTACCAATTATAAGATTTTTAAATACCTCGGAAAAGGTACCCGGAAAGTCAACAACGATCTTGGGCTCTAAAATATGTGAAAACCCAATGTTTGGAGGTCTATAACTTTTGACATTTTATGTCTATGCTTTGGCACATAAACTCAAAAACTGTTGACGAAAATTGTCCCGGTTGTGTTTTGATGATTTTCGCGTACAACCAAGCCGTTTCTAGGGAAATGGGGGGGGGGGGGGGGGGTGATGGTGGTGGGGACTTAAGACATAAAATGTCCCAATGTGTTGCAGACTCGTATGCAAGCGTGTTGTTTTTGTTTATGTTTTTCATTCGAATTTTGTTTAATTTCAGAACGTTTTCGGTCGTAGCTCAGAATTTTTGTTCGGGTTTGTTTACCTCGCCAGTAGTCTGGTTTCAAACTATATTATGTAGAGTTAAAAAAAAAAAAAAAAAAAAAAAAATCATAACGTCATTCTTCAAGTCATCAACACAAATTTCCTAAAAAGTTGCCATTCTTGTACCTCGGGACATTCCGTTTCCTGTACCTTGAGACACTTTTTTGGTAAATAATGAGATAATCAGCCCCGTAGAGAGGGGGGGGGGCACTAGACCCGTTGCCCCCAGGCCCGGCCTTCGTAGGGGGGGCCGGATTTTCTTGAGATTTTTTTTTTTTTTGGTAAAAAAGGGGGAGGAGAGGAAAAATGATGGGAAAAGTGACAGATCAATATAGGGAAAAATTGCATACATTTTTTTTTTTTTTAGGGGGCCCGATGAATTTTGCTCCCGGGCCCGGATTTTCTCTCCACGGCCCTGGAGATAATCCTCGAATATTATAATGTTTTCATAGATTTTCAGGTAGTTTACCTGAAACGATAAAAAATGAAGGATAAATTCTTCATTCCTGTTGAAGCTGAAGAATTTTCAATGATGAGAAGTGAGGCTATTCGCAAGCTACCAACTCCAAAGTTGGGGGGGGAGCTCCGAAAGGCAAAATAGGCTCCTCGACTTTCAAGTCGACTTCTCTCAATTTAATGCCAAATAATGAAACTAAAATTTCCCCATTTGTAATTTTTAAGGTTTCGTTCTTTTCATTTCTAAGTCATTTTTTTTCTGTCATTCGCCTATCTTATATTATACCTAAGAATTATTTCTCCTTTTGGTAATTTTGACGCTAAATTTTGTTTTGGGCTTACAAATATTTGTGTTTTCTACTATGCGTATGTATATAGTCTCCTAATATATGGAATTTTAGTATGGGGAGGGGCGTATCATAGCAATTTCCTATGTCTGGACACGGCAGTCAACACAGTTTTGAGAATAGCTACAAAATCGCGTAGACACACACCCGTTGAGACTCTATACAGAAAGTTAGATGTAATGAAACCTAGAATATCATATGTATATAGAATAGTGCTGTACGTTTATAAAAAAATTGGCAATTTCGTTAAGCAACCGGACATTAGACCTACTAGGGCAAACTTGACTGCAATAACAGACATTCCACGGCCGTATAATGACTTCTTCACTAGGCAACTACCCTGGCTAGCACCAAAAATTTTTGAACAGCTACCCTACAGAATGAAAAGAGCTAAACACTTCGGTACTTTCAAGAATGAAGCTAAGAATTATTTGAAAAACAGTGAAAACGCCAGCACAATTCTGCAAATTTTATTATAAGATTTATTGAGGTAGCACTATGTAAAGCTGTTGCTGTACTGCCTAGAAATAATTAACATAACATATATTAAGATAAACGCACATTAATCGGGAGAGAATGAGGCCTGGACAGGTCCCTGACCTATAGGCCGAGACTTAAGTATTGGGAATGTAATTAAAACAATTTGGAATACGAACGAATTGTAAATGTATATCTGTAAACATTTGTGAATAAATTGAATTGATTGATTGATTGATTGATTTAAAGTGGTGTTTTACCCCTTCAGTCATTAAATGACTGACAAAATTTTTGTTTCGTGATCTCTCGTTGTGATCTGCACTTTATGTAGTTACCTACAAATCTCTCGAAGCTCTATGGCAATTTTTTTGATAGCAATTTTGTTACTTTTAAGACTGAGGACTAAATAATGTATATAAAATACACAATTTGAAAGCATCGTTAGCGTTTTTCTTCAAATTTACCATTCTGTCCCAAGGTACACGACTGGTCACGTACCTCTGGAGAAAAAATCGATTTTAAAAATATTTTGAATATTGTGAAAAATCTGAAATAAATCGTGAAGCAATGGACTAGGACACAAAGAAAATAGTCAGGGTTCCCATTTGTCTTTTCAGGCTTCACAGGAAGCCAAAAACAAACACTGTCCCGAGGTAAATGACTTGACCCTACTGTTTGCTTAAATATACCCTTTCCACCTTTTATTCCAAGTGCTAATTATTGTAATAATCAATAAAGGATTGAAGTGGATATTTATGAACTTTTACAATTTACTTTTGATACGTAGGTACTTATCTGCAGATTCTGATGCAGCTGGCGAATATTGTTATCAACTTCGATTTACAGCAATAAAAGTGGATTTTCGAATTTTCCGAAAGTTAATAGTCAGTAATGTCGACTAGAGTGAGAGTTAGAGCTCTGAAAGTGGTTTCTTTCGGTTCAGCATCCCTAAAAACGTATCAAACCATTCCAAACACGGGTCCATTTGACGAAGTCGCATAGTGGACTCAACGACTAGTCGCAGCCGCTGCTCCGGCCAGCCCCGTTCGCGTCACTCCTTACCCTCGTTCTTGGGATGATCTTACGAACATTTCCTCAAATTTCAAGTGATTTGGACGATTTGACTAGAAGTTATGAGTAGGGCTCGGCAGGATATGACCAATAAAATCTGGAAATATGACCAATAAATGCCCTAAATATGACCGTAATATATATATATATATAAATAATGACCGAAAAACCGCAAAATATGACGCAAAAACATGCCCGGAAAAGTTAATAATATGCTAAAATATGCCCCCAAAAAATTGTGAGAGGGTCATGAAGGCAAGAAAAAATTGCATTGGGGCGCTCAACCAAGTTTTTTATTGTTACAAGTCATCGTAGAAAATTATCAAACACATTGACCTCATATTTAGACACTAAAATATTTACATAGTTACAAGCAGTGTCATACAGTGTTAACATATTTACAACATACCTACTAGTCAAAGGCTCGCACAACCAAGTGTTTTTCAATATTTTCGGTCTTGAAGCTGAGGCGCAAGTCACTCAGGAGAAATTTCAAGCGTGAGAACGAACGCTCAACATCGATGGAAACCAATGGTAGAAATTTGAAGGAAGCAAGTTCATGGGGAGTGTAGGAGAGTTCTGTTTCTGCTAAGTCACCTCCTAACACCCTACGTTGACGACAGTACCCCAGCTGGGTTACGGCCAAGAACTTGACGAGCTTGGTTTCAACAGTGTCCCTGTCCGCCATGATTTTCTTTGCCTTAGTTATGTATTGGCTGTCATTGTCGTCGAACTGATCCACTACTAATTTGACAGCCTATAGGAGTTCAGCATAGTAGAGCGCTGCAGAAATCCAGGTTCCACATCGAGTCAGGATTGGCTCAGGGGGCAGCGGCAGTACGGGATGTGCCAATTGAAAGGCGAGCACTCGGCTAGGTGCCTTTACGGAAAATGTTTTCCCTGCAGAAATGAGTTTGTTGACGCTGAGAGAGAATGATAGTTGAGAGAATTTATAGTGTTGATGTCAAAAAATCTTAAAATATGCAGAAATATTGAAATAAATAGGAAAATATACTGCCTAGTAGCGAAATGGCCCAAATATGCTCGTATCCAACAAAACCCCAAAACATGCAATTATATGCCCGAAAAACTCGAATTTGGATCATCCGATTTGCACAAACTTGGTATATTTAGGCTTCTTATTATAAGGTTACTTACTATAATAGGTTGGGCATATCGGGAACGAAATATGAAAATATGCCATTTGCCGAGCCCTAGTTATGAGCAATGTCCACCTATATTGGCAGTTTTGGTTTATTATTCTTGGAATAATACACCTATGTTTTCGCGACGCGGGTCGACGACTCCGATCGGCCTCAAAATTTGACATTATCCGTTTCAAGAGGTCTACATTCAAAATCCGAAATGTCCGTCCGCCGTCCGCCGTCCGGGCCGTTTTGGGCAGTAGGAATTTTTTAAAAAATCTGAAATTTTGGCAAAATACTTGGTTTACCATCTAGTTGTGCCCGCAAGGTTTTCAGTCCGATCGCCCAAACCCGTGGGGCGCTATGGGGCTAAAATGGGGCTACAGGAGGGGTGTTTTGAAGGCTTTTAGCTATGGGATCGAGTTAGGTGTCGTTTTCGAAGTATTTTTGGACGTAGAATCCATTTTTGGGGGTCCCGGAACGATCCGATTTCACTGTGGCGTTCTATAGGGCTTTCATGGGGCTGAAAATGGGATTTTTGAAGGATCCCAAGAAGTTAAATATTTTTCGAGTAAAAATTAAAGAATTTTTGAAAAAAAAACACATTTTTGAAAAAAAAAAATCCCCCCAAAATATTTTTTTTGAAATATAAAAATCCAAAAAAATTTTTTTTAATTTTTTTTATTGACAGAATTAAATGTCTGTACAAGTAACCTATATCACAAACCCTTGAGTAAAATTTGCAGCGTTTTTGTTTTAATTTTTTGATTCTTTTTGATTTTAATTATTTATTTTTTTAAGTTTTCAAATTAAAAATAAATTAAAAATTAGTTGAGCTGAGTCCATTCAAACCCAAATTAACAAACGAAAATCGATTGAAACATTTTAGAAAGACCTATTTTGAACTGTTCTCCAAGGATTTTTTTACCGTTTTGAAAAAACTCAACGAAATAGTAACGTTTGCAAAACCACTCGAACTTTCCTCCATTTTGATAAACCACGGTGACACCAATTGATTCCTCGTGAAATTTTACAAGAAAATCGATCCTATCTAACTCAATTTTGGTTTATTATTCTTGGAATAATACACCTATGTTTTCGCGACGGGGGTCGACGACTCCGATCGGGCTCAAAATTTGACATTATCCGTTTCAAGAGGGCTACATTCTAAATCCGAAATGTCCGTCCGCCGTCCAGGCCGTTTTGGGCAGTAGGAATTTTTTTAAAAATCTGAAATTTTGGCAAAATACTTGGTTTACCATCTAGTTGTGCCCGCAAGGTTTTCAGTCCGATCGCCCAAACCAGTGGGGCGCTATGGGGCTATAATGGGGCTACGGGAGGGGTTTTTTGAAGGCTTTTAGCTATGGGATCGAGTTAGGTGTCGTTTTCGAAGTATTTTTGGACGTAGAATCCATTTTTTGGGGTCCCGGAACGATCCGATTTCACTGGGGCGATCTTTAGGGCTTTCAAGGGGCTAAAAATGGGATTTTTGAAGGATCCCAGGATGTTAAATATTTTTCGAGTAAAAAATACAGAATTTTTGAAAAAACGCATTTTTGAACAAAATAATCAAAAAAATTTCTTTTGAGATAAAAATCCAAAAAAAAAATTTTTTTTAAATTTTTTCATTGACAGAATTAAATGTCTGCACAAGTAACCTACCTATATCAAAGAATAATAAACCCTTGTGTAAAATTTGCAGCGTTTTTCCCATTGTGGACCGGTTTCTCGCCAGCATTGATGGTGTAGGACGCGAGCTCCAGCTACCAGAGGACTTGGTCAGACCCGTCATGAGGGAAGAGCCACTCCCGGTTCCGTGTGCGTTCTCTCTTGAGAAGCACATGCAGTAAACCAGAGTGCGCTACAAGAATCTTATGGGCCCAGGTGTGGCAGCAGAAGGAACGTTTTGACCGTGGGACCCGTCAGAAGGAGTTCAAGACCGGGGACTGGGTTTGGCTGCTGTGAATAACAGAGCTGGAGGGATGTCACGCCAACCCTTGAGGAGACCTTCCAATCAGGGGTCGGTTTTAATTCCACCGATTAGCTTCAATTCCACCGGTCTTCAATTCCACCGGCAACACCCCTGTGCGTTATTCCACCGGGTCTTGAGCAGGTAGATGAAATAATGGGCCCGGGAACGGAACGTCGACTAATACTTTTTTCTTAAAGAAGTTCATAATTTGAAGGCATAGCAGTGAGTTTTGGGCTCCTACGGTGTAATACAAATTTCCAGGGCACTTTCGAAAATTTCAACTTTGAATCTGGAGGGGAAAGTGGCGCTACTCTCTCATTGGCTGCTGTCCTTTTTTTACACTCTCTGCTTCTTATGCTAGCGCACTCTGGCGGATTAGTAAAAGTGCCATCGCGGGAAAATTCAAAACGCCAAATATTTACTAGTGATTTCCTCTGCTCATACACCTAATTTCTCAGTGCTAACTGTACCTACTGATTACTTTGTTCATTACTAACTAGTTCAACTATGTTCGGCCGAATTTTCCCATTTCTCTGACCTAGTTCCTTGGCCCATTACTGCACATTCCACCGAGTATGTTTATGAAGTAGGTACAAACAAACGTCTTAGCTGATGTCGGTAGGTACAGAAATGTGCGTTGTACTGAAGGATGTACGTGCTAAAGCACCTGCCCAGCAAACGCCATATTTCTTCGATAATTTACGGTTTTTTGATGGTAATAGCTCTAAATAATAATTTTAATGAAAGCTGATTAAATGTTATAGAAGGGAGGGATAGAATATATTATAAGCGGGGTACATAGCATTTCTATTGAGGCAACAAAGGTGCCAGTAGAAAGGGTGGAAACCAGAAATTTGAACACCTAAGACCACGTTTTTCATAACATTTTCTTGTCTCCCTCCGAGACTATAAATAGTAGAGACTATAAATAGAATAGCTCTCGGAGAAATTTCTCCAGATCAAAAATTCATTGCCACCACGCGAAAGCTGATTCTAGAGCTGATATTAGGATTTTTCCGGAGACCTCAGGAAAAGCCAGTAAAATGCCTCCCCAAATAGGTATTTAGAGGGAAAATTGCCGATTCCCCGCAACATTTTCAAAGTGCTCTTCCAGCAGTTATATCTTTGAAATGGTTAGCCCTAGCCAAAAAATGCATAAAATGAAAGTTGTAGAATCTACATGATCTGTTGATGAAATTTTACCTCCGTTGATCATCCTAACTTTCAGATAAGCTGCCGCAACGGCCACCGTAGCAGCCGTTAGGGTGAAATGTGATCACTTTGGTGGAGCACACTTTGCAAACACCATGGTGTCTTTTTGTCCGGACCCACGGTTTTGACGAAAGCTGAACACTAAGCTGAACAGCTAAGAAGAAGTCTTCTTCTTAAGGTTGACACGAACGTGAACTATGGACCCGTGGAATAAACATACGAGGGGTAAACACCGATTGGTCTCATCGGTGGAATGTGAACCTCATTACCTAGTCACTGATCGAGCTAATCCGGTGGAATCCAATGCTGCCCCCAATCAGAACTTCCCAACAGCCTGTGGTCAGCACATTGTGAATAGTCCAAGTGGCCCACGCCCCCTCAAGCGTACCCTCAAGGACACCCTCCAACTCGAGTGACTGCTGTGAATTCCGCCCTTTTACTTTCTGACTATTCCTGGTGCACAAGTAAATGGGTCATTTCAAAATTTGGGGTTATTTAGCGTCACACAGCTTTTGTGAGCACTCTATTTGTCTTGGAAATTCGGAATTTTTTCTGAGAGATATAGCAGGTTGGAGTCTAGCTAGATCACCTAGCATAAATTTCAATAATCAATAAGCTCAGAAATCAAAAATCATTAAAGACCCCAATTCTCTCTCCCTACACCTGTCACAAATGGTAGGTTGGGAACTTCGAACATTTTTTGAAGAACTCTCTATTCATGTATTAATTGAAATTAAAAATATTAGTGGTCCAGGTTGCTTTCCCCTTCAATATAAATTAAAAACTAATGAAAAATTTTTTCATTTAATGTTCATGATTTGGAAGGGCATTTGCTGTTTTCTGTCTGTCACAAGGTTTTATTCTCTCTCCCTACAATTTTTTTGAACTGCCCGTCCACTCCCAGAAAACGAATATTTTGTGTTGTGAGAAACGAAAGGCAACACTGCTGCAAGATGGCTTCCGAAACTACTGGAGTTTGTCGCACTTCCAAGCCTTCAGTTGCTTGGATGATGTTGTGAAGTGTTGAAATTGTGAGAGTAGGTTAATACTTTCTCCATCCCTACAACCACCTCACTCATCAGGGTAAGTGTTTAATTACATGTAATGGAACTCAAATTACGATTATGAATGACATAGTGTATTTTTTCTAATGTTCAGAATCACTGATGTTGAGGCTGGTAGAGAGTGATAACCTTCCAAATCTCTCTCCCTACAACCTCTCTACCTACAACTTCTCTGAAGAGGCTGATTTGTAGGGAGAGAGATTTGGAAGGTTATCACTCTCTACCAGCCTCAACATCAGTGATTCTGAACATTAGAAAAAATACACAACACTGTCATTCATAAGCGTAATTTGAGTTCCATTAAATGTAATTAAACACTTACCCTGATGAGTGAGGTGGTTGTAGGGATGGAGAAAGTATTAACCTACTCTCACGACTTCAACACTTGATAAAGTTGCGCCCACTTCAGGATCTGCCTCAGGGGTCCATACAAAGGAGGCTTAAGGGAGAAAAAATGCAAAAACTGAAACATTAATTTAGGAAAATGGTCGAGCTCAAAATAACCCCAAATTTTGAAATGATCCAAATACGTCATCAAATTGAACTCGCTGCTATGATTGACTTCTTCGACAAGCCCATGGCCAAATTAACATTCGTCCGCAAAGGCCCAGTTTACAAAAGGGGCTGTGTGTCTAAAAAGGGGACTCTCGGGGCCCGATTTACATGCATCATCCGAAGATCCTAGCATTTGCGAATTTCATACCGAAACGCGAATGAATAAATGAACCTGAACGTGCGAATTTTCGTCAGGTGGAATCCTCTTGAGGAGGAGGGCGGGGGGGGGGGGGGGGGGGCTTTCGTTCGCTGCGGAGAAGCCGTCATGTAAACCGAGCCCTAATACGAGCTTATGAGTGAAACATGGAGTATACATTAGGTTTAAGACCCTTGATGAGATCTGACTACGTAATTCGAATCCCCTTTATGTCACTCACGCTTTGTTCAACTCAGCAAGGAACGTAATCCTATGGTACGATTCACTTTACCGTCAGAGGAAAAAAAAAAAAAAAAAACCCCCGTTGTGTTAAATCCTCGATATTGTTGCAACAATTCCCATGGGAATGACAACAGGCGGTGGGATCCTCATGCTTTGGAGAATGGACGTTCCCGAGTCTCGACGTACAGCAAACGTGTGGCACGTCGATAGCGTTCAGGCATGATTGTACACTTTCCAGGGCAGATGAGATCATCCAGAAGACATCTGGATCGATGAAATCCGGTTATGCCCTAATGTTGTTTGCTGATCGCCAACAACAACGGCGATACAATCCCGTCGTGGACCCAGAGCAATCTCTAAGCCCTGCGAGACGTACCGTACTCCAGGGGAATTCAAAGGCCTGGAAGCAGATGTGGGAAAAGAGGATGTTGGGCCAGGGGACAGCCTAGAGGAAGAAGATCTGTTACAGCCTGTAACAGATCCTGTAAATTACAGGATGCAGATGCCATGCCAGAGGAAGTTGACTCCGACGCAGGAAGCAGTCAAGTCGGAGATGGTTGAACGAGAAGATGACGGAATGGGGGACATTGGATAGTCTAGTGTGAAAGAAGACAAGAAGTGTGAAGGCAGAGAGGCATTTTTGCACACAGGTTTGCCAGGACCCTGCTCAGAGTTTGCAATGCTGACGGGGAACCAGCGGTTGCTCCCGCGGGTCTATTTAGCGATTGATCTCCCTGTGAATGTTGGCGATTGATCCCGATTGGTTAACTGACACATCAACTTCAATATTGGATTCTCCTGGACTCCCTTCCGGACTCCAACGTATTCCAGACCAACTCGACACTTCGTGCCAGTCTGGAGATAGCGGGACTCCCTATTCTGCCTCGGTACCACGTCCCAGGATAGCCCATTTGCCCTGGGTAGGGATATTCAGGTAGAGGAGACCGGGGCAACGTGAACCAAGGGCAAGATGGCCATTTTGTATTTTGAAAAAGGCGGAAATTCGTTTTTCCCTTCATTGTTGTTGGCAATAGTGGAGCTTTCTTCTAATGTTGTTGATAACCTGCCCCCATCAGTACAATGGACGCCATGTGCTTGTCACGTTCTTGGGGCCTTGAACTAAGTTATCCAAGTTATCAATTTTCTCTTCACTTCTTCTTCATTTTCCCATTTCTTAAGATTCCAAATCAGCACTTTCAGTTATAATAAGCCAAGATCCAAGGTGCACGTTGCACATACAACTTTTTTTTAAATCTCTATTGATATCAAGATGCTATCATCAGCACTTTAACTGAAACTCCCACTGGGGGCAAGATGAACCGGACCAAAAATGGTTCATCTCGCTCCATCAAATCCAGAACGATGTTCCGATTTGCCCTGGAGTTCTCAATTTTACAATAGGGGTTTAAATACCTACCAAGGAAAGTCGTAACGAATGTTGATAGGTAGATATATCTACCTACTACCTACCTTCAATTAGAACATTTTTGAAAAAAATAAAAATAAAAAATAAAAATAAATAAATTTGTTTTTCAAACTTTTTTCATTGATACAGAAATAAATTTTTGCACAAGTAACCTATATCAAAGAATAATAAACCCTTGTGTAAAATTCGCAGCGTTTTTCTAGTTCAAATTCACCTAAATGTCATCTAATTTTGTCTAATCTGGATGAGTGTACTTATCTTACTTTCATATCTCCCCTAAGGATACCTTAATTAGGTAGGAATCCTTAGAGGATATAATATATATATTATATAAGATTAAATGCGATTTAGCAAAGCTGTAACGCTAGTTTTTAGACGGCAATTAAACATTTTTATGCGAATCTTTCTGTTGACTCATCTTGTCTCGGTTCCGGGGCAAAATAAACCATTAAATGTCAAATTTTGACAAAATAGCAACGCATACGAGTCTGCAACACATTAGCACATAAAATTATGTCTTTAGTTTAACCAACCGTATCGCTTTTTTTTTACTATCAACGCTTTTTTCGTTTATGTGCCAAAGTAAAGACATAAAATGTAAAAAAAAAAAGTTTTTACTAGAAATCAGTATTTTTAAATGGATTTTGAGGAAATGTTGTAAATGGAAAATGGAGGTGTATAGTCACATTTGAAATGCCATACTTGGTTTTGGTGCCACACCAAGCTGTATGCTAAAAACACTGCAAATTTTACACAAGGGTTTATTATTCTTCGTTATAGGTTAGTTGTGCAAAAATTTAATTCTGCGTCAATGAAAAAATAATAATAATAATAACAATAAGAAAAAAACTAAAAAAATAAAATTATTTTTTGAATTAGGTACCTAATAATTTTTTTTTAAAGTGAAACTTTTATTACATCGTCCCAATTTTTTTGGTCTGTGTGTCGTTTCATGTAACGTCACGCTACCGTTGATTTTCGCTTACAACCGATTCGTTGCTACGGAACTTCATCTTCGCCAGTTAGGTATAATCGTACAAAAATCGTTCACCATTCGTTGGAAAGCTCTCGATTTATCACGCATTTCTTTCGTACTTGTTCTTTGTCATTATGTCCCCATTTTATATTTATTGATGTTATTCGGGAGTTCCTAGTGGATACGATCGAGATACCACCACTTGGAATACGGATGCCGTATCTAGGGAAACCAAGCGCGATGCTAACCAAAATTGATTGAGATACCATTTTGCATTTTTAGGTGGTATTTCCGAGTAGGATCTTGGAGTAACGGGTCACGTTACTATTAAAACAAGTTCATTAACATCAGGCGGTAATACCGCCGCGGTATTCAGCATTCGAAGTGGAGTTGTTTTTGGGGTTTGTCGTCGAAAGTGCCTCCTTAGGAAACTTATTAGATTTATTAAACTTCATAACCATTTTGATCTGATCAGTTGCAAGGATGTACCTACGGAGTTTTTCGTGATTTCTGGAAATTGCGATTGAGTGGAACGAGCGAGAGTTTTGAAGCTCAGCTCCTCCTCAAATCAATAATAATTATTGAGTTACAATGATTGTAACTCAATAATTATTATTGATTTGAGGAGCTGAGCTTCAAAACTCTCGCTCGTTCCACTCAATCGCAATTTCCAGAAATCACGAAAAACTCCGTAGGTACATCCTTGCAACTGATCAGATCAAAATGGTTATGAAGTTTAATAAATCTAATAAGTTTCCTAAGGAGGCACTTTCGACGACAAACCCCAAAAACAACTCCACTTCGAATGCTGAATACCGCGAAACATTAAATGTTTCGTTGCTCCTCCAAATTCTTTCAACAACTAACGAACTGGTGTGAAATAAAACCGTAAAATTCGTGAAATCGGCACCTAACAAACTCAGGACAACACAAAGGAAAGTACTGGCAGCACTGAGCTGCCAGCTCTGCTGCTCGCGGTTTTCGTTGTTGTTGTCGACGATTTGTATGTCTTCTTGGAAGCTGTTTATCAATTAGGCAGGTTACTTTGCGATAAGGATTCACTAGATACCATCTTCCGTATCTGCCGGTGGTATCGTATTTTCCGTAAACATACCACCGACGGATCGCAGATACGATACCATCAGCGATCGCGCATGCGCACTGCTGGAGTAGGATACGGATGGAATCGAGATACCACGACGTATCTCACCACTAGGAACTCCCTATTAATGGATGCAGTAAACAATGCCGCTTGTTTTGTTGTTATCAGTTGCCACGTTAGAAATCACTTTGAGAAAACGCCAAAATGAAGCCGTGGGTAGAGATACAAGGGTAGGTGAATGAGTAGGAAATGGGGGGGGACTAGACATAAAAAACGTGTCCATCGATGCTACGTACCCCACTAGGGGAGCGAGCGAAGCGAGCCAGAGAGACTAGTGGGAAAAAAGTTTCACTTTTACTGTGGTTTCATAAAACCACACCCCAGTTGTTTTTTTTGTTTTGTTTTTTTTTTTTCAATTTTTTTTTGTTTTTTACTCGAAAAATATTTGACTTTCTGGGATTGAAACGGATAATGTCAAATTTTAAGGGCGATCGGAGTCGTACCTCCGTCGCGATTACATAGGTGTATTATTCCAAGAATAATTAACCAAAATTCAGCTTGAACGAATTTGCGTTCGTCTTGCCCCGATCTCCCCTACTCCCTTCCTTCTCTTTCCAAGACACCAGTGGCTAAATCCCAGTTACGCTGGAGGCTTTCCACTAAATACCCAAAACAAATATCGATAGACCTATTAATCAATTGAATCTGCCAGTGGTGAGGGGAACTAAGTGCAAAAAATGGATTTTTCAGGAGAAGCAAAAAACTGCTTAGACTTTGAGCAGTGATTTTGATCCAGTTTTTTCCCTTTTGGAAGGCCAATAATAGTTGTGTTCAAACATCAATGAACTGCCGCAAAAATTTGAGGGGGATAACCAAAAAACAAATTTCAATTTCGGGAACTTCGTTCCCTTCACCACTGGCCAATTCAATTAGGAACGCAATATTTGCATGTAGCACCTTCAACCGGGTATCTACCCTACAAATTGTTTCAATCAAAATTGTTGAAAGTTCGTGGTTTTTGTATCAAAATAAGGAGGGCGGTTCTTCTCTCCCGATCTCAAGCTCGCCTGATGGAGGATTTGTCAGCTTACCCATCGAGGTAATCCTCAGCAGTGTTGACATGGTTGGTCCGAGTTCTCTCAACGCTCCCACAAAACAACATTTTCACTCAACTTTAAGAATCCCACAATATTGCCAACAGTATAAATAATTTGTATGTGCGATCTTACAAATGTTTCCCGTGTACATATTTCATTTACTCGTATCATTTGAGCCTTTGGACTCGTTTTCCTTTCTGTTTTGCGCAGCGATTTACCTCTCTGAAAATCTACCGAGCAATTACCTACATTTCGAAAGAAAAACGAATTATCCCGTTTTCCCCCCTCTAGTCTCCAATTGCTGAAGGTGTCGATTGTGACCTTTGTGTTGTTTATAGGGCACCTGTTGGGGTGTTTATAGTATCAACCCGAGCGACGTGTCCCATTTAACAGGGCGGTGAGGGGAGTTCAATTTACCCCCACCCAAGAGGCGGATAAAACTGGAGTCAATAAATAAAGTGGAAACGAACAGCTTTTGTGCTTTCCACTCAATTAGAGGCGCGGAAAGCCAATTGTGGCAAAAATGATGAACTGTTGGTGAAAGCCTTTTTTTTTTTTCTTTTTTTTTCGTGCTCGCAGACGTTTGGTGAAAAAGTAAACGGGAAACGGAATGAAAAAAAGCAAAAAGAAAGAAAGAAAAAAGGGGTTTTCACATTTGAATTTCGGTGCTACTGTCTCCCTTTTTGTCTTTGTCGAATAACCTCAGTGAATTCAAATTTGTTTCGGTCCTTTAAAATTAATTCATTTCAGTTCTTTAAGTAATTGATATTAATTAAATAAAGTCGCGTTGCCCTGGCACCCTTTCGGATACCCCAGTTTAGGCGCTATCGTGCACACAACAGCAACACCACTTGGGAGAGTCTTGTACCTTGGGACGATTTTTTTTCAACTAAATTTTTTCCCCAGCGTACGTGCGGGAGGGGGCGGCAAAACCACCCTTTTCAACTTCATTATTGGTACCTACAATTTGAATTTGCAACTGATGTTTGAGGAAGTTAACCTAGTACATTCCATGGGTTTATAGGTAAAAATAACGATTTCGCAGCGTTAGACAAGCTTGGAAAGACGAAAAACGCCCATTTTCCGAAAATTTATGTCAAAGAAAACGTAGAAAAATGGAGCGCTTTACGGTAAAAACAAAAAAAAAATCCTTCTATTTATTTCGAGTCCATATACATCATAGAAGTGCAAACGCTGCAAATTTAACACAAGGGTTTATTATTCTTTGTTGTACCTAGGTTATCTACTTGAGCAAAACTTTGATACTGTGTAAAAAAATTTTTTCAAAATCTTTGTTTTTTTTACTCGAAAAATATTTGAACTCCTGGGATCCAGGGGACCTCCTGTGGGGGGGGGGGGGGGGGGGGGAGTAAACCAAAGTTATTTTTACCAATTATTATTCTTGGAATAATACACCTATGTTTTCTCGACGGAGCTCGACGACTCCGATCGGCCTCAAAGTTTGACATTATCTGTTTCAAGAGGTCTAGATTCCAAAACCGAAATGTCCGTCCGCCATCCGAGCCGTTTTGAGCAGTAGGATTTTTTTTTTTTATCTGAAATATTGACTAAATACTCAGTTTACCATCTAGTTGTGCCCGCAAGGTTTTCAGCCCGATCGCACTAACCCGTTTGGCTCTATGGGGCTAAAATGGGGCTACGGGAGGTTTTTTTTTAAGGGTTTCGGCTATGCATAGCCCATGGGATCGAGTTAGGTGTCGTTTTCGAAGTATTTTCGGACGTAGAATCAAGATTTGACGATCTGATTTCACTATGGCGATCTATAAGGCTTAATTGGGGCTACGAATGAGATTAATGAAGGATCCCTGGAGGTCAAATATTTTTCGATATCTCAAAAAACGTACCTACTGGCTTCGTATAGGTACATAGTTTTCGCGTTTTCTTTGGACCAACACCTACCTACGCTTTAGGCCAGTTGCCAGAGGATTGAAAAGCTTATGGGGGCCAAAAAACCTCGATTTTGTCGGACTTTTTCAGTTTTTCACCAATAATTCGAAAACTAAGGATATATGAGAAAACGTTTAAATTACAAAGTTAAGGATCATAACATGCCGCGTCGAATGACCTCCTTATGCATTAGAATCGGTTCAGCCGTTTAGCCACAATCAAGCGTCAAAAATAGGAAAATTTGTCCGACTTGTGTTCATTCCAAGTGGCGCCCGGTCGGCACTGATTCGGAAAGCGAGAGTGGCAACCACCTATATGCAATCAACAGTTGATTTGAGAGAGTTACTTTTTTTTTAACTTTCCATAATATTTTTTCCATCAAGACGTGAAAATTTTTGAATTTTTAGAACTAGTTTTGTCCTGTAGTTTAGGAATCACCCTAATGTATGTAAAGCGCGCTTGCTATGTACATTGTACCAACATCAATAAAGGATTTTTGAATTTGAATCCTGTCACTATCTATAGATCATAAGATGATGATCATAGATTCTATCCTATCCCTATTTCAGGAACCTATCATGCCTGCTTCTGATATACCTATATATACCTGAGTATGATATCATACTCAGGTATATAGATCTAGGTACCAAGATCTATATAGATCAATCATACTAATCAGGTAACCAGGTACTTCTCATACTTATCTCAGGTACCTGTCATAACTTTCATAACTTCACATCTATTTCAGGCTCCTATCAATGATCTATAATATATATTATAATAGGATATCATACCTATCAGGTACCTATCATTCTGGATATTCTGGAAGACTTATGCATTAAATACATAAGTATAACATAAGGTATAAATTTTATACCTATATAGAATAGACCCCAGAACGCATTAGAAACAATTGTTTTCTAAATTCGCTCAACAAATAACTTTCAGGAGAGGTTGAAAATTTAGGAATTTCGAAACCGGGATCGCACTTCCACAATCGTCTCAGAGGAAACATTTCAGAATGGCGATCTTTACAGAAGTACCTCAACGTGGCTGCCAAGAGAGCCTGAGACAACCTTCACCATTAGTTGGCATCCTGTTGATTCACCTTTCAAGTACCTAGGTAATATACTGGAAACATGAGCTCGAAACGTGCTCTCACCGGGCTCGGGAAGGAGAGACGTGTTAGTTTAGAAACATTTTCCGTCGTAATGTGGGATCCCATTCAACAATTTCAGTCAGTTTCGATTTGGGTCTCGAAATTGCTGTGTATTCATTGGTACAACGACAAACCACCCATCAATACCGCTCACGCCGACAACGCCCGCATTCCGCATTTCTCGTGTAATTCCACCTTTTTTTTTCTCTCTCTCTTCACGGGACCAATTGCGAACAACATCCCTTGGCAAGAGTCGGGTTTGGCGTCAACCGAAGCTTTCCACCCTTTGCGGTGAACTCCATTCAACACCCTCGAATCCACGGCTTTCATGCGATATTCGATTTGTCGCGTCATTTCACGCAAGCTATCTTTCTCCACTACGTATTCACAGTTCGTTGGCTTCAACAGTACTCTGATAAATTAGGGTTTGCGTCCGAGCCAACCAAAAGTTCTAATATGTGATGGTCGAGGCTAATGGTGCTAAAAGGCGCAGTTGTAAATAGCGTACGGTATACCGTAATATGGACCATATAGCTATTAGCACCTATATTATATGTGTCGTGCCTGACTCGCCGTTTGTATAACTTTACGTGAAACGTGTTTATCCTTTTTAGCCTGACCTCTGGTGAAGTCCCTTGAGAGGCGAAAGGGAGTGAGACTGAAGATTTTTGTGACAAGAGGGCCGGAAGGTCCTTAAGGTACCTGGTGAGTGCGTCGCGATCCCGTTTTCAGTCCAGTCAAATGGTAGTTTTCTGGTAACAAAATTGCGGTAGTAGGTTTCTCAACTGATTTTTATGTTTTTTGAGTTGCTGAATCCGAATCTGAAGTTTGCTGCCTCCTAGCGGGTCGGCGTCAGGTCGAAAAACGCAAAAAACCTCGAAATTCTGGACGTTGTCTCGGGTTTTCGCTTATATCATGGAAACGAAGGATCTGACGTAAATAGTCACCGTAATCAATGTTGAAGAGCATACAATTCTGCGTCGAATGATACCCCCAACTTTTAATTTCGATCGATTTATAAGGCAGCAATCGACGATCAAAAAATGTCATTTTTTCCAACTTTTGTGAAAACTGCAATAACACGACTTTTTGACGTCTGCGATTGGTAAATACTCATTCTATAGGTCTAGAAACTCCTCTAGAAACTCGTGGAAACAAAGTTGTAGAGCATTAAATTTTGCGTTCAGCGAGCACCTGAATTTTAATTATGGGCTATGTGAGTCTGGGCCTACCTATATAGCGACAATTTTTCAATTTTTTCTCAAAACCCTCATGTGACCAATATGAAGGGGTTTAACGAATATTACTCTTCCTGTTCTTAAAAAGCCATTTATTTACTACTGCGCTATAACTTATATATATACAATTGTAAGAAATATAACAATTGAATACCTACAAAATATTTTTATACATGTATATATATTTAAAAAAATTATGTTCCGATGAACTACGAGTATATATAGTTTAGGAGGGTGGTTCCATTCGTCAACTGGAAAATGAAATGAAGTAGGGAATTATTATAAGAATATCATGAATAGAAAGTGTATACGAAATGTATAGAAAATACCTGGTGTTCGTAGAAATCGTTAACGAAGCCTCCGCCGCTTTGCTGTGGAAGGACCTGGCACAGGGATATCTTGTGAGGACGACGGCCCAGGCACAGGTTCGTCAGCTGTCGGAGTGTCAGGCCGTGATGGTAATTCTTCAACTGAAAATATAATGACATCGAGTTATTTGTCTATAAGGAGTCACGGCCCATGATCCAAATCAATGCGTAAAATTTAATGTATGAAATTCGCTTTACCTACGAATGAAGTGTCGTCTTCTTCTGCTTCTTGTTCTTCGAGGTCAGCTGTTAGGTCCACATTCGTGCATGAATCGGCACAGTTGATGCAAAGTTGGGCGCAGAACAGGCCTGCACGCATACGGCCGCGACGCCCACCACAGTCACTGCGGCACTTACAGGATATCGACTGCATCAATTTGTCAGGAGCCGGGGGTTTTAGGGTTGTAACTGGGACCATGCCGTTTTTGGTAGCCTTCCATCCCCACAGCTCTGGAGCCAGACTGTTTCCAAGCCACTGCTGCACTTGGAAATACACCCGCAAGCTATGCTGGTGGACTGCAGCAGCAGTCGGGGGGATGGAAATAATAATAATATTTCCAACATATTATGTTGCAGCAAACCGTTGGAAAAAATGACTTTTTTTGATCGTCGATTGCGGCCTTATAAATCGATCGAAATTAAAAGTTGGGGGTATCATTCGACGCAGAATTTTATGCTCTTCAACATTGATTACGGTGACTATTTACGTCAGATCCTTCTTTTCCAAGATATAAGCGAAAACCCGAGACAACGTCCAGAATTTCGAGGTTTTTTGCGTTTTTCGACCTGACGCCGACCAGCTAGGAGGCAGCAAACTTCAGATTCGGATTCAGCAACTCAAAAAACATAAAAATCAGTTGAGAAACCTACTACCGCAATTTTGTTACGAAAACGTCACTTATGAACACCATTTTACTGGACCCCGGAGAATGGGTTTTTCGTGCCGGCGTTGGTCCAGGTCTTCAGTCGAGAGAGTAATGACGAGAAAAGGTCTTTTCCGTGTATCTTGATTCGCGGAATTTATTTTATTCACTCTCGGTGTTGTGTGTGTGGGTGCCTCTCGACAATTTGATGGCTGGTGCCGCTCAAATTGTGACGAATTGTATGCCACTTGTAAAACGATGGTCGGAGACCGCTCGTATTAAGGATGGCGAGACCGCTCGTATTACTCGGTCTAAATTTCTATGTAATCGCGACAGAGGTCGACGACTCGGATCGGCCTCAAAATTTGACGTTAACCGTTTCAAGAGGTTTAGATTTCATAACCGAAATGTCCGTCCGCCATCCGAGCCGTTTTGGGCAGAAGGAATTTTTCTTAAATCTGAAATTTTGACGAAATACTCTGTTTACCATCTAATTGTGCCCGCAATTGCCGCAACCTTAAGGTTTTCAGCCTGAAGGCCCAAACCCGTGGGGCGCTATGGGGCTAAAATGGGGCTGCAGGAGCCGTTTTTGAAGGGTGTTGACTATGGGATCGAGTTAGATGTCGTTTTCGAAGTACTTTTGGACGTAGAATCCATTTTTGGGGGTCCCGGAACGATCCGATTTCACCATGGGGATCTAAGGGGCTTTCATGGGGCTACAAATGGGATTTTTGAAGAATCCCAGGAGGCCAAATATTTTTCGAATAAAAAAAAATGGGAAAAAAAACTTTTTTAAAGAAATATTTGAATTTTTTTTTTTTCGAAATTTATTTAACTGACAGAATTAATTTTCCCACAAGTAACAAGTAAGTATTATCGAAGAATAATAAACCCTTGCATGAAATTTGCAGCGTTTTTGGTGTATTATTCTTGGAATAATTCACATAATATGTGAATGTTACATATTATGTAATCGCGCTGTAATACTGTAATGTTTCGATCTGTAGGGCTTCCATGGGACTCCAAATGGGATTTTGAAAGATCCCAGGAGCTCAAATATTTTCCGAGTAAAAAAAAAAAAAAAAAAAAAAATGTTCTGAAAAAATGTTATAAAAAGCTGCTAAAACTATTCTATTCTATTCTATTCTACAATGTAAGTGGTGGGGGTGGTCCAGTTACCCCCAAATGAAGGTGCTTGGGGGTATCTGGGCCGTATGTCTGGGGTAACTTGGCCAGATAGTTTTTTCCGCGGCGCCTGATGCTGACTTTTTTTTTTTTGTAAACCTGTGTTATTATTGGGTACCTACTTTGAAAGAATCGACGTATTGTTCTCACACACTTCACCATAACATCAAACCATACCATAATACCCATAACCATAATACACAAAACTTTGCGATGTTTTGAGATTCAAAAACGCTTACATACGAGTCTGCAACACATTGGGGCATTTTATGTCTTTAGTTCACACCCCCCCCCCCCCCCCCCCAATTTCCTGCTCATTCACCTACCCACGGCTTCATTTTGGCGTTTTCTCAAAGTGATTTCTAACGCGGAAACTGATAACAACAAAACAAGCGGCATTGTTTACTGCATCCATTAATAACATCAATAAATGGGGACATAATGACGAAGAACAAGTACGAAAGAAATGCGTGATAAATCGAGAGCTTTCCAACGAATGGTGAACGATTTTTGTACGATGATAACTGGCGAAGATGAAGTTCCGTAGCAACGAATCGGTTGTAAGCGAAAATCATCAGAAAATTCACGTACTTCGTGGACACTAAGTCTTTTGGTGGACAATTTTTCGTGACGGTTTTTTAGTTTGTGTGCCATAGCAAAGACATAAAATGTCACAAAAATTGATCCCCCCCCCCCCCTATTATTATTATTATTATTTTTTTTTTTTTTGCTGACACAGAATTAAATTTTTGCACAAGACTTGTTGTTAGTAACTTTTAACAAAGAATAATAATTATTAACCCTTGTGTAGCGTTTTTATTTTATTTAATGGTACAATGTCCTTTCCACTAGTGAAATGATTACCTACTTACCTACATCGCTAATTTTTTTTTCATTTGCTGTTATTCACATGAGCGAACTTTAAACATTCCTGTAGGTAAATGCATGGAAGAGGGAGAATGTCTAGTTTTATAAACTCCTCCTTGCAATCATCACGATATCCAAATCGGGCAAGGATTATAAAGAAGAAGGAAAAGATCAGAAAGGATAGTGACCCCAAAATTGACCCTTGGGGGACCCCCACCACCATTATTTCCGAGAACAACAGAAAATCAATAGTTGCTATTGATTTTCCCATTTCACAGTTTGGCGTCTGTCACTGAGGAAAAAGGCGAAACGTTTCAAGGCGCTTGGGCTGAATCCGTAATTTCCCGTTTTCCCCAGCAAAATTTCACGAGGGACGCAGTCAAATGCCATGGAGAGATGGCAAATAATTATTTACTCTCCTCGAAGCAGTCCGTGCAACAGTCAAAAAGATGCTGGCTGATCTGGATCAATCCTAAAATGTCCCTACAGCTCATTCGAATGGATGCCGACACCTGCCGAACTATCTTCAATCGAACCAACCCTGTTGAGAACGATCACTTCCTCAATTTTCTGACCCGAACAAAACGGCTCCCTTGACAAAAGACATCAGACGTATTACCTAATTGCTTTCAGTTAGTAGCTGATTCCGTGAAAATGGAGTTGTGCGTTCTCAGATTAAAAACACGTGAGTTGGAATGGAGTTAGAACTTTTCGGTTGTAACACGGAGAGTTAATTAAACTTGCTGCTTGCGAAGGTAAATCCTGCTTTAAGTCAAATTTATAATTGAACTTGATAGAGCTAACGATGCGTGATTAGCGAGATAGGTAAGGTTTTGATCAAAACTTGAAGAGACTTGGGCGATAATAGAATTTGTATCGGATCTCACGAAATGTTTCACCAAAGAAATTTCTATAATCTGTACGAATCTGAATGGAATATTAGATACAGTGTGGTGTTTGCCGACGGTGCAGAGGTCTAATCCAATGAGGTGGTTAGTAGTACTCAGCAGAGGAGTCATTTCTCACCCAAACCACCTCATTCAATATTAGATAAATTTGTTTCATAAGTAAGTTGCTTTTCAACTTTGAAGCACCTTTTAGGAGGTTTTTGGCAAGCGTCAAGACACTTAGTGTTGTACAACACTCAGTAGGCGCTGATGGGCAGCCCAAACCAGTTGCCTTTTCAAATCAGAATCAGAAGCGTTTGCCGTATTACACAGTGTGCTTTTGACAATGATGAAATAAGGCAATGTGAATCGAAATACATAGGTCAAAGCAAACAATACCTTAAAAATCAGATCGGCCATCAACAATTTTGATGATAGATGTGCCTCAGCTAAGCATTCACTGGACGAGAACCACACGTGGAACTTTGCAGACTGTGATATTTTAGATACAGAAGAGTACTTAGGGAAACGAAAAATTAAGGAAATGATTTACATTGAAAAGACCCCGAATACCTGCAATAAGAGAACTGACACAGATAATCTCAGTAGGCTTTACTCCAACCTAATTAGAGCTTCTTAAAAATGATTAGGCTATTTTCACACAGCATAGTTAGTGTTTTGCCAAGGCTGTGCAATTCATAACTGTACATATTTAATGTCAATAGACAGATTTTAGATTGTAGGTATACATAAATATTGTTCAATCATTAATTTTCATTAAATTTTCATAAATTTTATACCTTGTCTATCCATTTTAATAGGTAATGATCATTACCTATTATTATCAAATTATCACATTATCGATTTATCACATGGATGATGGTAGGACTCGAGTCCTACCATCATCCATGTGATAAATCGATAATGTGATAATTTGATAAAGTGGGGAATTTATATATGTAAATAAGAATAATAATAGTCCCCATGGAATGTTACCAACATAATATTATCATGTCAAGCCTCCATAATGTCTATTGCAGAATGTCAGCCATAACCATCTTCATAACCTTCTGTATAACCTTCACTGCTCTAACTCCACATGTTGAAGCTGTAGCACGTTTTCTTTCAAATCAATTATATTACTTATCTGTTGACTGTACAGTACCTACAAATAAAATAGTGCCATTTGTACTGCCTATTCTGAGTGATGGGAGTATGGTGTTCTGCAAGACCCCACATGTGATTCAGGTTGCATGATTTCATCTGAGGTATGTGAAGAATTTTATATATTGTTACCAAATAATATCATAAATAATTATATTACAATTTGATAGTAGAGGTTGGCATTAATATGTAAGTAGGTTAACTATATATTACAGCACATTTAGTTTACATGTTTTTTGATCTCAAAATAGTCTCACTTCAGTTTTATCCTGGGCATTCTATTTACTATTCACTGTCAAATGCTGTTGGCCCATAATATGTTTGTCTAACGTCCTCTGGTATATGTCTGTAGCCCTGAGGATGGTTTATAAATAAACCGAAACGTTGGCCTAGACGAAGAGTTACCTTTTTGACTGAACCTCAAGATCCCACAACGTACTTTTGACAATGGTCACATGTTAATTAAAATTAGGCCGAATTAAATGTTTATGGTGAGTTGAATGAGTTTAGGGCTTGTACACGTTACGGATGCTCACTGAATTGATGTTGGGAAAAGATTCCTCCGCGTTCTGCAGGTTGATCACAACGTTGAGTACCCGGTTCATATGTTGGTAGGAAACCAACCTTGGTACTAAGTTTGCCGCTTTGTGCCAAGCAGTTTTGTGCGCCGGGTCTCTTGGTTGCTTGCCATTTTCTTCTGGTTTTTCGTTTCCTCTTGACGGCGTCCATTACTTCCTTTGAGCTTTTTTGTGACAGTGGGTGTGTTTCGACTGGCTGCGGTTTGAATGCTACATTTGCATACTGAGGGGCCCCTAAATCATAAATTTATAAACAAAAGTCGACTTTCGACATATTGAACCTCAGACCTTCTTTCATTGACATTATCAGCCCATAGGTCTTCCTCGTGCTTGTTTCCCTCATCACCCGCAGCTCTCGACCAAAACTGAACTCTCCTTTCCCTTTCCAAACCGACACAGGAATTCGACGCTGTCAGGAAAACGAATATTTGACTGGCATCAAAGAGACGGTATTTTCTGACAATTTGCATTCTCTTCCTCGGCAATGATATTGTGCGTTGGAACAATCGCTCAACCGGGTGATTTAATCATTCCAGGTCGGTCCTACTTGATGATTCTCTCATTGTCACTCATTTCTCTCCGAATTTCACGAAATCCGGTGGTCGCCAGAGACGAATTGAATTCCTCAAAAGATGATTGACGAATTCAATGACCGCTTATTGGACTGGAAGTGTAGCAAAATACGCAATCCGCATTTTGGTTATTTTTTAATTAATGAATCGCTTTGTTCGTTACTGGGGTCAACAATTTCCATTAAACTCAGAATAATATTCTGCATATTATGTAAAGGCACTTTATTTTCCAAAATGAATTTGTTTTAAATCGTGAATGTTGAGAATATGCTCGGGGCTCCATAACGTAGTAGGCCAGATAATCGCCAGTCGGTGTTCAAAATAGCCTTTTCCGTAACAAAATTAGGGAAGTTGTTTTTGAAGGAATTTTTTTGAAGGCCTTTGGCTATGGGATCGAGTCAGGTGTCGTTTTCGAAGTATTTTTGGACGTAGAATCCATTTTTGGGGGTCACGGAACGATCCGATTTCTCTGTGGCGATCTAAAGGCCTTTCATGGGGCTAAAAATATTATCTTTGATGGATCCCATTGTTCATAATATGAACAACATTTTCAAGTAAACAAAATTTAGAAAAAAAAAAAATGAAAATAAAAATCCAAAAAAATTTTGTTTTTTCCAAAATGTTTTTCATTTTCACAGAATTAAGTTTTTGCACAAGTAGCCTATATCAAAGAATAATAAACCCTTGTGTAAAATTTGCAGTTTTTATTTTTGCGGACATTTTTCAAAATTTTATTTAATGTAATAAAAGTCATTTTAATCAAATTACTTACTTAGTTTTTATTACAATTTTATGAAATAAAAGTAATAAAAGTTTAGAATAGCCTGTCAAAGTCGAATTCGTTTGGAGCCAGAACAAGTTCAGGTCAAATGTTGATCTGTCCTTGACCTAGCTCGAGTCCATTTGCCCCAACAAATCCCCGACTGTTAAAAAAAACGAATTTTCTTACCGCAATTATTGACCTGCTTGTTCGTGCAAGTTAAACACTATCAGGTTGTAAAGTATCGCCTTAAAGAACCGCGCCCATTTGACTCAGAAGTTTGGGGAGGCGGGATCAAGAAAATCACAGTAATTACGAGATAAACAACCTCGGCAAGGACCGGAGATAATCGATTGCGCATATATTAGGAACAATCAGTTGAAGGGGTCGGCCAGTAAATTGCATTCTGAAGACCGTAAGAAAGATTTACAGGATGACGAGAGAGACACCTGAGATAAGAGACACCAAAACGTCTTCAGGCGAACTAGTCGTAGACCCCCAATTCACTGTTTCAGGCGGGTGCTGGGCTTTCAGGTAACTTTCGTGAGGTCTGGGCCAGCAAGTGGTGTGCGATAGAAGTTTTTGAGAAATTAGGACAGTTTTTTCGAAAGTAGGAAGGAATAATAATTACGGTCAATTACGGATGTATGCGATAATAGCAATGCTATGTTTGCCTGTTGTGGGAAGGAAGCCTGTTGTCGAAGGAGAGGAATGGACCGATAACGGTAATGGCCAAGAAGTGGTTGTTTGCCGACAGTGCAGAGGTCTGATCTAATGAGGTGGTTGGGGAGAAAAAAACATCTCGTTTGTTCTCCCCCATTGTAATGACCAAGCTATAGAAACCAAGTAACTCCCTCAGAAAAACGCTGCAAATTTTACACAAGGATTTATTATTTTTTAATATAGGTTAGGTGCAAAATTTAATTTGCCTAATTGTGCAAAAATTTAATTCTGTCAATGAAAAAAAATTAAAAAATTGTTTTTTCGATATTTATTTATTTTTTTTTAATTTAATTTATTTTTTCAAATTTTTGGTTTTGTTTTTTTTTTTACTTGAAACAAATTTGACCTCCTGGGATCCATCAAAATCTCATTTTTAGCCCCATGTAGATCGCCTCAGTGAAATCGGATCGTTCCGGGACCCCCCAAAATGGATTCTACGTCCAAAAATACGTCGAAAACGACACCTGACTCGATCCCATAGCCAAAACTCTTCAAAAAAAACCCTCTCGTAGCCCCATTTTAGCCCCATAGAGCCATACGGGTTAGGGCGATCGAGCTGAAAACCTTGCGGGCACAACTAGATGGTAAACCGAGTATTTTGACAATATTTCAGATTTTTAAAAAAATTCCTACTGCCCAAAACGGCCCGGACTGTGGACGGACATTTCGGTTTTGTAATCTGGACCTCTTCAAACGGATAATGTCAAATTTTGAGGCCGATCGGGGTCGTCGACCTCCGTCGCCAAAACATAGGTGTACTATTCCAAGAATAATAAACCAAAATCTGTCTTTTTCTTCTTCTTGGGGTGCCGTACCCGTACAGGGCATAGTTGGTCCCGCTACTACTTTCTGTTGATTGCGTATCATCAGTAATCCCATATAACGTACAACTAACAAGTTCCAAACAACAATGCTGCTCCCAGTGGTTTGTCATTGCCTTCCGAGATGGTTATCACCATCGGTAGTTGGTTGTAGTTTTTACGGCAGCTGGGATGACACTGTTTCAGTCATATGTGGCTGTGTGAAGGTTATGGAGTCAACTTCATCCTAGTTCTCAACGCAAATCCCATACAATTGTTTCAGAGAGCTTGAGTGGACCTGAACTGATCATTTTCTTGATTGATTGTCACATTTGGAGAAGTTGGAAACAAGATTTCCAATCAGCGTGTTGGGCATAGTTTGGTGGACCAGATAACCGCAGGGCTTTTCCACTACGTCAACTCGATTGTCGTCGTCGAACGTCTCCATGGAGACAACAAGTTGCAACTTGTACACCTGGCTCAATTACCGGGACTCGATCAAATTTCGAATTTAACGACGTCAACAAAGCCCGTTATTGGGGGTATCTCGCTGACGTTTGATTCGGTCCCCCCTGGCTAAACTCTAATGGCGACTCTCGTCCTCCAAGTTCAACGGAAGGGAAGCGAATTCAGCAAAGCAGTCCTTCGCCCCTTTCATAAAGAAACTTCTTCCTTCAGACGAATCCACTGCCTTCACTCTGTCAACTCGGGCGTAGTAGTTCAGGAGTTTCGTGGTCTTGAAACTTTCGCTGTTCTCATGAAAACTCTTGTAGTCGAGTGTCCCCTCTTCAACTGGATTCTACTGGCTATTAAATTTTGTGGCTTTTTACGGCTCCTGGACACCGAATGATCTTTCGGAAATTTGTTTCCTCAGTCGATATCACCTCAAAAGCGGCTGCGATTAGAGACACCACTTCGTTGGCGAATAAATTAGTTTCAAGCGATATAAGTGTATGTTGGAGGAGAGGCAGTTGATTAGTGTCAAAACTTGGGCTCGGATTCGAGCATATCAGCATGTTTTTTTCCTGTCTAGTAAACAGAGAAAGAAGCCTTTTGGCAGTAGTTTCACCTCTCTGGGACTAACAGAATTTAAATTTATTGAGCATATAGGGTGGTGGAACCAGTCTCATACACCCACCCAGTATCATACACTTGCATCTTCAACTTGAAATAATAAGAGTTCATGGCGGTCTATTTGCTTCCCTCTGAACTAGGAAGTTTCCAGTGAGAGAGAGAGAGAGAGTTTATTGCCGTAAATACATTAAGTACATGGCCAATCGTCATTAAAACTAAGCTTAAAATTTAATACATTGGCTCTTCCAAATTTTCAATTAAAAGTTTCAGTTTACATACAATATATACATTTGAAATTAGGACATTAAAAACATTTCACGATGGTAAGTATACGCATAATACAGGTAGGTACGTAGTGATTCAGTTAAGAAAATATTTACCTAGCTGTCCTGTTTCAACTCTAAATATTCAAAAGAGGCTCATTAAAAAAGTGATTCAAATCATAGAGTGCTTTTGATTTCAGATATGAGTCTATACGCTTTTTAAATGTATTTGCTGGCAAGGCACGGATTTTTATTGGCACTTTATTAAACATTTTTATTGCCCAATAGTTAGTCGCGTTCTGACTCTTCTTCAGTCGATTGTACTTGACAGTTAGATTCTCGGAATTTCTGGTGCTATAGCCACAGATATCCCTTTGCTTGCTCCATCGATCCATGTTCCTGTGTGCAAGCAGCAAGCACTCCCTGACGAACAGACTAGGCAGAGTCAGGATCTCCAACTCCACATACTTCAGACTACAGTCGTCCCTGTACCTCAAGCCTCCAAGGATCCTTACTGCTTTACGTTGTAAGGCAAAGATGCGTTTGGCAGGTGTGCTATGTCCCCAGGCAAGAATAGAGTAGGACATCAGCGAGTGGAAGCACCCATAATAACAATCCATCAATACCGTGGAGGACACCATATCAGAAAGAGCACGAAGAAGAAACAGGGTGGTTCGAAGTCTTCCAGCCAGGGCGTCACAGTGGGCATCCCAGTTCAGTCTTGAATCCACGGTCACACCAAGAAACTTGAGGGCGTTTGTGTGCTCCAGAGATGGGCGAAGTCCCAGATCGATGACTGTTGTTTTAGCAGGATTCAAGCAGAGCTTATTGCAGTTCAACCAGTCGGCTGTCTTTGCTTGGGACTCCCTCTCAAGCTGGGATATCTCTTCGATGGTTCGCCCTCGAACCAAAGAGGTCGTGTCATCGGCAAAGCGAACATAGTGGATGCCATTGTCGCTGTAGAGGTCATTTACATAAATTAGAAAAAGAAGCGGGCCCCAGACCGAACCCTGCGGAACCCCAGTCCTCACAACTACATCTGCCGAAAACCTGTTATTCCATTTGACCCGCTGGGTTCTGTCCATGAGGTAGCTACTAACCAGGTCCAATGCGTCCCTATGACAACCATAATTGGCCAACTTCCCCAAGAGAATGTCATGTGAGACACAGTCAAAGGCCTTTGACAAGTCAAAGAACACGGCTCTGGCGTAAAGGCCTTTTTCAAAGCAGTCCAACGTATAGTCGACGAAGTCCATGATCGCGTCTGTGGTGCCCATGCCCGTGCGGAAGCCATACTGGTTACTATTCAAGATACCATTCGATTCAAAGAAAGCCCTCATCGCTGAATTGAGTATACTCTCAAAAACCTTGGACAGAATCGGTAGCAGCGAAATAGGTCTATAATTAGACACGTCCGCCGAATCGCCCTTCTTAAAAATCGGGACTATCACCGCCTTCTTCAGAACGGACGGGAAGGTCTTCCAAATAATACTCTCGTTGATGAGGTAGCTGAGTGGTGGGGCAATCGCGGATGAAATGAATTTGATCACACGAGTTTTAAATCCATAAAGATCACTACTCTCTGACTGCTTCAGTCCAGCTATTGTGCGTTTTATCTCTTCTGGAGACGTCAAGGGGAACCCAAAACTTTCCGACAAGTTAGTCACCTCAAAGTTTAGAGGATCACTTTCAGAGGCCGGAATAGCATCGAGGAAAGTCTGGGGAATCTGAGCGAAATACTCACTGAACCCCATAGGGGAGAGTGGAGGCTGCTGATGAGGCCCTCCATGCTGCGCGGATTTTCTTTTTGAATTAATTATTTTCCATGCTGCTGACGAAGGATGTTTTGCTTTTTTTATAGCTTTGTCAGTTGCCTCTATTTTCGCCTTCCTCAGAGCCTGTCTGTATTTCTTTCTGCACCGCTGGACTCGGACGAGCGTTTCCCCAGATGGGGAGCCTTTCTCTCGAGATGAACAATCTCGGTCCATTATAAGCTCATCCAGCTCCCTCCGCATAGCAGCCAGTTCGGAGTTATACCAGTTCCCTACGTTGGACATGGTCACATTTTTAACTACTCTTTTTTTTACTGGTAAAGCCCTATCCATGACGTCCATCAAGTAGTTCACGAAAAGTTCCCACTTCTGCTCAATGCAGTGAGCATCGTTCGCGAGGAAACTCCACGATTCCGTGGACAGAAAACCCAAGAGCTCACGCAATCCATCCTCCGTTAATGGTCTCGAGTACGAATAGGTTTTTGTGTGCTGTCTCTTCTCCTTATCAAGCACCATCGAGAGGACAATGGCTTTATGGTCCGAAAGGGAGTGGCCCAGGACCGACGAACTAAACCTCGGAAAGTTCACCAGAAAATTATCAAGGCAGCTGTTCACTCGAGTAGGCTCCCTTACAGTGTATCGAAAACCAAATTCGCTGATCATATCCACAAAATCTTCGCGTTCCTTGCTTCCAATCAAGAAATTAATGTTAAAATCTCCGGTAATGATTGTTTTCCGCCCATTTACTTGGAGGAGAAGACGAAACATCACATCCAAGAATCTACCAAAGGAACCGTTCGGCGACCTGTACACAACGACAACAATCTCACCCGTCCCAGCGACCTTCAAAGCCGACACCTCGCAGTCGATCTCCTCAGATAACTCCCCCAAGTGAGCAAGAGGTTCTACGAGGATGGGTCTATCTAACGGCCCTCATGAGAACTTGAAGCACTAAGGAAGGTTTTTTTTTTTTTGTTATTCAGTGTTTCCCTACCAATGATACCTCGTGGTTCATGGCGTCGCCGTAGCATTTTGGATAAGGCGGTAAACTCTACTTGCTTTCACTTTACCACACATTTTTATCTTACTGTAATCCTGTAGGGGCGATTTTTCATGTATTTGGGCTCGTAGAATTCATTTCCGTCGATAATTTTGTCAAAAGAATAGGTTTTTACTTGATTTGAGAGGGTGTAGGATACTGGGGACCTGATAACCACCAATTCTCCAGTATCATACTCAGGTCTATAATACTTGGGAAACCCGAAACTTTCAAAAAATCGCATTTTTGTTATTTTAGTTAGTTAGGACTTGAAATTTATCTCACAACCTTTGCTGGACATTTGCAATCACGATGACCAGTATCATACAGGGTGTGTATGATACTGTGTCCAGGGGTGTACGACACTGGAACCTGCTGTTTCTGAAGAATTTCCAAAGTTCTATGGGAACGATTATCAAAATTCCGAACTCCTGGGAGCTCCAATAAACGGTACATAAAGTATAATGAGCGTTTATATTCTGTTCTTGATACTTAAATTTCTACTAAAACGGATTTTCAAATGTTTCATGAGATGTGTATGAAACTGGTTCCGAAGGGTGTATGACACTGGTGACACCCACTTTTCACCCTGTATGGCTCTGGTGAAAAAACCTACTTTAATAAATTATTTGTACCTAATTCATAGGAACCAAATTTTGACATTTTCTTGGTTTCTAGATTTTCTTAAAGAGTTGGTCAAACGATATCAACCTCTCCAAAGCTCGTCAGACGACATCAGACCAAAATATTGAGTAAAAACTGGAGATCTTCCACTAATGTGTATGAGACTGGTTCCACCACCCTAAATGCATATTCTTGTGGATTTCGTTTAAATAGCTCGTTTTACATCAAATTTCCTCAGAATTTGGGCTTTAATAACTAATAAGGTGTGATTCGCGCATATCAAGTGGTGAATCCTGATTTAGTGGGTAATTCGTGTTAGGAAATTTAGTGCATTACCTAAATTTAAGTAGGTATTTATCCTAGGTACCTACGAAAAAAAAAAAAAAAAAAATTGATTTTTATTGGTCACTTATTTTCTGGCGCCAATAATTTTGCGTTTAGGTGCACTGCAAAAAGACCAAAACAAGCCATCAATTGAATTGAATAGATGAGCGCAACCTTTTTGTTATTACGATATATTTAATGAGCGAGAGAAACTAAGAAACAGTAGGTATCTAGCGACCAAACTATGCCACACAACACATCATCCACGTGATGCTCATTACGTAAACAACTGCACCCTAACGACCGATGCGTAATAAAACCTTATGCCGATCAGAGGTAACGAACGGCTCAGGCTGCAAAAATCGTTTTGGAGTCGTTGGAATCAGCCTAAAAAGCTCATTCCATAGACCCTTGTACCAACGAAATCGGACAAAAACTTCCGTCCCCCTTTTGAGGCCTCCTTAGTTACACATCAGAGATAAACAATTTTCGTCGTGAAGTACCTCCCGAAAACCGATGAAGGGGATGAGGGAGGAAAAATCAAGGTAGCCTATAACCACCCCCGGAACTCGCTGATGACAATGAGACCACCCTCATGAAAATCTGTTGAGCCGCTCGGGCGTGATGCTCTGTACACAAACAAACAAACAAACAAAAAAAAAACATACATGTCGAAGAGGTGAGCGCACCTTTCCATTTTTTGGAAAAAGGTTGCGCTAAAAATGGCCTCCACCCCTGGACTTGGATGGGTACAAGGAAATGCCGAATGGGGACACGAGTAATTTTCGTGCCCTTTTTCCAAGGATCAAAAAAATGTAGGAAAAACGCTGCAAATTTTACACATGGGTTTATTATTCTTTGATATACCTAGGTTACATGTAAATGCCATTTACATTAATTTACATGTAATGGTACGAAAATTAATTCTGCCAATTAAATTTATTTTATTTTATTATTATTTTTTTTTTTTTTCACTCGGAAAATATTTTACCTCCGGGGATCCTTCAAAATTCCCATTTTTAGCCCCATGAATGCCCTATAGACCGGCACAGTGAAATCGGGTCGTTCCGGGACCCCCAAAAATGGATTCTACGTACAAAAATACTTCGAAAACGACATCTAACTCGATCTCATAGCCAAAACCCTTCGGAAACGCCTCCCGTAGTCCCATTTTAGCCCCACGGCTTTGGGCGATCGGGCTGAAAAACTTGGTAAAAGCGGGCACAACTAGATGGTAAACCGAGTATTTTGTCAAAATTTCAGATGTTTAAAAAAAATGCCTACCGTCCAAAACGGCCCGGACGGCGGACGGACATATCGGTTTTGGAATCTACTTGTCATAATACGGATAGTCAAATATTGAGGCCGATCGGAGTCGCCATTACAAACGTGTATTATTGCAAGAATAATAAACCAAAAGGAAAATGAGTTTAAAAAATCCGCGACTTCCAAAAAATCGTCGTTTTTTAGTCTGGTTCTAGAAATCGGACAATGAATCCTAAAAAAAAAAAAAAAAAAAAAAAAACCGCAGCAAATTTTACACAAGGGCTTATTAGGTATTCTTTGATATAGGTTATTTGTGTAGAAATTTAATTCTGTGTCAATGAAAAAAAATTGTGGGGAAAAAGAACTTTTTTTTTTCTAAAATGCTTAATTTTTTACTCGAAAAATATTTAACCTCCTGGGATCCTTAAAAATCCCATTTTTAGCCCCCATGAAAGCCCTGTAGATCGCCACAGTGAAATCGGATCGTTCCGGAACACCAAAAAATGGATTCTACGTCTAAAAATACTTCGAAAACGACACCTAACTAGATCCCATAGCTAAAAGCCTTCAATAACCCCCTCCAGTAGCCCCATTTCCAGGCGCCCCACGGGTTTGGGCGACCGGGATGAAAACCTTGCGGGCACCGAGTATTTTTACCGAGTATTTTGTCAAAATTTCAAATTTATAAAAATTCCTTCTGCCCAAAACGGCTCGGGCGGCGGACGGAAATTTCGGTTTTGGAATGTAGACCTCTTGAAACGGACATCAAATTTTGAGGCCGATCATAAACTTCGACCTCCATCGCGATTGCATAGGTGTATTATTCCAACAATAATATACCAAAATGGGTGATTTAAGACCACTTTGCTTACTTTGCAAATGGATTTCTTCAAACGTTGTTCAGATGCGGCATTGTTATTACTGTGCAAAATTAACGAAAGTCGAATTAAACACTTGTTCACAACAGCTCGTTTCGTTTCTTTCGTTGGGGATCAGATTCATACGAATTTGAAATGCTAGTTCCTGTCTATTGTTCACTGAGCGATTCATCGCTGGCGAGAAGTAAATAACCTTTTTAAACGTCCCTGGCCTTTTGTGATTATTTGCATATTCCGCTCGTAACACCCATCAGCCGCTCGTTTGGATATTCGTAGGATTTTTGATCGCGTCAATTTTCTTCCCAAGGACGGTCCCGTCTGCTCCAATTTTTTGCTTTCAAGTGATGTGATATTTCGAAGTTGACTCCACCCACAAAGACGTCTGGATTTACGTTCATGTCTCATTCGAAAAAAAAAGAAATTTTTTTTGTCTTCTTTTTTCTCTCCTTCCACCAAACCAGGCCGGACACTACACGAGCGTGGAATCCCGCCAAGTCGTTGTCGGCTTTTTCCGGAAAGGTGAAAGATCTATGTAGAGGTGTTTTCGGAGCCGCCGGTTCCGTTCCGGCGCGCATCATTACGTTGCAGCCGGCTGAGGTCTCAATTCTTGGCACCCAACTTGCCCAACGAAATTAAGCTTTTGACTTATACCTCACTCATAGGAAGTTCATATATGCAACTAGTCTCGAAAATATATTTTGATGGATTCTCCGAATAAATGAATATCCCTCAACGTCAATCGACTTAAGGCGGAATTCCGCCAGATCAGTTCTGCCCTGCGTTCCCTGTCGGAGTCGAGTGGGGTGTCATTTTCGGAGTTACCTACTAGCACTCTGACGGGGGGGGGGGGCTAGGTAAGGAAAGACTGTGACTGGATATATCCGATATCCGGATATTTATTTTTAATATCGGGATGGATAGTGACCGGATAGAAGTGGGTTGAAATATCCGGTAACGGGATATAGTCCGGTCGGCAGGGACAAAAAAACCGTGAAAGCGGGGAAAAAAATGCAAACTTAATGGGACTTTTACACGTTGTTTAGTACTATTTGGTGATTCTTAATCCAAGTTTCTAACCTTGTAGACCCTGTGGAAAAATCAGGAGAGGCGAAAAACCGCGAAATTTTCGACCTCCCGTCTGTTTTTGCTGAATAACGTCTTTCCCTTACAGTTTACGGTCAAGGGCACTCAATTATATTTGAAAGAGCGTTAAATTATCTACAATTTGACCTGGCTAGACGTATTTTTCCATAGAATAGGTACAGAGATACACGGCTTCAAAAAAATGCGAATTTTCCAAATTCCCCGAAAATGGCCAAAAATGCCAGTTTTTATCCAATTAATAAACTAGAAACACCACTGTGTATGGTTTAGAAGTCAAGAGGGAGGGTCGACAATATTTTTGAGACCGAATTCCACCCCCCCAATATAATTTCATTTAATGTAGGTAGGTACCTACCTATTCTAAACTATCTCACTGGTCTTCGGTGAGATAGTAGTTGAAGAAGTGATCCCTTATGTCACAGGAAAGGCGGGTAAAGAGAGTTACTTTCAGTTTGATGTTTTATCTCAGTTACAAATTGGTAAAAAAATGGGCACTATAATAGACAAAGTGATTTGGAGCAAAACCACGTCAACCACTTTTGACTCAGTATGTAACACTTATGTGAATTATGTACTTAAACACTTTGGGAGAAACTCTGTGGTTGTCTTTGATGGGTATTCAACCAACATCATTTTCGAAAGCACTAAAGCTGCGGAAAGAGCTCGACGGTACGGGGGGGGGGGGGTGGAATTCTGTCTCAAAAATATTATCGACCCTCCCTCTTGACTTCTAAACCATCCACAGTAGTGTTTATAGTTTAGTAATTGGATAAAAACTGGCATTTTAGGCCATTTTCGGGTAATTTTGAAAATTCGCATTTTTTTTTTGAAGCCGTGTATCTCTGTACCTATTTGATGGAAAAATACGTCTAGCCAGGTCAAATTGTAGATAATTTAACGCTCTTTCAAAAATAATAGAGTGGCCTTTACCGTCAAGTGTAAGGGAAAGAAGTTATTCAGCAAAAACCGACGGAAGGTCGAAAATTTCGCGGTTTTTCGCCTCTCCTGATTTTTCCACAGGGTCTACAAGGTCAGAAACTTGGATTAATACAAATACTTTAAACAAATACTTTTTTTACCATCTAATTGTGCCCGCAAGGTTTTCAGCCCGATCGCTCAAACCCGTGGGGCGCTATGGGGCTAAAATGTGGCTACGGGAGGCGTTTCTGAAGGGTTTTGGCTATGAGATTGAGTTAGGTGTCGTTGTCGAAGTATTTT
This sequence comes from Pilophorus perplexus, assembly GCA_955831195.1. NCBI lineage: Eukaryota > Metazoa > Arthropoda > Insecta > Hemiptera > Miridae > Pilophorus > Pilophorus perplexus. Next base: position 49,550,131 of record OY037009.1, read on the forward strand.
TGGACGTAGAATCCATTTTTGGGGGTCCCGGAACGATCCGATTTCACTGTGGCAATCTAGTGGCAACCTATATTTCTTTCATGGGGCTAAAAATGGGATTTTTTAAGGATCCCTGGAGGTCAAATTTTGACCTTATTTAATAAGGTTTCGTTTCCCGAGTATTTTCGGACGCAAACCCCATTTTTCGAGGTCCTACGAGGAGAGTATTTTGTCCAAACGTTGTACAGAAAAAAAATTATTTTATTTTTTCAAAATATTTTCGTCGTTGATAATTCTTAACAAATATTAGAGAATATAAACCCTTGTGTAAAACTTACAGCGTTTTTTTTTTCTCATGTTTTCATGTTCGCTTTTTGCTTCTGTCTAGTCTTATGACCTCTAATGTAGGTACCGAGTTACTTTTCCAGCTGAAGAGTCCACTCCAAGAAAGATGAGGATCACTTTTTTTTTTCGAAAATGAGTTTAGGTTGGCAATACCTTTTTCATACAAACTAGTTTCTGTTGGTAACCTCAAATTCACAAAAAAGATTTTGGTTTCAGCCGAAATCGAACGTGGAAGTTTCGGACTACAATGCAAAAAAAGATGAGAGTCGACTCTGATCTGATCAGTTCTCGACAATGCAAGAAAGATGAATGTCGTATACAATACAATACAATGTTTGAGTAAACTTACGTACTTGTACTTTTTGCTTCAATAAAATATTCTTCTCCTTTTTTCACCTCAGTTTCTGGTTCTCAATCAAAACCTAACTCAAAACCCTATTTTACCAATTTTTTTCACAGATTTTTTCACTTGATTGATATTCATCTTTTTTGCATACTTACTTCTGAGGTTTTTTTTTTTTTATTCATCTATCGTCAGTAATAGCCCGAAAATTTAATTTTTGCCAAAATAAAAAAGCTGTACAGCATCTTTGGGAGCAGGCGAAAATTTAGCGCGCCCTACTATTTCAAAAATAATTTTCTAAACAATAAGTGCGAGTCTTGAAACTTTCAACAACGATTTTCTCATTTTCGAAAAAAGTGACCCTCAGCTTTCTTGGAGTGGACTCTTCAGCAGCTGTTAAATTTGTTTTTGAAATACTTTTTATGCGTTGGTTAATAGTTTGAATAATTTAAAACATAATTGGTTTTACTACATTATATACATAATATAATATACCTATTATATTATGTAGTAGGTAAGTATCTCTAAACTAGGAATATTATTCTTAGTTTACAGATAAAAATATGTTAAACTTAAGCCAAATTGTAATAACTTTTAATGATATTTTACTTTTTTCTAGTCATCATGTGTTCAAATGAAGTGCCATTCTGTTTGTAGTTTTAGGTCTGCCCTTTGTTTCAAATAAAACTCCATTATCGCGGATTCTTGCATTCTACATCGCCCTTGAGATAGCAGCAGTGTAGTCATAAAATGAGCAAAATTAAGTATTTTTCAGAAAAACAGCGGATAAAGTAATTTCGGGGGACTCTCATCCGCCCCAACTTGTCAGCATACGTAGGTAGGTAGTTTCTTCTGTATTTTCATTTGTACTAACTTCCGAAATATGAAAACGAAAAAATCAACAGGCCCAGCCACAACTCCCTGAAATTTCATCAATTTAATATTCTCACTTAGTTGATTCCACGGAAACTGGAAATTTTAGGTCTTTCAAACAGGATGGCTCTCCTATTTGATTTTTCCAAAAAAAACTTTTTTTGGGCTTAAGGGAGAAGACGATAGTTTTAATTCGAATCAAGTTTCATCCCTTTCCTTGAAAACTTAAATAGGAAATTTCAAATTTGAAGTTCGATAACCTCATTCTCTCACATGTCCCTTTCTCGGAGTTTCCAATTTCAACAACTACTGACGATGAACCAAGTAGATTTTCGCCAAAATCCAATGTATCTTTATTTTCCCCTGCTCTTCACCTTCAACTTTTTAGAGAATACGGATTTTATCAGTGAACAGTGTTGAGTAAAGACAACATCATGTGGCTGTCACGGAGGTAGTAACCTCATTCTCTCACATTATTTTGAGAAAGTCGTGTGTCCGCCATGCCCCTAGTAGGACCGGAAAAATGGGTCAGCAACACTTCCACACATCGTGTCTGCACGTCAAGAAACCGTCCATGGAGGAACCGTCCATTCTTTCCTCCATGGAAACCGTCATTGTCAAAATATCCTCCCTCTTCAGTCAGCGTCCTGTTTTGTGGGAGAATTTTATCTTTCTGCACTTGAATTCTCATTCTCTCATCTTTTATAAAACTAGTTGCGGTAAGTTTCAGCATTTTGATTATCAGTCGCATAGTGAGCGTTGCTAAGTGCTTGTGCCATGTGATTTTTGAAAATTGCAGTAGGTAATAACAATGTGGGCAATAGCATCCTATTTTGAAGCCCAAAACCTCATTCTCTCCTTCTCATTCTCTCACGTTAATCATGATGAGAGAATCAGGTTCGGAATGAGAGAATGAGGATGATCCTACATTCTTTCGATTTTATTATATTACCTAAATATTTCACTCTACTATTTGAGTATAGGCCTCACGAGACTGAAGAGAATCCTTTTGTGGTGAATCAATGAATCAGAGGCTCCTCATACTCCGCTTCAGTGAATGGAATAGACCTATTCCAACAATTCCTATAGAACAAATTTGTTCCCATCAAGCCCGGTTTAGTCCAGTCATTATGTAATTTGGACCTTGCAAAAATTCCGAAGTTAATGAAACTTTCAGGGTTCGTTTAGGTGTGCCCAAGGATGATGTACCTAAGTTTTCGAACTGAAAAACCTTGTGGAAAATTGTGGGGGGCCGAAAAACCACGAAATTTTGGCACTTTTTTAAGTTTTTTGCAAATATCTCGTAAATTACGCACTTTTTGTGTACTACATGCCTTATGAAAGTTGTAGAGCATTAAATTTCCTTCAGATTTCACAGGTCAAACATAATTTTTGACCCCATAGATACCGAGATAAATCACTCTGAAAATAGACAAAATTTCTCAAAATGGCCCAAAACAGCTAAAAATTCAGGTTAATGCTACATAACGACGGTTTCGGTGGATATTTGATGGTTTCATTGCATTTAATCGTGCTTATATTTGCCCCCTCCCCTATTTCTGTCAAGAAAAAAATTTTAGAAAAAAAAGGATTTTCATTTTTCAACAAAATTGTGTTAATTTTTTTCCCCAAAAATTTTTTTCTCAAACATTGTTGTTTTTTACTTGTAAAGTACTTGACCTCCTGGGATCCTTCAAAAATCCCATTTGTAGCCCCCTGAAAGACCTATAGATCGCAACAGTGAAATCGCATCGTTCCGGGACCCCCAAAAATGGATTCTACGTCGAAAAATACTTCGAAAACGACACCCAACTCGATCCCATAGCTAAAAGCCTTCAAAAAACCTGTAGTATTACAACCTTTCTTTGTATTTCCATACGATGATGCTGAGGATTTTGTCTGGGGCTGCATTCCTGTTGGTCCGGATGGGAACGACCCCTCGGCTGGTGGGGGTCCCAGCCAAGTGTGGACCTGTAAATATGTGCGGAGGAAATGGTGTCTAGCTGCATCAGTGGTCGGTGGCAGCCTGGCCAACTGAAATTGAGGCTTGTCCACTGATATCTTGAATAACTGGTACCTCAGGTCATCCAGGTTATGGAGGGAGCTCCCCCCATATAAGCGAACCAGGAATTCTGCCCCAGCATCAGCAATCTGGGTGGGGGTGGCTTTGGCGTCCATGAAGATGTCAGCAATGCGGTGGATTTCAGGTGTTTTTTGGTAGAACTTGACGACTTTCCTTTTGCCCTGGCTAAAAGGGGTCGATGTTGTGTCGCATCCGCTCACCGCATGCAAGAACAAAATGTCCCTGGGGTCAGCAATGGTGCATGAAGCTTGTGAATACAACAGCGATGGCGTATGCAGTACGGAAATGTTTTTTTCAGGGGGGTGTTAGGGGGGGGGGGGGGCAAATATAAGCACGATTACATGCAATGAAACCATCAAATATCCACCGAAACCGTCGTTATGTAGCATTAACCTGAATTTTTAGCTGTTTTGGGCCATTTTGAGAAATTTTGTCTATTTTCAGAGTGATTTATCTCGGTACCTATGGGGTCAACAATTATGTTTGACCTGTGAAATCTGAAGGAAATTTAATGCTCCACAACTTTCATGAGGCATGTAGTACACAAAAAGTGCGTAATTTACGAGATATTTGCAAAAAACTGAAAAAAGTGCCAAAATTTCGTGGTTTTTCGGCCCCCCACAATTTTCCACAAGGTTTTTCAGTTCGAAAACTTAGGTACATCATCCTTGGGCATCATTCTAAACGAACCCTGAAAGTTTCATTAACTTCGGAATTTTTGCAAGGTACCCCCTCCAAGGAAGTCTATAATGACTGGACTAGTTGCCCTGTTGAGAGGTAGGTTTGGGAATTTCCGCAGAGCAAATACCCAGATGGGCTCTCTGGGGAACATCATTTGTGACAACTATAAACAATCGTCGGAATTGTTTGAGATCGCGATCTTGTTACCGGAAACCCCTCCTGGATCATCACGAAACTGTGCCACGGAGGCAATTTGTTACTTCTCAACCAAATAATTTCTTCTAAATATGCCATTTTGTTGTTGAATTTAGTTAATTTTGTCCAATCACGCGAGGAAGGTTATCTTTTTTTTTTTCTATCTCCATTCTTCGACAACACGAATGAAAATACGGCCCATTCGTCAAACGGTAGTGATAAATGTCACTTTCAAATGTCCTGGTCGCGTCCTCGCTGCCGATGACTTGCCTCTGCCTTAATGACGAAACCCCCGTTCAACGCCGCAAATTAAAATTTTACTGCCTTACTCGTGCGACGTTCCAAGGCCATATTTTTTTTTCATTTGCTTACAAAAGTCGGTGCCAAACGTTGTAGAAGGTCCGAGGTTCTGCTCAGGAGAAAAAAAAAGGTTCAGGTGGAACGATGAAAAGTTGTGTCTCAACTTGGAAATAAAATCTCTCAGTCGGTTGGGTTTTTGTGGACTTTTGTCAAAGATTCCTGGAAGTCGATGAAAAGAGGCCTAATTCTATAGGCTCCGAATAGGAGCCCCTAAACTATCAAGCGACTTGATCAAATGCTTGAACCTCCGATTGATGGGAGCTTCAAGCGTGCTTCAATCAACCCTTCAATCTTTTGATCAAAACTCTCTCGTCAGTCGAAGCAGAGAAGTGGAACAGTGTGTGTTGCGTTCGTGCTTTCGCTTTTGGTTTATTATTCTTGAAATAATACACCTGTTTTCGCGACGGGGGTCGACGACTCCGATCGGGCTCAAAATTTGACATTATCCGTTTCAAGAGGTCTACATTCAAAATCCGAAATGTCCGTCCGCCGTCCGCCGTCCGGGCCGTTTTGGGCAGTAGGAATTTTTTTTAAAATCTGAAATTTTGGCAAAATACTCGGTTTACCATCTAGTTGTGCCCGCAAGGTTTTCAGTCCGATCGCCCAAACCCGTGGGGCACTCTGGGGCTAAAATGGGGCTACGGGAGGGGTTTTTTGAAGGCTTTTAGCTATGGGATCGAGTTAGGTGTCGTTTTCGAAGTATTTTTGGACGTAGAATCCATTTTTTGGGGTCCCGGAACGATCCGATTTCACTGGGGCGTTCTTTAGGGCTTTCATGGGGCTAAAAATGGGATTTTTGAAGGATCCCAGGATGTTAAATATTTTTCGAGTAAAAAATACAGAATTTAAAAAAAAAACACTTTTTTGAACAAAAAAAATCGAAAAACAAATTTTTTTTTTAGATAAAAATCCAAAAATTTTTTTTTTAAATTTTTTCATTGACAGAATTAAATTTCTGCACAAGTAACGTATATCAAAGAATTATAAACCCTTGTGTAAAATTTGCAGCGTTTTCGATTTACAATGGTGTCAAATTCAGATTTGGGCTTACTAATCGCAACATTGGTTGCCGTGAAGCAGAAAAAGAAGCAAAAGAAAAAACGCTGCAAATTTTGCACAAGGGTTTATTATTCTTTGATATACGTTACTTGTGCAGAAATTTAATTCGGTCAATGAAAAAATTTTTTTTTGATTTTTTGTTCAAAAATGTGTTTTTTTCAAAAATTCTGTATTTTTTACTTGAAAAATATTTAACATCCTGGGATCCTTCAAAAATCCCATTTTTAGCCCCACGAATGCCCTAAAGATCGCCCCAGTGAAATCAGATCGTTCCGGGACCCCAAAAAATGGATTCTACGTCCAAAAATACCTCGAAAACGACACCTAATTCGATCCCATAGCTAAAAGCCTTAAAAAAAACCCCTCCCGTAGCCCCATTATAGCCCCATTGCGCCCCACGGGTTTGGGCGATCGGACTGAAAACCTTGCGGGCACAACTAGATGGTAAACCAAGTATTTTGTCGAAATTTCAGATTTTTAAACAATTTCTTACTGCCCAAAACGGCCTGGACGGCGGGCGGACATTTCGGATTTAGAATGTAGACCTCTTGAAACGGATAATGTCAAATTTTGAGCCCGATCGGAGTCGTCGACCCCCGTCGCGAAAACATAGGTGGATTATTCCTAGAATAATAAACCAAAACGACGGTGGTCTATTAGGTACTTTTTACTTTCCACAACTCCGGACAATCGCGATATAAATCAATTTATAAACTAATAAACTCCCGCTAAGGTAGGTACACCTTAGTTAGGTACCCTACATTGTATTAGCTTGCAGGGAGCCAGACTCGACTTTCTCCTCGGATCTTCTTCCCTTTCCAGAAGCGATGCAGCACCACCAGATCTGGCCAACCCAGATAAACATCTGCAGATTTATGCCCGGACGGTAAGGACACCGCAAGCTAAAGGTCGGTCCTGACTGAAACTGGGTCTCAAATACGTGCCGAGATCCTATGAATGAGATACTCACGGCTAATTTATGAAGCCATTATCCTCTCTGGGCAACTGACCAAGCCCATCGCGTTTCGGTAGCATCAGATAAGATTATTTTCACAAGCCCCCCCTTTAAGGCGGTCTTGAAATATGTGAAATTAATTTTTTTTTTTTTTTTTTTTCAACTCAATCGTGACTTGAACAAGGACGACGAGATGGTGGGTGGGCGAAAATCGGAAATGTTTTCACTGTCAAATTTAATGTGACCACGATCTTTAAGTTTCAAGCTCTGCTTTCAATGCCAGCGGTGATTTTGCTGATGCTTATGTGGCCGTTGATGGTGATGTACATGCACTTGGGCTGGTTGGCAGGCCAGACGTTTCCTGCCGACTGTTCAAGGCTGACTCTTTCAGCCGAGAGACCATTCGGACGGATAATCGTGATTTTGGACCAGTAAGGTTACGATTCTGAAGCATTGGTCGGAATTCCTCTGCGAAGACACTCAAACTCGGGGCGTGATCAGCTAGAAAGAAACATAATACCATCACCTAGCATATCATGCTATTATGTGCTATCTATAGAAAGGTCAATCTTCGTCAAAGCCACCAGAATGAACGTCTTATTGCAAGGATTTGATTCATTGTGTCGAGTTGTTCTGTCTGCAGAGGATGCGTAATTTTCGGGTCATTCTTTGGAAATGGTACTATTTGAGGTTCATTTTTCCAACATTTTCAGCTGTCCAATTTTCAAATTTTTCTTGCTGTTAATGCTCTTGGTAAATTGTAAATTTGTCGGGAGACCGGAACACTGCGGGCAATACTTTGGGGAAATCCCCCGTACGGAAGCCTTCTGGTTTATTGTACTCCCGAGCCTCCGTTTTGGTTTATTATTCTTGGAATAATACACCTATGTTTTCGCGACGCGGGTCGACGACTCCGATCGGCCTGAAAATTTGACATTATCCGTTTCAAGAGGTCTACATTCAAAATCCGAAATGTCCGTCCGCCGTACGCCGTACGCCGTCCGCCGTCCAGGCCGTTTTGGGCAGTAGGAATTTTTTTTAAAATCTGAAATTTCGGCAAAATACTTGGTTTACCATCTAGTTGTGCCCGCAAGGTTTTCAGTCCGATCGCCCAAACCCGTGGGGCGCTATGGGGCTATAATGGGGCTACGGGAGGGTTTTTTTTTTAAGGCTTTTAGGTATGGGTTCGAGTTAGGTGTCGTTTTCGAAGTATTTTTGGACGTAGAATCCATTTTTTGGGGTCCCGGAACGATCCGATTTCACTTGGGCGATCTTTAGGGCATTCGTGGGGCTAAAAATGGGATTTTTGAAGGATCCCAGGATGTTAAATATTTTTCGAGTAAAAAATACAGAATTTTTGAAAAAAACACATTTTTGAACAAAAAATCCAAAAAAAAAATTTTTTTTTGAGATAAAAATCCAAAAATTTTAATTTTTTTCATTGACAGGATTAAATTTCTGCACAAGTAACGTATATAAAAGAATAATAAACCCTTGTGTAAAATTTGCAGCGTTTTTGACTCTATTTGCCTCCCGAGTGGTCGAGGTCCAATTCCTAATTACCTAATATACGTCTTATCACTGCATCTTCTTGAGGGGTAGTGAGGAGGGGGGGGGGGGGGTGGTTACATTCCCACCGCCCCGAAAGGGAAAGGGATTGGAGGGAACCGACACTTCCCCCCTCCCGTCCTTAGCTGGTGGCACCAGCCCCCCCCCCCCCCCCCACCATCATTAAATCCCACCGAACTAAATTAATATACTTTTATTAATAGGAACGTCACACTACCAATAAACGAGAACCCAATCTCATCCGTGCGAGGCGCTCTGAAGGGAAGGCCACCAACATGCAGTTTCACTTAAGGGTAAATATTACATTTAAATCCCGTATGTAGACATAAAGATCCCGATATAATAGGATAGATCCTAGATAGAGATATCTCTATAGAGGGTGATTCTCCCATTTCATTGGATTTCCAGTTTTCGAACGATTGTGGCTTCTGTGGTAATTTTTGCGTACATTTTTGGTAGTGAGTGACTACTAGTCACCCTTCCCTCGGGTTTCAGTCAAATTTGGGGCGGATAGCCCCTTGCAATCATACCTAAAATTAGGTTCAAAACGTAAAAACCTAATTCCCTCACCTGTCCATCGGCCACAGCTGCTAACTTTGATGATGAATAAAACCTCTATTACGGCTTGTAGCGCTTTCCTTCTTTTTTTGGTGGCTTTCTTATGTTCTCAACTAATGAACTGTTTGATGGGTAACGCCCCAAATCGTCTACAAAAAAATGTGCCGCCTGATACACCGGTGTCCATAGGATTTTGCCTAATTCCCTCACCTTTTTTGGTTTATTATTCTTGGAATAATATATTATTCCAAGAATAATATACACCTATGAGGTGTATACACCTATGTTTTCGCGACGGGGGTCGACGACTCCGATCGGGCTCAAAATTTGACATTATCCGTTTCAAGAGGTCTACATTCTAAATCCGAAATGTCCGTCCGCCGTCCGCCGTCCAGGCCGTTTTTGGCAGTAGGAATTTTTTTTTAAATCTGAAATTTCGGCAAAATACTTGGTTTACCATCTAGTTGTGCCCGCAAGGTTTTCAGTCCGATCGCCCAAACCCGTGGGGCGCTATGGGGCTATAATGGGGCTACGGGAGGGTTTTTTTGAAGGCTTTTAGCTATGGGATCGAGTTAGGTGTCGTTTTAGATGTATTTTTGGACGTAGAATCCATTTTTTGGGGTCCCGGAACGATCCGATTTCACTGTGGCGATCCATAGGGCTTTCATGGGGCTAAAAATGGGATTTTCGAAGGATCCCAAGAAGTTAAATATTTTTCGAGTAAAGATTAAAGAATTTTTGAAAAAAACACATTTTTGAAAAAAAAAAAAAACCCAACAAATTTTTTTGAAATATAAAAATCCAAAAAAAAATGTTTTTAATTTTTTTTTATTGACAGAATTAAATGTCTGTACAAGTAACCTTGCAACATCCGCTCCTGGGCAGAGGGCCCTAAGGGAGCGGAGCTCCACAAAAAAAAATGAAAAGAGAAGGACAAATAAATGTCCCCGAGCAATCGACAATTAATCCCAGGGATGGGAACTTGAAATAACTCTTGGGCTCCTGAACGAGGGCACACACAAATAGTTATAAAGTTCTTATATTGTTGAAATATTACCTCTCATGCAGGCTACAAAAGAGAGGACAGAACGACGACGTAGCAGTACTTCACAACATCGGGTTTTAGACGTTTTGACAAGCTTTCCTACTAGGGCGCCCCGGATCATTATTTCGACAAGTTACCTGAAATTTACAGCAGTGTTAGAAAGAGAATGAAACAAGGAATCACAGATACAGAAGACTAGTGATGCAACAGTGCTCATTGGAACAAATACTTCGAGGGCAACGCCTCAGTTTGGCGGAAGCCACAATTCATGCTAAAACGACTTTCAAACTTCATGTTAATGGGTCCACGACGTGGAGAAATATTATTTGATAGGTTGTTTCAAGTTTCAATGTTCAAAAGGGAACTATCACGTAACTTGGGGTTTGCTGGCAGGGACACCAGGTTGAACGACGTTCCGACAACAGTCGGTGCACAAAATTGGCAATGCAGACAAGTCGGCGGCGTCGAGGTCGCAGGATGCAGAAACGCCGAATGCATAGCGCAAGTTGGAATGCTCAGAGCGTAGAACGCAGGACGCAGTGAGGTGTAGAAAATTATAAATGCAGCCAAGTGTAGGCAGATCGCAGGGATGCGGATTTCTCCCTAAAATGGTTTTTCAAAGTTAGATCCCGTTGGGATTTTCAGATTTAGAACAAGGGAATTCCTCATGACTCACCTCGATTGGTGATAGAACGCATTGGCTCCAACGTAAATCCCCTGGTTTCCACACGGTTCATCGGTTCTCGCGAGAGCGCCTTGGTCTGATAACCGTTTACACCCTCACTCAATCCGGTTCTTCAATGGCTGGTTACGCCAAGGAAGTACTTAGTTTCCAGAAGGGAGTACGAAAAGTTTCAATAAACTCACCTCCAGCTTGCGAGTGAGGACCGACAGGTTAAGTCAAAACTGGGCTGCTGAGATTTTCACAAATTCTCAGCCCCGGCTCTCCGCCCAAATATTCGTCGACAGCCGAAGGCTCGCAGACACACCGAAAAAGGAAATTCTGGCCAAACGGCTCCCCCAAGCGGGGATGAACCCGGCTTCACAATTTTAGCAAAAAGGGGACGCCATTGCTCCCGAGAGACCAACCTAGGGATGTTGAAAAAGTATCGATACTTAAAAGTATCGATACTTTTCAAAAAAAGTATCGATACATATCGATACTTTTTGTTACCGATACATATCGTAGTATCGATACTTTTTTTCCGGTATCGGCGCCGATACTTTTTTTATCCCTCACATTTCATCAGATTCAAAACTTTCGGCATATAGGTAGTTGACAGTACCTCTAACTTGACCAGCAATAATTGCTGGTCAATAATAGCTTTCTTCAATTATTGAAGAAAGTTGATGTAGGTACCTACCACCACTTCCTGGAGCTGCACCAGCTCTCATATCAGAAGAATCAGCCGTCCTCGATCAAGGGCGGACCACCAGAATGTTGGCCCAACCAACCAACCCAACTCACTCATCACAGTAGAAATTAGTGTGGCCACAGCTACACCAAACGAGGGAATGTTCCGCTTTTTTGCTACCTGTACCTACCCTCCGAGGCTTGGAGCAAGGTTTTCAGTCCGATCGTCCAAGCCCATGGGGCGCTATGGGGCTAAAATGGGGCAATTGAAAGTTTTTTTAAAAGCGTTTGGCTATGGGTTCGAGTTGGGTGTCGTTTTCGAAGTATTTTTGGACGTAGAGTATATTTTTGCGGGTCCCAGAAGGATCCAATTTCACTGTGGGGATGTAAAGGGCTTTCATGGGGCTACAAAAGGGATTTTCGAAGGATCTCAGGAGGTCAAATATTTTCTGAGTAAAAAAAAAAAATTAAAAGAAAAAACTTTTTTCAAAAAATTTTCATTGAGACAGAATTAATTTTTGCACAAGTAACCCATATCAATGAATAATGAACCCTTGACTAAAAATTTGCAGGCGTTTTTGAAAAGTATCGATACTTCGATACCGATACTTTATTGAAAGTATCGTATCGATACTTTTAGATACTGTCTGGATGTATCGATACGATACAGTATCGATACTTCAGAAGTATCAAACATCCCTAGACCAACCTAAGGTTCTCCACCACGGCCCTCAATATCCTTCAGCGGCCACAGTGTTGCCCGTCGCGGTGACCTGGGATTACTTCACCTCATTATTTTGTTAGTTGACATCACGTTGGATTCCATCTTCCTGCTCAACAGTTTTTAAAAAGGATTTCCGCTCTTCCATTTCGGGAAGAGACGAACGAACTGGGGGGTTTTGGGATTCTTGGTCCCGCTGACCAGGTGTCAGCACCATCGCTGACCGCACATCGAGCTGTATTCCGCTCGTTGGCGGATTCGGGCGGAATTTAAATTAATCAAGCTGCTCAATTCCCCACAGCCCACAGTCTTGGAATGTGACAACCTATATCAAAGAATAATAAACCCTTGTGTAAAATTTGCAGCGTTTTTGAACATGGCGCCAGCTCTATCCAGAGTATATTTTGGACATTTGGTAGTGTTGGTAATGTTGACAAAGTTCCCGCCAATCTCAGGGAAACCTGTTGCATACAACTTTCCTCCTTTATCAGTTTGTGCGAAAATGTGAAGCAATCAAGACATCATTCGTCAAGTCAAAGACCTAATTCCCTCATTCAACAGTATTTTTACTCAGGTGAGATGGGTTCGTGTTATTTTTGCATTAATTGAAGTGTTTTCAAAGGGAGATATGTGTTCCATTGTTGTTTTTTCTTTACAACACATGTAGAGGAGTATACCTCTAAAAATCCTCCAAAACCTAATTCCCCCACACCTAATTCCCTCACTTTGCTTGTAGTGAGGGAATTATTCTCATGACATAATCTGGGCTTATTATTATAGTTATTATCAGAGATGTATTTAATTTTATCAGTGGATTTTTCCAATAGATGGAATGGCATCCATTATTCCAAAAGTGATCCCTGGGTTCAAAGGGACAATGAAGGTCTACTAGGTTGTGTGCCACCGCTGTGATACTCCTGGTTCCAAAAAGGTTCTACAAATGAAACGGCTTAGCTTTTGTGATTGCCTAAACTGCGACAAGTTCGAAGAGCACAAAATTGGTTCGAGTCTTCCCGTTCGACGTTGAGGTGGTTGAAAAAAAAAAAAAAAAAAAATGTTTATTTTCAAAAAATTGCTTCGACTGAAATTTGATACAATGATTTGTTCCTTCTAATAAGTATTCTAACTAAGCCTCAGAACAGAACTGATTTCTTTTTCATAACCTTGTGCAATCATTTAAATTTAATGATTAATTTTATCTGAGTGAAAAATGACAATTTTTATTTTTGAAATTTCATGCCATTTAAGTAATTATGCGTAAGTGAATAATATTCTAGTATATTATACTAGTCGTTAGGTATCTTCTTTAAGAACCACAATACTCAATTTGTGAATTCATATTATGCTAATAAAACGTTTTACGGGTTCAATTGTACAATGTACAATTGAACATTTCATGTTATCTAATTCCCTCACTCGTTACCTAATTCCCTCACCTCATTGATTTTAATCATGATCATGTATCTCCTTACTAACGCATTTCTATGAACCAAATTTTTGTGATCATAGGCAGAAGTCTATTTTGAAGGGATTCACAGAAAAGAAACAAAATATTTTTTGACTTTCATCTTACGGAAATGTGAACTCGAATTTCCAACGAAATGGGAGAATGACCTGAGATCTACTTCTGTGCGACGTGATACTGCTCCTCGCAGATCCACTATCTAAAGACTATTCGTTGTAATGTGCCGGCAGGTTAATGTTATACTCCTGAAGAGCTCTGATCCCAAAAGGGCAGGAGCGAAAGGCGCCTCGAGTTGCATATTTTATTAAATGCAATTTTCACCAATCAGCATACGGTTTCTTCCCCTCACAACATCCCACTAAGATAGATGGAAACCGTTCATACCACACAAAAAATATTTTTGAAAAAACTCCAAAAAAATTTTTTTTTGTAAAATATTTTTGACAGAATTAAATTTCTGCACAAGTAACCTATATCAAAGAATAATAAACCCTAGCGTAAAATTAAATTTTGCAGCGCTTTCGCTTCCTGCTTGCGACCAAGACGACTTGGCCGCTTGTGAGAAGTGTGACGACAGCTATGATAGATCAGTAAGATAGTAAGATTAAATTATAAGGAAAGCAGCGCTACACATTCCACCGTGCCCAAATAATTTTAAATTCGTTAAAATTATTTTAAAAAAATAAATAAATTCGTTTAAATTCGTTAAAATTATTTTAATTTCGTAAAATTTTAACGACATTAAAACGGTGGAATGTGTACCGCTGTTCCTTATACCTGTGAGTGACCCGGTGGAATTTGCATTGGGAGGATTCACCTGTGGAGTGCGAAAAAAGGATAATATATTATATTTATACAGATATCAGGTGGCACTTCGGAATCGGGAAACTAGGACTAACACGACTTCCTCGTTAATTTGTAGTAACTCACACTGACTTGCAATGACTCTGCTGCCCTTGCTGAACTCTTTTCGGATCACTTCGGGAAATTCAATTCGTCCCCAGAATCTACTGCTTCTTTGGACCTTTGCGTAAGTAGGTGCTTCCATCGGCCTGGCACCTCAGCGGGGTAGCTTTTTCGTCACTCCGTTGAGCGTGGCAGAGGTAATAAGCACTTGCCACAAGTTGTACAATACGCATGGAAGCCAAAGACGGCATCCTCCGTAAATAAAACCTCATTCGATCTGCTGGCCAAAACCTTCGAAAGCCCCATTTGTAGCCCCACAGATCACCACGGTGTTGTCGGACAGATTTGAGAAATTGGTATAGTTGCCTAAAAATACTTCGAAAACGACACCCCACTCTGCCCTCTACTAGAAATGGGAATCGATTTCCGATTTTGTTTTTTGAAAAATCGATTTTTTGTTCCGATTTTTTCGATTTTGGTTTATTATTCTTGGAATAATACACCTATGTTTTCGCGACGGGGGTCGACGACTCCGATCGGGCTCAAAATTTGACATTATCCGTTTCAAGAGGTCTACATTCTAAATCCGAAATGTCCGTCCGCCGTCCAGGCCGTTTTGGGCAGTAGGAATTTTTTTTTAAATCTGAAATTTCGGCAAAATACTTGGTTTACCATCTAGTTGTGCCCGCAAGGTTTTCAGTCCGATCGCCCAAACCCGTGGGGCGCTATGGGGCTATAATGGGGCTACGGGAGGGTTTTTTTGAAGGCTTTTAGCTATGGGATCGAGTTAGGTGTCGTTTTCGAAGTATTTTTGGACGTAGAATCCATTTTTGGGGTCCCGGAACGATCCGATTTCACTGGGGCGATCTTTAGGGCATTCGTGGGGCTAAAAATGGGATTTTTGAAGGATCCCAGGATGTTAAATATTTTTCGAGTAAAAAATACAGCATTTTTGAAAAAGAAACATTTTTTAACAAAAAATCCAACAAAAAAAATTTTTTTTTAGATAAAAATCAAAAAAAAAATTTCATTTCTTTATTTTTTCATTGACAGAATTAAATTTCAGCACAAGTAACGTATATAAAAGAATAATAAACCCTTGTGTAAAATTTGCATGGTTTTTGAATCGATCTTTAGGTTCCGATTTTTTAGATGAATCGATTTTTTACTTCCGATTTTTGTAAAAATCGTAAATCGATTTTTACTACTGATTTTTAAAAAAATCTTGAATCGATTTTCGTCATTTATAAAAATTACTTTAGTATTTGAAGTGATTCAAGCAACTTTCGAGCCTTAGGTCGATTAAAAATGATGATAATAGCTAATAACAACAAAACTCACTAGTAACTGTTACGAGCGACGTCCGCCATGGCTTTTTCAGACAGCGAAACTGATTACTCGTCTGATTAAATGTTTATTATCAAAATTTTTGAAAACTAATGCAATTTTAATTTTCAATAAATTTTTTTAACGATTTTTTTCTTGAATCCTACCTACATTAAATATATCTACCGTTATCACTCATTGAAAAAAGATTTTTTCTTTTTGTAAGACTGATTTTTGAATCGATTTTCCAAAAAATCGATACTTTTATGGCGATTTTTTGGGAAATCGATTTGGAGTATCCCATTCTGAATCGATTCAAAAAATCGATTCTTCTTACCGATTTCCCATCCCTACCCTCTACCCAAAACACATAATATGTGTTTTCAGGATATATACAACCTGTTTGGGGATATATTATATCCCAAAACAGGTTGGAGCGGAGGGCTGAAAACCTTGCAGCTACCAATCTTAATAATTACTCGACACTCCCACCAAGTCCTAATTAACTAAGTTTTCTACATTGATACGAAGTTCTGACAAGAATCATCAACAAAATAGCACGGAAAGTTTGGTAATCATCGATCAAGTTACTTTCCAATATGATCCGACAAGTTTTTTTTCTCTTTTTCCCCCCTTTTTTTTACCTACTTAGTGTCTTAGAGTTTGTTCGTCTTCAATCATCGAGGCTTCTACTCCTCTCACTACTTTTCAAGAACATCCTTTTCCCTGCTCATTCCTAATTCGCATGCATTCTCCTGTTAGACTTGAACATACTTTTTCCCTGTCGCCATCCCGCGGTAACGTTTATTCTTTCATACGAAGGCATTCAAGTTGTGAAAAACTTTGGGCGCAAAAAGACGGCGAGAGTTTAGTTGAGTCACTGGTATGTTTTGGCTTCAAACATTTCCGGGCACTCTTCGCTCATTTTTTACTTCGGGAAGTTTTTACAACAGTTTCCTTTCTGAGCGATCCGGAATGCAATTATTGTGTACGTCTCGAGAGCTTGGGGCGGGTTTTCGCGAAACAATTCTTCCGGCGGTTGAAACGAGTTTAGTTGATCGAAATGAGTTTTGAAATGATCTTGTTTCAAGCGGGGGGGGGGGGGGGGGTAGCTTGATGTAACCTGCCAATCAAGCGGGTTGTTGCCAAAAGGCAATCTGAAAGGCGGGGAAAGAAACTCGTTGTTGGGAGCGATCTGGTGGTAGTTGGTGGAACTAATAACGCAAAATGGCGACTTTGCATTTAGGGAAAAGTCGAGTCAGTATGAGTAGTTTTCGCGACGGAGTGACGCTTGGAACCGATGCAGCCTCGCAGGATATTAAAAAGGTATGTCGATACCGAAATCCCAACATGACATAATTGATTTTGGCAGCTTTTCAGGAGAGCAAAAAAACTGTTTCATTTCCTGTCTATTCAACTTGGCATAATTACATGTTCCCACATTACCTACAACATAGCACCATTGCATGTGCACTCTTTCTGGGTGTACTGCGTTGATTCTGGCATTCTAGGCCAAAGAGAAATAAGGGATCATCATTCAGAAAGTATCTAATTAGGTGGTTAAAAAAGAAGTTTGAATATTCATCACCAAATAATAGCTTGAAAAGATGAAAACTTACCAAGCCTCCGTCAGAGCCGCCATGCTTCTTCTGACCTGTTGTGTCATGTTGGATTTCAAAACACTTTATGTCATGTTGGTCAACCTTTCGATTCCGGTGAAACTAGCGCACCCAGTGGAAAACTGACGCCGCCATTCGATTTGGCGCGTAATTTAACTTTCAGAAACGCAATAAAATTTTTTTCGAGAAATGCAGTTATGTCATGTTGGGATTTCGGTGACGATGTGCTAAATTGATATCACAAAGCAAATGAAGAGTCCAGGGGAAAAACCCCGTCATTGATACAAAGCTGATTTTGAGAAAAATAAATTTCAAAGTTTACCAACTAACAGAAACTTCAAAAACGATTTTAAAATACAAAAAAAATTTTATTTGAACCATCAACAATGCAGATTCACAATATGCTTCCCGAATAACCATTTTTCAAACTATTAAATGATATTTTATACATAATTCTGAACTTATAATGCGAATTTTAACCCTCTTTTACTCCTAAACCAAACAATGGAGAGAATAAAGTATTTTGAAGAATGCAAAACGCATGTTGATATCCACAAAATACCAAAAAAAAAAAATTGCTTTGTACAATTTGCAAATTGTACAAAGTGTACATGTTCACTGTGTATTAGGTTTTACAAAAAATTTACTTACCAAAAAAAAAAAAAAAGAAAAAAAAAAGATTTTTACGAACGAAAACTACGATTCAAAAACGCTGCAAATTTTACTCAAGGGTTTATTATTCTTTGATATAGGTTACTTGTGCAAAAATTATTTCTGTGTCAATGGAAAAAATTTTGGAACAAAATGTTTTTTTGGATTTTCTTTTTTCAAACAAAATTTTTCAAAAACATTTTTTTTTACTCGAAAAATATTTAACCTCCTGGGATCCTTAAAAAATCCCATTTTTAGCACCATGAAAGCCCTATAGATCGCCACAGTGGAATCGGATCGTTCCGGGACTTCGAAAACGACACCTAACTCGACCCCATAGCTAAAAGCCTTCAAAAACCCCCTCTCATAGCCCCATAGCGCCCCACGGGTTTGGGCGATCGGATTGAAAACCTTGCGGGCACAACTAGATGGTAAACCGAGTATTTTGTCAAAATTTCAGATTTAAAAAAAAAAATCCTACTGCCCAAAACGGCAACACACAAGATGATGAAATAAGGAGGGGCGCACGCCGCAGCGTTGGTTGGGGCCTTTTAAACTGCAATGACGGGGTTCTTCCCTGCACGCGCTGTCGATGACGGTTTTTCCCCAGTAGGTACTGCTAATATTCAACCCAATATTTCGCTGAGATGATGGAGTTATTCTCCAAAACCGAGGGCTTCGTCGGATTCTACGCCTCAAAATCCTTTAGAAACCACTTCGTACCTGATTCACCCCAAAATGTCGATGACGGGGTTTTTCCCCTGGACTCTTCAAATGGTTTTGTCATCCAAATGTCGATGAAAGGCCGCGGGAACGTGCACGTTTCACCATGGTGGAAGAAACCATAATATAAACCACATTGTCTCCAAAGAGACAGAGTGGAAAGGGGCAGATTGTAAGGGGTGGTGGAGATCTGCTGGACCGCAGGTCCATTAAGGACGCAGGAACAGAATAAATGCCTTTATTGGCATTGGACTTTCATGAAAGTGGACCTTCATGGCCACTGAAAGGGATCTGGAATCCAAAATGTTATACTGCGCGCGTTTACTGTAAATCTTGGAGATTCTTGTGATTTCTCTACACTGGTCGACAACGAAGTCGAGCAATAGAGAAAGTGCGGTATCACAGTGCCAAAGCTAATTTCCATCCTGAGTTTATGAGGTGTGAACTTTTGGAGACGACGAAGGGAATGAAAGGACCCCCCATATATTTTCTTACACATTTGTTTGATCTGCGTTTCCCAAGATAGAGTCGAGTTGATAAACATTCCATGATTCTTCACAAATGGAGAGTACGGGATAGCGACTCCATCAATCAGAAGAGGAGGTATGGGGTCTGTTGGGATTGCATGCCTAAACATAACAATCGCTTGGGTCTTAGATGGGTTGATAAGGAAAGGCTTCACTTCTCATTCTGTCCTGCTTTTCCTTTGAAAGTCGCCACTTAAGGGGGAACCGGAGTGGGGTTTGGTGAGATTCGCAGATAAGAGATGGCGCCCCAGTCGCCCCGAATTAAATCCAATTTTCGCTCAAAAGTAGTTCCAAATTAGCTGAGCAACCAAACAATATTTTTTGAAACGGCCAACGGGAATCTCTTTACTATACTTATCAAAAAGAGGCCAACGTGCAACATTTTCGAAATTGCTTCTATTTAAATAAATATTTAATTTTGAATTTTAGCCAATTTTTGAATTTAGCTCATTATGAGGTGGAGGAAGAAATTCAGCTTATACCACCCTGAAGAACATCAAGAAATGAACATTATTCGCCGAAACTAATCATTTCATCAAAAAACGCGATCGGAATCCGGTTTCCAGAATTATGCTAGATTAGCGGAGTGAGTTGAAACGGGCCGTGAAGGGAGAGCTTGGTGACTCATCTCCCCCCCCCCCTTCCCACACCTCAATCACCCCACTTACTCAAAACAACAAACACCAGGATGCCCTTTGTACCTGCGGCAAGTTTTTTATTTTTACATACTTTCTTTGATTCCTCTCTCACGCCTGGTGTTTCAGCTTGAGCCTATCAGAGGATTTGAAGCAGATGGCGATCGAAATTTTTAGGCTACCCTAAATTTTTGGTTTTCTATTTTCACGGGCGGCTACAGATATATTAGGTGGATGATATCTTCTTTGTATGTAGTTGAATATTATTTTGAGAGGAAAAAATACAAAACTTAGAATTTTACCCAACATAATAATATTATGATATTATCATATTATGATTTAGCTTTTTATTACAATATACTATTGTATAATATGACTTATTATACACTTAGTGTATAATAATTGAAATAATACTTACAGTAAAAATGTTCACTAATATTCACTAATTCAATATCGTCAGTGTAGAGCAACATTGAAACAAGCTGGATAAACGGTCCGAGAAAAAAAGAAAGGAAAAAAAAGTCTGCATCTATGAAGGGGTGAAGTCCACCGAGGTTTCTCCGAACTTGCGCGCCCCAGCCCTCCTCGCCCTATTCCAGCCGAACTCTTATTCGGAGTGACTGATTTTGGCGGGAAACCGGATTCCGCCGCTATCTGAAGGTTTAAATTGAATTTGAAAATGCCTGCTAATTCCTTAGGTTCACTGCAAGGGCGGTATAAGCCAACTTTTGAATATTTCGATCAATTAATCACCGAAAATTCAGTAATAAAAATTGATTAATTTGTAATTAATGACTAAATCAATAATTAAAAAATGAATTCAACGTTGGCCTTTCAGGATTGGAGTCCTGAGCTCAAAACATTTTTCAGAATTGAAATTGATCAATTAGATGCCGAGTTAATTTGGATCTACTTTTGAGCATCTACCCTCTCTCTCGCACACTTGTTCGGCAAATCCACTCCGGTTCCCCCTTAATTCTATTTCGAGCTCACGGCAACACCCCACATCATCATTTTTGGCGAAAATGATTTAAGGGGGAACCGGAGTGGGGTTTGGTGAGATTCGCAGATAAGAGATGGCGCCCCAGTCGCCCCGAATTAAACCCAATTTTCGCTCAAAAGTAGTTCCAAATTAGCAGAGCAACCAAACAATATTTTTTGAAACGGCCAACGGGAATCTCTTTACTATACTTATCAAAAAGAGGCCAACGTGCAACATTTTCGAAATTGCTTCTATTTAAATGAATATTTAATTTTGAATTTTAGCCAATTTTTGAATTTAGCTCATTATGAGGTGGAGGAAGAAATTCAGCTTATACCACCCTGAAGAACATCAAGAAATGAACATTATTCGCCGAAACTAATCATTTCATCAATAAACGCGATCGGAATCCGGTTTCCAGAATTATGCTAGATTAGCGGAGTGAGTTGAAACGGGCCGTGAAGGGAGAGCTTGGTGACTCATCTCACCCCCCCCCCCCCTCCTCAATCACCCCACTTACTCAAACCAACAAACACCAGGATGCCCTTTGTACTTGCGGCAAGTTTTTTATTTTTACATACTTTCTTTGATTCCTCTCTCACGCCTGGTGTTTCAGCTTGAGCCTATCAGAGGATTTGAAGCAGATGGCGATCGAAATTTTTAGGCTACCCTAAATTTTTGGTTTTCTATTTTCACGGGCGGCTACAGATATATTATATTAGGTGGATGATATCTTCTTTGTATGTAGTTGAATATTATTTTGAGAGGAAAAAATACAAAACTTAGAATTTTACCCAACATAATATCATATTATGATTTAGCTTTTTATTACGATATACTATTGTATAATATGACTTATTATACACTTAGTGTATAATAATTGAAATAATACTTACTAACAATAATTATTATTATTGTATTACAATAATTGTGCCTAATCTATCAAAGTCAAAAGTTTTTTATTTTCTCCACTAGCTTCGATGAGCTTTTTGGATGGGTTGTTCTGTTAGTTTGATTGGGATGGGATGTCCTGGTTGTTATGAGTGAGAGTAGTGATACGATTATGTCTGAGATGTCTTCTTTTGAGTCTTGTCGCAAAACCTGGTGGAGCTGTTATTGCCGCGATGCATGGATTCATGTTACCTTCGGCCTTCTCCACCAGTTTTGTGTATCCTAATCTATAATCTAATTTCTAAATTCTAAATGTCCGTCGGCCGTACGCCGTCCACCGTCCAGGCCGTTTTGGGCAGTAGGAAATTTTTAAAAATCTGATATTTTGACAAAATACTCGGTTTACCATCTAGTAACTAGACAACTGTTGTGCCCGCAAGGTTTTTAGCCCGATCGCTCAAACCCGTGCGGCGCTATGGGGCTATGGCAGCGGGTTTTTGAAGGCTTTTAGCTATGGGATCGAGTTAGGTGTCATTTTCGAAGTATTTTTGGACGTAGAATCCATTTCCGGGGTCCCGGAACGATCCGATTTCACTGTGGCGATCTATAGGGCTTTCATGGGTCTAAAAATGGGGTTTTTGAAGGATCCCAGGTGATTGAATATTTTTCAAGCAAAAAATAGAGAATTCTTGAAAAAGAAATTTTTTTCTTTAATCCAAAAAATGTTTTTTCCAAAATTTGTTCCATTGGCACAGAAATAATTTTTGCACAAGTATTTCAAAGAATAGTAAACGCAAATTTGCAGCGTTTTCACTTTTTTCGTGTAGGTAAGTCCGAAACTATGCGTTCTGCGTAATTCACTATCATAAACGCTGCAAATTTTACATTAGGGTTTATTATTCTTTGATTTAGGTTACTTGTGAAGAAATTTAATTCTGTATCAAAACGAATTCATTTCACAAATTTTTGTTCTTTACTTGGAAAATATTTACTATAAAACATTTGACCTGGGATTATTCAAAAATCCCATTTGTAGCCCCATGAAAGCCCTATAGATCGCCACAGTGAAATCGGATCGTTCCCGGACCCAAAAAAAAATGGATTCTACGTCCAAAAATACTTAGAAACGACACCTAACTCGATCCCATAGCCAAAAGCCTACAAAACCTAGCGCGCACAAATGGATGGTAAACCAAGTACCTACCTGTTTTGTCAAAATTTCAGATTTAAAAAAAATTTCTACTGCCCAAAATGGCACAAGACGGCGGACGGAAATTTCGGTTTTGGAATCTAGACCTCTTGAAACGGACAATGTCAAATTTTGAGGCCGATCGGAGT
The DNA here is from genome assembly GCA_955831195.1 of Pilophorus perplexus. Classification (NCBI taxonomy): domain Eukaryota; kingdom Metazoa; phylum Arthropoda; class Insecta; order Hemiptera; family Miridae; genus Pilophorus; species Pilophorus perplexus. The sequence goes on from OY037009.1 coordinate 49,573,314, forward strand.
CTTCTACATCCGTCGCAAAAACATAGGTGTAATATTCCAAGAATAATGAACCAAAAGTGAACGAGCATTAAATTTCCTATAAATTGCATTAGTCAATTTTGATAGAGATCCACGCTGAAAATTTCTGAGGGACTTTATAATTTTCATCATTGATTTGGACTTCAAAAAAATTTGATACCCTCCCCGAAATTGATAAGTTACTTAGGTATAAGTTTACTTTATAAGTAACTAAGTAACTGTTACTTTATTCGTTTTCTAAAGTTGCAATCTTCAAAATTCCAGATTAGTCCCGAGTCTCTTTCTATCTTTTTTGCTTTTTCTTTCATATGTTATTTATATTTATTTATTTATTTTATTATTATTATTATTATTTATAATGTGTGCATTTTTCTGACTGGATCTGTTTTGTTGAATTTTATGAATTTTACTTTTTATTACTTTGTTGGAAACAGGTTTTCTGTTATCTCTGGTGCGGTCAAAATAATTCAATATCGTCAGTGTAGAGCATTTAGCAACATTGAAACAAGCTGGATAAACGGTCCGAGAAAAAAAGAAAGGAAAAAAAGTCTGCATCTATGAAGGGGTGAAGTCCACCGAGGTTTCTCCGAACTTGCGCGCCCCAGCCCTCCTCGCCCTATTCCAGCCGAACTCTTATTCGGAGTGACTGATTTTGTCGGGAAACCGGATTCCGCCGCTATCTGAAGGTTTAAATTGAATTTGAAAATGCCTGCTAATTCCTTAGGTTCACTGCAAGGGCGGTATAAGCCAACTTTTGAATATTTCGATCAATTAATCACCGAAAATTCAGTAATAAAAATTGATTAATTTGTAATTAATGACTAAATCAATAATTAAAAAATAAATTCAACGTTGGCCTCTTCAGGATTGGAGTCGTGAGCTCAAAACATTTTTCAGAATTGAAATTGATCAATTAGATGCCGAGTTAATTTGGATCTACTTTTGAGCATCTACCCTCTCTCTCGCACACTTGTTCGGCAAATCCACTCCGGTTCCCCCTTAAGCATTCGTGTTTCAAGTCCTTTGTTTACTACTCGCTCAGTGAGTCTCGCCGTTAGTTGTGGGGCATTGCTTTTGTGGATTTCGGGCTCTCCTGAAAAACGTCAAAAATGACGATGTGGGGTGTTGCTGTGAGACGCTCGATTCTCGAGTCATTTCTCCCCCTAACCACCTCATTCGACTCTCGATTTCAAAATCCGCTGACCATAGTCGAACTGCACTTTAGTTTTATGTCGGCCTTGCTTCACAACGATTATTGATAAACTAGAGGCCTGTTAGGGCTTGGAAAGCCCTAATCTAGTCCGTATAACAGTAGTACCTAACAGGAACTCAGCACATTATAGTAACGATATAAGTCATACCTTTTTGCGGCGTTATGTGACCTGGTGCGAAGCTAAGGCGATGTTAAAAGTTAAAGGCGATGATTAAAAAAGAGGAAATACCGATCAAAATGTAAGTAATGTAATAAAATAAATATCACCAGTTGAGGTGGTCCTCGCCACTATGAGACTAAACAAAATGTTGAATCGGGGATTTCAGAATTTGGGCATGGTGAGATGATGGTGTAATGCTATCTCGAGTCTTCTTCGTTTCTTTGTAAGCGTGTAAATCTGCGCGTCCGTGTCTTCTATCTCCTTCTTTATGTCGTTGATTGTGTCTTGATCGGTACTACTCGTAGATGTCGAACTGGTGTAGAGTTGTGTGTAGGAGATGCTACAGCTGTCTTCGTCCTGATGTGTCTGGTAGGTACCACTCCAGCAAAGCTCGTGCTTGTTCCGTGTCTGTATTAATTTCGATTGTTGTGTCATGTCCTTTGTGCTTCGAATATATTTTTGAATTTTTTGATTGTAATGAGGTGTGCTGCCACGATGTCATGTGAGTTGAAATTGAATTGTTTCCCCCATTGGATAAGATTGACGGTTCCGGTTTTATCCCTAACCGGGATTTTGTAGAGTCAACTCTTCGTCATTTCGCGACACTGTGCACACATCGGCGGGACCAACACAAATGACTGAAATGTTGGCAGTGATGACGTTTGGAAGAATTTTGAAGGCTACCTACCTTGATCTGGTTTTTGAAGGCTACCTACCTACCAGGAGGGTTCCCACCGATTTTAGAGCTTACAGCGGCGAATTCGTCAACTACAGATTTTGGAGATACGAGGGTTCTCTTCTCCACCGACGATATGTTACCTGGTTGAGATCGTTTTGGGATGGAGCGATTCTCGTAGATGAGGTTATTTGCATTTCCAGCTCTTTGCTATAGGAGCTGTATTTTATCTCAACCTTCTTAAACAGGCAGCTCTGAAGAGGTTCTATTTGAATGTAAGTTTCTTCCGAAAAGGAAACACCTCGTATGTACCTGCCTGCAGGGCCGCCGAGAGGAAAAGCGGGCCCGGGGCAAAAGAAGCATAGGGCCCCCATGTATGCGTTGGTACGAATAATGGTGAACATCGATGTTTTCCTTTCGATGCTCCATCCTTCATACCATCCTATACCGCTTTTATATTTGCCGCCGCACAGTGTTTTTTCGCCAATCTAGCTGGACAAAAGTACAAAAAAAAAAAAAAAGTTCTTTTCTTCTTCGAAATAACTATTGAAGTCTCTTCATAGATAGTTGGCAAGGTAAGAAACAAAGGCGAAAAAACTCAGAAGGCACAGAATCGTGACGTATCATGTATCATAAAATTCCACTCATCGTCTGGCTAAAACCGACCTTATTAAAATGTTTATTCTACTGCAAGTGATTCACCGGCCGCTTCGCCAAGGGCCTTCCGACAATTTTTCAAGTGAAGTTGTACATTATGCTCATTGAAAAATGTTGGTTCTATGAGATTTTTGGAATTTACGATATTTTTGAAGTACCTATTCACGTTTTTTAAGCGAAAAACGTCGTTAGAGCTACTGTAACAGTTATTGGACTGTAACGTTTGAGGTCCACCTCGGTTCACTCGGATCTTTTTACTAGGTACCTACGTAAAACTTGAGTTATTTATGGTTGGGACTGGACCAAAATGAGCTACAGGAACCTGCAGGTTTACAAGATACAGCCAACACCAGCCAAACCAACAACCATCCAAAAATTCTTTCAATAATATTTAGGACTGACAAGTTGTATGACAAGAGACTGCAGTAAAATAATAACAATTTTTGAGGAATTTTTACCGAAACAACGTTATTTTATAGCTTATTCAAGCATCTTTAGGGTCTGAGAATGGCTTCAATCGACTCAGCGTGAAAAGATACCAGGAAAGCGAAGCCCCCTACCTGTAACGTTGAAACCTCAATTTTTATCGTTTTACAGAAGTAAAAAGTACATTAAGTCAGAATGGCCTATCTCAAAAACCTGTAACGTTGAAACCTCAATTTTTATCGTTTTACAGAAGTAAAAAGTACATTAAGTCAGAATGGCCTATCTCAAAAAAGTTGGGTTTTGAGCTTTTTATAGCCCTCGATCCATAATTTCGAGGCGGATCGCTTGGAAACACCAGCTTTGACGAAATCCCACCAGAAAGCACTAAAATCTCACGATAAGTGATACCTATGGCCTATCTTAAATCGGTCACAAATGTGGCCTATCTCAGTGTTTTCGCTTTGTTATTGACGCAACCCCGGAGTCCTCGTGGTTTTTCATCAAAAGCTTTTTTCGATTCCTGAAAAACGGATGAAAATGAGATAGGCCATTCTGACTTGACCCCGACGATTTGGACACTTGACATTGAGGCAATCCGGCTGTGGAACCTAGTAATCATTATATTTACAGCCAAAACACATATTTTTAGCGTTCGAACGAATTTTTAATCTTGTAATTAGAGTTTTGTCCAGCTAGATTGGCGAAAAAAAAAAAAAAAAAAAAAACTCCAAATCCTGACCTTTTTTCTGTTGTGATTCACGGGGAGTGGGATCCCTACTTATTGTGATTCACATTGCTTGAGTTTTACAAGGCCCAATCACACGGAAGACCACGTTGCCTGCCAAGGGGAAACTCAGCCTTTTTAACATGGTACATGTTTTTACGGGCGTTCTCTGGATTGGAATGTGAGTACACCCCCCGTAAATCGACGTGCCTTATAGGCGCCGAAACGGCTGAACGGATTTGAATGGTTTTTTTTTTTTTCTAACGATCTCGGGTGAGATTGCCCACAACATAGGCTATATTAAAACCCAGCCCGACGCGCGCAACCCTGCGAAATTTCGAAATTTTGTACTCACGGTACATGGTTTTTCCTCTCCTCCTCCCAAACGGCTGAACGGATTTGAATGGGGTTTTTCTCTAACGATCTCGGGTGGGATTGCCCACAACATAGGCTATATTAAAACCCAGCCCGACGCGGGCAACCCTGCGAAATTTCGAAATTTAACGTTTTTGGATGTGAGTACACCTCCCCCCCCCCCCCACCTAAACCGTCGTGCCTTATAGGCGCCTAAACGGCTGAACGGATTTGAATGGTTTTTTTTTTTTTTTTTATCCCCCCTTTCCCTTTTGGTTTATTATTCTTGGAATAATACACCTATGTTTTCGCGACGGGGGTCGACGACTCCGATCGGGCTCAAAATTTGACATTATCCGTTTCAAGAGGTCTACATTCTAAATCCGAAATGTCCGTCCGCCGTCCGCCGTCCAGGCCGTTTTGGGCAGTAGGAATTTTTTTTTAAATCTGAAATTTCGGCAAAATACTTGGTTTACCATCTAGTTGTGCCCGCAAGGTTTTCAGTCCGATCGCCAAAACCCGTGGGGCGCTCTGGGGCTATAATGGGGCTACGGGAGGGTTTTTTTTGAAGGCTTTTAGCTATGGGATCGAGTTAGGTGTCGTTTTCGAAGTACTTTTGGACGTAGAATCCATTTTTTGGGGTCCCGGAACGATCCGATTTCACTGGGGCGATCTTTAGGGCATTCGTTGGGCTAAAAATGGGATTTTTGAAGGATCCCAGGATGTTAAACATTTTTCGAGTAAAAAATACAGCATTTTTGAAGAAGAAACATTTTTGAACAAAAAATCCAAAAAAAAAATTTTTTGAGATAAAAATCCAAAAAAAAATTTATTTATTTATTTTTTCATTGACAGAATTAAATTTCTGCACAAGTAACGTATATAAAAGAATAATAAACCCTTGTGTAAAATTTGCAGCGTTTTTTGAGTTTGAGAAGCTGTAAAATCTGAACCAATCAACATAGAGAAACCGTTCCAACGGCATTTCATGTGTCTTGGCGTCAATTTTCGATTCCTCACCTGTTCAAGAGTCATCCCTCTAAGGGAAAAACGTAAAAACGTTTTTAATGCACTGATCCGATTGGTCCACCAGGTGGTGTCAATAGGCTCACTCAATGTTTTTACATGGAAAAAAATATTTTTCTCGATTCTACCAACCAGTGGACCAATGGGCTCAGTGGTTTGAGGACAAAGACAGTTGGGCGACACCAAGGTTTTTTTTTTTTTTTTTTTTTTTGTGAGAACAAGTGGGTTTTTGAAAATTTCAGTAATATTTAATATTACTCACTTTTAAGCTTGAATATCTCCAAAACTATTATAGTTACGCGAAAAACGAATAGGGACACTTGTGTAGCAAATGTTGTGAGGTTCATTCTTCATATAGATGATATTTCTGTAGGACCGTCTTACTGTAGGACGTTTTCGAGTTAGGAGCGAAAATACGAAATAACCGACCTTCTTCGCCCCCCCCCCCCCCACTCCCGCTCGCTTGTAGAGTCGTATTTTATCCTCCCATGGGTCTAAACACATCGGTGAAAAAAAATCGCTTCTGCTCTCAACATTAAATTTTCATGTTCAGAAGCGATTTCTTCTTTCTAGGGGGAAATTTTCCACCTAGAATCATTTATTGCCTAGACTAACCATACTTTTGCGCAGCCTCCCGAAGGCTCAAACCTTGTTTTACGCCAACAACCACCCGCTTGATTCCTTCCGGCGATTTTGACGCCAGGGTTCGGTTTATAGTCCCGCGGCATGGTGAGCCGATTCACCCCACTATACAAATCGAGCGTGAGTTCAAATACAAAATCGGCCGCAGCCTCCAACAGCACTGTCGCACGGAATCGAAATTTTGACAGTATCATCACAGAATGTTTACAAATCAGATAAGCCGGTTATCAACCGGCAACAATTGTTGCTGTGTGGGCAAAGTTAGGACCCCTAACCAAAAAAGCTGTTCCGGGTAGCCATAGTTACCAACAGTACAAACGCCAATGGACGTCTAAATAAATAACGATTGAGTTATAAATCGATACATTGAATCTTCCCCTATCGATTCCCGTTTTATTTTTTACTTTATCGTTATTAGTTCGCCGTATTTTTCAAATTACACGTTTTTCGCAAAAAGTGAGCCTATTCACCACACTGAGCCTATTCACCCCACTTTACGGTATATTATAAGAAGAAGAAGAAGATTGCTTCGTTTGCTATCAGGGCCTCACGAAGAAAACAGGTTTTTCTCGGAAACTCTTCACCAAAATTTAATATCCTTTCGGTGGTATTCATCCGAACTCGGTTTGTACCCGGAGAGAAATCACTGCAGCGGGAAGGGTATTCCAGCAGTTCCCAGCGCAACCGCTTACAGATTGCCAACTTCCCTTCAATATTTCCGTTTTTGTAGATGAATTTATTCATCCAAAGCGTTTGTTTTCAATTAGGTTTCCGTGCTTTGGTTACATAACGCTCAAATGAACTCCATCTAATTAAAACGGTCCGTTTTCAAATCGTGTTTAGATGAATTGGCCCAACTCAGGTGTTCATTAATTTGAACTTGGAAGACTTCTTCCCAGCCAAAAGACTTAATATTAAATATTAAGGCAAAATATTATTTTCATACGAATTTAACGACGGTTCTTGTTGGGGAAAAGTAGCAGTCAGGAAAAGCGAGTGCGGTGGGTGTGCCCCAAATGCTGGCGACCTGAAATTCAATTAAGGTCTGAGTGGATCCTATAACTGAGCCATTAAACCCCCACTTGGAACTCTAGTGAGTTTACGTGCGACCCACTCCAACTTGACTTCACTAAGTTGAACCCTTCCAGGGGTCCATTCCCTGAAGGAACATAATAACCGAGCACGATTAGAGCCTTTGTGGATTTCGACCCGGTTGTGCAGAGAATCACGGCTGAACATGACGCTCGTTCGTTGATTTGAGCCCTCCCATGAGGCATATCCAACATTTTGTGAAGGCGGTTCGTTTGAAAGGTTAGACGCATGCTAAGGACCAGAAAACAATAATGGGTGACGAGGTAACACTAACTGAGGGGAGAAAATTAATTACCTTTGACGCAATTCAGTCTCACGTGTGTGACGCGAAGAGAAATTACGCGATAGAATCCTCCAAGGGAATAGAACCAACTGATAATATTACAATGGGAGTAACTGTTTAAATTAATCCCAATACACCCACGCCTTTTACTGATCTTTCTACCTCAAAGGATTTTCATAGTTAATATTCACTTAGATTATTAACACTTTATAGGATATGGGGGCGGCAGTTTGCAGAAGGAGTGAGAAGCCAAGGCCTCGGGGAGACTCAACTGGGAGTTCTTCCCATCGGTGGCTAGGCGGTTGAAGATGCCATGCGTAGTTATATTACGTATCGAATTGCCTCTCATAATTTTATTTTTAAATTTTTAATACTCATATTTCAAAAAGATACATGCAACAGGCATTGAACAAAATAGCACTCTTCTCATGCTACAGTTCCCTTTAAGAATACCTAGTTAATAAGCAGTTTTTTGTAAGCAGTTTTTAGACTACCTACCTATATGAACGGGTTGAGGTTTAGTTTTGCGCGCCATGCTCCAAACGGGCAAGGCATACGGGCGTACTATTATATGTACTTATAGTAGGTATAACTTCTAACAGAGATTGAATTAAAGCATGATAGAATTGTTTTTGGTTTTGTTATTGAGAATGTTCCTCACCCCGCGGCAGACTGGAATTAATTTTTGAAGTTTTGATATCAGTTCAAGATCTTTTTAATTTGCGGCTCCCAGGATAAACATTGGTCGAAAACTATTCCTAAATATTTGGCTTCTTTTACTGGAAAAATTATTATAGAGGGGCAGTGGCAGTTATTGTGAAATTTTGATTTTAGTGACATTTTATATTAAATAAGTAAATTTTACTTGAGACGGAAAAGAACTTTGATTCCACGAGAAAGTCATAAAATGTGTCTTCCTGAAGTTTAATTTCAAGTTTTCATTTTCATCCATCGGTTAAGAATTGACCAATTTATCAGCTGCTTCACGTTTTCCTCCTAACTATGACGGCAGAACAGATATCACGTTTACACAATACATAATAATATATGTATATAATACACAATTATGTACATATTATGTATATAAATGTACGTTAGGCCATTAGTTGGGCATCCTCTATAACTCAACTAGTGCTGCGTCCTCACCTGTCGTACGTTAGGCCACTCGTTCGGCATCCACTTTTGTCTCAAAGTTAGGCCACTAGTTCGGCGTCCTCACCTGTTATGGGGTTATAACACTGTCGGAAACTCCCCGCCAGCCGACGAGTGGCGATTTACATTGAAATCATGGGCATAGACCGACGGGGAGGAGGGCCGAGCCGCCGGGTAGACGACATTTCTCCTTCCTCAGCTATGAACGCCGGACGTCGGGCACCACGTCGTGCAGTACGAACTGCTCTCACGGCCCGACGGATCGCGAGGCGTCTGGCGTTCATAGCTGAGGAAGGAGAAATGTCGTCTACCCGACGGCTCGGCCCTCCCCCCCGACAGTCTTTGCCTATGATTTCAACGTAAATCGCCACTCGTCGGCTGTCGGGGAGTTTCTGACAGTGTGATAACCCCATTACGCGTTAGGCCACTAGTTCGACATCCTCTTTTGTCTTAACGTCAGGCCACTAGTGCAGCGTCCTCATCTGTAGTATGTTAGGCCACTGGTGCGGCGTCCTCACAGGTCGTACGTTGTGCCATTAGTTCTGCATCCTCACCTGTGGCCTCTAGTCTCACCCTCAGGCCACTAGTTTGGCGTCGGGCAGTTAAGTACTTTTCCAACACGCAAGATTGGTTTCAATCCCACGTTTAATAAAGCATGTTCCATGTTTCTTGAATTTCAGCTGTAGGCTCAGAGCAAAAAGCGTCCGGGGGTCCAGGGGGCTTGCCCCCAGGCGAGGCTCAAAGGGCAGAGTTTTTTTTTATCTGGTCGCTTGGGACTGAAGATAGTAGCCTGTCTCGATACAGGCATTTTCCTGAGGGCCCAAGTAGCAACAAAGAGCTCAAGCGGCATCTGGTTGTTCACATGGGCCCTATGGCCGCTCCCCAACCGGGTTGAAAAATCCCCCCCCCCCCCCCCCCCCGGAAAACTGCAAGCTACAAAAAGAGGCAGAAGAGTTGGTACGTTTGTGGCATTCCGCAACTACTGACGACCCGAACACCACAAGCTATAAGAAAAGGTGGCATAGTAAGTAGGTAAGTTGCGGTGACACACTATTTTAGCCAAGAAATCGCGAAACAAGAACATCCTAGTAACGCCTGGCACCTCCACGTGGGCCATCCTGGGCACATCAGGGCGGGGCCCAATGTAAATGGATTCTACGTCCGACTATACCTTGAAAACGACACTTAACCCGACTCCATAGCCGCAACGGAGGGAACAGAGAAGATTAAATCTTAAATCAATTTTATTGAATCTGCTACAGTTGTGGCCAGGTCCCTAATCCTGTCGTTGGTTCACTGAGCGTTTGAATTTCAACCCACTCAGGCGGTGAGAGGATTTTCTTAGATGAAAGGACTTTCAGAGCAATCACCCCCAACCCCTGGATTTGTACGGCCAGGCGGAAATCCCTGATCTCAGCCTTCAGTATATTTATTTTGCAGCCAATTTGGTTTCCGACGGAATCCCCTCGGGAACCCTCTTCCCGCGGCGCTTCCGATGATTTTCCGCTTCCTATTTCCCAAGCGGGCAGTTTCCCTGCAGCGGAGTGACAAATTGGCTCGTTCGCTGCACAGTTCACAACTCAACGTGCCGTAATAGGCGGAAAAGTGTTGTAAACGGCAATCGTTTCCCTGCAGAAGAAAAATGCAGTTCTGAATTGCCAGTTCACTTCAAATAAAATGCTTGCATGTTCTTCGACCATTTTCTAAACGCTGCAAATTTTACACAACGGATTATTATGCTTTTATGCAGACAAATAATTTGTCTACAATTTGTCACAATTATTGTGCAAAAATTAATTCTATAACAACAAAAATAATGAAAAAACGCTGCAAATTTTACCCAAGGGTTTATTATTCTTTGATATAGGTTACTTGTGCAGAAATTTAATTCTGTCAATGAGAAAAAATTAAAAACTTTTTGATTTTTACATTCCAAAAAAATTTGGTTTTTATTTTTTTTATTTTTTTTTCAAAAATTCTTTATTTTTTACTCGAAAAATATTTAACCTCTTGGGATCCTTCAAAAATCCCATTTTTAGCCACAGATGGCCCTATAGATCGCAACAGTGAAATCGGATCGTTCCGGGACCCCAAAAAATGGATTCTACGTCCAAAAATACTTGGAAAACGACACCTAACTCGATTCCATAGCCAAAAGCCTTAAAAAAACCTCCCGTAGCCCCATTTTAGCCCCATAGCGCCCCACGGGTTTGGGCGATCGGGCTGAAAACCTTGCGGGCACAACTAGTTGGTTAACCGAGTATTTCGTCAAAATTTCAGATTTAAAAAAAAAATCCTACTGCCTAAATCGGCCCGGACGGCGGACGGAAATTTCGGTTTTGGAATCTAGACCTCTTGAAACGGATAATGTCCAATTTTGAGGCCGATCGGAGTCTTCGATCTCCGTCGCGATTACGTAGGTGTATTATTCCAAGAATAATAAACAAAAAACGCCTACCTTTCCCCCTTTCTAAATGCTATTCGCTTGGCCACACGAAAGGTCCAATCTCTTGGGGAAACTTCCAGTTCGTTTCCGATCGCACGAGGTGGTAGAGTAGTGTTGCAAAATGAATGGACCCGTCACTCTCAAGGCGATCCATCTTGGGAGACGAAGGCCTTGGAGTATGCCCATTTCATCCCTTGGGGACCGGCCTGGCTTTCCATTCCAAGTGCCTATTCAAAAGTCAAGTGCAGGAGAGGGCGGAGGGAGTTTAAATACGTTAGTGACGAAGTCGGAGGGTCTACGGCAACTTACTTGGTAGTCTCTTCGAGAAAAATCCTCGTATAATATGTGCGGCTTAGAAAGATCGAAGGCGGGCTCCCTCGTAAACTATAAAATCCCGGTTGAATATGGAAATGAGGGTGGATACAAGGGCCGGGCGATCGAGAAAAGCTTCAAGTCCCAGAGGAGGAAGGGTGAAGAGGATCCTTAATGATGGATTCACTTCAGTCCAGAATGACCATCCCGCTGGGGCCTTCAGAGTTCTAGTGGTTTTACATTTAACTCATTCACAACTGAGTCTTCGTGGGAACTGAACATTACATTTTCAAGGACCCGCCTCGCCATATAATAATGTTATTATTTTAAGGTTACTTGTAATCGGATTCCAAATATCCGTCCAAAATATCGCCCTGGAGGCCACTTCTTCCTGCATGATATCTTGTCTCTGGCCATGCAGACCACTTCTCCTCATGTGGCATCTTGTTTCTCATCCACAGAGGCCTCTTCTTCTGCAGAAGCCATGGCTTGATAATATCTCGAGATATTATCTCGTCTTTGGCCATGCAGACCACTTCTTCTAGCTTGGTATCTCGTCTCTGGTCCCAGGAGGCCATTTCATCTGGCTTGATATCTCGGCTATGGGATCGAGTTAAGTGTCGTTTTCGAAGTATTTTTTGTACGTAGAATCCATTTTTGGGGGTCCCGGAACGATCCGATTTCATTGTGTGAATCTGTGGGGCTATCATGGGGCTACAAATGGGATTTTCGAAGGATCCCCAGGAGGATAAATATTCTAAGATTCTAGATCGTTGGATGACACATTTTGAAGTTGAAAAGAACGTGATTGATGCACGTTTCCCACGCAGCAGGGAGTCCCAGAAACTGCTGGCTCTGTCATATAGGGATGGGTACCTTGGGATTTCACCGTGGAAGCTAATTAATTGGAGCGTGATAATGCTGGGCTAATCCCTCCGGCCCGGCCCTTCCTGGGGATTCCACCTCGGTAGGGGACGAGCGAGGAAGGTTTACCTTGGAATTCCGCACTTCGTGCGTTATGAACGCTGCTCTTTGGATACAACCAATGCAGACTCGGTCTCACGCTGGTTGACAAATGCGGACATCGTACTCCAACACCCACTGGCCAGGATACGTGAACCGAGAAACCACTCTACGCTCTGGCCATCCACAACCAAGTCGCGTTAACAGTTTCCGTCTTGCCGTGGACTTAGGTGGAGGTGTTAACTTCAGAACGCGGTGGATCCCCTGCCTTTCCTACCCATTCGCATCTTCAGCTTGGGGAATCCCGACGTCATTACTTCGTCAAAATCCGAGAGGTACATGGCAAAATTCGACTCATCGAGCAAACCCCTGTCTGTCACCAAGAGCTCTGATGTACCTTATCTCAACACTTCTAACAAAAGTACATTGACCAGACCCTCATCAACTGCTTCCAGAGATGCTAATCCAGGATCCTACTTTGAAACGTTAAACAATTCACGTCACGCATATCGGTGGGAGGGGAGGGGTGTATCCCCGACTACTCTCTCCCTTCCTCCAACACCTCCTTGAACGCGGATCTTGCGCTTTCGTAACTCCGCCAAACACCACATACAATTATACATATTGATCTAGGAACACAACCTCAAACGTGGGTACACTAAATTGACCCGATTCAGGTCCTGTTCCTACAAATCCAAAAGCAACACGAGACCCTTCTAAAAGACTTACCCTCAGTGGGAGCAAATGTGGCTGTTTAATGTTGACTGAGGCTTCTGTAATCGAAAGGGTTAGTAGCATTCCGAGCACCTCCCTACGGCCCCTTTGTCGTCATTATAACAGATTGCCTACTCCTCTGAATTCATTCCTAATTGATTTGTCGCCAAATTATCGTCACTGATTGGTTGAGGGAATCCCTTTCTACCGTTTACTGTATTAACACTGACTCTGGTCGTCTTGAGTATTGCCAAAATGTATCATTGGAAGCTTTCTCAACACAGCATCACACGAGGGTCTACGTTGTACCGGCTGTACCGAGCCATTAGATTGTCTGGGGCCAGTTATGGTTCAATACAATATGTTCTGGTACTACGGCGCCGGATTCGCATTCAGCTCTCTCAATGGCATGTCTTATGGTCTTACCTTGCCATTTCTGCTGGGGGTACTGGCCTTACGTTTGATGGTTCTCAGTCTTCTCGACAGCAGCCTTGCTGTCCCTTCAGGCGTCCCTGAGTCATCCGAATTCATCGTGAGGATTTATTGGGCTTTCACGGTGCTACAAATGGGGCTTTTGAAGGACCGTCAATGTGTCCAACTTTTCCACTCCAGGAGTAACTTTACCCCGAAAAGTTCAAAATTTCCAGATCTGATAGCGCTGAGACGAATGGTGGTAGACTAATAATTAGTTTCAACTCCTGCAACTTATGAACGGCTTATGCAAATGAACTGGGTCAAAATTTACGTTGTAGAGCATCCACTTACCAGTTCAGGGAGGACCTGAAATTCAAAAAAATACCACTCCTACCTACCATCCGAGAAAACGAATAACCAAAACAAGAAATGCCCAATCTGACACCGCTCGGTAAGCGGAAAACTACGTTTTCCAGAACGTTTCCGGCTGTAGCTCAGAAACTTCTTTTTTATTTCTCTCTTGTGAAAGCTGTTTAAATTCCCCATCGCAGCAGCTATTCTATGTAAAACTTTGATTTAAGCTTTGATAAGAGAGGGGCGGGCACGACAAAAACAAATAGCAAATTTTGGAAAAAAACATACTTTGTACATTTGAGGAGTTTGTTTCCAAAACCTGACATCTCCATTTTCGTGAATTTTGCAGGAAACCCAATTTTATGATTGTAAGTGAAACATTAAAAGTTGAAGATCCATTTTGGTTTATTATTCTTGGAATAATACACCTATGTTTTCGCGACGGGGGTCGACGACTCCGATCGGGCTCAAAATTTGACATTATCTGTTTCAAGAGGTCTACATTCTAAATCCGAAATGTCCGTCCGCCGTCCGGGCCGTTTTGGGCAGTAGGAATTTTTTTAAAAATCTGAAATTTTGACAAAATACTTGGTTTACCATCTAGTTGTGCCCGCAAGGTTTTCAGTCCGATCGCCCAAACCCGTGGGGCGCTATGGGGCTAAAATGGGGCTACGGGAGGGGTTTTTTGAAGGCTTTTAGCTATGGGATCGAGTTAGAGGTCGTTTTCGAAGTATTTTTGGACGTAGAATCCATTTTTTGGGGTCCCGGAACGATCCGATTTCACTGGGGCGATCTTTAGGGCTTTCATGGGGCTAAAAATGGGATTTTTGAAGGATCTCAGGATGTTAAATATTTTTCGAGTAAAAAATAAGAATTTTTGAAAAAACACATTTTTGAAGAAAAAATCACATAAAAAAAAATTTTTTTTAAGATGAAAATCAAAAAAAAAAATTTTTTTAATTTTTTCATTGACAATTAAATTTCTGCACAAGTAACGTATATCAAAGAATAATAAACCCTTGTGTAAAATTTGCAGCGTTTTTTTTTTTTTTTTTTGGTTTTTGTGGTCGGTTAGAGATTCTCTAACCGACCACAAAACAAACAAAAAACAAAAAAAACCAAAGATTCGTTTTGACGTAAAGTTAGCTAACTGGGAAGTATCATAACCTCAAACTTTATCAAAATAAAACGCGAAGAAAAATTAAAATGAATATCTGCGCATCACAGACATTTTCTACAGGCCATTGCCAATAAGATCCTGGGAAAACCATTTGACAATTTATTAGATCGCGAAAATAGACGTTTTTCGAAAAAGTATGAAAAGTTTGCCACTTTTACGGGATGTGATGAGGTCAAATAAGGTGTCGTTTTCGGTGTAATTTTGGACGCGTAATTCCTTTTTGAGGTTCAAGTATGTCCAAACATTGTACCTACGGGGGAAAAAATGTTAAATTTTTTATTGACAAACTTCTTAATTATTTGTACAATAATTACTACTAATAATTACTCTTAAAAAGACACCTCACTCCAACGCCAAATCATTCCAAGGTGCTGTAGGCGGTAAATTTGGAAATATCTGGTAGCGCAGTGCAAACCTCCAACTACCTTCTCCAAAGCCGTCAACTCCAAACAATGAAATCTCGTGTTCGGGCAGGCTGATCCTAATTGAATATGATCGATGTTGGGGTGGTAACGACAGATTGACGGGGAAGAAGATGGAAATTCGCTAACCCTCCCTTTCAACTCACTAGCCATTTCAGCAGAAACTTTTTTTTTTTTTTTTTTCGTACAGACACTTTTTCTTGAAGCGTCAAGAGTCTGCTGAGCGGAGCCTTTTGTTACCCTCAATTCCTTTTGTCACATTTACTGGTTTGCGCGTACTCTTCTTCTTCTTCTCCAAGTGCCGTTGACGTTGAACATCCGTAAGGACCAGTCCTCCCTATCGTCACAATGTGGATGTCATAGAAAGAGTCCTTTCGATAGCCTCACTCTTGAGATCAGCTAAGTCTAGTATGTTCCTACCCACTCCGGTCCATTTTCGTGTGTTGCGAAGCCAGGAAAGCAGTTTCCGGACAATTCCCCACCTTCCTTCTATATTGCTTTCCAGGACCATACGTTGTGTGTGGCAGAAAGCATCGAGTATCATATCTATAGATCCGGTAGGATTACGCCGCCAGGTGTTTATTTATTTAGGTATTCATTTATTCTTTTAAACGGGCAATGCCCAATTACACAGTGATAACAATTATTAATATAATTATTAAGAAAAAGAGATAATTCACCTCCACTAATAATGTTTGTAAGGGTGCGCACTAGGGTGGTCATTAGCTATAGGGTGAGAAAAATAAAGTCGGAAATTTATCGGTCTTACCCTCTCATATTGTTCCATTCACCTTTAAAAAAATTCCCTCAAAATTTGAGCAAAATCGGACAAGTCTAAGTTGGCCCTCAAAGGACGTACATTTGAGATGTATACATCTTATAAGCGGAGATGTATACTCTTATAAGCGGAATAAACTGTTTCGCTACAGAAAATTTGCATCACTAATTAAATAAATCTGGTTAGTTGTTTTTCTAGCCTCAAGGTGTCTGTTTTTGTAAAATCACGAGGTTCTGAACGTTTTATGCCGGAATTATTCACTATTTGAATTGTTGCAATAGTTTAAATAAAATCCGTCGATTCCCGAATGGACCAATTATTCAAAAAAATTGGCGGTTGTTCTTGTCTCGAGTTGCGATACCACAGCCAGTAATGCTCAGGTCTTTTGTCTGACAGAAGAGCCTTCAATGCTGAAAATGACCGTTCTACGTCGACTGAGACGATAGGGAGAAAATTCAAAGCAGCAATATCGTTGGGTGAAAATCCCACTGGCGAGTGGAAATCTCCCCCTTATGAATTTTGGCGGGGTTGACGGCGGCTGTCCAGCCTGGGTTCTTCTCAAGGACTGCTGCCAACTTCGTCTTTAGGGCCTCTCCGATTTTCCCGGCCACTCGGAATTCTTCTTCTGGAACTCTTCCACTGCACTTACTGCGTCCTGGAGTTTCATTCCTCGCGTTTCCAGACGCTTAATCAATATGGGAAGCGACTCAATGTAATTTGATGAAAGCTAGGCGTTGAAACACAACTTTGAAAAAAAAATGCAGATTTCCCGAAAAACTCCAAAATATGCATAATATGCAAATTTAAATTTGAAATTTTGAACCGGAGATGGGCGGAAATGATCCAGAACGTCGAATCCCAACGATATACCTACTTACTAAAAAACAAATATGCAAAATTCCAGGCTCTACTCATGACGCAATGAAGGGCGTAAACAGAGCCTCAACAAATTTTGTCAAGTAAAATAACAATACATTTTTGGAAAAAAAAAATTTTTTCCAAAACTTTTTTATTGTCACGGAATTAAATTTTTGCACAAGTAACCTACATCAAAGAATAATAAAGGCTTGTGTTAAATTTGCAGCGTTTTCCCTAAGTCGTCGTGTTCTCCAACTCAGTTCGGTTCACAAATTTTGAAAAGTTTTTCTACTAGGAACTGGATGTAATGGTGGGATTTTGCCTTAAGGTTGGAGAGGCTCATAAAATTCACACAAAATGTTCTCGGAAAATGAACCCAAACGCAAAAGAACCCAATTACTCTTTGCACTTCCAGTCATGCATGGTAGTCATGTTCCAACAGGTGCCGCAGGTGAATTGCGGCTCAAAGGCGGGAGGCCGACTGAAATATGAAACGGGTCCTGCCACCTTTTGATCTCAGAATCTTTTTGCTCCGAGCAAATTCTTGGGGAAAAGCCTACGTTGTCGCGAACGAAATAAGTATGAAGATTGGGTTGGCCTAAAGTTGTAGGTTGGATCGTTAAGGACCCGGAAAAAGATCAAAATAAAAAGTCGTTTATCGGGACTTAGGTTTACGTACCTTAGGCTTACGTACTTCGGTTTACGTAGGTACCTTGAAGTTTCGTCTGTCACAGGTTGAAACTCACAACTCCTGGTGGGGGGTCCGAAGACTTTCGGCTGTGGCCATAGCCGGGGTCGAGTACCCTTACTGTCGTTTTCGACGCATTTTTGGGGTTTCCAGAACGATCCAATTTCACTGTGGGGATCTATGAGGCTACAAGTGGGATGTTTGAAGCATCCCAGGAGGTCAAATATTTTCCGAGTTATTGTGGACGCATAACACTACTTTACATAATTTAGGGGCGGTCTTGCATCCGGCCGGAATTTGTCATTTTCTTACGTTATTTGGTGTGATGAATCCGAATTCGAGGCCCGTTTTTTTTTTTTTTTTTTTTTTGAGCTAGCTTTTCCACGATATTCCACTTTTTTCACTTTTTTTGCACACAAACGTTTCAGGATTTTTCATTGAATACAGTTCTAATTTAAATGCCTTCCAAAGGTGCCTAACTTATGTAAAATTATTTATCGCTGATTCCGAATATCACCAAAATTTTTCCATTGCACCGCAAAAAAAAAAAAAAAAAAAAAATAATAATAATAATAATAAAAAATTAAAAAAATAAAAAAACGGGCCGATAAATAATTTTACATAAGTTAGGCACCTTTGGAAGGCATTTAAATTAGAAGTGTGTTCATTGGAAAATCCTGAAAAGTTTGTGCACAAAAAAGTGAAAACAAGCTTATACCGTGGAAAAACGAGCTAAACAAAAAATCGGACCTCGGATTCGGATTCAGCGCACCAAATAACGTAAGAAACCGACAAGCTCCGGCCGGATGCAAGACCGCCCCTAAATTCTGTAAAGTACTGTAATCCATTTTTCAAGGTCCCACATCTGTCCAAACTATGTACAATTTTTTTAATTTCATTTCTTCAAAAATATTTTCTTAATGACATTGTGCCGTTGTGTGTGCACTTTGTCGTTGCATCTATATCAAAGCATACCTAATGAACCCTTGTGTAAAACTTGCAGCGCTCTTCAATTTTTTTTTTTTTTTCAATTTCAATAAATTTATTCCCATTTTAATTTTTAATTTTCAATTCAGCAATTCAGTTCAATTTTTCAAATCCAGATTTTTTTTTTTCAGTTTAGCGGGATTTTTATTTTTTTATTTTTTACTTACCCCATTGAATAACTCCCCGATGCTAAATCCGATTCCATCGCCTTAAAAAACATAGACGCGTAAAAAATCAAAAGTGGATGGCAAATTTTACGTAATTATTTTGTTGGATAGTAGGTAATACGTACCTACTAAAATTTAGTGAGGTCAAATCGAGCGCCAAAGTTATTAGCCTCGATGTATATTAAAATCTTTAAAAATATTCAAGTTATAAAAAATATTTTTATATTCAGTTATTCACCATAAGGCGCATAATATTATTAAACTAACTTTCATTTTCCGTTGAAAAACTTTACCTAACAGCTTCTACCGTGACTTTATAGTCCGGTCGATAAAGGCAGAAATGAGGGGCCCACCCTACAAAAGCTGTGGCATCTTGTGGTTTATTATTCTCGGAATAATACACCTACGTAATCGCGACGGAGGTCGACGACTCGGATCGGCCTCAAAAATTTGAAGTTATCCGTTTCAAGAGGTCTAGATTCCAGTACGGAAATGAGCTTCAAGCGTAAAACCGTTGTGTAGTTTACATGGAGCAGAAGATACTTTTTTGACCCACTCATGTCTACTGTCTTGTCAAGGCACATACTTTCAAAAGTATTTTCTTCCTTTTCGTGTGCCCAAAAATATGAGAGGACCCAAACCCGAAAAGTTGTACCTACCTGTCCTCCCAAAAGGAGTACCTCTGGTCACCCGACATATAGCCCTAAATGAGCTATAGTTTCAATTACACAATCACTTCAACAGAGAAAACCGTGTGGATAGAGTCAGTGTCGGCTCGTGCAGGGGTTCAGTGGCTCAGAGAACCCCCAAAGATAGTGAGAGAGAGAGAGGAAAGGTTAGAGTGAGCGAGAGGAGAAAAAAATGTCATTTACCTATTATCAAATCAGCTTCCCATAGTGTCACTGTTGATGCAAGTTGGTACATAACAAGTTCTTACTATTATTGATAACAGTTCCATTCGGCTGGGGAGTGCGTCAGAACTTGGGTTCAACTTCAGCTTTGAACCAAAGCAGACCAAAGAATGAGGACAGGAGGGTGGGAGGGCGGTTGGGAAAGGTCACGTGACTGGGCGAAATTATAAGAGGGTCTCTCGCTGGCTTCAGGTGCAGCTCATGGAGTATTTTCCACAGGTACGAAGATTAGGAACGGGTACGAAAAATAGAAGAAACAGTTGCGCAGCAGTGTTGACAACACATTTTTAAGGAAGGGGACTTTTTGTAGGGGAAAACAGATATTATTCCCAGTGAATTCGGATTGTAATCGCCAAATCCTCCTGAAATGAATCAAAACAATTGTAGATGGAGCAACCATTGCTCTAAGATAATATATTATAATCGTAGGGTTTTTTGAACACTAAACTGGAAATAACAGAGAAGAAAAAGAAAAGGGAATTGTATGTGAGGGAATTTTTACTGATAATAATTATCAGCGTCCTCTTTACATGCCCGTTTGGTTTGGTAAATTCTGCCTACACTTTAACACAGGGCAAAGGAGTAACAGAGGGCAAAGTTTCAGAGTTTGGCCTCCTTTTGTATCGTTCGAGTCAGTCTAATAATTTTCTAGTATTTTTATTGTTTATTGTGTGTGTGATTTTCGAGAGATGAATACCCGTCGCAAGAACATTCCCTTCGGCCCTCCACCCTTGGATTACAGTTACGAAATGAAAAGCATGGGCCGTATGCATGGACGTGGAAAGTGAGTCGGTGTTGTATTTTTCTTCTAAAATGAGACTTCTTGCTAAAGGTTTCCATTCAGCAGACCTACGCGACTATACATTCGGGTGTGTATTAACTAGGTAATACGAGCATGTTCTTAATTTTGCTGTCGAAGTACGGTTGAACCCCTTCTTGCCTGTAGCACGAGCCGCCACTGGATAGAGTTAAACACTGTGTCCCAGCACGGAGTTTATGATTGTTTTACGGGAAGTTGGTGTCTGGGCGATACAACACTGTATATTATACAGTGTTGTCAAATATTTGACCATCCAGGAGAGCCTTGGAAACCCTTAACCAGCTTGGCACCGTATTGGTATGCATTGGAAACCTTTAGCCAGCTTGGGACGAGCTTAGCAAGCCTTGGAAAGCTTGGAGCCATCCTGGCGAGCTTTTAAACCCCCTTGCTTTGGCACCGTCCTCGCCAGCCTTGGACAGGTCTGGAAAGCGTAGGACCATCTTGGCGAGTCTTTAAAACTCTTAGCCAGCTTGACACCGTATTGGCACGCCTTCGAAACCCTCCCAGTCAGCTTGGGACAAGCCTTGGACAGTTCTGGGACACACTTTTCATGGAATGACCCACTAACACGAATTTTGTTCTGTTCCAGGATTTGGTTTCGAGTGATCTGAGACCCCTTTGAAGGTCCAAATGGCCGGGACGGACGCCACACTTTTAGACGATTTCGCCGGGGGTTTCAACGACACGGAATACGACTACGACTATTCCGAAGCCGTCAAACAGTTCGACTGGTCCGAACTGATACCGACGACTTTAGTGTACGCGGTGACTCTCATCCTCGGCGTCTCCGGAAACTTGCTCATCATCATCACCATATCCAAATACCGGCGGATGAAAAGCATCACCAACACGTTCCTCGCATCGTTGGCTTCGGCCGATCTCCTTCTCGTTCTAGTCTGCACGCCAGTCAAGGTGAGTTGAGAGCAGAACACGTAGCTAGTTCAAAGTTTGCTCTAAGGCGATGTTATCGGAAGTGAGACGGTGAATTACGACTAAGGCAAAACCGCACAGTAGCCTTCTTCGGATGTGATACGAAACAAACCTCAGAGAAAACGGAACGGAAGTCGGTACTCGTTAACATGGAGCACACTACGATGAGAAAAACGCTGGAAAATTTTCCCTATGTTTATTAATCTTTGTAATATATTACAAAGAATAATAAACCTATAGGTTAATAACTGGCTATCCTATTTGGGGGGGGGGGGGGGGGGGAGGGGTGGCTCCCTTCGCTCGGTCGACCACATTTTCGGACGGTAGAAATACCCGCAGACCTCGTAGGTTTTTCGGTGCTATGACATGTCATGGTCCAGTCCACCGGAGTCATTTAAAATGTCACATCCCGTGGCAACTTGAAATTATACGCTACAAAAGGTCTTCATTCTAAATTCGAAATGTCCGTCCGCCGTCCGGGCCGTTTTGGGCAGTAGGAATTTTTTTTTTCTAAATCTGAAATTTTGAGAAAATACTTGGTTTACCATCTAGTTGTACCCGCAAGGTTTTCAGTCCGATCGCCCAAACCCGTGGGGCGCTATTGGGCTAAAAATGGGATTTTTGAAGGATCCCAAGAGGTTAAATATTTTTCGAGTAAAATATAAAGAATTTTTGAAAAAACATTTTTCTGAAAAAAAAGAAAAGTTTTTTGTTTATAAATCCAAAAAAAAAATTTTCCAAAATTTTTTCCATTGACACAGAAATAATTTTTGTACAAGTAAGCTATATCAAAGAATAATAAACCCTTGTGTAAAATTTGCAGCGTTTTTATAACGCAACGTTTTTCGACTCCATGTGCCAAAGTAAAGACATAAAATGTCAAAAACAATGCCAATTTTACACAAGGGTTTATTATTCTTTGATACCTATAGGTTACATGTGCAAAAATTTAATTCTGTGTCAACGAGAAAAAAATTTTGAAATGTTTTTATTTTTTCACAAAATTTTTTTTAATTTTTGTGTTTTTTACTTGAAAATATTTGACTCCTGGGATCCTTCAAAAATTCCATTTGTAGCCCCATGAAAGTCCTATAGATCCCCACAGTGAAATCAGATCGATCTGGGACCCCCAAAACTCGATTCTACGTCCAAAAATACTTCGAAAACGACACCTAACTCGATCCCATAGCCAAAATTTGGTTATGGGAGGTTTTTTTTAAAGACATTTAATGTCTTTAAAAAAAACCTCCCGTAGCCCCATTTTAGCCTCATATTTTGGGCGATCAGGCTGAAAACCTTGCGGGCACAACTAGATGGTATACCAAGTATTCTGTCAACATCCGCCGGCTCGGACGGCGAACGGACATTTCGGATTTGGAATGTAGACCTCTTGAAACGGATTGTGTCAAATTTTGAGGCCGATCTGAGTCATCGAACTCCGTCGCGATAACATAGGTAGGTGTTATTCCAAGAATAATAAACCAAAACGCCGTATTTTTTCAAGCTACCGTTTAGGCGTGAATTGGAGACAGACAGAGAGACACGATGAGATTTAGTAGTACCTACCTACCAATTAGGGGTCGCAATCCCGCACGATCCCGCGGTGTTTTTCAAACCTTGCAAATGCGAGATTCTGACCGCGGGATCCCGAAGGATTTATTCAGTTAAAAGGAAAAACGCTTTTTCTGTCTTGTGAATCACGTTCTCATTGCCTGCAGGCACTGTGATCATATGTGATTCATATAAATCCTCCTCATGCCTGTAGTTCACAATATTTTTGCTACTCTTGTGGTATCTATAGATAGAGGTATATATAACCTCACTGTGACAACAAACAAACGATTTGAGCCCTCGTGGTATTTTGTGAAACAAACATTGTTGTCTGCAACACCCTTAGGGCCGGTTTTTGAAATCATAGTCAAATCACCGCAAACGAGTGGTTTGGTGACCACCGTCAAACGCGATTTTACAGCCGCTATTTTGTCGGCGTTTTTAGAACCGTAGTCAGCGTTCCGACAGCTGACCACGCCGCTAAAATTTTGGCGCCTTGAATATTTTCCCTAGGTGAACTTTTTTCGTCATTGCGGGTTTTGACAACTCATTTGTGAGGAAGGAGTTCACATTTCCCGCTTCTTCTGCCTTCAACATGTCATTATTTTGTGCGTTATTTGAGCGAAAAAAGTAAACAATTATCTCCATCTCTTTCTACCACTCCCCACCCTCCGCGGCGCGGAGTCCACGGAGTCCGGGGCGCGCCGTCTCGTCAGTCAGTTGTTCCTCGTCAACCAATGAAAGCGGTGGTCACGGCTCCGTAAAAATTTGACCCCAGGGTCCTGCTGTGGTTACCGTTTCGTAAAAATAGCGGCCCGTAAAACGGTAACTAAGGTTCAAAAAACGCTTTTCCGTTTTACGGCCGTCAGAGTCGTCTTTTACGGCCGTCAGAGTTAACTATGGTTTCAAAAACCGGCCCTTAGAAAGAGAGCTTACCTACCCATGTCAGCCCCAAAGATTGATTTCAAAAGGCACACTCCCCACTTACCCCATTTCTGCACTTTCCCCGAAGCACCTTAGATTTATAATTTTTTATTGACAGAATTAATTTTTAGATACTTTATACGAAAGAATGATCAACCTGGAGTAAGTAGCAGCGTTTTTAAAAAGCAATGGGTTACGCTGTATAGGAACAATGCCCACTAAAAACGTCCGTCACTCAATATTATTTGCATTTCGACCCGTGGCTTCGGCCCCCCCGATCGGGTCATTTGGGTGAGGTTATTATCGCCGGAACAAGGAATCAATTTGAATAGCTGAGGCTAGTTTGCATGGGACTCGATCCAATCAGCCTTCGTCACCATCATTTGGCAGTTAAGCGAGAAATCCGACGGCTTTGGTTCTGACCGTCCATTGTCTTAATAAATAGCTAAATGAACTGTTAGCAGGAGTAAAATTACTCTAGCTTACATATTGTTCTAACAGCGGGCTGCTCGGCCTGGCCGATTTGATGGCCACTAAGTGGGGTTAGTTAACTTAAGTTAACTTCAGGGCTGAGAAGTCGAAATGTTCGAAATATCTGGATTCTCTTTCTGTAGTAGTATCCCAAGTCTGGGAAAAATGCTAAATCAGACTTTCCTGTCATAGTATGGTCAAAATCCACTAACGCATAATATGATTTTTTTTTTGATTTTTTTTTACAATGCCGCATTTTCCAAGGCTTTTTCAGCCATTAGGGCTCTTGCCTTCAAATAAAGGCTCTTGTTTCGTCGTCATTGTACTGCTGTAGGCGATAAGGCTCAAGCGCACGAATAACATGAGTATATTACATGTAAGCATAGGTAGTTTAAGCTCGAAGGGAATGCATATTTCATTTTGTTCAAACAGAATAGTGTCACTGGGAGTAACGACATTATTTGGGCTTATGACACTATGTTATTATAACTGAATTGGGTTTTTTTTAAAGGGCGTAAGTCCTTGCAACCAAACTTTTGGGAAAAAAAAAAAAAAAATTCCTATATGCCACTGCTGATAAAATTGTGGGATAATACAAATTTTCCATGTCGCAGCAATCGATTTGCCATGTTTTTCATATTTTTTCAGATTTTTATACCCTACCTAGGTGTTCGAAATTCACTGATCTGTCTCATGGACTTACGCCCATTTAAAAAAAATCGCGCGCTACCTCACTTTTTCGAATTGCTGGCATTCTGAAATCATGATAAATTACTCCATTTAGCTTTGTCAACCCGGGAAATGGTTAAATTAAGGAACGCAATAGCTATCAAATAGTAAAAAACTGAAATTTTTATTTTTGGAAAGTTTGAAGGATCAAATCACTAAAAATTCTTCAAAATCAGTTTAGCTTCTTACGTTTAGCTTCTTGGTGAACCTCTAACATCTAACATCTGGTGAAAAAAAGTTTAGCTTCAACTGGTGAAAAAATTCTGGTGAAAAAATTCTAGGTGAACCTCTAACATCTTACATCTGATGAAAAAATTCTTCATATCACTAAAAATTCTTCAAATTCTTCAAAATCAGTTTAGCCTCTTTTGTTTAGCTTCTTGGTGAACCTCTAACATCTAACATCAGGTGAACAAGATGTCATCTAACACAATAGCTATAAAATTGTTAAAAAATGAAATTTTTATTTGTGGAAAGTTTGAAAGATCAAATCACTAAAAATTCTTCAAATTCAGTTTACCTTCTTGGTGAACCTCTAACATCTAACATCTGGTGAACAAGTTGTCATCTAACACAATAGCTATAAAATTGTAAAAAAATGAAATTTTTATTTTTGGAAAGTTTGAAAGATCAAATCACTAAAAATTCTTCAAATTCTTCAAAATCAGTTTAGCTTCTTTTGTTTAGCTTCTTGGTGAACCTCTAACATCTTCATCTTCAAATTCAGTACCTACAACGAGAAGGTTGATTTTTTTCTTCTCCAACAGAGTGGGCCGTACCACATTAAATGTGTACAGGGAAAAACCAGCAAAGTCACTTTTTTTCTGAAAACGAGATAATGGCATCACTGTGTTCAGAACAGGCTACTGCAGGTTCTAAAAGCTTGAAACTGGTAACAAATAAGCCTGGTCAAGAGTTATACGCATCCAAAGTGTAGGCGTCCAGGGAAAAACCAACTAAGTCAATGGAAACTGGGAAACAACCAGCTAAGTCAACGATTGCCCCACAGATGGCAGTGCGATCAGGCAGGTGATTCAGATGACTTAACTGGTTTTTTCCCTGACTTAATTGGTTTTTTCCCTGACTTTTTGTGAGTTACATCGCATTTTGGTTTTCATTTCATTTTACATCATGCTCAGGCCGTCAAACAGTATTCCTTCTTGTAAAACCGTTGTGGTGGGACATTTTTCACGTGTCAAATCTGTTAATGTTGAATTGGAGTGTTGGCAACTAAGTTTTGAAATTAAAAATTCGTTTTTCTCAGTTGGAAAAAAAGTGGCTTTGCCTGGTAAAAAAGAAATTTTCTTTTAAAGGGGCGTAAGTCCGGACTTACGCCCCTTTAAAAGAAACCAGGATTTTTCAAACGCCATTTGACCACGTTAGAGTCCGCTTTCGCCTGCCCTTTTAATTGCAAACGATGCGCCTAAGGTTGTAGAACAGGAAAATGAAAAAACCTAAAATCGCATTTTTTTTGGACTTACGCCCTTTAAAAAAAAAGACCGATTCAAATGGAAGGCAAAACTTCACTAAAATTTCATTTATAGGTATGTCTTAAGAATTATTTTCCCCTAATCATTGGCTTTATCTGTAGGCAAGTAAAAACCTTCTATGAGCTGATCTTTAACAGCTCGTGTATGATTGCTAAACAATAGTTTCATTCGCAATGATTTGGGTAGACGCTAGAAGGTCATACATAGGATTGAATGTCCTTTATTCGCAAAAATCAGGCCACTTTTCCCACGAGGGACGCGAAGCGCCATCTAACTGAGATCGACAACAGTTGCCCACAACGCCCTTTAGAAAACAGACAAGTAGGCAAAGCCAGGCCCGGATTAACGGGGGGGCTAAGGGGGCTATAGCCCCGGGGCGCACACACCAAGGGGGCCACTTCGCCACCGTTGATTTTTTTTTTTTTTTTTTTTTTTGGTTGAAAATTAACAAACCGCTTTCCTTATTCCTATGCTGATCTCCAAAAAATTGTTTTCCCGAAAAAGAGATAGGTTCTTTCTTCTACCTTGTTCTTCAGATCTTCCCTATGGGGAGTGAACAGCGGGCCCTCCTGTCCCCACCAGCGTTAGCTGCATCATTCTGGTGTGACTGGGTTGAACCAATGTGGAGGCGCCGGGTTTTAAAGGAGGTCTTATCATGGTGAATTGGCTCGAAATTCTTTGGGACAGGAGTCATCGCAGCGGACCTACCTACTATTCCACCTCTTCTTGTAACTTGTGGTGTTCGGGTCGTTGGTGGCTGCGGAATGCAGCAGACCGTAGCTACCTACTATTCTACCTCTTCTCGTAACTTGCAGTTTTCGGATCATGGGTGGTTGCTCTCTCTACGTTTACTTGTCTGGTGGAGGGCGAGTACTTCTTCAAAATTTCCTCCCCTCCCTAAAACTAACACGACCAGCCTAGGCAAAAATACAATCTGAACACACATACAATGACACACACTGAAATTGAACACGCATACAATGACGTCCGCCATCTGCCGTCTGGGCCGTTTTGGGCAGAAGGAATTTTTTTTAATCTGAAATTTTGACAAAATACTCGGTTTACTATCTAGTTGTGCCCGCAAGGTTTTCAGCCCGATCGCCTAAACCCGTGGGGCACTATGGGGCTAAATTGGGCTACCGGAGGTTTTTTTTTTTTTAAGGCTTTAGGCTAAGAGGTCGAGTTAGGTGTCGTTATTGAAGTATTATTGAACGTTCAATCCATTTTTGGGGGTCCCAGAACGATCCAATTTCACTGTTGCGATCTCTAGGGCTTTCATGGGGCTACAAACGGGATTCTTGAAGGTTCCCAGGAGTTCAAATATTTTTCAAGTAAAACAAAATATTATCGAAAAAAGGTTGTTACAAAAAAAAAATCCCCCAAAAAATTTTTTTCTTAACTTTTTCTCATTGACACAGAAATAAATTTCTGCACATGTAACCTATATCAATGAATAACAACCCCTAGTGTTAAATTTGCAGCATTTTTATTTATCGTAAAAAGAACTTTTTTCTTAATTGTAAAAATAGATTGCCCTGCATTCGGAGCGTTTTTTGACTGTTTTGACCCAGTTTTTGGTTGTGAAGCGACAGACGCGATTTTCTAGTGGTTTTTACGTGATACTCCTGGCCAGAGGATCCACTTTCGTACATAATATATATGTATATGTACATATATAAAGGGGGTCCCTTTTAAGTCCCAGCCCCGGGGCCCACGAGAGGTTAATCCGGCGCTGGGCAAAGCAGCCAACGCTTCAGTCATTTATTAGACTTTAATCGAATCAGGAATCCCAAATCGGTCCGCTCGAAGGTGTGAAGCGAGCGCGGGGAAAACCTTTTATAAACAGTTTTACAAGGTTACTCGAGAAGATTGGCCGATAATAGCCTAATCACCCTCGTGTAATTGGAGTCTGAACGTCGTACGGACGAGTAATCATCCTTCCGCGCAAGTTGAAGGAGAAACTCTCGCTTCCGTGCTGTCGGCGGCAGGACCCGCCAAATAAGGCAGAGCCATTTAATCGGTACCTACCTAATGAAAGGATAAAAATAACACGCTGCGATTTTACATTTAAACAAAAATTATTTTTGTGAACAGAAAATCCTTTAAAAAAACGCTGGAAGTCCAACACAAAGGTGTATTATTCTTTGATATACCTAGACAAAATGGCAGAAAAAGTAATTATAAGGTTATATATTATGAAGTTTAATTATATTTATTATATTTAATACTAGCTGCTCCGGCTCGCTTTGCTACACACCCAGACTTTCTAAATCTAAAAAAATCGAATTATAAACCTAACTTAAATATAAATTAAATCTAAATCTAAACATAATATTAAACAAAATAACACCAAAGGAAACCTTTTCTATGGGGTTTTCCAAAATTTAATGACAGAGACATAATAATTTATTTAGATTTAACTTTAATATTATGAATGCTAAATCTAATATAAATCTAAATTAAATCTAGTTCTAAATGTAAATCTAAATTAAATCAAAATTTTTGAATGACTAGATCTAGATATATACTAGGTTGATTTTAAATTTAGATCTAGATTTAATTTAGATTTATATTTTGGTACTTTTCCGTTATACCCCCCCCCCCCCCCCCCACCACCACGCGATTTTGGTTGGCTTTGGGTGCCTTAAGGTGCTTAACCACCAAAATTTGGTGGTTTTTGCCAACATTTAATGTTGGCAACAAAACGTGTTGATAGCAAAACATTGTTGACAACAAAAATGTTGGTGGACGAGAAGAGACGGCCAACAGAAATCGTAAAAACATTGTTAGCAGCAAGTTTATAAACTTTTTTGCTATCAACAATTCTTCAGTCTGTTATTGTGGGTCTAGTTCGGTAACAAAGTTGTCAACAATGTTGATAACTTTTCTAGTAACATTTTGGTAATGGCGGCCGTCATGGAGGAATAGAGAGGAGAGCTCACTCTGTGTTAAACCGCGTTCCCAAAACGCCAACCCAGTGATGGAACGGCGGCCCCCCGGGGGGGGGGATTGCGACTGCAGCGCGACCCCTACGAAACGTCGGGATCTACAGTAAATGAGCAATGAGAAAATAAGGCCTAATTAAATTCTCCCTGGAAATTCCTGGAATCGTGATTGCGAAATATGGAGGCCAATAAAGACCAAAGTAATAAACTTTTTTGCTATCAACAATTCTTCAGTCTGTTATTGTGGGTTTAGTTCGGTAACAAAGTTGTCAACAATGTTGATAACTTTTCTAGTAACATTTTGGTAATGGCGGCCGTCTACAGTTCATTCCGGTGTTGCAAGTGGGTGATATCGCGACTCCTGCCGCTTGCGTTGTAGTTTTATGCTCGGTTTGTTGAAGAAAGAGAGTATGGGACCGGCCCTCCTTAGTGAAGAAAGCTAGCGGTCAGGATGTTCTCAAAGATATCCGAGAGGATGAAGTTATGTTGAATTTGAAGAAGATGAAGCTGGACAGTTTCAGGGCATTTGCCAGAATATGTATCCTCCACCGACTTTGAATTCCTGCTGAATCGTGTAGGCCCTCGTATTCGACGGCAGACAACAACTACAGGAAAGCCATTCATTCATATTAACAAGAATATGAATGAATATTCAAAGAATAATATTATTTATTTGGTTTATTAAACCAAAAACGCTGCAAATTTTACACAAGGGTTTATTATTCTTTGATATAGGTTAGTTGCGCAAAAATTATTTCTGTGTCAAAAAAAATGTTGGAAAAATAAATTTTTGGATTTTTTTTTTTCAAAAAATTTTTTTTGGATTTTTTTTTCAAAAAAAAATTGTTTTTTCAAAAATTCTTTATTCTTTACTCGAAAAATATTTAACCTCCTGGGATCCTCCAAAAATTCCATTTTTAGCCCCATGAAAGACCTATAGATCGCAACAGTGAAATCGGATCGCTGCGGGACCCCAAAAAAAGGATTCTACGTCCAAAAATACTTCGAAAACGACACCTGACTCGATCCCATAGCCAAAAGCCTTCAAAAACCACCTTCTGTAGCCCCA
Organism: Pilophorus perplexus; assembly: GCA_955831195.1. Taxonomy (NCBI): domain Eukaryota; kingdom Metazoa; phylum Arthropoda; class Insecta; order Hemiptera; family Miridae; genus Pilophorus; species Pilophorus perplexus. Next base: position 49,603,860 of record OY037009.1, read on the forward strand.
TTTTAGCCCCATAGCGCCCCACGGGTTTGGGCGATCGGGCTGAAAACCTTGCGGGCACAACTAGATGGTAAACCGAGTATTTTGTCAAAATTTCAGATTTAAAAAAAAAATTCCTACTGCCCAAAACGGCCTGGACGGCGGACGGCGGACGGACATTTCGGATTTAGAATGTAAACCTCTTGAAACGGATAATGTCAAATTTTGAGGCCGATCGGAGTCGTCGACCCCCGTCGCGAAAACATAGGTGTATTATTCCAAGAATAATAAACCAAAAGAAAGAGTGAAGATACGTACAGTAGTTAATTATCCATCTGGATTTGCCAACCCTTGCCCTTTCCCCGCCCTTGTAATAACTCCAAATCCAAATGTTGCCGAAAGATCCCATTTTGCGATCGCTCCTTGTGCGATAGCAAAAATCGATGTTGGTGACAATGTTGCTGACAATGTTGACAGAAAAAATAACTTTGTTACTTGAAATGTTAGCAGCAATGTTTCCAGTAACATTTTGGAGGCAGAATTGTTGCCAACATTTTTCGTGCGTTCTAACAATGTTTTCAACAATTCGCCTTGGTCGATGTTGACAACATTGTTGTCAACATTTTTACGTTGGTGTAAACCAGGGATTCCCAACCTGGGGGGCGTGAAGGGTCTCCAGGGGAGGCGCGATCGGGGCCCATAAACTGACAACAATTGAAGCCTTTTGGGACCAAAGGGCCAAAATAAATTTTAATCTATGAATGAATTTTAATGAATACTTATAAATAGTAATAAGTTAATTTAATTAATTTTTAAGGTTTTTTTGGGAAAGATCCGTTTGTGGAAACAACGCCTGCAAGGCTCCACGCCCAATTTCTCGTCATTCCGTCGTCTGAATGAACTTTTGGATGGTAAACCACCCAACAAATTATTCCTGGAATGCAAAGAAACCACAATAATATAATATTAATGATATTATATGTGAACATCTCGATGGGCTGCAAGATGAACTTCATGCAAAGAAACCATAATATCATTAATATTATATTATCATGGTTTCTTTGCATTCCAGGAATAATTTGTTGGGTGGTTTACCATATTATTATTATGGTTTCTTTGCATGAAGTTATCTTGCAGCCCATCGAGATGTTCACATAATAAATAAAATAAAAATTAAATAATAAATAAAATAAAAATAAAATTAGTCACCGAAAAACAAAGTCAAATGTCACATTAAGCTTAAAAAAAAAAAAAAAAAAAAAAATTGAATGAGCCATGAAATTCAATATTTTAATTAGGTACCTACCTACCTACTGTTAATAAAACGTTCCGTTTGAATTTGAATTTACTCATTAAATTATAACATAACTAGTCTCTCTGGCTCGCTTCGCTCGCTCCCCTAGTGGGGTGTATTGCCGCCTGTGGGGTGTATTGCCGCCTGTGGGGTGCGTAGCATCGATGGACACGTTCAAACCCCTACTCAGACATAAGGCCTCGCTCCGCTCGGCCCCTCCTATTCGTAGCAGAGACGATAGAAAAAATCGGCGTATTTTTAGGGCTTACCGTTTAGGAAATTATTATTTTTAATTCAATTCAACTTTTTTTAAATAAAGGCCTCTCCATCTATCAAAGTTCCCTGGACCCTCCGTTTTCTAAGATCCCTGGCCCCGCGCGAATTAAAACGATCCAATTGTCTTCTCACCGTGAAATCGCCCCCTCCCCCTCGGTTTTTTGAAATCCGACTTCGGAATCGGATTGGCCATATTTTGGCGCGCATTTGGCTCGCGGATACCATACCCAAAAAATGGCTTCTTACTGGGTATTTTTGAACCCGAAAAAACGTGGGACAAAAGCATTTCCGGCGAATTTCCGAATTACGATCTTACCGACGTCTTCCTCCAGGTCGCGAGTTGAAAGTGGAAAACGTAGGACTATTATTAGACGATTTTTCGACGAATTTCCCGGGCGAATTTCGGATTTTCGATTTGACCGACGTCTACCTCCAGGTCTGATCTATACGGCTCGTATTTTTTCGTAATTTTTTCGACCCCCTAAACGGCCAGCGAGCGGAAAGTGAAAAAACTCATTCGGGAACGCGTTATCCCGTACCAACAAACCACACGGCCGTCTACCACACGGCTACCGTCGGCCAACACAATTTTATATTATTGTATGATGATGATTATACTTATACTTAGCATTTTTGAGGAGGGGGAGAGTACCTATACATACTTACATAGAACAAAAGGGGGCGGGGGGGCGCAATGGTGTTCACACCAACCTAGGGGGGGCGAGGTAAAAAAAGGTTGGGAACCCCTGGTGTAAACGGAAACTTTCTGAAAACCGCTAGTAACAATGTTTTCAACAATGTTATCGTCCGGTGTGTAAGCACCTTTAAAGCCATCGGGAGGGGTGTGTATGAAACACGAAATCGCTTGGGGGGAGGGGGGGTATAACGGAAAAGAATAGGGTACCTATATTTTTATTCAACATTCATAATATACAATAGGGTGGGTCGAAAAAAATTGTTTTTTTTTTTTTTTTGCACCGCTTTGAGATAGTCTCCACTGGAGTTCTCAAAGTGTTAGAAAGTCACTTCACAAAACGCTGCAAATTTTACACAAGGGTTTATTATTCTGTGATATAGGTTACTTGTACAGACATTTAATTCTGTCAATAAAAAAAAATTTAAAAAATTTTTTTTTTGGATTTTTATATTTCAAAAAACATTTTTTGGGGGGATTTTTTTTTTCAAAAATGTGTTTTTTCAAAAATTCTTTAATTTTTACTCGAAAAATATTTAACTTCTTGGGATCCTTCAAAAATCCCATTTTTAGCCCCATGAAAGCCCTATAGAACGCCACAGTGAAATCGGATCGTTCCGGGACCCCCAAAAATGGATTCTACGTCCAAAAATACTTCGAAAACGACACCTAACTCGATCCCATAGCTAAAAGCCTTCAAAACACCCCTCCTGTAGCCCCATTTTAGCCCCATAGCGCCCCACGGGTTTGGGCGATCGGACTGAAAACCTTGCGGGCACAACTAGATGGTAAACCAAGTATTTTGCCAAAATTTCAGATTTTTTAAAAAATTCCTACTGCCCAAAACGGCCCGGACGGCGGACGGCGGACGGCGTACGGCGGACGGACATTTCGGATTTTGAATGTAGACCTCTTGAAACGGATAATGTCAAATTTTGAGGCCGATCGGAGTCGTCGACCCGCGTCGCGAAAACATAGGTGTATTATTCCAAGAATAATAAACCAAAAATCGGTGCATAAAACGCAAATGAAGTGCCGCCCCAAGCTGTAACAGTAAAATTGGTCACTTTATAGTGTTTTTTTCTGCTTTATATCGTAATTTCTCGGTTTTTAATAGACACTTTCGTTTTCAATGAATAAATTGAAGAAGTCCGATATTAATAATTAATATTATCATTACTATTGCAAAATAATAGTCAATTGCAATAGATGATATGCATAAGATCGTCGCATAAAATGACAGTTTTATACACCAGTTTTATACAACAGTTTTATACACCAGTTTTACACACCAATTTTATACACCAGTTTTATACACCAAGTGACCAATTTTACTGTTACAGCTTGGGGCGGCCCTTCATTTGCGTTTTATGCACCGATTTTTGTGGAGTGACTTTCTAACACTTTGAGAACTCCAGTGGAGACAATCTCAAAGCAGTGCAGAAAAACAAAAAACAAAAAAAAAACAATTTTTTTCGACCCACCCTAATATACAAGTTAAATGTGATCAGATTGTGTTTTTGTTCATTAAATTATATGAACACAATGTCATGACACAACAAGCAAAAACATGAATGAGAACCTTCCATCAGGTGCCAATGGTGCTATACTAAGCTCCTTGCTTAACACGAACGCCATCTTTGAAGAGCTGCCGAAACTGAACTACAACCGCAATCGACTTAATTCCTTTTAGGCCCTCCGCACACGGGACGAGAGCCACTCGAAGCGAGAACGGAAAGAACTCGAGGCGGGATTAGGGGAACTGGGGTTTCCCTCGAAATTCGAGGTGGACATCCGCACACGGTTCGTTGCCCTCTCGTCAGCCTGCTTGTGAATTTCAGGTAGCCACTACCTGAAAGCTTCTTTCGAGCAATTGAACTTAACTTTCAAAGGAGCAAGCTACTGTTTGTGCGCAATTTTTTACCATCCGAGTTTTTATTAGATTGAAAATGAGTAGTGATGAAGAATCTATACATTGAACGCAACTTTCATTGTCGGCTGTTTGTTGGAGCTCAGGAACTACAAATGAATGATACGAAATTTTTGGCATACTATAGAATGTCAAAAGAGTCGTTTGCCGTGCTATTGATTGACATTGGTATCCTCCGCCATTCATCATAATATTGTAACAAAACACTTTCTAACAATGACCAACAACGTGTATTCGTATGCCACAACTATTTTTCTAGAATCAAATCCACAACCATGTGATGGTTGCCATCACACTACCCCCTCTTCACGTCGGCGAGAGCCAGCCTGTTGACGTGGACCATTTCTTCGCTTTCCCGAGCCGAATCCGGTAGAGCACGTCGTTCTTCTTCTCCATCACGACCCATGGGCCCGTCCATTGCGGCTGGAGTTTCGGGCAGCGCCCCACCGTTCGTTTTAGGTCATGCAGCCAAACCCAGTCCCCAGGCTTGAGTTCCTTCTGCTGGGCTCGACGGTCGAAACGCTCCTTCTGCTGCCGCATCTGGACTCCCATGATTCTTGTAGCACACTCTCTGGTTTCCTGCATGTGCTTCCGAAGAGAAAACACATACGGAACCGAGAGTGGCTCTTCCTTCATGACGGGTCTCACCAAGTCCTCTGGTAGCTGGAGCTCGCGGCCATACACCACCAATGCTGGTGAGAAGCCAGTCGTGACATGGGGCGCACTCCTGTAGGCCAGTAGGAAAAGTGGTAGCAGCCTGTCCCAATCATTTTGCTTCTGGTTGACGAACTTTTTCAGAAATTTCGTTATTGTTCGATTTAGGCGTTCTACCAGCCCTCCTGACTGTGGGTGGAGTGGGGTCGACCGAGTGTGCCTGGTTCCCAGGAGGTGGCTCATTTCTTTAATCAACTTTGATTCGAAGTTGCGCCCCTGGTCAGTGTGGATTTCGGACGGAACCCCATGCCTGCTAAGACGTGTTCGACAAGTGTTGTGGCAACTGTCTCTGCTTCTTGGTTGGGGATGGCAATTGCCTCTGGCCATTTCGTAAAGTAATCTGAGGCTACTAGGACAAACCGATTCCCTTGCCTTGTCTTTGGGAATGGTCCCAGTATGTCAATACCCATCCTCTCAAAAGGCCCTCCCACCGTGAATTGCTTCAACGGAGCAGGACACCGTTGTTGAGGTCCGTTGGATTTTTGACAAGTGATGCAGGATTTACACCACGCCCTCACATCTGACGTCATCCTTGGCCAAAAATAGCGTTGACGTACCTTCCCCAGCGTCTTCTGGAAACCGAAGTGGCCGCCAGTGGTGCTACTGTGGCAGTTCTTCAGCGCCCAAGGAACTTGGCCAATAGGGACTACAATCTGCCAATGGAAACGAACATTTGCTGGGATGTACTTGCAGACCCGCATCTTTCAGCCTTCTGAACACCTCACCCAACTTCTGAACCGTGGTGTCAAAATCGGCTCCATGGACGATGATGTCATCTAGGTACACCAAGGCAAGCTGAGACGGGATGATCCTCTCCATTACCCTCTGGAAGGTTGCCGGGGCGTTGCAGAGGCCGAATGGGAGTACTTTAAATTGCCACAGGCCTTTTCCGTAGAGGGTAAATGCCGTCTTCTCTTTATCTGCCTCATCCATGGCGATTTCACCAATACCCACTTCTCAGGTCCAGGCAACAAAACCACTTTGAGCCACTGAGAGCATCCAGCATGCTCTGAATACATGGGAGGGCATATGAGTCCTTCTTTGTGACTGCATTCAATCGACGATAGTCAACGCAGAAACGCGTTGACCCATCCTTTTTCGGCACCAGCACAATCGGGGACGCCCACGGGCTCTGAGACGGCTCTATTACATCCTGCTCCAGCATCTCTTTTATCATTTCGTCTACATGTTTCTGCTGAGAGTAAGGGATTCGTCTCGGGTTCTGCTTAATGGGCCTATTGTCCCCGGTGTCAACTGAGTGAGTCGCAATACAGCACTTCCCTAAAGGTCGGTCGCCTAGGGCAAAAATGCCAGCATATTTGACCAACAGGGCTGCAGCTCTGTTGTACTCTCCACAGCCCTCTTGCAGAGCCGAGTTGGCCAGAGCTTGCCGTACCCAATCAGGTAGGTTGGGTGCCCCAGCTACTGTGGTAATCAGCTGAAACCCTTTTCTGGCTGGATCCCGCTTGTGCAATGGAACATCCTGGCCAAACATAGACACTACCTCCCGGGGCAGGTCAATCCTGGCTCCAACCTTTTCCAGAAAGTCTAAGCCCAGTATGCCCTTGTCCTTCATGTCCACGACAAGAAATATGTGCTTGACGTGAATTGCCTTCACTCTGACTGAAGCCTGACATTCTCCTAAAACTTTGACAGTTTCAATACCTGCCGTCTTAAGTGTTGCTATAGTTGAAGGCCTCATTCTCAACTTACAGGCTGTGACCACGTCTGGTCGTAGAAGGGACACTGTGGCTCCTGTGTCAACTAACAGCATGCATGAACTTTGAAAATCATTCAAGGTTACCTCCTCGAAATGGGCGTTAGGACAGTTACTGCCTTTGGCACCTTGTGGAGGGGCATCGCTTGCTTCCTCGGCTTGCGTCAGTTTGGTGGGTTGAGGGACACGGGTCGTTTCCTCGGCTTGAAACCATTCCTCAGATTCTTCAGATTCCACTGACGTGTGCTCCGGTATAGCCGCATGAAGTGATAACTCAGCCTCACGTTCTTGTGCCCTGTTTGGTCGAAGCGTACTCACAGAACGCGCCGGCGAATTCACCCGGTGCGAAGGTCCAGAGAGAGACAGCCTTGGGGTGGCTAAGCCACTCAACGTTTGCGTGTTGACCAAAGCTAACAGTTGACATAGCTGCTGTTCCACGGTGTTTAACGACGCTTCAACTGTAGACAATCGTTGCGTCACTGCGGGATCGTCGTTGCCGCGAACGTCGTGGTTTGGTGCTGTCACTACCACCCGGCGGGAACGCGCTGTTGAACGCGTCGTCGAAGCCGGGGGAACGTCGCCAACAGCAGAAGCTGTGCGACGAGTCGACTGCGCCGTTGAAGCCTCGGGCTCAGGAAGTTGTGAAACCGCGTCAACATCGGCTGGCGTACGACGAGTAGCCATCGTCCTCCTCGGCGCCTGGGACCGAGACATGAGGGATTCCAATCGCACGTTGGGCGCCAATTGTAACAAAACACTTTCTAACAATGACCAACAACGTGTATTCGTATGCCACAACTATTTTTCTAGAATCAAATCCACAACCATGTGATGGTTGCCATCACAATATTATGAGGAAATGTGTCAGTCCAGAAGAACGGATATTGATCACTTTGAGGAAAGAACGAGTTTATTCCAATGTTTCTAAAAATTATGTAAATATTCACAAAAATTATTATTATTAGGCGCGGTGATACAATTTTCAGCTTACAACGTTGTCTGTGATGTCCTTCCGTGAATACCCTTGAAGGGTGTAATTATAAAATTTATAACTGGGTAATTATAAAATTTATAACTTTATTATTTAATAACTGGGTGTTTTTCAACTACCCCAACGAACTTGATATGCAAACCCTCCATACTCGTCACGAGCGTCAGCGCGAGATTTCCCGTTCCAAACAGTTCGAGTGAGAGACGCGTCGAGGATGACGAAACGAGTTTGACTACGATTCGAGTTCGAGTCGACCCGTGGGCGGAGCCTCATTCCACTACCTAGGAAATCGAGAGGGGTGAAATTCCGCTTGCTACGATCTCGAGCGGCTCTCGACCCGTGTGCGGAGGGCCTAAGGCCCTTGAAATTGCCCTTGAAATTGGCTTATCTTTTCAATTGAAAAAATTTTTTTGGGGTTGTTTGTGACTTAACACCTTTTCCATGTCAGTGCCTCAATTGGCAATGTAAAAAAAAATTCGAACAAACGCCTTTTTTTCTGTTTAGTTTTCAAAAATAATAAAATTGCGCATTACCCACTTGCACGCTAATCAGCGCACGCGCTTCAACATTTTGGTTTGTTATTCTTGGAATAATAACCATATTATGTAGTAATCGCGACGGGGGTCAAAAATTCAGATCGGCCTTAACATTTGACTTTATTTGTTATTTTCAGTCCGATCGCCCAAACCCGTGGGGCGCTATGGGGCTAAAATGGGGCGATGGGAGGGATTTTTGAAGGCTTTTAGCTATGTGATCGAGTTAGGTGTCGTTTTCGAAGTATTTTTTGAGGTAGAATCCATTTTCGGGGGTCCCGGAACGATTCGATTTCACTGTGGCGATCTATAGGGCTTTCATGGGGGTAAAAATGGGATTTTTGAAGGATCTCAGGAGGTTAAATATTTTTCAAGTAAAAAATAAAGAATTTTTGAAAAAAAAATGTTTTTGAAAAAAACTTTTTTCAAATTTTTTTCCATTGACACAGAAATAATTTTCGCACAAGAAACCTATATCAAAGAATAATAAACCCTTGTGTAAAATTTGCAGCGTTTTTTTTTTTCTGGTCTTAGTAAGTACTTATACTTACTAAGACCAGAAAAAAAATATATCCCCCGAAATGTACAACTATAGTTGTACATTTCGGGGGATATTCAAACTAAATGTAGAACAAGAAAAATCTTGAATTTTTCAAACAGCTGAGCCATGAGACCAATTTAAGCAAAAAGTGGCTGAAGGGGGCCGAACTTCCCCTACCTACGCAGTTGGAATGGTCTTTACCCCCCTGGGATCGTCATGACCTGTCGAGCGGGAAAAATTCTGGCAATCAGCGTACTATTTGGGTCCAAAACGCATAAAGTTCCGTTCCTCATAGGAATTTGGAGCCGTAACTTCCCTTAAAATAGCATTAACAGCGTGAGGCTCCAGTTCTGCATTGACCCCTCCGCCCATCGATATATCACCGGGGAAAACATAAAGCTACAAATAGAAACCCTAAAGATCCCTAATATCGACGTTTTATGGGAGAAACGACGAGGTCAGCTCATTTCATTTCTCAGCCAATCGGTGAGAGTGACAATGTGCGAGTTTGTGGAGCCGTCTGCAGACATCCAAGTGATGGACTCGTTAACGGCCGAATTGAAACGGACTGAAAAGATTTATTTGAAGAAGCCTTTCCGGCGATAAGACGTAAATCACTACATAATTAGGTAGGTACCGAAAAGTTCCAGAATAATCGACACAAAAACTAATCTAATTCATTTAAAAAATTCGCACAAAAGGAAAAAACGCTGCCAATTTTACACAAGGGTTTATTATTCTGTGATATAGGTTACTTGTACAGACATTTAATTCTGTCAATAAAAAAATTAAAAAAAAATTTATTTTCAAATTTATATTTCAAAAAAAATTTTTGGCGGTTTTTTTTTTCTTCAAAAATGTGTTTTTTCAAAAATTCTTTAATTTTAACTCGAAAAATATTTAACTTCTTGGGATCCTTCAAAAATCCCATTTTGAGCCCCATGAAAGCCCTATAGATCGCCACAGTGAAATCGGATCGTTCCGGGACCCCCAAAAATGAATTCTACGTCCAAAAATACTTCGAAAACGACACCTAACTCGATCACATAGCTAAAAGCCTTCAAAACACCCCTCATGTAGCCCCATAGCGCCCCACGGGTTTGGGCGATCGGACTGAAAACCTTGCGGGCACAACTAGATGGTAAACCAAGTATTTTGCCAAAATTTCAGATTTAAAAAAAAATTCCTACTGCCCAAAACGGCCCGGACGGCGGACGGCGGCGGACGGACATTTCGGATTTTGAATGTAGACCTCTTGAAACGGATAATGTCAAGTTTTGAGGCCGATCCGAGTCGTCGACCCCCGTCGCGAAAACATAGGTATATTATTCCAAGAATAATAAACCAAAAGGACTAGGACCTACTAGTAAAACAAACAAAATTCATTGAGGAATAAAGTTCTTATTCTAGTACAGTTCACTTAAAAACAGTAAAATGTAATTTTCTTTCAGGCTAATCAACGACTGAAAGAGAACTACTTAGTTCAGGAATGGCGTCGTCAAATGGGGGTGATCGGTGCGTTACTTGAGGGAGAAGCTTTTTATGTTTTATCTTGTATAATATACAAGATAAATATAAATATATTGTAGAGAAGACAAGATAAATATATTATATTGTAGAGAAGGTAAAGAATCCAAGTGTTCGACCCTCGGCAACATTTCGTGGGACCGAAAAAACCACGAAATATTTGCCCTTTTTTCAGTTTTTTGCCCATAACTTTGAAATGACGCATCCTATCAATTGATAGGATGCGTCATTTCCAAGTTATGGGCAAAAAACTTGTTGTTTTAAGACAACGCCCAATATCAAAATGAAGGAGCATTTACGCGACAAATATAACAGTTGAAATTCCAGCCAGGAGTAGGTATGGTCGTAATCGAAAGATGAAAAACGACTGTTTTCACCAACTCTGAAAAAATTTACACTAGGCGACTTTTATCATGTCTCCAGCTCTAAAATGAGTCATCTAAATGAAAAAATGCATGGAATGAAAGTCGTAGAGCATGACATTTTACGTCCCTAGACTACCTAATTGTCTCATTTTGTTCAATATAAAGCCCATCTTCTTCTTCTTGTGGTGACCTCTCAGTCACTGAAGGTTGGGCATCACTTCAACGAAACTGTCCCTTCTCGCGCATTTTCTAGCCCAGCGTTGATTAGCCAGGCCACCACCATCCCCTTTGATACCAATTCTGTACTGATTTATATCCTGATCCATTCGATCAGTACCACCCATGTTACGGTTGTACTGAAGGATGAAATGAGGTTGGCGAACAGAAATTATCTTCTTTTCCACTCCAGAGTATCCCCTTGGCAAAACTCTTGGGTTCTATAATATAGGGCTTGTTGGACGGTGAGGCCACCCTCAAGTAGTACTCCTTGCCTGAAACAAAAAAATTCTTAAAATTAGACTCAGTATGACGACTGTGCCAGATCTGCGATTGAATCATTTGTTGTGGACAGTCCCCTACAAGTGATTTATGTATTTTGGGAACGTGAAAATAAAGTGTGTACACAAGACAACTTAGTGTGTACGTATAATAACGAAGGTTTACAAAAAAAAGGTCAATTTCAGGCGCCGCAGAAAAAACCATCAAACTCTATGTTTTTTGGGGTGCTGAATCCGAATCCGACCCCCGTTTTTTCCGGTCACGTCCAAATTTTCGAGATATTGGCGATTTTTCGTTTTTTCCGTTTTGAAAATCACAGCTAAACTTGCGGATGCCGAAAAATTCCACAAAAACTCTCTTCTTACTGGAAATTTATCGCTGATTCCGAAAATATATATGAGTTGGTGTCTAAAACCACGAGAAATGTGTGCTTTTGCCAAAACATGTTGATAAAACGTGGTTTTTTCAAAACCAAAGTCATGTTTTTTGATACGTTTTACCTTCTAGCGTGAAAACTAAGGCCGTTAATGAAATTTTTCTAACGAGGTCTTGTAGGTAGATTGTTTCTGCGTCGAATGGGACCAACCGTGATTCTTTACCTTCCATAATAAGGGAGCTATGATTTTTCAAAGTTTCTGGGCGCTTGTTTTTCAGGGCTTCAAGTGCAATTCCGTGAGTTCTTGATGAATAAAACCATCTTTGAGTCGGTCTGAATTGATGCCTCCGAGTCAAATAGATTCCTCGGAACAAAGTTATGTTGTGATCAAGTTGCATTGCCGACTCCAGGAGTTCATGTTCTACGACATGGCCAAAATGAGTAGAAACTTTGAAAAATCATAGCTCCCTTATTATGGAAGTTAAAGAATCACGGTTGGTCCCATTCGACGCAGAAACAATCTACCTACAAGACCTCGTTGGAAAAATTTTATTAACGGCCTTAGTTTTCACGCTAGAAGGTAAAAAGTATCAAAAAACATGACTTTGGTTTTGAAAAACCACGTTTTTTCAACATTTATTGGCAAAAGCACACATTTCTCGTGGTTTTAGACACCAACTCATATTTATTTTCGGAATCAGCGATAAATTTCCAGTAAGAAGAGAGGTTTTGTGGAATTTTTCGGCATCCGCAAGTTTAGCTGTGATTTTCAAAACGGAAAAAGGTCGAAAAAACGAAAAATCGCCATTATCTCGAAAATTTGGACGTGACCGGAAAAAACGGGGATCGGATTCGGATTCAGCACCCTAAAAACATAGAGTTTGATGGTTTTTTCTGCGGCGCCTGAGATTGACCTTTTTTTTGTAAACCTGTGTAATCAATTACCTATTGATGAAATACCTTTGTTTGTTCATAAAATCAGTGAGATGATTTACATAAATCTGGCATCTTACTGAAAGAAATCGGTAATTAGTTTCTGCTTTTTTGCGGTGGGTGGTTCTCCAAACTCATCTTTTGGTTCATTATTTTCTTCCTGGATGTTTTGGACGGTCTCTTGTATACCCTCTACAATTTCAGAATCAGTGAGGTTTGAGTAGTATGGACGTCTGCATCAATTTGTAGAAATTCTTCGAGGGAACAAGGGCTATTGAAAGCGTCAAGAGCGGTCTGTAGATCTGATACAGCATCTACATCGCCGTGTGAATAGGCGTCATCAACAGCAGGTGAAGTTAGACCAGCGTGAGCAAAACATTTAGCAATGGTTTCTTTTGAAACAAGGTCCCAAGCCTTGGCTACCATTACTATGGCATCAAGCACGTTAACGTTTTGTGTGTCTCGACTGTCCAACTTCAAGTTCGTATACAAAATAATCCAGATCTGGCACAGTCGGCGGAAAAGGGTTAAATATGTGCTCTGAATACAAATTGAACAGCAAAGGGGAAAATGTACAGTCTTGCCGCACCCCCTAAAGCCCATACATACATCCAAAATCGAAAATACCTAGGCGCATAATAATTGTAATGTTCATCCTGTATTTCGGATATGACAATTATGCAAAATCCGGACTCCAGTTATCATGTATGTAATCGCGCAAGAGATTGGATTTAGTTATCATTTGCTGAGTATGAATGCGCTCTGGGTTGAGATAATATTATGTTCTGATTTAATACTGAATCTAAATGATCTAATGAAAATACAAAGCACCTACATCGGAACAAGCTAAAGTGGTGCATGCTTGATTTGTGATCCTATTGAGGGCTGATTCTCAGTCATGAGATGACATTGTTATATCCTTGTTCACTCTTGTACGCGTCGTGAATCGGCTTCGGGGCGGTAAATTAACCTAAAACGTAAATTACCCTCCTGTAAATTTCTTAATAACGCGCCTTATCAAGAAGATTGTTAGTGCAGGTCTGTACGGTAGTTAGCACTTCCAGTCGAGGAGGGCCGGTTCTCTAATTTGGTTCTGATGTAATCTCGTCCCGTCTTATAGGCCAATGTCAACGCCCTTGTACTTTTAATTATGACGAACCCCCTAATAATGTGTGTAGCTATAGATACTATCGACTGGACAGCCTAAGAACAGACTTGATTCATTGCTGGTGCTAAATAACTAATTAATTGAAATGACTGGTTTGTTTTGTAAATTGTACAGCAGCGTGCCTCTTGAGGGTTAGAGGGTGATGATTATTTTCCTACTGTGGTGGCGTCGTGGTGCCGTATATGCTGCTCTGTTCAGTGCCCGAAGCACATCCAACGCCGCCTCACTCCACTAGATGTCGCCTCCTGAGGGTAGTAGCTTCCTGGATGCTCTTCTTCTCCACACAAACAACCAACCAACATGTCAACCTGAGATAACAGTAAAACAAATCCTTCACAACAACAACAACAATTCTGCCTGAATTTCAGTTTTTATTGGACGCCAGGAAACGTATATTAGGTACCTAGGTTACGAATTTTTTTAAGGTAAATGGATATAACATCTAGCGCCAGTCTGAAGAGGGTTTGACTTCAAGCAAGAAGAAAGTCGTGATTGGGGTGGACAAAAATTGTTTCGGGAACGGGTTTCGTGGGTATGCACATCACAGCCCCTCCTCAGCCTGCCTCTATTTGTACAAATGAATTCAACACAGCAATATACAAACAGCCCCGGGATCGTTCGAAGAAGAGGGCGGTTGAGAGCCGGCGGAGAGCGAAGACTGCTGACGCCAATTTGGGACGCAGGTTGTCAATGTGGGAACTCCACGATTAGTCCAGTAAAATTAGGAAAAGTGATCGAAATCGGTTCTGGAAAAGGTTTTATTGTTTTGATAGCTTCATTAGATGTAGAATAGAAGTAATCTGAGTTTGCACCATCGCAGGAGGTGAGCTTAACTTTTGGCGGCCAAAAAACCGCGAAATTTTCGGACTTTTTTCAGTTTTTCGCTTATAACTTAGAAACGAAGCGTCATACAGAACATTTTACTCATACCTTTTTTAAATTGCATTCAATTCCGCGTCGAATGGAACCAAGAACGGCAAAATCAGTCCAGCCGTTCCGCCGCAGTCGATTTTCAAAGTTGGACGTTTTTTCCCATCTTGGCGAAAAAACCTAATTCGTCGACTTTCAGTCGTCTGTATCACCCATACTGCTGCTCCAATTTAATAAATCATGCAATAAAAGTTGCAGAGAATGTAATGGCATTTTCAGAGAGCACATTGACTTGGATGGACAGACACAATGTAGAATATTTCTCTTCATTCGATTTTTGGAGTCCATGTATCATTAACGTCAAAGATTCAACTGTGATTTGGAGTCAGCAATGCTTTTCATGGATAACCTACGTACAGTTAACGGACAGACGGACGGACAGACACAGCTTACTATAGTTTTCGTAATTGATTAGAATTGTGATAACTGATTATTGATGGCACTGCTAGTGGGTGGAGGGACGAGAGAAAAATCCTAATCAGTCGGAAAGTAGGTAGTTTTTTATTGTAATTGTTCAAGAATTAATACGTAGTAATTAATAATCCGGCGCGACTCGTGAGTGAGGCAGCGTCGCAACTGCACCCCCTCGATGCAGAAGGGCGAGAGGGGGGCTACGTATTACCTACCTAATTAGTTACCTACCTAAAAATGAATCAAAACTCGGCTCGAAAATCTACGTAAGTTCTTGTAGACCTTACATAGTTCGCGGAACGTCTGAAAAGCCTGTGTTGATAGTGCAATGATAACGGGAGCACTGCCCTTCTTGAGACGATTTTTTTGCATGGACCTTATGGAACAACGAACCAAAAATGAAGCCAGAAATGTCGAAATGTGGGGCAGTTCTGGGCACTGCGCACACCCTTCCTTCTTACTGATCACCAGATGTTAAATCACCTCCACAATCAGTGTTGGCAGTCTTCGTTCATGGGCAGGGAATTTTCGTTTGTAATGAGGGACTTTTTCAGGATCTAATCTGTCTCAAATCATGGAAAAAATAGGGGCTTACTTTTGAAATATTTTGAAAACTTTTTGGTGTTGCTATATTACTTTGTACGGTATGAAATCATAAAATTTCGATCGACCAAGGTTTCTGATTTTGGTTTATTATTCTTGGAATAATACACCTATGTTTTCGCGACGGGGGTCGACGACTCCGATCGGGCTCAAAATTTGACATTATCCGTTTCAAGAGGTCTACATTCTAAATCCGAAATGTCCGTCCGCCGTCCGCCGTACGCCGTCCGCCGTCCAGGCCGTTTTGGGCAGTAGGAATTTTTTTAAAAATCTGAAATTTCGGCAAAATACTTGGTTTACCATCTAGTTGTGCCCGCAAGGTTTTCAGTCCGATCGCCCAAACACGTGGGGCGCTATGGGGCTATAAAGGGGCTACGGGAGGGGTTTATTGAAGGCTTTTAGCTATGGGATCGAGTTAGGTGTCGTTTTCGAAGTATTTTTGGACGTAGAATCCATTTTTTGGGGTCCCGGAACGATCCGATTTCACTGGGGCGATGTTTAGGGCATTCGTGGGGCTAAAAATGGGATTTTTGAAGGATCCCAGGATGTTAAATATTTTTCGAGTAAAAAATACAGAGTTTTTGAAAAAACACATTTTTGAACAAAAAAATCCAAAAAAAAATTTTTTTTGAGATAAAAATCCAAAAAAGAATTTTTTTTTTAAATTTTTTTATTGACAGATTTAAATTTCTGCACAAGTAACGTATATCAAAGAATAATAAACCCTTGTGTAAAATTTGCAGCGTTTTTCAGTTTTCCCACAAAGGTATTTTTTACCAGAAGCAGCTTCTGAGGGGATGGCATCAGGGGTTTAGTGTGCTTCCATGTTTTCTGGGAAGTGTTTTCTGAACTCGGTGATCTGCGTTTGTCTCATTTATAAGTTTTTATTCGTTCGTTTCATTCGATCGTTTCATTGTTCATTTCATAAAGCGTTTGTTGGATAACTCTATTGATTTCATCTTGAGGGAGTTTTCCCGTTTAGGCGTGAGTGATAAGTGTGACATTCGCGACATGGGACGGCCAACCTCACCTTTACCAGGTTTGCAGCGTGTACCCAGGAAATGAAAGGAAACTGGTAATAGTTAATTAGACTTTTTAAACAAACAAATAAATAATGAACTATAGCAAATCTTGATAGTAGGTACTTTTTATCTGTGTTGGGTGCAATAATGTTTTCATAAAATATTATCACGAATCCGTGACTGCACCCCCTTGTTCTGCCATCACCAGTCGCGCCTGCTACGTATTACATACATTACATTATTGGTAGGTTATTTACACATTTTTTATTTGAGGCTGAGGGGCCCTCTCCCGGATCGTAGTATTCAGGATCCTCCTCGAAGAATTTATCTTCGTCGGGCACGTCCAGCTCTTCTTCTTCCCCTTACAAGGCTGCTGCAACCTCATCTTCTAAAATTTAGAAGATGAGGTTACAGCAGTACATTTAATGTACTGGGCCACAGATGAGTCCTCATCCTCGAATGGAGGATTAGAGCTGGCAGTGCCCTTGCAGTTAAGGCAAATCGGTGAACATTTAAGACCTGCCTTTCTGCAAGAGCACTTCCCCTTACAACCCTGGAGGCATTTACATGATATTGCGACTAGCACCTCACTTGGGGCTGGCTCTTTGGTTGTCGTGATCGGGAGAAGCCCTTGGGGCGATCTTCTCCAGCCCCATTGTAGAGAGTCGAGCTCTCTCCCAAGCCACCCCTGCACTTTGTGAAAAACTCTGAAAGACGTGCAGCTGCCGATGTTGGTGGCAGCGATCCCTGTTCGAAGGCAGCCTTTGCCTCTGTTCTTCTGACTGTGAAGAAGCCTTGGTCCACAAACTGCAGTTCACTGCAGACCATGGTGATACTCATCAGCTGTTATCTTTGAATGCAGGTCCATCATGTCCTGGAGATGTCACCTCCTTCGATGGTGCAAACTCAGATTACTTCTATTCTACACCTAATGAAGCTATCAAAACAATAAATCCTTTTCCAGAACCGATTTCGATCACACTCCCTAATTTTAATGGTCTAATTTTAATGGACTAGATAGGCGATTGTCGATGTGAAGGCCCAGAAAATTGACGGAGTTACCAACCGGCAGACGAGCAAAAAAAAAAAAAAACCAAGTTGTTTTTTTTTTTTTTTTTACACGTCAGCTTCAGGGAGTTGGCTTCACACCATCGTTGAATCAGAAGAACAGAGCTGATCCCCGAGAAGAATCAAGAATCAAGAAGAGTTTCGTGACACTGGCTGGACCCCATCACTGCATGACATGTCATGTCGTCCGCAAATAGGAATAGGTAGCTGTTGGCTGTTCATGTCAAACTGGTGGGCCAGGTCGAATAATAAGAACAAGGACGGCCCCAACACAGACCCCTGCTCAACACCACACGGGATCACTGATGGCCGAGAGGCCACACCATCAAAATATATGATTTGTTGCCAGCCACTCAGAAAATCGTGTTTCTAATCACTTTGGAGGCTCAGAAATGGTCAACAAATCAACATTGTTCTTTTTTTTTGGATTACCTGTCATTTTCATATCAAACCCACCTCTACGTTTTCATTATACTTGACAATTGACTGAAGATGAATCGCCATTTGGGCGGAAAAGGGAAAATGGGAGGAGGTTCCATTAAAGTTCCATGACATTGACCGATGATCTTAATGTGGACAAAAAGTATCCCAGGTGCAGAAATACCGACTTGGGATCAGGAAATTTGACGTTCGAGCCAAAGTAGAGAGGAGCAGCACGTGGAATCGGTTCAAACGCTTTCTTTATTCCTTTTTCGACAATGTGAAACCACATTGTTGGGCGCGCATAATCGAAAAATTATTGGAAAAATATTCATGCAACTCGTACGAGTACTTTGAGGATAATTTATAAATTATGAAATAAATTTCAATATAATTTATTAAGTACCTACGTCATTGTTATTAGTACATATATTGTAGCTACTCATCTCAATACTTGTAACGTGTGACTACCAATCGTCAAAACACTCCTAATTTGGGAAGTAACAGGAAAAAATTTCCGAATTTCTAAGCAGTTCTGGCAGGCTGTGTTTCAAGAAAGTGGAATAACGGGTAGGATTTTCTAACCTAGGTATAGAAAAATACAAAAAACAAATTGAATAGATGAGCGCAACCTTTCTGTTATTACGATATATTTAATGAGCGAGAGAAACTAAGAAACAGTAGGTATCTAGCGACCAAACTATACCACACAACACATCAAAAATATTATCCAAGTGATGCTCATTACGTAAACAACTGCACCCTAACGACCGATGCGTAAGAAAACCTTATGCCGATCAGAGGTAACGAACGGCTCAGGCTGCAAAAATCGTTTTGGAGTCGTTGGAATCAGCCTAAAAAGCTCATTCCATAGACCCTTGTACCAACGAAATCGGACAAAAACTTTCGTCCCCCTTTTGAGGCCACCTTAGTTACATATCAGAGATAAACAACTTTCGTCGTGAAGGACCTCCTGAAAACCGATGAAGGGGATGAGGGAGGAAAAATCAAGGTAGCCTATAACCACCCCCCCCCCCCCCGAACTCGCTGATCACAATGAGACCACCCTCATGAAAATCTGTTTAGCCGCTCGGGCGTGATGCTGTGAAAAACAAACAAACAAACAAAAAACATCGAAGAGGTGAGCGCACCTTTCCATTTTTTGAGGGAAAGGTTGCGCTAAAAACTAACACAAGGTTTGTTAATATTAAATATTAACAAACCTTGTGTTAGTTTTTCTAAATTTTAGTATAAATTCTTTAGAATGATTATTTTTCAGTCACTTATTTGCCAATTCAGTCACTTATCCGCCACCTTTTGAGGTCATTGGGCCAATGTGCGCGCCCACTGTGCGCCGTCCGCCGTCCGAGCCGTTTTGGGCAGTAGGATTTTTTTAAAAATCTGAAATTTGGACAAAATACTTACTTGGTTTATCATCTAGTTGTGCCCACAATGTTTTCAGCCCGATTGCCCAAACCCGTGGGGCGCTATGGGGCTAAAATGGGGCTCCGGAAAGGACGTTTTGAAGGTTTTTGGGATCGAGTCAGGTGTCGTTTTCGAAGTATTTTTGGACGTAGAATCCATTTTTTGGGGTCCCAGAACGATCCGATTTCACTGTTGCGATCAAAAGGGCTTTCATGGGGCTACAAATGGGATTTTCGGAAGATCCCAGGAGTTCAAATATTTTTCATGTAAAAAACAAGACACATATTTTTCATGTAAAAAATCGTAAAATGTAAAATTTTCCTAAAAATGTAAAAAAGACACATTTATTATATTTTTCATGTAGGTACACATTTTTTATATTTTTTATTGTATATATAATATATTATTATATTTTTCATGTATTACATTTATTTATCTTTCATGTATTATATTACACATTTATCATATTCATGTATTATATTACACGTGCATTATATTATACTACACATATATTATATTTATTTATCTTTCATGTATTATATTTATTTATCTCTATATATTTATCTTTATATTTATTTTATTTATTTATTTTTCATGTATTATATTTATTACATCTATTATATTTTTCATGTAAAAAATCGTAAAAATGTAAAATTTTCGTAAAAATGTAAAATGTAAAAAAAATATCGTAAAATGTAAAATTTTTCATGTAATAAACAAGACACATATTTTTCATGTAAAAAACAAGACAGAATTAAATTTCTGCACAATTAATCTATATAAAAGAATAATAAATCCTTGTGTAAAATTTGCAGCGTTTTAGTTTACCGAAAAGGCGTTTTAGTTTTGCGAAAAATCTGGACGTGATAGGGAAAAACTGATCTGACATTCGTAACCGCATTAAACATTCAAAACGACGGACAAAAACTTCCAAAATGCAGGTTGTGAGTGAGTCGGACTTATAATAAGGCCGAAATTACTCGTGAAGCCACACATTAAACGATCTAATGTTGACCTCCTGGCATCCTTCAAAAGTATCATTAGTAACCCCATGAAAGCACCATAGATTTCCGCGATGGAAACCTCTTTTGTCGGATTCTACGACCAAAAATACCTCGAAAACGACACCCCACTCGATATCAAACCCGAAAACCAGCAAAAACCCCTCCCATATCTCCATTTTAGCCCCCCAGCGCCCCACAGGGTTGGGCGATCGGGCTGAAAACCTTGCGGGAACAGCTAGATGGCCAACCGAGTATTATGACAAAATTTCGGATTAAAAAAATCCTACTGCCCAAAACGGTGTGGACGACGGACGGACAATTCAGTTTTGGAATGTACACAACTTGAATCGTAAAATGACAAATTTTGAGGCCTGTCTAAATGTTTAAACTCCGTCGCGAAAACATAGACCTGTCTGAGAATAATAAACCAAAATTGAGTTGAGTTAGGGTACCTAGATCACGTTTTCGGGGGTTGTGGACTGCTGTGAGGCCTTTGATGAGTTTGAAAATAACAAACGTTTTTACTTTCGATTTTCAACATGGCAAACTCGAAGGTGAAGACGCCCTTTGAAAGAACAAATTCTTCGACGATTCCATTTCCAAGTTGGCGTTGTCCAGTCTCAGACGTCGATGTTCGAGCAGAAGCATTTGATCGACTTTTTCGCAACGCTCAAGTCCCCCGGTTTGGTAGGTATAGCTGTTGCCATATAGTAGTTTACCGTCGACAATTAACCGTTGATTATAGGTCCACGTGGAGGTGATTTGTGGGAAAAAAAATCCCTTTAAGTGACAATTTAGCGGTCAACTGTGAACAACGTCGAGCTTCGGTCGGTTGCCGAACTGCCAACTTGACCGACACGTCGCAGGGGTTTGGGAAGGCTGTATTGGAAGCCCCAGACTTGGATTTCTCTCCTTTCGACGAATCACCCAGATATTCCATTCATCATAGTTTTCTGATAGCTCATCGAAAACTCTGATCGGCCTCAAAATTTCACATTACAATACATGGTAATGTCAAATACTCGGTTTACCATCTCGTTGTGCCCACAAGGTTATCTGCCCAATTGCCCAAACCCGTGGGGCGCTGTGGGGCTAAAATGGGGATGCGGGAGGGTTTTTTTGAAGCTATAGGGGCGCTGGCTATGGGATCGAGTTAGGTGCCGTTTTCGAAGTATTTTTTGGTTTATTATTCTTGGAATAATACACCTATGTTTTCGCGACGGAGGTCGACGACTCGGATCGGCCTCAAAACTTGACATTATCCGTTTCAAGAGGTCTACATTCTAAATCCGAAATGTCCGTCCGCCGTCCGGGCCGTTTTGGGCAGTAGGAATTTTTATAAAAATCTGACATTTTGGAAAAATACTTGGTTTACCATCTAGTTGTGCCCACAAGGTTTTCAGTCCGATCGCCCAAACCCGTGGGGCGCTATAGGGCTAAAATGGGGCTACCGGAGGGGTGTTTTGAAGGCTTTTAGCTATGGGATCGAGCTAGGTGTCGTTTTCGAAGTATTTTTGGACGTAGAATCAATTTTTGGGGGTCCCGGAACGATCCGATTTCACTGTGGCGATCTATAGGGCTTTCATGGGGCTAAAAATGGGATTTTTGAAGGATCCCAAGAAGTTAAATATTTTTCGAGTAAAAATTAAAGAATTTTTGAAAAAACACATTTTTGAAAAAAAAAAAAATCTCCCCAAAAAATGTTTTTTGAAATATAAAAATCCAAAAAAAAAAAATTTTTTTTAAATTTTTTTTATTGACAGAATTAAATGTCTGTACTAGTAACCTATATCACAGAATAATAAACCCTTGTGTAAAATTTGCAGCGTTTTTGACGTAGAATCCATTTTTGGGGGTACCAGAACAATTAGATTTCACCTTGGGGATCAATGGGGCTTTCATGGGGCTACAAATGGGATTTTTGAAGGATCCCAGGAGGCCAAAATTTGGCCTATTTAATAGGGTTTATCGTGGAAATAGACTAATTCGTGTTTTTTAAAGATGGATTCCCACTATCTCGCCGCATCCACCTTACATTATGCCAAATAGGGTGTCGTTTTCCGAGTATCATTCCCTAAATCGAAGAATAATAAACCCTTGAGTAAAATTTGCAGCTTTTTTAAAAAAGGTTTTCGAGTCTAAGGTTTAAGGAGTTTAAAGGGTCGAGTTAGTGGTCGTTTTCGAAGTATTTTTGGACGTAGAATCCGTTTTTGGGGGTCCCGGAACGATCCGATTTCACTGTGGGGATCTATAGGGCTTTCATGGGGCTACAAGTGGGATTTTTGAAGGATCCCAGGAAGTCAAATAAGGTGTTGTTTTCCGGGTAGGTACTTTTTGACGCAAAATCCATTTTTCGAGATCCCACATCTGTCCAATCAATGTACAGAAATGTTTATTTATTTTTATTTTTTTATTTTTTTATTTTTTTTTTCAAAAATATTCTCCTTATTGCCCAGATTTAATTTTTGCATATTTGTCTATGGCAAAGAATAATAAACCCTTGTCTAAAATTGGCAGCGTTTTTATATCATGGCAAGATATAACCATTCCTTTCCGCTTTTCGCTCTTTTGGGCTGCTAGGCCTACCAACCTTTCGACGGACGAACATCCACTTCAACATAACCTTTTCGAAAGCCGCAAGTGGTTGTATTCCCATTGCCGACACACCCCATAACCTCCATTATCCAACTCCACTCCAAACCTAAATCCCTTCTCCGTTTGTTCCTTCATCCGCACATTTCTATTCGACGAACGCCAATTGACCTAACTTTATCGCGCGCTTGAATACTTGGAGGAACAATAATGGTAGAGTATGTTTGAGCTCATGTTTTTATTCAACAGGCCCGAGACACCCACAATGTGCTCACTACGTTTTTTCCAGAGTGGTTTCCCTCCATTGATTCTTTCATTTACTTTTTGTGTATAATCTTTCATTCTACATGCTTTCATTTACGTTTCGTTTTTACATCTTACTTTCATTAATGTGCAGCCTCTTCCGATTTAATTAACACCACAACAATCCGTTTCAAACGAAATGGGAGTTTTTACCCAACGGTTTTAATGGTCTCTGAAATGAATGCCTTTGTGGACAATTTCATATAGCTACTGTGAGGGTCTGAGTGGTATCTTTCTGTGAGGAACACGTAAAAAACAGTCGGTATGTTGCAACACACTATCCCACTTATTAAAGCACTTCCTGATCTGTACGAACCCACAACGTAATGAATGTAATAACGTTTTTGATTGAGGCTCTTTGTTACGCATCCATTTTGATGTTTTATGACTCCATTTTGACTGGATAGGGAGGAACCCCGAACTGGAACGGGGTCTGCTGAACCCGTGTCTTTTCCACGAGAATGGGCACTCGGGGTATTCAGACCCTTGTAGGACATCGCCGTCGACAGGACCCTCCGATGATCCCTCATCCTGTGAATGGCCAATTTGCATGTAGGTATCTTAGATTTTGAATTCTACCCTACCGTTATCATTTATGGCTAAAGAGAAACTTGCACAGCCTCCAATACCAACGAAAAAACGCGGCAGGCCGCTCGTACTTTCTCTCTTATGAGAGAAGAGCCATGAGCGTTGAAAATGTCTCAGTAATTTCAATGTTTTTCATTGTTGTTTGCTCGAGCTCTAGCCTAATATAATGCTATTATCGTCTCAGCTTTTACATGTATATACTTACAGGCATATGTATATAATATGCCATGCTATGAGCTATTATTAGTCATTAGCTCAAGCTATACGTAAGCTATCAGCTATGTACTAGTAGCTTTATATCAAGCCTTAACTAGGTATCTCTTAAGCTCAATATCTTAGCTCTTGGCTATCTCCCATGCTATTAGCTATTATTAGATATTGGCTAAAAGCTATTAGCTATTGCCTCACAAGCTATTAGCTCTTAGCTCCAGCTCAAGCTTTTAGCTATTAGCTCAAGCCCTAAGCCATCTCTCAAGGTTTTAGCTAAGCTCAGTCTCTTTGTTATTAGCTATCTCCCATGCATGCTATGAGCTATTATTAGTAATTAGCTTAGCTATAAGCTATTAGCTAGCTCTCAAGCTATACCTAAGCTATTAGCTATTATCAGCTTTATCTCAAGCTCTTAGCTATTACCTCAAGCTCTTAGCTAGGTATCTCTTAAGCTCTTAGCTCGAGCTCAATCTCTTAGCTATCTCCGGTGCTATTAGCTAATATTAGCTATTGGCTATAAGCTATTAGCCACTATTAGCTAGCTAGGTACCTCTCAGCTATTAGCTCTAAGCTCTAGCTCTACCTTAAGCCCTTAGCTATCTCTCAAGCTTTTAGCTGAGCCCAATCTTTAAGTTATTAGCCAACTCCCACGCAATGAGCTATTATCAGCTGTTATTAGATGTCGCCCCTACGTCATAACCACCAATGTGCAATTTCCAAGTTTCGAGAAACAGCTTTGAGCTATAAAAGTTCAAATGACTACGAAAAATCAGGGTTCCGACCAGGTGACTCAACAACCATTTGTTATATTATAAACCCTTGATACCACGTAATTAATTATGTGTTACTAAGGAGCCGAGAAATAATGATTAATGAAAACGTAATGGCAACGTCGACGTTTACCATTAACGTTAATGAATGATGGCTTGGAAAGGATCAATAACTCAAAAACTGACAATATTGGACTGACACTATGCCGACGATATTAGCTAAGCTATACGCTATTAGCAACTATTAGTAATTTCGCTATTTAGCTCAAGCTCATCTCGACTACCTCATCCCACCATCACAACGGACCAGGCATATTGTGATTACTACTGTTTCGCTGTGTAATGAATACGTTTTCCCCCGTTAGTTAGGGTGAACAATCACGCACTTCGAACTGTTCAAATAAGGGTTTTAATAACTTGTAATGATTCTATCAAGCAGTGGCAACCACACCCCGCTTACGGAACTCCACGAATGAGGGGCTCGGGGGGAGGGGGCTCTCCGCCGGTCACGTAGCTGGTGATGACGTTCCCGGGCGGAATTTGCTGATGCAGCAGGAGTGCCCGTCGTGGGGCCCTCCTTCTGGCTCCTCGGCGGTATATTTGATTTTACCGCCACAGCTGCACTCGATTTTTAGAATAACAGAATCTTTAACTGTAATCAGTATACAGAATCTGTAATTAGAATCATCTGATGATTGTAATATATTACATATATTATATGTAATATATTACATATATCATAATATGATCGTCGGTAAATTGACAAAGGGCGTATCTGCAAATTTGTGTTTTCAAGATATCCGCGATCAAAGTTCTCAGGTGTACTACAAATCACCTGATTAAAATTTTCAACCTCTTATCGACTATATCTCCTGTATTTGCTTCATTTTAGAACTAGATGGGTATTTTAACCCTCAAGATCCTTCAAGGGCATTTAAAAAGCAGATACGCCTTTCTGTCAGAGCGTCCTTTTCGAATAATTTCACATACGAATTCCTTCAAGGGCATTTAAAAAGCAGATACGCCTTTCTGTCAGAGCTTCCTTTTCGAATAATTTCACATACGACTTCTGGAATTTTCCGTTGACTGACCTCACAAGGCACACCTTGATTCGTTCACCATCGACGCTAAGAAAATAATTGACCGTACAATTTCTACGGGACACACAACAATAACCATTGGAGAGGCCACGGATAATAGTGTGTTTGCAAAAGGACGTAATTGAAATGAGTCAGTCACGGGAATTCGACAGAAAGACGTATCTGCCACTTACGCCTTTCTGTCAGATCAGGATTCAAATACGTCCCTTTGTCACGGGAATTCGACAGAAAGACGTATCTGCCACCTACGCCTTTCTGTCAGATCAGGATTCAAATACGTCCCTTTGTCACGGGAATTCGACAGAAAGACGTATCTGCCACTTACGCCTTTCTGTCAGATCAGGATTCAAATACGTCCCTTTGTCACGGGAATTCGACAGAAAGACTTATCTGCCACCTACGCCTTTCTGTCAGATCAGGATTCAAATACGTCCCTTTGTCATGTCGGTAACTGCGACCGTGGTAAATACGTCCCTTGTATTTTGTTTCCAATCGGTGGTTTCCTAGGAGGTGCGCGACGTGAGGTTAAGAGCACATCATAGAGGCTAGAGCTATGGTTTCCAAAGTGAAGCTAACTCAAAAAACCAAAATTTGCAGATACGCCCCTTTGTCAATTTACCGACATATATTATATTATATTTAATATATTAAATATTACAAGGTTATAAATTTTATAACAATAACAATCAGCCTGTCAGCTTTCCAGGAACCCGCGAAACGGTCAAATCGGCGTTTTGGCGAATGCGGCGAATTATTTGACCTTGGGTTGACCTTCATCGTCTCGAAGTAGTTGGCCGATTGACGGAGAGGACGAGGCGATAACGTCCACGATGTGCACGACATAATCTGCCTGGTTGTGCTCGAAGACTGATGCGTTTCGTCTTAACTAGGCCGAAGATCCAAGTCGGGGCGTCATTCCCGTCTGGAGGACCTCCAGAAACGTTTCATATTTCAAGATTCTATCGACCTAGTTGGCACCCCGGGGTGATGCTTGAGAACATCACTGTTGTACTTAAATGAATTCATGGAATGAGCGAAGAGTGTGACATGCTGGGCAAACAAAGTCCAAGCAACGAAGCATTTGAGATAGAAAAATAAGATAGAAGCCAAAATTTGCACACACGTAGGGGGAGGTGTCTTGATAAACATACTAAAAGTCCTGCTGGGTGGGGGTGCAGCGTAATGAGGGGAGGGGGGGGGGGGTCTCCAAAGGTCCCTGTTTCAGGTTTTTCTTGAATATTTCGGTAACGGTGCCTTTTTCGGAAACCATGCCGTATAGTAAATGAAAGTAGATAGTGGGGGGACTAATGAACGGCTAATGCAAATGAATTGGCTCACAGTTTATGTTGTAGAGCATCAAATTACGAGTTAAGGGAGCACCTGAAATTCAAAAAAATACTTCTACCAACCGAGGAAAGGAATTTAACCCAAAACAAGAAACGCCCAATCTGACACCGCTAGGCGGAATACCTCGGTTTTCCTTCCGTTTTCGGCTGTAGCTCGGAAACCAGGGGCCCGATTCCAAATGTATTTATTTCTCGTGAAAGCTTAATAAATTTCCCATCGCAGCTATTCCATGTGAAATATTGATTCGAGCTTTGATAAGGGAGGGGCAGACTTGGAAAAATGGCGAATTTTGACAAAAACGTGTTTTTTCGCACATTGTTTCCAATAACTCGGGAACGGTTAGTCCGATGTTAATTCTCTTTTTTTTTCTGGGGAAAGCTGATTAAATTTTGTCTGAGGGACGGTTCATTGCATTTCTGTGGAGACCACAAAAGTGCGATTAGTATTCGTCAGATGATTGGAAACCTGAAATTTGATCACCGTTTTTCAGAACATTTCCATCTCTCTCTCTCTGGAACTATTCTCTCGATCAAAATTTCATTGACTCCACGTAAAAGTTGATTAAATTTCCTTTCAGAAGAGATATTAGGATTTTCCAGTACACTTCAGGAAAATCCCGTAAAATGTCTCCCAAAATAGGTATTCAGCGGGTAATTGGCATATTCCTCGCCAACTTTTCAAAGTGCTCTTCCAGCAGTTATAACTCTGAAATGGATAGTTCTAGCGATAAAATGCGTAGAATGGAAGTTGTAGATCATGAAATTTTACTCTATGTGACTGTCGTGCCTGACTCTTAAGTGAGTGAAAGAAGAAGAAGCCAATTCAATGGAAATCTGTAGCTGGTCCAGATCGGTGTCCGAAATTTGAATGCGTACCGGTAGTTTGAAGTTTGCGTGTTGAAATTTGAATGTTGAATGAATAGAATTTTCGAACATCGTCTCACGGGTTTCTTGGTTGGCTACCGGGTGTTTTTCGTCTCACCGAGTGGACCAACTTCTCCAGACACTTTATTTTATCAAATCACCAACTGTTAGTAACCTCCCCACAGTGACCATCCTAGTTGTCAGATCTGACTAATCGATTAGCTGCCGCAGCGGCCGTCGTAGCAGCCATTACGCTACTACGGTTCATTAGTCCCCCCCCCCCCCCCCACCAACGATAATTTTTAAAAAATCCCCCCCCCCCCCCTCACTAATTGTTATGTAATTCCGGAGACGTTACAGCATAATGAAGTGACAATAAATGACAGAAAGAAGGACGGTTTAAGCTCAGAATAGTGGCCTGTCAACTTATGGGGAAAAATGACAAAAATCGTTAAAATTTTAAAATTGGTGTAACTTTTGAATGATCACTGATGAATTCGTGACTAGCCATATGTTCTTGAAGAGAATTTAATGCTCTACAACTTTTACTCGTACGGCTTTTCTCTCATGTCAACCGTTCAGACGGCAATCGACAAAGTTTTCCAAAAAACGTGAGGTAAAAATTCGATTTCCAAAGTTAACCGATTTTCCGAGGCGTATTTCTCGAAAACGGTTCGGAATTTGGATAAAGTGTTTATAGTCAAATTTGTGCAGAATTGAATCATCTTTCATTTGCTATACCGCATGGTTCATCGAAAAAGGCACCGTTTCCGAGATATTCACGAAAAACCTGAAAAGGGACCTTTGGAGACCCCCCTCATAACGCTGCACCCCCACCCACCAGGACTTTTAGTATGTTTATCAAGACACCTCCCCCTACGTGTGTGCAAATTTTGGATTCTATCTTTTTTTTTCTTTTTTTTCCACCTCAAGCCCTTTTTTCGTCTTCGTTGCCTGGACAATCAGAGCCTGAAAGTCGTGACTGGAGGCCCACGACCCGAAGAGGAGGAGATTTTCACTGCTAGGAAAAATTCTTAAAAAAATATGAAAATTGTCCGCTGGGCCAGCATAGTACCAGAAGAGTCCGAAATTGCCGAAAAGTTGCTCTGTGTAGCGTAGCACGAGAAGTTTCCTTTAAACTGGGAACAACCCTTCACCGCCCAATTTGTTTGTTCCCTTCTTCACCTTACTCAGTTTGGTCGAAAAATTTGTATAAAATCAAAAACACTTTAAAAATTTCATTGTGAGGCTATACCCCCAAACATTACTGGATCATAAGAATTGGAAACATTCAACGGGGATACATTTTTTTAAATACCTAATGCAAACACTGTTTCATCGCTTCATAATAAAACGTACGTCCGTATAAAAGAAGATAAATATTGGCCCGAGTATCGAGAGATATTCCATCATTATTGTTTGTTCAAGGCGAAGTCCTAGCGGTACGAGCTTTTTCGAATCTGTTGTCATAAACCCAAATTATCCTACTATGACGTCCTTCAGGCGTTTCCATTCCTCTGAAACTCTGCTAGAAGGAGAAAACGTAGCAAATTTTACACAAAGATTACATTCTTTGTTTGTTTTAGGCGTGCTTTATGTTCAGGCGAATGACTTTACCATGAATGGAAGGGGGCGCATGGGTTTGGTGGATTGAATCTAAAATGCAATGGGGGGGGGATCGCAATGGTTTTGGGGGATCGAAGGAAACCTCAAAATGGAAGAAAAAGTCTGTGATGAGTCGAACATTTGGTTTTCCTGTATCGTACGAATAAATAAAATGCCCACAAGTGCAACGTGTGGATGTAATAGATTGCCAGACTTCGAGCAATGTATTGACATGGAGCTGTGGCCCTTGGAGAACTTGTAGCCAGCATTTTGAATGCTGCCACCTGGGGGCTTGCCTTGCCGTGGCCAAATATCCAAATATGGTTATTAAATCAGAACAAAATGAGGCTACGGGAGGGTTTTTTAAGGCTTTTGGCCATGGGATCGAGTTAGGTGTCGTTTTCGAAGTATTTTGGACGTAGAATCCAATTTTTAGGGTCCCGGAACGATCCGATTTCACTGTTGCGATACATAGGGCTTTCATGGGATTACAAATGGGATTTTTGAAGGATCCCAGGAGGTCAGATATTTTTCAAGTGAAAACAAATTTTGGAAAAAATTGTTTTGAAAAACAAAAAAAAAAAAATTGTTACCTATCTAAAAAATATTTTTCATTGACACAGAATTAAATTTCGGCACAAGTAACCTATAATATAGGAAAACGCTGCAAATTTTACACTAGGGTTTATTATTCTTTGTTAATAAGTATCAAAGAATAATAAAGCCTAGTGTAAAATTTGCAGCGTTTTCTCTTGTTACCTACTGTGAGTGAGAGGTAGCTTCGCGTTTTGGTTGGTGCACTATCATGGTTGGTGCATTATCATGATAATATCAAAATATTATGATCAAAGTAGCTACATACCTACTTATCAATCTTTTAACTTGCCCATTGCACTAATCCCACTTATTGGTGAAAACAATGATTAATCTTCGAATAACATAAAATTGATTCAATTCATTTTTCTGTTTCAGGTGCGTTCCAAGAAAACCAATTCAAGTGCCAGATGGTAAAAAAGCTGCAAATTTTACACAAGAGCTTATTATCCCGTGATACCAATTATTCAAAATTTAATTCTATATCGATAAACAAAATTTGTTTATCGATATAGAATTTAATTTATTTATTAATTAATTTATTTATTATTTAATTTATTTATTAATTAATAAACAAAATTTGTTTATCGATATAGAATTTAATTTATTTATTAATTAATTTAAACATTTAATGTTTATTTGTTTAGGTTTTTGGTTTTTTAAACAGAGGGTTTTTAAGGAAACACTAAAATATTGTGGAAACAATTACCTACCTAAATTTTCGCCGTAAAGTTGGCTTCATCAGAGGGTACAGTAGGTACCTACAGAATGATTTATTTAGGTTGGTATTTCAAAACATTTTTTTCATAATATGAAAATATTATTTTCCTGACAAGTTAGTGGACGGATGTGAGACCCAAAAAAATGGAACAACTGTCCAAAATTACTCGGAAGGCGACACCTCATTCGACCACCTGACATCCTTCAAAAGCTCCATTTGTAGCACCATGGATCCACACGGTGAAATCAGATGGCTCTGGGACCCCCAAAAATGAATTTTACGTCCAAAAATACTTCGAAAACGATATCAAATTCGACCTCTTATCCAAAACCCTTCAAAAAACCCTCCTATAGCCCCCTTTTAGCTCCATAGCGCCCCACGGGTTAGAGCGATCGGGCTGAAAAACCTAGCGGGCACAACTAGATGGTAAACCGAGTATTTTGTCAAAATTTAAGATTTAAAAAACAACCCTACTGTCCAAACCAGCTGCGAGTAATAAACCAAAAATTTAAAAACAAAAACCAAAAACCTTTCATTTTGTTTTTCCCCTAGATTGGGAAAATTGCCCACAGTGGTCCAGAACCCCGGAAAACGTAATCGAATCTCAATTTTTCATATTTTCCCACAGATTTAAAATTCTATCCTACAGATTCTTAAAACACCCAAGCCTGCCAAGGCTTTCCCGAAAACTGCTCACAGACCTTTGCAGGAAATTCGGAACGTTTAAAGTTGACCAATGTGAGCGACTTTTGACATTTTATGTCTTTACTTTGGCACATGGACCCGAAAAGCGTTATACGAAACCGTTATACGATACCGGTAAACAAAAGTGTTACAGCGAGTAGTAATGGAGACTAAACAAGGAAAGGACGGCGGGATGCCGGTTTCTAACCGACCACAATGTTTATTAGCACTGCGTTCGCAGCAAGTATGAATACCATGGATTAGACGGATACCATTCACAAAATCAATACTACTTCTTCGTCATATACAAATAAGGAAGAATTATATGAAAGATATACGAATGATGCAAAAGATGGGTTGAACATTGACCCAATTCGCAAGAGACACGCAGCGAGTCAGGATACCATCGACAACACGGATACCATCCGAAAAAAATCAGATGCTCTTGAAGCTAATTTCAATGCTTTACGCTGTAGGAAGCTGTTATTTCGTATGTAGCATCTTTAAGACATTTACTTGACGATGCCCAGGGTCCGGATCAGCTGAGTGGCTCTTAAAGCTAATTTCTATGATTTACACTCTAGGAAGCTGTAATTTCGTATGTAGCATCTTTAAGACATTTACTTGACGATGCACAGGGTCCGGATCAGCTGAGTGGCTCTGGAAGCTAATTTCTATGCTTTACATTCAATTGTAATAGGGGAGTACAGAAGAGGGAAAGAGGTGGGTAGGAAATGTGGGGGGGGGGGGGGGGGGAACTAAAGACATAAAATGTCCCAATGTGTTGCAGACTCATATGCAAGCGTTTTCTTTCTTGTGGTTTGTGAACCGATGTGGGACCCAGAAAAATGGATTATACATCCAAAATTACTTGGAAAAGGACACTTTATTTGACCTCCTGGGATCCTCAAAAATCCCATTTGTAGCCCCAAAGATCCCCACGGCGAACTCGGATGGTTCTGGGACCCCCAAAAATGGATTCTACGTCCAGAAATCCCTCGAAAACGACACCTAACTCAACCCCATAGCCGAAAACCTTCGAAACCCCTTGATTGGGGAGATAATGATCAGTTGAGGTCCGCAAGTGGGGAGATTTTTGTTTGAGTAGTGATGGTTTCTTTCTTTCTTTTTTTCTCATTTTCAATATGAGGAGACCATTGCTGATTGGTAATAACAGCCAACAAGTTGATCTGAGGATGAGTAAATTATCTTTAAAGTACGATTTTCACCAATATTTTTCCTAATTAGGTAGAAAAAAATCGTTCAAATAATATTTTATGTGCGCGCTGAAATTGGTCTCAGATTGTAGAGAAAGTTATGAAGAAAGTTTTCGAACCAATTCCAGGTGCATTGATAAACTATAGTTGCATTCTTGGGCTGTAGGTCAATTTTTCTTATCCTAACTCCTTATCTCTGCTCATACATTTGAAATACTTTTCGTCCACGTCAAGACCAATGTCCAGAGATGAAAATGGAGCTTTAACCCTTCAGAACTCGCGTCGGGTCATAGTGACCCGAGCCTTCCTATTTCCTTCGATATTCATTTCCTAGAACTAATCCCTTCCTCAGCCCTCCTTGCTAATCTCCTAGAAGCGTCCCCTCCCCCTTTCGTTCGTGTTTTGGGTGTCATGAGATCAATCGTGCACCAGAAACAGCAATTTTGACCCGACGCGAGTGGCTGAGGAACTTTCGTGGAACTAACAGTGACCCGACGCGAGTGTTTACGTTCCCGTAATTTTTCACTCTTTATTCCACGTTCGATTCATTCTTTATTGACAACACTGTATTCTACAATATTTACGATGTTCTATTTCACGTTGGATTATTTTTCCACTCTTTATTTTACGTTTGTGTCATTTCTTCACTCTTTATTCCACTTTCGATTCATCCTTTATTGAAAACGTTATTCTTTTATTCGAAGCAACACTCAAGTGATTATTTTGAAAGGAAAAAAAGTACAAGCGGAATTGAGTACGTACTTCCTTCTATTAGAAGTCGGTAAAAATCTTGAAGAAAGAAGCTCATACATGAGCATATATATATGCATATATGCAAAGTTTTTCCTAGACTACCTAGTTTTGTTCTTTTCATATAGAAAATTTTCTGTTATTTCTTGGGCTTGGAGTTTATTTCGTTTTGGTTTATTATTCTTGGAATATAGGAAGTTCATTTCATTTTTTAGCGTGCTCTAAGTAGTCATGATGAACGAATGTTCCTATTGATACAACGCACGGGAATTCCGTGCAACGCACGGGTATCCGGCTAGTTCCTAATAAGATTGGGGTGGAAATACGTGGATTCAAATAAAAATTAAACTCCTGTGAAACAATATATGTAAGACTAAATACTACCTACATACCTACTCCAAAATGTCAATTTTTCGATGAGGATATTTTGCACGCCGCTTATCGGATCCAAGATCCCTTTGATTTTGTGATTTTTCAACCTAGAATATGACGATTAAGAATGTGGTAAACGACTAAATGAATTATTGTATGTATATAAAAAGTGCTCAAAGTGTGCTCTTCTGTGATTTTTGACGTTACTGACATGATATTTTTGAAAACGAATTAAAACATTAATAATGAGTCTTTCATCAAGATTTTTTTTTTATATCGAAGATAATTACCTTCTCTATCACCAAAGCAGTCATTTTCCTAATTTAGTTCAGTTTTACCGTATGAAATTTGAATTTGAATCGGTCCGGACAAAAAGGACCCGACGCGAGTGCTCGAGGGTGTGAATATAGCGCGAGTTCTGAAGGGTTAATAAAATTAATGAGATTCATTAGATAGGAAGGTACATGATGGTTCATTTTTCCTTTGATTTTTCCGATTATTATATTCCATTAACTAAATTTGTGCATTTCTTCTTTTTTTCCAATATTTTTAATTAATCTTTTAATGAAAATAATATTATATTATAATGCTCTTGGGTCTGGTATGTTAAGTTCATGTAATCAACGAAAAAGCCGAAAAATGACACTTTTTGAGTGTCACTGAATCGCAAAAGCAAATTTAAACATGATTTTTGGAATCTACGCACTCAAAAACATAAGACCTACACATTTTGGAAGCAAAATTGATACAATTAAAGTCGCTAGGAGATTCGATATCGTTTTGGGGAGTTCTGGACCACTGTGCGACGCACGAAAAGCATTTCAATAATTGAAACAATAATTGTTCATGAGCTTTTCAACAAAACCAAGACAAATACTCGTATGAAACATTGATTTGGTTTGCGGATTACAACTCTGTGTGGAAAGTGGTTTTAGCTCCAGTGGTTGGTACCACATTTGGGCTATAAATCACTGAAACAGTAACAACTGTTGTTAGCTACTTAAACGGAAACTCGCCGCAAAAGGGACGTTATACTCGGGAAAGTGGCGGAAGTTATGGGATGTTATCCTCTAATGGTGTCCTTCTCAAATTCTCTGAAACGGAATGAAATACGAACACTGGCTGCTTCAACGGTATTTTATTCTCGACAAGTTGACATCATTTGACGACCGAAAGCAATCAACATTTACGGTACAACGCCCTCAGTTAGGATCCCTTATTCGGGCTGAAATTGATCCATCCAGCCCGATACGGCGCCAAATAGCGGCAGTTCGCATAATAACTGGGGAGTGAGACGAAATTCGGCCTCAAATCATAGCCAATAAGCTCGTGAACAGGCGGCCGAAATGTCACATTTCTTCACTCAAAAATGAAAATTACCTATAGGTAATCGTTTTTAACCAACTGAGGGGCTGATACCAAAAACCCCAAAATAAACGGTCCACCTCCGTCATTTGTGGACAGAAAAACGTGATATTCTACTCAATAAACTCTCTTGGCACCAGAAATGTGTTGTCACTAGTTTCGTGACCCCAATTTTGGTCCATGGGCGGAGAGGGGGGAAAAGTCTTAGACTTGTAGGGTTATCGCTGGAGCTCTTGCAAAAACCCCAGTATTGAAATACCTCATGATCAGAAAACCAGCGTTGAGAAGCTCGGTTGCAGTAATATTACGTGATGCAGTAATAATTACGAGTTGCAGCGTACCCTGATTAACGGGGGGAAAAAGAAAGAACAAAAAAAGAAAGAACGCTGACCTAGAGAGAATACAAATAAGAAGAGGAGGAGGGCGAGGTTGATCAATGATTACTAGTCTACATTCTAGAACAGTTCTACAGTTCACGGGTGTCTGGAATGGAAAATAGGTTTGACTAAGGTGCCGACAAAGTACCTTGTATCGCCGGAAGGCTTGTACAATTAAGCCTTAAAAAAAAAAAACTGTGCCGACAAATTTGCGATATGTCAGCATTTGGGGAAACACTTGAACAAAAAAAGCCTGTCATCGCCGAAATCCTAAAACTTCATGAGCGCGATTGCCCCCTCGAAATTGGCCATTTTCAGCAAAGGGGAAAATACTCACGTCTAAATCTATAGATTTCTTCTTTCTATATTCTCTATAACATATACGTTTGAAAATTAAAGTATATTCTAGATAAAATGCACCTTGAACCATTTAAAAATTTCTCAGTTACATGATGCTGCTTTACAAAATGACATCAATAAACAATTCAGATAAACAATTCAGGTGAAAAGTTCAGAAAAATTCAGATAAAAGTTTTATTTCAGATAATGGTTTCAGATAAAAGTTTCAGATAAAAAATTCAGATAAAAGTTTAACTTTTGTATCCGCGCGTATCAATTCGATTTTCATTCTCCAGAGAATCTCTCTCTCTCTCTCTTTCCCATACACCCTTACCGACACATATACACACTACATAATGTATTTGGCCCACATGCATGTATAGAATCTATACTAACATCTGATGTTAGTATAAGTTCTGGAGCTCTGGGAGTAAAATTTCATTATGTAAAGCAGCATCATTTTGGTTCAACTTGCATTTTAGGTAGAATATACCTTAATTTTCAAACATATAGAGAATATAGAAAGAAGAAATCTATAGATTTAGACGTGAGTATTTTCCCCTTTGCTGAAAATGGCCAATTTCGAGGGGGCAATCACGCTCATGAAGTTTTAGGATTTCGGCGATGACAGGCTTTTTTTGTTCAAGTGTTTCCCCAAATGCTGACATATCGCAAATTTGTCGGCACCGTAGTCAAATTTATTTTCCATTCCAGACACCCGTGTGTTACTACTAATGCCCAGAGTGCTTTTTTTTTTTAGAAAGAACCCCTCATTTATGATAATGGTTCTCTGCCGCAACACCGTCTGGAGAAACCGCACAAATCTTTTCGTCCAGCCTTCATCATCCAAACGCATCTTTGAAGTTATCTCCAAAACATCCAATAGAGGAACACCAAAAATCTATTACGCTCATAGTTGAAAACAAGTCAAGATGAAGTAGCGAGTTCGGCGATTGAGTAGTTGGAACAAGGGTTACCTGCATCAAAGCGAATGATCGTTCTATGCAGCACAATACGGCAGGAGGGGTTGGTGCATCTCACTTAAGTGAGCCAAGAGTTTATTGTTGTCCAGGGGAGCCGAACGAGCCAAATAGGGAGCGCATTCGCCAACCCCAAACAGTGCACTTCTTCTGCACAACTCAAGTGAGGAAGTGACTACCCTGCTCAGGACAGCTTCTCTTAAACGATTCTGGCGCATATCCAAGAAACGATCTTCTTTCCCTACATAACCAGAGATCGCCTAAACCAGCCCTGTCGAGCAACCTCTTCAACTGCAGAGCCCAGTAGAACTTGACCTCGGTGAAGTGAATGTATAGATACATCTAGAGCTCACGCACCATTTCAAAACAGATCCTTGGGGGGTCAGACGGCATCGCCATGAGCTTGAGGCACCAGTCAAACATAACCTTGAAGAAATCAGAGTGCACGAGACCCAACTCCGCTCTCACCAGATATTCCGGTGTATTGAATGCCAACCTCAAGAGTGATTTGAAAGCTCTTATTTGCACTCTTTCAACAAGTTCAAAACCTCAGAAGCGTAGAAAGCAGTGCTCAGCACTGCCCCGGAAAACAGGCCTTACCAGGCCTCTGGCGCTTCAACCTGAGCCCTGAAAACGACAGGCCTTACATTTTTATAGGCTGCGGTACCCTTTTTCAAAGCATTTTGAGCCTGCTGATAAAATACCCCTGCAGAACAGAACCTGCTCAAGTTCCTCGCTCCAGGTTTCTGTATTTCTTGAAACCTCCGTTAATTCCCCCTAAACAAAGATCCCGTTCAATCCGCCTTCCTCCTGTAATTGCTTTCGACGACTCCAACGTTTCGCAACCGGGGTTGAATGAGTTAATGGAAGATAGTTGGGGGGAAAAATTAGGACCACAGTGTGATGATAATCACACTAAACGGAAACTGCAATCAAGTTGTTTTTATGTCTTGTTCGACGCCATTCCGATGCTAATAACGCTAATGAGGTTTTGGATGCCGCTTCCTTTAAAAAGCGGTATTAGTGTTCGCCGCGGACGAGGAAATTTCCTGGTGAACACTAATAACGACCGATCGGTCAGAAATCACTGGCTTCGACCCTACCAGAAATTCCTAATGACACGTGCATTCAAATTACCCCATGTGGCTCGTAGCTCAATGTATCCTGGCATTTTCGAGAACTTAACCATACTCGCTTCGCTCGGCCGCTTTCTCAGCCACTGAGAGACAGATGGCAATCAGGAGTTGTTTAGTAATTTCAAATCGTATGCAAGACTCTTTTAGATTCACTTGTAATTTATTTGTAAATATTTGGTAACGCTTTCTACGACCCAAGTTGAGTGTTGGAGGAGTTTTTCAAAATTGAAGTTCATCAAAACAAGGCTGAGGCAAACTCTGAGCGACCACAATCTGGAGGATCTCATGTTGATGGCTTGCGAGGAGGACCATCTGGCCAGAGCACTAAGCCGAGAGCCTTCAGTCGTTTCCGGCCCTCCTCGCCTCATCGCTTGCCCCCCCCCCCCCCTTCAGTGGTCCGGAATCCAAATCTAGCTGACCAAAACCTCTCCTGCGGTTATTTCAACATATTTCCTCACAAACCTTGAGCTATTTAAAGGTTTTTTTCACGCAGAATACGGTGGTGTTAACGGTTTTGAGATAGGTCTAGCCGAAGGATAGATATTACGAGGGGAAAATTCATTAAGAATAATGATGATAAGGAACATAATTTATTCATGATAACGAACAGAATTTTCGCTTCTAAAAGCACAATAACATCGCAATTACTATTACTATAATAGTAATCACTAGAGACTGGAATTTTATGCACCTGCTGATTTTATGCAAAATGAGAACTTCTGAATAAATATGCTGATGGGTGATTCCTAAACTACGGGCAAATTCGGGTCTACAACCTGTGAAATTTCACTCATTCGACCTATGCCCTTGATTTTTTTCCCCAATTGCAGGTTCTGATGAGCTCTTCAATACCATTTAGGAAAAAAAAGGACATTTGGTTTCTGAAGAAACGTAACAAGGTCATTTACCTGCCTATTCACATTGTCGTGGTTGGTCTAAAAGTTAAATACTCGACTCAGTAGTTGATTTTCATCCTCCTATAAATTTTCTATGAATGCAATTTTTTTCCTCATTCAAGTTTGGGATCTTAGGTCTTGAAAAGAGGGCTTGCAATGCTCATGTAAAAATCATGTCAACAATTATGATCAACTCAAAGCTGTTCACAACTTTTTTCAACATTGTCGTGGCTAAAAGAAATCCTCTGCTGGGCAAAGAGCATTCAGGATATTTTGAAAGTTGAAGTTCGTCACATGTAGGGGGCTTTCTGTCGGTACTTTGCCATCATGCGCACCAAGTGCCAGTGGCCACTCAGTGCCGAACCAACTCTTACAGAGGAAATATTTCAGGTGCGTAGGTTTATTAGTAACATTGTCATGGTCGCATCTGGTTCTATGATTTTAATTTTAATCAAAATTCCATCCAATGCATGTTTTCACAACGTCGTAAGAGGCTCTTATTAATTAGCATTGGAGGAACTTTGAAACATGAGTAGTTTTGACACAATGTGATCTTGAAGTTGAAATAACATTGTCGTGGCTTTTAGTTTTTAACATGGTCGTGGACATTCAAATTTATCAAAAGTCCACGACAATGTTAAAATTAGGTAATCATATTTTTTTACCAACCCTTGGTACTATGTAGGCACCACTACGAAGGTACTTGTTTAGTGACTGGCGCAACTTGTGATTTAAAGTGTAAAAATGGGGGAGCAGAGAATTTCAGAAGAGGAGAGGTTGAGAAGAAAACAAGAAATTTTTTTTAGATTTTTGTTTAAAAAAAATTCGTTTTTTGTATTTTCTTCTTCTTCTTGTGCAAAAATTAATAATTAATATTATTTCTGTCAATAGAAAAAATTTTGAAAAAAAAACAATTTTTTTGTACTTTTTTTTTTTTAATTTTTTTATTCAAAAATTCTTCATTTTTTATTCGAAAAATATGTAACCTCCTGGGATCCTTCAAAAATCTCATTTTTAGCCCCATGAAAGCCCATACATCGCCACAGTGAACTCGAACCGTTCCGGGAACCCCCGAAAATGGATTCTAGGTCCAAAAATACTTCGAAAACGACACCTAACTCGAAGCCTAGCTAAAAGCCTAAAAAAAAAAACCTCCCGTAGCCCCATTTTAGCCCCATAGCGCCCCACGGGTTTGGGCGATCGGACTGAAAACCTTGCGGGCACAACTAGATGGTAAACCGAGTATTTTGTCAAAATTTCAGATTTAAAAAAATTCCTACTGCCCAAAACGGCCCGGACGGCGGACGGACATTTCGGATTTAGAATGTAGACCTCTTGAAACGGCTAATGTCAAATTTTGAGGCCGATCCCCATCGCGATAACATAGGTGTATTATTCCAAGAATAATAAACCAAAACCAAGATTACCTACACCAAAATTTTTTTTTAACCGGCTATTGACTTAAGAAACGAGTTTTCCAAATACAATGCTGTTTTTTCATTTCATCAACCCAAGAAAAAAATTGTTACTCCCACGAAAAGAAATTCATCCACAATGTCGTGTGCCTCAATTTGAATTCAAATTTTGGAATTTTAGAAGTGATTCATGAGCTGCCATTGCGTTTTTTGCTTTAGGGGGGGTAACTAAAATCCATATAAAAAAAGTTCTGGTAATTTTCAAAACTCATTTTCCAACATTTTTCTCTGATAAAAATTGCCCCTAGTTTAGGAATCACCAAGATATATGCACAACATGGCCATTATATGCAGAAACCGTCAAAATTGTCAAAAATATGCAATTTAATTTTAAATTTAACACACGCCAAACGCATCAGAAACCCTCAAAACGCAAAAGAAGAAAGATATCAAGCAAATCCTTTTTGCTTCCGAGTCAGCAAGGGAGAGGAAGCTTATTAAATAAGCTAATAAATTTTATTGACACAGAATTATGTAATTTTTGCACAATTAAGTAACCTAGGTATCGAAGAATATTACACCCTTGTGTAAAATTTGCTGCGTTTTTCCATAATTATGACAAATTTTGTCTGCTCTCTGAATCAGTCACTTGCGAGGAAGAGAATACTTCTTCTTGGTCCCAAAGTCGCCGGTAGGTACCTATTGAGATGTGATTTGGCTCAGATTGATAATGTTTCCCACCTTCAATTGGAACCTACTGACGTCCGAATAATGCGGTTTAATGTTCGAAAATTACGCGCTTCGCTACCAAGAGTCGCTCTCCAATCCAGTAATTTTGTGCAGGAGGTGGTAATGTGAGGAAATGATGGGGGCAAACGCGGCGAGGTTCTCATCTTCAAAGCAATTTCCAAGTTTGTTTGGTTCGCCTCAAATCATTCGGATGTTTAGGGTGAGATGATTGATTTCATTCGGTGAAGGCTTAAAAGGAAACCCGGCCTGACCAAAACAAAACGACCGGGCGAGTTGAAAGCTCGAACGAGAAACTCGGGGGAAGTAGTTACTAATTGATGGTAAACGGGAAGGAAGGATCTTCCTCTCTGTTGGATTCCCGGATTCATTGTTAAGGTCTCGACCCTCCATAACAGGAAAATCTTGTTTGTGCATGCGGAGCTTCCATCAACAGTATGAATCCTTCATAGCCCGTCTCATCTCTCAAAACGTCTTGCACGACCTGTACTGGCCATTCATCAGGTCCTCTTCCTAGTCCATTTCAAGGAACAGGGCGAGGAAGTCCAATTGGTTTTGTGTGTTTGTGCGGAGATTCAAAAGCCGCAAAAATGTTATTCTACCCACCGTTTGTGTTGATAGGAGTACCGGGATAGACTCAGTTTTGGTTTATTATTCTTGGAATAATACACCTATGTTTTCGCGCCAGAGGTCGACGACTCCGATCGGCCACAAAATTTGACATTATCCGTTTCAATATGTCTAGATTCCAAATCCGAAATGTCCGTCCGCCGCTAAAAGGTGGCGGAAATTCGAAAAATTAAAAACGCATCTGACCGATCGGTTTGATGTTAATCTTTACCTGATATATAATATATATTATATTAACAAAGAACAATGTTGGTTTTGTCGCTTCGAGCTATCTGGAGGTGAGCAGATGGCGGAAAGTTGGAGTTGGCCATTTTCACCTGTAGGTACATTTTTCTCGCCCTGGCGGGCCCCAAATATTAATTAAGCCTTAAACCACTACTGATTTGTATTCAGGCGGTCCATACGAAGACGTTAAAAATATTCTCTTCATTAAATTGCCCCTTACCGATTTTACAAATCAAAAATGCTGTAAAAATCAGAAAATCGATAAAAATAGTAGATGTATACACGTGTATATATGGAGTTATTTTTATGCGTGTGTTCACACGAGACCCCAGAATATGATTCAAAAGTCAGATCGTGCAAAAGTGTGCAATTTCTCATTATTTTTCACTTTTTGTACTAATGCGCCACGGCAAAAATGCGCTTTGGCTTGAATTGTTCGGGGTTCAAAATTATTTATGACGAGGTAATTATTTATGACGTATTATCCTGAAGA
This sequence comes from Pilophorus perplexus, assembly GCA_955831195.1. Taxonomy (NCBI): domain Eukaryota; kingdom Metazoa; phylum Arthropoda; class Insecta; order Hemiptera; family Miridae; genus Pilophorus; species Pilophorus perplexus. The sequence goes on from OY037009.1 coordinate 49,646,595, forward strand.
TAAAGTTGTTCATTTACTAAGAATTTCCTCGAGATAATTTCAAAAAATGGAAAAATAGGAAAACATTTATTTTAAATTTTATTTTTTGATGAAAAATGATTATAAACAACTAAACATTTATATTTTGTATTTTTTTAATGCTAAACCCATCTTTACAAAGCAGTCTGTCACCTTGAATATTTTCCGCCACCTTTTATCGTCATAAAAGTCTCTGTCTCTGTGCGCCGTCCAAGCCATTTTGGGCAGTAGGATTTTTTTTTTTTTTTTTTTTTTTTTTTTTTAAATTTGAAACGTTGACAAAATACTCGGTTTACCATCTAGTTCGGCCCGCAAGATTTTCAGCACTCGTAGCCCTTCGAATTTATGTTGATAATAATTTCATTCATCACCTTATTTATGTTGGGAAAAAAGGAGTGGTTACCCCTACTCCTTGGTGTTGGCTGTTCAAGAATTGAAAAAATTATTTTTTATAGACTTGGATTTGATAGGTTACTTGAGTTTTCTAAAATAATTATCTCTATCTGAGAAGGGTGGTCGAACCAACTTGGGTCAAACGTCATTGTACACAAAATCAGGAGACCCCTTCACTTCAAATCCACAAAAATTTTCGGAAAACTACTCAAAAATATGTAAGTACAATTCACATGCATTACCATGTGTACAAATAACCAAAATTTGATCAAATATTGCTACAGTAACACCATACAGCAATTCCACGCTGAAATGCAAAAATCGAGGATTCTCCATTTTTCAATCAATTTACCCCCACTCCTTGGTTTTGGCTCCTAAATTTTTTTACAGACTTGCATTTGATAGGTAATTAAATTCTCTACAACTGTCTCTATTACGAATTTTCACTAAAACGAAATATTCGGGGAGTTTTTACGTCGCGAAGTGGTGAGAAAGTAAAAATTTAGCACAACTCGAGATTTTACCCCTAGTTTGCAGCCTCGTATCTCCGTTAGCGTTGGTCAGACTCAAAAACCTTACTGGACAGAATTTGTGGAAAATTTTGTCTTCTACAATTCGGGTAATAGAATAGTTTACGCAAAACTGCACGGGGAACGAGTTATTGCCCAAAAAGTGAAAAATGAGCGTAATTTTGACGGTTTTTTACAAGATTGCGAAAAACGCACAAGGACGAGAATGGCGAAAACTTGGATTTATTACCTCCTAATGGTCCCAAACAACATATCAAAAAATCAGCACTACCAGATTTTATGTAAGGTGAACCCTCTTTTTGAGTCTCTATTCACTGGGCTATGGAGCTCTGTGGGACTAAAATGAGGCAACGGGAAGTTGTTGTTTTCTTTTATTTCGGCTATGGCGTCGAGTTAGGTGTCGTTTTCGAAGTATTCTTGGACGTGGAATTCATTTTTGGGGGGCCCAGAACGATCCGAATTCACCGTGGGGATCTACGTATTGGGCTTTACTGGGAATATTAAATATCCCCATCTTCAAATTTTGAAGGATCCCAGGAGGTCAAATGAGGTGTCGTTTTCCGAGTATAATTTTGGACGCATAATCAATTTTTCGAGGTCCCACATCGTCCAAACATTGTATTTAACATGGTACTTGTTTTTACGGGCGTGATCTGGATTGGAATGCGAGTGAAGTCCCCCCCCCCCCCCCCCTCCGTAAACCCTTCGCCCATCTACTGTGTCCTCTTCTCCTCCTAAACGATAAGCGATAAAAATACGGCGATTTTTTCTATTGGTTCGGTGGACCGTTTAAGTCTGCTTAGGGGGGTCGAGCCCCCCTTAAGATGCGCGCAAGTAGGCGAATTTGCGCTCAACTTTATTATTTTAAATGGGAATCCCTAATTTTTCTCGAATTCGGATTCCTCGCCCAATTTTACGTCCAATAAGCGCGTTGCGCGAATTTTTTGGCGCGCGCAAATTGGCGAAACTACATACTTTCTTTCGAATTATTCGGTCGTTAATTGACGGATTTTTTTGCCGTTTTCACGTTATCCTTCCTAGAGATCTGAATTTTAATAAGAAACCCAGAAACAACTCATTCCGAAATTGAGCGAATTCAGCCGGCGAGTATTATTTGAACGGGCGTGGAATGCAGACCATGAAGGCCAGGAGGACGGACGGCTGGGCTGCCCCCCCCCCCCCTCAACCTTCACCGTCAAACATTCTCCCAGCCCCCCCCCCCCCCCTAAACCCATCGCCCCATCTACTCACAACCCTCTCCTCAATAAGAATTATTCTGGGGAATTCCTGTCTGCACACCTACCTGCACACCTGCCGGTCCTTTTAAGAGTCCGTCGTTTGGCTAGGTATGTACCTATTGTGAGGCGAATCCAAAAAACATGTACCTACCATGTTTCCTTGCTATGATTCTTGATCAAAATTCAGATAATCCGGGGGTCTGGGGGTGTCCCACAGGTAAGTCATAAGACAATCATGTAGGTACCATGATCTACACAAATCACAAGCGGCAATACACACACAGGCGGCAGTTTTTTTTTTTTTTTTTTTTTTTTCAAAAATATTTTCATATTGACACAGCATCTAGGCCCTCCTGAAAGGGCCTGAGAAGGACCCCCGCGATCATAGATCCTACCGTCCCATTTGCCTTTTGGCCGTATTGGGGAAGGTCCTGGTGACCAGCAACAGCTCTTCTAGTAACTAGAACTGGGTAGTAAGAACAACTGTTGGCCTACCCTACAGTTTTGTTGCTCCTTGGCAGGGCGGATCTCGTCACACGAACTTCGTCCTATCCAGATAAGACCCAAATAGAGAATGATATTTGTTCACGAAATAACAATAACTTATTTTTCTTGATAAGTTTAGTTTAATTTTCACAGCAAAGGGCCCATAGGTAGGACACTCGCATTTTTCATAAATTAAAACCAATTATTGTTACACTTGAAGTTCAGGATTTTTCAGTTTCTCCCGCTCTGCTCCTGGTAAAAATTCAATTTCGATTCTCTTAGAATTCTTTTTCACTTTGCTTAAAGGCCAGGAGAGAAATTGCCTGAGCTCGGTGTCAACATCCCCTTTGAGTTGTTTGGGACCGGTTTCTCGGCCAAGGATCTGCTCCGCCCTGCTGAGGTGAGCTGGGTGGCGTCCGGTTGGTGCTTCTGATGTGCCTCCCCAGGTTCCACAGAGCATGTCCTTCAGGAGTGCTCTCGGTTCTCAACCAGGGTGGGCAGATTGGTCCTGCTTTGTAGGCACGGCCAGGGCCTTCAAGGCTCTAGCAAAGTTCGCCCAGGCCACACAGGGGGTGGCCGCACAAATAAGGCGGCCTACAGCCCCCAGACCTATGGACCTTGGAGCACCTGAGGCAAATGCTGGCGGCCCTGGACCTGATTATGTAGATGTAGGTCCAGGGGGACCGGTCGTGGCCATGGGTCGGCATACCCGTGTCCAGCATTTGCCTCTTATTGTCACAGATTTAATTTTTGCAGTCTATATCAAAGAATAACAAACCCTTGTGTAAAATTTTCAACATTTTTCCAAGTGTTTTAGGAAAATAATAATCCTATTTTCATACTTGACACGATTACTAAAACTGAAAACTGACGTCGCTAAATCGCTGATTAGCATAGTGTAATCGGGCTAATGTAATGTAAGGGCGGGATCCTCGTCACCAATTATCGTCAAAGCGTTTACGTCGACAGAGCGGTGTAGGTATCAAAGGCTTAGGCTAATCTCGTTGGTTCTCCCAAAGGCAAAGGTTCGACCCGAGTAACCCTCATCAAGTTGACCGAAATGTATAGCGGGTGTTGAGCTCGGCAAAGTCCAAATCACGCCGATTCATCTCATTCAAATCGCCCTGAGACATACGATTCCTTGAGCGTAGAATTGAAAAGAGAAATTTGTCCCAATTTAACGAGGGTTTGAATAGGGATCGTAACTTTAAGGGAAAACCCGCACGCAGGTGGTCGAAGGGCTAACGAGGGTGAGAAAAAGGGCTACATGACTCCCCAAAAGCCTCATCAGACTTGATTAATAAGACCCCTGTGGAAACGGCTTCCAAACTTCAACTCGAATTAATCCACCTGCCAACCGCAAGAATGCCTTATACTAAATGACCCTAGCATGTGAAAACTAGACGCCATTTGACCCCTTGAATTTTTTTTTTTTTTTTACTCAGTTTCAACACAAAACCACGAGAATCGATGAATATCATTTACAGAGAGTCCCTTTCAACAGTTTAGAAGCACGAGGGTCGTTTCAAAAGTAAGTAGAGCGGGTGAGGAAGGCAAAAACACTGCAAATTTTACACAAGGGTTTATTATTCTTCGATACATGTTCATTGTGCAGAAATTAATAATTAATTATTGTGGCCGCTCGGACTTGAGCGGAACTCTTTGTGCTTAATTTCGGTCGACCGCCTCTCCCCCTTCGCGTTCGGCCCGCGGGAGGCGCCACTTCCAGGTGGCTTTATTCGAGGACCCCTCATTCTCTCGTTTATGTGGATTACATTTGTTTCCTCGGGTCCTCGGATAAAGCCACCCTAATAATTATAACAATTATTGTTATCATTTCACTTACCTCCATACTTACTGCATGCGAGTAATTATGGATCATTCACTCATTTGGACCGCTGACCTGGATTCCTTTATCGACAAATCGATTGAGGAAGCCGATCCAGAGGACCCAATTGATATTAAATCTATTTTATAATAAATATTTTACATTTTTGCGTGGAGTTCTTGCCCAGGCCCCCATTACGGACAA